>CM070591.1:32830391-34289030 GCA_036346355.1 Rhipidocladum racemiflorum
CCGACATTCTTAAGTTTAAGATCAAAGAGTCGGGCGGAAAAAGGGGAGAGCTCCTGCCTCGGTTCTCCTCAGAGCTGGATTCCCGGAACCACAAGAATCCTTAGAATGGGATTCCAACTCGGCACCTTTTGTTTTGAGATTTGGAGAAGAGTTGCTCTTTGGAGAGCACAAGACGATGAAAGTTGTGTCGTGTTCGGGGAGTTATTGTCTATCGTTGGCCTCTATGGTAGAACCCGTCGGGAGGCCTGAGAGGCGGTGGTTTACCCTGTGGCGGATGTCGGCGGTTCGAGTCCGCTTATCTCCAGCCCGTGAACTTAGCGGATACTATGATAGCACCGAATTTTGCCAATTCGGCGATTCGATCTATGATTTCGCATTCATGGACGTTGATAAGATCCTTCCATTTAGTAGCACCTTAGGATGGCATAGCCTTAACGTTAATGGCGAGGTTCAAAAGAGGAAAGGCTTGCGGTGGATACCTAGGCACCCAGAGGCGAGGAAGGGCGTATGGCGACGAAATGCTTCGGGAGTTGAAAATAAGCATAGATCAGGAGATTCCCAAATAGGTCAACCTTTTGAACTGCCTGCTGAATCCATGAGCAGGCAAGAGACAACTGGCGAACTGAAACATCTTAGTAGCGAGAGGAAAAGAAAGCAAAGCGATTCCGTAGTAGCGGCGAGCGAAATGGGAGCAGCCTAAACCGTGAAAACGGGGTTGTGGGAGAGCAATACAAGCGTTGTGCTGCTAGGCGAAGCGGTTGAGTGCCGCACCCTAGATGGCTAAAGTCCAGTAGCCAAAGCATCACTAGCTTACGCTCGACCCGAGTAGCATGGGGCACGTGGAATCCGTGTGAATCAGCAAGGACCACCTTGCAAGGCTAAATACTCTGGGTGACCGATAGCGAAGTAGTACCGTGAGGGAAAGGTGAAAAAGAACCCCAGGTGGGTAGTGAAATAGAACGTGAAACCGTCTTGAGCTCCCAAGCGGTGGGAGGAAAGTGATCTCTGACCGCGTGCTGTTGAAGAATGAGCCGGCGACTCATAGGCGATGGCTTGGTTAAGGGAACGGAACCCACCTGAGCCGTAGCGGCGAGTCTTCATAGAGGCGATTGTCATCGCTATGGACCGAACCTGGGTGATCTATCCATGACCAGGATGAAGCTTGGATGAAACTAAGCAGAGGTCCGAACCGACCGATGTTGAAGAATCAGCGGATGAGTTGTGGTTAGGGGTGAAATGCCACTCGAACCCAGAGCTAGCTGGTTCTCCCGAAATGCGTTGAGGCGCAGCAGCTTGATTGGACATCTAGGGGTAAAGCACTGTTTGGTGCGAAGTGCGCGAGCGGTACCAAATCGAGGCAAACTCTGAATACTAGATATGACCCAAAAATAACAGGGTCAAGGTCGGCCGGTGAGACGATGGGGATAAGCTTCATCGTCCGAGAGGGAAAACAGGATCACCGGCTAAGGCCCCTAAATGACCGCTCGGTGATAAAGGAGGTGGGGTGCAAAGACAGCCAGGAGGTTTGCCTAGAAGCGGCCACCCTTTAAAGAGTGCGTAATAGCTCATCGATCGAGCGCCCTTGCGCTGAAGATGAACGGGCTAAGCGATCTGCGAAGCCGTGGGATGTCAAAATGCATCGGTAGGGGAGCGTTCCGCCTTAGAGGGAAGCAAACGCGAAAGCGGGGTCGACGGCGAAGCGAGAATGTCGGGCTTGAGTAACGAAAACATTGGTGAGAATCCAATGCCCCGAAAACCCAAGGTTTCCTCCGCAAGGTTCGTCCACGGAGGGTGAGTCAGGGCCTAAGATCAGGCCGAAAGGCGTAGTCGATGGACAACAGGTCAATATTCCTGTACTACCCCTTGTTGAGTACGGAGGGACGGAGGAGGCTAGGTTAGCCGAAAGATGGTTATAGGTTTAAGGACACAAGGTGACCACTGCTTTTCAGGGTAAGAAGGGGTAGAGAAAATGCCTCGAGCCGAGGTCCGAGTACCAAGCGCTGCAGCGCTGAAGTATGAACCCCGTGGACTAGCTATTGCTTCTCCACGAGGCTCATACCAGCGCCACGGCGCTGAAGTATGTAACCCATGCCATACTCCCAGGAAAAGCTCTAACGACCTTCATCAATAGGGTACCGGGACCCGAAACCGACACAGGTGGGTAGGTATAGAATACCTAGGTGCTCGATACAACTCTCTCTAAGGAACTCGGCAAAATCGCCCCGTAACCGGGAGAAGGGTGCCCCTCGCAAAGGGGGTCGCGATGACCAGGCCCGGGCGATTGTTTACCAAAAACACAGGTCTCCGCAAAGTCGTAAGACCATGTATGGGGCCGACGCCGCCCAAAGCGGAAGGTCAAGGAAGTTGGTGAACTGATGACAGGAAGCCGGCGACCAAGCCCGGTGAACGGCGGCCGTAACTATAACGGTCCTAAGGTAGCGAAATTCCTTGTCGGGTAAGTTCCGACCCGCACGAAAGGCGTAACGATCTGGGCACTGTCTCGGAGAGAGGCTCGGTGAAATAGACATGTCTGTGAAGATGCGGACTACCTGCACCGACAGAAAGACCCTATGAAGCTTTACTGTTCCTGGGATTGGCTTTGGGCCTTTCTGCGCAGCTTAGGTGGAAGGCGAAGAAGGCCCCTTCCGGGGCCCGAGCCATCGATGAGATACCACTCTGGAAGAGCTCGGATTCTAACCTTGTGTCGACCCGCGGGCCAAGGGACAGTCTCAGGTAGACAGATTTCTATGGGGCGTAGGCCTCCCAAAAGGTAACGGAGGCGTGCAAAGGTTTCTCGGGCCGACGGACATTGGTCCTCGAGTGCAAAGGCGAAGGAGCTTGATCGCAAGACTCACCGTCGAGCGAGAGACGAAAGTCGGCCTTAGTGATCCGGACGGTGCCGAGTGGAAGGGCCGTCGCTCAACGGATAAAAGTTACTCTAGGGATAACAGGCTGATCTTCCCCAAGAGTCCACATCGGCGGGAAGGTTTGGCACCTCGATGTCGGCTCTTCGCCACTGGAGGTGTAGGTGGTTCCAAGGGTTGGGCTGTTCGCCCATTAATGCGATACGTGGTGGGTTCGTAACGTCGTGAGACAGTTCGGTCCATATCCGGTGTGGGCGTTAGAGCATTGAGAGGACCTTTCCCTAGTACGAGAGGGCCAGGAAGGACGCACCTACAGTGTACCGATTATCGTGCCTACGGTAAACGCTGGGTAGCCAAGTGCGGAGAGGATAACTGCTGAAAGCATATAAGTAGTAAGCCCACCCCAAGATGAGTGCTCTCTCCTCCGACTTCCCTAGAGCCTCCGGTAGCACAGCCAGAGACAATGACGGGTTCTCCACCCATACGAGGATGGAGCGACAGAAGTATGGAAATAGGATAAGGTAGCGGCGAGACGATTTGTTTAAATAGGTGTCAAGTGGAAGTGCTGGTGATGTATGCAGGTGAGGCATCCTAACGAGCGAACGATTTGAACCTTGTTCCTACACTAACTGATAAAATTGATCAGGCACTTGCCATCAATCTTCATTGTTCAACTCTTTGATGAAAAGATGAAAAAACCAAAAAAAAGCTATGCCCTTCCATCTCTTGGATAGATAGAGAGGGAGGGCAGAGGCCTTTGGTGTCCCTTCCAGTCAAGAATTGGGGCTTCACAATTACTAGCCAATATTTCTCTCATGCCTTTCCTCGTTCATGGTTCGATATTCTGGTGTCCTAGGCGTAGAGGAACCACACCAATCCATCCCGAATTTGGTGGTTAAACTCTCTGCGGTGGCGATCTTTGTAGGGGAGGTCTGCGGCAAAATAGCTCGATGCCGAGAATGATAAAAGCTTAACACCTCTTATTTGACTTTTTCACTATTTTGAAATACGAAAAAGATCCAAATCCAAAATGAAAAGGACGTCTTATTCAAAACCTCAATCATCACATCCCCACTCTCCCACTACACACCTCGGACGCATCCTTTGTTCTTATAGAGAGAAAGGCGCTTTCCCATCTTCTTACCCCGAAATGAAATAGCTGAGGAGAGGAAGGTTCCTTTTGGGGGTGACCCCCGTGAAGAGATCCAGTGGAGACGGGTTGGGCCAGTAGCTCAGAGTATTAGAGCACGTGGCTACGAACCACGGTGTCGGGGTTCGAATCCCTCCTCGCCCACAGCCTTCCAAAGGGGAAGGGCCTTTACTTTCCCCCTGAGGGTAGGAAAATCATGATCGGGATAGCGGACGTAAAGCTATTGAACTTGGGTATGCTCTTCCCTTTTGTCGAAGTGGAATCGTAGAACAGAATGTGATACGATGAGATAGAATGTAATAGAAACAAGCAAGGATAGCGAACGGGTTACCTACTCCTAAGGGTCAAAGCAAGCCCTTTAATTCAATTCTTTATTCTTACATTAAAGAATGAATCAAATCTCCCCAAGTAGGATTCGAACCTCACGACCCGATCGATTAATGACCGCTCTACCCTTTGAGCTCATCGAGGAAAAAGGGAGATTCGATCTCCTAGAGTTCAACTCCCACTCTCAACCCATGAACAATATGAGTCAGAAGCTTCTTTCGTAACTCCGGAATTTCTTCGTAGTGACTCCGTTCCATGCCTCATTTCATAGGGAAGCCCAAAGTGGCTCTATTTCATTCTATTTCACTTCCTAGCACTTCCTATCATTTAATATCCATCCCTTTGGTCTTATTTACATAAGAGATGTCATTTATAGTCTATCTCTTTCTATATATGGAAAGTCAAGAAATTCTCATCGAAACATCGAGAAATTGTGCATATAGAAAACTCTAAAGAAAGAAAAAAGGAGACCCATGTCATGATTTTCAAATCTTTTCTACTTAGTAGTCTAAGTTTCTCGATGAGGATAATTAATTCTGGTCGTTGTGGTCGGACTCTATTATGGATTTACGACCACATTCTCCATAGGTCCCTCTTAGATCTTCTTTCTCCAATCTTGGATTAGGGAAGAAGGAGATATTCGCGACTCCTGGCGGTTTCATTTTGGGGCAGCTCATGATCTTCATATCGATCTATTCTCCACCTCTGCATCGATTCTTTCTTAGCTAAACGGGTGGAAGATCCATCCAATTTGGTTATATCAGGGACTCGAAAAGCGGATCTGAATGTGGTGAAATGCACGATCTTCACAGGTATCACTTTTCACGATACCTAAAAGATGGAATAGCGATTTTGAAGCATTTCCTATAAGAGAATGGTTTCCATTACTTTGAGAAATGGATTCTATATCAAACTATAGCTATTGCATTAAAGAAGAAAAGAAACTAATAGAAGTCGAAGGCGGAATGGTAGTGAATAGAGAGAAAGATTCTGATTTTCTTGTTCCTGAAAATATTCTATCTATCTCCTAGACGCCGTAGAGAATTGAGAATTTTCATGTCTTTCAATTCTCGTACTCGTAATTGGAAAGTTACGGAAGGAGATCCATCATTTTGCAATGAAAACAACATAAAAAACTCTGGACAATTTCGAAATCAGGCCAAGCGTCTTAATACATATGCAAAAAAATTCATTATTGGTCCACCATTGATTAGAAGATTTAGCTTGTATGAATCGCTATTGGTTTGATACGAATAATGGCAGTCGTTTCAGTATGTTAAGGATACAGATGTATCCACAATTCATTTAGAGTTACTTAATAGCCTATTTCTTATACCATATCTCTATCCCGTGAAATTATCGAGCCGAAAGATGGATGCATATGCTGTGTTTCATTTTGCTAAACGATATCAATTAAATGGTGTATCAATTCCATAAATTGGATATAGCAATAAATAAATCAGCAAAATTCTTTTATTTTAGATAGAAGAAACATTTCTTCTATCTAAAATAAAAGAATGTACCCTTCTATCCAAATCCAATTTGCATCGATAAAATAAATCCAAATTCCAGTAGTAGATGAATAATTGCAAATTTTTGTGTATGCGAGATTAGAATAACTTCAAAATAATCGACATAATTTTGTATTTTTCCTGATCAGAAAAATACATGAAAAAGAAAGGAGGTAGAAAAATTTTTGGATTTATGGTTAAAGAAGAAAAAGAAGAAAGCAGGGTTCTGTTGAATTTCAAGTATCTCGATTTCACCAATAAGATACGGAGACTTGCTTCACATTTGGAATTACACAAAAGATTTTTCATCGGAAAGAGGTCTACGAAGACTTTTGGGAAAGCGTCAACGTTTGCTAGCTTATTTGGCAAAGAAAAATAGAGTACGTTATAAGAAATTAATCGATCAGTTGGATATTCGGGAGAAGTAATTTAATCGTTCAATTTTTTCTTATTTTATTAGTAGTCTTATAGTAGTCTTAGATTTTGCATTTTGATGAGCCTCGTTTTGAGGAATTCATGGAATAATCCATTTTCATGGAATAATGAATTAAGGAAGAAAGGATATGAGTCTACCACTTACAAGAAAAGATCTCATGATAGTCAATATGGGCCCTCACCACCCATCAATGCATGGTGTTTTATTGATCGTTACTCTCGATGGTGAAGATGTTATTGATTGTGAACCCATATTAGGGTATTTACACGAGAGGAATGGAAAAATCGCGGAAAACCGAACTATTATACAATACTTACCTTATGTAACACGGTGGGATTATTTAGCTACTATGTTTCTGAAGCAATAACGGTAAATGCACCAGAGTTCTTGGAGAATATTCAAATACCCCAAAGGGCCAGCTATATTAGGGTAATTATGTTAGAGTTGAGCCGTATAGCTTCTCACTTGTTATGGCTTGGACCTTTTATGGCAGATCTCGGCGCCTGAGACTCCTTTTTCTATATTTTTAGAGAGAGAGAATTGATATATGATCTATTTGAAGTCACTACAGGTATGCGAATGATGCATAATTACTTTCGCATCGGAGGAGTAGCCGCCGATCTACCTTATGGATGGATCGATAAATGTTTAGATTTCTGTGATTATTTTTTACGAGGAGTTGTTGAATATCAACAACTTATTACCTGTAATCCCATTTTTTAGAACGAGTTGAAGGAGTCGGTTTTATTAAGCGGAGAAGAAGCGATAAATTGGGGTTTATCGGGACCAATGCTGCGAGCTTCTGGAATACAATGGGATCTTCGTAAAGTTGATCCTTATGAGTCTTACAACCAATTTGATTGGAAAATCCAATGGCAAAAAGAAGGGGATTCATTAGCTCGCTATTTAGTACGAATGGGTGAAATGAGGGAATCCATCAAAATTATTCAACAGGCTGTAGAGAAAATTACTGGGGGTCCTTATGAGAATTTAGAAGTCCGACGCTTTAAGAAAGCAAAGAATTCCGAATGGAATGATTTTGAATATCGATTTCTTGGTAAAAAACCTTCGCCCAATTTTGAATTGTCAAAGCAAGAGCTTTATGTAAGAGTGGAAGCTCCAAAAGGTGAATTAGGAATTTATCTGGTAGGAGATGATAGTCTTTTCCCCTGGAGATGGAAAATTCGTCCACCCGGTTTTATTAATTTGCAAATTCTTCCTCAACTAGTTAAAAAAATGAAATTGGCTGATATCATGACGATATTAGGTAGTATAGATATCATTATGGGAGAAGTTGATCGTTGAAATGATAATAGATAGGGTAGAGGTAGAAACTATCAATTCTTTTCAAATCGGGATTATTAAAAGAAGTCTATGGTCGATATGGATTCTACCTATTTTGACCCTCCTACGGGAATCACAATAGAAGTACTGGTAATTGTATGGCTAGAAAGAGAAATATCTGCAGGAATACAACAACGTATCGGACCTGAATATGCTGGCCCACTCGACTCCTTCAAGCTATAGCCGATGGAACTAAGCTACTTTTTAAGGAGGATATCCTGCCATCCCGAGGAGATATTCCTTTATTTAGCATTGGACCCTCTATAGCAGTCATATCAATTTTATTAAGTTTTTTAGTTATCCCTTTGGGATATCGTTTTGTTTTAGCCGATCTTAGTATTGGTGTTTTTTTATGGATTGCCATTTCAAGTATTGCTCCTATTGGTCTTCTTATGGCAGGATATAGCTCAAATAATAAATATTCTTTTTTAGGCGGTCTACGAGCTGCTGCTCAATCTATTAGTTATGAAATACCATTAACTTTTTGTGTGCTAGCAATATCTCTACGTGTGATTCGTTAAAATAGGATCTTTTTCCTCTAAAATCCATTGAATATTTATCTTCCTTTTCTTATTCTATATTCGGGTTGGTAAGTTAAACTAGATAGCTATATGAGTGAAACAAAACAACTTATTAATTTGTAGTAAAAAGAAAAAATCTCATTTCCTACGTACAAGAAAAAAGTTGAAGTAAACATAAGCAGTGTAAACTCTTTACCCCAAGGTTGAGATTTTTTGATTAGTCATCATATCTTGAAGCGGGCAAGAATAAAGGATTCGCGATATGGAATTCCATTACTAGAATATTCCTAGTTATTACTAGAACTTATAATCATAAGAGGAATCCATCAAAAGTTAGTGAGGGGTTAGGAACACTAAAATACATAAAGGATTAGTAATGAGGGAATTTAAGGCATTAGAGATTTTTCCTCATAAAAGGAATCATAATAAGGACTTGAAATTGGTGGAAATGATCAAGTAGTACTTTCTTCGGATTCCGATCCAGAGTATGTTCCCATTCACTTGTTAAGGAAATTACTATCAAGAACGAATTAACCCTTTATTCCTTTTTTCTTTTTAAGTACCCCTCCAGGGAAAGAAGAATAGGACAAAAGATATGGAATGCAAAAAAAGGATCTTTATTTATTACAAAAAAAGGATTTTTATTTATTCTTTCCTTCCTCTATTCATATTCATACAGAATTCCTCATGAACTAATGCCCAATTCTTTTCATTTATTAATTGCTATAACGAGTGTTTTATTCCAAGATTAAGTTATTTATTAACAAATAAATATTCTCATTATATTATAAATGACGATATCAATTAGGAAGCGCTTTTTCTTATTCTAGCGAGACGGAATTCCTTTGGTCTAATTTAGGACTTTCCAATCGATTTTATCTTACCTAATTCTATCTATGCCCAGGGGATAATAAAAAGCGAAACAACCCTTTCCTTTTACTGATCATAGAGAAGCCGTATGAAGCTAAGGTTTCATGTACGGTTTTGGAATAAGCGGTGGAAGCTGTGATGTTATCATCGACTATGATTATCTAACAGTTCAAGTACAGTTGATATAGTTGAAGCACAGTCAAAATATGGTTTTTGGATGGAATCTTTGGCGTCGACCTATAGGTTTTCTGGTTTTTCTAATTTCTTCTTTGGCGAGAATGTGAAAGATTACCCTTTGATTTACAGAAGCGAGAGGAAGAATTAGTAGCGAGTTATCAAACCGAATATTCCGGTATCAAATATGGTTTATTTTATCTTGTTTCTTATCTAAATTTATTAGTTTCCTCTTTATTTGTATGATTCTCTACTTAGGCGGGTGGAATTTCTCTAGTCCCTATCTATCCTTTTTTGGATTTTTCCAAATGAATAAAATGGTTGGAATTTTGGAAATGACAATGGGTATCTTTATTACATTAACTAAAGCTTATTTATTTCTCTTCATTTCTATCACAATAAGATGGACTTTAACCAGGATGAGAATGGATCAGTTATTAAATCTTGGATGGAAATTTCTTTTACCTATTTCCCTGGGCAATCTCTTATTAACAACTTCTTCCCAACTTGTTTCACTATAAATAAGATAATACAATAATAGTAAGAATATTTTCAACACAAAAATACAAAAATTCTCTCAAACAAGAGAAAGAAACATACCTTTTTCATAGATATTTCGAATATGTTCCCTATTGTAACTGGGTTCATGAGTTATGGTCAACAAACAATACGCGCTGCAAGGTACATCGGTCAAAGTTTCATAATTACCTTATCCCACACAAATCGTTTACCTATAACGATTCACTACCCTTATGAAAAATCGATTACATCGGAGCGGTTAGAAGCGAATCCACTTTGAATTTGATAAATGTATTGCTTGTGAAGTATGTGTTCGCGTATGCCCGATAGATCTACCCCTTGTGGATTGGAGATTTGAAAAGCATATTAAAAGGAAACAATTGCTTAATTATAGTATTGATTTTGGAGTTTGTATATTTTGTGGTAATTGTGTTGAGTACTGTCAGAGCAATTTGTTTATCAATGACTGAAGAATATGAACTTTCTACTTATGATCGTCATGAATTGAATTACAATCAAATTGCTTTGAGTCGGTTACCAATCTCCATAATGGGAGATTCCACAATTCAAACAATTAGGAATTCAACTCAAAGTAAAATAGACGAAGAAAAATCTTTGAATTCAAGAACGATTACTAATTACTAGTTACTAGGATTTTTCTTTTTTTTTTTGTTAGAAAAATCCAATAGTTCTTATAGTTCTTTACTAACTATAAAGAAAAACAAATAACTACTGCTTATTGAAAATTATTCCTGATTTAAAATGAGAGTAGATTTTCGTGATGTGATTTCTAACTATACAACTTATATACAAAAAAATATCCTAATCCCTTTTTCCTTCCTTGAATCTTTTAGTTTTAGTCAGTTCATGAAAAAATTTATACTATCAATTTCTTATCCATAATGGATTTACCTGGACCAATAAATGAGATTCTTGTGCTATTTGGGGAATTTGTTCTTCTACTAGGGGGCACAGGAGTAGTATTACTTACCAACCCAATTTATTCTGCCTTTTCGCTGGGATTAGTTCTTGTTTGTATATCCTTATTCTATATTTTATTGAATTCCTACTTTGTAGCTGTCGCACAACTTCTTATTTATGTGGGAGCCATAAATGTCTTGATCATATTTGCCGTAATGTTCGTAAATGGCTCAGAATGGTCTAAAAATAAGAATTATTGGACTATTGGAGATGGGTTCACTTCACTCGTTTGTATAACTATTCTTTTTTCACTAATGACTACTATCCCAGATACGTCATGGTATGGAATTCTTTGGACTACAAGATCAAACCAAATAGTAGAACAGGGTCTCATAAATAACGTTCAACAAATTGGGATTCATTTAGCAACTGATTTTTATCTTCCGTTTGAACTCATTTCCATAATTCTTCTAGTTTCTTTAATAGGTGCAATTACTATGGCTCGGCAATAAGAAATACTTAGAATGAGTCAAAATTCTTAGAATTTCAAATCTAAAATTAAGTAACTAAAATAAATAACTAAAGAATCACTATTTTGATTTAGTAAAACCCATCTACGGCCAACAAATACCTTCTTTTCCCTTTTGTTGTGTAATTGTTCTATTCTAATTAATTGAATCGGTTCAATTCTTGTCCTCATATTGAAATGAATCGAGATTGATAAGGAGTTAGTTAATGATGTTTGAGCATGTACTTTTTTTGAGTGTCTATTTATTTTCGATTGGTATCTATGGATTGATCACAAGCCGAAACATGGTTAGAGCTCTAATATGTCTTGAGCTTATACTGAATTCAATTAATCTAAATCTCGTAACATTTTCTGATCTATTTGATAGTCGCCAATTAAAAGGAGACATTTTCGCTATTTTTGTTATAGCCCTTGCGGCTGCTGAAGCAGCTATTGGACTATCCATTCTTTCTTCCATCCATCGTAACAGGAAATCAACTCGTATCAATCAATCTCATTTTTTGAATAATTAGACTTTTGAATAATTAGACATAGAATCCTCTAAAGAAATAAACAAAGGCGCACATATAATGATAATATCAAATTCAAATATTAAGATGAATAGAAATCGAATACTATTTTCTTATTATTTTATTATGTTAGTATATCTTTTTTTTGAGTAGGTTATTGCATAGTATTCTTTTTTACTTATTTTACTTATTGAATTTTTGCAATTCATTGATATTGCAATTTGAATATTGCAATAATTTATATTGAAAAGACGATAGCCAATTTATTGGCTAGTTCGAATTCGTATGTACAATTCGTATAATTATGATTGTTGAAGCCCAAAATTCAAGTCCCTTGGCTCTTTTCACGCTTTTTCCCAAACGGATTTCCAAATATATTGCATTATTTATTTGTTGAAGTTTGGATAAACCATTGCTTCGTCTGGTGTCTACAATACATATGACTCATATAGTACTAATTTCATTTTTACCAGATCGAAAATTTTTATGTTGAAAAGAAAAATTTATAGATCCAATGTCACATTCTGTAAAAATTTATGATACATGTATAGGATGCACTCAATGTGTACGAGCTTGTCCAACAGATGTATTAGAAATGATACCCTGGGATGGGTGTAAAGCCAAGCAAATTGCTTCGCGAGAACCGAAGATTGTGTGGGTTGTAAGAGATGCGAATCTGCTTGCCCAACAGATTTTTAAGTGTCCGCGTTTATTTAGGGCCTGAAACAACCCGCAAGATGGCTCTATCTTATTGATACGTTACAAAAACTCCACTTGAATCGTCTGATTCCTCTTTAACGAAGAAGCCTGTTCTAGAAATAATCGAGCACCGGCTTTTATTGTAAAAACGTAACATGTCTTTATAACATTATAATGAGTTAATTTACTTGGTTAACAATACTTGTTGTTTTGCCGATATTTGCGAGTTCATTAATTTTCTTTTTACCTCATAGGAAACAAAATCGTTAGGTGGTATACTATATCTATTTGTTTATTAGAATTCCTTCTAATGACTTATGCATTCTGTTATCATTTCCAATTGGAGGATCCCTTAATCCAATTAAAGGAGGATTCCAAATGGATAGATGTCTTTGATTTCCACTGGAGATTGGGAATCGATGGACTTTCATTAGGATCTATTTTATTGACAGGATTTATCACTACTTTAGCTACTTTAGCAGCTTGGCGGTTACAGTCGCGATTATTCTATTTCCTGATGCTAGCAATGTATAGTGGTCAAATAGGATTATTTTCTTCGCGAGACCTTTTACTTTTTTTATCATGTGGGAGTTAGAATTAATTCCTGTTTACTTACTTTTATCCATGTGGGGGGGAAAGAGGCGTCTGTATTCAGCTACAAAGTTTATTTTGTATACTGCAGGCGGTTCCATTTTTTTCTTAATCGGAGTTCTAGGTATGGGCTTATATGGTTCCAACGAACCAAGATTCGATTTGGAAAGATTAATTAATCGATCATACCCTGCAACATTGGAAATACTATTTTATTGTGACACCTCGGAGTGTCGTATCCTTAATTTTTGAACATGATAAGGTTAAATACAGTATGAGATGTGGAAATAAGGTTAAAATCATAAGGATCGGGGGTTAATAACGTTTCCGGGCCGTTTCCGGGCCGTTTTCGGGGTTTTGGGCCTTCCCGGAGGAGTTTTGGGCCTTGGTGGGCTTTGGTGGGATGGATTAGGACTCCGTAACGGACTAGGATTGGGTTGAGGGCTGTTAAAAGGGGCTTCCCCCAGCCCCCTTGCGCCCCCACCTCCCCATATTGCGCCCCCACCTTCCCCTTGCGCCTCTCTCCTCCCTCCCCTCCCTAAGCCCTAGCCCCCAAACCGTCGCCCCTCCACCTCTCCACCTCCACACCATCTCCCCTCCACCCCTTGCTGCCCTAGGGTGGCCACCCCACCCCTGCACCTCGTGGATACATCCCGTGGAGCGAGGAGCGAGGAGCAAGGAGCGAGGAGCGAGGAACGTGGAGCGAGGAGCGATTCGTGAGGAGATTCGCGGAGATTGATTGGAGTTTTGCGCCGGGCAAAGGTATGATCTTGGGGATCCTTGGGGATGATCTAGGTACTGTTATTAGGGTGTTTATCAAGTTTTTAGATCAATTGGAGGCGCTGGTTTGAAGTAATTTGGGTTAGATCTAAACTTGTCCACGTTTCTGTTTTCGGGCAGATTGAGCAGTCGAACTAGGGTTCGAGTTTCCGTCGATTTAGAATCCGAATCAGACCGTACGGACTTCTAGGAAGTTGTAGATAATTTAATTATCTTTCCGTGGACGTAAAGCACGTTAATTTCCGATCAGCCGTTTGAAAGTTATGGCTGTTTTACCGAGCGCCTAAAAATCTGTGACGTAACTGGAACAGATTGTGGTAATCTGTAGATTAAACAATTTTAGAGTCCGAATCAGTCTTTCCCTATAACTAGAAAAAGTTGGGAAATTTCTAAGCTTCGCGACGGTGTACTCGTTTATTCGATTTGGAGTCCCAGAACTCAAGTTATGCCTTTTGCAAGGCTGCTGTCCCGCCGACAGAACCTCTGTTTTTAGGTTTTGCGAGTAGTTGGCAATGTCGGGTTAGATGGGGCGTGTGTACTGTTTTGAGGTTATGATTGTGAGTGTGTGATGCCTATGTGCAGGTGGTGTGACCCGGGAGTTCCCTCTTCTTCCCGCCAATCCGTTGCACGTGTTTGAGGCAAGTGTGTTGTGATGGATAGCAAGTTGTAGGTTGCATGTTGAAATTAGATGGAATTGCCTACATGATATATGTCCACTTGCCATGTGTTAATGAATGATATGATATGATGAGCATGTTTAACATATTATGATGCCATGTGTTAATATGTGAATTAAATATGATAATTGGCATGGTTGCATGCATGTCATGAGATAGAGGCGAGGCGGTGAGAAAGTCTTAACTAGTCCGGCAAGGTCGGTGAGAAAGTTATGACTAATCCGAACGCCATTGAGTAAGTCCTATGTCGTGATTCCATCCACGTGGTGTTTGGAAGCGAGTAGGCACCCTCCATCTTCGGGATGGAAGGGAGGAAAGGGTGCACACCGACGGGTGTGTACTTCCCATACCGGTATGAGGTTCCAGAGGGTCGAGCAATGCATTACATCGCATACAAATTGATGATGATATTGATAAGTATTCATGAATGAGATGTTATACATGCTTTGAAAGATGTTATTGACTTGTTGTTATGCTTGTTGTCCATTGCGGTATGCTTGCTGAGTTTTCGAACTCACCCTTGTGTTTTCTTGTTGTTTTAGGTACCATGAGAACGGCATGCGGGAAAGGGGAATAGTCACACTCTCACACGTTGCTTCACCTTAATGTTTCCCCAAGTCAATTCATTTAGTTGGATAATAAATTGCGTGTGATGGCCTTTAAATTCAGTCTTAGCTTGGTTAATGAGAGTTCTATTGTTTGTTTGACACTTGGAACTTTAAGAGCTTGATGTTAGTCTTTTATTGTCGTTAAGACTTTATTTATTGCTGTTTAGATGTTTCTCTTATTGCCATATAATGCTATATTGTTGCTGTTTCTTAAATTCATGATAAAACAAAGGAGGTGCTGCCGAAATCTCGGTTTTTAGTCTATGCACCTTTGCTGGAATTTGATGTTAAATGTGGTATTTAGATGTTGTTTAGCTTATGTTTGGTAACATTCAGGCATAGTAAATGCCGGGGTGTTACATTTATTTTGGCTTCCTTATTGCTTATGCTGTCAAATTGCCGATTATACCCCTACATACGTGGTTACCAGATACCCATGGGGAAGCGCATTACAGTACATGTATGCTTTTAGCGGGAATCCTATTAAAGATGGGAGCATACGGATTGATTCGGATCAATATGGAATTGTTACCTCATGCTCATTATCTATTTTCCCCCTGGTTGGTAATAATAGGAGCGATGCAAATAATCTATGCAGCTTCAACTTCTCTTGGTCAACGAAATTTAAAAAAAAGAATAGCCTATTCCTCCGTATCTCACATGGGTTTCATAATTATAGGAATTGGTTCCATAACCAACATTGGACTCAATGGAGCTATTTTACAAATACTATCCCATGGATTTATTGGTGCTACACTTTTTTTCTTGGCGGGAACGGCTTGTGATAGAATGCGTCTTGTTTATCTCGAAGAACTGGGGGGGATATCTATCCCAATGCCGAAAATTTTTACCATGTTTAGTAGCTTTTCAATGGCTTCTCTTGCCTTACCAGGAATGAGCGGTTTTGTTGCAGAATTAATAGTATTTTTTGGACTAATTACTAGTCCAAAATTTCTGTTAATGCCAAAAATGCTAATTACTTTTGTAATGGCAATTGGAATGATATTAACTCCTATTTATTTATTATCTATGTTACGCCAGATGTTCTATGGATACAAGCTATTTCATGTTCCAAACGAAAATTTTGTGGATTCTGGACCACGAGAACTCTTTCTTTTAATCTGTATCTTTTTACCAGTAATAGGAATTGGTATTTATCCTGATTTTGTTCTCTCCCTATCCGTTGACAGGGTAGAGGCTCTCTTATCCAATTATTATCCTAAATAGGATTTTCTTTTTTTTTTTTTATTAGTCCGCTCTAGACTCTATATTCCATAGTGGAAAAACCAAATAATTCAGAAAAAAGTAAAAAAGTCTAAGTCTAATTAGATCTATCTCGAATTTTTGAGAACCCTTTGAGAAGGCGTTCAAGGGGTTCTCAAATCAAACAAAAATGGAAAAACTTTCATTTCATGAAGGTTTTATGTTATGTAATCATTTAGATGGTAATGTAAATGAACCATAACTATGTAAACCTATTCCTAATAGATTGATACCAAAATAGCAGATCCAAATTATAAGAAATCCTATTGAAGCTACAAGTGCAGAATTCGTACCCTTCCAATTTGGATTTGTTCTACTATGTAAATAAATTGCGAATATGGTCCAAGTAATAAATGCCCAAGTTTCCTTAGGATCCCAATTCCAATAGGATCCCCACGCCTCATTAGCCCATACTGCTCCACAAAGAATACCTCTGGTTAAAAGGGTAAACCCTAGGCTAATGGCACGATAACTCCAAGAATCCAAACTCTCATTTAATTGATATTTGTAATAATTTGGAAATGAAGGAAAAGAGGTGTTTTTTAAAGCACTTCTTTTTGCGTAGAAATATTCAATCTCACTAAACTCACTAAAGATAAATGTTTTAAGTAAAATATTTTTTTTCTTTTTAGAAAAGAAATCCAAATTCTTTCTAATTTAATGATTAGAAGAGCGGCGGATAATAAGGATCCGCACAAAAGAGTTGCATAGCTTAGTAACATCATCTTGACATGCATCATTAACCACTTGAGATTGAAGAAGCAGATACTAGTATTGTGGATTGATGCATTTCGGTTAAAAGACCCGACGTGGCAAAGCCTTGCGTTAAAATAGTACTTGGCGAAGTTATTGTGCTTAAATCACTTTTAGAGTTCTGTATCTTAGGAATCCTATGAAGAATATACAGAGCCCATGAAAGGAAGATCAATGACTCATATAAATTACTTAATGGAAAATGTCCCGAAGAAGCCCAACGAGAAACTAAGAATCCTGTTATAGATAAAAAAGTTGCTATCATTCCTTTTTCTGACGAATCACGTAATCCCCCAAGTTCACGAACTAATAAGGTTATCAAATGAATCGTAATCACAATTGAAATGGTTGAGAAAGAGATATGAGTTAGTATATGTTCTAAAGTTGCAAATAGCATAAGGAGAAGGTCCCATTACAAAATTGGAAATTTCGAATTGAATCCATTTTCTAATCTATTGTATTCTTTTTCGAGAATGCCGCCACTCGGACTCGAACCGAGATGCTTGAGCACTGCTTCCTAAGAGCAGCGTGTCTACCAATTTCACCATGGCGGCTAACTTGAAATAATAGGGAACTTAAAAGAATAATAGTTATTTTCTGGCAAATCGTCGAGATTGGGAGAGTCCATAGAATTTAGGAACATTAGAATCTTCATTAAAATAGACTTCGTTTGGTAATATCGTTGCGGATTTTTTTAACAAAAAAACTCTTGTTTTGCTTAATAGAAACAAAGCTTGAAAGAGTTGGAACTTTTTTTTCTCAGTTGCAATATAGAACTCCATTTTTTCTAATTAGTTTCTCATTGAAATTTGGAAAAATCTTTCAATGCAATGGACAAAATTCAAAAAAACTTTTCTATCTATCCATTAAAATTTCTAAAATTTCATCATTAAATACAAAGAATTTTGGATTTTAGCAAAATTTCTAGAATGAAAGCCTTTATGCTCTTATTAATATGATTTACCAAGCCTAAACCTATTTATTTGTGGATTTTGGATAAGATGGGTAGAAGTTGTAAGTCCTATTGCAAGAATACTCTACTTTTCACAATAGAATCCTCATACTAAAGAGGATTCTATTATGAAAAGTTCGTTGATAGGAAAAGAATAATTAGGACACAGTATAGCAAAAACTTTTGTTCTATATATCAGAGGGGTTAGTTCTAAGAATATTATACCGAGGAATTCGACACATAAAAGTACATTCATTAATTAATCCGAATTATTCATATTAAATAATTGGAATTTCTTTGGGATAGGTCAATTCAGATTATTCAAAAACCAGATTATTTGTTTGTTTGTTGCCCAGAAAAACCCTTTGGTTTTGGATACTCATTGCCATTTGGAAAATGATCTTGATTTTGCTAAAGAATAAGATTGTACTATGGAAAAATAAGTCTTTTTCTTCCAAAGATTTTTACGAATACGCTTTTTTGACATCGAAGTACGTTTTTTTGGAACTGCCATTTCAATTTTAAAAGGGGATTCCTTTTTTTCTAGTTGTATGTGAAAGACATCTATTGCCGCAAATCAATCCTTCTTTCTGCTTTTTCTTAGTATTTATACTTAGATACTGAACTGAAATTCAGAATTCTTTTTTACTTTATTTTCTCTAATGCGGATAACACAAGAATTTTTTAGCATATTTTTCATTTAGCATATTTTTCATATATATTTTGGATTTTGTTTTAATAATATAGAATATATACAAAGGTTTTCCATATATAGATATAAGGTACGGGGGTCTATCCCCCATATAAGATGGGGGGATAAAAGGAAGGGAAAATTCAAATAGTTAATTAAGTTCAGAATGGTATTCCATAATTGAATTCCAATCAAAACAAAAAAAATAGTTAGTCTCTTAAACAAGACATTCTAAAACTTAGGTAATTCTAGTCATTATGAAGTAAGGAATATTCGACAATTTCCTATAAACATAGGTTTTCATTGAAATTCAATCAATCGATTCTGAAACATGAGAGTTGCTTCATCTTCATTTTAATTTTATTTTAATAGAAAGAAATACAAAAATGAATAAAAAAAAGAATAGAAAGTAAAATGATTCAATCCTTTTTTATATTTTAATAAATATCCTTCTTTAGATAATAACTAGGTAACAAAGTTATTTGATTAACTTTTAGAATTTAACCAAGTAAACCCATTCTTAATTTTTGATTATTTCAATGAGAGAAATTTTGAAAAATTAAGAATTCCAGTATTTTGTCTTATTCTTTTTTTTTTTTTAATTCCTTCAGAAAGAGATTTGAATTGGTTTGGTGAATCGGAAACAATTTGATTTTATAGAAAAATTGAAGTAAAAATTTCAATTTCTTTTCTTATGGAACATACATATCAATATGCATGGGTAATCCCTCTTCTCCCACTTCCAGTTATTATGTCAATGGGGTTTGGACTTATTCTTATTCCAACAGCAACAAAAAATCTTAAATCGCATATGGGCTTTTCCTAGTGTTTTATTCTTAAGTATAGCTATGGTATTCTCAGTTCATCTATCTGTTCAACAAATAAATGGAAGTTCTATCTATCAATATCTATGGTCTTGGACCGTCAATAATGATTTTTCCTTAGAATTTGGATACTTGATCGACCCGCTTACGTATATTATGTTAATAATAATTACTCTGTAGGAATCCTTGTTCTTATTTATAGTGACGATTATATGTCTCACGATGAAGGATATTTGAGATTTTTTATTTATATAAGTTTTTTCAATACTTCCATGTTGGGATTGGTTACTAGTTCCAATTTGATACAAATTTATTTTTTTTGGGAACTTGTGGGAATGTGTTCCTATTTATTGATAGGCTTTTGGTTTACACGGCCAATTGCAATGAGTGCTTGTCAAAAAGCTTTTGTAACTAATCGTGTAGGTGATTTTGGTGCATTATTAGGAATTTTAGGTTTTTTTGGATAATGTAGTTTAGAGTTTCGGATTTGTTCAAAATAGCTAATAAGCTGGATTCCTAATAATGGGATTAATTCCTTACTTACAACTTTGTGTGCTTTTTATTATTCCTTGGTGCGATTCTGAAATCTGCACAATTTCCTCTTCATGTATGGCTACCAGATGCTATGGAAGGGCCTACTCCAATTTCCGCCCTTATACATGCAAAGAACTATGGTTCTTTGCTGAGGATTTTCTTGTAGCTCGACTTCTTCCTCTTTTCATATCCCTACCTTTAATAATGAGTTTCATTTCTTTAGTAGGTACAATAACACTCTTCTTAGGGGCTACTTTAGCTCTTGCTCAGAGAGATATTAAAAGAAGCTTAGCCTATTCTACAATGTCTCAATTGGGTTATATGATGTTAGCTCTAGGTATAGGTTCTTATCAATTTGCTTTATTCCATTTGATCACTCATGCTTATTCGAAAGCTTTATTGTTCTTGGGATCGGATCCATTATTCATTCAATGGAACCCCTTGTTGGATATTCACCAGATAAAAGTCGAATATGGTTCTTATGGGTGGTTTAAGAAAATACGTTCCAATTACAAGAAGTACTTTTTATGGGGTACGCATTATCTTTGTGGTATTCCACCTCTTGCTTGCTTCGGTCCAAAGATGAAATCCTTAGTAATAGTTGGTTGTATTCACCCTTTTTGGAATAATAGCCTCTTTTCTGCAGGATTAAGCTGCGTTTTATATGTTTGAATATATTTACTTACTTTTGATGGGTACCTGCGTGTTCATTTTCAAAATTACAGTAGCACTAAAGAGGGTTTGTTGTATTCAATATCCTTATGGGGAAAAAGGAAACCTAAAGGAGTGAATAGAGATTTCATTTTATCAACAACAAAGAGTGGAGTTTCTTTTTTTTCACAAAATATATCCAAAATTCATGGTAATACAAGAAATAGGATAGAGTCCTTTAGTACTTCCTTTGGGGCTAAAAACACTTTTGTCTATCCTCATGAAACGGGAAATACTATGTTATTCCCTCTTTTTATATTACTGCTTTTTACTTTGTTCATTGGATCCATAGGAATACATTTTGATAATGGAGTAATGAATAATGGAATAGCGGAGTTAACCATATTATCAAAGTGGTTAACTCCCTCAATAAACTTTTTCCAGGAAAGTTCTAATTCTTCCATAAATTCATATGAATTTCTCGCTAATGCAATTTCTTCTGTAAGTTTAGCTATGTTTGGTCTATTCATAGCATATATCTTCTATGGATCCGCTTATTCCTTTTTTCAGAATTTAGATTTAATAAATTCTCTTGTAAAAGAGAGTCCGAAAAAGTATTTTTTGGATCAAGTAAAAAAAAAGATATACAGTTGGTCATATAATCGTGGTTATATAGATATTTTCTATACTAGGGTCTTTACCTTGGGTATAAGAGGATTAACCGAACTAACGCAGTTTTTCGATAAGGGTGTCGTTGATGGAATTACCAATGGGGTAGGTCTTGCTGGTTTTTGTATAGGAGAAGAAATTAAATATGTAGGGGGAGGACGAATATCCTCTTATTTATTCTTTTTTTTGTGTTATGTATCCGTGTTCTTATTCTTTTTTCTTTCTTAACTTAAGGAATTCCTCCGTCTCCTGCCTAAAGAGCCCCTTTATTCCCCTTCCTATCTCCTTCTACCATCTCTCCCCCTTTTCTACCATCTCTCTCTCTTTCTACCCGTCTACTTAGGGATGCGAGCCCAGTCAGTTGCCTGTGGTATACTGGATGGCGCCACGAAGTTATTTGATTTTCCGCTGCTGTTATTTCTCTTTCAATAAGTTTCGTCTTGCGAGGCATATATTTGTAACTTGGCCATAAGGTCGAGTAACCCTTTGATTATTTAAATAAAGTACTTTGATAGTATCGTTTGGTATGATTGTGATATATACCGATGTTAAGACTGTGTGCACTAGCGCGTTCCTGGACTAGTGCTGAATACACAGAGGGTCCGGATTTGCAAATTCGGGGTCCCGACAGAGGTGGTATCAGAGCCAGGTTGACTGTAGGCTCAACCCTAAGCTAGAATGGTCGTAGTGAGGATAAAACCTATTTTCTAAAGCTAAAAATTTGTGAAGACAAGAAATGACATCTCGACTTATCCCCTTCTCTCTTTTCTTGTCTCTTGCTGAAATTTTCCCTTACCCCGTCACAATTTAAAAATTCCGAGTTCTTACGTAAAGCACTCTTGTGACAGATGGAGGAAGAGTTCAACTACGTTGATCTGGGAGTTGGTCACGCTGCGGAACTTTGGCATATGCTCTGAGACTCTCGGAGATTTTGAGAAACCCCAATACCACGTGGAAGTGATCAGACAAGCGGGATTGATCAAGGCTTGTGACGTGAGGATTGAGGTACCTGCTAGGAAAAAGGGCCCAGGCAATCGGCCGATACACTTTGCCGCCAGGAGATCTACAATGCGGATGGGTATCCAAGAAGTATCACGACGAGCAATGCGGCACATTACCCGTATCTACGCCAGAGAAGGTGGAGAGTACGGTGTTCGTTACCATCCGCAGCGATAACCTTCGACCGGCGATTCGGGATGAGGATGCCACGGTTACTGATTGGCACGATTTGTCGTCGCCAGGAGGATGTACTAGATAATACAAGCAAGGAGCTACGAAGGCCCGCAAGGAGATCACGACAGAGAAGAACAGATGGCGGGAAGCTCAAGAGTATGTGGCACATCTTCTGCGAAGGATTGGCGAGTTGGAGATGACTTTATGCGGACCAGACCAGAGCGATTACTCGAGCTACGAGCGAGATCCGGAGGAGTCGGATCTCGATGAGGACATCGCTTCTTCGACTACCACAGAGGACATAGTTGCTTTGGACATGGCGATCGTTTCGCCTATGCCACACGGCACCGTACCAGTGCCGTGGAGGTTTTCTCGATGAGTGAGCATAGGTTCTATAGTGAGACTCCTTCGCCGAGTCGCGTCATAGAATAAAGAGTCACCCTTTAGGCGTTAGACTCCAGAGTTAGTTCGATTTGGATTTTCATTGTTTGCTGAGTGTGCAGTATGTGTTGCAAGGCCCTTAGGCATTGTAAGCAGCCATACCAAGTTATAAATAATAAAGTTGGACCTTAAGTTACCCCTTTCGCCCCGCATAAGTTCCATATTACTTGTCTATTCTTGTTTCCCTCTCATCTCTAAACCTAGAGCAAATCGACAGATGGTGAACACCCGTGGGAACTTTGGAAGCAATGGGAGTGGATCTCGCCCAGCAGAAAACCCCAATGATGGAGCACCAGCACCACCAGTTGATATGCAGAATTTTGGAGCCTTTCTTGCTGCCCAGACTCAGTTGATGCATGCTATGATGCAACAAATGCAGCACGTCACTGCTCAGGCCACTGCTAATCAAGTTAATCAGGGACCACGCCAGAATACCAGGCTGTCAGAGTTCATGAGGACTCACCCACCCACTTTCTCTGGGAATGCCAATCCGTTGGAGGCCGACGATTGGTTAAGATCAATCGAGAGGAAGCTACACATAGATCAATGCATAGGGAATGAGAAGGTACTTTACGCTTCTCATCAGCTGGAAGGAACATTACCAGAATGGTGGGAGAACTTCGTGCCACGCAGAGAACCCTCAAGATATCACTTGGGAAGAGTTCACGGTGCATTCCGACAGTATCACGTGCCTGAAGGAATCATGGACCTTAAGAAGGAGGAGTTCAGAGCGCTGAAGCAAGGTAATCAGCCAGTGGCCGACTACCTGAACAAGTTCACACAGCTAGCACGCTACGCACCTGAGGATGTAGCGACAGATAAATCCAGACAGTCTCGTTTCATGAAGGGACTCAACTCAGGATTGCAAGTAGGATTGATCACCCACACCTTTCCAGATTTCCAAGAATTGGTGAATAAGGCGCTTATTCTTGAGGACAAGCGCAAGGAACTGGATGAGAACAGAAGCGCAGGATGCAACGGCAAGGATCACGCCAGGAACGCATAGCGCTTGAGAGTTGCACCAAATCAGTTCTTGATTCCAACCACGAGAATGCAACAAGGACACCCTCCCGGCACCAAGACCTGCCAATCGAACTATCGGACCCACCCCGCTAGAAACGCTACCCGAGCGATCAAGAAGGAACAGTGAGACGCTGCTACAAGCGCAACGAGCCAGGACACTTTGCCAACTGATTGTCCAAAGAAGACAGCGAGAGCAACCCGGTTCGCTTCAATCTAGGAACCACCCCAGCTAGGACGCCAAAGATCAGGAGCCACACCCCAGGCCGTGGTGAGAGGCCGAGTCAACCATGTCACCGCAGATGCACTTTGCAAAATGCTACTGACGTCGTCTTGGGTAAGTTACTTGTTAACTCGATACCATAGCAGTTTTGTTTGACTGGAGCTTCGCATTCGTTTGTTTCGCAAGGCTTTGCTACTAGAAATGACTTGAGAATTGCAAGACTTAAGTGCATGCTTTTAGTTCAAACCCACAGTTCCGAACTCCGAGCGGAAGTAGGATGTTCGAGGTGAGAATACTAATAGATGGAATAGAGTTCCTAGCAAACCTTATAATTTTGGAGACCAGGACCTTAGATGTTATATTGGGAATGGATTGGTTATCCAAGCACAAGGCCGTATTGGATTGTGGGCGAAGGACTATCTCGATTGAGAGCCCGTGTGGGAAGAAAGTGGAATTTCAAGCCACTGCGATTAGAGATGGACGATTGATGGTTAACAGTACCAAGGCAATCGGCATAGAGGATGTCCCGATAGTAAATGAGTATCCAGGCGTTTTTCCGAGGATCTACAGTATGCCGCCGAGACGAGGGGACATAGAGTTTGTGATAGAGCTTGTACTGCAAGATGCAGACCGATAGCAAAGAGACCCTATCGGATGTCTACCGAGGAGTTGGTAGAGATGAAGAAACAATTTGGAAGAGTTAATGGATAAAGGATTTATCGAGACCAAGTTCGTCACCGTGGGGAGCACCGGTTTTGTTTGTCAAGAAGAAGGACGGGAGTTTCGGATGTGCATTGACTACCGTGCACTCAATGAAGTCACCGTGAAGAATAGGTATCCGCTACCCAGGATTGATGATTTGTTTGATCGATTAAGAGGAGCCGGAGTTTTCTCCAAGATTGATCTGAGATCGGGATACCATCGATTGAAGATCCGATCGGAAGATATTCAAAGGCGCATTCTCGTCAAGATATGGACATTACGAGTTCTGATTATGTCCTTTGGGCTGACGAATGCGCCGACTTATTTCATGAATATGATGAATAAGGTGTTCATGGAATATTTGGACAAGTTTGTCGTCGTGTTCATAGACGATATCCTAATCTACTCCAAGACAGGAGGATGAACATGCCGAACACTTAAGGCGAGTTTTGGAAAGGCGAGGAACAGCAACTTTTCGCCAAGTTCAGCAAGTGTGATTTTTGGAAGGACAAGGTGGAGTTTCTTGGACATGTAATGACCGCAGAGGGAGTCGCCGTGGATCCAAGCAAAGTAGAAGCTGTGTTACATTGGGAGCAGCCGAAGACTGTGACCCAGATTCGGAGTTTCCTTGGAATGGCAGGATACTACCGCCGTTTCATTGAAGGCTTTTCGACAATTGCGAAACCTCTTACGCACTTCTTTGAAGAAGGAAAAGAAGTTTGCATGGACGCTTGAGAATGTGAGAAAGGATTTGAGGAGTGAAGAAGCAATTGACATCGGCACGGTATTAGTTCCTAGGATGTTGCTCGAGCTTCGATATTTATTGTGACGCATCGCGCCAAGGACTTGGATGTGTCTTTGATGCAGGGATGGAAAGGCCGTCGCTTATGCATCAAGACGATTGAGGCCGCATGAGGAAAATTATCCGACACATGACCTAGAGTTAGGCCGTAGTGCATGCTTTGAAGATATGGCGTCACTATCGATTGGAAACAGATGTGAAGTATATACGGATCATAAGAGCCTTAAGTACATATTCACCCGATCGGATCTGAATATGAGGCAAAGGAGATGGCTAGAGTTGATCAAGGACTATAATGTTGGAATCCATTACCATCCCGGGAAGGCCAACGTAGTAGCCGATGCTCTGAGTCGGAAAAGCCATACCGTGAGTACGTTGCTAGCCACAAGTCAGGATGAGTTGTGTGAGGATTTCCAGAAAATGAAGATTGAGGTTGTACCTAGCGGATTCTTGGCCGCATTGGAAGTAAAGCCTACTTTAGAGGACCAGATCCGAGAGGGACAGAAGGATGATGACAAGATCCGTAGGATTAAGTCTATCAAGGAGGAAGGCATGGCAGAGGACTTCAAATTGGATGAGCAAGGCACGTTGTGGATGAAGGATCGCATTTGTGTGCCTAACAAAAAGGAGTTATAGCAGCTGTTTTTTGAAGAAGCCCATGACTCCAAGTACTCGATTCACCCCGAAGCGCCAAGATGTATCAGGATCGAAGGAGAGATTCGGTGGCCGAGTATGAAGCGTGAAGTTGCCGAGCATGTTGCATTGTGCGACGTATGCCGAGAGAGTCAAGGCAATGCATCGAGACCAGCCAGGATTGCTCTGATTGAAAATACCTGAGTGGAAGTGGGAGGAAATCGGAATGGATTTCATTACCGGTTTGTCAAGACTCAAGGAGGTTATGACTCCATATGGGTTATAGTGGATCGCTTGACTATAGTAGCCCATTTTATCCCCGTGAAGACCACTTACTCGGGAGATAAATTAGCGTAATTATACATGATCAGGATTGTTTGTTTGCACGGAGTGCCAAAGAGGATTGTATCGGACAGAGGTACCCAATTTACCTCAAGGTTACGGAATAAGTTGCATGAAGCCATGGGAACTGTTTGAACTTCATGTCTGACTTATCATCCACAGACGGATGGACAGACCAGAAAGAGTCAACCGTCTGGAGGATATGTTGAGAGCTTGTGCATTGGCTTATGCTACCTCTTGGGATAAGAGTTTGCCGTATGCCGAGTTCGATTACAACAATAGTTATCAGGCTAGTTCTGAGATGTCACCTTTTGAGGCCTCTGTGGTCGACTCTGTCGGACGCCATTGAATTGGAATGAGACCGTGGCGCCGTGTCTTTGGGCCTTGATATTCTTCAAGAGGTGAAGAGCGGTCGCCATGATTAGGGAAAGGTTGAAGATAGCCCAATCTCGGCGGAAGAGTTATCTTGACAATCGTCGCCGAGATTTGAGTTTTGAACCGTAAGACTTTGTATACCTCAGAGTTACGCCTCTCGGGGAGTTAAGAGGTTCCATGCCAAAGGGAAACTTGCACCCGTTATGTTGGACCATTTAAGGTTTTGAGCCACAGAGGCGAAGTTGCTTACCATTGGAGTTGCCCACGATCGCTAGCAGAGTGCACGACGTATTCCATGTGTCCTGGCTTAAAGAAGTGTCTCCGAGTTCACGAGAGCAGACACTGGAGTCAATTGAGTTGCAAGAGGACTTGACTTATAAGGAGCATCCGTGAGGATTCTAGACACAATGGATCGAGAAACTAGAAACAAGTCAACCCGTTTCTGTAGAGTTCAGTGGAGCAACCATGAAGAAAGTGAAGCGACTTGGGAGCGCGAAGAGGATTTGAAGAAAGAATTTCCAAACCTATTCCTTTAGTAAACCCTGAATCTCGGGGACGAGATTCTATTAAGGGGGGGAGGTTTGTAACACCCCAAAATTTTACTTTTCCTAAATTCATGTGTGATTTGGCACTTTGGTGAATTTTTGGAATTTTCTGGAATTTATTTGGATTTATTTGGAATTTATTTGAATTTATTCCATTTTGAAATAATTAAAGAATTTAATTTTGCAAATAAATTTTTGTTGGAAATATTTTATTTGAGTCCAAAATGATCCAAAGTATTTTCCAGAATTTTTGGAATTTTTACGAGTCATTTGCTATTTTTAATGAATTAAATGAATTATCGGGAATTAAATTAAATATTAAATCGCTGGAAAATCAAACTCGGGTCAAATCTTGTTCATCCGATCGAGCCCGAGTCGGACTCGAGTTCGAGTCCGACCGAGCCACGTGACTCGACCGAACCCACTTCTAACCTAATGAATCCCAACCGTTGGATCAAGATCCAACGGTGAGATCCGCCCGACTCGACCCGAGCCGTGTCCCGACCGGACCGGTCGCGCCCGCGGCGATCGTGGCCGTTGATCGTACACTGCGATGTACGCGGCTCTCCGTCGCCTCCGCCCGAAGTCCGAAGCCGGACGCCGCCGCCGTGTCCGCCGTGGAGAACTAGGTCTCCGTTTTCTGCACGGACGCCGAGGCTATTTAATGCCCGGATCGCACCCCGAGGATCGCTATCCCACGCCGGTCCCGAAACCCTAGCTCACGCCGCTAGGATCCCCACCGTCTCGCTGCTATTGCTCGCCGGAGTTGGTAAAGCACTCCGCATGATTGCGCCCGTTCGCCACCGTCCGCCATCCTCCGCCGACGTTGACCCCAGATCCAGATCCCTTGCGTCGAGGCGCACTGCGTTTACCATCCACTTCGCCGGAGAGCCTGCGGCGCCGTCGGGCGTGTCATCGTCATCGACTCCGCCGCGCAAGCCGCCGCGCCATTGCCGTCGCCGAGCTATCTCGGCCGTCCGATCAAGATCGCACGATCGAGATCTTGCCACGTCATCGCCGCGGTGAGGTTTCGTTCACGATCTCTAGATCCAATCTCAACCATTGGATCTAAATCCAGCAGTCCCGGATTAACCGCGTTCATCCCAAACGCGTAACACGAGATCAATGCGGGCCGTTGATTTTCAAATCAACGGCCTAGATCTAGCCACGTGGCGAAGGCCAATCGCCGCGGCGATCGGCGCGTAGCAGAGAAGCGTGTCTCTGACACGCTGGGCCCGCATGTCGGCCCGACCAAAGCGCACCATGGCGTCCACGATGGCGTCATGGCGAACCCCGCATGTCGCTGGTCGCCCCACCAGGCGCCGACGCCAAGAATGACGCCACAAAGGGACCCCACTGCCGCCGACCGTGGCCGAGCCCCGATGACGCCAAAGAATGACGCTACCCGAGTGGTCCCACATGTCAGTCTCACGTGGAGCCGTGGACCGAGTCCACCGTAGAGAGCCAAGCGTGGACCAAGTCCATGGACCGGTGGCGTCGCCAGCCAATCAGGAGCTGCCACGTGTCCTTGCTTTGGCGCAATAATTAATTTCCGAAAGAAAATGATTTATTAATTCGAAATATTGATTCAAATTTAGATTCAAACTTCAAACGCTTATAACTTTTGCGTTTCAACTCCGATTTGAGTGATTCAAATTTCTAAATTTGTATAAAATTAAGATCTACCTAAATATGAATTTTATTTAATTTTTGGACTAAAGTTTTTCTCTGCAAAATTATTTAATTGATTATTTAAACTTTAAATAATCATAACTTTTATGCGTTTTAACTCCAAATTTAGCGATTCCAGTTTCTAAAAATCCAGAAAATTATGTTCTCTCTGTTTATGGATTTTATTTGGAGTTTTGGGATCTTTTTGCCTAGTGTTTATTTGTGTATTTGCTATTTGCACGCTTTACGAGTAGGCGTTGAAGTGGGAAGGATTCGAAGGAGAAGTGTTGACTCGGGATCCAACTCAAGACCAAGAGCAAGTACTTCTTGAAGGCAAGTTGTGCTTTGACCATGTTGATCCTATTTGAAATCTATTTTGATTTAAACTATTGCATGCTAGTTCAATTAGAAAGATACTTTGTTTAAACATGGGGTTAGATAAATACCAATTTGCTATATGACACCTTGATTATCTAAGTATGTGCCATGACCCTTTGTCACCCTAGTTGTGGTTTACTAGTTGGACATTATTAAATTGCCAACATGGGTTTAGACCGTTGTAGTATGTCGCTTAGACACGCTACGTGCTCATGACATGATTTTGGACAATCAAATGCTAATATGGACTTAATGATATATTGAACCTGTTTTGGAAAAGTATCATGTGATGTTGATGGCACGTGGTGCATGGTAATCAAGCGGGGTTTGATAAATGATTTCGGCCAGGGCATGTGGCAAGAGTAATCAGGTGGGCCGGTTGTGGCATTGGGAGTGTTGATTTGGTTTTTCGGGTAGTCTTGCCCTGGTCACTCTAAGGACTTAACCTTGCAAGCCTTTGAACTGGGTCATACTTGCAACCACATGGGTGGAATGGGACGGCCCTAGTTGACTAAGTCGCTAAGGACTCACTTGTGGGGCCTCAGGGTGTCGATTACACCGTTTGTGTGATTGTGCGGGGAGCGTATCGTGGGTGTGGCAGTACCCATCTAACGGTGTGTTGGTCCCATACTTCGCCTTGGCTAAGGGAAGGGATGGTGTAGAGCACGAACAGGAGAGGACCACTGTGTTGTTTGAGGCTTAGAAAGGCTTTGTTACGGAACTCGCCTTTGTGGTGTTTGGCTTGTATCTTGTGGGTAAAGTGCATAACCTCTGCAGAGTTGAGAATCTATTTAAATAGCCGAGTCCACGATCTTGGACAATGCTCGGGAATTACAGTCAAGGGTTAGACTTTACGAAAATAACTTGGATTTGAAAAGTTGGGTTGGTTTAACAAGGAAGATGATGGAAATATGGTTTAGGATGGGAAAAATGTTTGTTAAACTTCTTGAAAAGTTATTTATGCTTTACTTATTTCTCTTTGCTTTCGAATCTACTTTTATTACTTGTCAAAAGTCATTTCGCAAATATACCCTGAGCTATTCCTTTGTACCAAGCCATGCATATAGTATATTAGCTTGCATTCTGTGCATGACTTCTTGAGTACCAAGTACTCACCCTTGCCTCAACACAATACCAGTTGAAGAGGAGATTACGCCCGGTTCGGGGAGGATTTCAAGAAGACCCGTCTACTTAGGGATGCGAGCCCGATCGATTACTGTGGTATCCTGGATGGCGCCACGAAGTTATTTGATTTTCCGCTGCTGTTATTTCTCTTTCAATAAGTTTCGTCTTGCGAGGCATATATTTGTAACTTGGCCATAAGGTCGAGTAACCCTTTGATTATTTAAATAAAGTACTTTGATAGTATCGTTTGGTATGATTGTGATATATACCGATGTTAAGACTGTGTGCACTAGCGCGTTCCTGGACTAGTGCTGAATACACAGAGGGTCCGGATTTGCAAATTCGGGGTCCCGACAATTACTGAAATCATATTCCAACCACTTATGTCCTTAAGCCCAAAACCGTTTTGATAGCTTAGTTAAATCAACCATTGTTATGCACGATGTGTCCAATACATCCCTATCATCTATTAAGATAGTCATTGATATACTACTTTGGCAGTCATATCAATAATGATCTAAATTCTTGATAGGTGCAACAATTGGATGGACAAGTATGATTTAAAATTTTAACTATGGTGATGAACAATATCTACTATGAACATGGCATCACATGCAATGAGCATAAAGAAAATAGCAAGGATTAAACACACATCCACATATAATCAAATTAAGATGTGAAATAGTATGGCCCTTAGCATTAAGATCTCCATCATCATGCTTGATTGTTCACCTTGCCATCATGCTTGATTGTTCACCTTGGCGTCATGCTTGATGCCACCATCTTCTTCATTGTAGATGCAACTCCTTACAACTTTGATAATGAATATTACATGAGGGTTTGAAACATCACAAGTCGACACATAGGTCGTTATACATTTTAGATTGAAATAGCCTTATGGCTTGACACGGCACGCAGGCCATGTAAATATTACATGCATCACATACACATAGGCCATACTATTTCACACAACATCCTGCAAAAATGAGTTAAACAAAATAGATTCTACGACAGCTGGGTTCCAAGGGGCAGCGCCTGTGGGTTCAAGGCGGTGCCCTGTAAGTCGAGGCGGCGCCCAAGGCGGGGTTCAAGGCGGCGCCTGCGAATCAAGGGGCGCCCTGCTAGCAATGATCCTTGGAAATTTTTTCGGAGGATTGCGTTCTGTTAAAAGAAAACGCCCTCAAAATCTCCACGGATCAATCAAATTGACCCAATCCGATTCAATCTGATTGGCTTGGTCCCATATGGTTGCGATTCGTGAACCCTGATGGCGGTAACCCGACCGGTAAGGGCAACATCGTACCATGAACGGACTCACCCAAATCAAGATTGATTCGGTTTGCACTTTCCTCAAACCCTAAACCGATCGATCTCATCGACGGCTGCCTCCACCAATTCATCACATGAATTGGTTGAACACGTAATAGATCCAATCTACTATCCTCACATACCATATGTGCAACATCCAGATCACAAATCTACGCGAGATGGCTCTGATACCACTGTTGGGGAATGCGGTATGCTACACTAGCACAAATTAAAATTTCTACCGCAAACCAGAAAAGCTACTCGCAAGAAGGGGATCATAGATCTATTACCACTAGACGCGCAGTTGCGAAATCCTTCGCACGTCGTTGTAGTGGATCATTCTCGGTGTGGATCGTCCTCGCCGCGGATCGTCCTCTCCACGCCGCAGTAGCAGTAGCGTCACCACAGCAGTCCACACGTCCGGGGATGGAACGCCGTGCGTCGGTGTGCAAGCACCGGGTCGCTCGGCAGGGGCAATGAGAGGAGGTGGCTAAGGTTTCTGGCGAAACACCTCTAAACCGCACGAAAGTGTGTTTTGCGCCCAGCCTCCTCCCCTCCTTATATAGCCACGAGGTGAAACCCTAGGCAGTCAGGGCCCATCTACGCGCTAAGCCCACGAGGTCCATTAATTACGGATCCAATCCGAATTAATGCGTCCCAGCCCGTTAAGTGTGTGACCCTGTAGGTTCATGCGCATTTGGACATGGATTCGGAAAACCCCTTTTCTAATCCAATAGTCGGTAGCGGCTCCTTGCAGAGCATGCCAACTCCCAAACGCATATGATTAAAGTACTGATGTAATAATCCCTTTGCCAAACTATACGAAGATCGAACTCAAGGCGAGAAGCATGTCATCCTTTGACAGTTCAATCCATCTCTCGTATCCGTGATATATTAATAAGTTGTGATTGACTTCTCAATCACGACATGGCCATGCACTTCCTTAATCATATCACACGAGTGGCCTAGACATATGTCTCCGTTACATTGGAGTGGCAAATTCCATCTTGACTGCTCACTTCCCTCTACATTTTTCATAGTAAACATGAAAGCTACCTTTATAACTATCCTGTTAGGAAATAGTGTTTGGTACCCCAAGGTAAACTATTACACATGTAGGGAATATGACAATCTCAGGTCTAAGGATCATACATCTACTATGTATGAGATACATTGATGACACATAAGAATGTAACATTCTCGCAGTGTCCCGTTGTGGGTCTATCTATCACATGTTCTTCAACATGCATCCACAATGTATTGATGATATCTCCATATCCCATGATCTATGAAACATGATCATCGAACAATACATGTGCTGATCTATTCATCGTTGTCCTATACGATGATATCCGATCAGAGATATTTATCGAATTATATCAATAAGTAAAGAGCTTTATAAACAAGTCACACAATTGTTGATCAAAACAATGATATACATTCATTGGACCAATAATCGTATTATTATTCATAAAACATAGTCATGTTACAATCATCCATATGATTGCCTCAAGGGCATAACACTAACACATGAGGACTCATCCACCCACTTTTTCTGGAAATGCCAATCCGTTGGAGGCCGATGATTGGTTAAGGTCAATAGAGAGGAAGCTACACATTGCTCAATGCATGGGAAATGAGAAGGTACTCTACTCTTCTCATCAGTTGGAAGGGACAGCTGCCGAATGGTGGGAGAACTTCTGCGCAACCCGGGAGAATCCACAGGATATCACCTGGGAAGAATTCACAGCTGCTTTCCGTCAGTATCACGTGCCGGAAGGAATTATGGACCTCAAGAAGGAGGAGTTCAGAGCACTGAAGCAAGGTAACCAGCCGGTAGCCGAATACCTGAACAAGTTCACACAGCTTGCACGTTACGCACCTGAAGATGTAGCGAAAGATAATGCCAGATAGTCTCGCTTCATGAAGGGACTTAACTCAGGACTGCAGGTGGGACTGATCACCCACACCTTTCCAGGTTTCCAGGAGCTTGTGAACAAGGTGCTCATTCTTGAAGATAAGCGTAAGGAACTGGATGAGAATCGGAAGCGAAGGATGCAACAGCAGGGATCGCGTCAGGGAGCGCAGCAACGTTTGAGGGTTGCGCCAAATCAGTTTTTCAGATTCCAGCCGCAGAATGCAATAAGGACACCGTCACCAGCACCAAGACCCGTCAATCAGAATTATCAGACCCCAGCTCCAGCCAGAAACGCCGCTTCAGGTAGTCAACAGGGGACAGTGAGACGCTGATACAACTGCAACGAGCTAGGACACTTCGCCAACAGTTGCCCTAAGAAGAACGAAGGAGTGACCCCAGTCCGCTTCAATCTGGGATCCACACCAGCCAGGACGCCAGCACCAGGAGCCAACCGCGGGGCAAAGACACCAAGAGCAAAGACTCCTGCACCGTGGTGAGAGGCCGAGTCAACCATGTCACCGCATAGGCACTTCAGAATACCACGGACGTCGTACTGGGTAAGTTACTTATCAACTCCACTGCACGCAGATTTTGTTTGACTCTGGAGCTTCGCATTCGTTTGTTTCTCAAGGCTTTGCTGCTAAAAATGATTTGGAGATTGCAAGACTTAAATGCATGCTTTTAGTTCAAACCCCTGGTTCCGAACTCCGAACTAAAGTAGGATGTCCTGGGGTGAGAATACTAATAGATGGGGTAGAGTTCCTAGCGAACCTTATTATATTGGAAACCCAGACCTTAGATGTTATTTTGGGAATGGATTGGTTATCCAAGCACAAGGCCGTATTGGACTGTGGACGAAGGATTATCTCAGTTGAGAGCCAGTGTGGAAGGAATGTGGAATTTCAAGCTACCGCCGTTAGAGATAGACAGTTGATGGTCAACAGCGCCAAGACAATCAGCATAGAAGATGTCTCAGTAGTGAATGAGTACCCAGATGTTTTTCCCGAAGATCTACCTGGTATGCCGCCAGACAGAGACATAGAGTTTGTGATAGAGCTTGTACCTGGTACAGCGCCAATAGCAAAGAGACCTTATCGGATGTCCACCGAAGAGTTGGTAGAGATGAAGAAGCAGCTGGAAGAGTTGATGGAGAAAGGATTCATCAGACCGAGTTCGTCGCCGTGGGGAGCGCCAGTTTTGTTCGTCAAGAAGAAGGACAGAAGGATGATGACAAGATCCGCAGGATTAAGTCCAAGACGGATGAAGGCAAAGCAAAAGACTTCATACTGGACGAGCAAGGCACGTTATGGATGAAGAATCGCATTTGTGTGCCGAACGAGAAGGAGCTGAAGCAGCTGATTCTAGAAGAAGCCCATGACTCCAAGTATTCAATTCATCTGGGAAGTGCCAAGATGTATCAGGATTTGAAGAAAAGATTCTGGTGGCTGAGCATGAAGCGTGAAGTTGCTGAGCATGTTGCGTTGTGCGACATATGCCAGAGAGTCAAGGCAATGCATCAGAGACCAGCAGGATTGTTACAGCCGTTGAAGATAACTGAGTGGAAATGGGAGGAAATCGGAATGGATTTCATTACCGGTATACCCAAAACTCAAGGAGGATATGACTCCATATGGGTTATAGTGGACCGCTTGACTAAGGTTGCCCATTTTATTCCAGTAAAGACCACTTACTCGGGAGATAAGTTAGCAGAATTGTACATGATCAGGATCGTCTGTTTGCATGGAGTGCCGAAGAAGATCGTATCGGACAAAGGTACCCAGTTTACCTCAAGATTCTGGAACAAGCTGCATGAAGCCATGGGGACCCATTTGAATTTCAGTACAGCTTATCACCCTCAGACGGATGGACAGACTGAGAGAGTTAATCAGATACTGGAGGATATGTTAAGAACGTGTGCATTGGCTTATGCCACCTCTTGGGATAAAAGTCTGCCGTATGCTGAGTTCAGCTACAACAATAGCTACCAAGCAAGTTTGCAAATGTCACCATTCAAGGCACTATACGGTCGACCTTGTCGGACACCGTTGAACTGGAACGAGACAGGTGAACGCCGTGTCTTCGGACCGGACATTCTGCAAGAAGCTGAAGAACAGATTGCCATGATCAGGGAGAGATTGAAGATAGCACAGTCAAGACAGAAGAGTTGTGCTGATAACCGTCGCCGAGACCAGAGTTTTGAGCCGGAAGATTTCGTGTATCTCAGAGTTACACCACTTAGAGGAGTTAAGAGATTCCATGCCAAAGGAAAACTCGCGTCGAGATATGTTGGACCATTCAAGGTTCTCAGTCGCAGAGGGGAAGTTGCTTATCAGTTGGAGTTACCGCAGTCGTTGGCAGGAGTACATGACGTGTTCCACGTGTCCCAGCTGAAGAAGTGTCTCCGAGTACCTGATGAGCAGACACCGCTGGAGTCAATCGAGCTACAAGAGGATCTGACTTACAAGGAACATCCCGTCAAGATTTTGGACACTATGGATCGAGAAACGAGAAATAAGTCAACCTGTTTCTGCAGAGTTCAATGGAGCAACCACGCGGAGAGTGAAGCAAACTGGGAGCGCGAAGAGGAATTGAAGAAAGAATTTCCGAACCTATTTCTTTAGTAAGCCCTGAATCTCGGGGATGAGATTCTGTTAAGGGGGGAGGTTTGTAACACCCCAAAATTTTTGCTTTTCATGAGTTTAACTAAGATTTGGCACCTTGGTGAATTTTTGGAATTTTCTGGATTTATTTGGATTTATTTGAATTTATTCCCTTTTGAAATAATTAAAGAATTTAACTTTGCAAATAAAATTTTGTTGGAAATATTTTATTTGAGTCCAAAATGCCCCAAAATATTTTCCAGAATTTTTCTGGAATTTTTCAGAGTGTTTTGCTATTTTTAATGAATTAAATGAATTTCTGAGAATTAATTTGAATATTTAATCGCTGAAAAATGCGAGTGGGTTTGTACTGTTCATCCGACCGAACCCGAGTCCGAGTCAGACTCGAGTCCGACCCGAGCCAGCCGATCCGGTCGAACCCGCTCGGCCGAACCCTAACCCGCGTGACCGTTGGATCTTGATCCAACGGCCACGATTGGGCCACGTCACCCGAAGCCGAGAACAACCGAGCCCGCCAGGTCGCCCTAGCCAGACCTGAGCCCAAACCCTCGTACCGTTGCATCTTGATCCAACGGCTCACGTTGAGCCACGTCACCCAATCCGAATCCAATTCGGATTCCGCCGTCGCAACGGAGTGGGCCTCGGTTTCCGCGCATTTCACGGATGCTGAGGGCCCTATTTAATGTGCCGCCGCCGCTGTCGTGTTGCCGACTTCCGTGCGCACCCGTAGCCCTAGCCCGCCGAGCTCAAGCCGCCGTGGTTGCGCCGCAATCGCTCGCCGTAGTTGGGATAGCGCTCCGCCGCGGTTATTCGTTGATTCCACCGCCGTCCGCCGTCCTCCGCCGCCGTTGAGCCCAGATCCGAAACCGCGAGGTCAAGCCGCGTCGGTGAGTTCCACTCACGTCGCCAGAGAGGCCCCGCAACGCCGTCGGGCGTGTCGCCGTCCCCGTCTCCGGTGACCTTGCTCAGCTGCGCGCCGTCGCCGTCGATCGAGCTCCCTCAGCCGTCCGATCCAGATCCAAGGGCCCAGATCGCGCCACGTCACCCTCGGTGAGTTTCCACGTTGAAATTCCCATATCTATTTTCAACTGTTGGATCTAGATCCAACGGCTTAGATTGTGCCACGTAGCCTAAACCGCACCGAGCTAGGATAGATCTCAGCCGTTAGATCTAGATCGAATGACTAGGGTCAGCCGCGTTGTAAATGTTAGATTGGATCTTGACCGTCCGATCAAGATCGAACGGTCCAAATCAGCCGAGTAGTTTTCCTACAGGTGAACCCAGATCCAATCTGGGCCGTTGATTTTCAAATCAACGGCCGAGATCTAGCCACGTGGCCGGAGGCGGCCGTCATGATCGGCTCGGTCAACGCCAGCGGCGTGGGCGCATGTCTCGACACGCGCGGGGCCCGCGTGTCTGTGGGGCCCACCTTGTCGATCGCCTTCAGGCGTGAGTCTAGGCCGTGACAAGGCGGGCCCGCTGTCGATGAGGCGTGTGGGCGTGGCGCCAGGTCCACGGTGGACCGAGCCGCGCCGGGTCCATGGACCCGAGGCGACGTGGCGGCTCCTGATTGGTCCACGTGTCAATGCTGACGCAATAATCCAATTTTCGAAAAAGAAAATGATTTATTAATTCGAAATATTGATTTCAGAATTTGTTTCAAACTTCAAACGCTTGTAACTTTTGCGTTTCAACTCCAATTTGAGTGATTCAAATTTCTAAATTTGTATAAAATTAAGATCTACCTAATGATGAATTTTATTTAATTTTTGGACTAAAGTTTTTCTCTATAATATTATTTAATTGATTATTTAAACTTTAAATGCTTGTAACTTTTGCATTTAAACTCCGAATTTAACGATTCCAGTTTCTAAAAATTCATAAAATTATGCTCTCTGTTTATGAACTTTATTTGGATGTTTAGACACTTTTTGTCTACTGTTTATTTATTATTTGCTATTTGCACGCTTTACGAGTAGACGTTGAAGTGCCCGAAGGCTTCGAGGGAGAAGTGTTGACCCAGGAGCCAGCTCAGGACCAAGAACAAGTACTCTTTGAAGGCAAGTTGTGCTTTGACCATGTTGATCCCAATTTGAAACCTGTTTTGATTTAAATTATTGCATGCTAGTTTAAATTAGAAAATGCTTTACTTAATAATGGGAAATTAGTTAAATGCCTAATTGCTGTATGACACCTTGGTTAATTAAATATGTGCCATGACCCCCTTGTCACCCTAGTTGGGGATTAAATAGTTGGACATTACCAAATTGCCAACATGGGAATTTAGATCGTTGTAGCATATTGCTTAGACCTGCCACGTGCTCATGACATGATTTTGGACAATCAAATGTTAATATTGACTTAATGATATATTGAACCGCTTTGGAAAGGTATCATGTGTTGTGATGTTGATGGCACGTGGTGCATGGTAATCAACTGGGGTCTGATAAATAGTTTTCGACCGGGGCATGTGGCAAGAATGATCGGGTGGGCCAGTTGTGGCACCGGGAACGTTGTTTTGGTTCTTCGGGTAGTCTTACCCTGGTCACCCTAAGGACTTAACCTTGCAAGCCTTTGAACTGAGTCAAACGTGCAACCACATGTCTGTAATGGGATGGACCTAGTTGAATAAGTTGCTAATAACATACCTGTGGGACCTCTGGGTGTCAACTATATCTTTTGTGTAGTTGTACGGGGGAGCGTATCGGGGCTGCGGCCAGGTACCCATCTAACGGTGGATTGGCCTAAAATTCGCCTTCGCTAAGGGAAGGGTTAGTGTGCAACACTGGAGAGGACCACTTGTGCTGTTAGAAGTTTCCGAAAGACTTTGTTACGGACACTCGCCTTTGTGGTGTTTGACTGTATCTTGTGGGTAAAGTGCATAACCTCTGCAGAGTGTGAAAAATCTATTCGAATAGCCGTGTCCGCGGCATTGGACATCGCTCGGGAATTACAGTTAAGGGTTAGACTTTCATGAAAACAACTTGGACTTGGAAGGTTTTGGTTTGGTTAATAGATGATGTTGATGGAAATGTGGACTAGGAATGGGGAAGACGTTTATTTAACTCCTGAAAAAGTTATTGATATTATACCTGTTTTTATTGTTTTCGAATCTATTTATGATACTTGTCAAATGTTGTTTACTGCAAATATACCTTGAGCTATTCCTTTGTACTAAGCCATGCATATAGTATATTAGTTTGCATTCTGTGCATGACTTGCTGAGTACCAAGTACTCACCCTTGCCGCAATACAACACCAGTTGAGGAAGAGTCTACACCAGCTTTGGAGGAGGAGCTCCAAGAGGAACCGTCTAACTAGGGAGCGAGCCCAGTCAGTTGCCTGTGGTATACTGGATGGCGCCACGATGTTATCTTATTTTTCCGCTGCTATTATTTCTCTTTTAATAAGTTTCGCCCTGCGAGGCGTATTTTGTAACTTGACCTTAAGGTCAAGCAACCAGTTTGATTATCTAATTAAAGTACTTTATTATTATCGAGTGGTTTGATTGTGATATTTACCAATGTTGAGACTGTGTGCACTAGCGTGATCCTGGACTAGTGCTGAATACACAGAGGGTCTGGATTTGCAAATTCGGGTCCCGACACTTGACCCTGATGATAAAATGAGGGGGAGGCCTCTAGGTGCACGGGACTCGATTCCGTGGAGACATCCGCAAAAATAGAGAACCAAATAAATGAGAACAATACCCATGATAGTGGAAGAAGCTTAACCTGATGTTGAGAAAATCCTTGAAGTGAGCCATCTAGAAGATGGTAACATCCCTGAAGTGATCCATCCTGAAGATGATAACCCAACGTATATTTGTGCGCACAATCCAACGCTGGGAGGTCGGAACACCCAGACTTCATCGTTGTGGGAAATCACGAGGAGCTGGAAGAAATTAATAAAGAGATATCCCTGGAGTGATGCAGGAGAATTATATATAGAGAAAGACTACAATTGTCGACATATTTTGCCTCTAAAAATTACTAAAATCTGGATCCAGAACCAAAGTCCATGGCAGAGTGCCAGGAGCGCTCATATAGGGTCAAAGGAAAGAGCAATTGAGGCAGTGCTCGCTTAATAAAAGAAAAGTTCTTGGTCCTGTTGACTGAACATTTTCTGAAATGTTTCCTGTAGGATTAAATGGATTTTTCATCCTGAAGAGATATGAAAATATCCAGGTGGTGAGATATAAAGCAAGGCTTGTAGCACAAGGGTTTTAGCAGAGACCCATCATCAATTATGATGAAACATATTCTCCTGTAATGAGTGGAATAACGTTCCGAAAACTAATATTGATGGCAGCGAGCTTAAACTTATCAATACAGTTGATAGATGTAGTGACCGCATATTTATATGGGTCACTGAATACGGATTAAAACAGTCGATAAGGATGTGGTACAATCGACTTAATAAATTCCTCCTGAAGAAGGAATATGGTCCCTGTAGGAATATTTTCCCTGTGTGTTCGTAAAGAAATCCCAAAACGGATTTTGTGTCATCTCAATATATATTTTGATGATCTGAATATCATCGGAACCACAGACTAAATAAAGGAAGCAAGTGCTTACCTAAAGACGGAATTTGAGATGAAGGATTTGGGTAAAACCAAATCTTGCTTAAGCCTGCAACTTGAGCATCCCCAAAAGGAATTTTAGTATTTCTCTTCGGTGGTATAACCATTTCTTGGCGGTCTTTTAAGCAGATAGTGGTAGCTATTTCTACCAACCACTTAGAGATTACAGCCTCATGTGAGTATGTTTGGCTTAGATGTGTAATCAATCATGTCCAGAAGTCATGTGGTATGAATACCATCGATACCCCTGCTATTATTTATGAAGATAATGCTGCTTGTGTTGCACAAATGCAAATGGGTTATGTAAAGAGTAATATCACGAAGCATATTGCCCCTAAGTTCTTCTATCCTCACGAACTCCAGAAGAATGGTGAGGTAAAAATAATGCAAAATAAGTCATGTGAAAATTTAGCAGATTTATTCAGAAAATCATTGCCAAAGTCTACCTTCTAAAGGTACGTCGATGGCATTGGAATGAGGCGACTTAGAAATTTGCAGAGTTCAGGGGGAGTAAATCCTGAACCATAACCCCTTTTGCTCGATCTTGAAGATCATAGTTTATATCCTGAAGATTATAAGTTATGCTCTTTTTCCCTTAAGTGAATTTTCTTGAAGTTTCTCACATCAAGGTTTTTAATTAGGCAACCAGTGTAACACGGAGTGCGAGTGCAATCTACTCTTTTCTCCATCCCTTTTTTTCCTACTGGGTTTTTGGGAGGAGTTTTTAATGAGACATGTGCATTACGCGGTATTCGCCCAAGGGGGAGTGTTATGATATGGATAGAGATCGTATCACCGGAGAGATGGAATTTATCTATGGTAGGCGAATCCGAACTTATCTCCATGGGTCCTCCACTATATATATAGAGCATTGCCTTGTACAGAATTGATGAAATTAAAAAGAGAGAGGTTTCCCCCTTGTATGGTTTGCTTCTCCTTCTTCTATTCGTATACTTGCATTGGCGTGTCGTTGATTGCATGGGTGAACAATCTAGTTTCACAACACCTTTGTGTAGCTTAGTGCGTATGGTTTGGTGGCAGCCTCTGTGTGCCGTAGTGCTTTATCTCCTCTGTTCTTGGCAGGTTAAAACCAGTTTCCCGATCTATTCGTTTTCTTTTGGATTGTAAATACATCTGATTAACTCTTAACAAATGCTGAGAAGTTCTTTCAGACCAAAAACTGTAATTTCTTCCTAGCCTCGTTGGACAACCCACAAAAATAGTTGAGAAATGTGTGCCATCAATTGCCCTGTCACGCATGGAATTATTTGTGATGCATTTATTATTGATATATCAAGGAGGACACGTTGCAAAGTCATACGGAGTCACAGCAACAAAGTCTTTCTTAGTCAGTCTCATGCCTGTATTCTTATCTCTCGTCTTCACAAATTATTGGTGCTCATCTTGACTTTTGATTTCAATCAGCGAGTACCTTAGAAATGTCAAAAATGGTGAGCTTCGAGCGCACACATGGATTTTTCTCATGAGTGATTCCTCCTAGACCTGCTACTAGAGAAAATTACCATGGCGGAGGCCATCTTCTCGGCGGTCGTCGGCGATATGGTTAGTAGAGTGATATCCCATCTCGCCGGCCGTTTCAGTGGCCAACGGAGCACCGAAGCCAAGCTACGAAAGATATGCCATCTTCTGATCAAGATTCACAGCGTGGTAGAGGAGGCCAAAGGGAGGCAGATCACAAACCATGGCACCCTCGAGTGGCTCTCGGAGCTCATCGACAGCACGTACCGAGGCCGTTACCTGCTCGACACAATCGGATGCCTGGAGCATGACCTAGAAGACGAGCATGATGACAAGGTAGTCGCCCAACCTTTCTCCCTATCCTTGTTTAATCCCGCCAAGCGCTTGCGAGTTGCCGCGTGCACTGTCACGAGCTTGTTGTCTCGCCATGATATCGGCGCTGATGAGATTGACAGGGTGTTAGAGAGCTTGCAAAGCTTATCTGGCGATATCAAGGAGTTCATCATGCTCCTGCAAAGCTGCCAGCACATCCACCACCCTCTGCCAACGAATATTTTCGTCGACGGTCAGATGTTTGGCCGGCATGTCGAAAAAGAGAGGATCATCAACTTCTTGCTGCACGACGACGGTCGATCAACAGGAAAATTGGACGTGCTTCCGGTTGTTGGCGACATCGGGGTTGGGAAGACCACCCTGGTGCAGCACGTCTGCGATGATGCCAGGGTGCGCAACCACTTCCCAATAATCATGCTGTTTAATTTTTCATGCACTTATGCTACGGCGATGAGTGAAGCAACGGTTGTTCTACGGGCCAAGCATGTCATTGGAGACGCTGGAAATCTTATTGAGCCACTGCATGTACTCAAGGAGAATTTTCGCAATAAGAGGTTCCTGATGGTATTTGAGGATGTCGACATGCGCAAGAAGCAGATGCTGGAAGAGCTCTTGCCGAGCTTGAGGCGGGGTGAACAGGGGAGCAAGGTCATAGTCACCACCAACAATAGGCATGTCGCGAGCATCGGAACAGTTGATCAAATCAAGCTGAAGGTTCTGCCCCAATCTGAGTATTGGTTCTTCTTTAAAGCGCATGCATTTGCTGGCAGAGATGTCGAGGAGAACCCGAGGCTTGTAGCGGCGGGCAAAGCGATCGCAAGGAAGCTAAATGGGTCATTCTTCGGCGCGAAGATCGTCGGAGAGGTGCTGAAAGCCCATCCAAATCCTCAATTCTGGTGCAAGGTCCTGAGAAGCAGTATTGGGGGGTTGTCGCTGCTGGGTGATGGCCTTGGGTACATGGCAGATTTGGCAGACAATTTGATGCCAAGTCATGCAGGCGTGTATCTGGTGACCATCTCTAAGAAGAATCCGTTTTCCTCTGAGAGAGGACGGGACAGGTTGCGGGATCTGTGTCGGCCAAGTATTAATGCTGCCTCTCATGGCAGTGAGATCTGTTTCTCATATGGTGTCCGTTTTGCCCAAGTATTGTTGTGCAAGTCGGTGTTTCCCCACTACTCTTTGTACTACACTGCAGATGTAATTAACCGTACGAGATGCTGAAAATCTTACTGAGCCTCTGCATGTGCTCAAAGGAAATTTTCGCAAGAAGTGATTCCTGTGGTAATTTGAGGATGCTGATGTGCGCAAGAGGCAAAAGCAGGAAGAGCTATTGCCGAGGCTGAAGTGTGGCAAGCAGGGGAGCAAGATCACGGTCACGACTCACGACCAACAACAGGCATGTCGCAAGCATCGGAACAGAGGAGCCGATCAAGCTGAAGGTTTTTGCCCCACCCAGAGGCCAGAGTACTGGTTCTTCTTTAAGGCGCACGCATTCGCCGGCACAGACGTTGAAGAGAATTCGAGGCTGGCAGCAGCAGGCAAAGCAATTGCAAGGAAGCTAAATGGGTCATTCTTCGGCACAGATGTTGAAAAGAATTCGAGGCTGAGAGCCCATCCAAATCTACAATTACGGTGCAATGTCCTCAGAAGGCTATATAGGGGGGTTTTCGTTGCTGGGCGATGGCCTTACATCGCAGATTTGGTAGAGAACTTTTGCCAAGTTATGTGGAGATGTGCCTGATGATCCGAAGGACCATATGAAGGTCTATTCATATTTGTGATGAGTATTTAACTTTATTTGAATATAACTTCCTTTGGTTTGAGTTTGAAGTTGAATTGTATTTTGAAATGAAGTAATTTGTGTTTTGTCAGCTAAAAGCGGTACTACCGGCCTGATGAGCGGTAGTGCCAGCTTGTCGGAGCTACCGGCCGTAGAACGGCGGTAGTTATTTTTCAGAGAGGTTATTTGTAACACCCCGGTATCCTACGTGCCCTGAATGTTACACCCTTAAGTACCAACCAAGTCAAGGCACTAAAAAATTTTAGCAATGCAAACTAACATACTAGTAGGTTGCCGAACTTAACTAAAAATTTCGGCAGCACCTTCCCTGAAACTCGGACATCCACTCAGCAGCCAAACAAAACACAATCAATATGAACAATATACATAAAGCAGTTCATGATTTTTAACTAGTCAACATAACTAAATAAGCATATAACATAGAAGAACAAAATACCGCGAACGACAACCATGTCACGAGAGAGTGGGGCTACAAGGTAAAGACATAACAGTACCAGGGATACAGGAATTTAAACCAACATGCCATCAACTACTTACAGAGCTAACTATTCAAAGGCAAGTTCTTTAAACATAGCACCACTTCTAAGAGAGATGTTGCAACTAGTCTAACTACATGATAGTCATTGTGAGTGAAATGATGCTAGCCCTTCTCCCAAAATGCCGCTCTAGAGATACTTAAAATAAAGATATCAAAGAACAAGCGTGAGTTCATACAACTCAGCCAAGTGTATCAAGATAATACAAATGACTTTAAAACAAGAGATTAATTCAATTGATACATGGTAACACTCTTGCACATGAGAACATCATCATACATAAAATAGAATTCTTTTTAATCATGGAATGCAATATGCATGCTCATAATACCCATTTCATAACTAATACCGGTATTGCTAGGTGGCTCACCCGTCGGTGAGTGCCTTCTCATTCCCTTCTAGCCCGTGGAGGGGCCTACCGGAGTATGACTTTCATGCCTCACTACGTGTGAGACATAGAGACCCACTCGGGACACCTCTTCTATTATGTACGTACATATGCAAATGAGATGAATTAAAGTGCACATTACATTATCATCATCGTAATATTTCCATAAGCATTCACATAAACTTTAGATTCATGCACTTAGCATTTGCATCAATACAAGCACCCTCATAATCATAAGCATAATCATATTTGAAATCATCAACATAATCAAGATCACTAGCAAGGCAAACCATACAATATCCCTCTAGCAATAATCTACGTGATACACTTGCCTCTAACTGCGTGGAGCGGAGTGGTGCGAGGATGAGGCCACTACCGGTGTCACTCCTCCTAGAAAAAAAAGCAGTTGCACACACATACTCAAAAACTATATAGATTACAACATCACACAACACTTCTACATCCCATCTCGAAACAGCTCCAAATCCCAACAATTAGAATTCTGGACAGCAGGCGCGCAAATGAGCATATCTGCCAAATGGCTAAATGAAAAACTGAGTTCTTATGCTCTAAATAACCACAAGAGGATAATCTACAATTATTATACATCCATACATGCAGGAGATGCCTCAATAATTCCCAGCTCAGCAAAGAACAGAGACCATCAACTACTCAGTCAAATATGGATAGCCTCCACTAAAACTGGCATATCTCCCAAACGGCTTGGCCAAAAATTGAGTTCTTGTGCTCTAGTGAAACTTAAGAATACGAGCTACAACTTTATCTACAGACAAAGATTCAGGAGATGCTTCTAAATGCCTCAAATGGCACTCTGAATCTCAATTCAAATTTATGAACTTCCAGCAGATTTACATTTCACGACAGTATAGTTCAAAATAGCATAACTTTTGATTCATGAATCCAAATCAAGCAAACAAAGACATTTTCTTAATCTACAGAAAATTTCCTAACTTTCTCTAGGCAAGTAGAAATTCTAAATCAATATGCATCTAGCCCTAAACAGTAGTTCAACATCTGCCTCTCCCAAGTCTTTCATATCAAAGCATCGAGATAAGAAAGTTTTGACCTTGTCAATTGCAGCAGTGTTTGTCCCAAATATAAGTATGTCATCAATATACAAACACAAAATCACACCTTAACCCCCACCATAACGATAATATACACACTTATCTGCCTCATTAACAACAAAACCAGCAGATATCAAAATTTTATCAAACTTTTCATGTCATTGCTTAGGTGCTTGCTTTAGGCCATACAAGGATTTTAATAATTTGCACACTTTATTTTCCTGTCTAGTAATCATATAACCATCTGGTTGCTCCATATAGATTTTTTCCTCCAACTCTCCATTAAGAAAAGCTATCTTTACATCCATTTGATGGATGTGTAGACCATGGGAAGTAGCTAATGCAATGAGCACTCTAATGGTGGTTAATCTAGCAATAGGAGAATAAGTATCAAAATAATCCTCTCCTTCTTTCTGGGTATAACCCTTGGCCACAAGTCTTGCTTGTACTTATCAACAGTACCATCGGCCCTTATTTCCTTTTTGAAAACCCACTTGCATCCAACAGGTTTGCACCCACTAGGACGATCAGTGATCTCCCAAGTCTCATTAGCCATGATGGAATCTATCTCGCTACGGACCGCCTCTTTCCAATACTTAGCATGAGGTAATGCATAAGCCTCTAAAAGAGTTTTTGGCACATTATCCACGAGGTACACAATAAAATCATGGCCAAGGTTTTTTTCAATCCTTTGTCGCTTGCTCCTACGAGGAGCCTCTGCGACTAAATTATTATCCTCATTAATATCTTCTACTAGTAGTGTATCACTCATTTGTTCAGAATTAGCGGTAGATTCAGAATTATTATTATTTTTTGTTTGAGTATTCTCAATTCGTGAAGTACTACTTGGTGGTCTCATAGGATAAATATCCTCAAAGAATGAAACATCTCTGGACTCCATTATTATGTTAACAATAATCTCAGGAGTTTATGATTTTACTACTAAAAATCTATAGGGCGTACTGTTACGTGCATATCCCAGAAAAATGCAATCAATTATTTTAGGTCCAAGCTTTCTCTTTTTCTGTAATGGTATATTGACTTTTGCCAAACACCCCCATGTTCGTAGAAAATTGACATTGGGCTTTCTCCCCTTCCATCCCTCATACGGAGTAATCTTACACTTTTTTGTGATTACTTTGTTTAGGACAAAAGTTGCTGTCAATATAGCTTCTTCCACTACAGGATAGAAGTCCTAAAGAGGTAGACAGAATAAGCCTCAAAAATAGCAAAGTCAACCTCAGAAGACATTCTGAGGCAGGCGATGCTTGCCTCAGGTATCCCAATCGCAAAAAGTATTCCAAGGCTAACAGACTGCCTCGAAAAGCTTCTGAGGCTAAATTGCTTGCCTCAAATGAGCTCCATGGTAAGTATTCTGTGGCTAACAGACTGCCTCGGAAACCTTCTGAGACCAACACTTTGCCTCAAAATATAATTTTGAGACAAATAACTATTATCAACTTCGGAAACTCTGCCTCCAAATCCTTACCATCCTGTAGTGAATTCCCACCACATTTTAGGCATACCGTCACTCTCTAACATGGCATTCATCAAGTCTGTGAGTGTTCGATTTTTCCTCTCAGCTACCCTATTTGATTGGAGAGAATATGATGGTGTAACTTCATAGATTATACCATGCTCAGAACAGAACTAGAAGAATTCATGAGAGATATACTCTCCTCCACGATCAGACCTTAGTCCTTTAATTTTCTTTTCTAGTTGGTTTTCAACCTCTCAGCCTTATAGATTTTGAATTAGTTTAAAACTTTATCCTTTGTTTTCAGCAAATACACATAACAATAACGTCTTGCATCATCTATAAGAGTTAGAAAGTATCTTTTGCCTCCTTTTGTCAACAATCCATTCATCTCACAAAGGTCAGAATGGACAAGATCTAATGGTGCCCAGTTCTTTTCTTCCTCTAATCCTTTAAAGGGTTTTCTAGGTTGTTTTGCTTGCACACAAGATTGACACTTTGATCCCTTGATAATATCATATTTTGGAATTAACTCAAATATGGACATTCGAGCAATGCTATCAAAACCAATATGACAAAATCGAGAATGCCAAATATCGACATCACATTTATTCAAACCAGTTGCAATATTCATATTATAGCAAGACTCTAGAGTACTTAGGCGGAACAAGCCTTCGCTCTCATAGCCTTTCCCAACAAAGTTCCCAAACTTAGATAATACAACTTTATTTGACTCAAATACTAGCTTGTAACCATCCCTGCATAGGAGAGAACCACTAATGATGTTCTTTTTTATTGTTGGCGCATGCTGCACGTTCTTCAAGTGGACAATCTTCCCTGAAGTAAGCCTCAGATCCACCGTGCCAACAACAAGAATAGAAGCATGCGACCTATTCCCAATTAGGACGGAGGAAGCCCTGGCTGCTTGATAAGAAGAAAACAAGGAAACATCAGAACACACGTGAAAATTAGCACCAGTATCAACCCACCAATCAGTGGTTTGACATGCTGAAAAAATAACAAGAGAATTACCATACCCTCCTGAAGTTAAGGCCTCGCCTATGGTCACGTTGGTATTTTTCTTACCCTGTTCATTTGTCCAGTTTTTGCGATAGCGACAGTCTTTTGCCATATTAATGTCCTTTCTGCACACGAAACAGGTGATGTTCGTCATATCCTTTTTCTCAATTTTGTTCTTTTTAAAGCTAGTTGTCTTGTTTGGTTTAGGTACTTTAAAGTTCTTGCCATATGATTTCTTCTCGACGATATTGGTATTATTCTGATTAGTTATGCTTGGTGTATCTTTTGCTCTTACCTTTTCTTCCACATCAAGGGCTGCAATGAGATCCTCAACAGAAATCTCTTCCCCCTTGTGCTTTAAGCTAGTGGCAAAATCCTGCCAAGATGAGGGGAGTTTGGCAACAATGCCCGCTGCCACAAACTTAGGAGGCAATGCACAACCCAAATGTGCAATCTCGCCAACCAGTAGTTGGAGGTTGTGTGCTTGTGCAACAATCGTCTTAGCGTCATCCATGCTAAAATCAAAGAATTGCTCGCACACGTACAGCCAGCGACCGGGTTCGGCCTCTTCATACTTCTGGTCAAGTGCATCCCACAACTCAGTGGCAGATGTGTAGTTCATATACACATCATAGAGCTGATCTAACAAAATGATAGATATTGTGTGTGGATCACCCACCACAGCCCCAATGACATGAGCCAAAACTTAGCCTTTGTCTGCCATCTACGGAAATTTGCACCAGAAAACCTCTCAGGTTTCATAGCATCCGAAGTATTAGCCATTGCTGAATCACAAAATATCACAAATAAGGTTTCTGGATTGTTGGAAATGTGTGTAATATTTTAATTCTAAATTGTACCAGGAAACAAATATCACAGATAAATAGTGATACACATAGTAAATCTAACAGCAAGCTTCACATTGTACTTCCAAACATATATACTTGAAGAAGTTGAACGATCACTAACGACTTACAGTTGGGCTTGATGAAGAACAGAACGATGCGCAGAAGAGGTCGTGGAAGAAGTCAAAGTCGAGGAAGCAGCGCAGGAGCGGTCGCGCAGATGCGCTGCCTAGAAACCTTATTGCCGCCCCGTGCAGGTGAACTCTGTGGAAATGGCTCGGAGATACAGGTCACCCTCCTTCACTGTGCACGCCGAGGAGGAAGGCCGGCGATGTTTAACAGCTCAACACAACAGTACACTTTTGCAGAGAGGAGCAGGAAGATTGGAGGAATTCAGCGTGTCAAGTCTGGACGTCTCCAGGTGTTTTTATACACGCGCATCAGTAACTGACGGAGTAATGTCAGTTGAATGCAATAGTTACTAGTAACTGACAGCATAATATCAATTAACTCACTAGAAATTGACAGCGTTTATGACACTTACACTAAATTGAAATATATGTTTAATCTCATTTAAACAGAATGACTAGAGAGATAATTGTAAGATTCAGCAAAATAAAAGGTGAACTCGTCGCAAGTCACAAGTCACGAGGATTTTCATGCGAAAATACGCGAATACGCGCACGCGTGCACACGTGTGTTTAGCCAGTATTCACCATATGCCATCCACATGCCAAGTGTCACATTAATCAAGAGGTGGCAAAGACTCCACCTTTTAAATTTCCCTTCTTCCACTTGGCTAGGCAATATGGTACTAAGGCCCCGTTTGACAACTTGGAACCGGATCTTTCTACTAGATTCTGTAAGAAACACAACCAAACATGCTAAAGCTCGGAACGATTCTCCTCAGAACGTTTCTTCTTTTTCCACTCTGTTGTTGAATCGGTCTCAACCTCGTTCCACCTGATTCACAGAATCCTACCTGAAACGTTTCTATCAAGAATCTGGAACCGTTTTTGTTTCTACTAGAATCTGGAACCGTACCAAACAGGGTCTAAATCATACATGCTATGGAATTAAAGGAAATGGACCACCCATAGACCAATTTCTAACATTTACGTTGTATATTATTTTAATTTGACAAGCATGTAAAAAAATAAAGAATAATATATATATATATATATATATATATATATATACATATACCTATATGGCAGCATATTTGGTGCAAACCCCCTCTACCGTGAAAACTCCGTGTAAAATTTTTGAAAAATTCTCAAAAAATTACCATGCATAGGGAAGGTGTAGTTCTACAAACCTGTAAAATTTGAAGACAAAACTCAATAGCATTTGGAAAATATAAAAAAGACAAATTCAGTATGAATAGTGTTTTTTCACTGTTTACCACTATTCATTTTGCAATTTGTCTTTTTCATATCTTTCAAATGCAATCGAGTTTTATCTTCAAATTTTACAGGGTTGTAGAGCCACACCTCCCCTATGTATGGTAATTTTTTGAGAATTTTTCAAAAAATTTACATATGGTTTTCACGGAGTTTTCACGGTAGAAAGAGTTTGCACCAAATATGCTGCATATATATATATATATATATATATATATATATATATATATATATATATATATATGTGTGTGTATATATCGGTATTTTTAGAAAAATAGCGAATTCCATATTGACGATGTGTTGATGTATTGGTGCCCTTGCATCATAGAGAAATGTGTGCCGTGCCATAAATTGCCTTGTCATGCACGGAATTATTTGTGATGAATTTTTTATTGATATATCAAGGAGGACACGTTGCAAAGTCATACGGAGTCACAACAACAAAGTCTTTCTGAGTCACTCTCATTCCTGTATTCTTATCTCTCGTCTTCACAAACTATTGGTGCTACTTTTGATTTCAATCAGCCAGTACCTTAGAAATGTCAAAAATGGTGAACTTCGAGCGCACACATGGATTTTTCTCCTGAGTGATTCCTCCTAGACCTGCGACTAGAGAAAATTACCATGGCGGAGGCCATCTTCTTGGCGGTCGTCGGCGATATGGTTGGTAGAGTGATATCCCTTCTCGCCGGCCGTTTCAGTGGCCAACGGAGCACCGAAGCCAAGCTACGAAAGATATGCCATCTTCTGATCAAGATTCACAGCGTGGTGGAGGAGGCCAAAGGGAGGCAGATCACAAACCATGGCACCCTCGAGTGGCTCTCGGAGCTCATCGACAGCACGTACCGAGGCCGTTACCTGCTCGACACAATCGGATGCCTGGAGCATGACCTAGAAGACGAGCATGATGACAAGGTAGTCGCCCAACCTTTCTCCCTATCCTTGTTTAATCCCGCCAAGCGCTTGCGAGTTGCCGCGTGCACTGTCACGAGCTTGTTGTCTCGCCATGATATCGGCGCTGATGAGATTGACAGGGTGTTAGAGAGCTTGCAAAGCTTATCTGGCGATATCAAGGAGTTCATCATGCTCCTGCAAAGCTGCCAGCACATCCACCACCCTCTGCCAACGAATATTTTCGTCGACGGTCAGATGTTTGGCCGGCATGTCGAAAAAGAGAGGATCATCAACTTCTTGCTGCACGACGACGGTCGATCAACAGGAAAATTGGACGTGCTTCCGGTTGTTGGCGACATCGGGGTTGGGAAGACCACCCTGGTGCAGCACGTCTGCGATGATGCCAGGGTGCGCAACCACTTCCCAATAATCATGCTGTTTAATTTTTCATGCACTTATGCTACGGCGATGAGTGAAGCAACGGTTGTTCTACGGGCCAAGCATGTCATTGGAGACGCTGGAAATCTTATTGAGCCACTGCATGTACTCAAGGAGAATTTTCGCAATAAGAGGTTCCTGATGGTATTTGAGGATGTCGACATGCGCAAGAAGCAGATGCTGGAAGAGCTCTTGCCGAGCTTGAGGCGGGGTGAACAGGGGAGCAAGGTCATAGTCACCACCAACAATAGGCATGTCGCGAGCATCGGAACAGTTGATCAAATCAAGCTGAAGGTTCTGCCCCAATCTGAGTATTGGTTCTTCTTTAAAGCGCATGCATTTGCTGGCAGAGATGTCGAGGAGAACCCGAGGCTTGTAGCGGCGGGCAAAGCGATCGCAAGGAAGCTAAATGGGTCATTCTTCGGCGCGAAGATCGTCGGAGAGGTGCTGAAAGCCCATCCAAATCCCCAATTCTGGTGCAAGGTCCTGAGAAGCATTATAGGGGGGTTGTCGCTGCTGGGGGATGGCCTTGGGTACATGGCAGATTTGGCAGAGAATTTGCTTCCAAGTCATTTAAGGGTGTGTCAGGTGACCATCTCTAAGAAGGATCCGTTTTCCTATGCGAGAGGATTGGACAGGTTGCGGGATCTGTGTCGGCCAAGTATTAATGGTAGTGAGATCTGTTCGGCAGATGTTGTCTGTTCTGCCAAAGTATTGCTGTGCAAGTCAGTGCTTCCCCACTACTCTTTGTACTACACTGCGGATTGCTCTACAGACTCAGCAAACAGTTGCTCAAATCTTAGTTTTTTCTTACTCCCTCCGATTGGAAATGTAAAGGGTTTTAGGTCTCTATACTATTTGTAAAATATAAGGGGTTCTAGCATCCCAAGGCTAAATTTAACCATTTCTTCCAGTTTTGCCCTTGTTCCATTTATTACCCTTGTACAATTTTCCATGTCTTTTTTATGCGAACGTGCTCTTTAATGAACAATAACTAAGGGTATTTTAGTCTATTCACCAAGCTTCTAAATATGTGTGCACAATGCTAAAACCCCTTACATTTCCAATCGGAGGGAGTATTAAATAGGGTTAGCATTATGGGAAATTAAGAGTGTGCTTGATTGCTTGTACCAAGTGGTATATATATGGATGGTTCAAAAAAAAATCATTCATGTATTTGGTTGCTTGAATGAAACTATTCAATCCTGGACCAAGTGATATAAATTTGAAGAATATTTCCTATAGATACTTAACTATTCCATTCACCCAAAATAATGGAACCAAATTGTACAAAACCATCCCATCCTATTCAACCTCATCGCATCAACCAAACACACCCTAAGGCTTGTATGTTCCACTTCTATGTGTCGATCTTTGTTTTCTTTTCCTCTGCAAAAAATACTATTCAGAGTTCTACTTTTCTTTTTGAAAGGAAGGCAGGAGCTCTGCCGATTCAATTAAGGGGCAGAAAAAGTACAGAGTTAGAGGAAAACAAAAAGGAAAAGGAGACCCAGAGGAGGCAAAAGCAACTAAAAACACAAGCAGAAGTAGTAAAACCCGTCAGAGCAATCTGAAGGGGGCGAGCAACAGTTAAACTGCCGTTTGCCTGGTTGGGCTTATCCTCTTTGCCAAACGGTAAATAGAGACTTCCTGTAGGATGCGCTGGACGACCGTGGCCACCGAAGAATATTGGTTGTTAAAGATGTGCGCGTTGTGTTCTTTCCATAAGTTCCAGAAAGCAAAGATTAAAGCCCCATCCAAGTCCTTGCGCCGATCCTTTGGGGAGTTATTGTGAATGCTTTGCCACTAGGAGGAAATTGTCTGCACGGTCTGCAATGTGAGGTTCGAAGAGTGTGGCGGGGATTGGAAATGGAGACTGTTGGGCACAGAACCCCAAGTCTGCTTTGCAAAAGGGCAAAACAACATGAGGTGTGCGGCTGTCTCTACCCCGGAGCTGCAAAGACAGCAGGTCGAGCAATTTGGCCAACCTCTCGAAGAGAGGTCCTCAGAACAGTAACCATGCAAAGAACCTGCACTTGTTTTGAGTTTTGGCTTTCCAAATTTTTTGATAGTTGTGGTCCGGCGTGGACCCAAAGAATTGAGCCCTGTAGGCTGACCTAAAGAATTGAGCCTTGTAGGTTGACCTTGTTGAGTATTGACCATCCGCAGTCCAGCGCCAGGTGATCTCATCCTGGACTTCCGTTTGCAAGTGGATGTCCTGTACGAGTTGCCAAATCGAGATGAATTCTTGCAATTGCGCCTCTGTTGACATACATCTTAGTGGGAGAAGCCAATTGTTATTGTTTAGCTCATGCTGAACAGAGTTCTACTTTCGTACAGACAGATTTCACTGTCCATTCTTCTCTTCTTTTTACATGGTCCATTCCGTTCTATATTGTTTCTTTTGAAAATCCCTCAAAACTGGTCAAGTAAGATACTTTCCCTGTTTCACAATGTATGTCTAAGCTCATCGTAAACACGGATCAAGAAGACACCAAATCTAGAAAATAAATAGTGACTATGGACAGTACATACGCCCGTTGAATGGCATCAAACAATTGTTCAATGTCAGCATTGAAACATGGATAGAGCGTAGAATTATTATAATTGTACGATCGATATATATTAGTATAGCAATCAAAGGGGGGTGAATGATTGCGCGGAAGCTAAAATTAAATTTCTGATCTACTAAAATTCACCTCAATTCGGAACCAAATAATTGCCTCGTATTCAACAAAAACATATTGATAGATGTTCGGTAAATCGCAATTTTCCGTAGATCCAACTATCGGATTGAGTTGAAATTTGAACACAAGAAACTATATTTCATTACTCATCTAACAAAAAAAATAATCAGCTCAATCTAACTTACGGATCACAAGTTATGAGCTTCACAATCTTGCTGTGACAAATTATACCAAGAATAGATCTAACCTTAATTCCTAAAACTCCAACCGTTGGAATGACCTGATATTTAAACTGTAGAAACTAGATGAAATTTAGAAACAAACCCAAGAATAATCAACTCAATCGGATCTACGGATCAAAAGTTATAAGCTTTGCAAGTTGATTGTATCAATAATGACGAGAATTGATTAAACCCTAATTTTGTGATTAAACAAAATCTACAAAAGATTAATCAACAAAACTTTGAGGAACTCTAAATAAATGCCCTGGGAAGGTTCTGGACGAATCAAATCAAGACGAAACTCAAATAATCAAGAGAGACAATGAATCAATCTACTAAACCGAAAACCGGGCGAGAAAACGAAAAACAGAAATCCGGCTTTCTTACCGCGCGACTTTGATGAAAAATAATTTTTATTTTTTTTGTCTAGTTTAGTTACAGCACTCCAAACAAAAGAGTACAAACCATAATACCTAGCTCTGGCTTAATAATAAACAGAGGACACCTCCCCTTATTTATAATGAGCAATCCTAAAGAGTTCGTATACATATCCACCAGGCCTAACATGGCCCAATACATGCAAGCTACCCCCAAATGATTACAACTGCACGCGTACGACCCACCTGCCGCACTCACATGACTAACTAGACTTCACGTGCACCGTTCTGTAGCCCGAACGTCCCGCATGACATCCTCGACCACTAGAACCTCGATTCCTCCCTGAACCTAGTCCCGAACCTCAGTTCCTCCATGAACTTAGTTCCGATCTCATCATCGACCACGTTCGCCCTCGAGCAACACCTGCACATGAACAATCCACAAAACAATATTCGGAGCACAAGTCCACGACTTGACTCAAGATCAATCCATGCAACCACTCACACGAGCGGATTGCATCAAACAAAACAACTACCATGCTAACACAAGCATATCACATAATTATCTGAAACTGCACATTTTGCAAATTCAATTCTAAGCCAATTTTTCAGCACATGATTTCACAATCTCCCCCTTGATGAAAACATTGGCAACACCACGTAGAATTGAACATTTGCAATTGACATTCACTCCACAAGAAAAGTTTTTGAAATCAAAAAGTTTAAAATCTAAAGCCAAACTGAAAAACACAAAATCTTCCCCTTTGACAAATATGCAAAGTGAAAAACTCCCCCTAGGTGAAAATAATAAAAATCTCCCCATAAGAAGAAAAATGTGTGTGTGAATGTGCAATGTGCCAAAAAAATCTCCCCCTTTGACAATGGATTCATCAATAATACAAATTAGAGAATAAAATCTTTTTGTTTGTTTTTAGTTTGCCATTTTTTTTATGTAATGAACATTATAAATCATCCACAAATATAACATCCTCCAAGTCATGCTATCAAAAGTACTTGCACCCTCAAATCTACACATAGACAATGTAGAGTAAGCATAACTAAAAATCAAGTACTATTAACGATTTTTGCATGGCATGATCTCCCTTCCTCAACTATCTCAAAACCTGAAGACATTGAATTTTTGTGCACTTCTTTGGTGCTTGAAAAGTTGATTTATTGATTATTTGCAACGAAATATAAAAATGCAAGGAATTATATGCACCATCAGCGTTACTTTTCAACCATGCCAAGCAATGAGCTTAAGGTTTCATGATTTCGGTCATACACAACCTCTTTCAAGTTCATATCAAAGTTCAATGATAAGCAGTCTCATAAAGAAGAAGTGCGATATGCATACTTCATTGATCTTGCATCTTTCAACATCACTTTTTGAGCTTTTAGCTGTTTAACTTTGAAAACTTTCACATTAAGCACTTTTTAAGTAGGATCAAGATAGCTAAGAAAGTTCTACCATGACAAGATTTAATTCAAGTTTTCATTCCATTTAAGTAGTTATGTCATAATCTAAATCATATATGCATAAACATGAAGTTGCAAAGACCTTGTAGCATAAACATGACTTCAAATAACATATGTGTATCAAGTACAATGTTCATTATTTTTATATTTTTTTCATTTAAGAAACACATAAAAATATGTTACATAATGTTACAAAGTTTTCACAAACTACCCCTCTAAACAAACCTATTGGATGAACCACCCCAAGTTCTCCCCGAATAAAAGCAAAACGAGAAGAAGGCAAAGGTTTTGTGAAAATGTCTGCCAATTGATGTTCAGTATACACATGATAAAGCACAATATTTCCCTTTTCTATATGATCTCTAAGAAAGTGAAATCTGATCTCAATATGCCCAAGAAAGAGAACTACCCAAGAAGTGGCATGAACCAAATGTATTTTTTCTATCAATTCTACATCCTCCAAAGTCAGCATCAGAAAAAGCTTTTAAACTAATGCATGAGGAAGCAGAAAGCCAAATGCTAAAATCTTGAGTGCCATAGATATACCTGAAAATTCGCTTGACAGCTTGTCAATGTGAAGCACGTGGGGAAGCTTGAAAACAAGCACACAAGCACACAGCAAACTGTATATCCAGCCTTGATGCAGTGAGGTACAAAAGTGAACATTCCTTCATATATTTGATTTGAAGTCTTGGACCGGGAGTCTCTTATTTAAACTTCCAATTATCTCATCCTCAACAACATCATCATCGTCTTCATGAACAAATATACTCTCCCCCTGAACATATGCACCTGTACCCCCACTGTACCTTTAATAGAAGTGGAAGAAGCATCTTCAAAAATAACACTTTCAGTACAAGATGCACGAGTGAATGAGAACCAAAACTTATCACCGAACATGTGGCGTGAGCATCCAGAATCCACTAGCCATATGTTTTCCTTCCTCACGTGAGAAGCCTACATAGAAGCAGAAAATGTCGAGATCTCGGTACTGGGGTTAGAAATAAGATGTTTAGGAATCCAGTACTGAGACACACGACGTACAACAGTAAGCACAACATGTGCATTCTTATGCACAAAAACATATTTGTCTTTTCCTGTGTTTTTAGCAACAAAAGGTGCTTGTTTCACCTAGGCACATAATGAGAACCAAAGCGTGCCTGTCTGAAATTAGACTTAGCCTTAGCTCTTTCTTCTTTTGTTGTTTAGCCAGTCTAAAGAAAAATTCTACTTAATGTCCATCTCTACCACAATGAGTGTAAGTGTACTTAACATGCTGTTTTGCTTTAACAGTAGAAGCACATTTTGCATTCGTCACAGAGGGAGATAAAAGACTAGCAGATCTAAAAGCAATTTTCTTAGGCTTATTGAGAATCTCAATTTTGCCATTGTAAAGAGCCTAAACAACAATGCGAGGTTTAGTTTCATATGAAGCATAAGAATCAAAACCTAAACCTTTCTTGTTTGAGCTAACCTTAGATTGGTCCAAAATCATGTTTAAATTTTTATTTCCTTTAGTGAACCGTTCTAAGGAATCCTGTAAGTAATCAACTTTACGAGAAAGCATGAGACAATTATTGCAAGGAATATCAATTTTCCCTTTTTGTTTGCGACAAATAGAGCATAAAATAACTTCATGTGTGAGCGAACCATTGGTCATTTGAGAAACTCTAGTATTAGCATCATGCAACTTCAATTCTAGTGTAAAACATTTAGAATATGGAGTTGGATCATGCAAATCAAAAGTAGAACAACTAAGATTTTTAACAAGTTTCTCATTTTTCTTATGTTCAGCATTAATTTGCTCAATCAGGGAACACATGCTCTTTTCTAAATGAAGTAAGCTCATTATAAATCAAATCACATGATTTATATTTAATACCACCTGAAGGATCGATATATATTAGTATGGCAATTAGAGGGGGGTGAATGATTGCGTGGAAGCTAAAATCAAATTTTTGATCTACAAAAAATTCACCTCAACTCGGAATCAAATAATTGCCTTGTATTCAACAAAAACAGATTGACAAACGTTAGGTAAATCGCAAATTCCTGGAGATCCAACCGTAGGATTGAGCTAAAATTTTAACACAAGAAACTATATTCCAATATGCATTAAAAAAATAAGAATCAGCTCGATCTGACTTACGGATCACAAGTTATGAGCTTCGCAATCTTGCTGTGATAGATTATACCGAGAATAGATATAACCTTAACTACCAAAAATCCAACCGTCGGATTGATGAAAAATTTAAACTATAGAGACTAGATTAAATTTCGAAACAAACCCAAGAAGAATCAACTCAATTGGGTCTACGGATCAAAAGTTATAATCTTCGCAAGTTGACTATATCAATAACGACGAGAATTGATTAAACCCTAATTTTGTGATTAAAAAAATCTACAAAAGATTAACCAACAAAACTTTGAGGAACTCTAAATCAATGCCCTGGGAAGGCTTTGGATAGATCAAATCAAGAAGAAACTCAAAGAATCAAGAGAGACAATGAATCAATCTACTAAACCGAAAACCGGGCGAGAAAACGAAAAATAGAATCCGGCCTTCTTACGGCGCGACTTTGATGAAAAATAATTTTTATTTCTTTTTGTCTAGTTTGGTTACAGTACTCCAAACAAAAGAGTACAAACCGTAATGCCTAGCTCGGGCTCAATAATAAACAGAGGACACCTCCCCTTATTTATAATGAGCAATCCTAAAGAGTTCGTATACAGATACATGCATGCATATCCACCTGGCCTAACATGGCCCAATACATGCAAGCTACCCCAAACGATTACAACTGCACGCGTACGGCCCACCTGCCGCACTCGCGTGACAAACTAGACTTCATGTCCACCGTTCTCTAGCCCGAACGTCCCGCATGACATCCTCAACTACTAGGACCTCGATTCCTCCCTTAACCTAGTCCCGAATCTCAGTTCCTCCATGAACCTAGTTCCGATTCCGTCATCGACCACGTTCGCCCTCGAGCAACACCTGCACATGAACAATCCACAAAACAATATTCGGAGTATAAGTCCACGACTTGACTCAAGATCAATTCATGCAACCACTCATACGAGCGCATTGCATCAAACAAAACAACTACCATGCTAACACAAGCATATCACATAATTATCTGAAACAACATATTTTGCAAATTCAATTCTAAACCAATTTTTCAGCACATAATTTCACAGCAATATTAGGACAAATATTGCTAAACGGAGGAAGGACTTGTCAACTTCGTCCAACTTGTCCTTCAAGAAGTAATGGAAACTGCGTTCAAAGTTCAGCTATAAGAGGAAGCAGGACATTTAATGGTTCTAACAAAAAAGAAAAATTGGGGAAAGTACACCTCCTGATGCCGCATAATGTGGGTGAGGATCGACCAGGAATTATCTCTGATCATTATCTTCATGTTAGAATATGTAATGTCTACATGAAACTCTAATGGATGACATTTTAGAACGTATGCAGTCAAAATTCAGAGTGCAAGATGAGGGGGGCACCGCTGTGTGTTTAGCCGTGGCAACCATAGGAGAAGCTTTTATGGTGACAATGGTCCGACAATGATTTGTTCTGAACCATATATTCCTGTTTGCACCAATATTTAGCATGTACAGAAAGTATCAACCCAATTCAAATATGGAAAGTCTGACGGAAATAAATGTACCGCGATCAACAAGGAATCTGTCGCCAAGACAAAACGAAATCGGATCAAAGCTGATACGGATCTGGTTGTCGTATCCATGCAGGACTCAGATTAGCCGAGACATATAAAAAGGGACGGATCGAAAGACAAAGGGATCATTAACAAATCAACCAACACACACTTCTATTTACATTTTTACGTTTTTCTAGTTTTCATAGCAATTTTTCCTCTGTAAGCTGTCGAGATCAATAAAGAGTTGCGCATCACCAATTTGTTGTTCTCATCGACTTGTCTCCAGGTTCGATCCACTTTGCTTGTTGCGTATTGCTTTTCAAAGTCGATCTACCTTTACCCTCGGATTAGCCCTAATCGGCTGGTCTAGTTATCCCCTTATCGGCCCGTAGGCGATCGGTGTTAAGTCGATAATTTCCGTTATCGGCTGGTTATATTCACGACCCTGCTACCTTGTCAATTTCAGGTCAAATTGACCGGCACGCTCCCAAACCCGGCTTTTGTCTTGTGTGTTTGAGGTGAAAAACCCTATTTCAAGTTTTTTGCGCGAACATATATTGGCACGCCCGGTGGGACTTGAAAAAAGATTAACATGGCATCAACAGGGAAGTCTACAGCAACATCCGATATTGACACAGAAGCAATAATCGCACCCACTTTGGCCGATTTGACTCCCGAGCAGCAAAAGGAGATTGAAGATCAAAAGGCCATGCTGGAAGAGATGATGTTGAAGTGTTACCAAAAGACCCAACGGGGAGTCACCCAAATGACCGCGCTCCCAAAAATCAACCCCGCCAGTGGTACTCCTACTGAATCGGTAAGCCGATATATACCAGCACAAGCTGAATTGTCCAGTATGATCGAACAATCGGTACATCATGTGCTGATCAATCAATCATCGGCTTTAGTTACCACATTAAAGCCGATGATCGAGAACAGCGTTAAAACGATTGCTCAAGAATTGGCCGTGTCTGGGAGCCTGTTGGATCCAGTAAAACCTCTTCCGTCATATCCAGTTTATTCGATAGCACCAAACACTGGCCCTGTGAAAGTGTCAGCTCCGGTCCCGCTTGCCATGCCGTCTCAACCCACTATATTAGCGCCAAATAGCCGATCAGGGGGAATGATGCATTACTACTCCTATACCGATGCGGCAAAACTAAGCGCAAGTCATGTTACACCCTCGACCAGCACATTCGTCTAATCGGCTAACAGGCCGACCGAACTGGATAAGATGCCTCAGGTCCATGGGCCGATTCCCCCGAAAGAGCCAGCCCCGTATAGAGTAGTATCATACACCGACCCATTTGTCCCCATACCCGAGGCGTCGGCTATGAGGAACGATGGCCACGAGCAGTTGCCTCGACGACAGCCGACGCGTTACGGCCAACAGCTCGAGTTTACACTCGGGGGGCAGGATGCAAACGACTTTAACAGACAGGGTCTGGGAGCCGCACAAGCTGACAATATTAACTGGGCTGAACAAATTGCTGCCGTGTTAAGAGAACAGTTCGTCTTGCAGCCCAAAGGGAGAGTAATCGGCTACAGAAAGTTGTATCCTGATTACATAGATCGCATGCCATACTCACATAATTATAGGATCCCAGATTTTGCCATGTTTTCGGGGGATGATCCTGTTACTACTCTCGAACACATCGGACGATTTATAGCCCAGTGTAGTGAAGCAGCACAGTCCGACGGGTTAAAAATTAGGCTCTTTCCGTTATCCTTATCCGGGGTAGTGTTCACATGGTTCACTAATTTGCCCCAAAATTCAGTCCATCTTTGGAATGATTTGGAAAGCCGATTTCATGAGTATTTCTTCTCTAGGACTACGGAACTTAGAATTTCTGATCGAAGCTCGGTTCAACATAAATATAGCGAATCTGTCTCCGATTACATTAAGAGATTTAGGGATATACGGAATAGATGCTTTAGCATCACATTACCCGATGACCAGTTGGCAGACCTAGCATTTCAGGAATTGATCCCGCCATTGAAGGAGAAATTGGCAGGGCAGAAGTTCTTTGATCTAGGTCATATGCTCCACCGTTTATCATTACCCGCAAGCCGATATTAAGAGAACAAAGGGTTCAAAGACAAGTTTAGGCTAAATGGTAATGAAAATGCTAAAGTAAATATGGTTGAATACAATTCAAGTGATACCTCGGACGATAAGGCTGAAGTAAATATAGCCGAGTGGACTAAGGGTTCTAAGAAGTCGCTTGTTTGCTCTTGGCTTAAGTCGACCAAGAATAAAACAAAGGTTAAATATTCCTTCGACGTGTCAAAATGCGATCGAATATTCGACTTACTGTTGTAGGAAAAACTTAAAGTTGCCAGAAGGACACATCATCCCATCGGTCGTGTCCTATGCAACACCCTGTCAGGTACTAGCCAAGGCAGTCGGTCAAAGATATGTTGTCCAGACCTGTGCATGACCGATTGGAGGTCGGAAACAAGAAGCCGATCCATGAGAGACTGTCGGCATCAGAGACGGGCGAATCCTCCAACGCTTCAACAACAATACGTGACAGTACCTCCAAATCGGAATCCAGCGGTGAAATAAGTAATCTAGCTGAAAAGATTCGAAAGCCGATTGAGCCCAAACCAAGATGGTGTCCCGCAGGCCTCAGCAAGTCACAACGCAGGCGACTCCAACGGCTTAAAATGCTGGAAAAGAGGGAAGCCGAAGAAGAAAGAGAAAGGGATCGGGTTTTTAATGAGTTACTGTGACACCACGGAATGTCGAAACCTTATATAATGTGATTGTTGAGGTCAAAAACATTATGAAATGTGAAATGGGAGGTTGAAACCTTACGATATGAGGTTAATTTGCGTTTTCGGGCCGTTTCCGGGGATTTGGGCCTTCCCGAAGGAGTTTGGGCCTTAGGGAAAGGGTAGTGGGCTTTGGTGGAATGGAGTTTGAGTCCAATTGGGAGTAGGAGTCCTGGTTGGGGGCCTCCCCCTGCCCCTTCTTGCGCCCCCACCCTGCCCCTTGCGCCCTCCCCCTAGCCCTAGCCGCCCCTTGCCCCTCCCTTGCTTGCCGTGCACCCCCATTGCTCCCCACCTCTCCACCACTTCTCCACCACCTCTCCACCACCTCTCCTCCACCCCTTGCTTCCCTAGGGTAGCCTCTCCACCCCAGCACCTCGAAGGTCAATCCGTTGGAGCGCTCCGTGACGAGGAGATTCGGCGGAATTGGAGCGAGGAAGGAGATCGCGCGAACCGGGAGGAGATTCGTTGGGTTTTCGGTCGTCGGGCGAAGGTATGGCCATGGGAATCCTTGGAGTTGGTCTAGGATATGTTCTAAGGGTGATTATCATGTTTTTAGATCAATTGGTGGTGCTGGAATTGAGTAGATTAGATGAAATGTAGAAGTTGCCACGTTCTCTGTTTCGGGCAGCATGAACAGTCGACCTAGGGTTTGGATTTTCGCCAATTTAGACTCCGAATTTGGTCGGCCACCTGTTGAAGATTTTGTAGGTAATTTCAATATATTTCCGTGGATATAAAGAACGTCTAATTCCGCCCAGCCGTTTGAAAGTTATGATCGTTTTAGCGAACGTATTAAAATCTGTGACGTGATTGGAACAGATCACGGTTTTCTGTAGATTAAACCACTTTAGAGTCCGAATCAGTCTTTCCATATACTTAGAAAAAGTTGGGAAATTTCCTAAGCTACGCGGGGATGTACTCGTTTAATTGATTCGGAGTCTTAGATCCCGAGTTATGCCTTTTGGAAGGCTGCTGTCCCGACGGGACAGAACCTCTGTTTTTGGGTTTAGCGAGTAGTTTGCGATGTCGGGGTAGAAGAGGGATTGCTTACTGTTTTGTGGACATGATTGTAAGTGTGTGGTACCTGTGTGCAGGTGGTGTGACCCTGGGAGTGCCTTCTACTTCTCGCCAATCCGTTGCCCGTGGTTGAGGCAAGTGTATTGTAATGGACAGCGGTTTGTAGGTTGCTAGTTGAGACTAGATGAAATTGATTATATGATATGATCACTTTCCATGCTTTAATGATTGCCAATGATATGATGAGTATGTTGCCATGTGTTAGTGTACAAGTTATTTATGCTGTTGGCATGGTTGCATACATGGCATGTTATATGGCCCGGGCGGTGAGAAAGTCATAACTAGTCCGGGGAAGGTCGGTGAGAAAGTTATGACTAATCCGGAGAGCCAATGATTAAGTCCTACATCGTGATTCCATTCACTGCGGTGAACGGAAGCGAGGAGTAGGCACCCTCCATCTTCGGGATGGAAGGGGGGAGAGGGTGCACACCGACGAGTGTGTACTCAACCATACCGGTATGAGTTTCCAAGGAGACATGAGCATCGCATCGCATTGCATACATAATGATGATGTTATTGATATGTGATCATGAATGTGATGATAAACATGATGTGAGTTGTTGTAGTCATGTATTGTTCTTGTGTACCATTGCAATATGTTTGCTGAGTGTTGAACTCACGCTTGTGCTTTCTTGTTGTTTTAGGTACCATGAGATTGGCATGCGGGAAAGAGAATTAGTCACACTTCTACACGTAGCGTCACTCATTTGTCTCACAAGACATTCAATTAGGCTTTGACAATAAATTAAGTGTGATGCTTATTTCTTTATGATTTAGCTTTGCGATATGAGAGTCTTATTATTTGTTTGGCTCATGGAGACATTAAATGCTTGGAATTAGACTTATATTGTTGTCATGCACTTAATTATTGCTATTTTAGATGTCTCTCATATTGCCTTATATTGCTATGCTATTGTGTTTCCTTCAATTCATGTTAAAACAAAGGAGATGCTGCCGAAATTTCGATTTGTAGCATTAGTGCCTTTGCTGTAATTTATTCGTAATTGTGGTATTTAGAGGTTGCTTAGTCTATGTTTGGTAGCATTCGGGCATATTAAATGCCGGGGTGTTACAGTTACGACAGAGACCAGCCGTAAAGCAACAATGGAGGAAGAAGGGTCAGGCCGAGAACGACGACTCAGACGAGTCAGTTGAATTGGGATCACCCATGATCTGAGATGACACTCCCCCCATGGATATAAACATGGTGTTCACGCTGCCGGCCGAATTTAGGACCGAAACTGAATCGGCCCAGGACACATTTGCTCAGTTGTGTCTTGGTGCAAGGGACGCTGTGTTTGGAAACCACAGGATATGCATCGGCATTTGAAGCCGTTGTACCTTAAAGGACGTATCAATGGCCGACCAATATCTAGGATGTTGGTGGACGGTGGAGCTACGGTGAATTTGATGCCGCTAAGCACCTTCAAGAAGTTGGAAAAAGCCGACGAAGATCTGATCAAAACGAACATGGTACTAAATGATTTCACAAGCGACCCAACTGAAGCGAAAGGGGTCATGGTTGTGGAGTTAACGATCGGCAACAAGACTTTGCCGACAGCGTTCTTCGTAATCGAGGCCAAGGGAAGTTACAGCATACTCCTTGGGCGGTATTGGATTCACACTAACTGTTGCATACCTTCAACTATGCATCAGAAACTTGTACAATGGAAGGATGACGAAGTGGAAGTCGTATCGGCTGACACATCGGCTCATATTGCCATGGCCAGCCCTAATGCCAATTGGCAGCATGAAGAGGCCGAATGCATATCAGGTAAAGTTTTGGATGATTGCGATTTCATTTGCATCGGTAAATCAGGATTCATGCCGATCAGTGTCAAGCCAGGCACGTTTGATCGGGCAAATGAAATAGTAAGAAGATGGAGTCCAAAGCAATAGCAAAGCTACAAGAAAAGATGAGAAGCTATCGGCAAATAGAATGCGAAGAATCCATTGAAGAATTCCAAGAAGAAAGACGGGGACAAGGGTTCACCTCTACCGATTTGCTTGAAGAAGTCGATATAGGCGAAAACGATAGGAAAAGACCAACGTTTGTAAGTGCAAAATTAGATTCAAGTTATAAAGCAAAGTTGGTCGATTTACTTAGAAAATATAGAGACTGTTTTGCATGGTAGTATTATGAGATGCCTGGTTTAAGCCGACAGCTTGTCGAACATCGGCTACTGATAAAGGCAGGGTATCGGCCATTCAAACAAATTCCACGACGATTTAACCCAACTCTGCATGATGCCATAAAGGAAGAAATAGAACAATTAATGGAGGCCAAGTTTATCAGGCCTTGCCGATACGCTGACTGGGTCTCGAACATCGTTCCAGTGAAGAAGAAAAATGGTAAACTCCGGGTGTGTGTGGACTTTAGAGATTTAAATAAAGCCACGTCAAAAGATGAATATCCGATGCCAATAGCTGATATGCTTATCGATGCTGCGTCTAGAAATAAGATCATAAGTTTCCTCGATGGGAATGCCGGGTACAACCAAATATTCATGGCAGAAGCCGATATACCTAAAACAACCTTTAGATGCCCTGGGGCATTAGGGCTCTATGAGTGGACTGTCATGACATTCTGTTTGAAAAACGCTGGCGCCACATATCAACGTGCTATGAACCACATCTTTCACAACTTAATCGGCCACATCGTCGAAATCTATATAGACGACGTTGTCGTAAAATCAAAAGAAGACTGGCAACACTTGGCCGATTTAGAAAAGGTGTTTCAGAGCACAAGGGCGCACGGGTTGAAAATGAACCCTCTTAAATGCGCCTTCGGAGTATCGGCTGGAGAGTTTCTTAGGTTCATGGTGCATGAACGAGGGATTGAAGTCGATAAAGCAAAAATACAAGCTATAGCCAATACTAAACCGCCGACAAACAAAAATGAGCTGCAGAAATTGATCGGCAAGATAAACTATCTACGACGCTTCATTTCAAACTTGTCCGGGCGGATTCAGGCTTTCACCCTGCTGCTAAAACTTAAAGACAACCAAGAGTTTGTATGGGGAACCGATCAGCAGAAGGCCTTCGAAGATATAAAAAGATACCTGGTAAACCCTCCGTCCTGATGGCGCCAAGAAAAGGAATCCCATTTAAGCTATATGTATCGGCTAAAGGGGAAACTATTGGAGCCGTTTGAACCCAAGAAGTCGATGCAAAAGAACAAGTTATTTTTTACTTAAGTCGACGACTACTGGACACTGAAACCAGGTACTCCCTCGTAGAGAAATTATGCCTATCCCTATATTTTGCGTGCACGAAGTTGACACACTATATTTTGGCTTCTACATGTGATGTGGTTGTGACACTACGGTATGGTGTGACATTATAAAATGTGAAATTAGAGAATAAAACCTTTCGGCTTGAGGTTTACTCGCATTTTTGGGCCTTTTGAAGTGTTGTGACACCACGGAGCGTCGTAACCTTATAAAAGGTGCATGATGAGGTCAAAAACATATTGAAATATGATATGGGAGGTTAAAACCATAAGGTATGGAGGTTAATAGCGTTGTCGGGCCGTTTCCGGGGTTTTGGGCCTTCCCGGGGGAGTTAGGGCCTTAAAGAGAGGGTTGTGGGCTTTGGTGGGATGGAGTGGGAATCCATTTAGGAATAGGAAAGGGGCTTAGGGATGGTTAAAGGGGGGTTTCCCTGCCCTTTTGGGCATCCTCCCCCTGCCCCTTGCGCCCCCAAGTGCCCTAGCCGCCTCCCACACCTCCCCACCTCCTCCTTGGGCGCCTCCACCTCCCCCAAGCCTCTCCCCTTGCGCCACCACCCTCTCCACCACCTCTCCACCTCCCTTGCTGCGCCTAGGTGAGTTCTTGACCTCACCACCTCGAAGATCCATCCATTGGAGTGCTCCGCGACGAGGAGATCCGGTGGATTTGGAAGCGAGGAAGGGGATCGCGCGAACCGGGAGGAGATCTATTGGGTTTTCGTAAGGCCGGGCAAAGGTATGTCCATGGAAATCCTTGGGGTTAATCTAGGTACTGTTATAAGGGTGTTTATCAAGTTTTTAGATCAATTGGTGGTGCTGGAATTGAGTAATTTGGATTAGATCTAGATGTTGCCACGTTCTGTTTTTGGGACAGCATGAGCAGTCGACCTAGGGTTTGCGTTTTCGTCAATTTAGAATCCGAATCTGTCCGTACGGATGTTGAAGAAGTTGTAGATAATTTCATTATATTTCAGTGGGTATAAAGCACGTTAAATTTCGCCCAGCCGTTTGAAAGTTATGGCTGTTTTACCGAGCGTGATAAAATCTGTGATGTAATTGGAACAGATCACGGTAATCTGTAGATTAAACAACTTTAGATTCCGAATCAGTCTTTCCATATACCTAGAGAAAGTTGGGAAATTTCCTAAGCTACGCGAGGATGTACTTGTTTAATTGATTCGGAGTCCCAGAACTCAAGTTATGCCTTTTGCAAGGCTGCTGTCCCGACGGGACAGAACCTCTGTTTTTAGGTTTTGCGAGTAGTTGGCAATGTCGGGGTAGATGAGGGTTTGCGTACTGTTTTGTGGACATGATTGTGAGCGTGTGGTACCTATGTGCAGGTGGTGCGACCCCGGGAGTGCCCTCTACTTCCCGCCAATCCGTTGCCCGTGGTTGAGGCAAGTGTGTTGTGATGGATTGCGATTTGTAGGTTGCTTGTTGAGAATAGATGGAATTGACTACATGATATATGATCACTTGCCATGCTTTTATGATTGCCAATGATATGATGAGCATGTTTAATATGTTATGATGCCATGTGTTAATATGTGAGTTAAATATGATGTTGGCATAAATGCATACATGGCATGTTATATGGCTCGGGCGGTGAGAAAGTCATAACTAGTCCGGGAAGGTCGGTGAGAAAGTTATGACTAATCCGGAAAGCCAATGAGTAAGACCTACATCGTGATTCCATTCACCGCGGTGAACGGAAGCGAGGAGTAGGCACCCTCCATCTTCGGGATGGAAGGGGGGAGAGGGTGCACACCGACGGGTGTGTACTCAACCATACCGGTATGAGTTTCCAAGGAGACATGAGCATTGCATTACATTGCATACATAATGATGATGATATTGTTAAGTGTTAATGAATCAGATGATATATTTGATGGGAGATGTTATTGCCATGATATTGTTCTTATTGTCCATTGCAATATGCTTGCTGAGTTTCGAACTCACGCTTGTGTTTTCTTGTTATTTTAGGTACCATGAGAACGGCATGCGGGGAAGGGAAATAGTCACAGGCCCACACGTAGCTTCACCATATTGATTCCACAAGTCATTCTATTAGTTTGATAATAAATTGCGTGTGATGATTATTGCTTTAAGGTTTAGCTTTGCTATATGAGAGTTTTATTGTTCGTTTGACCCTTGGAGACATTATGTGTTTGAAACTAGACTTATATTGTTGCTAAGTCGTTAATTATTGCTGTTTTTAGTTGTCTCTCATAATCCATACATTGCTACTGTTGTTGCTCATTTAATTCATGTTAAAACAAAGGAGATGCTGCCGAAATTTCGGTTTTTTAGCATATGTACCTTTGCTGGAATTTATGGTAACTTGTGGTATTTAGATGTTGCTTAGCTTATGTTTGGTAGCATTCAGGCATATTAAATGTCGGGGTGTTACAGTTGGTATCAGAGCGGGCTGTAGGTCCTTGGAATATGTATTTTTAGTGTCATACCTTAGGTTACAACTAAAATGTGATGTGGAATAACTTAGAAACATGGCTTAGGTTTTTACTAAAATTTTGTTATAGGATAGCAACATTAAAACTTGCAAAAGTGGTATAACTAATCTCAAATTTGACACACAATGGATGCACAGTAGGAAAGGATATGGGTATCGTTTCCTTACGCTTAAATGTTGTATTTAAGCTTCGATGTTGAATGCTTCATTTGATAATGCATGCTGCTATGTCGATGAGATAAATGATTGAATTGTGCTTGTTGTGGTGATAAAGTGGGGTTGTGGTGCCGAAGGGTTTCGGTCACCACTTTTGTTCATAGTAAGGGTGAGGTTTGACGGTGTGGCCGGTTAGCGCCATCACCGAAGAACTATTAACCCCTGTAGGAGAAGAGTGCTTACCCTTTCTGTCGTAGATCGGGTAGTTGACTGGAGTCAAATAGAAGAGTTTGGTGGTGGATTCCTTCGTATGTTCTTTATCGTTCTATGGTCGTTCTTGGTTGGTTTTCTTGGTTTTAGTTGATGGAAACCAAAAGAAAAGTGTTTGGTATTGGATTTTCGCGGATTGTTCCGTATGTGGTGTGTGGGTTTGTCTTCCTTGGTTGAAGACGAAGAAGAGGAGTCTAGTGTTGCGCTTCTTTTGGGCGCCTTTCCAGTTTTAATGCCTAGTTTGTTGATTGTTTTATAGGGAAGAAGCATTCAATTTATTCCTGTGTTTGTCTTTCTCCGAGGTTAAAAGAGTTTTTGCGGAGTTGTGCCAGACCTGGCTGTCAGGGCTGAAGTTCTGTGGCTTTGTAGGAGTAAGTGGTGTTTGATTTCGATATTTTACTGGTTTAAGAAATCATCGTTGAAAAACCCTTCTTGTTTCTTGAATGTTTGGGGTTTGGTGTTAAGGTTTTAATTACAAAGGTTTAATTGAGCGCTTGGTTCCCTTTCGAGAAAATTGTCTTTCAACCATTTTCCTCTATGGGAGTCCTTGAGATTTAAAAGTGTTTTGGAAAATTCCTTTTGCATGACCAAGTTTGGGTTTGTCTCATTGCAATTTTGAGAGTCAAGTTTCCTTATGAATTCGGGATGAGCTTTAAAACTAAAATGTTGCAAACAAAGTAAGTAGTCTTTTGACTGAAATCGTTTGTCCCTAGTAAGAATTGCTGTTTAGCATGTTATGTAGCATGTACCAATGTGATTTATGGGATGATGCATTGTTGAGTTAATTTGTGAGTTGAAACAATTCCATGCGGTTGTTATCTCTAGCTTGAGAATAAATAGACTACTAGTGTTGTAGTTTACTCTTAGCGAGAATGATTTAATGTGCTAAAGTACATGCTTAGAATCTGTTGCTTTGCTTTAAAAGTGCTTATGACCCTTGATAATGTTTAAAGTTTTAAACCTGTTGCATAGTTAGAACATTAAGATGATGTAAACCTGATAGTGTTAAAGAAGCTTTCTTTGGTTGTTTAAAGATGTTCTAATTTAAACATGTTAGTAGAGAAATTTGATCATGCTAGCTTGTGACCTTAACTTGGAAGTTGATTAGAGTTGCTATTCATGTTGTTACAAAATATTAGCATGATTGGAAGTATGCGATCGTGTTCCTAAAATGCTAGTTTTGATATCAATTGAGAAGACATAAGACTATTTGTTAATGATGTTGTTAAAAACATTGTGCTAATCTAACTTATTAAATCCAATTTAATAGTTGGAGTATGTTGTGTGGTGGAAGTTTTGTTATAACCGATGTATAGGGTAGCTAAAAGCAATGTTGTTGATTGATGATTTTGCAAAGAATTGATATTGATGCTTTGGTAGTGTGGTTAATTGTTGGAAACCATTGATCCAATAGAAGAAAAAGTGTAAAGCGTGGTATTATGTCAAGTACATGTTGTGATGGGATGAACAATGGATAATAATCATGATGCAAGATTTTAATCTTAATGATTGCATATCTTAGAATCCTATTTACGAATTTTATCTTGTAGAGATATTACTTATTTGTTGAAGTCATTTTATAGATTGAACAAGTTTCAATTGTCAAGATTTTGACGTATGGATGGTATAAATTGATAGGTTGACCATGCTCAAGTAGCTGTTGAAGTACTATGTTTCAAATTTAGAGTAAGAAGTATTATGATTTAGTGATCCGTGGGGATCATGTCAATGTAGTCTGGGTTGGGTGCCTTTGTGATAAGCATCTTAAACCTTAATTAAAAGTGTTGGGAATGGTAACTAGAGGAAAAATTTGTGGTGAAGCTTTTGGTTGATTTGTGTTGGGGCTCCTCAAGGAGTAAATAGTGATTACTGAAGTCTTTAATAGAAAGCGTAGTGGAGTACTAGAGATGGTTCTTTTTATGCTGAGCTTGTGTTCAAAAGCTTTTGGACTGGTTTGGTTGTTTGCCATTTTAGTTGAAGAGTTTTCGGTCAAGGTGTTCCATATGTTGTGTTTCAGAGTTTCCCTAAAACTCGTATAAATTGGTGCAAATATTTGGTTTTGGCTAATTTGTTTAGTTGGTGCTATGAGTATGGATTTACACCCCAAAAGTTTTTGAGTCGATCGCGCCCTTTCGCGTTCGCACTGAATTATCTTGGAAATTAATTTTAAAAGGAAGCAGATGGTCATAAAGGGTTGTGTTGGAAACTTTTGAGTTAAGCCCTTGATGTGTAACTCTGTTTGGCTAGAGTTGGAGTCATTTGGAAAATGTGTCTGGTGTGCGGATGTTTCACAAGTCTGGATTTTTATGAATGTTTCATAAGTGAATTTGGTTAGAGAAGAGTTTTCTTTTGGGATTGAGTTTCCTTATCTTTTGATAAAATTTATGGCAGTTGTTTGTGCAGATGTCTAACTTTGGAGTCAATGTTCTTTTCCAAAACGTTGATCTTGGTTAAAATGCGATGTTTTGCAAAGTTTAGCTATCTATCGTTGGTGGGTTACGATTTGATGTGGTGCCTTCTTGTTAATTATGTTGCCGTCATAGTCTATATGATTTAGCGCAACTGGCCGTTGTTATGGGTATTTCAATCATTTGATACCGAGGAAGAAGTTATTTGGTGAATGACTATTCGGTACCGTTGTTCCATGATGAATGAATGGTGAAAAGTAAACATGACATCGTTTTTACATGTTAAATGATAAAAGAGTCGTTGAGCCAGTCGGTGAGAAAGTCATATATGGAGATATGACTAATCCGAGTGCTCTGAAGAATGTGCATTTATGTCATGAAACGAGATTTCCCTTGCTTTCTAGTATGAAAAGAAAGAATGAAGAAATTATGGTATCTTGGTTGTGGTGTAGGGGATTTATGCTTCCTTTGTGTGCTCTTTGGATGTTGCCGAATTCTTTCCAAAATGGTTGTTAACGCTTTGGGTTTGAGTTGTCGTGAGTACACTTGGGCTTGATAGCTAAGTGTTTTTGTGTGAGGGCGAGACCCTCTTAAGAAAGGAACCAATTGTGGTTTGGTAAAGTTTTTACGATCCTAGCTTGGGGCTAGGTGTAGAACCTTAGTGGTATAAGGGTTGTTTGTGATGGAGGTTGACGATGTAAGGATTTAACCTTTATTAAGAGTAGTGATGGGTGGAAGTGAAGTTGACGGTAGTTCGGTGATGTTTGTCCTGCCGTGAGCAATTGTCGTCACTAGTTGTTTTGGATTTGAGTTTTGCCTGGGAGAGGATAGAATGAATGTTAGCATGATCGTGTATCGGAAGGGCAAGTGTGCCTTAATGAGTTATTCCCCTCGAGGGAATTTTTCGGGAATGTAGAGAGGTCATTAAAGGAATTGTGACTTGCTTTGATTATGTCATGTTGAGTTTAATGGAGTATGGTAGTCAGGTTGGTTGTGATAGAAGTATGAAGTGTTGGCCATGAGGATTCGAGCGTTTTGGGTTGATGGAGCCCTTTGTGGTTGGTACGCAGATTCTGTTTGGGAATGGAAGTGAAGGTCGACCTGTGAGAGGTTGCCCTTGGTTGAGCTAGATCATTACTTTTCTCGCCAAGTGTTGGTTTTGAGAACTCGTTTGTCGTTTGTTCCGGTTTTAGTCATTGCGCGAATGTTTTGAGCTGTAGAGAAGCCTTTTGTCCCTTGGGGACTTTGTTGTTGATTATGGCGTCCTTCGGATTCGAGGTCGAATCCAGTTGAAGGGGGGAAGAATGTGACACTACGGTATGGTGTGACATTATAAAATGTGAAATTAGAGAATAAAACCTTTCGGCTTGAGGTTTACTCGCGTTTTTGGGCCTTTTGAAGTGTTGTGACACCACGGAGCGTTGTAACCTTATAAAAGGTGCATGATGAGGTCAAAAACATATTGAAATATGATATGGGAGGTTAAAACCATAAGGTATGGAGGTTAATAGCGTTGTCGGGCCGTTTCCGGGCCGTTTCCGGGGTTTTGGGCCTTCCCGGGGGAGTTAGGGCCTTAAAGAGGGGGTTGTGGGCTTTGGTGGGATGGAGTGGGAATCTATTTAGGATTAGGAAAGGGGCTTAGGTCTGGTTAAAGGGGGGTTTCCCTGCCCTTTTGGGCGTCCTCCCCCTGCCCCTTGCGCCCCCAAGTGCCCTAGCCGCCTCCCACACCTCCCCACCTCCTCCTTGGGCGCCTCCACCTCCCCCAAGCCTCTCCCCCTGCGCCACCACCCTCTCCACCACCTCTCCACCTCCCTTGCTGCGCCTAGGTGAGTTCTTGACCTCACCACCTCGAAGATCCATCCAATGGAGTGCTCCGCGACGAGGAGATCCGATGGATTTGGAAGCGAGGAAGGGGATCGCGCGAACCGGGAGGAGATCTATTGGGCTTTCGTGTGTCGGGCAAAGGTATGTCCATCGAAATCCTTGGGGTTAATCTAGGTACTGTTCTAAGGGTGTTTATCAAGTTTTTAGATCAATTGGTGGTGCTGGAATTGAGTAATTTGGATTAGATCTAGATGTTGCCACGTTCTGTTTTTGGGACAGCATGAGCAGTCGACCTAGGGTTTGCGTTTTTGTCAATTTAGAATCCGAATCTATCCATACGGATGTTGAAGAAGTTGTAGATAATTTCATTATATTTCAGTGGGTATAAAGCACGTTAAATTCCGCCCAGCCGTTTGAAAGTTATAGCTGTTTTACCGAGCGTGATAAAATCTGTGACGTAATTGGAACAGATCACGGTAATCTGTAGATTAAACAACTTTAGAGTCCGAATCAGTCTTTCCATATACCTAGAGAAAGTTGGGAAATTTCCTAAGCTACGCGAGGATGTACTCATTTAATTGATTCGGAGTCCCAGAACTCAAGTTATGCCTTTTGCAAGGCTGCTGTCCCGACGGGACAGAACCTCTGTTTTTAGGTTTTGCGAGTAGTTGGCAATGTCAGGGTAGATGAGGGTTTGCGTACTATTTTGTGGACATGATTGTGAGCGTGTGGTACCTATGTGCAGGTGGTGCGACCCCGGGAGTGCCCTCTACTTCCCGCCAATCCGTTGCCCGTGGTTGAGGCAAGTGTGTTGTGATGGATAACGATTTGTAGGTTGCTTGTTGAGAATAGATGGAATTGACTACATGATATATGATCACTTGCCATGCTTTTATGATTGCCAATGATATGATGAGCATGTTTAATATGTTATGATGCCATGTGTTAATATGTGAGTTAAATATGATGTTGGCATAAATGCATACATGGCATGTTACATGGCTCGGGCGGTGAGAAAGTCATAACTAGTCCGGGAAGGTCGGTGAGAAAGTTATGACTAATCCGGAAAGCCAATGAGTAAGACCTACATCGTGATTCCATTCACCGCGGTGAACGGAAGCGAGGAGTAGGCACCCTCCATCTTTGGGATGGAAGGGGGAGAGGGTGCACACCGACGGGTGTGTACTCAACCATACCGGTATGAGTTTCCAAGGAGACATGAGCATTGCATTACATTGCATACATAATGATGATGATATTGTTAAGTGTTCATGAATGAGATGATATATATGATGGGAGATGTTATTGCCATGATATTGTTCTTGTTGTCCATTGCAATATGCTTGCTGAGTTTCGAACTCACGCTTGTGTTTTCTTGTTATTTTAGGTACCATGAGAACGGCATGCGGGGAAAGGAAATAGTCACACGCCCATAGGTAGCTTCACCATATTGATTCCACAAGTCATTCTATTAGTTTGATAATAAATTGCGTGTGATGATTATTGCTTTAAGGTTTAGCTTTGCTATTTGAGAGTTTTATTGTTCGTTTGACCCTTGGAGACATTATGTGTTTGAAACTAGACTTATATTGTTGCTAAGTCGTTAATTATTGCTGTTTTTAGTTGTCTCTCATAATCCATACATTGCTACTGTTGTTGCTCATTTAATTCATGTTAAAACAAAGGAGATGCTGTCGAAATTTCGGTTTTTTAGCATATGTACCTTTGCTGGAATTTATGGTAACTTGTGGTATTTAGATGTTGTTTAGCTTATGTTTGGTAGCATTCAGGCATATTAAATGCCAGGGTGTTACAGTGGTGTGCAAAACCGACATTATTAAATATATGGTATCTGCGCCAATCCTGCGAGGACGACTTGGTAAATGGGCATACGTCTTAACTAAGTTCGACCTAACGTATGAATCGACTAAAGCCGTCAAGGGACAGGCTGTTGCCGATTTCATTACAGGGAGTAGTACCCTAACTAGGATGGTCGATGTCGCTCCTTGGCATTTGTTCTTTGATGGATCGGTATGCCAAGAAGGTGAAGGCATCAGCATAGTGTTGATCTCCCCAAAGGGGCAAGTGTTTGAGTTCATGTATTGGCTTAATAGTCGATGTTCTAATAACAAAGCAGAGTACGAAGCTCTACTCAGAGGATTGTAACTATTGGAAAGCATAGGGGTAAGCGATGTAAAAGTCTCTAGGGATTCCTTGCTAATAGTGCAACAGATCAAAGGGGAGTTCCGATGCAATGATGACGTACTGATACGATACCTGCAAAAATGCCTTCAAATCATAGCTTCGTTCACAACATTCTCTATCGAGTATATTCCTAGAGAATTGAATGATAGAGCTAACTTGTTGGCACAAAAGACGTCGGGATATAGGAGTTATGGCCCACAAAGGGTGACTGAGTCGATTGACAATACAGTAATGTGCGTCCATCCCATCGACTGGGGAACCGAGATAAGGGCTTACTTATTAGATCCGTCAAAGCCGACCGAGTGGAAAGTCCGGAAAAAAAGCATTGAAGTATGTTGTACTAGAAGACACTATATTTCCGAACCCTGGAAGGCCTATTGCTAAGGTGCCTTGGAACCGAAGAAGCCAAGGTAATAATGGGAGAAGTCCATGAAGGGATTTGTGGATCTCATCAATCGGCTCATAAGATGAAATGAATGCTGAGATGGACAGGATACTTTTGGCCGACAATCCTGGAAGATTGCTTCAGGTACTACAAGGGATGCCAAACTTGTCAGAAGTTCGGTAACAGACAATTAGTACCAGCATCGGCTTTGCATCCGATCATCAAATCATGGCCGTTCAGAGGATGGGGGATAGACATAATCGGCCAAATATTCCCAACATCTAGTAAAGGTCACAAGTTTATCCTAGCAGCAACAGACTACTTTTCAAAATGGGTTGAAGCCGTATCACTCAAGAAAGTCACAAGCAAAGAGTTGATCAGCTTTGTCAACGAGCATATCGTCCATAGGTTTGGAATCCCGCAAACAATCACAACCGATCAAGGGACGGTATTCATGTCTAAGGAATTTCAAGATTTTGCAAAAAGACTGGGTATCAAACTGCTCAATTCTTCACCCTATTACGCTCAGGCTAATGGGCAAGCCGAGTCGTCGAATAAGGCATTGATAAAGTTGATAAAAAGGAAAATTGAGAAAAAACCAAGGAATTGGCACTCAACGCTATCAGAGGCCCTGTGGCCTATCAGCTAGCTTACCATGGATCAACTAGGCTATCACCTTTCCAGTTAGTATACGGGCAAGAAGCCGTATTACCTGCAGAAATTAATATCGATTCGGCTAGAGTATTCAAACAAAATAATTTGTCAACCGACAAATAACACCATTTGATGCTTGATAATTTGGATGATTTGGCGGAACTTAGGCTGATTACATTGGATCAGCTCAAAAAGAATAAGGAGAGAGTTGCCAGATCATATAACAAAAAGGTGGTGCCAAAGTCTTTTCGTAGAGCCGATTTGGTTTGGAAGACTGTATTGCCAATCGGATCCAAGGATAATCGATTCGGTAAATGATCACCAACGTGGGAAGGGCCATATAAGATAAATCGGCCGGTTGATGAAAATTCCTATATACTCGAAACTCTCGAAGGATTCGTGCTACCGATAGCAATTAACGGAAAATATTTGAAGGCCTATTACCCCAGCGTGTGGATCGGAACGTAAAACGTCAAAATTACTAGAAGCAAATGAGCCCAAAACAAAAAGCCGATTAAAGCATCATGTATTGTTTACATCACAACGATCGGCCACACGGCAGATGACATCAAGGTTTTCGGTCCAGTGCAAAACAACGGACATTCAAAAATCGTTTAAACCAAGTTTTTACAACCCAGATCCGGGCAGACGAGCTCCCAGGCCCGACAGTGTTGCCGCCGCCCTGCCAATAGTTGCTTGGCTACTGTCAATTAGTTGTTGGTCGGCCACTGCATTGCCAGGAATAAAAACCATCTTAGCCGATTGTGTCTTGACCCTAGCGAACACCTCGCCAATCTGCCGCCTCTGGTCAGCCAAGGAAGAAGTTGAATCAGTGGCTTTCACCTGGCACTCTGCAAGATCCTTAGTGACCAGGGCCAGCTGCTCCTCAAGATTCTTTTTGGTCGATTCCAGTTCTTGAATCTTGCCCTTAGCCAGCTTGAGGGCAGCAGCACCTTGGTCATATTCTCTCTTCTTCAGCTTGGCATCGGCTATCAGTTGATCTAGGAGTTGTTGATTGGCCTGTTGTGCTTTCCTCTAGTCAATCCTGGCCTTCGCTGCCTCTACCTCACCCCTCCAGTCGTCTAAATGGCAGACGTCCAGCAAGGCGCTCATTGCTGCAGGGGGTAGATCGGCTTGTACGGCAGCCATGGCGGTCCTTAGAGGCTGGGTGTTCACCAGGAGTTGTGCCTTAGGCTGCATCACTTCGTGAAAAAGTTGATTGAGGCATTCTTGCACGCCTGGCGTAGAGGTTACATCAACTGATGCGGTGAGAGAGGCATCAATTATCCTTCGGATGTCCGACGGATTGTCGTCGGTGGCCATCACTTCGGGGTCGTTCAGCCCGTCCAAAGTAAAACCTAAGAGATTGGCTGGGTTCATCGACAATGCCGGGGAATCGGGCATAATGATCGTCGGGGGTGGCACATCGGGAAGTGACGGAGACATCAGCGGTGGGATAGCCGATGAAGTAACATGAATATCAGCCAAAACACTGGCTACCTACACTAACGGTGATTACTGAGCCAGAAGATAACAATCAGTACTGGTTAATCTAGAGGAGGCACTATGGGGATCAAGGAAATAAGACCAGACGTACCTCAGTAGTCGATTGGCCCGGGGAATGGTCAGCTGAGCGCTCCACAGGCCTAGGTGATCGCTTGGCGGTAGATTTCTTCTTCCTCTCTAGTTATACCAAGATAAGCTTCAGCAATAAACGATAAGAAGAAGTATAGGAGCCGATGCAAATAGAAGCAACTTACTTGCAGGACGTTGTTGTCAGGCAAGATCCGACAGGGATGGGCTCCGGATGCCCCAGGTACCCGATGCATATCTGGTGAGATCGATCGCTTGGCCATACATGCGTTGTCCGCCACTACCAAAAGGGGCCGTTGGGTTGGTCGACTGCTCACCAACAGCTATCGTATCCTGTGAAAGCAAAAAGATGTTAGCAGAATCCAACTACAAAAACATTCAGGCAAATTATACAAGCATAGGTACCTCTACAGCTACCGATGAGTTGGTATAACCAGAGCTCTCGCTGGAATCGCCGGAATCTACCATCGGCTCATGGTAGTCGGGTAAAAACGAAGAAAGGATAGCCGACAGAGACCTATCCAACAAAAGGGCCTCCGATATAGCAGACCACCATTGGGAAAAGGAAACCGACTGACGAGAGTTGAGGAAGAAATGCGGCATCGTGAAAATTTGGAGATCATCGGCTACTTCGAGCACGATCTCTGTAGCAGTTTTGTTGGTCACCCGAGATCGAGGCTCAAGACCGGAAAGCAAGGGAAAACAGGGGATAGTTTGTCCAAAGCCCAATTGTCGGGCATAGACTGAAGGGTGGTAGAATTCATACGACGGCTGAAATGTTCGGTTCCGGGTATTCAGGCCGACATGAATTATGCTATGGGAGAGAAAAAATCTGTACAAATCTAAGGTAGATTCAGGCATCAAGGAGCTATCGGCATCTAAATTAAGAAATGAAGGCCATGGGCAGTCGGCTACGTTGGTGTAGCTAAAGAAGTCTTGCTGACCGAAAGAGGATTTGTCTAAGGTCAGGAAGAAGCTGAGGTATTTGTGCAAACCAGCTTGGGACATCTTTAACTCACCAGCAGAACACATGATGAACTTCTCCCCGTAGGATCGGCTAGCTCTATATTGGGGGATCGTGTTTTTCAGGATAATCTTCCTGGGGAAAAGTTCAACTTCCTAATGGCTCAGAGTGAATAGATCGGCTAAACATGCAATGGAGCCAGATCTGAATAAACCATAAGGGTCCTCCTATATTGCCAACTACGAAGTTGGCAAAACCAGAAAAAAGTCGGCTATGGATGACATGCATCATTTGGTAAACGGCCCCCAGAAAAGTTTTCCCAAGCGCAAGCCGATGACCTTCCACTAGTCGTTCGGCTATCAGCTGGAAAGACTGGGTAGGGCCAAGAGAAGCTCCACAGAATAGGTATCTATCCAACCATAGGTTAAGAAAAGCAACGTGCTCTTCAACTGATACTGGGCCATTCACTTTATTATTATGTTGGATGTACTTGTGCCAACCTTCTCCCTTGGTTTGGACCAACTTATATCTAGGTTTCCCGCTAAAAAAAGCCGACAATTGATCACCGTCTGGCCTAAGGCAACAGAGTTGAGCCACGTCAAGCAAGGTAGGGCCGATCGGGCTGGTTGGAAAGAGGAAGGCGTTGAAAGAATCGGACAAAAAATAACAAACTGCGGCTACCAAAGGCTCATTAACCTCCGGATCGGCGAGGCTCAAGGGGATGGATTTGGCTATTCCTCTTCGTTCCCACTCTACCCTCTTGTGAGCCGATACCCTAATGAACCAAGATCTCCATCCTTTGAGGTTCGTAGGCCAAGCTCTAAAGCTTTTTCCCCATTTTTTTATATTATATCTAGCAGCTGATAAGGGGAGCCTAGGGATTTCCTCATTAATTATCGTATCGGCTTCTATGGTGCCTACCGGTCCTAGGAAAACTGATCATTGCTATGATGAATCGGGATGAATACCTGAGAAGGGTCCATTTCAGCCGATTTCGAGGGAGTCAAGAGAAAGCGAAGAAAGCCGATTGTTGAAGATTCGAAAGCTTGAAGGCGTGAAAATGACCGTGGAGGGACCCGCATATTTATACCGCGGTGAAAAAGGTGAACAGGCGAAAACATTTTTGGCTTTAAAAGGGCACCGAGATTGTTACAACGCCATTAATGGGGCAGTTATCGAGGAACGCCTCGTTTGTAAGCCGACTGGGAAGAAAGGACGGTGCGATTTTTGGAAGACAACAAGTTATGTTCCAAAAATGGGGGGCATATGTTTGCCCCAATATTTGGCACTTACAGGAAGTATCGGCCCAATTCAAATATGGAAAGTCTGACGGAAATAAATGTACCGCGATCAACAAGGAATCTGTCGCCAAGACAAAAAGAAATCGGATCAAAGCCGATACGGATCTGGTTGCCGTATCCATGCAGGACTCGGATCGGCCGAGACATATAAAAAGGGACGGATCGAAAGACAAAGGGATCATCAACAAATCAACCAACACACACTTCTATTTACATTTTTACGTTTTTCTAGTTTTCGTAGCAATCTTTCCTCTGTAAGCAGTCGAGATCAATAAAGAGTTGCGCATCACCAATTTGTTGTTCTCGTCTACTTGTCTCCAGGTTCGATCCACTTTGCTTGTTGCGCATCACCTTTCAAAGTCGATCTGCCTTTACCCTTGGATTAGCCCTAATCGGCTGGTCTAGTTATCCCCTTATCGGCCCGTAGCTGATCGGTGTTAAGCCGATAATTTCCGTTATCGGCTGGTTATATTCACGACCCCGTTACCTTGTCAATTTCAGATCAAATTGACTGGCATGCTTTCAAACCCGGCGTTTGACTTGTGTGTTTGAGGTGAAAAACCCTATTTCATGTTTTTTGTGCGAACAATTCCAAATCCATAGGCATAAAACCGAGCAACATACTTAAGGCGGCACAAAGGAAATTCCCAAAAAAAAAAAGAAATATATTCGGGAACAAGGCCACGTGTTCCCTTATCATCTGCAAAGTTTGCAACACACGTTTCCATCGTCAAATTTTATCGCCCATTCTGCAATTTTTCAGTTTGCCTCACCGGTCCATACAGCACTTTATGGAGTCGTTTGGTGCCCATATTATTTGCAGATTGCAGGGTTAGCTTCCAAGCCATCCAACCATCCTTCATCAATACAAGGAGCTATCCAACCATAAATCAATCCATCCATTCATCCATGTCTTGCCCAAACTGCCACTTCTACTCACTCAAAGTGAGAGCCATATCTCATTTCCATTTCTTACAGACTTACACAAACCCCAAGTCAGATCCGGCTCTCATGTTGCTTTCCTTTATATACACCCCATTAGTCCACTCTGGCACCTCATGTACCTCATAGTCTACTGTACTCTTCTCACTTAAACTACCCTTTTCTCTCTCTCCACCCAGCCCCCAATTTGCCAGATCTCTCTTCTGAACTCATGTTCATGTTTGACCTTGCAAAGTAGCCGTCCAGGACAAGGAGCAGGGGAGACATGAAGTTGATCCACAGGGGCAAGGGTTCCAAGGCCAAGAAGGGCTCACCGGCTCCATGGCAACCAAGGGAGAAGGTTGCTGTGGCTGCTGATGGTGGAGCTGGCTCCAACAGCAGCAGGCAAGTAGTGCCTGATGAAGTCCCGTTTGGAACCACTGGCTATGGTAATGCTGTTTTTTCTTGCCGTGTTTGTGTTCTCGAACTAGTACGTATGGATCATGAGTGTGTTTATGCTTCTTGCTATTGACAAAATTTTTTTTGTATGTTTGTGTTATTGGAATATTGTAGTGGTTTTGGTCTATATTGGTACTTGTGCTTTTGAGTTAGTCATGATACGGCATCTCTCTTGTTATGAAGAAAAAGTGGCATTTATTTCAGAACAACTTCGATTAATTGAGAGGCCACAAAATATGGCTTCATATTTTGATTGCTATGATTTGATTTGAAGCTCTGTTGTTTTGTTTTCAAGTGGAATTGATGTTCGATTTGAGTGTTCTCGACCAATCTTCAATTTTTTGTTTCCTACCTGCTATTGTTGATTTGAATGTTTCGGCTTCATTTTGTGGTGTCGAGTTTAATCCTATGATAAAAATGTTTATCATATTTTATCTTTGTGGATGCTTACGAAAGCTTACGGAAGTGCAAGGTGATCATGCATTTACTGTTGGTGATCCGATATTTAGAAATGGTGGAATTTCTTTTTAAAAAATCAGACCACAACCGTATTGTTTATAAAGATGTCCAACAGGGCCTACAACCAAATTCGTTATTTTCGACGGTAGGAGGAAGAGTTATTGTCAAATTTAAACATGAAGCTAACAGAGTAATGAAATTAGATATCACTCATAAGTTTCAATACTGAATTATCCCACTGCACTTCTATCCGTTTGCCTCAGTGGACATCATCTGCACATGTGCACCACAAGCTGCAACCCAATTGGTTTTCTACATTTTCCCGAAACAAGCTTCATATTTAATTTTACTAGTTACATGCCCGTGCATTGCTACGAAAAACAAAATTGATAACGAAAAATAAAGATTAAAAAATAAAAAAATTATTTCACAAGATCAAACATCTATCTTTAACGCTTCGTTTCTTGCGAAAGCTGGCTAATTAAAGCAACGCTTCGTTTTTTGCGTAGGGCAATTAAGCAGGGCAATTAAGTAGGGCAATTAAGCAGGGCAATTAATGACGTGGGTAGAACTCACCACTGCCACCAACTGCTGTTTTATAATAGTAGAGATGATTTTAGCGGCAACATAATACAACATTCAAATTTTGAAGAAAGGTATGTGTACACATTTGCACATTATTAGGAAACAATAGATAGCAGTGTATCAGACTCACCAGTTCTTTGGTTCATCTAAAGCTTTAATTTCCATCCAATTTATTTTGCAAACACGAAGTTCGACCACGACCAAACTTTTGTACAATATTACAATGCCCAAGTCATAATCAGATTAAGAAAAATGAATAATGCAGATTATTTGCATGTGTTTCAGGCCACAAAAATATCTGATCCCTATTAAAGAAAAGCGCCAAAATATAATCCATTGGAGCTGATTAAATGTTGACATTTCTCTGCACCTCTTGATGATGCTCGAGGGTAGGGAAAGCTTGCACGTTTCCTGTTCTTTATTACGAAAGACAGAATGACAGAAACATGGGCCTGTGCATTATTGTGTCCAGTAGCAGTTGAACCAAATTGTGATCATGATTCAGTTATCAATAATTTTCCAAGTATAATTTCCTGATTGGCTTCTGCAGGTAGCAGCAGAGATGAGACTTTCTTTGAAGCCTCCCCTTGGTTAGACTCGGACTGTGAGGATGATTTCTTCAGTGTCAATGGAGGTAATAATGTAAATTCACACGATCAATTCAACTGGTAAATTTATATGTGTGGTAGCTAAAGATCAGATCGTCTGATCTATCGGGCGCTTGCTTCACCAGTTCAATGTTTTTCCAAAAAAAAGAAAATTCAGACGTTCCATATTTAGCAATTTCCAATTGATATATAGTACTAGACCACTTGATCCGAATCAATGGCTTCATTTCGTTTCTGCACCATCAGATCATACCCCCGCAAGAACATTAAGTAGAACTCCAAGCAACAAGATCACACCATTTGGACCTCACAAGCTGCCAACGCTAGAGGATTTTCTGAAGGCTGAGCCCCTGAAGCCGCCCCCACAGATGAAGCTTGCTGACCTCCTTCAGGAGAAGCAAGAAAGCGTCAACGCCGCCGACACCAACGACCTCTCCAGGAACAACTCTTCTCGCGTTGGCGAGGAGGCGAGGCGAGCCAGTGCTGCATCTCGCACTTCGCGCGGGCCATCAGCCACAAGGAGAGGAGGAAGCACAAACTGAGATGAAAGCAGCGGCAGTGGAAGGCGTGGCAAGTCTGGGTTTACTGAAGCAGAGTTTTTGCTTTCCTGTCGATGCGTGAAATCTCAGATTTCACCTGTTCTGTGCCTTATGGAACAACCACAACAAATTAGCCATCCAAATGTATATACACGAGATACGCCACATAAAAGCGTCAAGATGGTCAAAGAAGTCCACATCTTGGGCCTGTTAGGAATAGAGAAACTGTGAGGGATTCACCCGTATCCTGCAAAATTCCTGTGAAACTCAGATGTCCCGAAAGGATCTGTAGCAGCTGCAACGTAGTCTGTGTACCAGGGTTTTCAATTTCGTTTTGGGTCTATTTTTCGAACAGCTATCGGTACCGAAATTCGTCGAAATTCGGTCGAAATTCGCTAAAAATCGAATTGTTTCGGAATTCAAATGTATTTGAAAATTGGTCAAATAGACGAACGAATTTCGATCGAATTTCGGTCGAAAAGCTCGAATTTCGGTCGAAAAGCATCGAATTTCGATGATAGGTTAAAAAAATCAGAAAAATTGCAAATAAAATGTTGTAAAATTTGTAAGAAACAATTCACATAATTAAAACTTGTCACATATCAATACAAGTGCAAAAATAGACACTCACATAATTAAAAAATTAAAATATACCATAGCAATATAACATTAGATAACATTAACACATTAAATATACCATAGCAATACAAGTATGTTTTTAATATTGGACAATATTAACATATTAAAAATACCATAGCTTTGCTATACTTTAAATAATTGAAAGTTGTCACATATCAATACAAGAAAAATTTTCAATATTAGATAACATTAACACATTAAACCTTAAATTTTTTTTTAAATATACCATACCAATATAAGTAAGTTTTTTCCTTGTATAAAATTCCGGATCGCAGTACTGTTTTTTTTTATTTTTCAATGTTGTAAAATCGGTTATGGCACAAAAACGTCTAAAATTTTTAATTTTTCAACTAATTTTCATACTAGAGGTTACAAAACTATTAATACTTATTTTAGAGAGTTTTTCGTTAAATTTTCACAAATTTTTGTAATTTTTTAAATTTGAATTTAAATTTTCTCGGTTTTATATTTCGGTAGGTCTCGAAATCTCGAAAATTCGAAAAAAATCGATCGAAATTATCAACCCTGCTTTAGACACAGTTCTAAGACAAACTGTGTTGTCGGTAATCCAAACCGACGGTGGTCGGAAAGTGTAACATGCGGACAATCAAGAAAACATCGAAGCATTTTAGTAGAAGCATCGGTTTCAATTAGACTTGGAATTTCGATGTTTACATTGCAGTGGAAATCATATTAATTTAGGAATTTTCGACTATGAACAATGCAGGCAGAGCATGACTTGTTCGTACGCAAACCAGCCAGGCCAGATTCTTTTTTAATAAATAGAGAAATACCAGATTTTTTTTAGCCTTTTTTGGGTGGGTCTTTGGGTCCCAGGTAGATTAATTAGGCCGGCCCACGCCTCAAAACTTGGACCCGACCTCTCTGCCCCGGAACAGATGTCTTATTTTCCAAATCTCTTGTAATGCCTGCAGAAATTTGTAACAGGGCTCTCAAGCCTAGCTGCAAAATCTCTGCTTCAGCCCAGCGCAGACAAAAAGAAATGCCCAATTGCCTTTGTTAGGCTGCTGACCACCATGTTGCCCAATTATGACCTCGTTAGAAATGGAATTGGTTCTTGGATTCCATGGACGCAATTCACTTCATGATCCAAACGGGCTCTGAAAGTAAGGATGCAATTTCCGTGGTATGGGACCGTTACACTAGTGGGCCAGTGCAGGGTCACTGTAACACCCCAAAATTTTGCTTTTCTTAAATTCATGTGTGATTTGGCACTTTGGTGAATTTTTGGAATTTTCTGGAATTTATTTGGATTTATTTGGAATTTATTTGAATTTATTCCATTTTGAAATAATTAAAGAATTTAATTTTTCAAATAAAATTTGGTTGGAAATATTTTATTTGAGTCCAAAATGATCCAAAGTATTTTCCAGAATTTTTCTGGAATTTTTCTGAGTCATTTGCTATTTTTAATGAATTAAATGAATTACTGGGAATTATTTTAAATATTATATCGCTGGAAATTCAACTTGGGTCGAGTACTGTTCATCCGACCGAGTCGGAACCCGAGTCGGACTCGAGTCCGACCCGAGCCAGTTGATTCGATCAAACCAGCTCAAAACCCTAATCAATCCCAACCGTTGGATCAAGATCCAACGGCTGAGATCCGCCCGTACCGGTTCGAGCCGTATCCGGCCCGGATCCGATCGCGCCCGTGCGATCGTGGCCGTTGATCGTGCCACGTGGATGGCTGAGCGTCATCGTCCCGCCGAAGTCCGAGCCGGACTCACTCCGCCGCGCCGCCGCCGTAGAATTAGGTTTTCGTCTCGCACGGACGCCGAGGCTATTTAAAGCCCTGGTCACGCCCGAGGTTGCCCTCATCCTTGCGCACCGTTTCCCGAGCCATCTCGCTGAGCCGCCCGTTTGCCGGCGAGCTCGCCGTAGTTGGAGGAGGTGACCGCCATGATTTTGCTTCGTCTCGCCGCCGTCCGTTGTCTTCCGCCAGAAGGAGCCGTAACCGAACCCGGCCAGCGCACCGAAGAGACCACTCACTTCGCCGAACGACTCGAGCGCCGTCGGGCTCGTCATCGCCTCCGTCTCCGGTGGCCGCAGCTCCGCCGCCGCCATCGCCCTCGCGAAGCTTTGTGGACCGTCCGATCTTGATCGTGCGGTTGAGGTGAGTTCACGTGTTCCAAACCCGATTAGATTCGGACCGTTGGATCAAGATCCAACGGTTCACAATCGCCACGCGCCGTAGTGGTGATTATTATAGGATTAGATCTCGACCGTCCGATCTAGATCGAACGCCCACGATCATCGAGTAGATTCAACGCGTTAACCCTGGATCTAATCGCGCCGTTGAATTTCAAATCAACGGCCGAGATGGCGCCACATGTCGGGAAGTTGGACCGACGCGGCCGCTGGCCCACGCTGGCAGGCGTAGGACGCCGACACGCGGCCCGCGTGTCGAGGGCCCGCATGTCGGGCCGACCCATAAGCGCCGACGTCACCCATGACGTCATCGCGGTCCCACCACAAGACCGTGGCCGAGCCACCGACGTCGGGCCGATGACGCTACCCGAGTGGTCCCACATGTCGGGCCGACATGAGTCGTGGACCGAGTCCACAGTGGACCCAAGCCAAGCGTGGACCAAGTCCATGGGTTTACCGACGCCACCAACCAATCGAGGCTGCCACGTGTCCATGCTGACGCAAAAATTAATTTCCGAAAAAGAGAATGATTTATTAATTCGAAATAATGATTTCAGATTTGTTTCAAACTTCAAACGCTTATAATTTTTGCGTTTCAACTCCGATTTGAGTGATTCAAATTTCTAAATTTGTATAAAATTGAGATCTACCTAAATATGAATTTTATTTAATTTTTGGACTAAAGTTTTTCTCTGCAAAATTATTTAAATGATTATTTAAACTTTAAATAATCATAACTTTTGCGTCTTAACTCCAAATTTGACGATTCCAGTTTCTAAAAATCCTTAAAATTATGTTCTTTCTGTTTATGGATTTTATTTGGATGTTTGGGCACTTTTTGCCTATTGTTTATTTGTGTATTTGCTATTTGCACGCTTTACGAGTAGACGTTGAAGTCTGGGAAGGATTCGAAGGAGAAGTATTGACTCAGGATCCAACTCAAGACCAAGAGCAAGTACTTTTGAAGGCAAGTTGTGCTTTGACCATGTTGATCCTATTTCGAAATCTATTTTGATTTAAACTATTGCATGCTAGTTCAATTAGAAAAATACTTTGTTTAAACATGGGGGTTAGATAAATACCAATTTGCTGTATGACACCTTGATTATTTAAGTATGTGCCATGACCCTTGTCACCCTAGTTGTGGATTACTAGTTGGACATTATTAAATTGCCAACATGGGTTAGACCGTTGTAGTATACTGCTTAGACCTGCTACGTGCTCATAACATGATTTTGGATAATCAAATGTTAATATTGACTTAATGATATATTGAACCTGTTTTGGAAAGGTATCATGTGATGTTGATGGCACGTGGTGCATGGTAATCAAGCTGGGTTTGATAAACGATTTCGGCCAGGGCATGTGGCAAGAGTAATCAGTGGGCCGCTTGTGGCATTGGGGATGTTGTTTTGGTTCTTCGGTAGTCTTGCCCTGGTCACCCTAAGGACTTAACCTTGCAAGCCTTTGAACTGGGTCTAACGTGCAACCACATGTCTCAGAATGGGACGGACCTAGTTGACTAAGTCGCTAATAACGCACTGTGGGACCTCAGGAGGTCAACTACACCCTTTGTGTAAGTTATGCGGGGAGCGCATCGGGCCGAGGCCAGGTACCCATCTAACGGTTGATTGGCCTAGACTTCGCCTTAGCTAAGGGAAGGGTTAGTGCGCAATAACCGGGAGGACCACTTGTATTGTTAGAAGTTTCCGAAAGACTTTGTTACTGAACTCGCCTTTGTGGTGTTTGACTGTATCTTGTGGGTAAAGTGCATAACCTCTGCAGAGTATAGAATCTATTCGAATAGCCGTGTCCGCGGTATTGGACATCACTCGGGAATTACAGTCAAGGGTTAGATTTTCTCAAAAATAACTTTGGTTTGAAAGGTTGGGTTGGTTTAATAATGAAGATGATGGAAAAGTGGTTTAGGATGGGGAAAATGTTTATTAAACTTCTTGAAAAGTTATTTATGCTTTACTTATGTCTACTGCTTTCGAATCTACTTATATTACTTATCAAATGCTGCTTACTGCAAATATACCTTGAGCTATTCTTTTGTACCAAGCCATGCATATAGTATATTAGCTTGCATTCTGTGCATGACTTGCTGAGTACCAAGTACTCACCCTTGCCTCAACACAACATCAGTTGAAGAGGAGACTACGCCAGCTTTGGAGGAGGAACTCCAAGAGGATCCGTCTACTTAGGGAAGCGAGCCCAGTCAGTTGCCTGTGGTATACTGGATGGCGCCACGAAGCTATTTGATTTTCCGCTGCTATTATTTCTCTTTTAATAAGTTTCGCCTTGCGAGGCATACATTTGTAACTTGACCATAAGGTCGAGTAACCAGTTTGGTTATTTAAATAAAGTACTTGATAATATCGAATGGTATGATTGTGATATTTACCGATGTTAAGACTGTGTGTACTAGCGCGTTCCTGGACTAGTGCTGAATACACAGAGGGTCCGGATTTGCAAATTCGGGGTCCCGACAGAGGTGGTATCAGAGCCAGGTTGACCGTAGGCTCAACCCTAAGATAGAATGGTCGTAGTGAGGATAAAACCTATTTTCTAAAAGTTAAAAAATTTGTCAAGATAAGAAATGACATCTCGACTTATCCCCTTCTCTCTTTTCTTGTCTCTTGCTGAAATTTTCCCTTACCTTGTCACAATTTAAAAATTCCGAGTTCTTACGTAAAGCACTCTTGTGACAGATGGAGGAAGAGTTCAACTACGTTGATCTGGGAGTTGGTCACGCCGCGGAACTTTGGCATATGCTACAGACTCTCGGAGATTTTGAGAAGCCCCAATACCAAGTGGAAGTGATCAGACAAGCAGGATTGATCAAGGCTTGTGACGTGAAGATTGAGGTACCTGCTAGGAAAAAGGGCCCAGGCAATCGCCCGATACACTGCACTGCCAGGAGATCTACAATGCAGATGGGTATCCAAGAAGTATCACGACGAGCAATGCGGCACATTACCCGTATCTACGCCAGAGAGTTGGAGAGCACGGTGTTCCGTTATCATCCGCGCAGCGATAACCTTCTTGACCCGAAGGCGATTCAGGATGAGGATGCCACGGTTACACAGTTGGCACGATTTGTCGTCGCCCAGGAGGATGTACTAGATAATACAAGCAAGGAGCTACAGAAGGCCCGCAAGGAGATCACGACAGAGAAGAACAGATGGCGGGAAGCTCAAGAGTATGTGGCACACCTTCTGCGAAGGATTGACGAGTTGGAGATGACCTTATGCGGACTGCACTCCGAGCCAAGATTTCGAGCTACACGAGCCAGATCCAGAGGAGTCGATCTCGATGAGGACATCGCTTCTTCGACTACCATAGAGGACACGATTCTTTGGACATGGCGATCGTTACGCTTATGCCACAAAGACCCGCACTCGTGCCGTGGAGGTTTTCTCGATGAGTGAGCGTAGGTTCTATAGTGAGACTCCTTCGCCGAGTCGCGTCATAGAATAAAGAGTCACCCTTTAGGCTTTAGACTCCAGAGTTAGTTCGATTTGGATTTGCTTTGTTTGCTGAGTGTGCAGTATGTGTTGCAAGGCCCTTAGGCATTGTAAGCAGCCATACCAAGTTATTAATAAAAAAGTTGGACCTTAAAGCTACCCCTTTCGCCCCGCATAAGTTCCATGTTACTTGTCTATTCTTGTTTCCCTCTCATCTCTAAACCTAGAGCAAACCGACAGATGGTGAACACCCGTGGAAACTTTGGAAGCAATGGGAGTGGTTCTCGCCCAGCAGAAAACCCCAATGATGGAGCACCGACCGCCCTTTGGATATGCAGAATTTGGAGCTTTTCTTGCTGCCTGCACTCGCTTGATGCATGCTATGATGCAACAAATGCAACACGCCACCGCCAGGCCATCGCTAATCAAGTTAATCATGGACAACGCCAGAATACAAGACTGTCGAGTTCATGAGAACTCACCCACCCACTTTCTCCGGAATGCCAATCCATTGGAGGCCGATGATTGGTTAAGATCAATCGAGAGGAAGCTACACATAGCTCAATGCATAGGAAATGAGAAGGTACTCTACGCTTCTCATCACCGGAAGGGACAAATTACCGAATGGTGGGAGAACTTCGTGCCACACAAGAGAACCCTCAAGATATCACTTGGGAAGAGTTCACAATGCATTCGACAGATCACGTGGCCTGAAGGAATCATGGACCTTAAGAAGGAGGAGTTCAGGGCACCGAGACAAGGTAATCAGCCGGTGGTCGACTACGAACAAGTTCACACAGCCTAGCACGCTACGCTTTGAGGATGTAGCGACAGATAAATCCGCATAGCCTCGCTTTATGAAGGGACTTAACTCAGGATTGCAAGTAGGATTGATCACCCACACCTTCCTGCATTTCCAAGAGTTGGTGAATAAGGCGCTTATTCTTGAGGACAAGCGCAAGGAACTGGATGAGAACAGAAGCGCAGGATGCAACAGCAAGGATCACGCCAGGAACGCAATAAATACCGAGAGTTGCACCAAATCAATTCTTGATTCCAACCACGAATGCAACAAGGACACCATCCTCGCACCAAGACACATCAATCGTAACTACTGCACCCACCGCTAGAAACGCTTACTCTGTGCAATCAAGAAGGAACAAGTGAGACGCTGCTACAATCGCAACGAGCCAGACACTTTGCCAATTGTCCAAAGAAGACAGCAGAGCGACCCCGATTCGCTTCAATCTAGGAACCACCCGGCTAGGACGCCAAAGACCAGGAGCCACACCCTGCATCGTGGTGAGAGGCCGAGTCAACCATGTCACCGCAGATGCACCGCAGAATGCTACTGACGTCAGATCGGGTAAGTTACTTGTTAACTTCGCACTCGCACAGCTTTGTTTGACTCGAGCTTCAGATTCGCTTGTTTCGCAAGGCTTTGCTACTAGAAATGATTTGAGGATTGCAAGACTTAGATGCATGCTTTTAGTTCAAACCCTGGTTCCGAACTCCGAACGAAAGTAGGATGTTTCGGTGAGAATACTAATAGATGGAATAGAGTTCCTAGCGAACCTTATAATTTTGGAGACCCGGACCTTAGACGTCATATTGGGAATGGATTGGTTATCCAAGCACAAGGCCCGTCTTGGATTGTGGACGAAGGACTATCTCGATTGAGAGCCCTTGTGGAAAGAAAGTGGAATTTCAAGCCACCGCAGCTTAGAGATGGACGATTGATGGTTAACAGTACCAAGGCAATCGGCATAGATGATGTCTCAAGAGTGAATGAGTACCCAGATGTTTTTCCCGAAGATCTACCTGGTATGCCGCGACAGGACATAGAGTTTGTGATAGAGCTTGTATGCACAAAGACCGATAGCAAAGAGACCCTATCGGATGTCCACCGAGGAGTTGGTAGAAATGAAGAAACAGCTAGAAGAGTTAATGGAGAAAGGATTTATCAGACCGAGTTCGTCGCCGTGGGGAGCACCAGTTTTGTTTGTCAAGAAGAAGGACGGAGGTTTCAGGATGTGCATCGACTACCGTGCACTCAATGAAGTCACCGTGAAGAATAAGTATCCGCTACCCAGGATTGATGATTTGTTTGATCAGCTGAGAGGAGCCGGAGTTTTCTCCAAGATTGATCTGAGATCGGGATACCATCAGTTGAAGATCCGATCGTAAGATATTCAAGATCGCATTCTCGTCAAGATATGGACATTACGAGTTTACGGTTATGTCCTTTGGGCTGACGAATGCGCCAGCTTATTTCATGAATATGATGAATAAGGTGTTCATGGAATATTTGGACAAGTTTGTCGTCGTATTCATAGACGATATCCTAATCTACTCCAAGACAGAGAGTGAACATGCCGAACACTTAAGGCGAGTTTTGGAAAAGCTGAGGGAACAGCAACTTTTCGCCAAGTTCAGTAAGTGTGATTTTTGGAAGGACAAGGTGGAGTTTCTTGGACATGTAATGACCGCAGAAGGAGTCGCCGTAGATCCAAGCAAAGTAGAAGCTGTGTTACATTGGGAGCAAAGAAGATCGTGACCCGCATTCGGAGTTTCCTTGGAATGGCAGGATACTACCACCGCTTTCATCGAAGGCTTCTCGACAATTGCGAAACCTCTTACGCAATTGCTTTGAAGAAGGAAAAGAAGTTTGCATGGACGCGAGAATGTGAGAAAGGATTTCAGAGTCGAAGAAGCGATTGACATCAAGACCGTGTTAGTTCTACCTGATGTTGCTCAAAGCTTCGATATTTATTGTGACGATCGCGCCAAGGACTTGGATGTGTGCCGATGCAGAATGGAAAGGTCGCCGCTATGCATCAAGGCGCTTGAGGCCGCATGAGGAAAATTATCCGACACATGACTTAGAGTTAGGCTGCCGTAGTGCATGCTTTGAAGATATGGCGTCACTATCGATTGGAAACAGATGTGAAGTGTATACGGATCATAAGAGTTTTAAGTACATATTCACCCAATCGGATCTCGAATATGAGGTAGAGGAGATGGTTAGAGTTGATCAAAGACTATAATGTTGGAATCCATTACCATCCGGGAAGGCCAACGTAGTAGCCGATGCCCTGAGTCGGAAAAGCCATACCGTGGGTACGTTGCTAGCCACAAGTCGGGATGAGTTATGTGAGGATTTTAAAATGAAGATTGAGGTAGTACCTAGCGGATTCTTGGCCGCATTAGAAGTAAAGCCTACCCTAGAGGATCAGATCCGAGAAGGACGAAGGATGATGACAAGATCCGCAGGATTAAGTCCATCAAGGAGGAAGGCAAGGCAGAGGACTTCAAGTTGGATGAGCAAGGCACGTTGTGGATGAAGGATCGCATTTGTGTGCCTAACAAGAAGGAGTTAAAGCAATCGATTCTCGAAGAAGCCCATGACTCAAGTACTCAATTCATCCCGAAGCGCCAAGATGTATCAGGATCTCAAGGAGAGATTCTCGTGGCCGAGTATGAAACGTGAAGTTGCCGAGCATGTTGCATTGTGCGACGTATGCCGGAGAGTCAAGGCAATGCATCGAGACCAGCAGGATTGCTACAACCGCTGAAAATACGAGTGGAAGTGGGAGGAAATCGGAATGGATTTCATTACCGGTTTGTAGAAGACTCAAGGAGGTTATGACTCCATATGGGTTATAGTGGATCGCTTGACTAAAGTAGCCCATTTTATCCCCGTGAAGACCACTTACTCGGGAGATAAATTAGCGTAATTGTACATGATCAGATTGTCTGCTTGCACGGAGTGCCAAAGAGGATTGTATCGGACGAGGTACCCAATTTACCTCAAGGTTTTGGAATAAGTTGCATGAAGCCATGGGAACCCGTTTGAACTTCAAGATCTGACTTATCATCCACAGACGGATGGACAGACCGAAAGAGTCAACCAGATTCTGGAGGATATGTTGAGAGCTTGTGCATTAGCTTATGCTACTTCTTGGGATAAGAGTTTACCGTATGCCGAGTTCGATTACAACAATAGTTATCAGGCTAGTTTACGATGTCACCTTTGAGGCCTTTGTATGGTCGACTCGTCGGACGCCATTGAATTGGAATGAGACCGGCGAGTGCCGTATCTTTGGGCCTGATATTCTTCAAGAGGCTGAAGAGCAGATCGCTATGATTAGGGAAAGGTTGAAGATAGCCCAATCTCGACAAAAGAGTTATGCTGACAATCGTCGCCGAGACTTGAGTTTTGAACCGAAGACTTTGTTTACCTCGAGTTACGCCTCTCGGGGGAGTTAAGAGGTTCCATGCCAAAGGGAAACTCGCACCTGCTATGTTGGACCATTTAAGATTTTGAGTCGCAGAGGCGAAGTTGCTTACAGTGGAGTTGCCACGATCGTTGGCGGAGTGCATGATGTATTCCATGTGTCCCAGCTTGAAGAAGTGTCTCCGAAGTTCACGAGGAGCATACACCGCTAGAGTCAATTGAGTTGCATGAGGATTTGACTTATAAGGAGCATCCCGTGAGGATTCTAGACACAATGGATCGAGAAACTAGAAACAAGTCAACCCGCTTCAGAGAGTTCGATGGAGCAACCATGCAGAGAGCGAAGCGACTTGGGAGCGCGAAGAGGATTTGAAGAAAGAGTTTCCAAACCTATTCCTTTAGTAAGCCCTGAATCTCGGGGACGAGATTCTATTAAGGGGGGGAGGTTTGTAACACCCCAAAATTTTGCTTTTCTTAAATTCATGTGTGATTTGGCACTTTGGTGAATTTTTGGAATTTTCTGGAATTTATTTGGATTTATTTGGAATTTATTTGAATTTATTCCATTTTGAAATAATTAAAGAATTTAATTTTTCAAATAAAATTTGGTTGGAAATATTTTATTTGAGTCCAAAATGATCCAAAGTATTTTCCAGAATTTTTCTGGAATTTTTCTGAGTCATTTGCTATTTTTAATGAATTAAATGAATTACTGGGAATTATTTTAAATATTATATCGCTGGAAATTCAACTCGGGTCGAGTACTGTTCATCCGACCGAGTCGGAACCCGAGTCGGACTCGAGTCCGACCCGAGCCAGTTGATTCGATCAAACCAGCTCAAAACCCTAATCAATCCCAACCGTTGGATCAAGATCCAACGGCTGAGATCCGCCCGTACCGGTTCGAGCCAGATCCGCCCGGATCCGATCGCGCCAGGCGATCGTGGCCGTTGATCGTGCCACGTGGATGGCTGAGCGTCATCGTCCCCGCCGAGTCCGAGCCGGACTCCTCCGCCGCGCCCGCCGCCGTGTAGAATTAGGTTTTCGTCTCGGGCACGGACGCCGAGGCTATTTAAAGCCCTGGTCACGCCCCGAGGTTGCCCTCATCCTTGCGCACCCGTTCCCCCGAGCCATCTCGCCTGAGCGCCGCCCGTTTGCCGTCGCGAGCTCGCCGTAGTTGGAGGAGGTGACCGTCGCGTTTTTGCTTCGCCTCGCCACCGTCCGTTGTCTTCCGCCGAAGGAGCCTAACCGAACCCCGGCCAGGCGCACGAAGAGACCACTCACTTCGGCGGAACGACCCGAGCGCCGTCGGGCTCGTCGTCGTCTCCGTCTCCGGTGGCTGCGCAGCTCCGCCGCGTCGCCATCGCCCTCGCGAAGCTTTGTGGACCGTCCGATCTTGATCGTGCGGTTGAGGTGAGTTCACGTGTTCCAAACCCGATTAGATTCGACCGCTGGATCAAGATCCAACGGTTCACAATCGCCACGCGTCGTAGTGGTGATTATTATAGATTAGATCTCGACCGTCCGATCTAGATCGAACGCCCACGATCATCGAGTAGATTCAACGCGTTAACCCTGGATCTAATCGCGCCGCTGAATTTCAAATCAACGGCCGAGATTGCGCCACGTGTCGGGAAGTTGGACCGACGCGGCCGCTGGCCCACGCGCAGCGTGCGTGTAGACGCCGACACGCGGCCCGCTGCGTGTCGAGGGCCCGCATGTCACGCCGACCCAGCCAAGCGCCGACGTCACCCATGACGTCATCGGTGGGTCCCACTGTCAAAGACCGCGGTCGAGCCCCACGACGCCGATGACGTCACCCGAGTGGTCCCACATGTCAGCGACACGTAGAGTCGTGGACCGAGTCCACGGTGGACCCAAGCCAAGCGTGGACCAAGTCCATGGGCCGGCTGACGTCAGCCAACCAATCAGAGGCTGCCACGTGTCCATGCTGACGCAAAAATTAATTTCCGAAAAAGAGAATGATTTATTAATTCGAAATAATGATTTCAGATTTGTTTCAAACTTCAAACGCTTATAATTTTTGCGTTTCAACTCCGATTTGAGTGATTCAAATTTCTAAATTTGTATAAAATTGAGATCTACCTAAATATGAATTTTATTTAATTTTTGGACTAAAGTTTTTCTCTGCAAAATTATTTAAATGATTATTTAAACTTTAAATAATCATAACTTTTATGCCTTAACTCCAAATTTGATTTATTCCAGTTTCTAAAAATCCTTAAAATTATGTTCTTTCTGTTTATGGATTTTATTTGGATGTTTGGGCACTTTTTGCCTATTGTTTATTTGTGTATTTGCTATTTGCACGCTTTACGAGTAGACGTTGAAGTGCCGGAAGGATTCGAAGGAGAAGTATTGACTCAGGATCCAACTCAAGACCAAGAGCAAGTACTTTTTGAAGGCAAGTTGTGCTTTGACCATGTTGATCCTATTTCGAAATCTATTTTGATTTAAACTATTGCATGCTAGTTCAATTAGAAAAATACTTGGTTTAAACACGGGGGTTAGATAAGTACCAATTTGCTGTATGACACCTTGATTATTTAAGTATGTGCCATGACCCTTGTCACCCTAGTTGTGGATTACTAGTTGGACATTATTAAATTGCCAACCTGGGTTTAGACCGTTGTAGTATACTCGCTTAGACTCGCTTACGTGCTCATAACATGATTTTGGACAATCAAATGTTAATATTGACTTAATGATATATTGAACCTGTTTTGTAAAAGTATCATGTGATGTTGATGGCACGTGGTGCATGGTAATCAACTGGGGTTTGATAAACAGTTTTCGACCGGGGCATGTGGCAAGAGTAATCAGGTGGGCCAGTTGTGGCATTGGGGATGTTGTTTTGGTTCTTCGGGTAGTCTTGCCCTGGTCACCCTAAGGACTTAACCTTGCAAGCCTTTGAACTGGGTCTAACGTGCAACCACATGTCTGTAATGGGACGGACCTAGTTGACTAAGTCGCTAATAACGTACCTGTGGGACCTCAGGAGGTCAACTACACCCTTTGTGTAAGTTGTACGGGGGAGCGTACCGGGGCTGAGGCCAGGTACCTATCTAACGGTTGATTGGCCTAGACTTCGCCTTAGCTAAGGGAAGGGTTAGTGCGCAATAACCGGGGAGAACCACTTGTATTGTTAGAAGTTTCCGAAAGACTTTGTTACGGGAACTCGCCTTTGTGGTGTTTGACTGTATCTTGTGGGTAAAGTGCATAACCTCTGCAGAGTATAGAATCTATTCGAATAGCCGTGTCCGCGGTATTGGACATCACTCGGGAATTACAGTCAAGGGTTAGATTTTGTCAAAAATAACTTTGGTTTGAAAGGTTGGGTTGGTTTAATAATGAAGATGATGGAAAAGTGGTTTAGGATGGGGAAAATGTTTATTAAACTTCTTGAAAAGTTATTTATGCTTTACTTATGTCTACTGCTTTCGAATCTACTTATATTACTTGTCAAATGCTGCTTACTGCAAATATACCTTGAGCTATTCTTTTGTACCAAGCCATGCATATAGTATATTAGCTTGCATTCTGTGCATGACTTGCTGAGTACCAAGTACTCACCCTTGCCTCAACACAACATCAGTTGAAGAGGAGACTACGCCAGCTTTGGAGGAGGAACTCCAAGAGGATCCGTCTACTTAGGGAAGCGAGCGATCGGTTGCCTGTGGTATCTTTGGATGGCGCCACGAAGCTATTTGATTTTCCGCTGCTATTATTTCTCTTTTAATAAGTTTCGCCTTGCGAGGCATACATTTGTAACTTGACCATAAGGTCGAGTAACCAGTTTGGTTATTTAAATAAAGTACTTGATAATATCGAATGGTATGATTGTGATATTTACCGATGTTAAGACTGTGTGCACTAGCGCGTTCCTGGACTAGTGCTGAATACACAGAGGGTCCGGATTTGCAAATTCGGGGTCCCGACAGTCACCCTCCCCCAGGGCTAATAGGGCTCCGATAAAAACAAAAAATATATTTTTTGCTTACGTATTATATGGTTTTAATGTGAGATGTGCACTATTTTGCTTATATATCTGTACTAATACTTCAGTTTATATATTAAGAATAAATTTTGAAGCTACATATTATGAAAATATGCATGTCTTTATAAATTAATAGCTAAAGTTATTTCTAACTAGTAAAAGTTTTCATAATTTCTGTTGAGGCTCTTGTCCTTGCGGGGGTGGGGACAGGAGACATCCCTCGTGTGAAGTATGCATGGGTGTGACAGGTGTAGCCTAGCGGGGATCAGGGTTGGGCTGTTAGGGCACCCCTGACAATCTCCAACCCCGTTGCCACCTCTACAGATTGTCGCTAAGTCGTATGATATGTGATAGTCATAGTACTTTTTCTACCATTTACCCATTATTTCTCGCATTTTGTCAGCTTTATTCGTCACTTGCATATATTTTGCATAAGTATGCCCATTTAGACTATTTTACAGTTTTATATATGCTTCTGCACGCATGCGTGAGCTATGCACCTAAACTTCAAAAGTGGCATTCATAGATAGTTTCTTACAGATGTACTTGTCCATCTTTTCTCAAGGAAAACTGAGGTCCATCGTAGACCTAGGCAATAGGCTATGCCTTTTTGGTCTAGCCCTTGGTACGACTGGTTCAACACAACCCAAGCACAACACGATACGGATGTTTTCGGACCAGGCTAGCATGGCAATATTGATGGGCCATGCTGGGCCTAAAAATTCAACACGATGGGCAGCACGACATGGCACAACACGACTAATTGGGCCATCCCGGCACGAAAGCTGCCATATCATAAAAATATCCTATCTACAACCTAGCCCAAAATCAACCACATTACCCCAGCAACCCAACCCATCAGCAAATACTACCTCTCCGATGCAGTCACCATCTCCCTGCGTCTTTGTCGTCTCTCTCTCTCTCTCTCTCTCTCGTATTGCCCTTCTACCCGCACCGATACCTCCCCCCACCGTCCCACGCTATCCTCTCCTCACCTTCCCCTTACACCTCGGTGCCAAATCTAGTGGCCTTCAATCATGCCCCTACCAGATATAGCCTTATAGCATTGTGCCACCAGCTTCGCCAGTCGTCTCGAGGAAGAAGACGACGGCGACAGGAGAGGAAGAAAACGACAATGACGTTGGATCTTGACGATCCTCACCACCTCGCGCATCGGATCCAACGGTTTTCAGTCATGCTGCCGCCAAATCCAACCTTCTCACACCGCATCACTACCGTCCCTAGCCACCATGCATGCTTCTTCCCCAATGTTAGTGCCTTCCTCGCCTCCAACTAAGCTGCACTCTATCCTTGTGACCACACTGGTAGGTGCCCCCACTCATCGCTAGCTACTTTCCTCTTTTATGCAATAGTCAAAATAGATCGGGTCTAGCCTGCACAGCACAAAGTTTGCATAGCATACCTGTCGGGACCCGAATCTGCAAATCCAGACCCTCTGTGTATTCTGCACTAGTCCAGGATCATGCTAGCGCACAGTAATAACAGGGATGAAATACCACAATCATACACAGCGGAATTAATAATAAAATACTTCAAACATTAAATAAACTGGTTACAAGACCTTAAGGTCACCTTACAAATAGTCTTCCACGTAGGGCTTACAATAACAAAAGTAAATAATCTGCAGGGGAATGAAGAACGTCAGTGACACCCATCAGTATGCCACAGGCAACTGACAAGGTTCAAGTCCTAGATAACTGCCTCCTCGCGGAACTTCTCCTCCGAAGTTGAAGTCTTCTCCTCAACTGATGATTGTGTTGAAAGCAAGGGTGAGTATACAACATACTCAGCAAGTCATGCACAGGGGTGCAATCCTATTACTATATGCATGGCTTCTTCCAAAGGAATGGCTTAAGTGGTTGTTTTGTATCAAACATCATTTTGCTTTGATCAAATAATCTTAATAGATTCAAAAGCGGTAAAACCCTATTATACAATAAGTTATCAATATCTTTTCCAAATAGTCTGGCACAAAGCCCTAAATCACTTTAGCAGTTATCTCTGGCATACAGCCACCCATTCCACATTTTATTTTCAAAAATCTAACCCTTGACTGTAATCCCCGAGCTTTGTCCAGTACCGTGGACTCGGCTATTCGAATAGTTTTGACACACTCTGCAGAGGTTGTACACTTTTCGCACAAGATATAATCAACTCACCACGTCAGCCGTGAATCGCCATACAAGAGTATGCGAATGAGTGATCATAACAAAGCTTTTCGGAAACCTCGATCTCCACCTATGACCCTCTCCGGTATTGCCTTCACTACCACTTCACCCACGAAGGATCAAAGTGTAGGACCGACAATCACCGTTGGATAGGGTACCAAGCCGTAGCTCTGGTACGCTCCCCCACACAGTTACCCCGACGTAACTGTCACCCTGAGATATCAAAGGTAAGACTTAAGAATCCTACTAAACTAAGACCGTCCCACTCCAGTCATGTGGTTGTACGAAAGGCCCAGTTCAAAGGCTTGCAAGGTGAAGTCCTTAACTGTCCAGGGCAAGACATCCTTCTCACAATCCCTAACCCAAATCTTCTCACACCACTCATCCCATTGCCGCAAAGACTGGTATCTCAAAATCTGTGCCATAAAGGACCACCTGGCATAAAGCCTCATACTACTTGCCCCAGACTAAATCTTTTCCCACCCCTGTTCCATTATTGTGCAACGCATGCCAACAATAATATCAATTACCATGTAGAACCACAAAGGTACCTACACTTCACATCTTCACGTGGCAAGATTACACTGATTCGAAAATTCATTCCATATATCATTAGTCAATATTATTTTGCCATTTGAAACACATTTCACGTAAGCATGGCTAAGCAACTATTCACGGTCTAGCCTCCCGTGTTGGCACAATACTAACATCCAACTAAATAAACCAACTTAAGGTGACAATGGATACATGGCATACAAATATTAACATCAAGGGTGGAATTAACAATTAGGTTGATTAGCTACTTCACCCAAATTAAATTAATTCATTTTAACAACATAGCATGCATAATTTAAACCAAAATATATTTCCAAAAATTAGGAGCAATATGGTCAAAGCACAACTTGCCTTCAGAGATCAGCTGGCTTTGGTCTAGATCTTGATCTTGGTCCTGAGCTTCACTTCCGACAGTGTCACACAACTCGACGTCTACGCGTAGCAAATAAAGAACCAAATAAACACTCGGAACAACGTATAAACACACATTCAAAAACAATGCTACAAACCAAACTAGCTTATAATCTCCATGCAAATTTCTAGATAAATATTTTATCATTTTCTAAGATTTAGAAAATTTATTTTGGAATTTTTGGATGTATAGTTTAGAAGATACAAAATTCGTAAGTTTGGACGTTCCGCGAATAGTTTAACAGTATAAATTTATTTATAAAATTTTACAAAAAATACTATAGAAAGGTATTAATTTCTACTAATTAACAAAATTTGATGTAGGCGATTCGAACTTAGAACGAATTTCTAGCGAAAAAGACAAAATTCACAATTTGAAGAAAAATGAATTACGTAACACTTTTGCATGGCACTATTCCCCCTTGTATATGTGTGTACTCCTTGGTTGCATATAGGTTCGGTTTGGGCATTTGCGACGTGAGGAAAAAAAACAGAGATCAGCTAGACGACTAGAGTGGGACAGCGAGCGCGGTCGGCCGGAGGCAGCGACGGCGGCGGTGAACGCAGTCAGCCGAAATCAATCGGCGGCGACGGCTACTACGGCGCGCAGGCGGCTACAGCGACGGCGCGCTTGTGCATGCAGGCTAGAGAGGAGTCGCAATCGGTTATGCCAACAAATATACGCGTAACCTAATATCTACATATACATACGGCCTAATGCCTACGTATACAAGCTAACACATATATCTTTATATGTACGTACATGCATTGGGTCTAATATTTATCTACACGCATATAGAAGATTATACACCCTACGTACTAACAAATATACATGTATACATGACTAACATATATACATGCGCAAATACAAATGACAAGATTAACTAATTAATAGAGATAAAGTGCGTGCGAGAGAAAAGAGGGAGTACCGGTTAACGGCAGCAGCAGCGCAAACCGTCGGCGCAGGCGGTGGCGTTGCCGGAAAGCTTGCTGGTGTGGACATAATGGCGGCGGCGACGCAGGGGAAGGCGAGGCTGAGGGAAGTACTGGCGGCGACATCCACGGCTGCAACGACGTAGACGGCGTCGACAACGGCGGAAGCCACGTAACCGGCGGTGACGAGACGGCAGCGGCGGCGACGACGGTGGCGGCAACGGTGGCGACGACAACAGCGGCGTCGACGTCAACAGTGGTGGCAGAAGTGGGATGCGATTTCTGGCCGCATGACTAAAGCGCAAGGGCTCCCTCCACTAGGCCACGGTAGTTCATGCATGGAAAAAGGAAACGACCAAGAGGTGGAACGCTCATGCATTGTAGGAGAAAATGAAATGGCTAGGGAAGGAAAACGTCAGGAAAAAATTAAGGAAATGCATGTGGTAGCAACTGATGAACGACGGTACTCATCAAGGCTTCTTGCATTCATATAGGATGAAGGACGTGCAGTGCAGGCAAAGGAATCGGTTGGAAAAACAAAGAAGGGAAACGACTGGACATGCATGACAGCATGGTAGTGACTTTGTTAACAGATGCATTCCCTAGTGCACTATCGTTGCTAAAGGAAAGAATTTCCAATGGACACGTTAAAGGATTCACTAGTGCACTACGTTACTAGAGAAATGTTCAAAGGAATGGCTTAACAAGCAGCATTTTCACGTCACTAGAGAAACGGCCATGCATGTGGAAACGTCTGAAAATTAAGGTTTGAACGTTACTAGAGAAATGTCCATGCATGGAAGGAAATGGGAGGAGCATTTCACGCAAAGGAATTGATGAGCAAGTAACAGCTAAGAAAATTGGAAGTTTAACTAATACGACGGGGATAAAATGTACATGCATGCGTTCATGCATGGAGGAAATGGCTGAATGGATGGGTTTGAAAAACACACACATACACACACACATATATATATATGTATATATATATATGTATATATATATATATATATGTACATATATATATATACACGTGTAGATTTTTTGACGTGTAGATTTTTCGTAAAAATGGTTCCTAGTATTTTGGAGGATTTTTCTAAAATGTTTAGAACCTTTTTACTAATTTATGCTAAACTCGTTTTGAGAACGCGTATACGCGCGCGCGTGTGTCTATATATATATATAGACACACGCTGCATATCTGCTTCTCAAAACGAGTTTAGCATAAATTAGTAAAAAGGTTCTAAACATTTTAGAAAAATCCTCCAAAATACTAGGAACCATTTGGAACTTAACGAAGTTGGTTTCGTGATTTTTTGACGTGTAGATTTTTCGTAAAAATTCCTTTAGTGAATCAGACACCTGTACAGATTTTGTAAAATCACCGACTCAAGTAATAAACATGTTTTTCGAAAATATTTGAAGCGAACACTATCACCTACCAATTATCTTAATTATCAACAAAATTTTAGAATTTATGCTTATGCAAAAATGCATGATCTTCATTTAACGTGATTAGTTCAATAAACTTGAGTCCAAATAAATTCTAGAAAATTCCAAATAATCCCAGAAACACACTAAATATATTAAAAGTAAATTTTGGGATGTTACAATACCAATGGGTCATGCCTAGCATCACCAGAGGCGAGTCGAGCTGGCACGGCACGGCACGGCTCAATGCTCAAGTCTATTCCAGTGGGCCCAATTAGAATAAATCCAATAAGGGGAGGATCTAAATGTAATTGTCAAAGAGTTGGGGAATCTATTCACAAATTTGCCAAGGAAAATTGCTTCCCTAAAATCTGAGCACCACCACCACTAGTTGGACTGAGCCTTGCATTGCTTCTTCTTGCTTAGTCCCCTTTTCTTTTCTCCCCTCTTCTCCAGCCACAACATCGGCGAGGCCGGGCCAGCTCTTCGGCAGCCACCCAAACTACTCACTGCAACCATCAGCCAATCCAGATCCACTCGTCACTGCTCCTGCTCTGCCAACTCATCTTCGTCGCATCACCTCGGCACCTACCTCCGTGAAAGAATATGGGTAGGCTACACTAGCACAAATTAAAATTCTACCATGTAAATCCGGATGCCAAGCAAGTAAGAGATCATAGATCATTACCACTAGACGCGCAATGCAGCGAAAGGAGAGTTGAAGCAGCCCAATTCAATTTAGTGTGCATCCTTGGGTGGTGTTTGAATAGCACGAAAAATATTGCAATCGTTAGTAGTATGAGAAAACGAATGACACCACTTGCAATACATTTTCTTTTTTATTTCTTCAACCATCGGTAGCACATGACCCTGAAGCTCGAATTATGTTTTCTTGCAATAGTAAATCAAAAATATGATCACATTTAGTCACATCAAAAGCAAATTTTACTTCTGATTGGCTTTTAGTCGGTTTAAGCCATGAGCAAATTAAGGACTTCTTATTTCCCTTAACCCACTTGACTATATTTACTTTAGCCTCTTCATCATCAGATGAACTGCTCGATTCATATTCAACAAGTTTAACCTTAGACTTCTCTTTTTCCTTACTATTATTTTTAAATCGATCTTTGAAGCCATTGTTATCAAATAATCGACTTTCCTAAGCCGATACTCTATGGAGGAGATGGCTCAAATCAGTAAATTCTTGATCACCAAACTTCTCCTTAAGCGGAGGGATTAATCCCTGGAAAGCTAAATCGACCAACTGATTATCTGTCAACGTAACACTGAAACAATGATTTCTAACTTTCATGAATCTTTTGACATAATCAGTTACCAATTCCCCAAACTTCTATAGGATAGAACTTAAATCCGAGATTCTTAGCTCTAAAATATCACACAAAAAGTACTCATGGAATTGGTTTTCCAAATCGGTCCAATTATTAACCGAATTTAGAGGCAAAGTTGTGAACCAAATGAATGCTACCCCTGACAGAGACAATGGGGAAAATTTCACCATTAACCCATCGGACTGTGATGCCTCATCGAATTTTGCAACAAAACGTCTGATGTGTAACAAAGTCATCGTGTAATCATCCCTTGAGAACTTGGCGAAGTCAGAGACTCTATAACCATTAGGTATGATATCCAATCAATATAATCAGGATACGACATTCGTTAGTCGACAACCTTCCCCTTTGGCTGTATGTCAAATTGATCTTGCAATACTGCTTGCTTTGGCCCAATCAGCTTCTTTAGCCAATGAAACTTGCATTCGTGGTGTTTGCCAATCATGAGCATAATTGGCATGCTGCCCCCTAGTGCAAACTTGGGTTGGTGTGGTGCCTGGGCTGCCTGCGGAAAATGTGGTTGTTTATAGCTGATGCTTTGCCTTCTGAACATCCGCTCCAGCATCGGAATGAATGGCTCCGAGTATGTCACGACCTTATACGGGGTTAGATCCCTTGGTAGAATTAGCTGAACATAATGAGGGCATACCTGAGTTTCAATTGGTTGAGGAACTAATTTTGCGTAGATAAAGAATAGAGCCGATGACGGTAGGTCGAGCTAAGAGTCCAACTTAGAACCATCCATGTATGCATGGTACTGAGTAGTCCCACCTGCACCAGGATCTCATGGCAAGACCATAGTTGGCGCCATAGTAGGGATAGGAGCCGATACCTTGGGATCAGCTGCTAGCTTCACGGTCTGGATGTTCTATGCAATGGAGTAGACCGGATATGTCGGCATTGTTTGCACAGGGTCGAACAACGTTCCAGTCGACACCATCTCCTAGGCAATCATCTTAACATTGTTAGCTATCATCTGCTTAAGTGTAGTTACCAGAGCCGATGACTGATTTAGTAAAGCAGATGCAAAGATTAATTAATCATATCCGAAATTCATCTTGCACAGGTATGTATCGTCTTACTGATCTATCATTCGAAGCACCCACTATTTTCTTGTCACTAAAGTTGAGCTTCGGCAATGCCGTCTTCTGTGTAACACCACATTGGGTCTTCTGGTAGCAATTCAATATCATTTGCTTTGATCTTCAATCTCCTTGCACTGTTCGAACGTCAAATCATCCATCATCAGGATGATTATAGCACCAGAATTGACATCGAACGGTGGGATTGATTTCCCTGAAGAAGACATTGTTTGTCCCACCAGGTGTGATGTAACATTGGGTGTCCCGATCTTTCGATGAGAATGATAACCTTCGATTTAGGTGGAGACGACTTTGACAATCCGACTACAACGTACAACGACGATGCGCCTTAGCAATCGCTAAACCAACTCTAGAGGGTTATTGACCTTGCCGTGGGCACGATCAACCTGATCACGAAGATCAATTCCTGCAAGCAATCGAAGAACAAGCAAGAACAAGGCAAAAGCAATCTAAAATTGCAAATATAGATGAAGTATAGAAAAAGTTGGGGTTCCGATACAAGGAGCTTGTTAGGCGGCCGTTGAGCACGTCTAAAAGACTCAAAATAGTAGCAAAAGGCTAAACTATCAAATAACCAAAACCCAAGTTATTTTGGGGGACTCCCTAGCTATATATAGGAGAAATAGGAGGCCAAAACCGTGCTAGGGGGCGTCCAAAACACATCCATGGCCGAGTAGGACTCCTATTCCTAGTTTGACTCGGATTTGGAAAGATGACCGAACTTGTTTTGCAGATTACCGTTGACTCATAAGGAATTTGGACATGAGGCCAGATCCCAAACCGAGGCCGAATCCGAGTTGGACATAACGACGAAACCTTTCAAACCAGTACTCATAGATCCCAAACACCCTTGTGGATCAAAAGTTGTGGTCGTTTTAAGTTGGTGCTATGCCGAAGGTCGAATCCGAGTTGAACTTGTGCACCGGAAGAATTGGATTCATGCTTGATGTTTGGGAGTCCTTCTGCTTGGTTCCTAAGGACAATAAAATCATTACAAGGATTAAATAGTATTCCATTCATTAAATTATTTGTATGCAAACCGAGGAAAACATTCACTTGGCAATTGAATTGACGTGCGTGAGCTCGAGTAATTGGGCCTTGTATTACATTGTTGGTTTCAATTGGGTTTGTAGGCATGGCCGTATCTATGGTAGTGATGTCCTCATCATCCTCCACTTCTTGCATTTGAGTCGTCCTCGACTCAAGCTCATCATCTTCTCTTAAGTATGTCTTTAAATCTGGCCAAGGTGGGGGTCTATAAAGCCATGCAGATGGAGCCATCGTAGTAGATGCATACAAACTAGAGGATGCCGTGAAGTGTCGCGAACTTAATGGTCCTGGCCAAGGTGGGGGTCGATGAAGCCATGTAGTTGATATAATTGCAGCAACACTTGGTAATGACCATATGTATGCATTGTTAGTTCTATCCATGATGAGCATGGTCTCATCATCATCCCTTTCTTGAAGTGGAGTCGTCCTCGACTCCATCATATTGTCCTGCAAAATGTTAGTAATGACAGGAAACAAAGCAATATGCACATTTGCAATCAAATCAATGGATTGAGAATTTCTATCAACCATATCCTCCCTTTCTTGAAACTATCATGTGACTTGTGAATGGAACCAAATGTACTTGGTATGGCATGATTAGTGATATGGCAATTATTAAATTGATGACATTGTTGCATTGCAAACGGAGATTTAAAATCTGAACAAATGTAAACTCGATGTGCTTTATACTCTCCTTTCTCACTATTTTTGCCAATAACATAAAAAATATTTCGCGATAACCATGACAAATCAAAATGTACAAAAAGTCTCTCCTCTAAATAATTCAGATCACACGGAACATCGAATTCAATGTAGCCTAATGTATATAAAGAAGACAACAATTTCAACTCATCATTTTCGCTTGCAATGTGAATGACATGTTTATTTTTAGCATAAGTGTTTAGTGTGTTAATGAAAGTAACATGTTGATTCGCTAGTTGTGTCATGGATATAAGTGAAGCATTATCACACAACTCTTCTTTATCACAAGAAATAGCAAGCAAATCATCTTCTAACAAAGCAAAATCAACAATTGGTTCCGCTAATAGTTGCTCTACGATAGCATGATTTGTTGACAGTTTTAGCTCTTCAAAATTATTTTCTCCATGTGTAAAGTCCATACCTGTTACATTACCTTGTAACTTATCATGAGCTGTTGTAGGCGTTTCTTCAACTATTATCTCTTCACTTATACATGGGGTAGTACTGATCGTTTCTTTCACCATATGCTCTTCAACATCATTCTCTCGATAGTGCTCACTTTTCTACAAAATGTTAGCTACAAAATAAGGTGCAACAATGGGCGCCTCAAATGAAGCTAATTATTCTTTCACGGATTCAGCAAGCATTTTTTCAACCCTACAAGTGCATACAACCAATTCTGAAAGAGAACTATATGTTTCATCAACAAGAGCATCCTGAATTTCTTGATTGAGTCCACGTATGAACCTAAGCTCGTTGCTTCTTCACCTTCAACTAAACCGCAATGCAACAAATGATTTTGCAATCGTTCATAGTATTCCTTAACGCACTTATATTTCCTTGTTTCAAACATTGGAGTCTAGTATACAAAAATTCAGTATGATATTCAGGAACATAATCAATTCTCATAAGTCTTTTCATGGCCTTCCAATTTTCAGGTTTTCTCTCTTTTCTACAAATATGCTTCACCATGTTAATGCATATCCATTTAGCACACTAGCGGCAATCCTAATCTTTTCATTTTCAGACAAATCATACTTGCTAAATTCTTTGTCTACTGCTATCTCCCAATTAATATAGGCATCAGGATCATAGTGACCATTAAAAGGTGGAATGACGAATTTAACCTTACCTAGGGAATCATCATCAACATGTACCTGAGCATGTAGTACACCATTTTTGTTGCTTAGAAGATGAGGCAGAGGACTGGAAGTTCTTGGGGCAGTACCTGCAAGCATATCAAGTCTAGACAAAATAGACGCAAGGGTAGTGTTAGCAACTCCTTGAGCGGTCTCGATAGACCGGAGGCGGTCTTCTTGCAGCGAAATTCGAGCAACAATTCCCTTCGTGCGTGGAGAGTGATGCAGCGAACCCTCGTCACCTGACATGGTTAGTAGAAGACAAGAAAACAAAATCACAAGTATAATGTTTCTATCATCTACTAGGAGGTGGTGGCAAGTCTCTCAACACTCAAGCCTATCACCAAAGCTCTTACAAGTTCTTACGTTGTAGCAGGTGTTGTCGGCCGTTGGCATTGTCAAAGGTTCTCCGATGTTTGTGTAGAGCGATTGCCAAGTGATCGAACGCTTGTACTGGTAGAGAGTGGAGCTTGGATAGGCATAATTTAGTAGTAAGGAGAATCAATCAATTAATCTCGGAAATTGCATAGAATTGAATTATAGTTCATAATTAGCACTTAGCCTAAGATGCTAATCAACCAAGGATGGATAAAAGGCTTAGGCTGATACACGGGAAACACACGTGCAAAGATGTTGGAACTTGATGCAATCAAAGGAACGAGCTAAAAAAAATATAAGTGAGGCATCAAAACGCTCGTATTGCATAAGTTATGGAGAGACGCTAGCTAATTGCTAAAACAAAGAACACGGGCAATAGATTGCTCAAAATGACAAACTAGCACAACATGAAAAATGCACAAATGCTAGGATGTACTCTCAATCAAATTCCACTTTTTTTGGCGCTCTTTGCTTTTGCTCGCACTTTTCTTTTTTTTATGTGCGGCCGTTTTCTTTCCTTTTTTTGTGGCCAAACAAATATGAGAGTAGCACAATATATATGACTAGGTGCAATACAAGTGCAATCCAAATTATGCAATAGAATGTAACATGAGTAGCCCTAGAGCAATATCAAATAGTTAGTCTCGATTAGGTTCAAAGTGTTCACAAAGGATGAATTGGTTCCCAAAGGTAGGTGTACTGATCGGTAATGGATTGTTTTTTTTGATGTGGGGACTATGGTTAGCAACCAGACAATGCTAAAAAGAACACAAATTCAATTTAGCAAACCGAAATTAATAGATCGAAAAGGCACAAACTTTGTTTGGATAGGTGGAACAAATCTTTTTGTGGCAAATTTTCTGAACTATAGGGATTAAATCAACCTACTAAACTAGGGTAAAGAAATTTCTCACCGAGCAACCTGGTTAGCTCTGATACCACTTGATGTAACATTGGGTGTCCCGATCTTTCGATGAGAATGATAACCTTCGATTTGGGTGGAGACGACTTTGACGATCCGACTACAACGTACAAAGACGATGCGCCTTAGCAATCGCTAAAAAAACTCCAGAGGGTTATTGACCTTGCCGTGGGCATGATCAACCTGATCACGAAGATTAATTCCTGCAAGCAATCGAAGAACAAGCAAGAACAAGGCAAAAGCAATCTAAAATTGCAAATATAGATGAAGTACAGAAGAAGTTGGGGTTTCGATACAAGGAGCTTGTTAGGCGGCTGTTGAGCATGTCTAAAAGACTCAAAATAGTAGCAAAAGGCTAAACTATCAAATAACCAAAACCCAAGTTATTTTGAGGGACTCCCTAGCTATATATAGGAGAAATAGGAGGCCAAAACCGTGCTAGGGGTGTCCAAAACACATCAATGGCCGAGTAGGACTCCTATTCCTAGTTTGACTCGGATTTGGAAAGATGACCGAACTTGTTTTGCAGATTCCCATTGACTCGTAAGGAATTTGGACATGAGGCTGGATCCGTTGGAAAGAGGATGACGAAACCTTCCAAACCAGTACTCATAAACCCCAAATACCCTTGTGGATCAAACGTTATGGTCGTTTCAAGTTGGTGCTGTCCCAGAGGCCGAATCCGAGTTGAACTTGTGCACTGGAAGAATTGGCTTCATGCTTGATGTTTGGGAGTCCTTCTCCTTGGTTCCTAAGGACAATAAAATCATCACAAGGATTAAATAGCATTCCATTCATTAAATTATTTGTATGCAAACAGAGGAACACATTCACCTAGCAATTGAATTGACGTGCGCGAGCTCGAGTAATTGGCCCTTGTATTACATTGTTGGTTTCAATTGGGTTTGTAGGCATGGCCGTATCCATGGTCCTCATCAAGGTGTGCCAAAAGTATGTTGACGCCAAAAAATATGATGATGGATTGATTAGCTATTAGCACACGCGAATGCTGGGTTCAATCTGGATGCAGACATGCTAGTCGATTTGATCCTATAATTGACAAGAATAATATATGATCTAAATGACTATCTCAGACAATTAGTTTTTCAAGGATAATTCGATCTAAATAGCTATCCAAGTCAATTATACCATGAGTAATGATAAATCTAAATAGCCTGATTGAGCTTATTAGATATTGGATAAAGGTCAGTCTTTCCCGAAAAAGGTGATGCGCAACAAGATCGGAGAAAAAGCAAACTGGATAACATAAGTCAACAATTGATCAAAATCAATGATGCACAACTTTATTGATCAAAAACGAATTATAGTGGAAAGATTGTAAATCTAAACTACTCCTATTTGTTGAAAAAGTAGATAAAAGTAAAGCGAGTTGGGTTGATCATTGGATTCTTTTCTACTTTGCCTGTTGACTCCTTATAGCGTCTAGGCCGATCGTATCATTCCCCATCTCTTGTAGAAATATGTGTCGGCCTCAATCTCCAAAAATAAACTTTTGCCTAAACCGATTATCAGCTTCAATCTTGCAATCATGTTTAACCCCATCTTTCCAAATAGGCTACACTACCAAATTGATCATATCTGCAGATCGGCTAGGAGCGCCAAATTTTTGTGTCAACAAATTGATAGGCATAACATAAGAATTGTTTCTAGTTGTATCATACCTCTTGAAATTGGCTTTGTAATCATTAATTCAATTTTAGGTGGTAGCCAAACAACTATATCCTTAGACTTGAATTCCAATTCCATGATTCTAGGGATAATTCTCAGTAGCCATATAGGGTGTAAAAACAATTGTGTCCTAATGGTATTTATTGTTCTAAAACTCTGGTACCACTGTTATGTTGGAAGAGAGGAATCAGACCGAGCTCCAGTTCTAACTTTGTAGGCAACTACGTAAAATCGAGTCGACTGACAGTAGAACAACATTATATTCAACTCAGGAAGAGATAATATCCCACACAGTACTGACAGGACTGGAATCTATGATTCCAACCCTTATGTGTATACTATATTAGTTCCATGATCTGTGACTAGTACACACAATCAATATTTTCATACCATTTCCATACGTACAAATTACCATAGTAGCATAATAACAACAACAACAACACATGCAAACATAGGCTCATGCAACTAAGTTTTTAACAAAAGGGCTGATCGGCCAAATAGTTTGCATAACAAGTAAATAGTAGCGGAATAATCGATAAACGAGACAAAAATTCTAGCAAGCAAGCGTTAACCCACCACATGCAACTGACTAAGATTAAACCTTAGTAATCGATTTTGTATTCCCCAACATCTGAGGCGAGGGAAGTAACCGATCGAGGAGTTCCTTCCTACTCTAGTAGTGTTCAACAAGCAACGGTGGGTACGAAAAACATACTTCGAAAGACTTTTAAGCAAGGTTACATAGCATGCAAGGTTATATAAAAGGAAATGCCTATCATACCAAGTTTTCCATTTACACAAGGCGTATTTTTATTTACATTAGAGAATATGTCGGGACACGAATTTGCAAATCCGGACCCTCTGTGTATTCAGCACTAGTCCAGGAACACGCTAGTGCACACAGTCTCAACATTGGTAAATAACACAATCATACTCAACGAATTAATAAGATACTTTAATTAGTTAACCAAGCTGGTTGCTCGACCTTAAGGTCAAGTTACAAATATACGCCACGCAGGGCGAAAACTTAATAAAAGAGAAATAACAAAGAAATGAATGTAAGATAACTTCGTGGCGCCATCCAGTATACCACAGGCAACTGACTGGGCTCGCTCCCTAGTTGGACGGTTCCTCTTGGAGCTCCTCCTCCAAAGCTGGTATAGACTCTTCTTCAATTGGTGTTGTATTGTGGCAAGGGTGAGTACTTGGTACTCAGCAAGTCATGCACAGAATGCAAACTAATATACTAAATGCATGGCTTAGTACAAAGGAATAGCTCAGGGCATAATTGTAGTGAAACATCATTTGACAAGTAGTATAAGTAGATTCGAAAGTAGTAGAAACAAGTATAAGATCAATAACTTTTCCAAGAGTTAAATAACATCTTTCCCATTCCTAATCCACATTTCCATCAACATCATTATTAAACCAAACCCAACCTTTCAAGTCCAAGTTATTTTCAAGAAAGTCTAACCCTTGACTGTAATTCCCGAACGATGTCCAATGCCGCGGACACGGCTATTCGAATAGATTTTACACTCTGCAGAGGTTATGCACTTTACCCACAAGATACAGCCAAACGCCACAAAGGCGAGTGTCCGTAACAAAGTCTTTCGGAAACTTCTAATAGCACAAGTGGTCCTCCCCGGAGATTGCACACTAACCCTTCCCATAGGGAAGGCGAAGTTTAGGCCAATCCACCGTTAGATGGGTACCTGGCCGCAGCCCCGGTACGCTCCCCTGTACAACTACAAAAAAGGTATAGTTGACACCCCGAGGTCCCATAGGTACGTTATTAGCAACTTAATCAACTAGGTCCATCCCATTACAGACATGTGGTTGCATGTTTGACTCAGTTCAAAGGCTTGCAAGGTTAAGTCCTTAGGGTGACCAGGGCAAGACTACCCGAAGAACCAAAACAACGTTCCCGGTGCCACAACTAGCCCGCCCGATTATTCTTGCCACATGCCCCGATCGAAATCTATTTATCAAACCCCAGTTGATTACCATGCACCACGTGCCATTAACAATCATAACACATGATACTTCTTTCAAAAACAGGTGCAATATCTCATTAAGTCAATATTAGCATTTGATTGTCCAAGCATTTCACGTGGCAAGGCTAAGCATACTACGTCGATCTAACTACCCATGTTGGCAATTCTAATAATGTCCAACTAATAATCCACAACTAGGGTGACAAGGGGTCATGGCACATATTTAATTAACCAAGGTGTCATACAGCAATTTGGCATTTATCTAATTTCCCAGAATTAAATAAAGTATTTTCTAATTAAACTAGCATGCAATAATTTAAACCAATATAATTTGAAAATGGGATCAACATGGTCAAAGCACAACCTACCTTCAAAGAGTACTTGTTCTTGGTCTTGAACTGGCTCCTGGGTCAACACTTCTCCGTCGAAGCCTTCGGGCACTTCTACGTCTACTCGTAAAGCGTGCAAATAGCAATAAATGAATAAACAGAATACAAAAAGTGTCCAAACATCCAAATGGAGTCCATAAACAGAGAGAGTATAATTTTATAAATTTTTAGAAACTGGAATCGTCCAAATCGGAGTTAAAATGCAAAAGTTATAATCATTTGAAGTTTAAAGAAAACATTAATAAAATATAAACAGAGAAATATTCATAATCAAAAATTAATTAAAATTCATATTTCAGTAGGTCTCATTTTTATGAAAATTTAGAAATTTGAACCACCCAAATCGGAGTTGAAACGCAAAAGTTATAAGCGTTTGAAGTTTGAATCTATATTTAAAATCAATAAATCGAATTAAATAAATAATTTCATTCTCGGAAAATGATTTATTGCGTCAGCACAACACGTGGACCAATCGGGAGCCACCACATCGCCTCGGGTCCATGGACCCGGTGCACGGCGCGGCTCGGTCCACCGTGGACTCGGCCCACGAGGACATGTCTCACTGAAAAGTGGGCCCCCTCGGATGACGTCAGCGGTGACGTCATCGCGGCCGAGGGCGGTGGCCGATACCCCGTGGCGTCGGCGGTGACGCGTCATGGTGCGGTTCGAGCTGGGCCGACACGCTGGGTCCCATGCCGACGCCACGCTGCGTGACATCGGTGATCGCGCCGCCGACGCTTCCGGTCACGTGGCTGGATCTCGGCCGTTGATTTGAAAATCAACGGCCCAGATCGGATCTAGGTTCACGCGTTAGGAAACAACTCGGTCCATCTGGACCGTTCGATCTTGATCGGACGGTCAAGATCCAATCTAGAGTTTACAATGTGGCTAACCCTAGCCGTACGATTTAGATCTAACGGCTGAGATCTATCCAAGCACGGTGCAGTTACGGCTACGTGGCACGATATAAACCGTTGGATCTAGATCCAACGGTTGAAAACAGATCTAGGAATTACAACGTGAGATCTCACCGTGGTGACGTGGACGAATCTGGGCCCTCGGATCTTGATCGGACGGTTGGTGGAGCTCGAGCGACAGCGATGGCGTGCGGCGGCGCTTGCGGACAGGAGACGAGGACGATGACCATGGCACGGCGTTGCGGGGCTCCTCCGGCGAAGTGGATGGTACTCTCCGACGCGTCTCGTCCTTGCGGTTCCGGATCTGGGCTCAACGGCGGTGGAATCGACGATTAACCGCGGCGGAGACCTAACCCAACTACGGCGAGCTCTAGCGGGCGAACGGCGGCGGCTCGGGCGACGTGGTGTAGGGCTACGGGTGCGCACAGAAGTCGGCTACACGGTGGCGGCGGCGCATTAAATAGGGGCCTCGGCTTCCATGAATCACGCGGAGACCGAGGTCCACCCGGCTGTGGTGGCGAAATCCGAATCCATTTCGGATTCGGTGACGTGGCTCAGCGTGGACCATTGGATCAAGATCCAACGGCATGGGGGTTTGGGCTCGGGTCCGACTCGGGCGACCTGGCTGGCTCGGTCGGCTCGGGTTCGGGCGATGTGGCTCAATCTCGGCCGTTCGATCTTGCTCGGACGGTCGAGAGGGTTAGGGTTGAGTCGGGTTCGAGTCGGACTCGGACTCGAGTCAGACTCGGGCTCGGGTCAGGTCCGGGTCGGAGGAACAGTAAAACCAACTTGATTTTCCAGCGATTAAATAATCCGATTAATTTCTAGAAATTCATTTAATTCATTAAAAATAGCAAAACATTCAGAAAAATTCCAGAAAAATTCTAGAAAATATTTTAGAACATCCTGGACTCAAATAAAATATTTCCAACAAAATTTTATTTGCAAAATTAAATTCTTTAATTATTTCAAAAGGGAATAAATTCAAATAAATTCCAAATAAATCCAAATAAATTCCAGAAAATTCCAAAAATTCACAAAAGTGCCAAATTTCATTTAAAATCATGAAAAGCAAAAATTGGGGTGTTACAAACCTCCCCCCCTTAACAGAATCTCATCCCCGAGATTCAGGGCTTACTCAAAGAATAGGTTCGGGAACTCTTTCTTCAAATCCTCTTCGCGCTCCCAAGTTGCTTCACTCTCTGCGTGGTTGCTCCATTGAACTCTGCAGAAACGGGTTGACTTGTTTCTCGTTTCTCGATCCATTGTGTCCAAAATCTTGACGGGGTGTTCCTTGTAAGTTAGATCCTCTTGCAGTTCTATCGACTCCAATGGTGTCTGCTCATCTGGTACTCGGAGACACTTCTTCAGTTGGGACACGTGGATCACGTCATGTACTCCTGCTAGTGATTGCGGTAACTCCAGCTGGTATGCAACTTCCCCTCTGCGACTGAGAACCTTGAATGGTCCAACATATCGCGGCGCGAGTTTTCCTTTGGCATGGAATCTCTTAACTCCCTTTAGTGGTGTGACTCTGAGATACACGAAATCTTTTGGTTCAAAACTCAGGTCTTGGCGAAGATTATCGGCGTAGCTTTTCTGTCTTGACTGTGCTATCTTTAGTCTTTCCCGGATCATGGCAATCTGCTCTTCAGCTTCTTGAAGAATGTCCGGTCCAAAGACACGGCGTTCACCTGTCTCATTCCAGTTCAACAGTGTTCGACAAGGTCGACCGTAAAGTGCCTCAAATGGTGACATTTGCAAACTTGCTTGATAGTTGTTGTTGTAGCTGAACTCAGCATACGGCAGAATTTTATCCCAAGAGGTAGCATAAGCCAATGCACACGCTCTTAACATATCTTCCAATATCTGATTAACTCTCTCAGTCTATCCATCCGTCTATGGATGATAGGTGGTACTGAAGTTCAAACGGGTCCCCATGGCTTCATGCAGCTTATTCCAGAATCTCGAGGTAAACTGGGTACCTCTGTCCGATACAACCTTCTTTGGCACTCCGTGCAAACAAACGATCCTGGTCATGTACAATTCTGCTAACTTATCTCCCGAGTAAGTGATCTTTACCGGGATAAAATGGGCGACCTTAGTCAAGCGGTCAACTATGACCCATATGGAGTCATACCCTCCTTGAGTCTTGGGTAAACCGGTAATGAAGTCCATTCCGATTTCCTCCCACTTCCACTCAGGTATCTTTAACGGCTGTAGCAGTCCTGCTGGCCTCTGATGCATTGCCTTGACTCTCTGGCATATGTCGCACAGCGCAACATGTTCGGCAACTTCACGCTTCATACTCGGCCACCAGAATCTTTGTTTCAAATCCTGATACATCTTGGCACTTCCCGGATGAATTGAGTACTTGGAGTCATGGGCTTCCTCTAGGATCAACTGCTTCAGCTCCTTCTTGTTTGGCACACAAATTCGATCCTTCATCCATAGCGTGCCTTGCTCGTCCAGCTTGAAGTCTTTTGCCTTGTCTTCATCCATCTTGGACTTAATCCTATGGATCTTGTCATCATCCTTCTGTCCTTCTCAGATCTGATCCTCCAGGGTAGGCTTCACCTCTAATGCGGCCAAGAATCCTTCTGGTACTACTTCAATTTGGATTCTCTGGAAATCCTCACATAGCTCATCCTGACTCATGGCTATCAACACGTTCACGGTATGGGTTTTCCGACTCAGAGCATCGGCCACCACGTTGGCCTTTCCGGGATGGTAATGGATTCCGACATTGTAATCCTTGATCAACTCTAACCATCTCCTCTGTCTCATATTCAAGTCCGATTGGGTGAAGATGTACTTAAGACTCTTATGGTCCGTATATACTTCACATCTGTTTCCAATCAGATAGTGACGCCACAACTTCGAAGCATGCACTACGGCAGCTAGCTCTAGGTCATGCGTTGGATAATTCTCCTCATGCGGCCTCAACTGCCTTGATGCATAAGCGACGACCTTTCCGTTCTGCATCAGCATACATCCAAGTCCTTGGCGCGATGCATCGCAATAGATATCGAAACTCTGGTTAACATCCGGTAGAACCAACACCGGGGCTGATGTCAATCGCTTCTTCAGCTCTTGAAAACCTTTCTCGCACTCCGGCGTCCATGCAAACTTCTTCTCCTTTTTCAGCAATTGCGTGAGGGGTCTCGCAATTGTCGAAAAGCCTTCAATGAAGCGGTGGTAGTAACCTGCCATTCCAAGGAAACTCCGGATCTGGGTCACGGTCTTCGGCTGCTCCCAATGTAACACAGCTTCCACCTTGCTCGGGTCGACGGCGACTCCTTCCGCGGTCATTACATGTCCGAGGAACTCCACCTTGTCCTTCCAAAAGTCGCACTTGCTGAGCTTAGCGAAGAGTTGTTGTTCCCTCAGCTTTTCCAAAACTCGCCTCAAGTGCTCTGCATGTTCATCCTCTGTTGGAGTAGATTAAGATATCATCTATGAACACAACAACAAACTTATCCAAATATTCCATGAACACCTTATTCATCATATTCATGAAATATGCCGGCGCATTCGCCGACCAAGGACATAGCGTAAACTCGTGAGTGTGCAGATTCGACGAAAACGCGTTCTTCGGAATATCCTCTGGTCGAATCTTCAACTGGTGGTATCCCGATCTCAGATCAATCTTGGAGAAAACTGCGGCTCCTCTCAGCTAGTCAAACAGATCATCGATCGCGGGTAGCGGGTATTTATTCTTCACGGTGACCTCATTAAGTGCACGGTAATCAATGCACATCCTGAAGCTTCCGTCCTTTTTCTTGACGAACAGAACTGGTGCTCCCCGCGGCGACGAACTCGGTCTGATGAATCCTTTCTCCATCAGCTCTTCAAGCTAATTCTTCATCTCTACCAATTCTTCGGTGGACATCCGATAAGGTCTCTTTGCTATTGGCGCTGTACCAGGTACAAGCTCTATCAAAAAGTCTATATCCCTATCTGGCGGCATACCAGGTAGATCTTCAGGGAAAACAGCCGGGTACTCATTCACTACTGAGACATCTTCTATGCTGATCGCCTTTACGCTGTTAACCATCAACTGTCCATCTCTAACAGCGGTGGCTTGAAATTCCACTTTCCTTCCACACGGGCTTTCAACTGAGATGATCCTTCGTCCACAATCCAGCACAACCTTGTGCTTGGATAACCAATCCATTCCCAAAATAACATCTAAGGTCTGGGTTTCCAATATAATAAGGTTCGCTAGGAATTCTACCCCATCTATTAATATTCTCACCCCAGAACATCCTACTTTAGTTCGGAGTTCGGAACCAGGGGTTTGAACTAAAAGCATGCATTTAAGTCTTGCAATCTCCAAATCATTTTTAGCAGCGAAGCCTTGAGAAACAAACGAATGCGAAGCTCTAGAATCAAACAAAACTGTTGCAGGTACTGAGTTGACAAGTAACTTACCTAGCACGACGTCCGTGGCATTCTGTAGTGCCTCTGCGGTGACATGGTTGACTCGGCCTCTCACCACGGTTTGGGGCGTGGCTCCTGGCTGTGTTGTCCCGCGGTTTGCTCCGGGATGAAGGCATCCTGGTTGGTGTGGATCCCAGATTGAAGTGGACTGGGGTCACTCCTGCTGTCTTCTTAGGGCAACTATTGGAGAAGTGCCCTGGCTCGTTGCATGTGTAGTAGTGTCTCATTGTCCCCTGTTGACTGCCTGAAGCGGAGTTTCTGGCTGGAGCTGGGGTCTGATAACTCTGGTTGGCGGGTCTTGATGCTGGTGATGGCGTCCTTGTTGCATTCTGCGGCTGGAATCTGAAAAACTGCTTTGGCGCAACCCTCAAACGTTGCTGCGCTCCCTGACGCGATCCCTGCTGTTGCATCCTTCGCTTCCGGTTCTCATCCAGTTCCTTGCGCTTATCTTCAAGAATGAGTGCCTTGTTCACAAGCTCCTGGAAATCTTGGAAGGTGTGGGTGATCAGTCCCACCTGCAGTCCTGAGTTAAGTCCCTTTATAAAGCGAGACTGTCTGGCCTTATCTGTCGCTACGTCCTCAGGTGCGTAACGTGCAAGCTGTGTGAACTTATTCAGGTATTCGGCCACCGGCTTATTACCTTGCTTCAGTGCTCTGAACTCTTCCTTCTTGAGGTCCATAATTCCTTCAGGCACGTGATACTGATGAAATGCGGCTGTAAACTCCTCCCAAGTGATGTCCTGAGGGTTCTCCCGTGTGGCGCAGAAGTTCTCCCACCATTATGCGGCGGTCCCTTCCAACTGATGAGAAGCGTAGAGTACCTTCTCATTTCCCATGCATTGAGCAATGTGTAGCTTCCTTTCAATTGACCTTAACCCGTCATCGGCCTCCAACGGATTGGCATTTCCAGAAAAAGTGGGTGGATGAGTTCTCATGAATTCTGACAGTCTTGAATTCTGGCATTGTCCCTGATTGACTTGATTATTCTGATTAGCAGTGGCGTGGGCAGTAATCTGTTGCATCTGCTGCATCATCGCATGCATAAACTGGGTCTGTGCGGCAAGAAAAGCCCCAAAATTCTGCATGTCAACTGGCGGTGCTGGCTGGGGTGCAGGTGCTCCATCATTGGGGTTCCCAGCTGGGCGAGAACCACTTCCGTTGCCTCCAAAGTTTCCGCGGGTATTCACCATCTGTCGATTGCTCCAAGGTTTCAGAGATGAGAGGGAACAAGAATAGACAAGTGGTAGGGAAACTTATGCGGGGAAAAAGTGTAACTCAAAAATCCAACTTTATTATTAATAATAATAGCTTGGTATGGTTGCTCACAATGCCTAAGGGCCTTGCAACACATACTGCACACAACAAGTAATGAAATCCAAATCGACTCTTACTATAGTCTATCGTCTAAAGGGGGGACTCTTATACTATAACACGACTCGACGAAGGAGTCTCAACCTCAACGCCTACGCTCACTCGTCGAGAAAACTTCCACTGCCTCCTCGGGGCGGGTGCGGTGGCATAGGCGCGAAACAATCGCCATGCCCTGCAACTGCAGCTGTGGTTGACAACGCGGCGTCCTCCTCTGGCTGTTGCTGTGGCTGTGGCGCGGGTGCAGGTGGCGCCTCTTCTGGGTCCTCCTTTGGCTCCGGGGCGTCCAACTCCAACACTGGATTGGGGACCTGTCCATACAGTGCAGTCTCCAGCTCTGCGATCCTTTCCGCAGCATAGGCGACGTACTCACGAGCATTCTCTAAATGCTTTTTTCTCTTCCTCGACCTGCTCGCGAGCCTTCTTCAACTCCTGAACTGTGTCATCGATAAGCTCCTCCTAGGCGGCGACGAATCTGGCTAAGTGTGTGACGGTAGCATCCTCATCTTCTATCGGCTTTAGCAGAGCTCTGCTATCTCGGCGTGGATGGTGACGGAACACTATGCCTTCCAGCTCCCTGGAGTAGGTGCGAGCGATCTGCTACATCGCTCGACGCGACACCTCCTGGATTCCCATCTCAAAGGTAGACCTCCTGGCGGTGAAGTGGAAAGGGTGGCTGAACATCGTCTTCTCTTGGGCATACACCGTGATCCTGACGTCCCATCCGATGACCATTCCTGCCTGCACGTGTGTAGTCCCTCGGTAGAGCGGTCTCTCAAAACCTCCAAGAAACTGAAGCATACGCCACAACTCGGCAGCGTAACCTCCTTCACGCTCGGCGTAGTTGTTCTTCATCATCATCTGTCAAAAGACGCTCACGTAAGAACGCAATATTTTAAAATCGAGGTGGAAGACAAAAAGAACTCAGCAAGGGGTATGAACCAGAAAGAGAGGGGTAAGTCGAGAATTAATTCATTATCTTGACAAATTTTTATCTTTAGAAAATAGGTTTTATCCTCACTACGACCAATCTAACTATGGGTGAGCCTACAGTCAGTATGGCTCTGATACCACTTCTGTCGGGACCCGAATTTGCAAATCCAGACCCTCTGTGTATTCAGCGCTAGTCCAGGAACACGCTAGTGCACACAGTCTCAACATTGGTAAATATCACAATCATACACAACGAATTAATAAGATACTTTAATTAGTTAACCAAGCTAGTTGCTCGACCTTAAGGTCAAGTTACAAATATACGCCACGCAGGGCGAAAACTTAATAAAAGAGAAATAACAGCAGCGGAATGTAAGATAACTTCGTGGCGCCATCCAGTATACCACAGGCAACTGACTCGGCTCGCTCCCTAGTTAGACTGTTCCTCTTGGAGCTCCTCCTCCAAAGCTGGTATAGACTCTTCTTCAACTAGTGTTGTATTGTGGCAAGGGTGAGTACTTGGTACTCAGCAAGTCATGCACAGAATGCAAACTAATATACTAAATGCATGGCTTAGTACAAAGGAATAGCTCAGGGCATAATTGCAGTGAAATAGCATTTGACAAGTAGCATAAGTAGATTCGAAAGCAGTAGAAACAAGTATAAGATCAATAACTTTTCCAGGAGTTTAATAACATCTTTCCCATTCCTAATCCACATTTCCATCAACATCATTATTAAACCAAACCCAACCTTTCAAGTCCAAGTTATTTTCAAGAAAGTCTAACCCTTGACTGTAATTCCCGAGCGATGTCCAATGCCGCGGACACGGCTATTCGAATAGATTTTACACTCTGCAGAGGTTATGCACTTTACCCACAAGATACAGCCAAACGCCACAAAGGCGAGTGTCCATAACAAAGTCTTTCGGAAACTTCTAACAGCACAAGTGGTCCTCCCCAGTGATTGCACACTAACCCTTCCCTTAGCGAAGGCGAAGTTTTGGCCAATCCACCGTTAGATGGGTACCTGGCCGCAGCCCCGGTACGCTCCCCCGTACAACTACACAAAAGGTATAGTTGACACCCCGAGGTCCCACAGGTACGTTATTAGCAACTTAATCAACTAGGTCGGTCCCATTACAGACATGTGGTTTCAAGTTTGATTGAGTTCAAAGGCTTGCAAGGTTAATTCCTTAGGGTGACCAGGGCAAGACTACCCGAAGAACCAAAACAACGTTCCCGGCGCCACAACTGGCCCGCCCGATCATTGTTGCCACATGCCCCGATCGAAATCTATTTATCAAACCCCAGTTGATTACCATGCACCATGTGCCATCAACAATCATAACACATGATACTTCTTTCAAAAACAGGTGCAATATCTCATTAAGTCAATATTAGCATTTGATTGTCCAAGCATTTCACGTGGCAAGGCTAAGCATACTACGTCGGTCTAACTACCCATGTTGGCAATTCTAATAATGTCCAACTAATAATCCACAACTAGGGTGACAAGGGGACATGGCACATATTTAATTAACCAAGGTGTCATACAGCAATTTGGCATTTATCTAATTTCCTAGAATTAAATAAAGTATTTTCTAATTAAACTAGCATGCAATAATTTAAACCAATATAATTTGAAAATAGGATCAACAGTAAAAGGAGTAAATACTAAACCACATTTAAATACCACAAATAAAGATAAATTACAGCAAAGGAGTAAATACTAAAACCGAAAATTTCGGCAGCATCTCCTTTGTTTTTCCATGAATTGAAGCAACAACAACATGATCACATGATATAACATAAAGAATGACATCTAAATCATCAATAACGAGGATTCTAGCAACAGTAAAAGTCTAGAATAATGAATTCAACCATCTCCTAAGCTAAACGAAGCAAATGAGGAAACCAAGCACACAAATGAACCATTGCACCAAGTTGCATGGCACCATTCTTATTATCATGACCCAAAAGAATAAATTGTCTATAAGTGTGGAGCTACGTGTAGATGTGTAGCTAATTCCCTTTCCCGTATGCCGGTTTCATGGTACCTAAAAACAACATAATCACAAGCGTGAGTTCATCACTCAGCAAGCATATTGCAATGGATCATAAAGAATATATCAATGCCAACAACAATACATACCATACTTTAACATCAGGATCGAATCATAATCTCATCTACAACATCATAGCCACGACAAATCACATTGTACACAACTCATTATCATCATCATGTATGTAATGCAATGCAATGCACATGTCTCCTGGAAGCATATACCGGTATTGCTGAGTGCACACCCGTCGGCGTGCACCCTCTTCCCCCTTCCATCCCATAGATAGAGGGTGCCTACGCATCGCTTCCACTCACCACGTGGGTGGAATCACGAGGTAGGTCTTACAACCATGGCGCTCTGGATTAGTCATAACTTTCTCACCGACCTTACCGGACTAGTTATGACGTTCTCACCGACCAGACCAGCTTTCATGCCATGTATGCAACACGTGCCATAAACATAAACAACTTGCATCAAACTGAACTAAACATGGCATAGCATCATAATAGTCCATTTTCATCATAACCTTGGCAAGCACTAATCATGGCAAGATATCACAACATGTAAGCAATTTGCATCTAGTCACAATTAGCAACATACATTACACTACCCATTACAATACACTTGCCTTAACCCTAGGCGATGGATTGGCGAGAGGTTGAGGGCACTCCCGGGGTCACACCACCTGCACAAACATACCGCACACTCAAAACATGCCCCCAAAACAGTACGCAAAAGCTCGTCTACCCCGACTTCATAAACTACTCCCAAAACCGAAAAACAGAGAATCTGTCCCTCCGGGACAGCAGGCTTCAATCTAGCATAATTTCAGTTCTAGGACACCGAATCAATTAAACGAGTACATCATCGCGAAGCTTAGGAAATTTCCTAACTTTTTCTAAGTATTGGGAAAAGCTGATTCGGCCTCTAAAATTTTTTAATCTACAAAACACTACGTTCTGTCCCAATTACATCATAGATTTGAACACGCTCGGTAAAAAGACCATAACTTTCAAACGGCTGGGCGGAATTGGACTTTCTTGGTGTCAAATTAAAGGTATTGAAGTTACCTATAACTTTCTCTCCAGGCGGCCGACCAAATTCCGATTCTAAAATCACGAAAACTCAAACCCTAGGTCAACTGCACAGTCTGCCCGAAACGGAGAACGTGGCAAACTCTTGTTTTCATCCAATCTACCCAATCACAGCACCACCTCTTGATCTAAAAGCATCAAAATACACTCTAGCACATAACCTAGACTATCCCCAAGAATTCCCTTATCCATACCTTCACCCGATGAACGATGAACCAACGAACGGCGACGAATCTCCTCTCGGTTCTCCCGATCTCCTTCCTCGCTCCGAATCCGCCGGATCTCCTCGTCATGGAGCTTCCCAACGGTGAGATCAATTGAGGGGGAGGGTGTGGGAGCAAGGAGGGGGTGGATCCCTGCTAGGGCTGGCTAGGGTTGGTGGGAGGCGCAAGGGGAGAGAGGGGGGTGGTGCGGCTAAGCTTGGGGGAGGAAGTGGCGGCTAAGGGAGGGGGAGGAGGGAGTGGGCGCATGCCCTAGGGTTGGGGGCGCATGGGCTGGTTGTGCAGCCCCCAACTCCCCCACATGGGCCATGAAGCCCCCACCAATGGCCCAAAAGCTTCCTCCAAGGCCCAAACTAGCTCCCGCATGGCCCAAACTCCCCCGGAGAAGCCCAAACATCCGGAAAAGCCCAAAAACACGATATAAAGTCGTACCGTAATGCTGTATTCTATAAAGTCACATTCTGAGGTGTCACACGTAATCTATAAAGTCCCATTCTAAAATGTCTCTTTCCATAATGTCACATCCCGTGATGTCACACCACCCTAGTCTAGTAACATAAACATTCCCCATGTTTTGAATGAGTTTCCAACTTGTCATCTAATAAACTGAGAAACTATGCATGGATAAGCAATTATATCATAAACTTATTCTAAAATTCCACGATTAATCATACAAGCCACAGATATCATTTCTAGGGTGACAACAGTAAGTATGGCAGCTTTTCATGGTAGGATCAATGTAATGAATTGATATAACTATCAATCTAACCAACATAGCGACTTTACCAAAAATACACTCATTCTAACAATTTGAGCAAACAAAATACTAACTTTGAATTATGGGATAAATATAGTCAAAGCGGGTGCTTGCCTTGTTGTTTAACACTTGTCTCTTTCTCTGTATCAATCTAGAAGAGCTACCAGAACACTGAAATCTATTGTATAAAGCTAAATAGCACAAATAAATACCAAATAAAATTCAAACAAAGGCAAAATACAAATTTTTTTCTCATTTTTTGAAATTTCATTATTTTATAAAAATTTAGAAACTAGTATCATGCCATTTTGAGTTCAGACGCAAAAGTTACCAACGATCGAAGTTTTGCTGGGAGAGAAAATCCAAAAAAAGAGAAGGAAATTATTATGCATGCTTTTCATTTTAATTTCCATTTTTCTTTCAATTGAAAATTTTGGTTCTTTTCTAAGTTACACTAACAGGTGTGAGCTACAAGTCAGAATTTTATTATTTTTCAAGAAGGACTAGCCGTGGGGTCCACACGTTAGTGACACATGACTTAAAAAACGATTTAAATTATAAACCACCCATTTAATCTAGTTGGGCCTAGATATCAACGACACTTAATACTTAACCGAGGTTAATTAAGTTAATCTAAGTGAGACAGAACAGTGAGGGGAGCTAGGCGCCATGGTTGATCTCGCTTCCAAGCTCACCAGTTGTGAGGCAGCGACGGAGAGGCTGGGGCAAGGCTGAAAATGGAAAAAGGAAGTCATGGTGAAGCCTTGGGAGGTGACAGAGACCTTGGTGGTGTCAGATACGTTGCCACGGTGGTGACAAGCAGCGAAGAGCCTCGAGTCAGTGATGAACTGTGAAATCATGTGCTGAAAAATTGGCTTAGAATTGAATTTGCAAAATGTGTTTGTTCATGTGTTTTGACAATTTGACAAGAAACAGTAACTTTCGCTTTGGCGCCGGACCAAACTTAAAGAAAACAGTAAGTTTCCTATCTACGACGGACCAAATTTGTTGGTCTGTCGTAAACATGCTTTGGCAACCTCATTTTCCCATGTACGACAAACCAAGTTTTTGGTGCATTGTAAACATGAATCTGAGTCCTTTTGCGCCGAACCGATTTTGTGTACGACGGACCAAGTTTTTGGGTCTGTCGTGCACATGTTTTTGAGCTCTTGTGCCAAACTCAATTTTCCAAGAAAATAGCAGTCAGCGCATGTACGACGGACCAAGTTTTTGGGTCTGTCGTGGACGTGCTTTTGAGATCATGAGCCGGACTCAATTTTCAAGAAACCAGTAAGTTTCGCATGTACGACGGACTGATTTCTTTAGTCTGTCGTGAACGTGTTTTCGCCGGAATGATTTCTTCTTGAAACCAAGACTTTCACTTGTACACCGGACCGATTTTGTTGGTCCGTCGTGAATGGTTTTTTGAGTGACGTTTTCATGTGTACGCCGGACCATATTTTTTGGTCCGTCGTGAATGCGTTTTTGCTCGATTAGGGTTTTGAGCAAGATTGGAATTGTGTTTGATTTGTTTTTGAGATTATGAAATTTGTGAGAATTTCATGATGCTTGAAGTGGACTTTATGCAATGCTCATGTGAGTATTTGCATGGATTGATGTGAGTCAAGTCGTGGACTTGTGCTCGGAATTGTTTTGTGGTTTGTTCATGTGTAGGTATTGCTCGAAGACGAACGTGGTCGATGACGGGACCGGAACTAGGTTCATGGAGGAGCTGAGGTTCGGGACTAGGTTCAGGGAGGAACTGAGGTCTTGGTGGTCAAGGATGTCATGCGGGACGTTCGGGCTAAGAGAATGGTGCACATGAAGAATGGCTAGTCACGTGAGAATGGCAAGAGGTCATTCGCGTGCAAGGTGTTAGTCACGTGAGTATGGCATGTGGCCATACGCGTGCAAAGTGTTAGTCACGTGAGTATGGTAGGGTTGCCATACGCGTGCAAGAGTTGTACTCTGCCAGGTTGGGCCAAGAGGAGTTGTATACATACTCCTTCTAGATTAGGAATTGTATTCAGAACTCCTTGTGTTTTGCTCCTTTAAATAGGAGGGGTGTCTCCTGTTGAAGGGCATCAATTGGAGCTGAGCGCATTGAGAGCCTCAAGCTCAGTTTTAGGGTTTGTACTCTTTTGATGAGAGTACTTTAGACAAAAGAAATAAAGATCAATTCTTCCAAGATTCTTGCGTACTGCTGAACCACGTTGCTACAGTGTTTTCTGTCTTGGTTCTTGTTTGCATGCTTGCTCTAATTCTAGATTGGTTTTTGATTCTTGAGTTTCATCTTGATTTGATCCATCAAAAATCTTTCTAGGTTATTGATTTAGAGTTTCTCAAAGTCTAGTTGATTAATCTTTTGAAGATCTTGTTTAATCTTGAAGTTTTGATTAGATTAGTTTTCGTCAAGTTCTGCAACAGCAAGCTTGCAAAGCTCATAACATTTGATCTGTAAGTCCGATCGAGCTGATTCTTTTTGGGTTCGATTCGTATTGGAATCTAGTTTCTTGTGTACAAATTTCAGATCAATCTATTGGTTGGATCTCTGGGAATTCTCGTTTTACCGAACCTCTGTCATTCTGTTTTTGTCGAAAACTAGGCAATTATTTGGTTCTGTTTTGGGGTGAACTTTTAATAGATCAAGAATTTGGTTTTAGCTTCCGCACAATCATTCACCCCCCCTCTGATTGCTATATTCGTATACTTCGATCCTACAAGTGGTATCAGAGCAAGGTTTTTCTAATCTATCTTAATCGGTGATTAGATCAATGGATCATTATTCGACAAAACCATGTGTGTTCGATGGTGTTGATTTTCAGTTTTGGAAGGCCAAGATGGAGGCGTTCATCCAAGCACAAGGCTTCACAATTTGGGAGAAGGTCTACAAGCCATATGAAGTCCCTGCAAACGACAACATCAACGACACCAATCGCACACATGTTGAAGCAAACAGCAAGGCGCGCAACTTGATCATCCAAGGTTTGGGACGCAGCGATTTTGACCGTGTGATCCATCTCAAATCCGCATATGATGTATGGAAATCTCTTTGTGATTACCATGAGGGTTCTAACACTATTAAAGAGGTTCGTCAAGATCTTTACAAAAAAGAATACATGCGATTTGAGATGAAACCCGGTGAGTCGCTAGATGACTTCTTTGCATGTTTCAATAAAATTCTTAGTAATCTTCATGCTGTTGGAGTTAGCTTTGATGATGCTGCTAATGCTAGACAATTGCTTGGTGCATTAGACATGTCAATTTGGGAGATGAAAGTTACATCCATTAGAGAATCTACTGTCATGAGTACACTTACTTTAGATGTTCTTTATTATAAGTTGAAAACTCATGAATTAGATGTTTTTGCTAGAAAGAATGATCATAAATCAATTGCTTTGACATCTCAATCTAGCATATCTCATAATGGTGCTGCTTCAAGTTTTGCTCTATCCTTCTTGTCTTCATTAACCGATGAACAGATTGAGCAATTCCCAGAAGAAGACTTATCACTACTCTCTTCTCGCTTTAACAAAGCTTTGCAAAATGTGAGAAAGAGAAAGAGAGGTGGTGGTGATCCTCCAAGATGCTATGAGTGTGGTGATCTCGACCATATTCGTCCAAATTGTCCTAAACTTGCAGGTAAAGCATCAAGGAAGGAGAAGGACAACGACAGAAGAAAAGAGAAGAAGAAGTTCTCTCCAAGTGATAGAAAGAAGAAGAACTTCATCAACCGCAAAGTTGTCAATCGAGTTCTTTCCGCTCTTGAACAAGTCAATTTGAGCGATGTGGATTCGGAGAGCAGCGAGGATGATGCAACTCCAAGCAAGCATGAGTTGACGGGGTTGTGTCTCATGGCCAAAAGCAGCGACAGCTTCACCGACGGCGATCATGACAAATGACTTCAATGAGGTAGATCCTTCTTACGATGAATTAGCTATTGCTGTTGCTCGTCTTGGTAAATTGCTTGATAAACGTGACAAGAAAATTAAGAAACATGATTTTGTTGTGGAGTCATTGAATGCTGAAATTTCTAGACTTAAAACCTTGATTCCTGATGATGATACGTGCAAATCATGTGACTTAATTTACAATGAGCTTACGTTGCTTAGGAAAGAACATGTTACCTTGTTAGAGCAAATCAATGTTGAAAATGAGAAAAATGAGAAACTTGCTAAACATGCTAGTTGTTCTACCATTGATTTGCATGATACAACTCCATGTTCTAAATGCTCCATACTAGAATTGAAGTTGCATGATGCAAATGCTAGGGTTTCTCAAATGACAGAAGATTTGCTTACACATGAGGTTCTTTCATGCTCAACTTGTCGCAAGCAAAAAGAAAAAGTGGATGTTCCCTGCAATAATTGTTTAACTCTTTCTAAGAAAGTTGATTACTTGCAAAATTCTTTGGAACGTTTCACTAATGGCAAGAAAAATCTAAACATGATTTTGGATCAATCAAAAGTCAGCACTCAGAACAAAGGTTTAGGTTTTGATTCTTATGCTCATCATAAATCACATGCTCCCACTGTTGTCAAAACACTTGAAAGTGGAAAATTTGAAATTGTCAATGAGCCTAAGAAAACTATCTTTAAATTTGCTGGTCTTTTATCTTCTACTATGATGAATGCAAAATGTACTTCTACTGTTAAAGCAAAACATCATTTTAAGTACACTTGCACTCATTGTGGTAGAGATGGACATTTATTAGACTTTTGCCTTAGACTAGCTAAACAACAAAAGAGAGAAAGGTTTAATGCTAGGTCTAATTTCAGACAGGCACGCTTTGTTTCTCATTATGTGCCTAGGGTGATGCAAACACCTTTTGTTGGTAAGAACACGGGAAAAGACAAATCTATCTTTGTGCATAAGAATGTTCGTGTTGTGCCTACTGTTGTGCGTCGTGTGTCTCAGTACTGGATTCCTAAACATCTTATTTCTAACCCCAGTACCGAGACCTCGACACTTTCTGCTTCTATGTAGGCTTCTCACGCCAGGAAGGAGAACATATGGCTAGTAGATTCCGGATGCTCACGCCACATGTCCGATGATAACAATTGGTTCTCCTCTTTCACTCGTGCATCTCGTGCTAAAAGTGTTATTTTTCAAGATGCTTCTTCCACCTCTGTTTTCGCAAAAGGCACTAGTCCAAATAGTGCAGGTACAGGTGCATATGTTCAGGGGGAGAGTATCTTTGTTGATGAAGATGATGATGATGCTGTTGAGGATGAGATAATTGGAGTTTGCTGTGTGCTTGTGTGCTCGTTTTCAAGCTTCCCCACATGCTTCACATCGACAAGCTGTCAAGCGAATTTTCAGGTATCTTCATGGAACTCAAGATTTTGGCATTTGGCTTTCTGCTTCCTCATGCATTAGTTTAAGAGCTTTTTTCTGATGCTGTTTTTGGAGGATGTAGAATTGATAAAAAAGTACATCTGGTTCATGCCACTTCTTGAGTAATTCTCTTTCTTGGACACATTGACATCAGATTTCACTTTCTTAGAGATCATGTTGAAAAAGGCAACATTGTGCTTCATCATGTGGATACTGAACATCAATTGGCAGACATTTTCACAAAACCTTTGTCTTCTTCTCGTTTTGCTTTTATTCGGGGAGAACTTGGGATTGTTCATCCAATAGGTTTGTTTTGAGGGGGAGTTTCCTTGCCAAGTTCTTTCACTTGATAAGCTCACTTTATCATATCTCTTTATATGTTATGTAATTGAGCTAATATATGATAATATAATTGTCTCACTTGAACTAAAAATGACATTGTGGAATTCCATGGACTGATTGCCTATAGCTAAATACTCTGTGATATCTCACTCTTCTAGGCTTGATATTGAATCCTCTTGACAAATTTGGGCTATGAAGCAAGTGTGGTTTCAACTTTACTCTTTCATAGGACCTTTTAATCACTTTTGCATGTTTATAATCAAGGAAAATGAAAAGAAAAGGGAATCAATAAAAAAGGGTTGTTAAAAGCAAAAGCCTCAAGTTATGAGCTTCAGGATGCTTTCCCTAAAAGATAAGATGTATGCTTCAAGCATGCCATTCCCTCAAAAGACAAGATGTATGCTTCAAGCATGCCACTCCAAGGAAATAAAAGAAGTATGCTTCAAGCATGCCACATGCAGTTTACTGTTTAAAGATTAAATTGGTCCACTAGATTGGAGTTGAAACTACTTGCTCGCCCTGATTTGTTATTTGCTTTAACTTTGAGCCTTTGTTTTTCTACTAAAGGTTTTGCTTAGTACTTGGCTATAGTTGACTGAATTGAGGTTGAGATGCATGTCATTCCCTAACTTGCTAAAATCACATCAAGATCATGTATTTTACATGTTATGTGATATATAAAGTTATATGATCGAATGAGCTCATCTTTTCCTATCTTGGCACTCCCTTGTTTCTCCTTGTGAAATCTTTGCTACAGGAAAAATTTTGAACCTGTTCTCTCTTTTGTACTCTTGATGAATCCATTGTCAAAGGGGGAGAAATTTGGGAATCATTGAAAAGTTTAAGGAAAAAGGGGGAGAAGAAAAGGGGAGTTGTGTTTGGAAATTTGAGAATTTTGGGAGAAGTTTGGAGAATTTTGGAATTTTTGGGCACATTGCACATTCACACACATGTTCCTTCTTAGGGGGAGTTTTTGTTTTGCTTTTTGGTCAAAGGGGGAATTCTGTGTTTTCTTACTTTGGTCTTTGATCCTTTGGATTTCAAAATCTTTTGTAAAGTGAATGCCAAATGTTCAATTCTAAGTGGTGTTGCCAATGTTTTCATCAAGGGGGAGATTGTGAAATCATGTGCTGAAAAATTGGCTTAGAATTGATTTTGCAAAATGTGTTTGTTCATGTGTTTTGACAATTTGATAAGAAACAGTAAGTTTCGCTTTGGCACCGGACCAAACTTAAATAAAACAGTAAGTTTCCCATCTACGACGGACCAAATTTGTTGGTCTATCGTAAACATGCTTTGGCAACCTCATTTTCCCATGTACGACAAACCAAGTTTTTTGGTCTGTTGTAAACATGAATCTGAGTCCTTTTGCGTCGAACCGATTTTGTGTACGACGGACCAAGTTTTTGGGTCTGTCGTGCACATGTTTTTGAGCTCTTGTGCCAAACTCAATTTTCCAAGAAAATAGCAGTCAGCGCATGTACGACGGACCAAGTTTTTGGGTCTGTCATGGACGTGCTTTTGAGATCATGAGCCGGACTCAATTTTCAAGAAACCAGTAAGTTTCGCATGTACGACGGACTGATTTCTTTAGTCTGTCGTGAACGTGTTTTCGCCGGAATGATTTCTTCTTGAAACCAAGACTTTCACTTGTACACCGGACCGATTTTGTTGGTCCGTCGTGAATGGTTTTTTGAGTGACATTTTCATGTGTACGCCGGACCATATTTTTTGGTCCGTCGTGAATGCGTTTTTGCTCGATTAGGGTTTTGAGCAAGATTGGAATTGTGTTTGATTTGTTTTTGAGATTATGAAATTTGTGAGAATTTCATGATGCTTGAATTGGACTTTATGCAATGCTCGTGTGAGTATTTGCATGGATTGATGTGGGTCAAGTCGTGGACTTGTGCTCGGAATTGTTTTGTGGTTTGTTCATGTGTAGGTATTGCTCGAAGACGAACGTGGTCGATGACGGGACCGGAACTAGGTTCATGGAGGAGCTGAGGTTCGGGACTAGGTTCAGGGAGGAACTGAGGTCTTTGGTGGTCAAGGATGTCATGCGGGACGTTCGGGCTAAGAGAATGGTGCACATGAAGAATGGCTAGTCACGTGAGAATGGCAGGAGGTCATTCGCGTGCAAAGTGTTAGTCACGTGAGTATGGCAGGTGGCCATACGCGTGCAAAGTGTTAGTCACGTGAGTATGGTAGGGTTGTCATACGCGTGCAAGAGTTGTACTCGGCCAGGTTGGGCCAAGAGGAGTTGTATACATACTCCTTCTAGATTAGGAATTGTATTCAGAACTCCTTGTGTTTTGCTCCTTTAAATAGGAGGGGTGTCTCCTGTTGAAGGGCATCAATTGGAGTTGAGCGCATTGAGAGCCTCAAGCTCAGTTTTAGGGTTTGTACTCTTTTGATGAGAGTACTTTAGACATAAGAAATAAAGATCAATTCTTCCAAGATTCTTGCGTGCTACAGTAACCACGTTGTTACAGTGTTTTCTGTCTTGGTTCTTGTTTGCATGCTTGCTCTAATTCTAGATTGGTTTTTGATTCTTGAGTTTCATCTTGATTTGATCCATCAAAAATCTTTCTAGGTTATTGATTTAGAGTTCCTCAAAGTCTAGTTGATTAATCTTTTGAAGATCTTGTTTAATCTTGAAGTTTTGATTAGATTAGTTTTCATCAAGTTCTGGAACAGCAAGCTTGTAAAGCTCATAACTTTTGATCTGTAAGTCTGATCGAGCTGATTCTTTTTGGGTTCGATTCGTATTGGAATCTAGTTTCTGTTGTCCAAATTTCAGATCAATCTAACGGTTGGATCTCCGGGAATTCGCGTTTTACCGAACCTCTGTCATTCTGTTTTTGTCGAAAACGAGGCAATTATTTGGTTCTGTTTTGGGGTGAACTTTTAATAGATCAAGAATTTGGTTTTAGCTTCCACACAATCATTCACCCCCCCTCTGATTGCTATATTCGTATACTTCGATCCTACATGAACTAACCGAAAGAGAAGGAAACAAGCCGTTCGAGTCATCACACTAGCTAGCTGGGATTTGGGCGAAGCTAAAGTGACGGGCACGGGGACCAATGGTCACCAGAATAGGGAAAGGGATGGCAGTGAGTGGCAGCGCTAACAGAGCTACAACGACAGCTAAGAACACTACTAGCAAGGGCCAAATTGTGGGTGCCCTAGCACTAGGGTCTTGCCATGATCACAAAGGAGTAGTCGATGATGACAGAGATGCTCTAAAGAACCATGTTCAAGGTAGATTGGCAATGGCGATGATGGTGGAGAGGGGTGATGATGCCAGCCAACAATGACGAGAGATGGGTTGCAAAGGTGAATAGCAACGGATTTAGGAGAGCACAGAGATAGTGGAAATGACCATAGGGTGGTCTAAGACTCACCAACGATGAAGCTACATGGTAGCGATAGAGGGGCTAGGGCTGAGGAAGATGGTGCCACCCCGACACTACACTGCACGAAGGGGAAAATGGATGTGGGGCTTCGAATAGGAGACAAAATTGCTCAACGCGACATGGGTGTCAAGGCTAGAGTTCATCGAGATGGGGCACAAACTTGGTTGAGCATAGAAGGAGAGCACACACCAGACCTCAGGATGATGATAGTATTCTGGGCTACTCAATGAAGGAGACAAACAGTAATTGGGCAAAATAGAAATGGCGTGGAAAGGTAAAGGTAAAAGAACAATCGGCTAGGCTTTTTATGGCGAGATGAGGGTGACATGCTTGACACAATCTCATGGCTGCACACAAGAGGATGTCGATAAGTTGGGCAATGATGGCTTCAGGTACACGCCATCTCCAATGCATGGAAGAGGATGACTAGGGCCGACGGCTTGCTGGTCAAGCAAGACAAAATGGTGGGCATGCAGTCGGATACTAGGCCACTACAGAACCAGGAGCTCTATCCATGGTGGTTGTGTAGCTCGTGGAAGGAGAAGGCTGTCGCACGGGCCTGGGTTGTCAGCAGCAAAAGGAAAAGGAGAGAGGAAGAAGGTGTACCGACAAAAAGACACCCTCACACGGGGATAACGGAAAGTGAAAGCAATTCAGGAAAGGATGGTGCATGGGCCAGAATTGGGTCAAAATAGGAGCTAGGCTGGGCTAACAAGGAAGGATTCGACGGAAGGGGATTCTCAATTTGTTTTCTAATTTTTTTAATTGCAAAAATTGATTTTTAATTCTTAAAATTAGCAAACTAATTTCAAAAATTATGTAAATTTTTGTAGAGGCAATTTACATTATTTAGAACCAAAATAATATATTTTTCTAGGCTGTCTTCAAGTTTTAATTATTTTTTAAATTGAAAAATAGTGGTTAAACATTAGGAAAATAAATTTCTTTTATGTACAAATTATGAAAATACATGGTAATGCAGGAAAAAGATTTTGGTACTTATTAAAATAACCTTTAGGAATTTTCGGGATGTGACAAAGCTATCCACTTAGAAAGAATCTTGTCCCAGGATTTGAATGGATTAGAGAATTAGATGATAGACATTTGAGGAGAGGGTAGCAAAGAAGGCGGAGTGCCTTAGGTACAAGTTCGTAGAGAATATACCCATCGAGTTGTGTTGCGTCGGTTGACCTTCTATTGGAATAACTTGAACAATCTATCCCTTTTTAGGATCAGAGGCAAGACGAGATGGTCAGCATGGCATTGTAGGTGCAAAATGTTGGGTGTGGACATGTGTGGTAGTAACGGTGTTTCGCATGAATGTTTGGTGCAACTTGGGGCATCAAGTGGCATAGTGCAAGGTTTCAAATTTCATTCTCAGTTCACATCTTATCGCCCTCCGAAATCAAAAAAATTTGGTGAAATCTCATTATTTCGAATGAAATCCAAAAGGCAGAATTCAAATCTAGAATTTTTTTGAACCGAGAAAACCGATATCGATCGAGATTTTACCGAGATTTACTGATATCTCGATGAATTTCAAACTAACAAAAAATGGTTCAAACGATGTTAGAAATTTTTTGAAAGATCAAGATGGCGAACAGAGTGGGATGAATGATCCCAATCTCAAAATTCCCACCTATTGGACAAGATTGATGCTTTCTTCAGCAAGAAGCCTGTAACACCTCGTTACCTAGTATGCCCTGGATGTTACCAAACATAGTAGAAATAGCAAGTAAATACCACAATTAAAGACAAATTACAGCAACGGCGCAAATGCTTTAACCAAAATTTCGGCAGCATCTCCTTTGTTTTTCCATGGTTTGAAGCAACAGCAATAATATCACAAAGCATAACATAATAAATGACATCTAAAACAGCAATAACAGGAGGTATAGCAACAATTTAAGTCCAGAATAATGAATTCAACCATTTCATGAACTAAAATGAAGTGAACAATAGAACCAAGCACACATTAAGGCGTACTCCAAGCTTTAGCACAATAAACTTATTATCACAACTACGAATGGTAAAGTGTAGTTGTCTAAGTGAATGAAGCTACGTGAATATGTGCCGCTAATCCCTTTTCCCGCATGCCAGTTTCATGGTACCTAAAAACATCATAAAACACAAGCGTGAGTTCATCACTCAGCAAAGTGTATTGCAATGGAATAGAGCATCAACATTAATCAATAGCATCATTATTACATATCATAGCACATCATCATAAGCATCTCATAGTACAACTTCATAAACATCTCATAATCATCTTCATTCATGCAATGCAATGCACATGTCTCTTTTCTTAGCACATACCGTTATTACCGAGTGCACACCTGTCGGTGTGCACCCTCTTTCCCCTTCAATCCCGTAGATGGAGGGTGCCTACTCTTACTGACTCGCTCCCATACACAACCGTGGATGGGACTACAAGGTAGGTCTTTCTCAGTGGCGCGCCGGATTAGTCATAACTTTCTCACCGACCTTACCTAATTAGTTATGACTTTCTCACCATCCTGGCCAGTCCTCATGCCAGGAATGCAAGGAATATACTATTTACCTTTCATCGTTCAGGTGTCAAGCACAATATCCTTTTACTCACCATCATCATTTTATCATTCTCATCATCACTACATACTCACCAATTTACCATAAGCATGAATAAACTTTGCAACCATTCGTAATTCAGCAAATGCATAACCATTTAACAATTCATGTTCACTTATCTCATTCCAAGAATCAAATATGTTAAGCAAACATATCAATGGTTAACTCACATCATAACGAAAACATAACGCCACTCAAGTCACAAACATTACAATACACTTGCCTTCAACTGTGAGCGACGGAGTGGCGAGAGGTTGAGGGCACTCCCGGGGTCACACCACCTGCACATAGGTACAATATACTCAAAAATTGCCCACAAAACCATACGAGAGCGATCATCTACAACGACTTCGCAACCTACTCCTAAAACTCGAAAATAGAGAATCTATCCCATCGGGATAGTGGGCTTCCAATTAACATAACTTGAGTTCTAAAACTCCAAATTAAGTAAACAAGTACATTTTCTCGAATTTTAGGAAATTTCCCAACTTTTTCTAGGTATTCGCGAAGACTGAAGCGGCTTCTAAAATTGTCTAATCTACAGTTAAACACGATCTGTTCCAATCACGTCACAGATTTGATAGTGCTCGGTAAAATAGCCATAACTTTTAAACGGCTGGACGGAATTTAGCGTTCTTATTGTCCAATTAAAGGTAATTGAATTACCTACAACGTTCTCAATAGCCGGCCGACCAGAAAATGCATATAAAATTCCCAAAACGCAAGCCCTAAGTCGGGATTCATATCTGCCTGAGGACAGAACGTGGGATAGAATTGCGTTCTCCCTAAATACGTCTAACCACAGCACCTAAACATGGGTTTTGGGCATGGATTCCCCCATCTAACCAGCACCAAAACTCTACCAAAGAATCCACAATTGCTTAACTCCCTTGAAGAACCACACGAACGACGAACATCTCCTCCTTCCCAGCCACGATCTCCCTCCAATCGCCGGAACCGTCGGATGCGTTGGAATCGCCGGATCGCCTTGTTTGGATGGCTCCCAAATGGAGAGATCGAGGGAAGGGGAGGGCTGCGTTGGGAGGAGAGGGAGGGGGTGCTGGCGCATGGGGGAAGGGAGAGGAGGAGGTGGCGGCTAGTGGGGGGAAGGGGAGGGGCGCATGGAGGGGAGAGGGGGTGGGGCGCATGGGGGCTAGGGTTAGGGTGCATGGGGGCTGAAATTTCTGCCCCCAACTCCCCCACATGGGCCAAGAGCCTCCATCAAAGGCCCAATTACATCCCCAAGGCCCACACTAGCTCCTGCAAGGCCCACACTAGCTCCCGCAAGGCCCAACTCCCCTGGAGAGGCCCAAACACCCTGAAAAGCCCAAAAACTTTGTATAAACTCGTACCGTAATGACGAAATCTATAATGTCACAAAGACTCAAGAATCAAGTTAAATCAAAGAACTCTCAAGAATCAAGAGCAACCATGGATCATCTTAAAGACAACAGCATATCCCCCTAATAAAATTGCCATGAATAAAAATTCGTGGCTTATATGGTCATAGGGATTTTTTTTCATTGGTACTACTGATTGTTGAGTGCCCACCAAAAAAGAAATCAATTCAAAATCACCTTTAGAAAAAAAGGGATAAGTGAGACAAGACCTGCTGCTTCTGAAAAGAAAAAGTGAATTTCCAACACTAAAGTAACTCAATCAAAAGGTGATCTATCCAAATATGTGATTTATTTGAATTTCAAAATTTTTATCTGATGAGATAATCGAGTCACGAAGGCGCCTACCAAAAAAAAATAGATCCATATTAAGTATAGTAAAATTATGATAAAAATAACAAGCTCTACCACACAAAGAACTCATACATAATATTTGGGGCTTTCTAAAAACCTCATAGCTCCAAAACATGATTCATATGAACTTCCCACTTGGAGGGATAATAGGTATGAAAGTCACGCAACTTTTCTAATAAGAATCAATCCAATATTAGATCATATGTATTTTCTATAAAATAAACATGAACTGCTGCACAAAGAGAATAAACTTGAGCAAGAAAGAAACTTCAAGAACACAACCTTCAAAGATTTCTCAAAGATTGAACATAGAACTGTTTTGAGAAAGAAGTGAAGCCTTGATGATTGGGATATGATCTAAGAAGATACATCCATCAATCATTCATCCTTGGCTCAAGAACCACAAGCATTTAGATGAAGGGGAGGAAAATGTGCAGAATTTAAATGCTTGAAAGTAATTACTGAATTTAAATTGTGTAAAGTAATTCCATAATGTAAATATGGAATTTAAATTCACAAGTAATGTAAAGAAATTCTTTGCATTTCAGAAGGAAATATTTACAAAGCCTCAAAACAAGTCGGTAAAGCTCAAAGGAGCACACAAAACCTTCAAGTGGGGAGGCTACCCTTGCTCCTATATTGACAGTGTCCATGGGTCATCCTCCATCGTTGAATGAGTTGCTTCTATCCTAAGCTACCCTTCAAATACCAAGATTTGATTCCACACACTTACCAATTAGGCTAACCCGAAACCCAATAACGTAACATGTTGTGCACTCTTCTCAAAGCAAACTAGACTTAACCACTACTCTATCCTCTAGAACCATGATCCAACAGTTCTCCTTGATATAAACAATGTCAATCTAGATTCTCCAAGGTTCCTTTGACTTGCCCCGGCTTCATCTCCGGCCATCTTCCGATGATCCCCGACCATCAAGACCTCCGGCTTCCCTCGCCTAGTCCCAGCCATTCTTCGCCTCTCCATGACCACAAATTGAAGCCCTGCGATCATCAAAGACAAGAAAACTGTAACACCCCAATTTTTGCTTTTCATGATTTTAAATAAGATTTTGCACTTTGGTGAATTTTTGGAATTTTCTAGAATTTATCTGGATTTAATTTGAATTTATTCCCTTTTGAATTAATTAAAGAATTTAAAGTTTCAAATAATATTTTGTTGGAAATATTTTATTTGAGTCCAAAATGTTCCAAAGTATTTTTCAGAATTTTTCTAGAATTTTTCTGATTAATTTGCTATTTTTCTTGAATTAAATGAATTTCTGGGAATTAATTTAATTGTTTAATAGCCGAGTGGGTTTGTACTGTTCCTCCGACTCGAACCCGACCGAACCCGAGTCAGACTTGAGTCGGAGTCCGACTCGAACCCTACCAATCCCTAACCGCTCAGCCGTTGGATCTCGATCCAACGGCCGAGATTGAGCCACGTCGCCCAATCCGAATCCAACTCGGATTCCGTCGCCGCAGCCGGGTGGACCTCGGTTTCTGCGGTTTTCACGGACGTCGAGGGCCCTATTTAATGCGCCGCCACCCCTGTTGCGTAGCCCTCTTCCGTGCGCACCTGTAGCCCTAACTCTTCGAGCTCAAGCCGCCGTGGTCGCGCCGCAATCGCTCGCCGTAGTTGATTTAAGGTTCCGCCGGGGTTCTCCGTTGTTTCCACCGCTGTCCGCTGTCCACCGTCCTCCGCCGTCACCGAGCCCAGATCTGGAATGACAAGGACAAGATGCGTCGGGGGTACCATCTACTTCGCCGGAGTGTGCCCGCAACGCCGTTCAGGTGGTCGTCGTCTTCGTCTCCGGCCAGCCAGCTCCGCCGTGGACATCGCCGACCTCGCGAGCTTTGTGAACCGTCCGATCAAGATCCAAAGGCCCAGATTCTTCCACGTCGCCCGAAGGTAAATTCCACATTTTAGTTTTTAGATCTGTTTTCAACCGTTGGATCTAGATCCAACGGTTTAGATCAAGCCACGTAGCTGTAACCGCACCGTGCTTGGATAGATCTCAGCTGTTAGATCTAGATCGTGCGGCTAGGGTTAAACCACGTTGTAGCAGTAGAAGTAATCTCGGTCGTTCGATCGAGATCGAACGGCGTAGATTGAGCCACGCGTTGCGCGCCGGGTCAAGCCACGTCACCCCCCAGTGACGGGGTGAAACCCGATCAGATCTCGACCGTCCGATCAAGATCGAACGGTCCAGATCAACCGCGTTGTTTCCAAACGCGTGAGGTTAGATCCGATCTGGACCGTTGGATTTCAAACCAATGGCCTAGATCGTGCTGCGTGTCCAGGAGTTGGACCGGCGCGGTCAGCGCAGACGACCGCGGTCACCGCTGACGTCACGCGTGACGTTAGCGTGGGGCCCGCGTGTTAGCGGGACAACCAACCGCACCATGACGTCACCGCTGACGTCACGGTGGGGCCCACGTGTCAGTGCCGTCAGCCGAGCGTGGTGACGTCACCGCTGACGTCATCCGAGGGGTCCCACATGTCAGTGAGACATGTACTCGTGGACCGGGTCCACGGTGAGCCGGACCCGAACCATGGACCCGATGACGGCATGCTGACGCAATAAATCGTTTTTTCAATAGAAAAATAATTCAGTGAAAAATCAAATCCCGTGCTGACGTCATGCTGATGTCATTTTTCGGATTTTCAATAAAAAAATGAAGTAATTCGGTTTATTGATTTATTTGAATTTTCAAACTTCAAACGGTTATAACTTTTGCGTTTCAACTCCAATTTGAACGATTCCAATTTCTAATTTTTTATAAAATTGAAATCTACTTAAATATGAATTTTAATTAATTTTTGAATATGAAATTTTCTCTATTTTTATTTAATTAGTAGATTCTTTAAACTTTAAACAATTATAACTTTTGCATTTTAATTCCGATTTGGGCGATTCGAATTTCTAAAAATTTGTAAAATCATGCTCTCTCTGTTTATGAACTTTATTTGAAGTTTTGGATGCTTTTTGCCTGCTGTTTATTTATTTATTGCTATTTGCACGCGTTACGAGTAGACGTTGAAGTACCCAAGGGCTTTGAAGGTGAAGTGTTGACCCAGGAGCCAGCTCAGGATCAAGACCAAGTACTTTTTGAAGGCAAGTTATGCTTTGACAATATTGATCCCATTTTTGAAATTAATTTAATTTAAATTATTGCATGCTAATTTACTTAGCAATTGTTTTAATTATGTTTGGGAGTTTGATAAATACCAATTTGCAGTATGACACCTTGACTATTTAATTATGTGCCATGAACCCTTGTCACCCTAGTTGTGGATATTAGTTGGACATTATTAAATTGCCAACATTGGGTATTTAGATCGTTGTAGTACATTGCTTAGACCTGCTACGTGCACATGACATGATTTTGGACAATCAAATGTTAATGTTGACTTAATGAGATATTGAACCTGCTTTGGAGAAGTATCATGTGTTGTGATCGTGATGGCACGTGGTACATGGTAATCAACTGGGTTTGATAAATAGATTTGGATCGGGGCAAGTGGCAAGAATGATATGGTGGGCCATGATTGGCACCGGGGATGTCGTTTTAGTTCTTCGGGTAGTCTTGTCCTGATCATCCTAAGGACCTAACCTTGCAAGCCTTTGAACTGAGTCAAGCGTGCAACCACATGTCTGTAATGGGACAGACCTAGTTGAGTAAGTTACTAATAACTTACATGTGGCACCTCGGGGTGTCAACTACACCTTTTGTGTAGCTTGAAAGGGGAGCGTACCAGTGCTATGGCATGGTACACGTTAATGCTTTATTCCTCTGCAATTTATTTCCTTAATAAGTTTTTGCCTTGTGTGGCGTACTCTTGTAACTTGACCATAAGGTCGAGCAACCAGTTTGGTTATTTTAATTAAAGTACTTTATTACTATCGTTGTGTATGATTGTGGTATTTACCAATGTTGATACTGTGTGCACTAGCGTGATCCTGGACTAGTGCTGAATACACAGAGGGCCCGGATTTGCAAATTCGGGTCCCGACAGAGGTGGTATCAGAGCCATACTGACTGTAGGCTCACCCATAGATAGAATGGTCGTAGTGAGGGTAAAACCTATTTTCTAAAGTTTAAACTTGACAAGATGATGAATTAAATCTTGACTTATCTCCTTCTCTCTTTTCATACCCCCTTTTGTTGAATTTCTCTTGCCCCTTGGTTTTAAAACTTTCGAGTTCTTACGTAAGTGTCGTAGGGAGGCTACGCTGCTGAGTTGTGGCGTATGCTGCAGTTGCTTGGAGGTTTTGAGAGACCGCTCTACCGAGGGACCACGATCGTGCAGGCAGGACTGGTCATCGGATGGGACGTTAAGATCACGGTGTATGCTCGAGAGAGGATGAAGTTCAGCCGTCCTTTTCACTTCACCGCTAGGAGGTCGACATTTGAGATGGGAATCCAGGAGGTGTCACGCCGAGCGATGCAGCAGATTGCTCGTACTTACTCCAGAGAGCTGGAAGGCACAGTATTCCGTCACCACCCACGCCGAGACTGCAGAGCTCAGCGAAAGCCGATAGGAGATGAGGATGCTACCGTCACCCACTTGGCCAGATTCGTCGTCGCCCAGGAGGAGCTTATCGACGACACAGTCCAGGAGTTGATGAAGGCTCGCGGGCAGGTTGAGGAAGGGAAAAAGCACCTGGAGAATGCTCATGAGTACGTCGCCCATGCTGCGGGGAGGATCGCAGAGCTGGAGACCGCACTGTATGGGCTGGGCCCGGAGCCAGCGTTGGAGTTGGACACCCCAGACCCGGAGGAACCAGCACCTGAGCAGGAGCACCAACCAGCACCACAACAGAAGCCTGAACCTGAGGATGATGCCGCTTCTTAGACTACTGCCGTTGTGGGGCATGGCGATTGCTTCGCCCCTATGCCGCCGCACCCGCCGCGAGGAGGTAGTGGAGGTTTTCTCGATGAGTGAGATTAGGTTTTGCAGTTGAGACTTCTTCTCCGAGTCGCGTTATAGAATAAAGAGTCACCCTTAGAGGCGTTAGACTCCAGTGTTAGTTGAGTTGGTTTTTCATTGCCTGCTGAGTGTGCAGTATGTGTTGCAAGCCCTTAGGCATTGTAAGCAACCATACCGAGTTATTATTAGGTAATAAAGTTGGATTTTGAGTTACACCTTTCGCCCCGCATAAGTTTCCCTATTACTTGTCTATGCTTGTTTCCCCCTTACCTCTAAACCTTGGAGCAATCGACAGATGGTGAACACCCGCGGAAACCTTGGAGGCAACGGAAGTGGTTCTCACCCAGCTAGGAACCCTAATGATGGAGCACCTGCACCCCAACCAGCACCGCCAGTCAACATGCAGAACTTTGGAGCTTTCCTTGCTGCACAGACCCAGTTGATGCATGCTATGATGTAGCAGATGCAGCACGTCACTAACCAGGCTGCCGCTCATCAAGTCAATCAAGGACAGCGTCAGGGTTCAAGGTTGTCAGAGTTCATGAGGACTGATCCACCCACATTCTCTGGGAACGCCAATGCACTGGAAGCGGATGATTGGCTGAGTTCAATAGAAAGGAAGCTGCACATTACCCAATGTGTAGGAAATGAGAGGGTACTCTACGCCTCTCATCAGTTGGAAGGAATCGTAGCAGAGTGGTGGGAGAACTTCTGCACCACGCGGGAGAACCCACAGGACATCACATGGGAAGAATTTACTTCTGCTTTTCGCCAGTATCACGTACCAGAAGGAATAATGGACTTAAAGAAGGAGGAATTCAGGGCACTGAAGCAAGGTAATCAACCAGTGTCTGAGTATCTGAACAAGTTCACACAGCTTGCACGCTATGCACCTGAAGATGTAGCGACATATAAGGCCAGACAGTCTCGCTTCATGAAGGGACTGAACTCAGGACTGCAAGTGGGACTGATCACCCACACATTCCCCGACTTTCAAGAGCTGGTAAACAAAGCACTTATCGTTGAGGACAAGCGCAAGGAGCCGGATGAAAACCGGAAGCATAGGATGCAACAGCAAGGATCACGCCAGGGAGCGCAGCAATGTCTGAGAGTCGCGCCGAATCAGTTTTTCAGATTCCAGCCGCAGAATGCAGCAAGAACACCGTCGCCAGCACCAAGACCTATCAACCAGAATTACCAGACACCAGCTCCAGCCAGGAACGCCGCTACAGGCAGCCAGCAGGGCATGGTGAGGCGTTGCTACACATGCAATGAGCTAGGACACTTCTCCAACAATTGCCCCAAGAAGACAGCAGGAGTGACCCCAGTTCGCTTCAACTTGTGATCCACACCAGCTAGGACCCCCACACCAGGAGCAAACCACGGGACAACACATCTAGGAGCCGCGCCCCATACCGTGGTGAGAGGCAGAGTCAATCATGTGACCGCAGATGCACTTCAGAATGCCACGGACGTCATACTGGGTAAGATACTTGTCAACTTCAAGCACTGCTTGATTTTGTTTGACTCTGGAGCTTCGCATTCGTTTGTTTCCCGAGATTTTATTTCTAAGAATGATTTGGAGATTGTGAATCTTAAATGCCTGCTTCTAGTTCAAACCCCTGGGTCAGAACTCTGACCTCAAGTAGGATGTTCTGGGGTCAGAGTGCTAATAGATGGGGTAGAATTCTTAGCGAACCTTATTATATTGGGAACCCAGACCCTAGATGTTATTTTGGGAATGGACTGGTTATCCATGCACAAGGCCGTATTGGACTGTGGACGAAGAGTCATATCAGTTGAGAGCCCGTGTGGGAGAAAAGTGGAATTTCAAGCGACTGCCGTACGAGATGGACAGTTGATGGTCAACAGCATAGAGGCAGTCGGCATAGAAGATGTTCCAGTGGTAAATGAGTATATAGATGTTTTTCCTGAAGATCTGCTAGGTATGCCACCAGACAGAGACATAGAGTTTGTGATCGAGCTAGTACCCGACGCAGCACCGATAGCAAAGAGACCTTATCGGATGTCAACCGAAGAATTGGTAGAGATGAAGAAACAGCTTGAAGAATTGATGGAGAAAGGATTCATCGGACCGAGTTCATCGCCATGGGGAGCGCCAGTTTTGTTTGTCAAAAAGAAGGATGGAAGTTTCAGGATGTGCATTGACTACCGCGCACTCAATGAAGTCACTGTGAAGAATAAGTACCCGCTACCCAGGATCGATGATCTGTTTGACCAGTTGAGAGGAGCCGGAGTTTTCTCCAAGATTGATCTGAGGTCTTGATATCACCAGTTGAAGATCCGATCAGAAGATATTTCGAAGACCGCATTCTCGTCAAGATACGGACATTACGAGTTTACAGTTATGTCCTTTGGTCTAACAAATGCGCCAGCTTATTTCATGAATATGATGAATAAGGTGTTCATGGAGTATTTGGACAAGTTCGTTGTTGTGTTCATAGATGATATCTTAGTCTACTCCAAGACGAGGGATGAACATGCAGAACACTTGAGGCTAGTTTTGGAGAAGTTGAGAGAACAACAGCTTTTCGCCAAATTCAGCAAGTGTGATTTCTGGAAGGACAAGGTGGAATTTCTTGGACATGTGATGACCGCAGAAGGAGTCGCTGTTGATCCAAGAAAAGTTGAAGCCATGTTACATTGGGAACCGCCGAAGACAGTAACCCAGATTCGGAGTTTCCTTGGGATGGCTGGTTACTACCGCCGTTTTATTGAAGGCTTTTCGACAATTACGAGACCTCTTACGCAATTGTTGAAGAAAGAAAAGAAGTTTAAATGGATGCTAGAATGTGAGAAAGGTTTCCAGGAGCTGAAAAAGCGATTGGCATCAGCGCCGGTGTTAGTCCTACCGGATGTTACTTAGAACTTTCATATATATTGTGATGCATCGCGCCAGGGGCTTGGATGCGTGCTGATGCAAAACCGCAAGGTTGTTGCATATGCGTCAAGGCAGCTGAGGCCGCATGAAGAGAATTACCCGACGCATGACCTAGAGTTAGCAGCTGTAGTGCACGCCTTGAAGTTGTGGCGACACTACCTGATTGGGAATAGATGCGAAGTGTATACGGACCATAAGAGTCTTAAATACATCTTCACTCAATCAGATCGAAATATGAGGCAGAGGAGATGGCTTAAGTTGATCAAGGACTACAATGTCGGAATCCACTACCATCCCGGAAAGGCCAACGTGGTGGCCGATGCCTTGAGTCAGAAAAGCCATACTGTGAATATGTTGATAGCCACGAGTTCAAAGGAGTTATGTAGGGAATTTCAGAGGATGCAGATCGAAGTGATACCGGAAGGATTCTTGGCCGCATTGGAGGTGAAACCAACCTTGGAATACCAGATCCGAGATGGACAGAAGGATGATGACAATATCCGCAGAATTAAGTCCAAGATGGATGAAAGCAAGGCTAAAGATTTCAGACTGGATGAGCAAGACACGTTGTGGATTAAGGACCGCATCTGTGTGCCGAACAAGAAGGAGCTGAAGCAGTTGATTCAGGAAGAAGCTCATGATTCCAAGTATTCAATTCATCCTGGAAGTGCCAAGATGTATCAAGACCTGAAGGAAAGATTCTGGTGGCCGAGTATGAAACGTGAAGTTGCCGAACATGTTGCGTTGTGTGATGTGTGCCAAAGAGTTAAAGCCATGCATCAAAGGCCAGCAGGGTTGCTGCAGCCGTTAAAAATTCCTGAGTGGAAGTGGGAAGAAATCGGAATGGACTTCATTACCGGTTTGCCGAAGACTCAAGGAGGATATGACTCCATATGGGTTATAGTGGACCGCTTGACTAAAGTCACCCATTTTATCCCTGTAGAGACCACTTACTCAGGGGATAAACTAGCAGAGTTGTACATGAATAGGATCGTCTGTTTGCACGGAGTGCCGAAGAAGATTGTGTCAGATAGAGGTACCCAATTTACCTCAAGGTTTTGGAATAAGTTGCATGAAGCCATGGGGACCCGTTTAAACTTCAGTACTGCATATCACCCGCAGACGGATGGGCAAACTGAAAGAGTTAATAAGATTTTGGAGGATATGCTGAGAGCTTATGCATTAGCTTATTGTCGGGACCCGAATATGCAAATCCGGACCCTTTGTGTATTCTGTACTAGTCCAGGATCACGCTAGTACACACAGTCATAACAGGAATGAAGTACCACAATCATACACAGCGGAATTAATAAGAAAGTACTTCAAACATTAAATAAACTGGATACAAGACCTTAAGGCCAACTTACAAATAGTGTGCCACGCAGGCCTTACAATAACCAAAAGTAAATAATCAGCAGTGGAATGAAGAACGTCGGTGACTCCCATCAATATGCCATAGGCAACTGACAAGGTTCAACTCCTAGATAATTGCCTCCTCGTGGAACTTCGCCTCCTTCGAAGTTGTAGTCTTCTCCTCAATTGATGATGGTGTTGAAAGCAAGGGTGAGTATACAATATACTCAGCAAGTCATGCACAGAGGTGCAATCCTATTACTATATGCATGGCTTCTTCCAAAGGAATGGCTTAAGTGGTTGTTTTGCATCAAACATCACTTTGCTTTGATTAAATAATCTTAATAGATTCAAAAAGCGGTAAAACCATATTATACAATAAGTTATCAATATCTTTTCCAAACAGTTTTGTAACACCCCGGCAATTAATATGCCTGAATGCTACCAAACATAAGCTAAACAACATCTAAATACCACAATTAAACATAAATTCCAGCAAAGGCGCACATGCTAAAAACCGAGATTTCGGCAGCATCTCCTTTGTTTTAAAATGAATTGAAGCAACAATAATAGTAACATGTCAATATAGCATAATGAACGATAGCAATGACATGATCAAATGGAAGAACAACCACCATACCACTAAGGATATAAATTCTATCCATCACATGACAAGTAAGGACTAATCAATTACTCATAACGACCAACGAATCAACCATAGTTTAGTTCAATGAATTAACCATAACCATAAGGGAAAGAACATGTCATTCTTTATATGTGTGATGCTACGTGATGACGTGTGACTAACTCCCTTTCCCGCATGACGGATTCATGGTACCTAAAAGAAAACAACATAAACACAAGCGTGAGTTCATCACTCAGCAAGTATATTACAATGGTACAAACATAAACAATTACATAGCAACAATATCTCACACCATCTCATTCATGGTCACATATTATCATCATCATCATCAATATGTATGAAGTGCAATGCGATGCTCATGTCTCCTTGGAAACTCATACCGGTATGGTTGAGTACACACCCGTCGGTGTGCACCCTCTCCCCCCTTCCATCCCGAAGATGGAGGGTGCCTACTCCTCGCTTCCGTTCATCGCGGTGAATGGAATCACGATGTAGGACTTACTCATTGGCTCTCCGGAATAGCCATAACTTTCTCACCGACCTTCCCCGGATTAGTTATGACTTTCTCACCGCCCGGGCCATGTATCATGCCATGTCATGTATGCAAGTATGCCAACATCATATTTAACTTGTTCATTAACACATGGCATCATCACATAATAAACATACTCATCCTATCAATGGAAAATATTAAAGCATGGCATGTGAACATATCATATATTCAAACTTCAATCTCAATCAATCAAACAATCTACAATCGCTATCCATTACAATACACTTGCCTCAACCACGGGCAACGGATTGGCGGGAAGTAGAAGGCACTCCCGGGGTCACACCACTTGCACATAGGTACCACACACTCACAATCATGTCCACAAAATAGTACGCAAACCCTCATCTATCCCGACATTGCCAACTACTCGCAATAACCAAAAACAGAGGTTCTGTCCCATCGGGAGAGTAGCCTTCCAAAAGGCATAACTCGGGTTCTAAAACTCCAAATCAATTAAACAAGTACATCCTCGCATAGCTTAGGAAATTTCCCAACTTTTTCTAGGTATAGGGAAAGACTGATTCGGACTCTAAAGTTGTTTAATCTACAAAAACCGTGATCTGTTCCAATCACGTCACAGATTTTAATACGCCCGGTAAAACGATCATAACTTTCAAACGGCTGGGCGGAATTTAAACTTCTTTATACCCACTGAAATATATTGAAATTATCTACAACTTCTTCAACATCCGTACGGCCAGATTCGGAATCTAAATTGGCGAAAAACCGAACCCTAGGTCGACTGCTCATGCTGTCCCAAAACAGAAACGTGTAACATCTAGATCTAATCAAAACTACTCAAGTCCAGCACCACTAATTGATCTAAAAACTTGATAAACGCCCTTAGAACAGTACCTAGATCAATCCCAAGGATTCCCATGGTCATACCTTTGCCCAACGCACGAAATCTGAATGGATCTCCTCCCGGTTCGCTCCTCGCTCCTCGCTCCAATGGATGGATCCTCGAGGTGCAGGGGGTGGGGAGGCCACCCTAGGGCAGCAAGGGGGTGGAGGAGAGGTGGTGGAGAGGTGGAGAGCAAAGGCAAGGGAGGTGGGGGCGCACGGCACAAGTGGGGAGGGAGAGGAGGTGGCGGCTAGGGCACTTGAGGAGGTGGGGAGCGCACAAGCCAAGGTGGGGCGCCCAAAGGGCAGGGAGAGCCCCTATTTACCAGCCCAAGCCCCTCTCCTAGTCCTAAATGGACTCAAACTCCATCCCACCAAAGCCCACGATCCCTTTTTTTAGGCCCAAACTCCCCCGGAAAGGCCCAAAACCCCGGAAATGGCCCGGAAACGTTATTAACCTACATAACAAATGGTTTTAACCTCCAATACCATATTTCATAAATTTTTTGACCTTATTTTCACATTAAAATAATCTCACACCATTCCGTAGTGTCACAAGTTTGGTACAAAGCCCTAAATCACTTTAGCAATTATCTCTGGCATACAGCCACCCATTCCACATTTTTATTTTGGAAAATCTAACCCTTGACTGTAATCCCCGAGAATTGTCCAGTACCGTGGACTCGGCTATTCGAATAGTTTTGACACACTCTGCAGAGGTTATGCACTTTACCCACAAGATACAGTCAAACACCACAAAAGCGAATGAGTGTAACAAAGCCTTTCGGAAACTTCTACCTTAACAAGTGGACCTTCCCGGTTGCCATACACTATCCCTTCTCTCAGCAGAGACGAAGTATAGGACCGACATACCGTTGGATGGGTACCTAGCCTGTAACACCCCGGCATCTACCATGCCTGAATGCTACCAAACATAGGCTAAACAACATCTAAATACCATAAACTAAGATAAATTACAGCAAAGGAGTAAATGCTAAAACCGAAAATTTCGGCATCATCTCTTTTGTTTTTCCATGAATTGAAGCAACAACAATATGATCACAGGATATAGTATAAAGAATGACATCTAAATCATCAATAACAAGGGGTCTAGCAGCAGTATAAGCCTAGAATAAAGATTCCAACCATCTCATGAGCCAAACGAAGTAAATGAGGAAACCAAACACACAAATTAACAATTTCACCAAGTTGCATGGCACTACTCTTATTATCATGACCAAGATGAATAAATTGTCTATAAGTGTGGAGCTACGTGTAGATGTGTAGCTAATGCCCTTCCCCGCATGCCGGTTTCATGGTACCTAAAACAACAAGAAAGCACAAGCGTGAGTTCAACACTCAGCAAGTATATTGCAATGGTACAACAGAACAATTACATGGCTACAACAACTCACATCATGTCTATCATCTCATTCATGATCACATATCATTATCATCATCATCATGTATGCAATGCGATGCGATGCACATGTCTCCTGGAAACTCATACCGGTATGGTTAAGTACACACCCGTCGGTGTGCACCCTCTCCCCCCTTCCATCCCGAAGATGGAGGGTGCCTACTCCTCGCTTCCATACACCGCGGTGGATGGAATCACGATGTAGGACTTACTCATTGGCTCTCCGGAATAGTCATAACTTTCTCTCCGACCTTCCCCGGACTAGTTATGACTTTCTCACCGCCCGGGCCATGTATCATGCCGTGTATGCAAACATGCCAACATCATAAATAACTTGTACATTAACACATGGCATCATAACATAATAAGCATATTCATCATTTCAATGGCAAACATTAAAGCACGGCATGTGAACATATCATATATTCAATTTCAATCTCAACCAATCGAGCAAACTACAACTCGCTACCCATTCCAATACACTTGCCTAAACCACGGGCGACGGATTGGCGAGAAGTAGAGGGCACCCCCGGGGTCACACCAGCTGCACATAGGCACCACACACTCAAAATCATGCCCACAAAACAATACACAAACACTCTTCTATCCCGACTTCGCAAACTACTCGCACAATCCAAAAATAGAGGTTCTGTCGCGCCGAGACAGCAGACTTGCAACGAGCATAACTCGGGTTCTAAGACCCCGAATCGATTAAACGAGTACATCCTCGCATAGCTTAGGAACTTTCCTAACTTTTTCTAAGTATATGGAAAGACTGATTCAGAATCTAAAGTGGGTTAATCTACAGAATACCGTGATCTGTTCCAATCACATCACAGTTTTTAATACGTTCAGTAAAACAAGCATGCATAACTTTCAAACGGCTAGGCGGAATTGGACGTTCTTTATACCCACTGAAAGGTATTGAAGTTACCTACAACTTCTTCAACAGGCGGATGACCAAATTCTGAATCTAAATTGGCGAAAACCCAAACCCTAGGTCGACTGCTCATGCTGCCCGAAACAGAGAACGTGGCAAACTCTAGATTTTACCTAATCTACCCAATTACAGCACCACCAATTGATCTAAAAACATGATATTAACCCTTAGAACAGATCCTAGACCAACCCCAAGGATCCCCGTGGCCATACCTTCGCCCGACGAATGAAAACCCAACGGATCTTCTCCCGGTTCGCGCAATCTCCTTCCTCGCGCCGATTCCACCGGATCTCCTCGTCGCGGAGCCTCCCAACGGTGAGGACAGCAGGGTCGAGAGGTGGGGATCTCCCCTAGGGCAGAAAGGGGGTGGAGAGGAGAGGGGAGAGGTGGAGGCGCATGGGGGAGAGGTGGAGGCGGCTAGGGTTGAGGGGGCGCATGTGGGCAGGGGGAGGACGCCCCCAAGGCAGGATAACCTGCCTCCCCCTCCCTCAAGGGCCCAAAAATCCTCCCACCAAGGCCCATGACACGTCCCCCTTGGGCCTGAACTCCCCCGGAGGGGCCCAAACTCCCGAAAATCGCCCGGAAACGCGAATAAACCTCATACCGTATGGTTTCAACCTCCAATTCCACATTCCATAATGTTTTTGCCCTCAACATTCACATTTTATAAGGTTACGACACTCCGTGGTGTCACATTCTCCCCCCTTCAACAGGATTCGACCTCGAATCGAAGACATGCCACTATGCCAAACCAACAACACACAGAGATCTAATCTTCACGGTTCAAACCTGAAGAAAAGAGCTTTGGGTAAAGCTCGCCCCCGCGAGACTTCAACTCCCAGGTCGCTTCTCTAAATAAAACCATTGGAATTTACACTGATCGAGACTCGATGACAGGACGCCTAGGTTCGAAGACCAACGGCTCTAATGATAACTTGCAATCAAAACTTGCGAGAACTTTACTCAACATTGAAACACAAAGTACTCACACATGGTCTCAGCACGACCCCAAGTGATAAGATAAATCCTCAAATAGCCCACAAAAGAAAACGGTCGCATACTCCTCGTTCTATGCATTCCTCGGCACTGAGGTGCCCGATCCCTTTAACTAATGCTACTCTCCAGAAGAACACGGTACCAGCCTCTAGAACCCTCTTCATCTCCCACGCACAAACATGTTTTCACACCTCAACCTCTCTACTGTGGTTCGCCATATTCAAGTCGACGACGAACCAGGTGAGACGTATGCTCCAAGACCACCAACTATTTGAACAAACGAGGTTAAGACCTTGCAAATGATTGATCTTTTACAAAAGACCAATACCCAACACTACCACCGAAAGGAAAAACCTACTTTACAATCATGGTCCTTAAACCCGCAAGAAACAGTAACAACCAAACAAAATCGCTACGGTTGACACAACCTCGCTCAACCTCAGCGACAGAAAGATCCCATACACTCTGAAAAGGAAAGCAATTACTAGCAACATCTAGTAGCTCAGGTCATTAACAACCCGCACTAGATTCCTCTTTCTAAGAAGGCCTCGCCCTTACAATCTTCCACTCAAAGGACCAAAACAAGAGCAAAATCCTTGAGTGAGCTCAACTTCGAACCATGAACCCCATTGATCCACATACAACAACTCGAATCCCCAAAGTGCTAAAAGCCACTTTAGAAAGAATTCAGCAACAACCAAAGAGTACTCATTTTAATTTCCTATGCCAAGACGCAAAGGAAACGCAAATCTCCTACACCACAACCAACATACCAGAAATTCTTCATTGTTTCTTTTCCATACTAAAGGAAATGGACACCTCGATTCATGGCATGAATGCAAACTTTTTCAAGAGCACTCCGGATTAGTCATATATCCATATATGACTTTCTCACCGTCCTGGATCATTGACTCCTTTATGATTAATTATGCATAAACAATGTCTCGTTTTCCTTTTCACCATTCATTCATCATGTAACAACGGTACCGAATAGTTATTCACCAAATGACTTCTTCCTCGGTATCAAATAATGGAAACACAATTAATATCGAAGGTTGCGAAAATTCATATAGACTATGACGGCAGCATAGTTGACAGTAAAACACCACGTCGCATCACATCCCACATCAATTGAAAACTGAACTTGCAAAACATTGCATTTCATCCAAATTCAACATTTTGGAAGAGAACATCAAAATTTCAAGTCGAGCATCTGCTCCCACAACCGTCACAAATTTTTCTCAAGGAGAGGGAAACTCATTTTCAAAAGGGAACACCTCACTAACAAAATCACTTTATAAAACATTCATAAAATCCACCTTTTTGAAGAACTCGCAAACATCACACACATTATGCAAATAAATCCATCTCCAGTCAAAAAGAGTTACAAATTAAATCTCAAGAGTTTCCAACACAACCCACTATGTCCATCTGCTTCCGTTAAAATTTATTCCAAAGATAATTCAGGGTGAATGCGAAGGAGCGCGATCCACTCAAAAACTTTTGGGTGTAAATCCATACTCATAACACAAATTAAACAAAATAGCCAAAACCAAAGATTGGCACCAATAGCTACGGGTTTTAGGGAAACTCAGAAACACAACACAAGGAATACCTTGACCGAAGTCATTCAACCAAAATGGCAAACAACCACACCAGTTCAAAAGGTTTTAAACACCAGCTCAGCATGAAGCCCACCATAACTTGTATTCCACTACACTTACCATTTAAGCATTCAATAATTACTATTTACTCATCAAGAGAGTCCAACCGGATTTAACAAGATATACATAACAATTTATTTCTCTAGTTACCATTCCCAACACTTTTAATTAAGGTTTAAGATGCTTATCACAAAGGCACCCAATCAAGACTACATTGACATGACCCCCATGGATCACCAAATCATATAACAACGTATTCTATATTTCAAACATAGTACTTCAACAGCTACTTGAGCATGGTCAACCTATCAATTTTATACTATCCATATGTCAAAATCTTGACAATTGAAACTTGTTCAATCAATAAAATGACTTCAACAAATAAGTAATATCTCTACAAGATAAAATTCATAAATAGGATTCTAAGATATGCGTTCATTAAGGTTAAAATCTTGCATCATGATTATTAACCATTGTTCATCCCATCACAACATGTACTGGACATAATACCACAGTTTTACACTTTCCTTCTATTGGATCAATGGTTTCCAACAATTAACAACACTACCAAGGCATCAATATCAATTCTTTGCATAATCATCAATCAACAACATTGCTTTTAGCTACCTTACACATAGGTTGCAACAAAATTGTCACTACACAACATACTCCAACTATTAAATTAGATTTAATAAGTTAGATCAACACAATGTTCTTAAAACAACAACCAGACCTATGTTTTTTCCCAATTGACATCGGTACTAGCATTAACACTGCCCTTAACAATAAGTCTTATGTCTTCTCAATTGATATCAATACTAGCATTGTAGAGACACAACTGCATACTTCCAAATATACTAGTAATTTGCAACAACATAAATAACAACTCTAATCAACTTGCAAATTAAAGCCACTAGTCAACATGGTTAAATTTGTCTATTAACCCGTTAGATTAGACCATCTTTAAACAACCGGCAAGGTTTCTTTAACAGTATCATTAATTTACATCATCTTAATGTTCTAACTATGCATCAAGGTTTAAACTTTTAACATTAACGAGTATCATAAGCACTTTTAAAGCAAGGCAACAGATTCTAAGCATGTACATTAACCCATTTAATCACTCTCGCTAAAGAGTAAACTACAATACTAGTAGTCTATTTATTGTCCAGCTAGAGATGATAATCACATTGAATTGATTCAACTCAAAATTTAACTTAGCAACACATCATTCCATAAACCACATTGTTACCTGCTACATAGCACGGACATAAACTTTTCTAAACACCTTCATGGGCTCGAACTCTTGACAAACATGATGCAACTCAACTTTTAAAGATAACCACAACTCAAGAACCAGAACGAACACCGATATAAAATTTCTCCTTTCCAGGCAAGGAAGAAAAACAAAACTCCAACAGAAATGCAGGAGAGCTCAACTCTCAAATTCCCAAATTTGCCCACAAAACTCTTCAAGAAATCTCAAGATCTATACTGTGACACCACGGAGTGTCGTAACCTTATTTAACATGCATGATAAGGTCAAAAACAGTATGAGATGTGGAAATAAGGTTAAAACCATAGGATTTGGAGGTTTAAAACGTTTCCGGGCTGTTTCTGGGGTTTTGGGCCTTTCCGGGGGATTTTGGGCCTTAAAGAGGGGGTTTTGGGCTTTGGTGGGATGGATTAAGAGTCCTTCTAAGACTAGGAATCCTTGTTGGGGGCTGGTAGGTGGGCTCCCCTGCCCTTATGTGCGCCCCACCTCCCCTCTATGCGCCCCACTCCTCCCCCTAGCCTCCTAGCCGCACCCCTCCCCCCATTGGCCGTGCGCCCCTTGCCCTCTCCACCTCCCCACCTCCCCACCACCTCTCCTCCACCCCCTTGCTGCCCTAGGGTGGCCTCCCCACCCCTGCATCCTCGTGGATCCATCCGAGGAGCGAGGAGCGAGGAGCGTGGAGCGAGGAGCGAGGAGACCTATTGGAGTTTTCGTGCGTCGGGCAAAGGAATGATCATGGGGATCCTTGGGGTTGATCTAGGTACTGTTCTTAGGGTGTTTATCAAGTTTTTAGATCATTTGGTGGTGCTGGATTTGAGTAATTTGGATTAGATCTAGATGTTGCCACGTTTCTGTTTTGGGATAGCATGAGCAGTCGACCTAGGGTTTGCGTTTTCGTCAATTTATAATCCGAATCTTGTCGTACGGATGTTGAAGAAGTTGTAGATAATTTCAATACCTTTCAGTGGGTATAAAGAAAGTTAAATTCCGCCCAGCCGTTTGAAAGTTATGGCTGTTTTACCGAGCGTGTTAAAATCTGTGACGTAATTGGAACAGATCACGGTAATCTGTAGATTAAACAACTTTAGAGTCCGAATCAGTCTTTCCTTATACCTAGAGAAAGTTGAGAAATTCCTAAGCTACACGAGGATGTACTCGTTTAATTGATTCGGAGTCCCAGAACTCAAGTTATGCCTTTTGCAAGGCTGCTGTCCCGACGGGACAGAACCTCTGTTTTTAGATTTTGCGAGTAGTTGGCAATGTCGGGGTAGATGATGGTTTGCGTACTGTTTTGTGGACATGATTGTGAGTGTGTGATGCCTATGTGCAGGTGGTGCGACCCCGGGAGTGACTTCTACTTCCTGCCAATCCGTTGCCCGTGGTTGAGGCAAGTGTGTTGTAATGGGTAGCGACTTGTAGGTTGCTTGTTGAGAATAGATGAGATTGATTACATGATATATGATCACTTGCCATGCTTTAATGATTGCCAATGATATGATGATCATGTTTAGTATGTTATGATGCCATGTGTTAATATGTGAGTTAAATATGATGTTGGCAAAATTGCATACATGACATGTTACATGGCCCGGGCGGTGAGAAAGTCATAACTAATCCGGGAAGGTCGGTGAGAAAGATATGACTAATCCAGAGAGCCACTGAGTAAGTCCTACATCGTGATTCCATCCACGTGGTGTTTGGAAGCGAGGAGTAGGCACCCTCCATCTTCGGGATGGAAGGGGGGAGAGGGTGCACACCGACGGGTGTGTACTCAACCATACCGGTATGAGTTTCCAAGGAGACATGAGCATTGCATTACATTGCATACATAATGATGATGATATTGTTAAGTGTTCATGAATGAGATGATATACATGTTGGGAGATGTTATTGCCATGATATTGTTCTTGTTGTCCATTGCAATATGCTTGCTGAGTTTCGAACTCACGCTTGTGTTTTCTTGTTGTTTTAGGTACCATGAGATCGGCATGAGGGGAAGGGAAATAGTCACACGCCCACACGTAGCTTCACCATATTGATTCCACAAGTCATTATATTAGTTTGATAATAAATTGCGTGTGATGCTCATTGATTTAAGGCTTAGCTTTGCTTTATGAGAGTTTTATTGTTCGTTTGACACTTGGAGACATTAAGTGCTTGATGATAGTCTTATATTGTCGTTAAGACTCTAATTATTGTTGTTTTAGATGTCTCTCATATTGCCTTATTGCTATACTATTGTTGCTCCTTTAATTCAAGTTAAAACAAAGGAGATGCTGCCGAAATCTCGGTTTTTTAGCATATGTACCTTTGCTGGAATTTATGGTAAATTGTGGTATTTAGATGTTGTTTAGCTTATGTTTGGTAGCATTCAGGCATATTAAATGCCGGAGTGTTACAGTTGGTATCAGAGCGGGCTGTAGGTCCTTGGAATATGTATTTTTATTGTCATACCTTAAGTTGCAACTAAAATATGATGTGGAATAACTTAGAAACATGGCTTAGGTCTTAACTAAAATTTTGTTATAGGATAGCAACATTAAAACTTGCTAAAGTGGTATAACTAATCTAAAATTTGACACACTTGGTTGCACAGTAGGATGGGGTTTTGGTTCATCATTGCATCGCGCTTAATTATTTGATGAAGATTATGCCTATGATGATGGTTGATCGTTGTTCTTGATTATTTGATGTTGTGCTTTTATTTATGTGGTTGGATGGTTGTCTGTCTAAAGCAGCCATGCCGAGGGGTAGACACCGTGGACGCCGTGGCCGTGGAGGCCAGGGGCGAGGCTCCCAGGGAGTTGCGGAGTCTGTTGCTAAGGGTAGCGTTTCGCTCAACGCTCATGGGCCAGCTCAGGAGGAGCTTCCAGCGGCACAGTCAGGGGCGGAGGTACCCGTCGCCAATGAGGATTTAGTTCAGGCTCTGCAGAGGGAGATCCAGGAGCTGCGCCAGCAGTTGCGGGCAGCCCCTGCTGTTGTGCCTCCCCCTGCAGTGGCTCCAGTTGTTGCCCCCGCTGTGCCAGAGCCGAGGATGAGTCTCCAGGAGTGGATGTCCCTTCGTCTTGACACTTTTGATGGAGCGGGCACGCCGATCCAGTCCGCAGATTGGCTGCGATACATGGAGAGGCAGTTTGAGGTCCTAGAGTTGACCTCAGTCCAGAGGGCTCGCTTTGTGGCCTTTCAACTGAAAGGCCAAGCTGATATCTGGTGGGAGGGGGTTCTGGCTGCTAGAGCCCCCGATCTTGGTCCAGTCACCTGAGAGGACTTTGTGGCTCGCTTCCGAGCCAAGTTCTACCCAGAGTCTTTCCTTGAGCGGATGGAGCATACTCTGACGACTCTTTCCCAGGGAAAGAGGTCGGTGGAAGAGTATGAGGTGGAGTTCAACAGCGTGGTGCGCCGTCTTGGTGTGGCGGTAAACGGCCAGGGAGAAGGCAAGGAGGTTCCGTAGGGGCCTCAACCAGGAGTTCAGAGTTGTCATGGGGGCGACTGTCCCTCGTGACTTCTGCTCTGTGGTGGAGCAGGCGAAGGGTATGGAGCTCGAGTTGGAGCTTTCCCGGGATAAGCAAAACCCGGGCAGTTCAGGAGTTCCTGCGACCCCAGGCGGGGGCCAGAAGAGGACCTTTGGTGGAGGAGGTGGGTCTTCTCAGCGACCCACCTTCAAGAAGTTCAAGGGAGGACAGGGCTCCTCCTTAGGGGCTAAGATGGGGCCGCCCCAGTCGTCTTCCTCGCGAGCGGCTGTTCGTCCTGTGCCTGGGCAGGGCATGAAGTGCTTCAAGTGCGGTGGTGAGCACCGTGCTTCAGAGTGTGGTTGGACCGGGAGTTGCAACCACTGTGGCAAGCCCGGCCACATGGGACGAGTCTGCCGCATGAATCCTGGTAGCATCATCAAGTGGGAGACGGTGCCTTCTCCTCCCACTCCAGCAGCGTCTTCCAGAGGATCGGTGCACATGATGGCTACTCCTGTTTCTCAGCCGCCCTTTGCGTGGGCGCCAACAGCGGCTTACTGGTGCCCGCAACCGTCTGCTCCTCCTCAGTTGCCTCCTCCGCCCCCAGCTCTGTTGGGGCATCACCGAGTCGTGGCTCCCTCTTGTCTCGGCGCCATCAGGAGTGTACGCTTTGCCGACCGCCGAGTCAGCCGGGCATCCAGAGGTGGTTTCAGGTACTCTGCTCGTGGATTCCGTTGATGCCTTTGTTCTGTTTGATTCCGGAGCATCCTATTCCTTTGTGTCGTCGGAGTTTGCTAGTAGAGCTAAGTTGGGAGTTCAGCGGATTTCTGAGTTCGTGTTAGTCAGTTCTCCTGGGGGTTTGATTGCTAGCTCTTTGGTTTGCCCGGGTTGCACCATTGCCATTGATGATGAGGTTTTGTTTGCCAATCTTATGGTGATTCAGTTGGCTCCCTTTGATGTCATTTTGGGCATGGACTGGCTGCATCAGTACCGTGCCAAGATCTGTTGTTTCTGGAAGACGGTTGCCTTGCACGCCCCGTCCGGGGTAGAGTTGACCTTTCAGGGTGGTATACCCTCCAGTTCCGTCTTTGCTTTGGCTAGTCTGTTTTCTGGTTGCCGTTTGAGGCAGTTGGGTTTCCTCATGGCTATGTCAGAAAAGCCATCTTCTTCAGTTTCCATTGAGGAGATTCCTATAGTGAGGGAGTTTGTTGATGTGTTCCCTGACGAGTTGTCTGGTTTACCTCCTGTGAGGAATGTGGAGTTTCGCATTGATCTTGTTCCGGGCACTCGACCTATTTCTATCTCTCCATACCGCTTGGCTCGTCCTTTCCAAGATGAGTTGAAGAAGCAGTTGGAGGATCTGTTGGCCAAGGGCTTTATTCGGCATAGCGTTTCGCCATGGGGAGCACCCGTCCTCTTCGTTTCGAAGAAGGATGGAAGTTGGCGTATGTGCATTGATTATCGTGCTCTTAATCAAGTGACAGTCAAGAACAAGTATCCTTTGCCTCGCATTGAGGATCTGTTTGACCAACTGAAGGGAGCAAAGGTGTTCTCCAAGATTGATCTCCGGTCGGGGTACAATCAGATCCGTGTGAGGGAGCAGGACATTGAGAAGACTTCTTTCTCCACTAGGTATGGGCATTATGAATTTAAAGGTATGTCTTTTGGACTAACTAATGCTCCTGCTGTCTTTATGGAGGCGATGAACAGTATGCTACACCAGTACCTTGATGAGTTTGTGGTAGTGTTCATCGACGACATTCTGGTTTACTCTAAATCAGAAGAGGAGCATGAGCGACATTTAAGGCTTGTGCTGAGAACCTTGAGGGAGAATCAGTTCTTTGCTAAGCTGAAAAAGTGCGAGTTCTGGATTTCAGAAGTGGGTTTTCTTGGCCACGTCATCAATCCAGAGGGCATATCTATAGATCCTAGCAAAGTCTCAGCAGTTTTGGATTGGAAGAGGCCTTCCAATGTCAAAGAGGTGCGTAGTTTCCTTGGGTTGGCTGGCTACTATCGGCGTTTTGTGCAGGATTTCTCTATCATTGCCAAGCCACTTTCGCAGCTGACTCAGAAGGGGATGAAATTCCAGTGGACTGCAGAATGTGAGCACAGTTTCTGCACTTTGAAGGAGAAGTTAGTGACTGCTCCTGTTCTTACCCTTCCCGAGCCGGGGAAGCGCTTCACTGTTTATTCTGATGCTTCTCGTTTGGGACTTGGTTGTGTGCTCATGCAAGATGGCAAGGTGATTGCTTATGCATCGAGACAGCTGAAAAAGCATGAGCAGAACTATCCCACACATGATCTTGAGCTAGCCGCCGTGGTGTTTGCATTGAAGATATGGAGGCATTACCTGTACGGTGAGTCTTGTGATATTTTCACTGATCACAAGAGCCTCAAGTACATCTTTACTCAGAAAGATTTGAACTTGAGGCAGAGGAGGTGGCTAGAGTTGATAAAGGACTATGACCTCACCATCCAGTATCATCCGGGGAAGGCAAATGTGGTGGCCGACGCTCTCAGTCGCAAGACAGTGCCCCCTGTTGTTGATTGTCTTGTTGCTGATTTTGAGCGTTTGGGGGTCTCCTACTGCTTTGCGGGGACCGTGCAAGCTGAAACTCAATTGATTCTTGAGTCAGCGATTCCCAAACGTGTGCGGGAGGCACAAAGACATGATCGTTTGCTCCGGCCAGGTGAGGAAGCGCCTTGAGGATGGCAAGTCGGGAGACTTTACCGTTGATGATGCGGGAGTTTTGAGGTTTCGTGGTCGATGCATGCGTGCCTCGAAATCCCAAGTGAAAGAGGACATTCGAAAGAGGCTCATCGCACCCCTTACACGGTCCATCCTGGGAGACCAAGATGTACTGAGGACTTGAAAAAGAATTTACGGTGGAAAAGGAAGAGGGTGGATATTGCCAAGTATGTGGCGTCTTGTGGGATCTGTCGAGAAGATCAAGGTGAGCATAAACGTCCATTTGATGCATTGTAGCCATTGGAGATTCTGTGTGGCCATGGGATGACATCTCCATGGATTTCGTGGTTGGCCTACCTCGTACTCCACGAGGAAGGATCTTTGTTTGGGTTGTGGTGGACCGTCTCAGCAAGTCTGCGCATTTCATTCCTATCCGCACTACCAATTCTGCGAGCGACTTGGCTCCCATCTATGTGCGGGAGATTGTGAGACTGCATGGTGTACCCAAGACCATTATTTCTGATCGAGATGCGAAGTTCATCTCCAAGTTCTGGGAGAGTTTGCAGAGTGCTTTGGGTACGCAGCTTCGCCTTAGTACCGCTTTTCACCCTCAAACGGATGGGCAATTTGAGCGTACCATCCAGACTTTGGAGGACATGCTCAGGGCCTGTGTGATGGCTTGGAAAGGTAGCTGGGAAGATCATTTGCCTCTTGCAGAGTTTGCTTACAATAACAGCTATCATTCCAGCATCCGGGCTGCTCCTTATGAGGTACTGTATGGCCGGAAGTGCAGATCGCCACTTTGTTGGGATGCCGTCGGCGAGAGAGCAGTTCTTGGACCGGATTGGGTTCAACAGACTGTTGATCGCATGTCGGAGGTTCGGCAGAACCTTCTCGCAGCACAGAGCAGACAGAAAAGCTATGCTGATGTGAGGCGGCGAGACTTGGAGTTTGAGGTGGGTGATAGCGTACTCTTGCGAGTATCTCCCACCAAGGGTGTGGTGCGTTTTGGCACCAAAGGCAAGCTCAGTCCAAGATTTGTTGGGCCATTTCCTATCATCGCCCGAGTTGGTAGGCTGGCCTATCGTCTGGAGCTACCGGAATCCATGCAAGGTGTGCATAATGTGTTCCATGTCTCGATGTTGAGGAAATACTTGCATGATCCGGAGTTGGTGGTTCCGTTGGAACCATTAGTGCTTGAGTAGGACCTCACCTTCGAGTCCCGTCCTGTGGAAGTGCAGGGACTTCGGAGCGAGTGATGAAGAACCGGACGCTCAAGTTCGTTAAAGTATTGTGGTCACATCAGACCGAGAGAGAAGCGACTTGGGAGCTGGAGTCTCGCATGCGCGAGAAGTATCCCGAGCTTTTCGCCTCAGGTATGTGATGTGAAAACCTAGCTATCTTCGGTTTTGCTGGGTTGCATGTGGTGCGTTTAGAGTCGAGGTCGAATCCTGTTGAAGGGGGGAAGAATGTGACACCACGGAGTGTCGTAACCTTATTTAACGTGCATGATAAGGTCAAAAACAGTATGAGATGTGGAAATAAGGTTAAAACCATAGGATTTGGAGGTTTAAAACGTTTTCAGGAGACTACACAATACAACACCAGTTGAAGAGGAGACTACACCAGCTTTGGAGGAGGAGCTCCAAGAGGAACCGTCTACTTAGGGAGCGAGCCCAGTCAGTTGCCTGTGGTATACTGGATGGCACCATGAAGTTATTTTATTTTCTGCTGCTATTATTTCTCTCTTAATAAGTTTCGCCCTGCGTGGTGTATATTTGTAACTTGACCATAAGGTCGAGCAACCAGTTTGACTATTTAATTAAAGTACTTTATTAGTATCGAGTTGTATGATTGTGATATTTACCGATGTTAAGACTGTGTGCACTAGCGCGTTCCTAGACTAGTGCTGAATACACAGAGGGTCTGGATTTGCAAATTCGGGTCCCGACACGCCAATCCGTTGCCCGTGGTTGAGGCAAGTGTGTTGTAATGGGTAGCGACTTGTAGGTTGCTTGTTGAGAATAGATGAGATTGACTACATGATATATGATCACTTGCCATGCTTTAATGATTGCCAATGATATGATGAGCATGTTTAGTATGTTATGATTCCATGTGTTAATATGTGAGTTAAATATGATGTTGGCATAATTGCATACATGACATGTTACATGGCCCGGGCAGTGAGAAAGTCATAACTAATCCGGGAAGGTCGGTAAGAAAGATATGACTAATCCGGAGAGCCACTGAGTAAGTCCTACATCGTGATTCCATCCATGTGGTATTTGGAAGCGAGGAGTAGGCACCCTCCATCTTCGGGATGGAAGGGGGGAGAGGGTGCACACCGACGGGTGTGTACTCAACCATACCGGTATGAGTTTCCAAGGAGACATGAGCATTGCATTACATTGCGTACATAATGATGATGATATTGTTAAGTGTTCATGAATGAGATGATATACATGATGGGAGATGTTATTGCCATGATATTGTTCTTGTTGTCCGTTGCAATATGCTTGCTAAGTTTCGAACTCACGCTTGTGTTTTCTTGTTGTTTTAGGTACCATGAGATCGGCATGCGGGGAAGGGAAATAGTCACACGCCCACACGTAGCTTCACCATATTGATTCCACAAGTCATTATATTAGTTTGATAATAAATTGCGTGTGATGCTCATTGATTTAAGGCTTAGCTTTGCTTTATGAGAGTTTTGTTGTTCGTTTGACACTTGGAGACATTAAGTGCTTGATGATAGTCTTATATTGTCGTTAAGACTCTAATTATTGCTGTTTTGGATGTCTCTCATATTGCCTTATTGCTATACTATTGTTGCTCCTTTAATTCAAGTTAAAACAAAGGAGATGCTGCCGAAATCTCGGTTTTTTAGCATATGTACCTTTGCTGGAATTTATGGTAAATTGTGGTATTTAGATGTTGTTTAGCTTATGTTTGGTAGCATTCAGGCATATTAAATGCCGGGGTGTTACATATACTTCCAAGAAGGAAGAAGGATGCACCAGGGAAAATCAAATGTTCATTAAATCTTTTCCGATAAAAGATTCAAACTTAGCTCCACCAACTCAAGGCCTGCAAAAGGAGAAACTCCAATACTTTTTCTTAGATAGGGAGAACAACAACAACAACAAAAGTTTCCTCCTCAAGACAGTCCGTAATGACCAACAAAACCGGTATCAAAGCAAAAATAGCGACCAACAGATGCGCAACACAAAACCTTTCTTGTACGTCGTCAACCAAGGAAGACAAAACCACAAATCGCCTATGGAACAATCCGCGATAAATCAAATACCAAACACTTTTCTTTTGATTTCGATCGACTAAAACAAAGAAAACCAACCAAAACTGACCGTCAGAATGATAATGAACATCCACAGGAATCCACCACCAATCTCTTCTATTTGACTCCAGTCAACTACACGACCTATGACAGAAAAAGTGAGCACTCTTCTCCTACAGGGGTTAATATTTCTTCGTTGATGGCTTTAATCGACCATACCGTCAAACCACAACCTTACTATAAACAAAAAGGTGACCAAAACCCTTCGGCACCACAACCCCACTATATCACAAATAACAAGAACAATTCAATCATTTATCTCATAGACATAGCAACATGCATTATCAAATGAAGCATTCAACATCAAGGCTTAAATACAACATTTAAGCGTAAAGAAACGATACCCATAGCCTTTCCTACTGTGCATCCATGTGTGTCAAATTTTAGATTAAATATACCACTTTTGCAAGTTTTATTGTTGCTATCCTATAACAAAATTTTATTTAAAACCTAAGCCAGGTTTCTAAGTTATTCCACATCACATTTTAGTTGTAACCTAAGGTATGACACTAAAAATACACATTCCAAGGACCTACAGCCCGCTCTGATACCAACTGTAACACCCCGGCATCTACCATGCCTGAATGCTACCAAACATAGGCTAAACAACATCTAAATACCATAAACTAAGATAAATTACAGCAAAGGGGTAATTGCTAAAACCAAAAATTTCGGCAGCATCTCCTTTGTTTTTCCATGAATTGAAGCAACAACAATATGATCACAGGATATAGTATAAAGAATGACATCTAAATCATCAATAACAAGGGGTCTAGCAGTAGTATAAGCCTAGAATAAAGATTCCAACCATCTCATGATCCAAACGAAGTAAATGAGGAAACCAAGCACACAAATTAACCATTTCACCAAGTTGCATGGCACTACTCTTATTATCATGACCAAGATGAATAAATTGTCTATAAGTGTGGAGCTACGTGTAGATGTGTAGCTAATGCCCTTCCCCGTATGCCGGTTTCATGGTACCTAAAACAACAAGAAAGCACAAGCGTAAGTTCAACACTCAGCAAGTATATTGCAATGGTACAAAAGAACAATTACATGGCTACAACAACTCACATCATGTCTATCATCTCATTCATGATGACATATCATTATCATCATCATCATGTATGCAATGCGATGCGATGCACATGTCTCCTGGAAACTCATACCGGTATGGTTGAGTACACACCCATCGGTGTGCACCCTCTCCCCCCGCGGTGGATGGAATCACGATGTAGGACTTACTCATTGGCTCTCCAGAATAGTCATAACTTTCTCACCGACCTTCCGCGAACTAGTTATGACTTTCTCACCGCCCGGGCCATGTATCATGCCATGTATGCAAACATGCCAACATCATAAATAACTTGTACATTAACACATGGCATCATAACATAATAAGTATATTCATCATTTCAATGGAAAACATTAAAGCATGGCATGTGAACATATCATATATTCAATTTCAATCTCAACCAATCTAGCAAACTACAACCCGCTACCCATTCCAATACACTTGCCTCAACCACGGGCGACGGATTGGCGAGAAGTAGAGGGCACCCCCGGGGTCACACCACCTGCACATAGGCACCACACACTCAAAATCATGCCCACAAAACAATACGCAAACACTCTTCTACCCCGACTTCGCAAACTACTTGCACAATCCAAAAACAGAGGTTCTGTCCCGCCGGTATAGCAGACTTTCAACGAGCATAAATCGGGTTCTAAGACCCCGAATGGATTAAACGAGTACATCCACGCGTAGATTAGGAAATTTTCTAACTTTTTCTAAGTATATGGAAATACTAATTCGGAATCTAAAGTGGTTTAGTCTACAGAATACCGTGATCTGTTCCAATCACGTCACAGTTTTTAATACGTTCGGTAAAACGAGCATGCATAACTTTCAAACGGCTGGGCGGAATTGGACGTTCTTTATACCAACTGAAAGGTATTGAAGTTACCTACAACTTCTTCAACAGGAGGACGACCAAATTCTGACTCTAAATTGGCGAAAACCCAAACCCAACAGATCTTCTCCCGGTTCGCGCAATCTCCTCCCTCACGCCGATTCCGCCGGATCTCCTCGTCGCGGAGCCTCCCAACGGAGAGGACAGCAGGATCGAGAGGTGGGAATCTCCCCTAGGGCAGCAAGGGGGTGGAGAGGACATGGGAGAGGTGGAGGCGGCTAGGGTTGAGGGGGCGCATGTGGGCAGGGGGAGGACGCCCCCAAGGCAGGATAACCTGCCTCCCCCTCCCTCATGGGCCCAAAAATCCTCCCACCAAGGCCCATGACACATCCTCCTTGGGCCCGAACTCCCCTGGAGGGGCCCAAACCCCCGAAAACAGTCCGGAAACGCGAATAAACCTCATACCGTATGGTTTCAACCTCCAATTCCACATTCCATAATGTTTTTGCCCTCAACATTCACATTTTATAAGGTTACGACACTCCATGGTGTCACATAGCCGTAGCCTCGGTACGCTCCCCCGTACAACTACACAAAGGGTGTAGTTGACACCCCGAGGTACCACATGCAAGTTATTAGTAACTTACTCAACTAGGACCATCCCACTTCAGTCATGTGGTTGCACGATTGACTCAGTTCAAAGGCTTGCAAGGTTAAGTCCTTAGGGTGACCAGGGCAAGACTACCCAAAGAACCAAAATGACTTTCCCGGTACCAATCATGGCCCACCAGATCAACCTTGCCACTTGCCCCAGACTAAATATTTTCCCACCTAGTTTAATTATTGTGCAACACATGCCAACAATAATATCAGTTACCATGTAGAACCACAAAGGTACATAAACCTCACGTCATCACGTGGCAAGATTACACCATTTCCAAAATTCATTCCATATATCATTAGTCAATATTATTTTGCCATTTGAAACACCTTTCATGCAAGCATAACTACGCAAGTATTCACGGTCTAGCCTCCCGTGTTGGCACAATAGTATCATCCAACTAAATTAACCAACTTAAAGTGACAATGGATACATGGCATACAAATATTAATATCAAGGGTGAAATTAACAACTAGGTTGATTAGCTACTATACCCAAACCAATTTAATTTATTTTAACAACATAGCATGCATAATTCAACTCAAAATATACTTAAAAAATTAGGAGCAATATGGTCAAAGCACAACTTTCCTTTGTAAAGCAGCAAATCTTGGTTTGGAGCTTGATCCTCGAAATCCATGTCCTTACACAGCTCAACGTCTACGCGTAACAGATAAAGAACTAAATAAACACGCAAAACAACGTACAAACACACATTCAGAGAAATGCTGCAAATCAAACTAATTCATAATTTCACGAAAACTTCCAAATAATTAGTCTAGCATTTTATAAGATTTATAAAATTTATTTTGGAATTTTTGAACGTATAGTTTAAGAGATACAACATTCGTAAGTTTGGACTTTTCGCAAATAATTTAACAGGATAAATTCTTTTATAAAATCTCATAAAAATTACTTTAGAAAGGTATTAATTTATACTAATTACCAAAATTTGTTGCAAGTGATTCGGACTTAGAACGAATTTGTAGGGAAAAAGACAAAATTCGCAATTTTCAGAAACTAACATGTACACTAACTCTCATTCCATCTCTGCATGGTACTGTTCGGCGAGAACACAATCACATGCATGCGCACGGTTTGCTAAACAAGAGCATATTTAAACATACTTATACACACCATATACATATACATATATATATATATATACGTATACATATATTTACGTATACCGCCGAGTATATATTTTCGTATACATGCAAGCCGCTGTCTACTATATACGTATATACACACTAGCATATATATATAAACACACGCACGTCTAACCTGCTTACGTATTCTGGCATTCATCTAAACTAAATTATATACATATACATGCGTAACTATACGACGAGATCCACCGATCAGTAAATCTAGAGCGCACACGAAGGAAAAGAAAGACAGGTATACCGCTTGGTGCAAGGGATGCGAGATCGGAGAGTGCGTCGACGGCGGCGTACACGGTGGCAACGACGTAGATGTCGGCGGCGACGTACACGACGATGATGGCGGCGACGTAGATGACGGCGGCGATGACGTAGACAACGGTGGAAGCGACGGCGGCGACCAACGGCGACAGCGATGAGACGGCGGCGACGGCGACGGTGATGTCATCGACAACGGTGGCGTCAACAGCGGCGACGACGACGGCAACGGCAGCGGCGAGGCAATGGAAATGGTGTGGCTAGAACTTCTGTATATATTTGTTTTGGCTCTGTACTGCAGTCGCAAGGCAAAGCTAAAATGGAGAACTAGCCATTGAAACCATGACGTGAAGGATACTAGTAACCAGGTAGAGGGTAGATGAAAGAGTGCTTGCATTCAGGTCTTTCTTGATACTAGGATGGAAACGACTGGAACATGAATAGATGCTAATACTTGGTGCTAGGAGGGGAAATGATTGGAAGGAAAAAGAATGGAAAAGGCTGGCATGAAGAAGTGGCTGGAAAGAATGTATTGACGTCAAAGCATGGTGGCCATACGTTACTAGTCCATGCTTCAATGGAGAACTTTCCAATGCATGCATGAGAAACGGTTCAATGAAGAAATGGGAACGTGCATGAGAAACGCTAGAAATAAGAAGATACGACGGCTGGGAACTCCAACGTCCAATTACTAAAGCCTATACGTATATACACATACACATTCCAACACATGCTGTGGGAAAAAAATAACAGGGAGGTTCTAAAAATCAGAAAAATTCCTCTAAAATACTAGGAACTATTTGGAACCAAACGAAGTTGGTTTCGCGATTTTTCGACGTATAGATTTTTCGTAAAAATTCTTTTAGTAAATCAGACACCTGTACCGATTTTTATAAAATCAACGACTTACGTTATATAACATATTTTTCGAAAATATTTGAAAGAACCACTCTCGTCTACCAATTAACTTAATTATCATCAAAATTTTAAATTTTATACTTATTCAAAAATGTCTGATCTTTATTTAATACGATTAGTCCAACAAACTTGAATCCGAATTACTCGCAAGGCTTCCAAGTGAATTCGGAAAATACAAATAGTCCCAGAAACACACTAAATATATTAGAGGCAAATTTTGGGATGTTACACTTATGCTACCTCTTGGGATAAAAGTCTGCCGTATGCTGAGTTCAGCTACAATAACAGTTATCAGGCCAGTCTACAGATGTCACCTTTTGAGGCATTGTATGGTTGACCTTGTCGGACGCCGTTGAACTGGAATGAAACAGGTGAACGCCGTGTCTTTGGGCCGGACATTCTTCGAGAAGCCGAAGAGCAGATTGCTATGATTCGGGAAAGACTAAAGATAGCTCAGTCAAGACAGAAAAGCTACGCAGATAACCGCCGCCGAGACCTGAGTTTTGAACCAGAGGATTTCGTGTACCTTAGGGTTACACCTCTCAAGGGAGTTAAAAGATTCCAGGACAAAGGGAAACTCGCACCACGTTATGTTGGCCCGTTTAAGATTTTGAGCTGTAAAGGTGAAGTTGCTTACCAGTTGGAGTTACCGCAGTCATTAGCCGGAGTGCATGATGTGTTCCACGTATCACAACTGAAGAAGTGTCTTCGAGTGCTAGATGAGTAGACACCGTTAGAGTCGATAGAGCTGCAGGAGGATCTGACGTACAAGGAGCACCCCGTAAAGATTCTGGACACCATGGATCGAGAGACAACACATAAATCAACCCGTTTCTGCAGAGTTCAGTGGAGCAACCATGTAGAGAGAGAAGCAACTTGGGAGCGCAAGGAGGATTTGAAGAAAGAGTTTCCAAACCTATTCCTTAGTAAGCCCTGAATCTCGGGGACGAGATTCTGTTAAGGGGGGAGGTTTGTAACACCCCAATTTTAGGTTTTCATGATTTTATATGAGATTTTGCACTTTGGTGAATTTTTGGAATTTTCTGGAATTTATCTGGATTTATTTGGATTTAATTTGAATTTATTCCCTTTTGAATTAATTATAGAATTTAAAGTTTCAAATAAAATTTTGTTGGAAATATTTTATTTGAGTCCAAAATGTTCCAAAGTATTTTTCAGAATTTTTCTGATTAATTTGCTATTTTTCTTGAATTTAATGAATTTCTGGGAATTAATTTAATTGTTTAATAGCCGAGTGGGTTTGTACTGTTCCTCCGACTCGAACCCGACCGAGCTCGAGTCAGACTTGAGTCCGAGTCCGACTCGAACCCGACCCAGCCCTAACCGCTCAGCCGTTGGATCTCGATCCAACGGCCGAGATTGAGCCACGTCGCCCAATCCGAATCCAACTCGGATTCCACCGCCGCAGCCGAGTGGACCTCGGTTACTATGTTTTTCACGGACGTCGAGGGCCCTATTTAATTCGCCGCCACCCCTGTCGCGTAGCCCTCTTCTGTGCGCACCCGTAGCCCTAACTCTTCGAGCTCAAGCCACCGTGGTCGCGCTGCAATCGCTCGCCGTAGTTGATTTAGTGTTCCGTCGGGGTTCTCCGTTGTTTCTGAAAGACCCAGATGGCGATCAGAGGGGGGGTGAATGATCCCAAATAAAATTATCCCCTACTCAACATACTCCAAACAATCCCGCAAAGAAACTCGGTGCTCCTCAAAATCGCAAAACCCGCAAAATCGGGAACGAGTAGACAACTATGTGTATCCCTAGCTTACATGGATGAGAACCATGAATCATGTGAGGGATTTTCAAATCACAATCCTGGTTGTCAAGTGTCCAAATCAAAGAGGGATCAATTCAAATATGTAACACCCCAAAATTTTGCTTTTCTTAAATTCATGTGTGATTTGGCACTTTGGTGAATTTTTGGAATTTTCTGGAATTTATTTGGATTTATTTGGAATTTATTTGAATTTATTCCATTTTGAAATAATTAAAGAATTTAAATTTGCAAATAAATTTTTGTTGGAAATATTTTATTTGAGTCCAAAATGATCCAAAATATTTTCGGAATTTTTGGAATTTTTAAAGTCTTTTGCTATTTTTAATGAATTAAATGAATTATCGGGAATTATTTTAAATATTAATTATTGGAAAATCCAACTCGGGTCAAATCTTGTTCATCCGACCGAAGTCGGACTCGAGTCCGACCGAGCCGATTGACTCGACCGAACCCACTCCTAACCTAATCAATCCCAACCGTTGGATCAAGATCCAACTACCGAGATCCGTCCAACCTGCACTGAGCCGTGTCGGACCGGACCTGTCGCGCCGCGATCGTGGCGTTGGTTGTGCCACGTGGACGGCCACGATTTCATCGTCTCCGCCCGAGTCCGAAGCTGGACTCGCCGCGCGCCCGCCCGTAGCAAACTAGGTTTCCGCTAGGGCACGAACGCCGAGGCTATTTAAAGCGTGAGACGCCCCCGAGGTTGCCCTCATCCTTGCGCACCGCTTTCCCGAGCCATCTCGCTCGAAGCCGCCCGTTGAGCCGCAATCGCTCGCCGGAGTTGTCTCTTTCCTCCGCGGTTTGCGCCGTTTTCCGCCGTCTGGCCGTCCTCCGCCGTCATCAAGCCCGGATCCGGATTCCCAAGACGAGGCAGCGTTCGAGTACCCTCACTTCGCCGGAGCGCGCCCGAAACGCCGACGGCAAGGTCGCCGCCCGTCTCGGTCAAGCCAGCGCCGCCGCGTGCCATCGCCGTCCCTGAGCTTCGTGCACCGTTGGATCCAGATCGGACGGTAACGGTGAGTTCCCGTGTTTCCCAAACCCTCGAAACCCGCGTAGATCTGGACCGGTGGATCAAGATCCAGCGGTTCACAATCGCCACGTCTTGTAGCAAAGGCGATTATAGGATTAGATCCGGACCGTCCGATCTAGATCGAGCGGCCCCACGAGCATCGAGTAGTTTCAACGTGTTAACCCTGGATCTAATCCGCGCCGTTGATTTTCAAATCAACGGTCGTGATTGCGCCACGTGTCGGGAAGTTGGACCGACGCGGTCGCTGGCCCACGCAGCGTGGCGTAGACGCCGACACGCCGGGCCCGGCGTGTCGAGGGCCCGCATGTCGCTGGCTAACCAGCCAAGCGCCGACGTCACCCATGACGTCCGTTGGGTCCCACTGCCGGCCGTGGTCGAGCCTCGCCGACGCCGATGACGTCACCCGAGTGGGCCCACATGTCAGTCACGTGAGCCGTGGACCGAGTCCACCGTGGACCCGAGCCGAGCGTGGACCGAGCCCATGGACCGGCTGACGTCAGCAGGCCAATCAGGAGCTGCCACGTGTCCATGCTGACGCAATAATTAATTTCCGAAAAAGAAAATGATTTATTAATTCGAATAATGATTTCAAATTTAGATTCAAACTTCAAACGCTTATAACTTTTGCGTTTCAACTCCGATTTGAGCGATTCAAATTTCTAAATTTGTAGAAAAATGAGCTCTACCTAAATATGAATTTTATTTAATTTTTGGACTAAAGTTTTTATCTGCAAAATTATTTAATTGATTATTTAAACTTTAAATAATCATAACTTTTGCGTTTTAACTCCAAATTTGACGATTCCAGTTTCTAAAAATCCAGAAAATTGTGTTCTCTCTGTTTATGGATTTTATTTGGAGTTTTGGGATCTTTTTGCATAGTGTTTATTTGTGTATTTGCTATTTGCACGCTTTACGAGTAGACGTTGAAGTCTTGGGAGGGATTCGAAGGAGAAGTATTGACTCAGGATCCAACTCAAGACCAAGAGCAAGTGCTTTTTGAAGGCAAGTTGTGCTTTGACCATATTGATCCTATTTCGAAATCTATTTTGATTTAAACTATTGCATGCTAGTTCAATTAGAAAGATACTTTGTTTAAACATGGGGGTTAGATAAATACCAATTTGCTATATGACACCTTGATTACTTAAGTATGTGCCATGACCCTTTGTCACCCTAGTTGTGGTTTACTAGTTGGACATTATTAAATTGCCAACATGGGTTTAGATCGTTGTAGTATCGCTTAGACACGCTACGTGTTCATGACATGATTTTGGATAATCAAATGCTAATATTGACTTAATGATATATTGAACCTGTTTTGGAAAAGTATCATGTGATGTTGATGGCACATGGTGCATGGTAATCAACTGGGGTTTGATAAGCGATTTCGGCCAGGGCATGTGGCAAGAGTAATCAGGTGGGCAGTTGTGGCATTGGGAGTGTTGATTTGGTTTTAGGGTAGTCTTGCCCTGGTCACTCTAAGGACTTAACCTTGCAAGCCTTTGAACTGGGTCATACTTGCAACCACATGGCTGGAATGGGACGGCCCTAGTTGATTAAGTCGCTAAGGACTCACTTGTGGAGCCTCAGGGTGTCGATTACACCGTTTGTGTGATTATGCGGGGAGCGTATCGTGGTCGTGGCCAGGTACCCATCTAACGGTGTGTTGGTCCCATACTTCGCCTTGGCTAAGGGAAGGGATGGTGTAGAGCACGTCTGGAGAGGACCACCTGTGTTGTTTGAGGCTTCCGAAGGCTTTGTTATGATCGCTCATTCGCATACTCTTGTATGGCGATTCACTACCGACGTGGTGAGTGGATTGTATCTTGTGGGTAAAGTGCATAACCTCTGCAGAGTGTAGAATCTATTTGAATAGCCGAGTCCACGGTACTGGACATTGCTCGGGAATTACAGTCAAGGGTTAGATTTTCTGAAAATAACTTGGATTTGAAAAGTTGGGTTGGTTCAACAAGGAAGATGATGGAAATATGGTTTAGGATGGGGAAAAATGTTATTTAAACTTCTTGAAAAGTTATTTATGCTTTACTTGTTTTTACTGCTTTCGAATCTACTTATATTACTTGTCAAATCTTTGTTTACATAAATATACCTTAAGCTATTCCTTTGTACCAAGCCATGCATATAGTATATTAGCTTGCATTCTGTGCATGACTTGCTGAGTACCAAGTACTCACCCTTGCCTCAACACAATACCAGTTGAAGAGGAGATTACGCCAGCTTTGGAGGAGGAACTCCAAGAGGACCCGACTACTTAGGGATGCGAGCCCAGTCAGGTTACTGTGGTATCTTTGGATGGCGCCACGAAGTTTATTTGATTTTCCGCTGCTGTTATTTCTCTTTTAATAAGTTTCGCCTTGCAAGGCATATATTTGTACCTTGGCCACAAGGTCGAGTAACCCTTTGGTTATTTAAATAAAGTACTTTATTGGTATCGATTGGTATGATTGTGATATTTACCGATGTTAAGACTGTGTGCACTAGCGCGTTCCTGGACTAGTGCTGAATACACAGAGGGTCCGGATTTGCAAATTCGGGGTCCCGACAAAATACTTCTTTTCTAAAAGCGATCAAGCCAAAACACAAAAGCCTCTTTTAAAAAAGCAAAAGCAGATTTTTCAGAAATTGTCCTCACTTAGAGCAAGTGGATGGTGGAATTATGTTACTCTAAAATTTTTAGGAATTTTTCACCCTGTGAGAATATGAGTAGTGAAGCACTCCAACAAAAATCACCACCAAAAGCCTTCTACAAAAATCAGGAAAAATCAAGGACTACGAATAGTCAGGATCTTCAATCATGAATTTTGGGGCTCGGTTTTCACCTCATAGCTCCCAAATGGTTCAACTAGTGGACTCCAAAATTTTTCCACAGATGGGTATATGATCCACGCACCTTCTACAATAAGAATAAATCAAAAAGAATGTTTCTATATTTTTCTAAAAATCAAAGACTGACTGCTGCGCGAAGAACAAGTTCAGGACAGATTTGCAATCTTGATAGAAACTTGATCTCTAGTCTATCCTAGGGTTCAAGAAAGATGTAAAACCAAATGAGCACCCTTAATACATCCTTAATCAATAGCATTTAGAAGGAGAGGAGGCAAAACCAATTGCGAGAAAGTAAATTCCGAGAATTTACATGCGGGAAAGTAAATGCTGAATTTAAATTGCGTAAAGTAAAGACATAATGTAAATGCGGAATTTAAATTCACAAAAATGTAAAGAAAATCTTTGTATTTTCTGGTTGGAAGGTTTACACAGCCTCACTTCATGTGGGCAAATCTCAAAGGAGCAACTCAAATCTTCAAGTGAGGGAGGACACCCCACCCCCTCTATTTATACTACTCTAGGGCCACCTACCACCCTTGGATGAGTCCCAAACCCTAGGGCACTCCACCAAGGGCAAGGATTAACCCTCTCATTTCACCCCACACATGGGCTTTACATGGGCCACATTGGACATACATGGGTTTTAAACACAACCCGATCAACCCGATTATCGGTGTATTCTACACCAGGGTGCCCACTTCACCGCAGTAAGGGTGCAAGGTGGTCGCCCAGCGGACAGGTGGCGTCCAGGCCACGCCGCTAGCGGTCAGCAAGATGGTCGCCCAGCGGACAGGTGGCGTCCAGGCCACGCTGCTAGCGCTCAGTATGGAGGTCGCCCAGCGGACAGGTGGCGTCCAGACCACGCCGCTGGGCGCCCAGTTCTCGAGGCCACCTAGTGGTCTGTGCCATCACACAGAGGATCAAAAGCATTTAATGCATATCGTGCACATTAAATGGGGGTAATGAAGGCCACAGTGTGACGACGCATGTTCCCAACACGCGCATTTATTACGGGTGACGTCATGGCGAAATCCCCCCTGGTGAGGCAGGCGGAGCCGGCAGGCGCGCGGGGCCCGAGGCTGGGGTGAAGTCGGCTATGTCAGAGCATTAAGTGTGACACAAGACTAGTGACAGGTGCATTAAATGCAGTATGGCAGTGTAATGAGTGTGATACACTGATGTAAGCTCCCATGCGCCCCAGCCAGCCCAACTATAAAAGGAAGCTGGGGTGCATGGGAGAGGGGGTTCGAGGCATTCGGTTTGGTTCTTCAACCTCTGAAGAGTCGTTCTGTCTGTTGGTATTGTCTTAGTTTCCCCCAAGAACACAAGCAAAAGAAGATAAACAGGACTAGGGCTATTACTCGTTAGGAGGGCCTGAACCTGGATAAACCTAAGTGTCCCCTTGCAAGCTTCGCCATTGATTCCTCTTCTCCATCTTTTGAGCGATCTCCACGAAAGCCCCCTATTCCAACTTCATATACACCCGACCCGGAGGTGTCTGTTGGCTCTTACGCCGACAGTGGCACACCAGGTAGGGGGCTCGGTGGCTAGATTGCCCTTTCTTCTTCAACCTCCTCACGAAGCTTGCAAGAAGCTTTGGCGGTCGTCGGCATGGCGGATTCACATTCCAAGCACGACGACCTACTTGCAGAGAGCAGCACTCGTAGCTGATACCGGCGCCCAGCCAGGGCGTCGGACCTCCCGGGTCCCTCCGTCCTGAGAGGGACACGTGTTGCTTCCGCGCTCGGAGGACAGCCCGTCCGACGACGCCTGTTGATGGGAGACGACACCCCAGCGCGGAATCTTCCTGCGGCCTGGCTGCTCCTCGATCACCCTCCAATTACGCTAGGGGCGAAACCCTGGCCGCTCCATGGCTACGGGACATTGCCCGTAGATGCCGCCCAGCAGCAGGTGGAGGCGGCAAACCAGCCAGGCGCTTCGAGCGTCGGGCGGCAGGACATGCGCGCGATCGATGCGCAGGCTTCCAGCCGCCCCGGCAGAGTTTTTTCTGGCCACGAGGGCCGGGATCAAGGGAAGGGAGCGCAGGTTGCAGCCCCCTCGGATATCGGGGGACGTGCACATGCTCCCACCCCTTCTTGCGGTCCCCCCAAGCCGGAGGGGGGCCACGAGGATCTGAGGGCCCGTCTAGACGAAAGGTGGCTACAGTGCGATGATGACTTGCGTAATGTCCTTAGGGGGTGTCGCGAGCATGCGCAACGTCGCACTTGAAGGGAATATGCCCTAGATCAATCATGGTGATGATTGTAATACGTCTTTGTTCATGTAATAATGATAACTTTGTTTATCGGTTCCCTGAATATATGTTACGACTTTGTTCATTGGATACGATCTGATTGTGAAACACATTGTCAAGTGACATTATTCTAAACGGGTCCCTGATCCATATCATTACGAGGAGCGGTGATAATTTGATCAGCACATGTATTGGTTGATGGTAATGTTTCGCATACCATAGATATGGAGATATCAAACCAATAATGTGGACACATGTTGGAGAACATGGGTAGTCGGACAAGACCCACTCCGAGACGCTGTGAGTTGTTATCTCTTATAGTGCCATCAGCGTATAGTCTCGAGTGGTACGCCTATATGGTCCTTAGACCTGAGATTGTCATGGATGCCTAGCATGTAGACTTGTATGCTTTGGTATCATCAAACGCTACACCGTAGCAGGGTAGTCATAAAGATGAAATCTTGGGTATGCCACGATACATTGCCAAGGGTGTGATGATCAAGATGGGATTTGCCCCTCCTAGATAACGGAGAGATACCTCTGGGCCCCTCGAGTGGATGGATAAGGAAAATGCACGGCCGTGCTAATATGACTAAAGAGTTGGTCATGGTTTGTATCCATCACCTTTGTCGAGTGAAGTGGTCGAGCTATCAACAAGGGTGGCACGCATCTCGCCTTGAGCTTGACTGGTATCGTGTGGTGAAGGGATCGGTATGTGAGTGTATCAAGGTTCACCGAATATTGATTCTGTGCATCCGGGGTCAATACGCATCGCTAGGTGTCATTTGTTGATCAATGAATTGGAAACGGGTTCGAATTCATAACCGACTTGCACCGAACCTAACGGGTCACACACTTAACGAGTTGGAATAGTTTACGGGTTTGTGCATGGATAGGATCCGCATTGGAGATGGAAACCTAGCGGGCTTCGCCCACTAGCGTGTCTATAAAAGGGGAGGCCAGGAGCAGTGCATGGCACGGATTAGAACCCTCACCACGCTCACCGCCGTGCATCCTCCCCGCTCCCGAAACCCAAGTCTGTGCGGTGAGGTGCTAGCACACCCCGCACGGCGTTCTGCTCGATGCGTGTGGATATGTTAGAGGCGCCGCCATCCGTGGACGCTTTTGGTTGGATCTCCGGCGACTTTCATCGGCGACCACTCGGACGCAGGTCGGCGACCACGCTGACGAGATCGGCGACCACTCCGGACGAGGTCGGCGACCACGGACGAGGTCGGGCGACCACGCGACGAGATCGGCGACCACTGGACGAGGACGGCAACAACTTCGGTGGAGATCGGTGCCGATCGGGAGGTGATCAACTACTTCCTCAACGGCGTGAATCGCTTCCATTTGCATCTGCGCGACAAGGGTAACGATCTGTGATCCTTTACTTCCATGTGATCTTGGGTGTTCGTGGTAGAAATTTTGATTTTATGCTCGCGTAGCCTACCTGTAACCCCAACAGTGGTATCAGAGCCGATCATGTGTAGTTTTGGATCTGGATCACGCGCACATGTCGATGTGCTGTTATGTTTATCACGGATTGATTGGATCAATCGGTATTGGGGAAGTATGAGGTATGGGTTGGTGGCTCTACACGATCAAAAAGATTAGTTCGTGCTCGTTTCAGATTCGTGCCATGCATTACCCCTACCGGCTGGTAACACCATCGGGGTAGTAGCAAGTGCCGAACATATCGAGCCAACAGATCGAGATCGGTGTGGTCGCCACCCTCTCAAGGGGACCTCGCGCGATGGATCGATGAAGATCGATCCTATGGAAACTGAGACATTCTGATGGCTCGGAATCAGCTTGATGAGATCAATCCGATTAAATTTCCATAGCGGGACCGCCGTGATAGTCAGCATAGTGTCCATAAATTAAAACTTGTTCACTTCCCCCGCGCTAGAATCGATCCAGCGCCTAACTTGTTTTTGCGGGGTATGTTGTGAACAGTATGGACCCTTTGTGTATTTGATGCATGATTGTGAAATTCATGGCCTGCGTGTCATGATTAATTGCGGCTGTGGGCTGTCATATTATTGTATAACGGCCTGCGTGCCGGCATGTGATGCCTTGAATCCTCATGTAATTTTGCTACTAGCTGCTAGATGTAGTAGTTTAGTACATGTTCTTGGAGGCTTCAATTCTGATGGCCGGGTGTGCAAGGAAGGTCGTGGAAGATGGAGATCGCCACGCCATAGGCCATACCAGTTCACAGTCTATTTGCTTTGCCTGTGATGATTTACCTTGCATTGCTATTCTTTCACGTCATATGTGGTGAATATGTTAATCTGATTGAATAGTTTCCCTCGAAAATTAAGAGTAAGATGCCCTTTTTCAATAGCTGCGTCATCTTGTCTTGTACGATGGTGGATAAGGTCTTGACAAGTCAGAACGCCACCCTCTTACTTGTACAATAGAGTGAGTGTAGCCTAACCCGTGCACTCACGAGCATAGTATTGGTTTGCTTAATCTGAGTCATCCAAATAGGATTTGGGACTTCGGGGCATCAGTGTTGGGCGCCGGGGCATATGATGCCACCCCAACAAGCAAGAGTCACATATGATGTGATTGACAAGGTGTTGCCTACCTATGTCACGGGTTCAAGTGGTATTGACAAGTCATTACCCGAACCGTAGTGACCATGGATCTTGTTCCATGGAGATCGCCAGAGGGAAAGTGATCTTAATGGAAGCATCTTTTATTAAAATTATTTAATAAGAGATTAACATGAACTTAGTGCTGAAACTTTGCTTATTTATGTTGTAGATGGCACCAAACGCTGTTAATACAAACTCTGGTTTTAACTTGCGATCGATTCTAGAGAGGGAAAAACTCTCTGGGACGAATTTTATGGATTGGTATCGAAGCTTGAGAATTGTTCTCAAGGCTGAAAAGAAGGAATATGTTCTAGACGGTCCATATCACGATGAATTGCACGAAAATGCATCCGCTGGCCGATAAGCGTGCTTATGAGAAGCACACTAACGACGCCCTAGATGTCAATTTGTCTCATGCTTGCCACAATGAACTCTGAGCTTCAAAAGCAATATGAGCACGCCGATGCCTACACTATGATTGTAGGCCTTAAGGGCATGTTTGAGAACCAAGCAAGGGCTGAAAGATATTCGATATCTAAAGCATTGTTTGCGTGCAAATTTGGTGAGGGTGCTTCTGTTAGCCCTCATATAATCAAGTTGATTGGTTACATTGAGAGCTTGGAGAAGCTCGGTTTTCCTTGCAAAATGAGTTGGCCACAGATGTGATTCTCGATCGCTCCTGCGAGCTATGAACCGTTCATTACGAACTTTCATATGAACAGCCTAGAGAAGAATCTGATCGAATCGCATGGAATGCTGAAAGCTGGAAGAGAGCATAAAGAAAGGCACAAATCATGTGATGATGATTCAAAAGGATAAGAAAAGGAAGCGCAAGGCTATAAGTTGTGGTGAGGATAAGATCCAAGACCCAAAACCAAAGCCTAAAGAAAGGCCAAAGTTTGGCCCTAATGCTTCGATAAATGTCACTCTGCAAGGGTTGTGGGCATTGGAAGAGAAAGCTGTCTAAAGTACGGAAGACAGAAAGAAAGGAAAGGTTCCTTCTACTTCAGGTATTAATGTTATAGAAGTTAATCTTGCAACTTGTCCTACCGAGTCTTGGGTATTTGATACCGGATCAATGATTCATACTTGCAAATCGTTGCAGGGGTTACGAAGGACTAGAGATTGCAAGATTGGCGAGTTGGAAATTCGCGTCGGCAATGGAGCAATGGTTGCTGCGAAGGCCGTTGGTGTCTATCCCTTGTCATTACCTTCTGGTTTAGTCATGGAATTGAATAATTGTTATTACATTCCTGCCTTGAGTAAGAACATTATCTCTTCTTCTTGTTTAGAGGAAGATGGATATGATTTTGTAATAAAGAACAGGAATTGTTCTATTTATTTTAAAGGCTTGCTCTATGGTAACTGTCCATTGGTGAATGGGTTGTATGTTCTAGATCTTGGTAATGCTTCTATAAACAATGTTAATACTAAAAGACTCAAAACAAATGATGCTAATTCCACTTATTTATGGCATTGTCGCTTGGGCCATATAAATAAAAGACGATGGAGAAGCTCCATAAAGATGGTCTTCTTGGTCCATTAGATTTGGAATCTTTTGAAACATGCGAGTCTTGTTTACTTGGCAAGATGACAAAGGCACCTTTCACTGGCACAAGTGAGAGAATGCGCGAGTTGTTGGCTCTCATACATACCGATGTATGTGGACCAATGAGCTCAATTGCCGAGGTGGTTATCGATTACTTCATTACTTTCACCGATGACTTTAGTAGATATGGCTATATCTATCTAATGAGGCATAAGTCTGAATCTTTTGAAAAATTCAAAGAGTTTCAGAATGAAGTAGAAAATCATTTGGGCAAGAAAATTAAATTTCTACGGTCCGACCGTGGAGGTGAATATTTGAGCCAAGAGTTTAGTGATCATCTAAAGAGTTGTGGAATTGTTCCACAATTGACTCCGCCCGGGACACCTCAATGGAATGGGGTATCCGAACGGAGGAACCGAACTTTGTTGGACATGGTACGGTCTATGATGAGTCAAGTCGATCTTCCATCGTCATTCTGGGACACGCTCTAGAAACAATTTGCGTTCATGCTTGAATAGGGTTCCATCTAAATCCGTTGATAAGACACCATATGAGTTATGGAAAGGGAAACATCCTGACTTGTCTTTTCTTAAAATTTGGGGCTGTGAGGCTTATGTAAAACGTATGACGTCTGATAAGCTTTACGCCAAGTCGGATAAATGCTTCTTTGTGGGGTACCCAAGGGAAACCAAAGGGTATTATTTTTATAACCGGGAAGAAGGCAAAGTGTTTGTCGCCGGATGGTGTCTTTTGGAGAATGAGTTTTTCAAAAGAGCTAGTGGGAGCAAGGTGCAACTCGAAGAAGTTCGAGAAATACCTGAAAATGCTTCAGCTCCAGCTAGTCCTCAGCAGGATGAGCAACGTGTTGTTGAACCTGTTGATGAGGTGCCAGCCCCACGGAGGTCCTCACGGGCAAGCCGCGCTCCTGAGAGGTTCATGTTCCTCATGACGGAGCAACGCGATGTGTTATTATTGGAAAATGACGAGCCCAAGGATTATGAGGAAGCTATGGTGGGCCCAGACTCTGAGAAATGGCTGGAGGCCATGAGATCCGAGTTAAAGTCCATGTATGATAATCAAGTTTGGAGCTTGGTTGATCTGCCTGATGGTGTAAAAACTATCGAGTGCAAATGGGTCTTTAAGAAGAAGATAGACGCCGATGGAAATGTTCACATTTTTAAGGCACGATTGGTGGCAAAAGGGTATAAGTAGATTCATGGTGTGGACTATGATGAAACTTATTCGCCAGTCGCCATGGTAAAATCTATCCGGATCATGCTAGCAATTGCCGCATATCATGATTATGAGATTCGGCAAATGGATGTCAAAACGGCTCTCCTAAACGGAAACCTAAGCGAGGATGTGTACATGGTACAGCCCGAGGGTTTTGTCGATCCTACTAATGCTGGCAAAGTATGCAAGCTTAGGAAGTCCATTTATGGACTGAAGCAAGCATCTCGGAGTTGGAACCTTCGTTTTGATGAAGTGATCAAACAGTTTGGCTTCATCAAAAATGAGGAAGAGCCTTGTATTTACAAGAAGGCTAGTGGGAGCGCACTTGTATTTACGGTCTTGTATGTGGATGACATACTATTGATCGGAAATGATATTCGATGTTGGATCTTGCACAATCTTATCTCGAGAAAGAGTTTCTCGATGAAAGACTTGGGAGATGCAGCATATATTTTGGGCATAAAGATCTATAGAGATAGATCAAAAGGCTAATTGGATTGAGCCAAAGTGCATTACATTGACAAGATACTAAAAGCGGTTTAACATGCATGATTCCAAGAAAGGTTTCTTGCCAATGTCACATGGTGTAAGTCTTAGCAAGACTCGGTGTGCTTCGACACTGATGAGCAAGAGAGAATGAGTCGGATCCCATACGCCGGCTATTGGATCCATCATGTATGCCATGTTGTGTACGCGCCCAGATGTGTCATATGCTCTGAGTGTCACGGCAGGTACCAATCGAATCTGGTGATAGTCACTGGGTGGCTGTAAAGAACATCCTCAAATACTTGCGAAGGACTAAGGAGATGTTCTTGGTCTTTGGAGGAGAGGAGGAGCTCGTCGTAAAGGTTACGCCGATGCTAGCTTCCAAACCGACGAGAGATGATTCGCGATCGCAATCCGGGTTTGTATTCTGTCTCAACGGTGGGGCGGTGGTGGAAAAGTTCCAAGCAAGAGACGATGGCGATTCCACAACGGAGGCCGAGTACATTGCAGCACGAAGCGACAAAGGAAGCAGCTTTGGATCAGGAAATTTATTTACGAATTGGGAGTGGTCACTAGTGCATCCTTTCCAGTGGACCTCTATTGTGACAATAGTGGTGCCATTGCACAAGCAAAGGAGCCTAGATCTCACCAAAAATCCAAACATATACTCAGGCGATACCACCTGATCCGAGAGATCATTGAGAGAGGTGATATCAAGATAAGCAAAGTGCACACGGATCTAAATGTGGCTGATCCGTTGACAAAGCCCCTTCCACAACCAAAGCATGAGGCGCACACAAGAGCAATGGGTATTCGGTACCTATATGATTGACTCTAGTGCAAGTGGGAGATTGAAGGGAATATGCCCTAGATCAATCATGGTGATGATTGTAATACGTCTTTGTTCATGTAATAATGATAACTTTGTTTATCGGTTCCCTGAATATATGTTACGACTTTGTTCATTGGATACGATCTGATTGTGAAACACATTGTCAAGTGACATTATTCTAAACGGGTCCCTGATCCATATCATTACGAGGAGCGGTGATAATTTGATCAGCACATGTATTGGTTGATGGTAATGTTTCGCATACCATAGATATGGAGATATCAAACCAATAATGTGGACACATGTTGGAGAACATGGGTAGTCGGACAAGACCCACTCCGAGACGCTGTGAGTTGTTATCTCTTATAGTGCCATCAGCGTATAGTCTCGAGTGGTACGCCTATATGGTCCTTAGACCTGAGATTGTCATGGATGCCTAGCATGTAGACTTGTATGCTTTGGTATCATCAAACGCTACACCGTAACAGGGTAGTCATAAAGATGAAATACTGGGTATGCCACGATACATTGCCAAGGGTGTGATGATCAAGATGGGATTTGCCCCTCCTAGATAACGGGAGAGATACCTCTGGGCCCCTCGAGTGGATGGATAAGGAAAATGCACGGCTGTGCTAATATGACTAAAGAGTTGGTCATGGTTTGTATCCATCACCTCGCCGAGTGTAGTGGTCGAGCTATCAACAAGGGTGGCACGCATCTCGCCTTGAGCTTGACTGGTATCGTGTGGTGAAGGGATCGGTATGTGAGTGTATCAAGGTTCAGCCGAATATTGATTCCGTGCATCCGGGGGTCAATACGTACTGCTAGGTGCCGCTGTTGATCAATGAATTGGAAACGGGTTCCGAATTCATAACCGACTTGCACTGAACCTAACGGGTCACACACTTAACGAGTTGGAATAGTTTACGGGTTTGTGCATGGATAGGATCCGCATTGGAGATGGAAACCTAGCGGGCTTCGCCCACTAGCGTGTCTATAAAAGGAGGCCAGGAACAGTGCATGGCACGGATTAGAACCCTCACCACGTTCAGCGCCGTGCATCCCTCCTGCTCCCGTAAACCCAAGCTGTGCGGCGAGGTGCTAGCACACCCGCACGGCGTTCTGCCGATGCGTGTGAATCTTGCTAGAGGCGCTGCCATCCGTGGACGCGCACCGGTTGGATCTCCGGCGACTTTCATCGGCGACCACTCGGACGAGGTCGGCGACCACGCGGACGAGATCGGCGACCACTCGGACGAGGTCGGCGACCACTCGGACGAGGTCGGCGACCACGCGGACGAGATCGGCGACCACTCGGACGAGGACGGCAACAACTCGGTGGAGATCGGTGCCGATCGGGAGGTGATCAACTACTTCCTCAACGCGCGTGAATCTGCTTCCGCTGCATCTGCGCGACAAGGGTAACGATCTGTGATCCTTTACTTCCATGTGATCTTGGGTGTTCGTGGTAGAAATTTTGATTTTATGCTCGCGTAGCCTACCTGTAACCCCAACAGCACTGGCCGCCCGACGCCTAGTGGTCGGGGGGGGGGACCTCGCCACACTCATCCAGGCGTGGAGGACGACCTCCACGCCCTGGAACAGACAAAGGGGGAGTCCCTGAGGGAATTTATCCGGCGGTTCAGCCACTGCCGTAGCACAATCCGCTGGATTTCCGAGCAGTCGGTGATCACAGCGAGGCCCGAACCTCGAAAGCCTCCGATCACAAGAAGAAGAAGAAGCGCAAGGAGGCCGGCGCCGGAGAGATCTTGGTCGCTGGGCCAGAAGCCAAGCCCTAGAGGCGCGATCGCCGGGACAGGAGGGGTGATCGTAGGGACCACCGTTCACCCCGCTGAGAAGAAGACGGGGGCAAACCCTACTGCCCCATCCATAGGACCAGCGGACATGATCTGGCGGATTGCCAGTCGTGTCCAAACTAGTGGAACGACGGCTCAAGGAACACTGCGAAGACGACCACGATGACGCGGGTGAAGATGGATCGGCTGGAAGCCCTGCGCCTCAGCAAGCAGGTGCAGGACCTGGCCGGCGCCACCTGTTCGGCTCGAGGCGAGGACGACTGCCTAGAGGTACCCCCGACCAAGGCCCATGCTTCACCCGGTCCCTCGGGTGAGGTGAAGGTGGTCCCTGTGGGTGAGGACAGTTCTGGGAAGGTCGTGAAGATCGGCGCCAACCTCAGCGCCAAATAGGAAGATGCACTCATCACCTTCCTCCGGTCTAACTTAGATGTGTTTGACTGGGAACCATTTGAAATGACCGGGGTCCCTAGGGAGGTGATTGAGCACCGATTGGCAACGCTCTCTAGAGTGCACCCAGTCCGGCAGAAAGTCCGGAGGCAGGCACCAGAGCGGCAAGGTGCCACTCGGGATGAGGTGGAGAAACTGCTGCATGCAAGGATCGTACGGGAGGCCACCTACCCTGAGTGGCTGGCCAACCCTGTGCTTGTCAAAAAGTCAAACGGGAAGTGGCGGATGTGCATTGACTTCACTGACCTTAACAAAGCCTGCCCCAAGGACCCGTACCCTCTGCCACGAATAGACGTCGTCGTTGACTCCACAGCAGGATGCGAGATCTTGTGCTTCCTGGATGCCTACTCTGGCTACCACCAGATCAGCATGGCACGGGAAGACGAGGAGAAGACTGCTTTTGTGACCCCTCTCGGCATGTACTATTATGTTCGAATGCCCTTCGGGCTGAAGAACGCTGGCTCAACTTACCAGCGAGCTATGCATACTATATTTCGGTCACAGATTGGAAGAAACCTTGAAGTGTATGTTGATGACTTGGTAGTGAAGACCAAAAAGACTGCTGGACTTGTTGAAGATCTAGAGGAGACTTTCTCCCACCTCTGGCAGTATTGTTTGAAGCTGAATCCTGAGAAGTGTGTGTTCGGTGTGTCGTCCGGAAAACTGCTCGGGTTCCTCGATTCTAGTCGTGGAATCGAGGTCAACCCGGACAAGATCGTGGCCATCGAGCGCATGCAGCCACCCACATGGCTCAAACAAGTACAGTGCTTAGCTGGTCGCCTGGCCTCTCTCGGCCGATTCATAGCCCGACTGGGAGAGAGGAGCCTCCCCTTTTTCAAGCTATTAAAGAAAACTAACTTCTTCGAATGGACTACAAAAGCACAACAAGCACTCGAAGATCTGAAGAAGTACCTCTCCTCCCCTCCGGTACTAGTCGCCCCCGAGCCGGGCGAGCATTATTATATCGGCGCGGCCAGCCATGATTTGTGAGCGTGGCACTGGTGGCAGAGCGGGAAGGCGTCTAGCGGCCGGTTTACTACGTCAGCAAGGTGCTACATGATGCAAAAACAAGGTACCAGCAAGCCCAGAAGATGGTGTACGCCGTGCTGGTGGCATCCAGGAAGTTGCGGCATTATTTCCAAGGAAGGGAGATCACAGTGGTTTCTTCCTATCCCCTGCGTGAGATCATTCACAATCGCGAAGCAGAAGGCCGCATTGCCAAGTGGTCCGTGGAGCTGGGGGAGTTCGGCCTCAAATTCGCCCCCGCACTGCAATCAAGAGTCAAAGGTTGGCAAAGTTCGTTGTCGAATGGACTCCTGTCGAGTCTGAGACTGTAGAAATCCCCGCGCCCTCCCCCTGGACACTTTACTTCGACGGCTCCTTCAGGCTCGAAGGCGAGGGGGCTGGGGTCCTCCTGGTTTCCCCAACCGGAGACCTCCTCAAGTACGTGGTCGTCCTGGACTTCAAGGCCACCAACAATGTTGCTGAGTACGTCTGCAAGTCAAGGGCGACTCCCTGCTGGTCATTAACCAAGCGAGAAAGGAGTTCTCCTGCTCTAATCCTGTCATGGCGGTGTACCTGGCAGAGGTCAGAAAAATGGAGCGACACTTCGACGGGCTGGGGTATACTCATATCCCCCGGCATGACAACTACTTGGCGGACGGGCTCACGTAGCTCGCCTCGACAAGATCCCCTGTTCCGGTTGGAGTCTTTAAAGAAAGGCTTCCGCGACCGTCCATCGCAGCCCCCGTTTCTGGTGGGGACGATGGTGACGCTACTTCAACCCTCGTTCCGGAAGGGAGAGTAGTACCGGCGGAAACATCTGGCCAGACGAAGTACCTGGGCGATCACCGAGTGGTCACCACACTTGACTGGGAAGGCACATGGATGGATCCGATCCTGGCCTACCTGCGGGATCAAGTGTGCCCCGACGATGATGCGTCAGCAGAGAAGATAGTACGAAAGGCCAAGTACTATGCCCTGGTGGGCGGGGACCTGTACCGCCGGGGTAGAAACAGAATTCTTCTGAAGTGCATCACTCGGGAAGAGGGGAGCAGTCTGCTCTCTGATATCCATGGAGGCGTGTGTGGGAGCCATATGTCCAGTCGAACGATGGTTGGGAAAGCTTTCCGCCAAGGGTTCTATTGGCCAACCGCCCTCTAGGAAGCTTGCGAGCTGGTGAGGAAGTGCGAGGCGTTCCAGTTCCACACCAAGCAAGTCCACCGACCAGCCCAGGCTCTGCAAAACATCCCGCTCTCGTGGCCCTTCGCGGTCTGGGGGCTGGATATCCTGGGCGTGTTCCCGCGGGCCACAGGGGGCTACACCCATCTGTTCGTCACCATTAACAAGTTTACCAAATGGGTGGAAGCCGAAGCAGTGATAGCCATTACCGCTGCCGCCGCAGTCAAGTTCATGCAAGGAATCTTCATCCGCTTTGGGGTCGCCAGGCGCATCATCACCAACAATGGTGTTAGTATTATGCCCTTGAGGCAATCATATGGATGATTGTAACATGACTATGTTTATGAATAATAATATGATTATTGGTCCAATGAATGTATATCATTGTTTTGATCAACAAGTGCGTGTCTTGTTTATGAAGCTCTTTACTTATTGATATAATTTAATAAATATCTCTGATCGGATATCATCGTATAGGACAACGATGAATAGATTAGCATATGTATTGTTCGATGATCATGTTTCATAGATCATGGGATATGGAGATATCATCAATACATTGTGGACGCATGTTGAAGAACATGGGTTAGATAAACCCACAATGGGACACTACGAGAATGTTACATTCTTTTGTGTTATCAGTGTATCTCATACATAGTAGATGTATGATCCTTAGACCTGAGATTGTCATATTCCCTACATGTGTAATAGTTTACCTTGGGGTTACCAAACACTATTTCCTAACCGAATAGTTATAGAGGTAGCTTTCATGTTTACTATCAAACATGAAGATGGAAGTGAGCAGTCGAGATGGAATTTGCCACTCCAATGAAACGGAGATATATGTCTAGGGCACTCGTGTGATATGATTAAGGAAGTGCATGGCCATGCTGTAATTGAGAAGTCAATTACAACTTATTAATATATCACGGATACGAGAGATGGATTAAACTGTCAAAGGATGACATGCTTCTCGCCTTGAGTTCGATCTTCATATAGTTTGGCAAAGGGATTGTTACATCAGAACTTTAATCATATGCGTTTGGGAGTTGGCATGCTCTGTAAGGAGACGCTACCGACTATTGGATTAGAAAAGGGTTTTCTGAATCCATGTCCAAATGCACATGAACCTACAAGGGTCACACACTTAACGGGCTGGGATGCATTAATTCGGATTGGATCCGTAATTAATGGACCTCGTGGGCTTAGCATGTAGATGGGCCCTGACTGCCTAGGGTTTCACCTCGTGGCTATATAAGGAGGGGAGGAGGCTAGACGCAGGACAGACTTTCATACGGTTTAGAGGTGTTTCGCCAGAAATCCTAGCCACCTCCTCTCGTTGCCCCTGCCGAGCGACCCGGTGCTTGCACACCGACGCACGGCGTTCCATCCCCGGACGTGTGGACTCCTGTGGTGACACTGCTACTACTGCAGCGTGGAGAGGACAATCCGCAGCGAGGATGATCCGTGGCGAGGACAATCCGCGGCGAGGACGATCCACGGCGAGGAAGAACCGCGGCGAGGACGATCCACGGCGAGGACGATCCACGCCGAGAACGATCCACTACAACGACGTGCGAAGGATTCCTCAACTGCGCGTCTAGTAGTAATAGATCTATGATCCCGTTCTCGCGAGTACCTTTTCTGGTTTGCGGTAGAAATTTTAATTTGTGCTAGAGTAGCATACCGCGTTCCTCAACAGTGGTATCAGAGCCATCTCGTGTACATTCGTGATCTAGATGTTGCACATATGGTATGTGAGGATAGTAGATTGGATCTATTACATGTTCAACCGATTCATGTGATGAATTGGTGGAGGCAGCCGTCGATGAGCTCGATCGGTTTAGGGTTTGAGGAAAGTTGAAACCGAATCAATCTTGATTTGGGTGAGTCCGTTCATGGTACGATATGGGACCAAGCCAATCAGATTGAATCGGATTGGGTCAATCTGATTGATCCGTGGAGATTTTCAGAGCGTTTTCTTTTAACAGAACACATGCCTCTGAAAAAAAATTTCCAAGGACGCTGCCCCTTGAACCCCGCCTTGGGCGCTGCCCCTGGACCCCGCCAGGGGCGTTGTACCTTGGAACCCCGATGTCGTAGAATATATTTTGTTTAACTCGTTTTTGCAGGATGTTGTGTGAAATAGTATGGCCTATGCGTATGTGATGCATGTAATATTTACATGGCCTACGTGCCGTGTCAAGCCATAAGGCTATTTCATTATCAAAAGTTGTATAACGACCTGCGTGTCGACTTGTGATGCTTGGAACCTTTATGTAAAATTCATTATCAAAAGTTGTAAGGAGTTGCATCTACAATAATGAAGATGGTGGCATCGAGCATGATGGATAGGTGGACAATCAAGCAAGATGGCTAAGTGAATAGGCAACCATGATGATGGAGATCATAATGCTAAGGGCCATGCTATTTCACAGTTTAATTTTGATTTTCTGTGGATGTGTGTTTAATCCTTGCTATTTTCTTTATGCTCATTGCATGTGATGCCATGTTCATAGTAGTATTGTTCATCCCCATAATTATAAAAAAATTTAAATCAAATATGTCCATCCAATTGTTGCACCCATCAAGAATTTAGATTATTATTGATATGACTTCCAAAGTAGTATATCAATGACTATCTTAATAGATGATAGGGATGTGTTGGACACATCGCGCATAACAATGGTTGATTTAATTGAGCTATCAAAACGGTTTTGGGCTTAAGGACATAAGTGGTTGGAATATGATTTCAGTAATGAAGGAATGTATACAAGATGATTGGTGTCTATGAAAACACACATGAGGCTAGGTTTCTTAATTGGCACCCGGAAATGGGAAGTGCTCCCTCCCTCACGTGAGCCCTAGGGGCAAGTTGACCTGGCCATGACTCAAGTTGACAGAGGCATTCATTACTTGTTTTCATGCTCAACCAACAAGAGTTACATAAGATATAATTAGCAAAGATGTTGCTTACCTATGTCATTAGATTTCTAGCAGTGATGCCAAAGCTCACTAGTGTTTGATGAATATGGATCTTGAATACTTACCATGTGTCCATAAAGGGGGCACATGATAGGAGTTTCTTTTGTTAAAATGTTTAATAAAAGTATTACATAAACATAGTGCTTAGAAACTTTGCATGTTTTTTTTTGTAGTTCAATGGCACCTCCTGCTGCTCCTACTGTTGCACCTGGTTTGGCTTTGAGATCGGTTTTGGAAAGAGAAAAACTGAATGGAACAAATTTTGTTGATTGGTATCGCAATTTGAGAATTGTTCTCAAACATGAAAAGGACTATGTTCTAGAGAATCCAATTCCTGATGAACCAGCCAAAAATGTTCCTCAGAATTTGAAGGCTAACTATGAAAAACATGTTAATGCCTCTGTAGAGGTCAGCTGTCTCATGCTTGTCACCATGGACTCTGAGCTGCAAAAGCAATATGAGGACCAGGATGCTTACAATATGATTGTGGGCTTGAAGGGCATGTTTGGGAATCAAGCAAGAGCTGAGAGGTATGGTATCTCAAAGCTTCTCTTTGCTTGTAAGCTGGCTAAGGTAGTCCGGTCAGCCCACATGTAATCAAGATGATTGGCTACATTGGGAGATTGGAAAAACTTGAGTTTCCCCTTACCATCGGCAAGGCTCAAGATGAGATCGCGGGCCTCAAGAATAAGCTTCAGAAGCTTAAAGTTGGTCCTCAGCCTGAAACCCAGTGCTTCTATTGCAAGAAGTCAGGACATTGGAAACGGAACTGCGAGAAGTACCTGGCAGATAAGAAGAATGGGAGTGTGACTTCCACTTCAGGTATTAATGTTATAGAAATTAATCTTGCTACTACTTCTTCTTCCAGCTCTTGGGTATATGATACTGGATCGGTTGCTCACATTTGCAATTCGATGCAGGGGCTGATAAAGAGTAGAGTCTTGGCAAAAGGAGAAATGGATATTCGCATGGGGAATAAAGCAAGAGTTGCTGGTCTTGCCGTTGGCACCTACCCATTGCATTTGCCTTCAGGATTAATTTTAGAACTTAATAATTGTTATTTTGTTCCATCTTTGAGTAGAAACATTATTTCATCTTCCTGTTTGGAACATGAAGGTTATGAATTCAGAATAAAGAACTTTGTTTGTTCAATATTTTTGAATGATATGTATTATGGTCGTTGCCCCATGGTGGATGGGTTATACGTTCTTGAACTCAAAGAAAAACATGTCTATAACATTAATGTCAAAAGGTCTCGACCAAATGATTTGAACCCTACCTTTTTATGGCATTATCGCTTGGGTCACATAAATGAGAAGCGTATGAAGAAGCTCCATGGTGATGGACTTCTCACCTCATTTGATTTTGAATCATTTGAAACATGTGAGTCTTGTTTACTTGGCAAGATGACAAAAACCCCTTTCACAGGTTTTAGTGAGAGGGCGAGTGAATTGTTGGCCCTAGTACATACAGATGTATGTGGACCAATGAGCTCGATTGCTAGAGGTGGGTTTCAAGATTTTTGTAACTTTTATCGATGACTTTAGTAGATATGGATATATCTATTTAATGAGGCATAAGTCTGAAACCTTTGAAAGGTTCAAAGAGTTTCAGAACGAAGTACAAAATCAACTTGGCAAATCAATAAAACACTTACGATCAGATCGTGGTGGCGAATACTCGAGCCAAGAATTTGGTGATCATCTAAAGCAATGTGGAATCGTTCCACAACTTACTCCGCCAGGAACGCCTCAATGGAATGGCGTATCCAAACGACGGAATCGAACTTTATTGGATATGGTTCGGTCAATGATGAGCCAAACAGATCTGCCATTATCCTTCTAGGGATTCGCTCTAGAGACAGCTGCGTTCACATTAAATAGGGTCCCATCAAAATCCGTTGAGAAGACACCATATGAGATATGGACCGGGAGAAGTCCCATATTGTCATTTCTCAAGATATGGGGATGCGAGGCTTATGTAAAATGTTTGCAATCAGATAAACTCGCACCTAAATCAGAAAAATGCTTCTTTGTGGGGTATCCTAAAGAAACAAAAGGATATTACTTTTATAAAAGAAACAAGAACAAAGTTTTTGTTGCTCGAAATGGTGTTTTTTTGGAGAAAGAGTTTCTTTCCAAAGAAATCAGTGGGAGTGATGTGCATCTCGATGAAATTCGAGAATCGCATGAACATGTTCAAGCTACCACTGAACCTTCACAAGATGTACAAAGTGTTGTACAACCTGTGGAAGAGACACCAGCCCTACGTAGGTCGGGGAGGCCGCATCATGAACCCATAAGATATGGACATGACATATTATTGTTGGACAAAGATGGGCCCACGACTTACAAAGAAGCGATGATGGACCCAAACTCCGAAAAATGGCTTGGAGCCATGAGATCCGAAATTCAATCCATGCATGACAATCAAGTTTGGAACTTGGTCGATCCTCCTGATGGTGTAAAAACCATAGAATGCAAATAGATTTTCAAGAAGAAGACATACGTAGATGGAAATGTTCAGATCTATAAGGCACGGTTGGTGGCAAAGGGTTTCAAACAAGTTCAAGGAATTGACTATGATGAAACTTTTTCACCGGTAGCCATGCTCAAGTCTATCCGGATCATTTTAGCAATTGCTGCATATTTTGATTATGAAATATGGCAGATGGACATCAAGACAGCTTTCCTTAATGGGAATCTATCTAAGGATGTATACATGATACAACCTGTGGGTTTTGTTGATCCTAAAAATGCTAAAAAGATATGCAAGCTTCAGAGATCCATTTATGGGTTAAAGCAAGCATCTCGGAGTTGGAACATTCATTTTGATGAAGTGGTCAAAAGATTTGGCTTTATCAAAAACGAAGAAGAGCCTTGTGTTTACAAGAAGGCTAGTGGGAGCGCACTTGTGTTTCTGATCTTGTATGTGGATGACATATTATTGATTGGGAATGATATTCGTATGCTTGAAGACGTTAAGACTTCGTTGAAAAGGAGTTTCTCAATGAATGACTTGGGAGAAGCATGTTATATCTTGGGCATAAAGATCTATAGAGATAGATCAAAAAGGTTGATTGGATTAAGCTAAGAAACGTACATTGACAAAGTATTGAAAAGGTTCAATATGCATGAATCTAAGAGAGGTTTCATGCCAATGTCACATGGCATCAGTCTAAGCAAGAATCAGTGTCCTTCGACAACTGATGAGCGAGACAGGATGAGCAAGATTCCATATGCTTCAGCTATTGGATCTATCATGTATGCCATGATCTGTACGCGCCCAGATGTCTCATATGCTCTAAGTGTCACAAGTAGATACCAAGCGGATCCCGGTGATGGTCATTGGATAGCCGTGAAAAACATCCTAAAGTACTTGAGAAGAACTAAGGGTATGTTCCTAGTCTTTGGAGGTGAGGAATAACTGGTTGTAAAAGGTTACACCGATGCAACCTTCCAAACTGACAAAGATGATTTTTGATCACAATCCGGTTTTGTGTTTACACCAAATGGAGGAGCAGTAAGCTGGAAGAGTTCCAAGCAAAGCACGGTGGCTGATTCTACGACAGAAGCGGAGTACATTGCGGCTTCGGATGCCGCAAAAGAAGTTATATGGATAAAGAAGTTTATCTCAGAGCTTGGTGTGGTCGCTAGTGCCTCTAGTCCAATGGACATCTATTGCGATAATAGTAGTGCCATTGCACAAGCAAAAGAGCCTAGATCACATCAGAAGTCCAAACATATACTTCGACGCTTTCACCTTATTCGCGAGATTATGGATAGAGGTGACATGAAGATATGCAAAGTACATACGGAAGCCAATGTGGCTGATCCATTGACAAAGCCACTGCCACAGCCTAAGCATGAGGCGCACACGAGGTCTATTGGTATTAGATACTTAATTGATTGACTCAAGTGCAAGTGGGAGATTGTTAGTGTTATGCCCTTGAGGCAATCATATGGATGATTGTAACATGACTATGTTTATGAATAATAATATGATTATTGGTCCAATGAATGTATATCATTGTTTTGATCAACAAGTGTGTGACTTGTTTATGAAGCTCTTTACTTATTGATATAATTCGATAAATATCTCTGATCGGATATCATCATATAGGATAACGATGAATAGATCAGCACATGTATTGTTCGATGATCATGTTTCATAGATCATGGGATATGGAGATATCATCAATACATTGTGGACGCATGTTGAAGAACATGGGTTAGATAGACCCGCAATGGGACACTGCGAGAATGTTACATTCTTATGTGTCATCAGTGTATCTCATACATAGTAGATGTATGATCCTTAGACCTGAGATTGTCATATTCCCTACATGTGTAATAGTTTACCTTGGGGTTACCAAACACTATTTCCTAACCGGATAGTTATAAAGGTAGCTTTCATGTTTACTATGAAACATGCAGAGGGAAGTGAGCAGTCGAGATGGAATTTACCACTCCAATGAAATGGAGATATATATCTAGGCCACTTGTGTGATATGATTAAGGAAGTGCAAGGCCATGCCGTGATTGAGAAGTCAATTACAACTTATTAATATATCACGGATACAAGAGATGGATTGAACTATCAAAGGATGACATGCTTCTCGCCTTGAGTTCGATCTTCATATAGTTTGGCAAAGGGATTATTACATTAGAACTTTAATCATATGCGTTTGGGAGTTGGCATGCTCTGCAAGGAGCCGCTACCGACTATTGGATTAGAAAAGGGTTTTCCAAATCCTTGTCCAAATGTGCATGAACCTACAGGGTGACACACTTAACGGGCTGGGACGCATTAATTTGGATTGGATCCGTAATTAATGGACCTCGTGGGCTTAGCACGTAGATGGGCCCTAACTGCCTAGGGTTTCACCTCACGGCTATATAAGGAGGGGAGGAGGCTGGACGCAGGACAGACTTTCATACGGTTTATAGGTGTTTCGCCAGAAACCCTAGCCACCTCCTCTCGTTGCCCCTGCCGAGCGACCCGGTGCTTGCAAACCGACGCACGGCGTTCCATCCCCGGACCTGTGGATTGCTGTGGTGACGCTGCTACTACTGCGACGTGGAGAGGACGATCCGCAGCGAGTACGACCCGTGGCGAGGATGATCCGCGGTGAGGTCGATCCACGGCGAGGACGATCCACACCGAGAACGATCCACTACAACGACGTGCGAAGGATTCCGCAACTGCGCGTCTAGTGGTAATAGATCTATGATCCCCTTCTCGCGAGTAGCTTTTCTGGTTTGCGGTAGAAATTTTAATTTGTGCTAGAGTAGCATACCTCATTCCTCAACAAATGGCACACAGTTCACCAGCGCTGCCTTCTTGGGTTTCTGTGAGAAAATGGGCACCAAGGTTTGTTTTGCCTCGGTGGCCCACCCAAGGCGTAATGGCCAAGTTGAGTGGGCCTATGCGCTGGTGCTGAAGGGCCTCAAAACCAGGGCGTTTGATCGACTCCAGAAGCGCGGAGCCCGGTGGACTGAAGAGCTCCCGGCAATATTGTGGTCGCTTCGTACCACCCCTAGCCGGGCCACCGGAGAAACTCCTTTTTTCCTAGTCTACGGTGCGGAAGCTGTCTTGCCTTCGGAGCTGGCCTTGGGGTCAACGCGCGTCGCAGCATTCACGGAGGAAGGCCAGGAAGATCTGCGTCGAGAGGAAGCCAATCTCCTGGAGGAAATGCCAAACCGAGCAGCCTTGCGCGCTGCCCGGTACCAGCAAAGTCTCAGGCGGTACCACGCCTCCCAGGTCAGCGAGAGAACACTGGCAGTGGGCGACCTGGTCTTGCGCAGAATTCAGACGCATGCCGGGTTGCACAAACTGTCTCCCCAGTGGGAGGGCCCCTTCAAGGTGGTCTCAGTCTCTCGCCCCGGGGCGGTCAGGTTGGCCACTAAAGACGGGGAGGAGTTGGCGAACTCCCAAAACATAGAGCTTATGCGCAAGTTCTATCCCTAAAAATGGCCGTAAGTGCAGAGTTGTTGTAACACCCCAAAATTTTGCTTTTCTTAAATTCATGTGTGATTTGGCACTTTGGTGAATTTTTGGAATTTTCTGGAATTTATTTGGATTTATTTGGAATTTATTTGAATTTATTCCATTTTGAAATAATTAAAGAATTTAAATTTGCAAATAAATTTTTGTTGGAAATATTTTATTTGAGTCCAAAATGATCCAAAATATTTTCCAGAATTTTTCCGAATTTTTCTCGAGTCATTTGCTATTTTTAATGAATTAAATGAATTATCGGGAATTATTTTAAATATTAATTATTTGGAAAATCCAACTCGGGTCAAGTATCGTTCATCCGACCGAAGTCGGACTCGAGTCCGACCGAGCGATTGACTCGACCGAACCCACTCCTAACCCTAATCAATCCCAACCGTTGGATCAAGATCCAACGGCTGAGATCCGTCCGACCTGCACGAGCCGTGTCCGACCGGACCGGTCGCGCTCGTCGCGATCGTGGCCGTTGATCGTGCCACGCGGTACGGCTCTCCGTCGTCGTCTCCGCCCGAGTCCGAAGCTGGACTCCGCCAGGTCCGCCGCCGTGGAGAACTAGGTCTCCGTTCTGCACGGACGCCGAGGCTATTTAATGCCCGGGGCATACCCCGAGGATCGCCATCCCACGCCGGTTCCGAAACCCTAGCTCGCGCCGCTAGGATCCCCACCGTCTCGCCGTTATTGCTCGCCGGAGTTGGAAGTCTGTTCCGCCGCGATTAAACGCCGATATTGCTGCCGTCCGTCGTCCTCCGCCGTCATCAAGCCCAGATCCGGATTCCCCAAGACGAGACGCGTTCGGGAGTACCCCTCACTTCGCCGGAGCGCGCCAGAAACGCCGACGGCAAGGTCGCTGCCCCCGTCTCGGTCAAGCCGCCGCCGCGTGCCATCGCCGCCCTCGAAGCCGTGCACCGTTGGATCCAGATCGGACGGCAACGGTGAGTTCACGTGTTTCCCAAACCCTAGAAACCCGATTAGATCTGGACCGTTGGATCAAGATCCAACGGTTCACAATCGCCACGTGCTGTAGCAGTGCGATTATAGGATTAGATCTGGACCGTCCGATCTAGATCGAGCGCCCACGAGCATCGAGTAGTTTCAACGTGTTAACCCTGGATCTAATCCGCGCCGTTGATTTTCAAATCAACGGTCGTGATTGGCGCCACGTGTCGGGAAGTTGGACCGACGCTGTCGCTGGCCCACGCTGGCAGCGTAGGACGCCGACACGCGGGCCCGCGTGTCGAGGGCCCGCATGTCGCTGGCTAACCCAGCCAAGCGACGCGTCACCCATGACGTCTGATGGTCCCACTGCCGGCGCCGTGGCCGAGCCTCACGACGTCGCCGATGACGCGTCACCCGAGTGGGCCCACAGGACAGTCACGTGCGCCGTGGACCGAGTCCACCGTGGACCCGAGCCGAGCGTGGACCGAGCCCATGGACCGGCCGCCGTCAGCAGGCCAATCAGCAGCTGCCACGTGTCCATGCTGACGCAATAATTAATTTCCGAAAAAGAAAATGATTTATTAATTCGAATAATGATTTCAAATTTAGTTTCAAACTTCAAACGCTTATAACTTTTGCGTTTCAACTCCGATTTGAGCGATTCAAATTTCTAAATTTGTATAAAATTGAGATCTACCTAAATATAAATTTTATTTAATTTTTGGACTAAAGTTTTTATCTGCAAAATTATTTAATTGATTATTTAAACTTTAAATAATCATAACTTTTGCGTTTTAACTCCAAATTTGACGATTCCAGTTTCTAAAAATCCAGAAAATTATGTTCTCTCTGTTTATGGATTTTATTTGGAGTTTTGGGATCTTTTTGCATAGTGTTTATTTGTGTATTTGCTATTTGCACGCTTTACGAGTAGACGTTGAAGTGCCTAAGGATTCAAGGAGAAGTGTTGACTCAGGATCCAACTCAAGACCAAGAACAAGTACTTTTTGAAGGCAAGTTGTGCTTTGACCATATTGATCCTATTTCGAAATCTATTTTGATTTAAACTATTGCATGCTAGTTCAATTAGAAAAGATACTTTGTTTAAACATGGGGGTTAGATAAATACCAATTTGCTATATGACACCTTGATTACTTAAGTATGTGCCATGACCCTTTGTCACCCTAGTTGTGGTTTACTAGTTGGACATTATTAAATCGCCAACATGGGTTTAGATCGTTGTAGTATCTTTGCTTAGACACCTTTCGTGCTCATGACATGAATTTGGATAATCAAATGCTAATATTGACTTAATGATATATTGAACCTGTTTTGGAAAAGTATCATGTGATGTTGATGGCACGTGGTGCATGGTAATCAAGCGGGGTTTGATAAACGATTTCGACCGGGGCATGTGGCAAGAGTAATCAGGTGGGCGATTGTGGCATTGGGAGTGTTGATTTGGTTTTGGTTAGTCTTGCCCTGGTCACTCTAAGGACTTAACCTTGCAAGCCTTTGAACTGGGTCATACTTGCAACCACATGGCTGGAATGGGACGGCCCTAGTTGACTAAGTCGCTAAGGACTCACTTGTGGAGCCTCAGGGTGTCAGTTACACCTTTTGTGTGATTGTACGGGGGAGCGTATCGTGGCTGTGGCCAGATACCCATCTAACGGTGTGTTGGTCCCATACTTCGCCTTGGCTAAGGGAAGGGATGGTGTAGAGCACGAACCGGAGAGGACCACCTGTGTTGTTTGAGGCTTCCGAAAGGCTTTGTTACGGGAACTCGCCTTTGTGGTGTTTGACTGTATCTTGTGGGTAAAGTGCATAACCTCTGCAGAGTGTAGAATCTATTTGAATAGCCGAGTCCACGGTACTGGACAATGCTCGGGAATTACAGTCAAGGGTTAGACTTTCTGAAAATAACTTGGATTTGAAAAGTTGGGTGGGTTTAATCATGAAGATGATGGAGATATGGTTTAGGATGGGAAAAATGTTTGTTAAACTTCTTGAAAAGTTATTTATGCTTTACTTAACTCTACTGCTTTCGAATCTACTTATATTACTTTTCAAATGCTGTTTACCGCAAATATACCTTAAGCTATTCCTTTGTACCAAGCCATGCATATAGTATATTAGCTTGCATTCTGTGCATGACTTGCTGAGTACCAAGTACTCACCCTTGCCTCAACACAATACCAGTTGAAGAGGAGACTATGCCAGTTTCAGAGGAGGAGTTCCAAGAGGACCCGTCTACTTAGGGATGCGAGCCCAGTCAGTTGCCTGTGGTATACTGGATGGCGCCACGAAGTTTATTGATTTTCCGCTGCTGTTATTTCTCTTTTAATAAGTTTCGCCTTGCAAGGCATATATCTGTAACTTGGCCATAAGGTCGAGTAACCCTTTGGTTATTTAAATAAAGTACTTTGGTAATATCGATTGGTATGATTGTGATATTTACCGATGTTAAGACTGTGTGCACTAGCGCGTTCCTGGACTAGTGCTGAATACACAGAGGGTCCGGATTTGCAAATTCGGGGTCCCGACAGAGGTGGTATCAGAGCCATACTTGACTGTAGGCTCAACCCTAAGCTAGAATGGTCGTAGTGAGGATAAAACCTATTTTCTAAAGCTAAAAATTTGTGAAGACAAGAAATGACATCTCGACTTATCCCCTTCTCTCTTTTCTTGTCTCTTGCTGAAATTTTCCCTTACCTCAAATCACGATTGAAAAATTCCGAGTTCTTACGAAAATCACGCTTGTGACAGATGGAGGAAGAGTTCAACTACGTTGATCCGGGAGTTGGTCACGCTATGAGCTTTGGCACATGCTACAAACTCTCGGAGATTTTGAGAAGCCCCAATACCAAGTGGAAGTGATCAGGCAAGCGAGGATTGATCAAGGCTTGTGACGTGAGGATTGAGGTACTGCCAGGAAGAGGGGCCAGGCAATCGCTCGATACAACTGCCTTTGCTAGAAGATCTACAATGCGAGATGGGTATCCAAGAAGTTTCACGACGAGCAATGCGGCACATTACGATATCCACGCCAGAGAGTTGGAAAGCACGGTGTTCCGTTATCATCCGCAGCGATAACCTTCTTGACCCGAAGGCGATTCAGGATGAGAATGCCACGGTTACACAGCTTGGCACGATTTGTCGTCGCCAGGAAGATGTCTTGGATAATACAAGCAAGGAGCTACAGAAGGCCCGCAAGGAGATCACGACAGAGAAGAACAGATGGCGGGAAGCTCAAGAGTATGTGGCACACCTTCTACGAAGGATTGACGAGTTGGAAATGACTTTGTACGGACCAGACCCAGAGCCAGTACTCGAGCTACACGAGCGGATCGGAGGAGTCGATCTCGATGAGGACATCGCTTCTTCGACTACCACAGAAGACACGATTCTTTGGACATGGCGATCGTTTCGGCGCCTATGCCACAAAGACCCGTACCCAGGCCGTGGAGGTTTTCTCGATGAGTGAGCTTAGGTTCTATAGTGAGACTCCTTCGCGAGTCGCGTCATACAATCTGAGTCACCCTTTAGGCGTTAGACTCGAGTTAGTTCGATTTGGATTTGCTTTGTTTGCTGAGTGTGCAGTATGTGTTGCAAGGCCCTTAGGCATTGTAAGCAGCCATACCAAGTTACTAATAATAAAGTTGGACCTTAAAGTTACCCCTTTCGCCCCGCATAAGTTCCATATTACTTGTCTATTCTTGTTTCCCTCTCATCTCTAAACCTAGAGCAAATCAACAGATGGTGAACACCCGTGGGAACTTTGGAAGCAATGGGAGTGGATCTCGCCCAACAGAAAACCCCAATGATGGAGCACCAAAGACCGCCTAATCGGATGTGCAGAATTTTGGAGCATTTCTTGCTGCTCGAGACCAGTTGATGCATGCTATGATGCAACAAATGCAGCACGTCCTTTGCTCAGGCCTTTGCTAATCAAGTTAATCGGGGACCACGCTTGAGAATACAAGGTGTCGAGTTCATGAGGACTCACCCACCCACTTTCTCTGGGAATGCCAATCCGTTGGAGGCCGACGATTGGTTAAGATCAATTGAGAGGAAGCTACACATAGCTCAATGCATAGGGAATGAGAAGGTACTTTACGCTTCTCATCAGTTGGAAGGAACAATGGCCGAATGGTGGGAGAACTTACGTGCCACGCAGAGAACCCTCAAGATATCACTTGGGAGGAGTTCACAATTTGCATTCGACAAAGATCACGTGCACGAAGGAATTATGGACCTTAAGAAGGAGGAGTTGAGCACTAAAGCAAGGTAATCAGCCGGTGGCCGACTACGAACAAGTTCACACGATTAGCACGCTACGCTTCGAGGATGTAGCGACAGACAAATCCAGCAGTCTCGTTTTATGAAGGGACTTAACTCGGGATTGCAAGTAGGATTGATCACCCACACCTTTCCAGATTTCCAAGAGTTGGTGAATAAGGCGCTTATTCTTGAGGACAAGCGCAAGGAACCGGATGAGAACAGAAGCGCAGGATGCAACGGCAAGGATCACGTCGAGGAACGCAATAGCGGCGCTGAGAGTTGCACCAAATCAATTCTTGATTCCAACCACGAGAATGCAACAAGGACACCATCCTCAAAGACCGAGACACGCCAACCAGAACTACGGACCCCAGCCCGCTTAGAAACGCTACCCTGTGCAACAAGAAGGAACAGTGAGACGCTGTTACAAGCGCAACGAGCCAGACACTTTGCCATGATTGTCCAAAGAAGACAGCAGGAGGCGACCCGATTCGCTTCAACCTAGGAACCACCCAGCTAGGACGCCAAAGACCAGGAGCCACACCCTGCATCAGTGAGAGGCCGAGTCAACCATGTCACCGCAGATGCACCGCAGAATGCTACTGACGTCGTCTTGGGTAAGTTACTTGTTAACTCCGTACACCTGCTTGATTTTGTTTGACTCTGGAGCTTCGCATTCGTTTGTTTCGCAAGGCTTTGCTGCTAGAAATGACTTTAGAATTGCAAGACTTAAGTGCATGCTTTTAGTTCAAACCCCTGGTTCCGAACTCCGAACGGAAGTAGGATGTTCCGGGGTGAGAATAGAGTTCCTAGCAAACCTTATAATTTTGGAGACCCAGACCTTAGATGTTATATTGGGAATGGATTGGTTATCCAAGCACAAGGCTGTATTGGATTGTGGACGAAGGACTATCTCAGTTGAGAGCCCGTGTGGGAAGAAAGTGGAATTTCAAGCCACTGCTTGATTAGAGATGGGCGATTGATGGTTAACAGTACCAAGGCAATCAGCATAGAGGATGTCCGGTAGTGAGTGATTACCGATGTTTTCCCGAGGATCTACAGGTATGCCGCCAGACGGGGACATAGAGTTTGTGATAGAGCTTGTACTGCACAGCACCGATAGCAAAGAGACCCTATCGGATGTCTACCGAGGAGTTGGTAGAAATGAAGAAACAATTGGAAGAGTTAATGGATAAAGGATTTATCGAGACCAAGTTCGTCACCGTGGGGAGCACCAGTTTTGTTTGTCAAGAAGAAGGACGGGAGTTTCAGGATGTGCATTGACTACCATGCACTCAATGAAGTCACCGTGAAAAATAAGTATCCGCTACCCAGGAGTGATGATTTGTTTGATCGATTAAGAGGAGCCGGAGTTTTCTCCAAGATTGATCTCGAGATCGGGATACCATCGATTGAAGATCCGATCGGAAGATATTCAAGACTGCATTCTCGTCAAGATATGGACATTACGAAGTTCTGATTATGTCCTTTGGGTGACAAATGCGCCACTTATTTCATGAATATGATGAATAAGGTGTTCATGGAATATTTGGACAAGTTTGTCGTCGTGTTCATAGACGATATCCTAATCTACTCCAAGGCAGAGGATGAACATGCCGAACACTTAAGGCGAGTTTTGGAAAAGCCGAGGACAACAACTTTTCGCCAAGTTCAGCAAGTGTGATTTTTGGAAGGACAAGGTGGAGTTTCTTGGACATGTAATGACCGCAGAAGGAGTCGCCAGTAGATCCAAGCAAAGTAGAAGATGTGTTACATTGGGAGCACCAAGATCGTGACCCAGATTGAGTTTCCTTGGAATGGCAGGATACTACCGCCGTTTCATTGAAGGCTTTTCAACAATTGCGAAACCTCTTACGCAATTGCTGAAGAAGGAAAGGAAGTTTGCATGGGCGCTTGAGAATGTGAGAAAGGATTTCAGAGCTGAAGAAGCGATTGGCGCCAAGACCGTGTTAGTTCTAGGATGTTGCTCAAAGCTTCGATATTTATTGTGACGCATCGCGCCAAGGACTTGGATGTGTCTTGTCTGATGCAGAATGGAAAGGTCGCCGCTTATGCATCAAGGCGATTGAGGCCGCATGAGGAAAATTATCCGACACATGACCTAGAGTTACGCCGTAGTGCATGCCTTGAAGATATGGCGTCACTATCGATTGGAAAGCAGATGTGAAGTATATACGGATCATAAGAGCCTTAAGTACATATTCACCCGATCGGATCTGAATATGAGGCAAAGGAGATGGCTAGAGTTAATCAAGGACTATAATGTTGGAATCCATTACCATCCGGGAAGGCCAACGTAGTAGCCGACGCTCTGAGCCGGAAAAGCCATACCGTGAGTACGCGTTGCTAGCCACAAGTCAGGATGAGTTATGTGAGGATTTTCAGAAAATGAAGATTGAGGTTGTACCTAGCGGATTCTTGGCCGCCTTGGAAGTAAAGCCTACTTTAGAGGACCAGATCCGAGAAGGACAGAAGGATGATGACAAGATCCGTAGGATTAAGTCCAAAATGGAGGAAGGCAGGGCAAAGGATTTCAAGCTAGGCAAGCAAGGCACGTTATGGATGAAGGATCGCATTTGTGTGCCTAACAAAAGGAGTTAAAGCAATCGATTACGGAAGAAGCCCATGACTCTAAGTACTCGATTCATCCCGAAGCGCCAAGATGTATCGAGGATCTCAAGGAGAGATGCGGTGGCCGAGTATGAAACGTGAAGTTGCCGAGCATGTTGCATTGTGCGACGTATGCCGAGAGTCAAGGCAATGCATCGAGAGACCAGCAGGATTGCTACACCGCTGAAAATACACGAGTGGAAGTGGGAGGAAATCGGAATGGATTTCATTACCGGTTTCTTAGAAGACTCAAGGAGGTTATGACTCCATATGGGTTATAGTGGATCGCTTGACTAAAGTAGCCCATTTTATCCCGTGAAGACCACTTACTCGGGAGATAAGTTAGCGAGTTGTACATGATCGGGATTGTTTGTTTGCACGGAGTGCCGAGGAGGATTGTATCGGACAGAGGTACCCAATTTACCTCAAGGTTACGGAATAAGTTGCATGAAGCCATGGGGACCCGTTTGAACTTCAAGATGACTTATCATCCATGCACGGATGGGCAGACCGAAAGAGTCAACCAGATTCGGAGGATATGTTAAGAGCTTGTGCATTGGCTTATGCTACCTCTTGGGATAAAAGTTTGCCGTATGCCGAGTTCGATTACAACAATAGTTATCAGGCTAGTTCTGAGATGTCACCTTTTGAGGCCTTTGTATGGTCGACCTGTCGGACGCCATTGAATTGGAATGAGGCCGGCGCGCCGTGTCTTTGGGCCTGATATTCTTCAAGAGGTGAAGAGCGGATCGCTATGATTAGGGAAAGGTTGAAGATAGCCCAATCACGACAAAAGAGTTATCTTGACAATCGTCGCCGAGATTTGAGTTTTGAACCGGAAGACTTTGTATACCTCGAGTTACGCCTCTCGGGGAGTTAAGAGGTTCCATGCCAAAGGGAAACTTGCACCCGTTATGTTGGACCATTTAAGATTTTGAGCCGCAGAGGCGAAGTTGCTTATCACCGGAGTTGCCACGATCGTTAAGCGGGTACACGGCGTATTCCATGTGTCCCAGTTAAAGAAGTGTCTTGAGTTCACGAGAGCAGACATCGCTAGAGTCAATTGAGTTGCAAGAAGATTTGACTTATAAGGAGCATCCCGTGAGGATTCTAGACACAATGGATCGAGAAACTAGAAACAAGTCAACCCGATTCTGTAGAGTTCAGTGGAGCAACCATGAAGAAAGTGAAGCGACTTGGGAGCGCGAAGAGGATTTGAAGAAAGAATTTCCAAACCTATTCCTGTAGTGAGCCCTGAATCTCGGGGACGAGATTCTATTAAGGGGGGGAGGTTTGTAACACCCCAAAATTTTGCTTTTCTTAAATTCATGTGTGATTTGGCACTTTGGTGAATTTTTGGAATTTTCTGGAATTTATTTGGATTTATTTGGAATTTATTTGAATTTATTCCATTTTGAAATAATTAAAGAATTTAAATTTGCAAATAAATTTTTGTTGGAAATATTTTATTTGAGTCCAAAATGATCCAAAATATTTTCGAATTTTTGGAATTTTACGAGTCATTTGCTATTTTTAATGAATTAAATGAATTCTTGGGAATTATTTTAAATATTAATTATTTGGAAAATCCAACTCGGGTCAAGTAATCTTGTTCATCCGATCGAAGTCGGACTCGAGTCCGACCGAGCGATTGACTCGACCGAACCCACTCCTAACCCTAATCAATCCCAACCGTTGGATCAAGATCCAGCGGCCGAGATCCGTCAGACCAGCACCGAGCCGTGTCCGGGCCGGACCCGTCGCGCTTCGCGATCGTGGCCGTTGATCGTGCCACGTGGACGGTTCTCCGTCGTCGTCCCCGCCGAGTTCGAGCTGGACTCCGCCGCCGTGGAGAACTAGGTCTCCGTTTTCTGCACGGACGCCGAGGCTATTTAAAGCCCGGGGCATACCGAGATCGCCATCCCACGCCGGTTCCGAAACCCTAGCTCGCGCCGCTAGGATCCCCACCGTCTCGCCGTTATTGCTCGCCGGAGTTGGAAGTCTGTTCCGCCGCGATTAAACGCCGATATTGCTGCCGTCCGTCGTCCTCCGCCGTCATCAAGCCCAGATCCGGATTCCCCAAGGCGAGACAGCGTTCGAGTACCCCTCGCCAGCGGCGCGCGAAACGCCGACGGCAAGGTCGTCGTCCCCGTCTCCGGTCAAGCCAGCGCCGCCGCGTGCCATCGCCGTCCCTGAGCTTCGTGCACCGTTGGATCCAGATCGGACGGCAACGGTGAGTTCACGTGTTTCCCAAACCCTAGAAACCCGATTAGATCTGGACCGTTGGATCAAGATCAGCGGTTCACAATCGCCACGCGTCGTAGCAAATGCGATTATAGGATTAGATACGACCGTCCGATCTAGATCGAGCGGCCCACGAGCATCGAGTAGTTTCAACGTGTTAACCCTGGATCTAATCCGCGCCGTTGATTTTCAAATCAGCGGTCGTGATCGCCGCGTGTCGGGAAGTTGGACCAAGCGGTCGGCGCAATCCCAGCGCGTGCGTGTGGCCCGACACGCGGGCCCGCGTGTCGAAGGGCCCGCATGTCGATGGCTAACCCACCAGCGCCGACGTCACCCATGACGTCACGAGTGGGTCCCACCCGGTAGCGTGGTGAGCCCCGCCGACGTCGGCGATAGCGTCACCCGAGTGAGCCCACATGTCGATCCACGTGAGCCGTGGACCGAGTCCACCGTGGACCCGAGCCGAGCGTGGACCGAGCCCATGGACCGGCTGACGTCAGCAGGCCAATCAGGAGCTGCCACGTGTCCATGCTGACGCAATAATTAATTTCCGAAAAAGAAAATGATTTATTAATTCGAATAATGATTTCAAATTTAGTTTCAAACTTCAAACGCTTATAACTTTTGCGTTTCAACTCCGATTTGAGCGATTCAAATTTCTAAATTTGTATAAAATTGAGATCTACCTAAATATAAATTTTATTTAATTTTTGGACTAAAGTTTTTATCTGCAAAATTATTTAATTGATTATTTAAACTTTAAATAATCATAACTTTTGCGTTTTAACTCCAAATTTGATTTATTCCAGTTTCTAAAAATCCAGAAAATTATGTTCTCTCTGTTTATGGATTTTATTTGGAGTTTTGGGATCTTTTTGCATAGTGTTTATTTGTGTATTTGCTATTTGCACGCTTTACGAGTAGACGTTGAAGTGCCGGAAGGATTCGAAGGAGAAGTGTTGACTCAGGATCCAACTCAAGACCAAGAACAAGTACTTTTTGAAGGCAAGTTGTGCTTTGACCATATTGATCCTATTTCGAAATCTATTTTGATTTAAACTATTGCATGCTAGTTCAATTAGAAAAGATACTTTGTTTAAACATGGGGGTTAGATAAATACCAATTTGCTATATGACACCTTGATTACTTAAGTATGTGCCATGACCCTTTGTCACCCTAGTTGTGGTTTACTAGTTGGACATTATTAAATCGCCAACATGGGTTTAGATCGTTGTAGTATACTGCTTAGACCTGCTACGTGCTCATGACATGAATTTGGATAATCAAATGCTAATATTGACTTAATGATATATTGAACCTGTTTTGGAAAAGTATCATGTGATGTTGATGGCACGTGGTGCATGGTAATCAACTGGGGTTTGATAAACGATTTCGGCCAGGGGCATGTGGCAAGAGTAATCAGGTGGGCGGTTGTGGCATTGGGAGTGTTGATTTGGTTTTAGGGTAGTCTTGCCCTGGTCACTCTAAGGACTTAACCTTGCAAGCCTTTGAACTGGGTCATACTTGCAACCACATGGCTGGAATGGGACGGCCCTAGTTGACTAAGTCGCTAAGGACTCACTTGTGGAGCCTCAGGGTGTCAGTTACACCTTTTGTGTGATTATGCGGGGAGCGTATCGTGGCTGTGGCCAGATACCCATCTAACGGTGTGTTGGTCCCATACTTCGCCTTGGCTAAGGGAAGGGATGGTGTAGAGCACGAACCAGGAGAGGACCACCTGTGTTGTTTGAGGCTTAGAAAGGCTTTATTCTGAGGAACTCGCCTTTGTGGTGTTTGACTGTATCTTGTGGGTAAAGTGCATAACCTCTGCAGAGTGTAGAATCTATTTGAATAGCCGAGTCCACGGTACTGGACAATGCTCGGGAATTACAGTCAAGGGTTAGACTTTCTGAAAATAACTTGGATTTGAAAAGTTGGGTGGGTTTAATCATGAAGATGATGGAGATATGGTTTAGGATGGGAAAAATGTTTGTTAAACTTCTTGAAAAGTTATTTATGCTTTACTTAACTCTACTGCTTTCGAATCTACTTATATTACTTTTCAAATGCTGTTTACCGCAAATATACCTTAAGCTATTCCTTTGTACCAAGCCATGCATATAGTATATTAGCTTGCATTCTGTGCATGACTTCGAGTACCAAGTACTCACCCTTGCCTCAACACAATACCAGTTGAAGAGGAGACTATGCCAGTTTCAGAGGAGGAGTTCCAAGAGGACCCGTCTACTTAGGGATGCGAGCCCAGTCAGTTGCCTGTGGTATACTGGATGGCGCCACGAAGTTTATTGATTTTCCGCTGCTGTTATTTCTCTTTTAATAAGTTTCGCCTTGCAAGGCATATATCTGTAACTTGGCCATAAGGTCGAGTAACCCTTTGGTTATTTAAATAAAGTACTTTGGTAATATCGATTGGTATGATTGTGATATTTACCGATGTTAAGACTGTGTGCACTAGCGCGTTCCTGGACTAGTGCTGAATACACAGAGGGTCCGGATTTGCAAATTCGGGGTCCCGACAGTTGTGTGCCCCAACCAGCCGGACTAAGTTTTCCTCTCCTTGGCTGGTCGGGGGAAGCCTCTGTTTAACCAAGTATTCGGTTTTTATTCAAAGTAGTTATCATCTTCGTTCTCTTTTTCTGGTTTGCGCCCTGGTGGGCCGCGTCTGCGTAGCCGTCCCTAGTACCTTGCGACTCTCTGAAACCTCGACGGTAAAAGTGGAACCACTGGGTGAGCGCGGCGAGTAGGGATGGGCGATCGGGCGGTTGGTTTGGCACGGTTCTTGTGACACCACGGAGTGTCGTAACCTTATTTATGTGAATGATGAGGTCAAAAACATTATGAAATATGAAATTTAGGTTAAAACCATAAGGTATGGAGGTTATTAGCGTTTCCGGGTAGTTTCCGGGAGTTTGGGCCTTTCCGGGGAGTTTTGGGCCTAAGAGAAGGGGTCGTGGGCTTTGGTGGGATGGAGTTTGAGTCCAATTGGGAGTAGGAGTCCTGGTTGGGGGCCTTTCCCCTGCCTCTTTTGAGACCTCACCCCTGCCCCTTTGCGCCCCCAAGTGCCCTAGCCGCCTCCCACACCTCCTCCTTGGGCGCCTCCACCTCCCCCAAGCCTCTCCCCTTGCGCCACCACCCTCTCCACCACCACTCCACCTCCCTTGCTACACCTAGGTGAGTTCTTGACCTCACCACCTCGAAGATCAATTCGTTGGAGCGCTCCGCGACGAGGAGATCCGGCGGGATTGGAGCGAGGAAGGAGATCGTGCGAACCAGGAGGAGATATATTGGGTTTTCGTGCGTCGGGCGAAGGTATGGCCATGGGACTCCTTGGGGTTGGCCTAGGTACTGTTCTTAGGGTCATTATCATGTTTTTAGATCAATTGGTGGTGCTGGAATTGAGTAGATTAGATGAAATCTAGAAGTTGCCACGTTCTCTGTTTCGGGCAACATGAGCAGTTGACCTAAGGTTTGGGTTTTCGTCAATTTAGAATCGGAATTTGGTCGTACGGCTGTTGAAGAAGTTGTAGGTAATTTCAATATCTTTCCGTGGGTACAAAGAACGTCCAATTCCGCCCAGCCGTTTGAAAGTTATGGATGTTTTATCGAGTGTGTTAAAATCTGTGACGTGATTGGAACAGATCACGGTATTTTGTAGATTAAACAACTTTAGAGTCCGAATCAGCTTTTCCATATACTTAGAAAAAGTTAGAAAATTTCCTAAGCTACACGACGATGTACTCGTTTAATTGATTCGGTGTAACACCCCGGCATCTAATATGCCTGAATGCTACCAAACATAAGCTGAACCACATCTAAATACCATGAATTAAGGTAAATTTCAGCAAAGGAGTAAATGCTAAAAACCGAGATTTCGGCAGCATCTCCTTTGTTTTAACATGATTTGAAGGAGCAACAACAATATAGCAATATAAGGCAATATGAGAGACAACTAAAACAGCAATAATTAAAGACTTAACATCAATATAAGTCTACTTTCCGGCATTTAATGTCTCCAAGAGCCAAACAAACAATAAGACTCTCATAAGCAAAGCTAAACCTTAAAGCAATAATCATCACACGCAATTTATTATCAAACACTAATTGAATGACTTGTGGAATCAACTGAATGAAGCTACGTGTGTAAGTGTGACTAGTTCCCTTCCCCGCATGCCGGTCCATGGTACCTAAAACAACAAGAAAACACAAGCGTGAGTTCAAAACTCAGCAAGCATATTGCAATGGTACAACAAGAACAATTTCACGGCAATAACATCTCACATCATGTAAACCATCTCATTCATGATCACGTATCATTATGTATGCAATGCGGTGCTATGCTCATGTCTCCGTGGAAACTCATACCGGTATGGTTGAGTACACACCCGTCGGTGTCCACCCTCTCCCCCCCTTCCATCCCGAAGATGGAGGGTGCCTACTCCTCGCTTCCGTTCACCGCGGTGAATGGAATCACGATGTAGGACTTACTCATTGGCTCTCCGGATTAGTCATAACTTTCTCACCGACCTTCCCGGACTAGTTATGACTTTCTCACCGCCCGGGCCATGTAGTCATGCCATGTATGCAAATATGTCAACATCATAATTCACTTGTACATTAACACATGGCATCATAACATGATAAACATACTCATCAAATCATTGTCAATCATTAAAGCATGGCAAGTGATCATCTCATATAATCAATCTCATCTAGTCTCAACTAGCAACCTACAAACCGCTATCCATTACAATACACTTGCCTCAACCACGGGCGACGGATTAGCGAGAAGTAGTAGGCCCTCCCGGGGTCACACCACCTGCACATAGGGACCACACACTCACAATCAAGCCCACAAAACAGTACGCAAACCCTCATCTACCCTGACGTTGCCAACTACTCGCAAAACCTGAAAACAGCGGTTCTGTCCCGTCGGGACAGCAGCCTTCCAAAAGGCATAACTTGGGTTCTAAGGCTCCGAATCAATTAAACGAGTACATCCTCGCATAGCTTAGGAAATTTCCCAACTTTTTCTAGGTATAGGGAAATACTGATTCAGAATCTAAAGTTGTTTAATCTACAAAATACCGTGATATGTTCCAATCACGTCACAGATTTTAACACGCTCGGTAAAACAGCCATAACTTTCAAACGGCTGGGCGGAATTGGACGTTCTTTATATCCACTGAAAGATAATGAAATTATCTACAACTTCTTAAACAGCCGTACGACCAAATTCTGAATCTAAATTGGCGAAAAACCGAACCCTAGGTCGACTGCTCATGCTGTCCGAAACAGAGAACGTGACCAACTCAAGAATCCATCTAATCTAATCAAATCCAGCACCACCAATTGATCTAAAAACTTGATAATCATCCTTAGAACAGTACATAGCCCAACCCCAAGAATTCCCATGGCCATACCTTTGCCCAACGCACGAAAACTGAATGGATCTCCTCCCGGTTCGCTCCTCGCTCCAATGGATGGATCCTCGAGGTGCAGGTGTGGGGAGGCTACCCTAGTGAAGCAAGGGGTGGAGGGGAGGTGGTGGAGAGGTGGGGAGGCAAGGGGGCAAAGGGAGGGGGCGCACGACCACAAGGGGGGAGGGGAGGGGGGGCGGCTAGGGCCAAGGGGGAGGTGTGGGGGCGCCCAAAGGGGAGTGGGGGCGCAAATAAGGGCAGGGGAAGCCCTCTAACCAGCCCCAAAAAGGATTCCTAATCCTAAATGGACTCATACTCCATCCCACCAAAGCCCACCACCCTTTCCCCTAGGCCCAAAACTCCCCGGAAAGGCCCAAACTCCCGGAAACGGCCCGGAAACGCTAATAACCTCCATACCCAATGGTTTTAACCTCCAACACCATAATTCATAAAGTTTTTAACCTTAACATTCACATTAAATAAGGTTACGACACTCCGTGGTGTCACACTCTTCCCCCCTTCAACAGGATTCGACCTCGAATCCGCAAGACGCCAAAATCAACAACAAAGTCCCCAAGGGACAAAAGACTTCTCTGCAGCACACAACATTCGCACAACGACTCAAATCGGAACAAACGACAAGCGAGCTCCCAAAACCAACACTTGTGTTGATTTAGCTCAACAGAGTGCAACCTCTCACGATTCCATCTTCACCTCAATTCCCAAATAGACCACGAAAGAAAAACGGTCTCACACTCCTCCATCCATTCCTCATTGGCACTAACGTGCCCGATCCCTTTAATCGAAACTACTCTCTAGAAGGGCACGGTACCAGCCTCTAGAACCCTCTTCATCTCCCACGCACAAACGTGTTTTCACACCTCAACCTCTTTACTGTGGTTCGCCATATTCAAAACGACGACGAACCAAGTGAGACAAATACTCCAAGACCACCAACTATTTGAACAAACGAGGTTAAGACCTTGCAAAGGATTGCTCTTTTACAAAAGACCAATACCCAACACTACCGCCTAAAGGAAAAGGCCCACCTTACAATCAGGGTCCTTAAACTCGCAAGAAAAAAAATGTAACAACCAAACAAAATCGCTACGGTTGACACAACCTCGTTCAACCTCAGCAACAGAAAGGTCCAATATACTCTGAAAAGGAAAACAATTACTAGCAACCACCAAGTGGTCCACTAATAATCTAATCAACCCTACCGAGGAACATCTCAACGACACAATTCTCCAAGAAGGTTTGCATTGAGTCATACACAACCTTCCACTCAAAGGACCACGATAAAGAGCACAATCATAAACATGAACCCAAGTGGCCCTCATCCAACAACTCAAACCCCAAAGCGCTAAAACCACTTTGGAAAGGATTCAACAACAACCAGATAGTATTCATTTTAATTTCCTAAGCCAAAACGCAAAGGAAACACAAATCCCTTCACCACAACCAACACCAGAAATTATTCATTTTTTTCTTTTCATACTAGAAAGCAAGGGAAATCTCGTTTCATGACATGAATGAACATTCTTCAAGAGCACTCCAGATTAGTCATATCTCCATATATGACTTTCTCACCGACCTGGCTCAACGACTCTTTTATCATTTAACATCTAAAAAAACGATGTCATGTTTACTTTTCATGATTCCTTCATCATATAACAACACTACCGAAAAGTCATTCACATGACGACTTCTTCCTCGGTATCTCATGAATAAATCTCGAATAACATCGAGATTTGCGCTAATTCAAAAAAACTATGACGGCAGCATAGTTAACAGTAAGGCACCACATCATACCAGAATCCCACCAATGATAGAAAGCTAAACTCGCAAAACATCGCGTTTTAACCAAAAATCAACATTTGGAAAAGGACATCGGCTCCAAAGTTAAATATCTGCACAAACAACCGCCATAATTTTTCTCAAGGAGAAAGGGGAAACTCACTTTCAAAAGAGAACACTTCACTAACAGCATCGCCGATGAAACATCCACAAAAACCACCTTTTGAAGCACTTGCAAACTCTACACAGATTTTTTCCAAATAACTCCAACTCTAGCAAAGAAAAGATTACAAATTAAACCTCGTGAGTATTCCAACATAACCCTCTATGTCCATTTGTTTCCTTTTAAAATTTATTCCAAAGATAATTCAGGGTGAACGCGAAGGAGCACGATCTACTCAGAATCTTTTGGGTGTAAATCCATACTCATAACACAAATTAAACAAAATAGCCAAAACCAAAGATTGGCACCAATAGCTACGGGTTCTAGGGAAATTCGGGAAACACAACACAAGGAATACCTTGACCGAAGGCATTCAACCAAAATGGCAAACAAACAAACCAGTCCAAAAGCTTTTAAACACACGCTCAGCATAAAAAGAACCATCTCTAGTACTCCACTACGCTTTCCATTAAAGACTTCAATAATCACTATTTACTCCTTGAGGAGCCCCAACACAAATCAACCAAAAGCTTCACAACAAATTCTTCCTCTAGTTACCATTCCCAACACTTTTAATTAGGGTTTATGATGCTTATCAAAAAGGCACCCAACCAAGACTATATTGACATGATCCGCACGGATCACCGAATCATAATACTTCTTATTCTAAATTTGAAACATAATACTTCAACAAATCTTTCAGCAAGATCAACATATAAATTTCATACCTCCTATATATTCACGTCTCGACAACCGAACCTTATTCAGTTAACCAACGACTTCAACATGTAAATATTATCTCCACAGGGAAGAATTCGCAAGTAAGACTCTAAATTATACATTCATTAAGGATAAAATCATTCATCATGTTAATTACCCAAAGTTCACTTCATCACCACATGTTACAAATTCCTCTATTTTTTAACCAAGGTTTTCAACGAGTAATCTAAACAATTACCACCACTACTAGGTTATTAATAACAACCAACGAGCATAATCATCAAACGACAACATTACCTTTAGCTACCCTATAGATAGGTTACAACAAAATTGTCACTACACAACATACTCCAACTATTTAAAATAGATCGAATACTAGCATTAACACTGCCTTTAACAACATCATTAAGAATAAGTCTTATGTCTTCTCAGTTGATATCAATACTAGCATTGTAGAGACACAACTGCATACTTCCAAATATACTAGTAGTTTGCAACAACATAAATAGCAACTCTAATCAACTTCCGAGTTAAAGTCACTAGTCAACATGATTAAATTTCTCTATTAACCCGTTAGATTAGAACATCTTTAAACAATCGGCAAGGTTTCTTTAACAGTATCATTAATTTACATCATCTTAATGTTCTATCTATGCATCAAGGTTTAAACTTTTAACATTAACAAGGATCATAAGCACTTTTAAAGCAAGGCAACAGATTCTAAGCATGTACATTAACACATTCAATCATTCTCGCTACCGAGTAATCTACAACACTAGTAGTCTATTTATTCTCAAGCTAGAGATATTAATCACATTGAATTGACTCCACTCACAATTTAACTTAACAATACATCATCCCATAAACCACATTGGTACATGCTACATAACATGCTAAACAACAATTCTTACTAGGGACAAACGATTTCAGTCAAAAGACTACTTACGTTGTTTGCAGCATTTTAGTTTTAAAACTCATCCCAAATTCATAAGAAAACTTGACTCTTAAAATTGCAATGAGACAAACCCCAAACTTAGTCATGCAAAAGGAATTTTCCAAAACACGTTTCAATCTGAAAGACTCTCATAAAGGAAAATGGTTGAAATACAATTTTCTTAAAGGAAACCAAGCGATCAAGTAATCCATTTCAAATAAAACCTTAACCTCAAACCCCAAACTTTCACGAAACAAGAAGGGCTTTCAAAGATGATTCCTCAAACCAGTAAAATGACGAAATCAAACACCATTTACTCCTACAAAGCCACAGAACTTCAACCCGGACAACCAAGTCTGGCACAACTGCGCAATAACTCCTTTAACATTGGAGAAAGACAACCACAGGAATAAATTGAATGCTTCTTCCCCATAAAGCAATCAACAAACTAGGCATCAAAAGTGGAAAGGCGCCCAAAAGAAGCACAACACTAAACTCCTCTTCTTCGTCTTCAACCAAGGAAGACAAAACCAGCCACCGCATACGGAACGATCCGCGAAAAAACCAAGAACAAACACTTTCTAAGACCGACCACAGAATGATAAAGAACATCCGAAGGAATCCACCACCAAACTCTTCTATTTGACTCCAGTCAACTACCCGATCTACGACAGAAAGGGTAAGCACTCTTCTCCTACAGGGGTTAATAGTTCTTCGGTGATGGCGCTAACCGGCCACGCCGTCAAACCTCACCCTTACTATGAACAAAAAAAGGGTGACCGAAACCCTTCGGTACCACAACCCCACTCTATCACAACAACAAGAGCAATTCAATCATTTATCTCATTGACATAGCAACATGCATTGTCAAATGAAGCATTCAACATCAAGGCTTAAATACAACATTTAAGCGTAAGGAAACGATACCCATACCCTTTTCCTACTGTGCATCCATGTGTCTCAAATTTTAGATTAGTTATACCACTTTTGCAAGTTTTAATGTTGCTATCCTATGACAAAATTTTAGTTAAGACCTAAGCCATGTTTCTAAGTTATTCCACATCACATTTTAGTTGTACCCTATAGCATGACACTAAAAATACACATTCCAAGGACCTACAGCCCGCTCTGATACCAACTGTAACACCCCGGCATCTAATATGCCTGAATGCTACCAAACATAAGCTGAACCACAACTAAATACCATGAATTAAGGTAAATTCCAGCAAAGGAGTAAATGCTAAAAACCGAGATTTCGGCAGCATCTCCTTTGTTTTAACATGATTTGAAGGAGCAACAACAATATAGCAATATAAGGCAATATGAGAAACAACTAAAACAGCAATAATTAAAGACTTAACATCAATATAAGTCTACTTTCCGGCATTTAATGTCTCCAAGAGCCAAACGAACAATAAGACTCTCATAAGCAAAGCTAAACCTTAAAGCAATAATCATCACACGCAATTTATTATCAAACACTAATTGAATGACTTGTGGAATCAACTGAATGAAGCTACGTGTGTAAGTGTGACTAGTTCCCTTCCCCGCATGCCGGTCTCATGGTACCTAAAACAACAAGAAAACACAAGCGTGAGTTCAAAACTCAGCAAGCATATTGCAATGGTACAACAAGAACAATTTCACGGCAATAACATCTCACATCATGTAAACCATCTCATTCATGATCACATATCATTATGTATGCAATGCGTTGCTATGCTCATGTCTCCGTGGAAACTCATACCGGTATGGTTGAGTACACACCAGTCGGTGTGCACCCTCTCCCCCCTTCCATCCCGAAGATGGAGGGTGACTACTCCTCGCTTCCGTTCACCGCGGTGAATGGAATCACGATGTAGGACTTACTCATTGGCTCTCCGGATTAGTCATAACTTTCTCACCAACCTTCTCGGACTAGTTATGACTTTCACTGCCCGGGGCATGTAGTCATGCCGTGTATGCAAATATGCCAACATCATAATTCACTTGTACAATAACATATGGCATCATAACATGATAAACATACTCATCATATCATTGGCAATCGTTAAAGCATGGCAAGTGATCATCTCATATAATCAATCTCATCTAGTCTCAACTAGCAACCTACAAACCGCTATCCATTACAATACACTTGCCTCAACCACGGGCGACGGATTGGCGAGAAGTAGTAGGCCCTCCCGGGGTCACACCACCTACACATAGGACCACACACTCACAATCAAGCCCACAAAACAGTACGCAAACCCTCATCTACCCCGACATTGCCAACTACTCGTAAAACCCGAAAACAGCGGTTTTGTCCCGTTGGGACAGCAGCCTTCCAAAAGGCATAACTTGGGTTCTAAGACTCCGAATCAATTAAACGAGTACATCCTCGCGTAGCTTAGGAAATTTTCCAACTTTTTCTAGGTATAGGGAAAGACTGACTCGGACTCTAAAGTTGTTTAATCTACAAAATATCGTGATCTGTTCCAATCACGTCAAAGATTTTAACACGCTCGGTAAAACAGCCATAACTTTCAAACGGCCGGGCGGAATTGGACGTTCTTTATATCCACTGAAAGATAATGAAATTATCTACAACTTCGTAAACAGCCGTACGACTAAATTCGGACTCTAAATTGGCGAAAAAATGAACCCTAGGTCGACTGCTCATGCTGTCCGAAACAGAGAACGTGACCAACTCAAGAATCCATCTAATCTAATCAAATCTAGCACCACCAATTGATCTAAAAACTTGATAATCATCCTTAGAACAGTACCTAGCCCAACCCTAAGGATTCCCATGGCCATACCTTTGCCCAACGCACGAAAACTGAATGGATCTTCTCCCGGTTCACTCCTCGCTCCTCGCTCCTCGCTCCAATGGATGGATCCTCGAGGTGCAGTGGTGGGGAGGCTACCCTAGGGCAGCAAGGGGTGGAGGAGAGGTGGTGGAGAGGTGGGGAGGCAAGGGGGCAAAGGGAGGGGGCGCACGACCACAAGGGGAGATGGGACGGGCGGCGGCTAGGGCCAAGGGGGAGGTGTGGTGGTGCCCAAAGGGGAGTGGGGGCGCAAATAAGGGCAGGGGAAGCCCTCTAACCAGCCCCAAAAAGGATTCCTAATCCTAAATGGACTCATACTCCATCCCACCAAAGCCCACCACCCTTTCCCCTAGGCCCAAAACTCCCTGGAAAGGCCCAAACTCCTGGAAACGGCCCGGAAACGCATAAACCTCCATACCCTATGGTTTTAACCTCCAACACCATAATTCATAAAGTTTTTGACCTTAACATTCAAATTAAATAAGGTTACGACACTCCGTGGTGTCACATTCGGAGTCTTAGAACCCGAGTTATGCCTTTTGGAAGGCTGCTGTCCTGACGGGACAGAACCTCTGTTTTTGGGTTTTGCGAGTAGTTGGCAATGTCGGGGTAGATGAGGGTTTGCGTACTGTTTTGTGGACATGATTGTGAGTGTGTGGTACCTATGTGCAGGTGGTGTGACCCCGGGAGTGCCCTCTACATCTCGCCAATCCGTCGCCCGTGGTTGAGGCAAGTGTATTGGAATGGGTAGCGGGTTATTGTTTGCTAGATCGGTTGTGATTGAGATCTATTACATGATATGTTCACATGCTATGCTTTAATGATTGCCAATGATATGATGGATATGCTTACTATGTTATGTTGCCATGTGATAATGTACAAGTGATTTATGATGTTGGCATGATTGCATACATGACATGATACATGGCCCGGGCGGTGAGAAAGTCATAACTAGTCCGGGGAAGGTCGGTGAGAAAGTTATGACTATTCCGGAGGGCCAATGAGTAAGTCCTACATCGTGATTCCATCCACCGCGGTGTGGGGAAGCGAGGAGTAGGCACCCTCCATCTTCGGGATGGAAGGGGGGAGAGGGTGCACACCGACGGGTGTGTACTCAACCATACCGGTATGAGTTTCCAAGGAGATATGAGCATCGCATCGCATCGTATTGCATACATAATGATGATGATAATGATTTGTGAACATGAATGAGATGATATACATGACGTGAGTTGTTGTAACCATGTAATTGTTTTTGTTTGTACCATTGCAATATACTTGCTGAGTGATGAACTCACGCTTGTGTTTATGTTGTTTTTTTTTGGTACCATGACACCGGCATGTGGGAAAGGGCATTAGCTACACATCTTCACGTAGTTCCAGTCATATTTACCAACCTTGAGTCATGATCATAATAATAGTGCCCTGAACTAGGTGTATGGAATAATTTTAATGTGATGTTGATCCTCTTTGCTTAGCTATAGATGTTTGTGTGGTTGGTTTTGGTTTAATTGTTTATGATGATGTTTTATCCATTATATATTGCTGCTTTAGATGTCTTATGTTATGAAATATTTTGTTATGATATTGCTATTGTTCAAATCATGATAAAACAAAGGAGATGCTGCCGAAATTTCGGGTTTTAGCATGTGCTCCTTTGCTGTAATTTATGCTTAATTGTGGTATTTAGATGTTGTTTAATCTATGTTTGGTAGCATTCGGGCACACTAGATGCCGGGGTGTTACAGTTCTCAACACGGTCATGACGCTCCGAGTGTCCCCGTGAGAACCGGCGACTTAAACACCGCTACCGAGAGCCTACTACCCTGCCACGCCTCACCAAGTGTTCGGTCCCAAGAGACCGCGAGAGTAATTAATTTCACAAGGTCCTAAGGTCCTGAGATGGCGGTGTTCCAGCGCGAGGGTCTCGATCCCTGCATCCCGACTAACCGTTAAAGCGTGCGGCTGCCTGTTCGCCCGTGCAGAACCAGCAAAGTGGGGCACGCGGACAAACATTCAAGCATAAGACATGTAAAGGGAAGCACGTGCATTCATGAGTAAGGGCTAACTTGCATGAGTTTTTTACAGACGAAGACAAAACAAAAGACAAGAAAAACTAAGTCGAGGGTTTTCACTAAGCCCCCTGGTCCTCTGCCGGACTGCCGTCCAGCCTAAGAGCCACGTCCTCGGCCACCTCTTCCAGCGCCGGGTTGACCATCTCGAGCTGCCCGGCGACCTGTTCGGCGGCGTCGTGAACCTGCGCCTCTGCACGGGCCCAGTCCCCTTCCACCCCCTGGATGACGGCCAGGGGGTCGAAGTTCGCATCCCGGCTGGCGCAGCACGCTAGCACTCTTGGGGTGGTCTAGGTGCTGGTTAGAAGGGAGATTCCATGCCTAGGATCCATGTTTAGGTGCTGTTCCTAGGTGAGATTAGGGAGATTGCAATGCTATCCCACGTTCTGTCCTCGGGCAGATTTGCACCCCGACCTAGGGCTTGTGTTTTGGCAATTTTAGATGCGTTTCCTGATCGGCCGGCTGTTATGGAAGTTGTAGATAATTTAATTATTTTTAAGTGGACACAAAGAACGCGAAATTCCGTTTAGCCGTTTAAAAATTATGGCCGTTTTACCGAACGCTGTCAAATATGTGACGAGATTTCGATAGATCATGTTCAACTGTAGATTAGACAACTTTAGATGATGAATCAGTCTTCACCAATACTTAGGAAAAGATGGGAAATTTCCTAAGTTTCGAGAAAATGTACTCATTTTCTTAATTTAGAGTCTTAGAGCTCAAGTTATGCTAGTTGGAAGCCCGCTGTCCCGATGGGATAGATTCTCTGTTGTCGGGTTTTTGGAGTGGGTTGCGAGGTTGGTGTAGAAGATCATTCTTGTTATATTTTGGGGACTTATTTTGAGTGTAATGTACCTTTGTGCAGGTGGTGTGACCCCGGGAGTGCCCTCAACCTCTCGCCACTCCGTCACTCACGGTTGAAGGCAAGTGTATTGGGATGGGTTTGGGTCTTTTGGGTGACCAATGAGTTGAGCAGTTTTGCTATGTTTCTAAATGATGCTCTATGTTGCCATGTTGTTCCTTGCATGTGTTATGATGATCATGCCTAGTTTAAGATATGCCGTTGTTATATTGTGTTTCCTTTATGCAAGTTTTATCATGATGTGGCATATGTGCATTCATAATGGAAGAGGCGTCCCATTCTGATGCGGGCCTCTGTGTTCACACGTAGTGAACATGAAAGACCTACCTCGTAGTCCCATCCACGGTTGTGTATGGGAGCGAGTCAGTAAGAGTAGGCACCCTCCATCTACGGGATGAAAGGGAAAAGAGGGTGCACACCGACGGGTGTGCACTCGGCAATACCGGTATGTGCTTCAAGGAGACATTTGCATTGCATTGCATGTATAATTATGTTAATGAGATGTATATAATGTGAATTATGAAATGCTTAGGATGTTGAATATGAGATGTAGTGATGATGGTATTGAAAACTGTTTTCATGTTCCATTGCAATATACTTGCTGAGTGATGAACTCACGCTTGTGTTTTATGATGTTTCTAGGTACCATGAAACCGGCATGCAGGAAAGGTACTTAGCGGCACATCTTCACATAGTTTCATTCATTTAGACAACTACACTTTACCTTTCGTATTTGTCATATTAAGTTTATTGCAATGAAACTTGGAGTATGCCTTAAATGTGTGCTTGGTTATGTCATTTACTTCGTCATAGCTCATGAAGTGGTTGAATTCATTGTTTTGGACTTAAACTGTTGCTATATCTCTCGTTATTCCTGTTTTAGATGCCATTCATTATGTTATATCATGTGATATTAATGTTGTTGCTTCAAATCATGGAAAAACGAAGGAGATGTTGCCGAAATTATCGGTTAAAGCATTTATGCCATTGCTGTAATTTAATCTTAATTGTGGTATTTAGTTGCTATTACTCATATGTTTGGTGACATCCAGGTCATACTAAATGCCGGGGTGTTACACAAAAACACATCCCTCTCTGGAAAATGACTACCGACGTATTAGGTCCGGTAGTGCCGACTTGAGTGGTAGTACCGCTCCCATAAGCGGTACTACTGGCCTCAGCGGTACTACCGCCCTACTACCTTCGTTAGTGCCGACCTTAGGAGAGAAACCAGATTTTTGCTAAAATCTTTTCTCCAAAAACTCAACCAACAATTCTTTGAGCCATAAATGTGATCAACACATGATCACTCTCAATTTGCAAACACATTTGCAACAACTCAGCTCATGCTCAAAGAATTTCAACCAAACTCCAAACAATTTGCGAAAACACACTTCGCAAACGCTTCGAAGATTATATTTGCAAAAACGTATTAAGCAAATAAAACCCGAAGTCTATGAGGACCGGAACCTCTAGACCTCCCGTTTATTTGCACAACGAACAAGTAAATAAATAATCAAATTATTTTATGCTTAAGCATTCCCTTTTTGCAACATATGCAAAAACCTAGCTCCAAGCAAACTCCAAACACTTTGCGAAAACACTTTTCGCAAACTTCTCAAAGATGTATTTGCAAAAACCCATTAAGCAAATAACCCACGAGTCTATGAGTTTAATCCTCCTAGCCATGTCATGGTCAAACTAACTTGCAAAAACCATGGTGCAAGTATCACATGCTCTCAGGATTGAAACCCATAACTCTCGCTTATTTGCACAATGAATTTGCAAACAGCAATTAAATATCAATGCATTACCTATCTCCCTTTTGCAACTCATGCAAATCCATAGCTTCATGCAGCAACCAAATCAAAGAACATGCTTGAGCTCTCTATTTGCAAAACATGCAAATCTCTAGCTCCAAGCAATCAATCAAACCAAATCAGAGTGCATGAGCACTCTAATTGCAATATTTGCAATTCTCTAGCGCCATGCATGTCGGGACCCAGATTTACGAATCCGAAACACTCTGTGTGTACTACACTAGTCCAGGATCACGCTAGTGCACATAGTGGCAACAAAATTGACATATCATTCCATGCATCGAATTAACTAAGAAAAGTAGCAAATAGTAGCAACGGACCTTATGGTCAAGTTTACATAACTGTTCCTTAAGGGCTTAAGAAACAAATAAAACTCTTGCAGCGGAAGATAAAATAACTTGGGCCATACGACATGCCACAGGCAATCATCTGGGGAGCGTCATCCTAGTTCACGTAGTCTTCATAAAACTCCTCCACGTAGAACTCAGTGTTTCCCTGTTCTTCTTCAGCAATTGATCAACAAAGTCATAGAACCGTGAGTACAAAAAGTATTCTGCAAGCCATAGAGAATGATTCAAATAATGTACGGCTTGACAAAGGATAGTCATATGGTTATTTTGCAGAAAGCAATAAGTTGAACGTAAATACAATAAATAGATTCAAGCATATTTGACAAAGATAATAACAACTGGTAAATCAATGGTAATTAATAACACAAGATTGGTGAGGCATCACCCATCACCAACTAGATCATAATCAACTACTGAACTTAACAGCCTTAAAAATTTTAACATTGAAAACAATAGTGAACTCCCGGTTCACTTCCAACGATATCATCCTTCCACATTTTCTGAAAACACTATACCCCGTGTGAAATCCCTAGGCACGTCCATGACCGCGGATACGGATATTCGAATAGTTTCACATACACTCTACAGAGGTTGTACAGCTTTACCCACAAGATATGATCAGCTCCTATTGCCATACGTAATTAACACACTTCCTTTGGTGTGTTGGCAGAGAGATCATAACAAGGCCTTTACAATGCTCTGTCAAAACCCAGTACTGCCCGTTAAGGTTTCACCCCACATGGCTCCCTCTTGGGCCATGTGAGTCTACCTGTCGATCCTGGAACTCACACAACCACAACAGTACTTAAGTATAGACATTGCAAATTAATTAGCCAGGTCTATCCCATACCAGACATGTGGTTGTACGATTAAGCCCAGTTCAATGGCGCACAAGATTAAGTCCTTAAGTATACTCAGGCAAGTCAACCACATCCCAATTGTGCTAACAGCACCCCTTTACTGCACGATCACTTGCCCGAGTGAAAACAACTTTGTGTAACCAATACCAATGGCACACCGCGCCATGGTACAACAAATTTTACAACAGTGGCTACCCGCCACGATTCCATAACTCATTAAGTCAATATTATTAATTTATCATGTGACATGAATCCCATCATACAACTAAGCATGGCTAAGCACAGATATGCTAACCCAATGTTGGTACTACAATATGTCCAACTATTCACCAATCCAACCTAGGGTGACAATGGATACATGACATTTCAACTATTCAAGGGGGCATAATGACAATCAGGTGCTTAACTAGTCCCAGCAAATAGTACTTATAAACAAATAGCATGCAATTATATAAAACAAAGTAATTTGTAAACATGGGTCCAACATGGTCAAGAACTACGACTTGCCTTGTTGATCAACTGCAATTGCTGAGTCTTGATCTCTGAATCCTTAGCTCGCTCCCAGGGGATCAACGTCTACCGGAAAAGAATGCAATAAACACAAATGAATACCAAAATAGTAAACAAACAGTAACAAAAATTAAAATAAATGGCTCTGGAATGTAGAGCTCGATTTTACAAATTTACAAATTTGAACGGGCTCAATCGGAGTTCGTATGAGGGAGAACGGACTCTCGGAAGTTCAAAAATCAGGAAAATGGAAAAAGCTATTTTCTATAATTTTATTCTAAAGGAAAAGGGGTTTATTGCGTCATCGCTGACGTCATCTAGGGTTCGGGTCGACTGGGTCTACGGCTCGGGATTGGCTCACGGTGCAATCGGTGCACATGAACAGTGCCAGGCTAAGTTGGCGACGGCGGACGCGTGGCGGCGTGGCATTGACGCGGCGATGCACGTGGTGGTCACGTCGGCTAGGGCTCGGGCGGGACCCCCGGCGGCGCAACCATGGCGGCGCTACACCGGACGCGAGGAAGACAACGCGCACAATGGCAATTCCTGGCCAGATCGGGCACGATTTTTGGTGGATCCGGAAGAGGACTACCCGGCGGACTCGGAGGAACGAGCGACTACGACTGGGATGCACCGGAACGACCGAACGGCGCGGAGGAAGATGGTGGCGGCAGCGGAGGACTCCGGCGAGCGATTGCTGGCGCTAGGATGCGGCTCATCGGGCGTGGACAGTGGCTACGGGTGCGGCTCGAGGAGGTAAAATTCGATCTCGAGGCGGCGGTGGTTTTAAAGGCCGTGGAGGTGGTGCGGACACCGAGAAGGTGGCGGCGGCGCGTGGGCTGGGCGATGGGCTCGCGAGGGCTGGGGCGGGCTGCGGAAGTGGCTGGGAGGCGACGCGTGGCAGGTTGAGTTGGATCAGGCCGGCTGGATTCGGCTCGAAGGCATTTTGAAATAAAAACTATTTTCCAAATAAAGAAAAATCCAAAAAAATCAATTAAAGGCAAATAAATTCAAATAAATAGCAAATAAATTCAGAAAAATCCCAAAAAATGCAGAAAAATTCCTTAAAGTACAAGGAACCTAGCAAAAACTAAAAATCTTGGATTTGATGCATATAATAAATAAATAAAATATTTAGGTGTTTAGAAAATTCAAATTAGGCTGGAATTTAATTCGGGAAAAATCCAAATGATCCTTTTTGACTTTGAAACTTTGTAAAAGCTCAAAAATTGGGATGTTACAAACCTCTCCCCCTTAAATGGAATCTCAACCCCGAGATTCAGGCTGGCTAGAGAATAGGTGGGGAAACTCGGCTTTGAGATCCTCTTCACGCTCCCAGGTGGCTTCCTCTTCTGAGTGGTTGCTCCACTGCACCTTGCAAAAACGGATTGTCTTGCTCCTTGTGACGTGCTCTTCCACTTCCAAAATTTCCACAGGATGCTCCTTGTAGGTGATATCCTATTGCAAATCTATGGCCTCCAAAGGCATCTGTTCCTTTGGCACTCGCAGACACTTCTTCAATTGTGACACATGGAACACATCATGAATCCCAGCAAAAGACGGCGGCAACTCGAGTTTATAAGCAACCTCTCCTCTTCGTTCTAAGATTTTGAATGGTCCAACATACCGAGGGGCAAGCTTTCCTTTCACTTCGAATCTCTTAACTCCTTTGAGAGGGGTGACTCTAAGGTACACATAATCATTGGGCTCGAAACTCAAATCTCGGCGACGATTATCTGCGTAACTCTTTTGTCTGCTTTGAGCTATCTTCAACCTGTCTTGAATCAACTGGACTTGCTCTTCGGCTTCTTGAAGTACAGCCGGACCAAACAGTCTCTTTCCAGTTGAGAGGGGTTCTACACTTTCTTCCATATAAGGCTTCAAACGGAGACATTTGCAGACTGGCTTGGTAACTATTGTTGTAAAAGAATGCAACATATGTCAAATACTTGTCTCACTTGATACCATAGGTTAAGGCACAAGCTCTTAACATATCCTCCAGGATTTGATTCACACGTTCAGTCTGTCCATCAGTTTGAGGATGATAGGCAGTACTAAACCTGAGTTGGGTGCCCAAGGCTTCATGCAGACTTTGCCAAAAGCGAGAAGTAAACTGGGTTCCTCTATCTGACACTATCTTCTTGGGTACTCCATGAAGACTAACAATTCGTGACATGTACAATTCTGCTAGCTTATCTACCGTATAGGTAGTCTTGACTGGAATGAAGTGAACTACCTTAGTCAATCGATCCACTATTACCCAGATCGAGTCATAACCACATTGGGTTTTAGGAAGTCCAGTGATGAAATCCATACCGATTTCTTCCCATTTCCATTCTGGAACCTTTAATGGCTGCAATAATCCTGCCGATCTCTAATGCTCAGCTTTCACCTTCTGACCGACATCACAGAGAGCAACATACTCTGCAATCTCACGCTTCATGCTAGGCCACCAATATCTTTCCTTAAGGTCTTGATACATTTTAGTGCTTCCGAGGTGGATGGAGTATAGAGTCTCATGTGCTTCATTAAGTAACAACTCCTTGAGATCTTTTTGATCTGGCACATAGATGCGCTTCTCATACCAAACTGTACCTTGCTCATCCTCGGAGAAATTTGGAGTTTTATCTTTCTTCATGTTTTGCTTGATTTCTTTAATATCCGGATCCTCGATGTGTGCTTGTCGGATCTGATCCTCCAATGTGGGTTGCATTTCCAATGTAGCTAGGTATCCTTCTTGAACCAAATCCAAATCAAGCTTCTGGAACTCTTCATGCAACGCTGGCTGATTTTCCTTAATCACTAAAGTATTGCAGTAGCTCTTTCTACTCAAAGCATCAGCTACGACATTGGCCTTTCCTGGATGGTAATGAATTTCAATGTCATAATCCTTGATCAACTCTAACCATCTCCTTTGTCTCATATTAAGATCAGTCTGAGTGAATATGTACTTCAGACTCTTGTGGTCAGTGTAAACCTCACAACGTTTGCCGATAAGGTAATGGCGCCAGATCTTCAGGGCATGCACTACAGCTACCAATTCTAGGTCATGGGTAGGATAGTTAGCTTCATGTGGCCTTAGTTGTCGCGAAGCATACGCTACAACCTTCCTGTCTTGCATTAGCACACATCAGAGTCCTTGTCGAGATGTGCCACAAAAGATCTCAAAATCCTTTCTGATGTCTGGTAAGATAAGCACTAGGGCAGTGGTGAGACACTTCTTCAATTCTTGGAAACTCCGTTCACACTCGGGTGTCCAAACAAATTTCTGCTCCTTTTTCAATAGCTATGTGAGTGGTTTGGCTTTTCTAGAGAATCCTTCTATGAAACGGCGATAATATCCTACCATTCCAAGAAAACTTCTGACTTGGGGTACTGTTTTAGGTGAGTCCCAATTGAGCACATCCCGAACTTTACTTGAGTCAACTGCGACTCCTGCTGCTGAAATGACATGTCCTAAGAAAGCGACTTCCTTCATCCATAAATCACATTTACTGAACTTAGCATAGAGTTGATGTTCTCTTAGGTTCATTAAGACTAGGCAAAGATGATTCTCATGCTCTTCCTCACTCTTGAAGTAAACCATGATGTCATCGATGAATACGACCACAAACTTATCCAAGTATTCCATGAATACTTTAGTCATCAGGCTCATAAAATAGGCAGGGGCATTGGTCAAACCAAAAGACATCACAGTGAACTCATACTGTCCATACTGAGTCACAAAGGTTGTCTTGGGAATGTCCTCTTGACGAATCTTCAACTGATGATAACCTGACCTTAGGTCAATCTTTGAGAACACTCTAGCTCCTTGAAGTTGATCAAATAAATCATCAATCCTTGGCAAAGGGTACTTGTTCTTGATTGTTACTTCATTGAGTGAGCGGTAATCCACACACATCCTCTGAGTACCATCCTTCTTTCCAACGAGAAGAACTAGGGCTCCCCAAGGTGAAGAACTTGGGCGGACAAAACCTTGGTCTTGCAGCTCCTTAATCTGTCTCTTTACTTCAGCTAACTCATTGGTAGGCATCCTATAGGGTCTCTTGGAGATGGGTGGGGTTCCTGGCACTAGGTCGATCAAAAACTCTATGTCTCGATCTGGTGGCATCCCAAACAACTCATTTGGAAACACATCAGGGAACTCTCTGGCGACTGGCACATCTTCCAAACTTATCCCTTTAGCACTGCAAACTTGTATACCATCTGGCTTGTCGGTGGCAGCTTGAAACTTTAACTTCACTCCATCTGGGCTGGTTAAGGTAATCACCCTATTCCCACAATGCAAAACTGCCTGGTTCTTGGATAACCAATCCATTCCCAGTATCACATCTAAGGACTTGGTGTCTAGGACTATGAGATTGGCTAGAAATTCTACCCCTCCGATTAATATTTTAACTTCGAGGCAACCTTGGTTCGTACTCAAATCCAAACCAGGTGACTGGACTAACAAAGCAGTTCTAAGAGGCTTTGTTTCCAAATAATGATTTGCAGCAAAACTCCGAGAAACAAACGAATGCGTAGCTCCAGAATCAAACAAAACCATGGCACATGCTGAGTTAACTAGGATCTTACCTAGGATGACATCTGGTGCAGACTGGGCATCCTCAGTGGTGACATGGTTCACACGGCCTCTTCCCACAGTCGGTGGAGTCCTGGTAGCTGGGTTGGGAGTCTGGGGCACTCCACATCCTGGTTCTGGTGCGGGGGTCTTGGCTGGCGTAGCTCCTAAGTTGAAGCGAACTGGTGCTGGAGCTTGCTTCTTTGGGCAACTGTTGGCGTAATGCCCCAGTTCATGGCAATGGAAACAAGTGACTCCTGCAGCTGGATTATTGGTCCTCTAAGACTGATTGTTGTTGGTGTTGAAGTTGCGGTTGCCCGAAGCGGCTGGACGAGGTGCTTGTGCAGGTGTCCTGAATGTCGATGGAGGAATAGAATGAGCAGGTTGCGGTGCACTCATTCAGACTCTCTGCTACTTATTCTGACGAGCTCCTTGCTGCATCATCTTCCTCTTATGAGATTCTTCTAACTCACGGCGAGATTCCTCTATGAGCATGGCTTTGTCCACAAGGTGTTGAAAATCTGCATAATCATTGCCAATGACTTGCATCTTTAATCCGGGGTTGAGACCACGCTTGAACTTCTTCTGGAGGGCATCATCTGTAGCAACGTCTTCTGGAGCATAGCGAGCAAGTTGAGTGAATTTATTGAGATATTCACTCACTGACATCCCCTCTTGCTTGAGCTCGTGGAACTCATTCTTCTTCATCTCCACTTTGCCATCTGGGATATGGGAGTGATGGAAAGCAGCAGAAAACTCTGCCCAGGTGATAGTCTGAGGGTCATTGTGGGCAGCACTGTAGTTCTCCCACCATTCAGCGGCGGTGCCCTCTAAATGATGAGCAGCATAGAGAACCTTCTCACAGTCAGTGCACTAAGCAATAGCAAGTTTCTTTTCAATGGAGCGAATCCAATCATCTGCCTCCAAGGGTTCTGAAGAGTTGGAGAAGGTAGGCGGATAAGTCCTCATGAACTCTGCTAACTTGGATTGCGGACGTGCTTGGGGAGGTGCAGCAACGGCTTGATTCTGCTGGGTCAACAGGTTGGCTAGGGCAGCTGCAGTCTAATTCTGTTGATTCATCATGTGGGTCATATTCGGCATCATGGTGTTCATGATCCGAGTCTGAGCTGCCAAGAAGTGTCCAAGGTTCTGATCTGTCACATCGGTAGTGGAGGTGGTGCATTGGGATTGGCACTGGCATTGGCATCCATTGGAGAACTGCGACCAGCTCCAGAACGAGTGTCAACCATCTGCAGGATAGGGCAATGTTGATAGGTAAGAGGGAAAAGCAATAGACAAGTGGTGAGATCATCTAAGGGGAGTAGGTAATACCCAAGGACAAGAGATAATAGGAGAAATAGCCGAAAAGGCTACGAAACAAGAGGCAATAACTTTTCAACTCAATGGGTGGCTGCAACATAATGCATCGAGCAAGTGCACAACACACTTAACACACAAGCAACAAAACTTGTAATTCATGCGGTCTACACGTCGCTAAGCTAAAAGGGAATGACATGCTCCAATTCAAAAGAGCACTATTAACTTATCCTATATGGGAGGCTTCTTGAACATCCGCTCGACGACTTGATCCTTCCCTGGTCTTGAAAAGTCAGCAGCATCCCTTTCCTGCTTTGCATCTTCGTGGACGACTCAAGGCTTAAGAGGTTTTATGAGATGAGATCAAATTAAACTTTATAAAATAATATGTCAGCAAAGGAGAATAACAAGAACCTAAGAATAAGATGAGAGGAGTCAACTATACAATACCCATTTGTTGGTTTGATTTTGAAAATAATTTTGAAGTTCCTTCTAAGAAAACCATGTTAACTAGGGTTGCGTCCCACAGTCGAGATGGCTCGGATACAAACTTTGTCGGGACCCGGATTTGTGAATCCAAAACCCTCTGTGTATACTGCACTAGTCCAGGATCACGCTAGTGCACACAGTGGCAACAAAATTGGCATATCATTCCATGCATCGAATTAACTAAGAAAAGTAGCAAATAGAAACAACGGACCTTATGATCAAGTTTATATAACTGTGCCTTAAGAGCTTAAGAAACAAATAAAACTCCTGCAGTGGAAGATAAAATAACTTGGGCCATACGACATGCCACAGGCAATCGTCTGGGGAGCGCCATCCTAGTTCACGTTGTCTTCATAAAACTCTTCCTCGTAGAACTTAGTGTTTCCCTGTTCTTCTTCAGCAATTGATCAACAAAGGCATATTGCCGTGAGTACAAAAAGTACTCAGCAAGCCATAGAGAATGATGCAAATAATGTACGGCTTAACCATGGATAGTCATATGGTTATTTTGCAGAAAGCAATAAGTTGAACGAAAATACAATAAATAGATTCAAGCATATTTGACAAAGATAATAACAAATGGTAAATCAATGGTAATTAATAACACAAGATTGGTGAGGCATCACCCATCACCAACTAGATCATCATCAACCACTGAACTTAACAACATTAAAAAATTTAACATCGAAAACAATAGTGAACTCCCGGTTCACTTCCAACGATACCATCCTTACACATTTTCTGAAAACACTATACCCCATGTGAAATCCACAGGCACGTCCATGACCGCAAACATGGCTATTCGAATAGTTTAACATACACTCTGCAGAGGTTGTACAGCTTTACCCAGAAGATATGATCAGCTCCTATTGCCATACGTAATTAACACACTTCCTTTGGTGTGTCGGCATAGAGATCATAACAAGGCCTTTACAATGCTCTGTCTAAACCCAGTACTGCCCGCTAAGGTTTCACCCCTCAGGGCCCCCTCTTGCGCCATGTGAGTCTACCCGTCGATCCCGGAACCCACACAACCACAACAATACTTAAGTATAGACATTGCAAATTAATTAGCCAGGTCTGTCCCATACCAGACATGTGGTTGTACGATTAATCCCAGTTCAATGGCGCACAAGATTAAGTCCTTAAGTATACTCAGGCAAGTCAACCACATCCCAATTGTGCTAACAGCACCCCTTTACTGTGACACCCCAGAATATGACATTTTAGAATTCGGCAATTTGGTACGACTTTATAGCGTGTTTTTGGGCTGTTTTCAGGTGTTTGGGCCTCTCTGGAGGACTTTGGGCCTTGGGGGTTGAGTTGGGCCTCCGGTGGAATGGTTTGGGCCCAAGGGGGGGACTTTTGGGCTACCAAATCTGGCCCCCACCCCTTGGTGCACCGCCCCACTTGGCGCCACCACCTCTCCCCTCCCCTCTCCACCCCCCTTGCTGCCCTAGAGGAGATCCCCACCTCACCATCCCGTTGATCTCTCCATCGGAAGGCCCCGTGACGAGGAGATCCGGCGGTTCCGGCGCAAGGAGGACGATCGGGGAGCCCGGGAGGAAGGATTTCGGCGTTAATCGTTCGTCGGGCGAAGGTATGGCCTGGGGAATCCTTGGGGTTGGTCTAGGTTCTGTGCTAGAGGGTATTTGGATGCTTTTAGATCAGGTGGTGTGACCCCGGGAGTGCCCTCCTCATCCCGCCTATCCGTTGCCCGAGGTTAAGGCAAGTGTATTGGGATGGGTAACATGTGGTTTATTTGCTTGTCTTGACTAGATGTAATTGTTTCCATGTTATGCTATCTTGCCATGCTCAGTGTTTGCCATGATATGATAAAAAGGGTATGTTAAGATGCTATGCAATGGTTTATGGTTAATGATTATGGCATATGTTGCATACACGGCATGAAACTTGGCCTGGTCGGTGAGAACGTCATAACTATTCCGGTAAGGTCGGTGAGAAAGTTATGACTAATCCGGAGCGCCATGGATGTAAGACCTACCTCGTGATTCCACCCACGCGATGAGTGGAAGCGAGGAGTAGGCACCATCCATCTACGGGATGGAAGGGGGATGTGGGTGCACGCCGACGGGTGTGCACTCGGCAATACCGGTATATGCTTCCAGGAGACATGTGCATTGCATTGCATTGCATACATGATGATGATTATGAGTTGTGTACAATGTGCTTTGTCATGGCTATGATGTTGTAGATGAGGTTATGGTTTGATTATGATGTTAAAGTATGGTATGTATTGCTGTTGGCGTTGATCTATTCTTTATGATCCATTGCAATATGCTTGCTGAGTGATGAACTCACGCTTGTGTTTATGTTGTTTTTCTTAGGTACCTTGACACCGACATGTGGGAAAGGGGCTTAGCGGCACGACATCACATAATTTCCACACAATTATACAATATTTACCTTTCGGATTTGTGATCATGAATCTAGGGTGATGAAACTAGGATTATGATTTGTTCATGTGCCTGTTTACATCCTTTACTTCGATTTGGTTCATGAAGTGGTTAAATTCATTATGTTAGACTTAAATTGCCGCTATATTACCTGTTATTGCTGCTTTGGATGTTTTTCCATTATAATATATCATGTGATATTTTGTTGTTGCTTCGAATCATGGATAAACAAAGGAGATGCTGCCGAAATTTTCGGTTCTAGCATTCGCTCCTTTGCTGTAATTTATCTTTATTTGAGGTTTTTAGATGCTATTTAATCTATGTTTGGTAACATTCAGGCACACTAGATGCCGGGGTGTTACATTTACTTCAAGATCACTTGCCCGAGTGAAAACAACTTTGTGTAACCAATACCAATGGCACACCGCGCCATGGTACAACAAATTTTACAACAGTGGCTACCCGCCACGATTCCATAACTCATTAAGTCAATATTATTAATGTATCATGTGACATGAATCCCATCATACAACTAAGCATGGCTAAGCATAGATATGGTAACCCAATGTTGGTACTACAATATGTCCAACTATTCACCAATCCAACCTAGGGTGACAATGGATACATGACATTTCAACTATTCAAGGGGGCATAATGACAATCAGGTGCTTAACTAGTCCCAGCAAATAGTACTTATAAACAAATAGCATGCAATTATATAAAACAAAGTAATTTTGTAAACATGGGTCCAACATGGTCAAGAACTATGACTTGCTTTGTTGATGAACTGCAATTGCTGAGTCTTGATCTCCGAATCCTACGCTCACTCCCTGGGGATCAACGTCTACCGGAAAAGAATGCAATAAACACAAATGAATACCAAAACAGTAAACAAACAGTAACAAAAATTAAAATAAATGGCTCTGGAATGTAGAGCTTGATGTTACAAATTTAGAAATTTGAACGGGCTCAATCGGAGTTCGTATGAGGGAGAACGGACTCTCGGATGTTCTAAAATCAGGAAAATGAAAAAGGCTATTTTCTGGAATTATTTTTCTAAAGGAAAAGGGTTTTATTGCGTCATCACTGTGGTCATCTAGGGTTCGGGTATACTGGATCTACGGCTCGGGATAGGCTCACGGTGCACTCGGTGCACATGAATAGTGCCAGGCTGAGGTGGCGACGGTGGACGCGTGGCGTCGTGGCGCTGACGCGGCGATGGCGTGGTGCTGACGCGGCGATGCACGTGGTGGCCACGTCGGCTAGGGCTCGGGCGGGACCCCCGGCGGCGCAACCATGGCGGCGCTACACCGGACGCGAGGAAGACGACGCGCACAATGGCGATTCCCGGCCAGATCGGGCACGATTTTTGGTGGATCCGGAAGAGGACTACCCGGCGGACTCGGATGAACGCGCGACTGTGGTTGGGATGCACCGGAACTGCCGAACGGCGCGGAGGAAGATGGTGGCTGCAGCGGAGGACTCCGGCGAGCGATTGCTGGCGCTAGGATGCGTCTCGGCGGGCGTGGATGGTGGCTATGGGTGCGGCTCGAGGAGGCGAAACTGGATCTTGAGGCGGAGGCGGCGGCTTTTAAAGGCCGTGGAGGTGGTGTGGACGCCGAAAAGGTGGCAGCTAGGGTTTGCTTGGGCGAGGGCCGAGGCTGGCTGCGGAAGCGGTTGGGAGGCGACGCATGGCAAGACGAGTTGGATCGAGCCGACTGGATTCAGCCCGAAGGCATTTTGGAATAAAAACCATTTTCCAAATAATGAAAAATCCAAAATAATCTAATAAAGGCAAATAAATTCAAATAAATAGCTAATAAATTCAGGAAAATCCCAAAAAATGCAGAAAAATTCCTTGAAGTATAAAGGCATCTTGGATTTGATGCACAGAATAAATAAATAAAATCTTTTGGTGTTTAGAAAATTCAAATTAGGCTGGAATTTAATTCGGGAAAAATCCAAATGATCCTTTTTGACTTTGAAACTTTGTTAAAGTTCAAAAATTGGGAAGTTACAATGCAACTATTAAACCGAAACTTGCTTGAGCTCTTCTCCTTTTACAACCCATGCAAACATAGCTCCAAGCAATACCAAACAAACTCAAATATATTTTTAGTTTGAAAACAAAAACATAAAGTTCGACAATTGCAACACATGTAAAATATGAACTTCATGTGAAAACCAACGTATGAGCTCTTCCTATTTGCAACACACACAAAAAAGAGCAATCATACTAAAACTAAAGCATATGCTTATCCTATTTGCAACACATGCAAATCAAAGCAATATGCCTACAAAGCCACCGCATTAGCTCATCCCATATGCAACACATGCAAATCAGAGCTATTATGCGAAAAAACAATTCAAAAAAAGATTCGAGCTCGAGTGATTAACGGTATTGAGATCACCAACACATGATGAAGCTCAAATCAAAGGACTCAACACCTATTAATAGTACGGCGCTAAATACTAGACTCAAAGACTAGGAAACTCATTAGCCTATCTAGTTATACCTTTAGCCGCCGCAAGCAATCCCCTTTGGGGTCTTTATGATATTCAATCATTGTCTCCCTTGGGATCGACACCTAGCTCTACTTCTCTTTTCCGGGATCTACTCTTGGCGTCCATCACCTCATGATGTCGTCCTTGTCCCATTTTTAACCATCTTTGAACCTAACCTAGCTCATTCATCACTTACGAAAATAGTTAGTCCAAAAACACATGGTTGCCTCAATCATCTTTGCACTCCATTAATACATAATGGATGCCACTTATAAGGATTGAGCACAACCTAAATCAATATAATGAATTAAATGTGTCTTAAGCACAATGATGCAACACATGCTTCATTATACTTAAGATCTATCCATTTGTCATTGATAAATCAAGGAACACCATCAACACATGATGAAGTGTTCACTATTGATTAATACAACAAATGAACTAAATTTAAATTTTCATTTAAATTGATATGTTTCAATGTATTGATCCTTTATATACGGAGTGAAAAATAGATCAATACTAATGAAACTTCAAGTTAAAGCTTGAACTCCCCCTATATATGTGCATCCATGTAATATATGGATTGGAAAACATAATGCACATTTTGTGGTTTAAGCAATGGAGAAATTCATTCTTTAACTTTAATCCAAAGTATGCAATGGATAATAGAATGAATGCGCACACATACTTTGGGTTTTCCATTTTCCATCCAAACATGAGACTATTAATAATAAGCTCAATAAACATGTTAGTCTCATAAAGATGAGGTTTGTCATTAAACAAGATTAAGTATTAATCTAATATCAATCACCAAAACCAATAGAGCTTGAACTTACAACTAGGTGTTGGGAGGAGTTTATAATGAGATGTGTATTATGTTGTATTCACCCAATGGGGAGTGTTATGATAAGGATAGATTCCCTATTCCAGCATGGAAGGATTCTATACATTGGTGGGTGAATCCGAATTGATCTCCAGGGGTTTTTCTACTATATATTGGGTATTGTCTTGTACAGAAAAATCAATCTAATAAATAGAGATAGCTTTTCTCCTTTACATTGCATGTGCTTCTACTTGTGCATCTACTTTTACTCGTGTATTTTTGTAAATATGCTATTAATTGATGTGAAAAAATGATTACATTTTACTACAGCCATCACGTGGTTTCGCATCGATGTTTGGTGCAACTAGGGGCATCGAGTGGCATAGACGCATAGTGTCCCATGTGACATTCTTGATTCGCTTGGGCTGGTGGCTACTATTGGAAGTATTTACTTTAGGGATGTCCTTGTAACACCCCGGCATCTAGTATGCCCTGGATGTCACCAAACATGATAAACACAGCATCTAAATGGCACAAATAAATGTAAATTACAGCAAAGGTGCAAATGCTAAAACCGAAAATTTCAGTAGCATCTTATTTGTTTTTCCATGATTTGAAGCAACAGCAATAATATGGCAATGTATAGCATAATATGAGACATCTAAAACAGCAATAACAATTGACATGGCAACATCTTACGTATAAAATAATGAATCCAACCACTCCAAAATTATAACGAGGCAAAAGATGAACTTAAGCACACAATCAAGCCATACTCCAAGTTTCATGGCACTAATCTTATTATTATGTCTCCAAATGATAAACACTGTCTATATGTGAGGAGCTACGTGTAGAAGTGTAGCTAAACCCCTTTCCCGCATGCCGGTTTCATGGTACCTAAAAACAACATAAGACACAAGCGTGAGTTCATCACTCAGCAAGTATATTGCAATGGAACAAAACGAACAGTTCAATGCTAATATCTCTATATATCATGCTTAACATCATAACCATGTTCAAATCTCATTGTACACATCTCATTATCATAATCATGTATGCAATGCAATGCACATGTCTCCTCGAAGCACATACCGGTATTGCCGAGTGCACACCTGTCGGCGTGCACCCTCTTTCCCCCTTCCATCCCGTAGATGGAGGGTGCTTACTCCTCGCTTCCATTCACAACTGTGGATGGAATCACGAGTTAGGTCTTACTCAATGGCGCTCTGGATTAGTCATAACTTTCTCACCGACCTTACCAGACTAGTTATGACTTTCTCACCGACCTGGCTAGTTCTCATGCCATGTATGCAAATATGTCATAAACATAAACAACCTGCACATAAACTCAATTATTCATTGCATAGCCTCATAATACACCATTTTCATCATGTCGCAAGCAAGTGTCAATCATGGCATCATATCATAAAACATGTGTAAACCATCTCATTATCAAACATTATGGCTCCCTAAGCTGCAACCACTATAATACACTTGCCTTCAACCACGGGCGACGGATTGGCGAGAGGATGAGGGCACTCTCGGGGTCACACCACCTACACATAGGTACCACACACTCAAAACGTGCCCTCAAAACAGTACAAGAACGATCCCCTACCCCGACTTCGCAAACAACCCCTAAAGCCCGAAAACAGAGAATCTGTCCATACGGGACAGCGGGGTTCCAACTAGCATAACTTGAGTTCTAGGACTCCAAATTAAGTAACCCAAGGCATTCAACCAAATTGGCAAACAACGACACCAGTTCAAAAGGTTTTAAACACCAGCTCAGCATGAACCCACCATAACTTGTATTCCACTACACTTACCATTTAAGCATTCAATAATCACTATTTACTCATCAAGAGAGTCCAGCCGGATTTAACAAAGTTTTACATAACAATTTCTTTCTCTGGTTACCATTCCCAACACTTTTAATTAAGGTTTAAGACGCTTATCACAAAGGCACCCAACCAAGACTATATTGACATGATCCCCACGAATCACCAAATCATATAACCACGTCTTCTATATTTCAAACATAGTACTTCAACATCTACTTGAGCATAGTCAACCTATCAATTTATACTATCCATACGTCAAAATCTTGACAATTGAAACTTGTTCAATCTATAAAATGACTTCTACAAATAAATAATATCTCTACAAGATAAAATTTGTAAATAGGATTCTAAGATATGCAATCATTAAGATTAAAATATTGCATCATGATTATTATCCATTGTTCATCCCATCACAACATGTACTCGACATAATACCACAGTTTTATACTTTTCTTCTATTGGATCAATGGTTTCCAACAATTAACAACACTACCAAGGCATCAATATCAATTCTTTGCATATTCATCAATCAACAACATTACTTTTAGCTACCCTATACAACGGTTATAACAAAACTACCACCACACAACATACTCCAACTATTAAATTAGATTTAATAAGTTAGATCAGCACAATGTTCTTAACAACATCATTAACAAATAGTCTTATGTCTTCTCAATTGATATCAACACTAGCATTGTAGAGACACAACTGCATACTTCCAAATACACTAGTAGTTTGCAACAACATAAATAGCAACTCTAATCAACTTCCAAATTAAAGCCACTAGTCAACATGATTAAATTTCTCTATTAACCCGTTAGATTAGAACAACTTTAAACAACCAACAAAGTTTCTTTAACAATAACAGCAGTCTACATCATCTTAATGTTATAACTATGCATCAAGGTTTAAACTTTTAACATTAACAAGGATCATAAGCACTTTTAAAGCAAGGCAACAGATTCTAAGCATGTACATTAACCCATTTAATCATTCTCGCTACAGAGTAAACTACAACACTAGTAGTCTGTTTATTCTCAAGCTAGAGATAACAACCGCGTTGAATTGTTTAAACTCACAAATTAACTTAACAATACGTCATCCCATAAACCACATTGGTACATGCTACATAACATGCTAAACAACAATTCTTACTAGGGACAAACGATTTCAGTCAAAAGACTACTTACTTTGTTTGCAGCATTTTAGTTTTAAAACTCATCCCAAATTCATAAGGAAACTTGACTCTCAAAATTGCAATGAGACAAACCCAAACTTGGTCATGCAATGGAATTCTCCAAAACCTTTTAAATCTCAAAGACTCCCATAAAGAAAAATGGTTGAAAGACAATTTTCTTAAAGGAAACCAAGCGATCAAGTAATCCATTTCAAATAAAACCTTAACCTCAAACCCCAAACTTTTCACGAAACAAGAAGGGCTTTCAAAGATGATTTCTCAAACCAGTAAAATGACGAAATCAAACACCATTTACTCCTACAAAGCCACAGAACTTCAGCCCGAACAACCAAGTCTGGCATAACGCCGCAATAACTCTTTTGACCTTGAAGAAAGACAAACACAGGAATAAATTGAATGCTTCTCCCCATAAAGCAATCAACAAACTAAGCATCAAAGCTGGAAAGGCGACCAAAAGAAGTGCAACACTAGACTCTTCTTCTTCGTCTTCAACCAAGGAAGACAAAACCACATACCGCATACGGAACAATCCGCGAAAATCCAAGACCAAACACTTTTCTTTTGATTTCAATCAACTAAAACCAAGAAAACCAACCGAAACTGACCCTTAGAACGGTAAAGAGCATACGAAGGAATCCATCACCAACCTCTTCTATTTGACTCCAGTTAACTACCCGATTTACGACAGAAAGGGTAAGCACTCTTCTTCTACAAGGGGTAATAGTTCTTCGGTGATGGCTTTATCCGGCCATACCATCAAACCACACCCTTACTATGAACAAAAGTGATGACCGAAACCCTTCGGCACCACAACCCCACTTTATCACCACAACAAGCACAATTCGATCGCTTATCTCATAGACATAGCAACATGCATTATCAAATGAAGCATTCAACATCAATGCTTAAATACAACATTTAAGCGTAAAGAAACGATACCCATACCCTTTCCTACTGTGCATCCAGTGTGTGTCAAATTTTAGATTAGTTATACCACTTTTGCAAGTTTTAATGTTGCTATCCTATGACAAAATTTTAGTTAAGACCTAAGCCATGTTTCTAAGTTATTCCACATCACATTTTAGTTGTGCCCTATAGCATGACACTAAAAATACACATTCCAAGGAACTACAGCCCGCTCTGATACCAACTGTAACACCCCGGCATTCAATATGCCCGAATGCTACCAAACATAGACTAAGCAACCTCTAAATACCACAATTTCAAGTAAATTACAGCAAAGGAACAAATGCTAAAACCCGAGATTTCGGCAGCATCTCCTTTGTTTTTCCATGATTCGGAGCAACAACAAAGTATCACAAGTTATATTATAATGGAAAGCATCTAAAACAGCAATAACATGTGACATAGCAACAATATAAGTCCAGGATAAAGCATTCAACCACTTCATGAGCTAAACGAATCAAATAGTAAGACCGAGCACACAGTTAAGCAATTCTCCAAGTTTCATGGCAATACTTTCATTATCCTGACTCCAAATGATAACACTGTCTAATTTGTGTGGAGCTACGTGTAGATGTGTAGCTAAACCCTTTTTTTCCCGCATGCCGGTTTCATGGTACCTAAGAAAAACAACATAAACACAAGTGTGAGTTCATCACTCAGCAAGTATATTGCAATGGAACAAGAAAATACATTCCAATACCTTCATTACCACTTTTCACATACAACATCATACACATCTCATATTCATAGTGTAAGCATATCATTGACATCATCATAAATCATCCTCATATAATGCAATGCAATGTAATGCAATGCGATGCACATGTCTCCTGGAAACTCATACTGGTATGGTTGAGTACATACCCGTCGGTGTGCACCCTCTCCCCCCTTCCATCCCGAAGATGGAGGGTGCCTACTCCTCGCTTCCAAACACCGCGGTGGATGGAATCACGATGTAGGACTTACTCATTGGCTCTCCGGAATAATCATAACTTTCTCACCGACCTTCCCCGGACTAGTTATGACCTTCTCACCGCCCGGGCCATGTAACATGCCATGTATGCAAATGTAACACCCCGGCATCTAGTACGCCTGAATGTTACCAAACATAGACTAAACAGCATCTAAATACCACAAATAAAGATAAATTACAGCAAAGGAGCAATTGCTAAAACCAAAAATTTCGGCAGCATCTCCTTTGTTTTTCCATGAATTGAAGCAACAACAATATGATCACAGGATATAGCATAAAGAAAGACATCTAAATCATCAATAACGAGGATTCTAGCAACAGTACAAGTCTAGAATAACGAATTCAACCATCTCATGAGCTAAACGAAGCAAATGAGGGAAACAAGCACACAATTTAACCATGCACCAAGTTTCATGGCACTATTCTTATTATCATGACTCAAGCTGATAAATATGCCTAAAGGTGTGGAGCTACGTGAAGATGTGTAGCTAATGCCCCTTCCCACATGTCGGTGTCATGGTACCTAAAACAACATAAAACACAAGCGTGAGTTCATCACTCAGCAAGTATATTGCAATGGACCATAAAGAACAATTCAACGTAAACATCACTACCGTGCTCAACATCACGTACAAGCCATAATTTCATATACCACATCATTCTCATGTCTCAGTATCATTGTACTCATTTCATCATCATCATCATCATCATCATCATCATCATGTATGCAATGCGATGCAAATGCTCATATCTCCTCGAAGCACATACCGGTATTGCCGAGTGCACACCCGTCAGCGTGCACCCCTTCCCCTTCCATCCCGTAGATGGAGGGTGCCTACTCTTACTGACTCGCTCCCATGCACACACGTGGATGGGACAACGAGGTAGGTCTTTCGTGTTCACTACGTGTGAACACAGAGGCCCGCATCAGCATGGGACGTCTCTTCCATTATGAATGCACATATGACATAAACATGTAAACATTGGCATAAACATTAAATACCACACAATCATAATCAATTTGAAATCATGTTCATCATGTCATAGGCAAACATCATTCTTAGCATCATATCATAAAGCAAGTTGTATTCAATCAAGTCTAGCAAGAATCTAAACGATACCCATTCCAATACACTTGCCTTAACCTCGGGCGACGGATTGGCGAGAGGATGAGGGCACTCCCGGGGTCACACCACCTACACATACATACCACACACTCAAAACATGCCCCTAAAATAGTACGCAAACACTTTTCTACCCCGACATCGCAAACTACTCGCAAAAAAACAAAACAGAGGTTATGTCCCGTCGGGACAGCAGACTTCCAACGAACATAACTTGAGTTCTAAAACTCCAAATTGATTAAACGAGTACATCCTTGCGTAGCTTAGGAAATTTCCTAACTTTTTCTAAGTGTACGGAAAAATTGATTCGGCCTCTAAAGTGGTTTAATCTACAGAATATCGTGATTTGTTCCAATCTCGTCACAGTTTTTAACACGTTCGGTAAAATGAGCATAACTTTCAAACGGCTGGGCGGCATTGGACGTTCTTTATGTCCACTGAAAGGTATTGAAATTACCTACAACTTCCTCAACAGGCGGCCGACCAAATTCCGACTCTAAATTGGTGCAATCTCAAACCCTAGGTCGACTGCTCATTCTGCCCGAAGCAGAGAATGTGGCAAACTCTAGATTTCATCTAATCTACCCTATTACAGCACCACCAATTAATCTAAAAACATGATATCAACCCCTAAAACAGTACCTAGACCAACCCCAAGGATTCTCGTGGCCATACCTTCGCCCGACGAACGAAGAACCACCGGTTCTCCTCCCGGTTCACGCGATCTCCTTCCTCGCTCCAAATCCACTGGATCTCCTCGTCGCGGAGCGCTCCAATGGACGGATCTGCGGGGTGGTGAGGTGGATAACTCCCCAAGGGTAGCAAGGAGGGTGGGGAGGTGGTGGAGGGGGTGGTGGCGCAAGGGGAGGGGAGGGGAGGCGCACGGCAAGGGGCAAAATGGGTGTGGCGGCTATGGGAAGGAGAGGAGGAGGTGGGGCGCATGGGGGAGGGTATGGGGGCGCCCTAGGGCAGGTTAGCAGCCCCCTCCTCCCCAAATGGGCCAAGGAGGCTCCACCTAAGGCCCAACAAGATCCCCCGCAAGGCCCAAGTTTCCCCGGAAAGGCCCAAACCCCCGAAATCGGCCCGGAAACGCGATTAAACGGCATAACCTAAAATTTTAACCTTCATTTTCACATTTTATAAAGTCACATTCTCTAATTTCACCTTTTATGGTGTCTCGATATCCCGAAGTGTCACATTCTCCCCCCCTTAAACAGGATTCGACCTCGAATCCGAGGAACGCTAAAATCAACAACAAAGTCCCCAAGGGACCAAAGACTTCTCTTGTAACACCCCGGCATTTAATATGCCTGAATGCTACCAAACATAAGCTAAACAACATCTAAATACCACAATTAAACATAAATTCCAGCAAAGGCGCACATGCTAAAAACCGAGATTTCGGCAGCATCTCCTTTGTTTTAACATGAGTTAACACAATATCAATATCATGACAAGATATGTCATAGCACACGACAAATAAAACATCAACATAAATGGATATATCATCAAATTACGCCAATAAAAACATGCTCAACCACTTCATAAGCTATAACCAAGCAAATAAGGAATCACAAGCATGCTAAATTAAACCCTACATTAAGTTTATGGCACAACTCTTAATATCATGTCTCCAAGTGATTAATTATGGACTATGATGGTGGAGCTACGTGTAGAAGTGTAGCTAGACCCCTTTTTCCCGCATGCCGATCTCAAAGTACCTAAAAACAACATCATCATCATTAAATATGTATTGCAATGCAATGCAATGCAATGTTATGCTCATATCTCCTTGGAAACTCATACCGGTATGGTTGAGCACACACCCGTCGGTGTGCACCCTCTCCCCCCTTCCATCCCGAAGATGGAGGGTGCCTACTCCTCGCTTCCATTCACCACGTGAATGGAATCACGATGTAGGTCTTACTCAATGGCGTTCCGGACTAGTCATAACTTTCTCACCGACCTTCCCCGGATTAGTTATGACTTTCTCACCGCCCTCGCCCCATCTCATGTCATGCATGCAACTATGCCAATTATCATATCTCATTTGTACATAAACATATGGCATCTCATCATGACAAATATAGACACATGGCATCGAATCATGATAAGTATAAACGCATAGCATCATATCGTGATAATCATACTCAATATATCATTGGAAAACAGCAAGCATGGCAAGTGATCATAGCAAGTATTCAATCTTTCATCCAATATCAACAAGCAACCTACAATCCGCTATACATTACAACACACTTGCCTCAACATGCGGCGACGGATTTGTGGGAAGTCGAGGGCACTCCCGGTGTCACACCACCTGCACATAGGCATCACACACTCACAATCATGCCCACAAAACAGTACACAAAACCCCATCTAACCCGACATTGCCCACTACTCGCAAAACCTAAAAACAGAGGTTCTGTCCCGACGGGACAGCAGCCTTGCAAAAAGCATAACTTGAGTTCTCGGACTCCGAATCAATTAAACGAGTACATCCTCGCGTAGCTTAGGAAATTTCCCAACTTTCTCTAGGTATATGGAAAGACTGATTCGGACTCTAAAGTCGTCTAATCTACAGATTACCGTGATCTGTTCCAATTACGTCACAGATTTTAACACGCTCGGTAAAACAGCCATAACTTTCAAACGGCTGAGCGGAATTTAAACTTCTTTATGTTCACGGAAATATAATTAAATTATCTACAACTTCTTCAACATCCGTATGGACATATTCGGATCCTAAATCGACGAAAATGCCAACCCTAGCTCGACTGCTCAATCTGCCCGAAAACAGAAACGTGGCAACTTCTAGATCTAACCCAAATTACTCAAATCCAGCACCTCCAATTGATCTAAAAACTTGATAATCACCCTAAGAACAGTACCTAGATCAATTCCAAGGATCCCCATGATCATACCTTTGCCCAACGAACGAATCTCCAATAGATCTCCTCGCGGATCGCTCCTCGCGGATCGCTCCTCGCTCCTCGCTCCAACGGATGGATCCACAAGGTGCAGAGGTGTGGAGACCACCCTAGGGCAGCAAGGGGGTGGAGGAGAGGTGGTGGAGAGGTGGGGAGCAATGGGGCAAAGGGGGAGGTGGAGGCGCACAAGAGGGAGAGGGAGAGGGGGTGGCGGCTAGGGCTTAGGAGGGGGAGGTGGGGAGGGGGCGCACAAGGGGCAGCAAGGGGTGGACGTCCCAAGGCTGGTGGGGAGCCCTTTTACCAGCCCCCACACCCAATCCTAGTCCGTTACGGAGACCTAATCCATCCCACCAAAGCCCACCAAGGCCCAAACTCCCCCGGGAAGGCCCAAAACCCCGGAAACGGCCCGGAAAAGCTATTAACCTCCATATCCTATAGTTTTAACCTTAATTCCACATCTCATAATGTTTATAGCCTCATCATGCTCAATAATTAAGGATACGACACTCCGTGGCGAGATAACACTTCAACCGGCCCAAAAACGCGAGTAAACCTCAAGCCGAAAGGTTTCAACCTAAATTCCACATTCCATAAAGTTTTTGTCCTCAACATTCACATTGTATAAGGTTGCGACACTCCGAGGTGTCACATCTCTGCAGCACAAAACATTCGCACAAAGACTCAAACCGGAATAAACGACAAGCGAGTTCTCAAAACCAACACTTGGCGAGAAAATGTTGATTTAGCTCAACAGAGTGCAACCTCTCACGGTTCCACCTTCACTTCAATTCCCAAACAGAATCTGCGTTTCAACCACAAAGGGCTCCATCAATCCAAAACACCCGAATCCTCACGACAAACACTTCACACTACTATCACAACCAACCTGACTACCACACTTCATTAAACTCAACATGACACAATCAAAGCGGGTCACAATTCATTTAACGACCTCTCTACATTCCCGAGAAATTCCATCGAGAGGAATAACTCATTAAGGCACATTTGCCCTTCCAATACACGATCAAGCTAGCATTTCATTGCATCCTCTCCCAGGAAAGTCTCAAACCCAGAGACAACTAGTTAAGATAATTGCTCACGGCAGGATAATTATCACTGAACTACCGTCAACTTCACTTCCACCCATCGATACTCTTAATAAAGGTTAAACCCATACATCATCAACCTCCATCACAAACCACCCTTGTACCACTAAGGTTCGACACCTAGCCCCAAGCTAGGATCGTAAAACCTTACCAAACCACAATTGGCTCCTTTCTTAAGAGGGTCTTGCCCTCACACCATAACACTTAGTAATCAAGCCCAAGTGTACACATATTTTGCATACTCAACCATAAACCAAGAACATTCATATCCTCACTCCCATCTATAGAGCAAAAGAAGTACAATTCTTTTGAACCCATGTGGACCACATACGACAACTCAAATCCAAAGCGTTAACAACCACTTTGGAAAGAATTCGGCAACATCCAAGGAGCATTCATCATTTTTTTTGAAGCCAAATCGCAAAGGAAGCACAAATCCCCTACACCACAACCAAAATACCAGAAATTCTTCATTCTTTCTTTTCATACTAGAAAGAAATGGACATCTCGATTCATGACATGAATGCAAACTTTTCAAGAGCACTCCGGATTAGTCATATATCTATATATGACTTTCTCACCGACCTGGCTCAACGACTCCTTTATGATTAATTATGCATAAACAATGTCTCATTTTCCTTTTCACCATTCATTCATCATGTAACAACAATACCGAATAGTCATTCACCAAATGACTTCTTCCTCGGTATCACATAATTGAAACACAATTAACATCGAAGGTTGCGGTAACTCATATAGACTATGACGGCAGCATAGTTAACAGTAAAACCCCACGTCGCATCACATCCTACATCAATTGAAAACTGAACTTGCAAAATATTATATTTCAACCAAATTCAACATTTTGGAAGAGAACATCCAAATTTCAAGTCAAGCATCTGCTCCCACAACCGTCACAAATTTTCTCAAGGAGAGGGAAATTCATTTCCAAAAGGGAACACCTCACTAACAAAATCATTTTATAAAACATTTATAAAATCCACATTTTTGAAGCACTCGCAAACATCACACACATTATGCAAATAAATCCAACTCTAGTCAAAAAGAGTTACAAATTAAATCTCAAGAGTTTCCAATACAACCCACTATGTCCATCTGCTTCCTTTAAAATAATGATTCCAAAGATAATTCAGTGCGAACGCGAAGAAGCGCAATCCACTCAACAACTTTTGGGTGTAAAAATCCATGCTCATAGCACAAACTAAACAAATTCGCCAAAACCAGAGATTGGCACCAATTTCTACGAGTTTTAGGGAAAACTCTGAAACTCAACATAAGGAACACTTTGACCAAAAGCATTCAACCAAGATAGCAAACAACCAAACCAGCCCAGAAGGTTTTTAAACACCAGCTTAGCATAAATGCAATCATCTCTAGTATTCCACTACGCTTTCCATTAAAGACTTCAAAATTCACTACTTACTCATTGAGAAAGTCCAACCGGATTTAACAAAATTTACATAATAATTTGTTTCTCTAGTTACTATTCCCAACACCTTTAATTAAGGTTTATGATGCTTATTAAAAAGGCACCCAACCAAGACTACATTGACATGATCCCCACGGATAACCAACTCATAATACGTCTTATTCCAAGTTTGAAACATAGTATTTCAACAAATCTTTCAGCATGATCAACCTATAATTTTTTTTTATACCATCCATTCATCAATTTTTCGACAATCGGAATTGATTCAATTAATCAATGACTTTCAACATGTGAATATTATCTCTACAAGACAGAGTTCATAACTATGATTCTAAGACATGCATTCATTAAGGATAAAATTATACATCATGTTAATTATCCATGGTTCACTCCATCACAACATGTTACAATAATCTCCATTTTAACAAAGGTTTCCAACAAGTAATCTACACAATTACCACCACTACTAAGTCATCAATATCAATAAACGGCCTAATTATAAACAACAGCATTGCTTTAAGCTACCCCATACATAGGTTATAACAAGTTGCCGCTACTCAACATACTCCAACTATTAAAATGAATTTAATAAGTTAGACCATCACGACGCTCTTAAAGCAACAATAAAACCTATATCTTTCCAATTGACAACGATACTAGCAATATAGGAACACCACTGCATACTTCCAAATATACTAATAGTTTGCAACATAAAAATAACGACTCTAATCAACTTCCAAATTAAGGTCACAAACCGACATGATTAAATTTCTCTACTAACACGTTAAATTAAAACGTCTTTAATAAACCAACATGGTTTCCTTAACAATATCAGTAGTTTAAAATTTTAAACATTAACAATGTTCAGCTACACATTTAATAAATGGGGCGTACTACCTCACTTCAAAATAAAGCAACAAACTCTAAGCATGTTCATTAACACATTTGATCATTACTCGCTATAGAAATGAATCTACGGCACTAGAAGTTAATTTAATCTTAAGTTACAGATAAAAATTACATTGATTCAACTCGCAAATTAGCTTAGGAGTACAACATTTCCATAAACCACACTGTTACATATTTCATAATATGCTAAACAACAGTTTTCACTTTTGACAACTACTTTCAGTCAAATGACTACTTACTTTATTTGCAGCATTTTCTTTTTATCACTCAACCAAAAATTCACAAAGAAACTTGACTCTCAAAGTTGCAATGAGACAAACCCAAACTTGGTCATGCAAAAGGAAATTCTCCAAAACACTTTTCAATCTCAAGACTCCCATGGAAGAAAATGGTTGAAAGACAATTTTCTTAAGAGGGAACCAAGCGATCAAGTAATCCTTTACAAATAAAACCTTAACACCAAACCCCAAACTTTCACGAAACAAGAAGGTTTTTTCAAAGATGATTTCTTAAACCAGTAAAATGACAAAATCAAACACCACTTACTCCTACAAAGCCACAGAACTTCAGCCCTAACAGCCAGGTCTGGCATAACACTGCAATAACCCCTTTAACCTCGGAGAAAGACAAACACAGGAATAAATTGATTACTTCTTCCCCATAAAGCAATCAACAAACTAAGCATCAAAGCTGGAAAGGCGACCAAAAGAAGCGCAACACTAGACTCTTCTTCTCCGTCTTCAACCAAGGAAGACAAATCCACACACCGCATACGGAATGATCCGCGAAAATCCAATACCAAAAACTTTTCTTTTGGTTTCCATAAACTAAAACCAAGAAAATCAACCAAGACCGACCACAGAACGATAAAGAACATCCGAAGGAATCCACCACCAATCTCTTCTATTCGACTCCAGTCAACTACCCGATCTACGATAGAAAGGGTAAGCACTCTTCTCCTACAGGGGTTAAAAATTCTTCGGTGATGGCGCTAACCGGCCACACCGTCAAACCACACCCTTGCTATGAACAAAAAGTGGTGACCGAAACCCTTCGGCACCACAACCTCCCTTAATCATTATCACAGGAACAACTCAATCAATTATCTCATAAACATAGCAGCTTACATTATCAAATATAGCATTCAACAACAAGGCTTAAATACAACATTTAAGCGTAAGTAACGATACCCATTCCCCTTTCCTACTGTGTATCAGAGTGTGTCAAGTTTTAAATTAGTTAACCAAACTATTTCAGATTTTAAGGTTATTGCCCTAAGGTCAAATTTTAACAAGTAGTCCTATGCCATGTTTCTACTTTTCCAAGTCAATATTTTAGTTTACTCTAGAGTAAATTACTACATTCACATTCCACGGACCTGAAGCCCGCTCTGATACCAACTGTAACACCCCGGCATCTAGTACGCCTGAATGTTACCAAACATAGACTAAACAGCATCTAAATACCACAAATAAAGATAAATTACAGCAAAGGAGCAAATGCTAAAACCAAAAATTTTGGCAGCATCTACTTTGTTTTTCCATGAATTGAAGCAACAACAATATGCTCACAGGATATAACATAAAGAAAGACATCTAAATCATCAATAACGAGGATTCTAGCAACAGTACAAGTCAAGAATAACGAATTCAACCATCTCATGAGCTAAACGAAGCAAATGAGGGAAACAAGCACACAATTTAACCATGCACCAAGTTTCATGGCACTATTCTTATTATCATGACTCAAGCTGATAAATATGCCTAAAGGTGTGGAGCTACGTGAAGATGTGTAGCTAATGCCCCTTCCCACATGTCGGTGTCATGGTACCTAAAACAACATAAAACACAAGCGTGAGTTCATCACTCAGCAAGTATATTGCAATGGACCATAAAGAACAATTCAACGTAAACATCACTACCGTGCTCAACATCACGTACAAGCCATAATTTCATATACCACATCATTCTCATGTCTCAATATCATTGTACTCATTTCATCATCATCATCATCATCATCATCATCATCATCATGTATGCAATGCGATGCAAATGCTCATATCTGCTCGAAGCACATACCGGTATTGCCGAGTGCACACCCGTCGGCGTGCACCCCCTTCCCCTTCCATCCCGTAGATGGAGGGTGCCTACTCTTACTGACTCGCTCCCATGCACACACGTGGATGGGACTACGAGGTAGGTCTTTCGTGTTCACTACATGTGAACACAGAGGCCCGCATCAGCATGGGACGCCTCTTCCATTATGAATGCACATATGACATAAACATGTAAATATTGGCATAAACATTAAATACCACACAATCATAATCAATATGAAATCATGTTCATCATATCATAGGCAAACATCATTCTTAGCATCATATCATAAAGCAAGTTGTATTCAATCAAGTCTAGCAACAATCTAAACGATACCCATTCCAATACACTTGCCTTAACCTCGGGCGACGAATTGGCGAGAGGATGAGGGCAATCCCGGGGTCACACCACCTGCACATACATAACACACACTCAAAATGTGCCCCTAAAACAGTACGCAAACACTCTTCTACCCCGACATCGCAAACTACTCGCAAAACACAAAAACAGAGGTTATGTCCCGTCGGGACAGCAGACTTCCAACGAACATAACTTGAGTTCTAAAACTCCAAATTGATTAAACGAGTACATCCTCGCATAGCTTAGGAAATTTCCTAACTTTTTCTAAGTATACGAAAAAATTGATTCGGCATTTAAAGTGGTTTAATCTACAGAATACCGTGATCTATTCCAATCTCGTCACAGTTTTTAACACGTTCGGTAAAATGAGCATAACTTTCAAACGGCTGGGCAGCATTGGACATTCTTTATGTCCACCGAAAGGTATTGAAATTACCTACAACTTCCACAACAGGCGGCCGACCAAATTCCGAATCTAAATTGGTGCAATCTCAAACCCTAGGTTGACTGCTCATTCTGCCCGAAGCAGAGAATGTGGCAAATTCTAGATTTCATCTAATCTACCCAATTACAGCACCACCAATTGATCTAAAAACATGATATCAACCCCTAAAACAGTACCTAGACCAACCCCAAGGATTCCCGTGGCCATACCTTCGCCCGACGAACGAAGAACCACCAGATCTCCTCCCGGTTCGCGCGATCTCCTTCCTCGCTCCAAATCCACCGGGTCTCCTCGTCGCGGAGCGCTCCAATGGACGGATCTGCGGGGTGGTGAGGTGGAGAACTCCCCAAGGGCAGCAAGGAGGGTGGGGAGGTGGTGGAGGGGGTGGTGGCGCAAGGGGAGGGGAGGGAAGGCGCACGGCAAGGGGCAAAATGGGTGTGGCGGCTATGGGAAGGAGAGGAGGAGGTGGGGAGCATGGGGGAGGGTATGGGGGCGCCCTAGGGCAGGTTAGCAGCCCCCTCCTCCCCAAATGGGCCAAGGCGGCTCCACCTAAGGCCTAACAAGATCCCCCCAAGGGCCAAGTTTCCCCGGAAAGGCCCAAACCGCCAAAATCGGCCTGGAAACGCGATTAAACGGCATAACCTAAAGTTTTAACCTTCATTTTCACATTTTATAAAGTCACATTCTCTAATTTCACCTTTTATGGTGTCTCAACATCCCGAAGTGTCACAGCAAATATGCCAACATCATAATTAACTTGTACATTAACACATGGCATCATAACATAATAAGCATACTCATCATATCAAAGGCAATCATTAAAGCATGGCAAGTGATCATATCATATAATCAATTTCATTTAGTCTCAACTAGCAACCTACAAACCGCTATCCATTACAATACACTTGCCTCAACCACGGGCAACGGATTGGCGGGAAGTAGAAGTGTGATGCCCTAGAACTTGAGAGTGATTGTAGGGTTTTTCTTCCTTGTTTTTGTTTCGGAGAGGAATGACGGTTTTGTCGGGGGATGAAACAATTGAAGAAAATGCTGCATTTTAATATTAATTTTGGTGTTTCGGGCTAGGGGAAAAAGGCCGAAGAAAACCTAGGCCTGGACCGGGAATCCCCCTTCCCACCTCCACCTCCCCACCCCCTAGTGGGCCGCCCCCCGCCCCCCCCCCCGGGGGGCGCCCCCCCCCCCCACCTTGTGGCCGGCCACCCCCCAAACCCTAGGGTGCCTCCTCTTCCTCCCCTAGCAGCCACACCACATCTCCTCTTCTTCCCCTGCGTGGTGGCTCAAGATCCGCCGCGAAACGCGAAGGAGAAAGCGAGAAGAGGATCCGTGGAGGCGTGGGGAACAAGCAGATTTCGTTTTCGGTGATCATCGCATGTTCTTCGTGGGATCTCAAGGGAGAACTTTAGGTAAAATTCCCAATCTTTTACCCCCTGTTATACCTAGGATTTGGAGTGTTTTAGATCTAGTGGTGATTGGATTGGATGGGATTTGAAGGGGGAGAAGGGTAGTTGTTCACGTGGTGCTGTTTCTGAGAGGGAAGATTGTGCAGCGCGGCTTGTTTCACGTTTTACGTGACCTATACGATTTTTCCTGCAAAAACCTATAACTAGAAAGTTGTAGATAACGTCGAGATATAGCTTCTATAATTTTTTCAGAATTGTTGGGACGACAGTCTGAGAGTTATCTCTGTTGGAAGTTGTCAAACAGAATCTGGAAACAGATTTCGTCCCCTGTGTTGGACGTCTGTTTAGGCATAATTAACTATGGAATTGAAATTTATGGTCTTCATGAAAGTTGTAGATCTCGTCAATATCTAGCTCCTGTAATTTTTTTATATTTTTCTGATCTGTATAGAAAAAGATACGAAATTGTGAAGAGAGGTTGCTGCTGTTTAACCCGGACAGATTGGGGTTTTTGGCGTTTAAGAAGGGAACGGGGGTTAGGAAGCGCGTGTTCGAGTTACGTGATCATTTGTGTTGTCGCTATGTACTGAAATAATGCTTGTTCAGGTGGTGCCCCTTCTGGACGCAACTAGATTCGTCTTCAACGTCGGTAAAGGCAAGTGGAAGTAGTGTTATGGTTGAGCTATACATCATTGTTTGCATTGCCTTCATTATAACCTTCGATTACATTAAACATACATGGTTTAATCAATTGCTTTGATGATTGCAATATTTAGATTAGCATTGTGATGATGTGCTTTGACTATGAATTACGAGTAAAGAGAAGAATGATGTTGTCTACCTGTTGAATTGTCTAGATAGTTCATCTCAGTGTTATTTGTTTTCTATCCATGTTATATGATGGTATGCAAACATGTGGACTCAATGTGGAAGGTTGTGAATGAATTCATGCATGACGCATTAACTGCATATTCATGCATTGGAAGTTTGTCGACGCCAGCGTGCGCGACCGTACCGGTACAACACCGTGTGTTCCTGAGAAAGGGCACGGTGAGGAGGAACATGGCATAAGCATGTGCATCAATCATATGCATTTTACTGAAGTGGTGTGGACTCTTTGATGTGGTATTGTATATGAGGAATGTGGAATGCTAGTTATATGGTGGATGTTATATTAGTATTAGTTGTTCCGCTTGCTGAGATTACCCAATCTCACTACTTGCTGTTTGATGTTTTCAGGTAGCGCTCGTGAGTCGTAAGCATGAAGGGTGGGCTAGCAGCACAATAAAGTTTCTGTTGTCATCACAACTCGCTTGATCTAGCGCTTTAAATAATTCATTAGTTGAATGAAATTTTATTATTTATAGACCCATTGATGTTCACTTTAAACTTGTTCTCGTTTATGGTTGTCCCTTTAGAGATGCGTTATGATTATGGTTGATTCCTAGTTGAATTAGACTTGTTGTCTCTAGTTTTAATGTCATGATATTATTCCTATTTGAATTGCTTCCGTATTGTCTTGTTTTAGGGGAAATGCTGTCGATTTGTTTTTTTACAACAGTTGAGATTTATGAGGTTACAAGAAGGCACTCCCGGGGTCGCACCACCTGCACATAGGTACCACACACTCACAATCATGTCCACAAAACAGTACACAAAACCTCATCTACCCCGACATTGCCAACTACTCGCAAAACCCAAAAACAGAGGTTCTGTCCCGTCGGGACAGCAGCCTTCCAAAAGGCATAACTTGGGCTCTACGACTCCGAATCAATTAAACGAGTACATCTTCGCGTAGCTTAGGAAATTTTCTAACTTTCTCTAAGTATACAGAAAGACTGATTCGGACTCTAAAGTTGTTTAATCTACAAAATACCGTGATCTGTTCCAATCACGTCACAGATTTTAATACGCTCGGTAAAACAAGCATAACTTTCAAACGGCTTGGCGGAATTTAAAGTTCTTTATACCCACTAAAAGGTATTGAAATTAGCTACAACTTCTTCAACAGCCGTATGGCCAAATTCCGAATCTAAATTGGCGAAAAACCAAACCCTAGGTCGACTGCTCATGCTGCCCGAAACAGAGAACGTGGCAACTTCTAGATCTAATCTAATCTACTCAATTCCAGTACCACCAATTGATCTAAAAACATGATAATGATCCGTAGAACAGTACTTAGCCCAACCCCAAGGAGTCCCATGGCCATACCTTCGCCCGACACACGAAAACCCAATAGATCTCCTCCCGGATCGCTCCTCGCTCCAATGGACGGATCTCCGAGGCGCAGGGGTGGAGAGGCTACCCTAGGGCAGCAAGGGGTGGAGAGGTGGTGGAGAGGTGGGGAGCAATGGGGGCAAAGGGGGCGCATGCAAGGGAGAGGGGGAGGGTTGGAGATGGTTGAAAAAGGGTCCTTGGCAAATCTAAAGTTAAATTCCACGCTGTTGGATCAGATTAGGTAAGCCCAAAAGGGGGACAATGACGTTGCCCAAATATGCAGTAGACTAAGTTCCGGCCAAACCACTGACTTCCATCTTGATGACCGTCGAACTCTATGGTTCGGTGAGCGCTTGGTCGTCCCCGGAAACCAAGAATTGCGAAGAAAGGTTCTTGATGAAGCCCACAACTCCTTGCTCACAATTCATCCGGGTAGCAAGAAAATGCACCAAGACCTGAAGTGACGGTTTTCGTGGACTCGCATGAAGCGTGAGATTGCTCACTATGTAGCCGAATGCGACGTCTGCAAAAGGGTGAAGGCAGAACATCTTAAGCCAGCCGGTACTCTTCAGCCGCTGCCCATTCCCAGCTGGAAGTGGGAAGATATTAGTATGGATTTCATCACCGGCCTGCCAACGACCTCTGCGGGTCACGACTCGATCTGGGTTATAGTCCACCGGCTGACGAAGTCCGCACATTTCCTAGCCATTCGCACCACCTATCTGACCAAGAGGTATGCGGAGTTGTACATCTCTCGGATCGTGTGCCTTCATGGAGTGCCAAAGCGCATAGTTTCAGATCGAGTCTCTCAGTTTGTTTCTCGGTTCTGGAGAAGTTTGCATGAAGCATTGGGCACCAAGCTGTTACATAGCTCAGCATATCATCCGCAGACAGACGGTCAGACCGAGAGGGTAAATCAGGTCCTTGAGGATACGTTGAGGGCCTATGTTCTATCTTTCGGGAAGAAATGGGACGAATGTCTCCCCTTTGCTGAGTTTGCTTATAACAATAGCTACCAGATCAGCATCAGAATGTCTCCTTTCGAAGCACTCTATGGTCGTAGCTGTCGGACACCCCTGAACTGGTCCGAGAGTGGAGAACGTCCCTTCTTTGGACCGGATATGGTCAAGACAGCAGAGGAGAAGGTGAAAACCATTCAAGAGAATTTAAAGGTAGCACAATCACGACAGAAGAGCTATGCTGATCGCCGTAGGAGACCCCTCTCCTTCAAAGTTGGTGATTATGTCTACCTGAAGGTGTCGCCTCTCCGGGGCACCCGTCATTTCGGAATCAAGGGAAAGCTGGCACCTCACTACGTGGGACCTTTCCAGATCCTTGTGAAGCGTGGTCAAGTGGCATATCAGCTGGAGCTTCCTCCCTCTCTGGCAATGGTCAACGATGTCTTCCACATATCTCAGTTGAAGAAGTGCCTCCGTACTCCTTTCGAGTCACTGGAGGTAGACGAACTCGAAGTTCAGCCTGAACCTGATCTGTCTTACCAAGAGCATCCCATTCGGGTTTTGGATGAAGCTGAACGCAACACCTGTCGAAAGACTCTCAAGTTCTACAAAGTTCTGTGGAGCAACCACAACGAAGACGAAGCCACTTGGGAGCCCGAAGACCGTTTGAAGACCGAGTGTTTCGAGTTCTTCCGTACCATGTAAGTTGCTGGTATGCAAACTCTCTGCAACCCCAAGCATATCGATTCGAATGTGACTGTACTGTGTGTCCGTACACCACTATGTTTATGTGTTGTTCTGAATCTCAGCGCGAGATTCCCTTAAGGGGGGAGGGTTTGTCAAGGCCCCAATTTCGAAAATTCTGGGAAATCTGGAGTATCCGGATTAAACATCCGGATTGTCCGGATATAACACGGAATGTTCGGATTAAATGTCCGGAGTATCCGGATTAACTCGCCCGAACACCCCAACCCGAAGTATCCGGACTAATTGTCCGGAGTGTCCGGGTAAACTCTACCGAAGGCCCCAACCCGGAGTCTCCGGGTTAAATGTCCAGAGTGTTCGGACTTATCGGGGGTTGGGTACAAAACTCCGGTTGTCTTAGCTCCTCACTCACTCCCTATCCACTTTTGGCTCTCCTCCTCTCCCGTGAGCTCTCCTCCACCCCAACCTCGTCTCCGGTGACCTCCTCACTCCGGCGACCTCCCGTGGATCCTCCCCGGTGACTCCTCCACCCCGGTATCCTCAAGCTCCTCCCTGAGTCAGCGTTCCCTTCCCTCTACCCGGCTTCCCCTCCTTCTCCTTCATCCCCCTTGAAGGTGAGACCTCTTCTTGGAGTCCATTCGAGGTTCTTGGGCTCTAGGGCGACCATGGGGTTTGATTTGGGGTTTGGTGTGTAGATTGGGGGTTTGGGGTTAACTTGGGAGTGTTAGGGTTTTGGTGGGTGGTTGGGCTTTTGGGGTGGTTTAGGCAATGTTGGATGTTAGGGTTGTAGATCGGTGGTAGATGACACCGTACCAAGTGTTGGATTAAGTTTTGGTTGGAGTTTTTAGAAGTAAGCGTCGTTTCCTCGTGTTTGGGCTAGCTCAGAGCCTCTCCGGCTTAGCCGCGTGTAGGAAAGTTGTAGATCGGGTTCTCGTGATACCGTAGAAATCGGAATCCACTCCCATCTCTTGGGTCTTTGGGCTAGTTGCGTCGTGTCCGAAACGTCCGGACAAAATGGCCGGAATGTCCGAGTTGTTCGGAGTGTCCGGACAGATTGTCCGGCTTCTCCAGACTATCCGGATTAAATATCCGGACTGTCCGGGTTTACCTGGTCTGTTCGGTGGGGTTTGCAATTGTGTTTCATTCATTTGCATCGCATGCATCTCATTCATGCATTATGTTCGTGTAGAGAACGAGACCGCGGTGACCGACGTGACCGTGGTTGAGGGAATTGCCGATGAGCAACATGTCGTCGATCCGCAAGCAGATGCACAAGCCAAGCACCTAAGCATATTCAACCCTAATTATAATTCTATTTTGTGAATCAATTGCTTATTGGATGTTAAGTTATGCATTAGGAGTTATATTGTGGGATAGAAAGTAGAACCTATTTGCTGCACTTACACCCCTTGGAACTTGCTTAACACTTCCTTGGAACTAGTGTATGGGTAAATATATTGTGTCCGTGCTTAGTTTGCCTAGAAGTCGGGTATGGGACAAGTGATGGAAGGTTCCATTGCTTGAGATTGTTCCACCTGACAAACAATTGGTTGCAATGGCAACGGTTATGGTTAAGAGTATGAATGGGATATGAAATGGGACCGGGCGAGAGAGTTGGAGCACTTGGGTGTGGAGACCCAAGTGTGGTAGTCTCGCCTGTGTCAATTAAGGACCGATCCGATGATTGCCTGTGACCGAGCACCACCTTGTTGATCGCATGCCGGAATGGGATGGTAAAGCTATTCTTTGATCGCATGCCGTTCGATGGGGCATACACCTCATGTGGTTGGGCGTGGTTGAGGGTGAGGCTTAGGCAGACTCTCGAGGGCCAAGCCGGGCTTGGGCCGCTCGAGGCGGTGCTAGGTTTTCGGACCGCATGAAGATGTCCCCAACAGATTGGTATGGATGGGAGGATGGTTGACACGAGGTCTTAGTGGCACGTGTCATGCGATCAATGTTTCCCTGTAAGGTTAATTAAGCTATTCGAATTGCCGCGCTCTCGGATATGAGCACGCTTGGTATCTGACACTTCACGTAGTAACAACTTGAACTGAAGTTCGCCTTTGGGCTTGAGCTCGAAAATGTTATGAGGTCACTTGTTCTGTTAATGTTGAATATTGAACTCCACTCTAGAAGTAGGTGCTGTTACAACTGCTTTAAATTATGAATTGAGTAGCGGTGCTAAATAATCAACCAAGTTAGTCTTTCCGCACTTTTAACTTCAGCTGATTTCCTTGCTACTTCCAAATGCATACTCCCTTCGAGTCGGTCATATATGGACCACGGGTAAGTCTTGCGAGTACCTTCTGTACTCATGCTTCTGCTGTTGTGATTTTCAGGTGAGGATTAGGGCGGATGTGAGTTCTGTCCGTACTGCCTCTCGGTGACCAGGCGGGGCACCGAGTAGAGGCTCTCTACGCCGTCGTACACGCCCGAGGGTGTTCAGAGGCAGAACACTTCCGGGGATGCTTTACTTTTGGGTTTTAGTTTGATAGTCGTATGACCTTTTGTTGTATAGTTAGTTTCAAACTCTGTCTTTCCCGTCTTTGGAGTACTTGGTTTCTGTTGTATGTCATTGCCCACCTTATAATTTGTTCTACTCCTGTCCTTGCTAGCCTTCGTGCCTTGATGCTGTTGTTGTGGGTTGTGGTCGTGGGGTTTTGTCTTTGTGTCGGGGTTTGTTGGTTTGTTTGGTTGGTTTTGCTTCCTCGCGTGTCTGGTTGGGGGGTCTTCGAGTTCGTTGCCCCATTTATGCAAATTGATGTGATATAAGGTTGTAAACCGGCATGCGGGGATCCTGGGTGTGTTTCGGGTCGCATACTAGGGGAATACCGGGATTGTTGTCGAGTTATTCGAAGAGCCTCACTATCGTATCAGTTGGGCTTGGGTGCTAACACTGCGAGCACCCTCGGCAGTCCGTTGTTAGCCTCCAAATCCGATGGGGTTGACCGAGTCTTCAAATAACCCGAGGACGGTCTGGGCGGCTCCCCACAGAGCTGCAACAACCTCCAAATGCCTCCCCCAAGGGGTCCTTATATAGCCCCTATGCCAAAACTAGCCGTTGGGAACTGAAACCCTGAAAATCTCGACATTTGTGGTACTACTGCGGGCAAAAACCCGGTAGTATCGCCCCTCAGGCCAACGGCTAGAAAACTAGCCATTGCACAGCAAATGCGGTAGTACCGGCATGTAAAATGCGGTACTACTGATATTGCGGTAGTACCACTGTGTAAACTGCGGTAGTACCACTGTTTTAGCACAAAAACGTTCATAACTTTTTAATCCGAAGTCCGATTTAGGTGATCTTGGACTCTATAGAAAGCTTATCAAGAGGGCTACAATTTTTAGCCTTTTCCAAGATTTTAATCACCCAAAGATATTTTCAAAGAACACAAAACCTTCAATTATTACACTCTTCGAAAAATATGTACCGGCAACTAAATAGCGGTACTACCGAACCAGCGGTAGTACCGGTCTTTGAACCACAGTTGTGCCGGAATGTAAACTCATAGAAAAACACACTTCTGCAGAATAACTACCGCTTCACAAAACTCGGTACTACCACACCTACGGTAGTACCGCTCTAAACACTGCGGTAGCTTCGCCCTCGAAAACTCCAGAAAACACCCCATTCTGGAATAAATGTACTGCTTCACAAATAGCGGTAGTACCGGCCTTGCGGTACTACCGACAATACAACGGCGGTAGTGCCAGACTCAGGAGAAAAACAGGATTTTCAACTAAAATCTTTTCTCCAAAACATCAACAACAATTCTTTAAGCCAAGTGATGATCAACTCTTGATCACACTTAATTGCAAAACTCATTTATAACACTTCTCAAACCATGCTCAAAGAATTTCAACCAAACTCCAAATAGGTTTGCGAAAACACAATTCGCAACCACCTCAAAGATATATTTGCAAAAACGTATTAAACAAATAAATCCCGGAATCTATAAGATTGATCCTCTTAGACATGTGATGATCAAACCATGACCAAATCAGCTTGCAAAAACAACGGTGCAAGTCACATGCTCTAGGATCCCGGACTCATAGACTTCTTGTTTATTCGCACAACGAACTTGCAAATAAACAATTAACCCATTTCACGCTTGAGCATCCTCACTTTGTAACACATGCCAAAGCCTAGCTCCAAGCAACAAAATCAAACTCAAATAAGAATTTTAATTTAAAGAACAAACATGAAGTTCAACAATTGCAACACATGCAAAAATGAACTTAATGCAAAAGCCAACGCATTAGCTCATCCCATTTGCAACACATGCAAATCAAAGCTTCGATGCGAAAAACTAAAGCATATGCTTATCATATTTGCAACACATGCAAATCAGAGCAATATGCTAATAAAGCCAATCATGAGCTTCACCCATTCACAACACATGCCAAATGGTTAGCTCCATGCAAAATCTAAATAAGAAGAATACTTTGAGCTCGAGTGACCGGATTGAGTCATCACCAATGATGAAGTTCAAACTAAATACTCAGCCCCTCTTAATAGTACGGTGATAAAATACTAGACACAAAGCTAGAAAACATCCTTAGCCTATCTAGTTATACCTTTGCACCGCACGCGAATGATCCCCACTAGGGTTTTAAAATATTCAATCTTTTTCTCCCCCAGGAACAACATCTAGCTCTCTCTTGAAGTCTTCATGATCGTCAATCAAACTTCACTTCAAAGGTCGTTACCCAGTTCTCATAACATGTTGTTCATCACCTCTTGATGAACCTTCTCATCTCATCAACCTTTTGACCTAACCCTATTTCATCACAACTCATAGAAAATGGTTAGTCCAAAATACATGGTTGTCTCAATCATCTTTGCACTCCATTAATACATAATGAATGCCACTTATACGGATTTAGCACAACCTAAATCAATTTATTGAATTTAGATGTGTCTTGAGCACATGATGCAACTAATGCTTCATACTACCCAAGAACTCTCCATTTGTCCTTAATCGATCACAAGAACACCATCAACACATGATGAAATGTTCTTTGATGATTAGAAGACAAATGAACTCAATTTAAACTTTCATTTAAATTGATATGTTTCAATGTATTGATCCTTTATTTATGGAGTGAAGAGTACATCAATACTTATGAAACTTTAAGTTAAAGCTTGAACTCCCCCTAAATATGTGCATCCATGTAACATATGGATTGGGAAACATAATGCACATTTTGTGGTTAATATAATGGAGAATTCATACTTTAACTTGAACACAAAATATGCAATGAATAATAGAATAAATATGCATACATACCTTGGCAAATCCATTTTTCATCCAAATATGAGACTACTAACAATAAGCTCAATAAACATGTTAGTCTCATCAAAGATTAGGTTTGTCATTAAACAAGATTAAGCATTAATCTAACACCAATCACCAAAACCAATGGAGCTTGAACTTACACCAGGCTCCCACAGGCGACGGCACACACGAGGCCGTCCTCAGCTCCTACTAGTACAACGAGATAGCCAATCCGCAAAAGGGCGTGGTGGACGACGGCGCGTCGGTGGTGGCGTGGTTCAGATCTGGATTGGCCGATTGAGGACCAGAGGATTAGGTTATGGGAATAGACGAATAGTTGTGGTGCCGGTGTTACACTGTTACTGCTGCTGCCTACTTGAGAGGAGCTGCCCAGATTGTCCTCGGGTTATTTGAAGACTCAGTCATACTCATCGGATTTGGAGGCTAACAGCGGATCGCCGAGGGCGCTCACGGTGTTAGCACCAAAGCCCAATTGAGTCAATAGTGAGACCCTTCGAATAACTCGACAACAATCCCGGTATGCGACCCGAAGCTCGCCCAGGATCGCCCCACATACCGGTTTCCACCGTCGTATCAACCGAATTTGCATAAAGGGGGCAACAAACTCATAACCCCACAACCAAACATGCAACGTAGAAGCACAACAACAACCAAACTTACGCACGAAGACAAAACCTGACCAAAAAGCGAAACAACACCACGACAGCCACCAAGCGAAGGAATAACAAATGAGATAAGACACGAACACAGTGATACACTAAAGATTTCAATGAAAGGGACCAAAGGTTCAAGTACAGACATGACAGGGTTTAAGACTAACTGTAGAACAAAATAGACACACGCCTACTAAATTAAATCAAAAGCACGACATCTTCGGAAGTGTACTGCCCCCGAACACTCCCGTGCGTAAGCAATGTCGCCGGTAGCCTCTACTCGGTGCCCCGCCCGGTCACCGAGAGGCAGTACGGACAGAACTCACATCCATCCAGATCCTCACCTGAAAACCACAAAGCAGAAGCATGAGTACGGAAGGTACTCGCAAGACTTATCCGTGGTCCATATATGACCGACTTGAAGGAATATGCATTTGGTTGTAGCAAGGAAATAAGCTTACGGTAAAAAGTGCAGAAAAGATTAACTTTGTTGTATAATTACATTCCACTACTCAAATTCACAACTTTTATAGCATTTGTGGACAGCACCTATTACTAGAGTGAAATCTGAATCTTTACAATTGAAGTAAAGCAAGCGACATCATAAACAAGTAGCACCGCCCAAACCGACTAGCATCAAGTTCAAGTTATTACTACGTTGAAATGTCGGATGATACAAGCGTGCTCATATCCGTGAGTGCGGCAATTCGAATCGCTTATTCACCCGACAGGGGATCATTAATCGCACGACATGTGCCACAAGGAACCTCATGTCAACCCTCCTCCCATCCATACCTACTCGTTGACCCATCTTCATGCTGTCCGAGCACCTAGCACCCCCTCGAGTGGCCCAAGCCTCGCTTGGCGGCCTAAGCCTCGCCCTCAACCACGTCCAACCGCATGAGGGCATGACCCATCGGGCAGTTGTCGGGACCTGAATTTGCAAATCCGGACCCTCTGTGTACTCAACACTAGTCCAAGATCACGCTAGTACACACAGTCTCAACATCGGTAAATATCACAATCATACACATCGATAGTGATAAAGTACTTTAATTAAGATAACCAAACTGGTTGCTCGACCTTATGGTCAAGTTACAAAGATACGCCTCACAGGGCGAAGACTTATTAAAAGAGAAATAACTGCAGCGGAATAAAGTAGATTTCGTGGCGCCATCCAAAGATACCACGTGCAACCGACCGGCCCGCCTCCTTAGTTAGATGGCTCCTCCTGGTACTCTTCCTCCAAAGCTGGCGTCGACTCTTCTTCAACTGATGTTGTATTATCGCAAGGGTGAGTACTTGGTACTCAGCAAGTCATGCATAGAATGCAAGCTAATATTCTACATGCATGGCTTATTACAAAGGATAGGCTAACAGGTTCATTTGCAGTAAAGTAGCATGAGTGAATACAATAATAGATTGTAAGCGGTAAAACATTAATGAATAGAGTACTTTTCACAATGATCTCACAAATACAGCATTTTTCGATCCTAGGCCCAATTCATCATTCCAAACCAACCATCTTTCCAGAGTGAAGTCATTTTTGTGAAAGTCTAACCCTTGACTGCAATTCCCGAGCAATGTCCAATGCCGCGGACTCGGCTATTCGAATAGATTTTACACTCTGCAGAGGTTATGCTCTTTACCCACAAGATACAGCCAAACACCACAAAGGCGAGTGTCCATAACAAAGTCTTTCGGAAACTTCTAACAGCACAAGTGGGCCTCCCCGGTTATTGCACACTAACCCTTCCCTTAGCAAAGGCGAAGTCTAGGCCAATCAACCGTTAGATGGGTACCTAGCCGCAGCCCCGGTACGCTCCCCCGTACAACTACACAAAAGGTATAGTTGACACCCCGAGGTCCCACAGGTACGTTATTAGCATCTTAATGAACTAGGTCCGTCCCATTACAGACATGTGGTTGCACGTTTGACTCAGTTCAAAGGCTTGCAAGGTTAAGTCCTTAGGGTGACCAGGGCAAGAGTACCCGAAGAACCAAATCAACTTCCCCGATGCCACAACTGGCCCACCCGATCATTCTTGCCACATGCCCCGGTCTAAATCTATTTATCAAACCCCAGTTGATTACCATGCACCACGTGCCATCGATAACAACATCAATAACACATGACACTTCTCAAAAATGTGTTCCATATGTCATTAAGTCGATGTTAACATGTAATTATCCAAAATCATGTTGTGACTACGTGGCAGGTGTAAGCAATATACTACAACGGTCTAATTACCCATGTTGGCAATTTAATAATGTCCAACTAAATAATCCACAACTAGGGTGACAAGGGTTTATGGCACATAAGTAATTTAATCAAGGTGTCGTACTGCAATTTGGCATTTATCTAATTTCCCAGAATTATTTAAAGCATTTTCTAATTGAATTAGCATGCAATAATTTAAATCAGATAGATTTCAAAAATGGGGTTAATATGGTCAAAGCATAACTTGCCTTCAAAGAGTACTTGTTCTTGGTCTTCAGCTGGCTCCTGGGTTAACACTTCTCCTTCGAAGCCTTAGGGTACTTTAACATTTACTCGTAATGCGTGCAAATAGCAATAAATAAATAAAACAGTACATGCACATTGCTCAAAACATCAAATAAAGTCCATAAACAGAAAGGGCATAATTTTACAAATTTTTAGACATTTGAAACGCTCAAATCGGAGTTAAAATGCAAAAGTTATAATTGTTTAAAGTTTAAAGAATCTATTAATTAAATATAAACAGAGACACATTCATGTCCAAAAATTAATTAAAACTCGTATTTGAGTAGATCTCAATTTTATACAAATTTAGAAACAGGAATCGTTCAAATTGGAGTTAAAATGCAAAAAAGTTATAAGCGTTTGAAGTTTGAAAATTTAAATAAATCTTTAAACCGAATTAATTCATTTATTTTTCTATTGAAAATTCCGATTAATGACGTCAGCATGACGTCAACAATGGATTTGATTTTCCACCGAATTATTTTTCTACTGAAAAATCGAATTATTTCGTCAGCCAGTCCATAGACTCGGTCCACGGCTCGGGCTCGATCCACCATGGACTCAGTCCACGGGCGCACGTGACAGCGACATGCGGGACCCACTCGGATGACGTCACAACTGACGTCATCGCGCTCAGGCGAACGGGCTGACACGCGGGCCCCCACCGTGACGTCAGCGGTGACGTCATGGTGCGGTTCGACCCGATCGCTGACACGCGGGCCCGGCGTGTCTGTGACACGCACGCGCGCACGGTGCGACGCGGCTAGGGCACACGTGGTTTAATCTTGACTGTTGATTTGAAAATCAACGGTTCGGATAGGATCTAGGATTCACGCGTTTGGATTAACTGCGGTTGATCTGGGCCGTACGATCTAGATCTAACGGTCTAGATCGACCCTAAGCACAGTGCGGTTCACGGCTACGTGGCTTGATCTAAGCCGTTGGATCTAGATCCAACGGTTGAAAATAGATCTAGAAATAAAAACGTGAACTTACCCACGGTGACGTTGACGAATCATGGCTGTGCGATGGAGATCCGACGGAGGAGGAAGCTCGCGGTCCCGGCAATGTCCATGGCGGAGCAGAGGCGCCGGCGTTGGGGATGACGATGTAGGGGACGGCATTACGGGGCTCCTCCGGCAAGGTGCGTGGTCGCGTTTGAATCGCCTCGACTCGAGGATCCCAGATCTGTCCTCCTTCACCCCGGACGATGACGGACGGCGGCAGATAGTGGTGAAAACCGAAGCGAAGCCCTAGGCAACTATGGCAAGCAATAGCGGGATGACGGCGGAGACTAGGGCTAGGGCACGTGGGGCAAATGATGCGCGAGGAAAGGGCGAACCTCGGGCACGTGTCTGGGCTTTAAATGCCGGCCCCAACGTCGAGATCTCCGCGAAATCTGCGGCGAAGCCGGTACGGGCGGCGGAGTCCGGCTCGGACACAGCCGGGCGACGTGTTGCAATCCACGCCGTCCACGTGGCCCGATCCACAGCTGGGATCACTCGGGCGCGACGGATCCGAGTCGGCCTAGGTCGGGTGACGTGGCGCCTTCTCAGCCGTTGGATCCCAATCCAATGGTCGCACGCGAATGGGTATGGTCGGTCACCGGCCGGTCGGACTCGAGTCGACTTCGAGTCCGACTCTGCCTGAGATGAAATGCTTTTCCAAATGATTAAATAATTTAATTAATTTCTATAAATTCAAATAATTCAAGAAAAATAGCAAATTAATCAGAAAAATTCTGGAAAATACTTTGAGACATTTTGGACTCAAATAAAATATTTCCAACAAAACTTTATTTAAAACTTTTAATTCTTTAATTATTTCAAAAGGGAATAAATTCAAATTAAATCCAAATAAATTCCAGAAAATTTTCAAAAATTCACAAAAGTGCAAAATAACATTCCAACTTATGAAAAGAAAAAAAATTGGGGTGTTACAAACCTCCCCCCTTAACAGAATCTCATCCCCGAGATTCAGGGCTGACTATGAAATAGGTTCGGAAATTCTTTTCTCAAGTCCTCCTCGCGCTCCCAAGTCACTTCACTTTCTGCGTGATTACTCCACTGAACTCTGCAGAAACGGGTTGACTTATTTCTTGTCTCTCGATCCATTGTGTCCAGAATCTTGACGGGTTGCTCCTTGTAGGTCAGATCTTCCTGTAGCTCAATCGATTCCAACGGCGTTTGCTCGTCTGTCACTCGGAGACACTTCTTCAGTTGGGATACATGGAACACATCGTGCACTCCTGCTAATGATTGTGGCAACTCCAACTGGTAAGCAACTTCGCCTCTGTGGCTCAAAATATTAAAAGGTCCAACATATCTGTCGGGACCCCGAATTTGCAAATCCGGACCCTCTGTGTATTCAGCACTAGTCCAGGAACGCGCTAGTGCACACAGTCTTAACATCGGTAAATATCACAATCATACCATTCGATATTATCAAAGTACTTTATTTAAATAGTCAAACTGGTTACTCGACCTTATGGTCAAGTTACAAATATATGCCTCTCAAGGCGAAACTTATTCAGAGAAAAATAATAGCAGCGGAAAATCAAATAAACTTCGTGGCGCCATCCAGTATACCACAGGCAACTGACTGGGCTCGCTTCCCTAAGTAGACGGGTCCTCTTGGAGTTCCTCCTCCAAAGCTGGCGTAATCTCCTCTTCAACTGATATTGTGTTGAGGCAAGGGTGAGTACTTGGTACTCAGCAAGTCATGCAGAATGCAAAGCTAATATACTATATGCATGGCTTGGTACAAAAGAATAGCTCAAGGTATATTTGCAAAGAAACAGCTTTTTGACAAGTAATATAAGTAGATTCAAAGCGAGAAATAAGTAAAGCGTAAATAACTTTTCAAGAAGTTTAATGAACTTTTCCCCATCCTAATCCACATTTCCATCATCTTCATTGTTAAACCAAACCAACCTTTCAAATCCAAGTTATTTTCGTAAAGTCTAACCCTTGATTGTAATTCCCGAGCATTGTCCGAAGACAGTGGACTCGGCTATTTAAATAGATTCCAAACTCTGCAGAGGTTATGCACTTTACCCACAAGATACTGATCAAACACCACAAAGGCGAGTTCAGTAACAAAGCCTTTCTAAGCCTCAAACAACACAGGTGGTCCTCTCAGGTTCGTGCTCTACACCATCCCTTCCCTTAGCCAAGGCGAAGTATGGGACCAACACACCGTTAGATGGGTATCTGGCCACACCCACGATACGCTCCCCGCACAATCACACAAACGGTGAAATTTACACCCTGAGGCTCCACAAGTGAGTCCTTAGCGACTTAGTCAACTAGGGCCGTCCCAATCCAGCCATGTGGTTGCAAGTATGACCCAGTTCAAAGGCTTGCAAGGTTAAGTCCTTAGAGTGACCAGGGCAAGACTACCCAAGAACCAAATCAACATCCCCAATGCCACAATCGCCCACTGATTACTCTTGCCACATGCCCCTGGCCGAAAATCGTTTATCAAACCCCGCTTGATTACCATGCACCACGTGCCATCAACATCACATGATACTTTTCCAAAACAGGTTCAATATATCATTAAGTCAATATTAACATTTGATTGTCCAAAATCATGTCATGAGCACGTAGTGTGTCTAAGCAAAGGTACTACAACGGTCTAAAACCCATGTTGGCAATTTAATAATGTCCAACTAGTAATCCACAACTAGGGTGACAAAGGGTCATGGCACATACTTAAGTAATCAAGGTGTCATACAAAGAAATTGGTATTTATCTAACCCCATGTTTAAACCAAGTATTTTTCTAAATGAACTAGCATGCAATAGTTTAAATCAAAATAGATTTGAAATAGGATCAACATGGTCAAAGCACAACTTGCCTTCAAAAAGTACTTGCTCTTGGTCTTGAGTTGGATCTGAGTCAATACTTCTCCTTCGAATCCTTCCGGCACTTCAACGTCTACTCGTAAAGCGTGCAAATAGCAAATACACAAATAAACAATAGGCAAAAACATCCCAAAACTCCAAATAAAATCCATAAACAGAGAGAACATAATTTTCTGGATTTTTAGAAACTGGAATCGTCAAATTTGGAGTTAAGACGCAAAAGTTATGATTATTTAAAGTTTAAATAATCAATTAAATAATATTACAGAGAAAAACTTTAGTCCAAAAATTAAATAAAATTCATATTTAGGTAGATCTTAATTTTATACAAATTTAGAAATTTGAACCACTCAAATCGGAGTTGAAACGCAAAAGTTATAAGCGTTTGAAGTTTGAATCTAAATTTGAAATCATTATTCGAATTAATAAATCATTTTCTTTTTCGGAAATTAATTATTGCGTCATCACGGACACGTGGCAGCCTCTGATTGGTTGGCTGACGTCAGCCGGTCCATGGACTTGGTCCACGCTCGGCTCAGGTCCACCGTGGACTCGGTCCACGTCTTCACGTGAAGGCCCGACATGTGGGACCCACTCGGGTAGCGTCATTCTTGACGTCGGCGGGACTCACCGCAGTCGACAGGTGGGACCCGCTGTGACGTCATGGGTGACGTCAGCGCTTGGCTGGGTCAGCCGCTGACATGCGGGCCCTCTGACACGCGGGCCCCGCGTGTCAGCGTCTGCCGCTTCAGCGGCGTGGGCCGACGGCCGCGTCGGTCCAACTTCCCGACACGTGGCGCAATCACGACCGTTGGTTTGAAAATCAACGGCGCGGATTAAATCTAGCGTAGTGCTTTAGAAAAACAACTCACGATCTGCACCGTTCGATCTTGATCGGACGGTCAAGATCCAATCTAACCTGGTGCAGTTCTAGCTACGTGGCACAATCTAAGCCGTTGGATCTAGATCCGACGGTTGAAAATAGATCCAGAGGTTGCACGTGAGATCTCACCGCGGTGTGACGTGGCGCGATCTGAGCCCTTGGATTCTGATCGGACGGCTAGCGTAGCTCGCGGACGGCGATGGCGACGCGGCGGAGCAGAGGCCACCGGAGATGAAGACGACGACGAGTCCAACGGCGCTTCGGGGCTTCTCCGGCGAAGTGAAGGGTCTCTTCGGGTGCGTCTCGTCGCGGTGGTTCCAGATCTGGGCTCCTTCTCGGCGGAAGACGGCGGACGGCGGCGGAAACGAGCAAAGACCGCGGCGGTCACTTCCTCCAACTACGGCGAGCTCGCACGGGCTATCAAGGCGGCAAAGTAGATAGCTCGGGGGAACGGGTGCGCAAGGATGAGGGCAACCTCGGGGGACGTCTCACGCTTTAAATAGCCTCGGCGTTCGCGCGGGACACGGAAACCTAGTTTCCCACGGCGGCGGGCGCGGCGGCGGAGTCCGGCTCGGTCTCGGCGAAGACGACGACGATACCTGGCCCACGTGGCACGATCAACGGCCACGATCGCACGGGCGCGATCGGATCCGGGCCGGATACGGCTCGAACCGGTACGGGCGGATCTCAGCCGTTGGATCTTGATCCAACGGTTGGGATTGATTAGGTTTAGGAGTGGGTTCGGTCGAGTCAACTGGCTCGGGTCGGACTCGAACTCGAGTCTGACTCGGGCTCGGTCGGATGAACAGTAACCGACTCGGTTTGGATTTCCAGCGATTTAATATTTAAAATAATTCCCAGTAATTCATTTAATTCATTAAAAATAGCAAATGACTCAGAAAAATTCTGGAAAATACTTTGGATCATTTTGGACTCAAATAAAATATTTCCAACAAAATTTTATTTGCAAAATTAAATTCTTTAATTATTTCAAAATGGGATAAATTCAAATAAATTCCAAATAAATTCCAGAAAATTCCAAAAATTCACCAAAGTGCCAAATCACACATGAATTTAGGAAAAGTAAAATTTTGGGGTGTTACAATATCGCGGTGCAAGTTTCCCTTTGGCATGGAATCTCTTGACTCCCTTGAGAGGTGTAACACGGAGATATACGAAATCTTTTGGTTCAAAACTCAGGTCTCGGCGACGGTTATCAGCATAACTCTTGTGTCTTGATTGGGCTACTTTCAGTCTTTCTCGGATCATGGCAATCTGCTCTTCGGCTTCTTGAAGAATATCTGGCCCGAAGACATGGCGTTCACCTGTCTCATTCCAATTCAATGGCGTTCGACAGAGTCGACCATACAGTGCTTCAAAAGGTGACTGGCCTCATAGCTGTTATTGTAGCTGAACTCGGCATATGGCAGACTCTTATCCCAAGAGGTAGCATAGGCCAATGCACAAGCTCTTAACATATCCTCCAGAATCTGATTAACTCTTTCGGTCTGTCCATCTGTCTGTGGATGATATGCTGTACTAAAGTTTAAACGGGTCCCCATAGCTTCATGCAGCTTATTCCAGAATCTTGAGGTAAATTAGGTACCTCGGTCCGAAACAATCCTCTTTGGCACTCCGTGCAAACAGACGATTCTGGTCATGTACAACTCTGCTAATTTATCTCCCGAGTAAGTGGTTTTTACAGGGATAAAATGGGCGACCTTAGTCAAGCGATCCATTATAACCCATATGGAGTCATACCCTCCTTGAGTTTTAGGCAAACCGGTAATGAAGTCGATTCCGATTTCCTCCCACTTCCACTCAGGTATCTTCAATGGTTGCAGCAATCCTGCTGGCCTCTGATGCATTGCTTTGACTCTTTGGCATATGTCGCACAATGCAACATGCTCGGCGACTTCCTGCTTCATGCTTGGCCACCAGAATCTTTCCTTCAGGTCTTGGTACATCTTGGCACTTCCTGGATGAATTGAATACTTCGAGTCATGGGCTTCTTCCAGAATCAACTGCTTTAGCTCCTTCTTGTTCGGCACACAGATTCGATCCTTCATCCACAACGTGCCTTGCTCATCCAACGTAAAGTCTTTTGCCTTACCTTCATCCATCTTGGACTTAATCCTGCGGATCTTGTCATCATCCTTTTGTCCTTCTCTGATCTGATCCTCCAGAATAGGCTTTACTGCAAATGCGGCCAAGAATCCCTCCGGCACCACTTCAATCTGCATCCTCTGAAAATCCCTGCATAGCTCGTCCTGGCTCGTGGCTATCAACATATTCACGTTATGGCTCTTTCGGCTTAAAGTGTCAGCCACCACGTTAGCCTTCCCAGGGTGGTAATGGATTCCAACATTGTAGTCCTTGATTAATTCTAACCATCTCCTTTGCCTCATATTCAGATCCGATTGGGTAAAAATGTATTTAAGGCTCTTATGGTCCGTATACACTTCACGTCTGTTCCCAATCAAATAATGACGACATAACTTCAGAGCATGCACCACGGCAGCTAACTCTAGGTCATGCGTCGAATAATTCTCCTCATGCGGTCTCAACTGTCTTGACGCATATGCAACAACCTTTATGTTCTGCATCAACACACATCCAAGTCCTTGGCGCGATGCATCACAGTATATATCAAAACTTTGATTAACATCCGGTAGAACCAACACCGGCGCTAATGTCAATCGCTTCTTCAGCTCTTGAAAACCTTTCTCACATTCCGGCGTCTAGTTAAACTTCTTCTCCTTTTTCAACAATTGCGTAAGAGGTCTCGCAATCGTTGAAAAGCCTTCAATAAAGCGGCGGTAGTAACCTGCCATCCCTAGAAAACTAAGGATCTGGGTCACTGTCTTTGGCTGCTCTCAATGTAACACAGCTTCCACTTTGCTTGGATCAACAGCGACTCCTTCTTCGGTCATTACATGTCCAAGGAATTCCACCTTGTCCTTCCAGAAATCACACTTGCTGAACTTGGCGAAGAGTTGTTGTTCCCTCAACTTCTCCAAAACTAGCCTCAGATGTTCTGCGTGTTCTCCTCTTGACTTGGAATAGATGAGAATGTCATCGATGAACACAACGACAAACTTGTCCAGGTACTCCATGAAAACCTTGTTCATCATATTCATGAAATAGGCTGGCGCGTTCGTCAGACCAAAGGACATAACTGTAAACTTATAATGTCCGTATCTGGACGAGAATGCGATCTTCGGTATATCCTCTGATCGGATCTTCAACTGGTGGTATCCAGATCTCAGATCAATCTTGGAGAAAACTCCGGCTCCTCTCAACTGGTCAAACAGGTCATCGATCCTGGGTAGCGGATACTTGTTTTTCACGGTGACTTCATTGAGTGCACGGTAGTCAATGCACATCCTGAAACTCCCGTCCTTCTTTTTGATGAACAAAACTGGTGCTCCCCATGGAGACAAACTAGGTCTGATGAATCCTTTTTCCATCAACTCCTCGAGCTGCTTCTTCATCTCTACCAACTCTTCGGTTGACATCCGGTAGGGTCTCTTCGCTATCGGTGATGTACCAGGTACTAACTCAATTACAAATTCTATGTCTCTATCTGGCGACATTCCAAGCAAATCTTCAGGAAAAACATCAGGATACTCATTCACCACTGAAACATCTTCTATGCTGATTGCCTTCATGCTGTTGACCATCAGCTATCCATCTCGAACGGCGGTTGCTTGAAATTCCACTTTTCTTCCGCATGGGCCCTCAACTGAGATAATCCTTCGCTCACAATTGAGCACGGCCTTATGCTTGGATAACAAATCCATTCCCAAGATAACATCTAAGGTCTGGGTTTCCAATATAATAAGGTTTGCTAGAAACTCTACCCCATCTATTAATATTCTTACCCCGGAACATCCTATTTTAGTTCGAAGTTCGGAACCAGGGGTTTGAACTAGAAGCATGCATTTAAGTCTTGTAATATCCAAATCATTTTTAGCAGCAAAGCCTTGAGAAACAAACGAATGCGAAGCTCCAGAGTCAAACAAAATCAAGGTTTGTGATCGAGTTAACAAATAACTTACCCAGTATGATGTCTGTGGCATTCTGAAGTGCATCTGTGGTCATGTGATTGACTCGGCCCCTCACCACGGTCTGGGGCGCGGCTCCTGGCTGAGCTGTCCCGCGGTTTACTCCTGGTGCAGGTGTCTTGGCTGGTGTGGAGCCCAAGTTGAAGCGGACTAGGGTCACTCCTGCTGTCTTCTTGGGGCAGCTGTTGGAGAAGTGCCCTGGCTCGTTGCATGTATAGCAGCGTCTCACTGTCCCCTATTGACTGCCTGAAGTGGCGTCTCTGGCTGGAGCTAGGGTCTGATAATTCTGGTTGACGGGTCTCGGTGCTGGCGACGGTGTCCTCGTTGCATTCTATGGCTGGAATATGAAAAACTGATTCGGCGCAACCCTCAAACGCTGCTGCGCTCCCTGGCGTGATCCCTGCTGTTGCATTCTGCGCTTCCGGTTCTCATCCAGTTCCTTGCGCTTGTCCTCAAGAATGAGCGCCTTGTTTACAAGCTACTGAAAATCTGGGAAGGTGTGGGTGATCAGTCCCACCTGCAATCAAGAGTTCAGTCCCTTCAGGAAGCGAGACTGTCTGGCCTTGTCTGTCGCTACGTCTTCTGGCACGTAGCGTGCAAGCTGTGTGAACTTGTTCAGGTATTCAGCCACCGGTTGATTACCTTGCTTTAATGCCCTGAATTCTTCCTTCTTTAAGTCTATTATTCCTTCTGGCACATGATACTGGCGAAACGCAGTTGTGAATTCCTCCCATGTGATGTCCTGTGGGTTCTCTCGCGTGGTGCAGAAGTTCTCCCACCATTCTGCTGCGATTCCTTCCAATTGATGAGAGGCGTAGAGTACCCTCTCATTTCCCACACATTGGGTAATGTGCAACTTCCTCTCAATTGACCTTAACCAATCATTTGCCTCCAGTGGATTGGCATTTCCAGAGAAGGTGGACGGATGAGTCCTCATGAATTCTGACAACCTTGAGCCCTGATGTTGTCCTTGATTGATTTGATTAGCGGCAGCCTGAGCAGTGACTTGCTGCATTTGCTGCATCATGGCATGCATCAGCTAGGTCTGTGCAGCAAGAAACGCTCCAAAGTTCTGCATGTCAACTGGCGGTGCTGGTTGGGGTGCGGGTGCTCCATCATTGGGGTTTACTGCGAGGCGAGAACCACTCCCGTTGCCTCCAAGGTTTCCGCGGGTGTTCACCATCTGTCGATTACTCCAAGGTTTAGAGATGAGAGGGAACAAGAATAGACAAGTAGTAGAGAAACTTATGCGGGAAAAAGGTATAACTCAAAATACAACTTTATTAACTAATCAATAATAACTAGGTATGGTTGCTTACAAAGCCTAGGGGCCTTGCAACACATACTGCACACTCAGCAAGCAATGAAAATCCAAATCAACTAACACTGGAGTCTAACGCCTCTAAGGGTGACTCTTTATTCCAAAACGCGACTCGACGAAGGAGTCTCAACTGTAAAACCTACGCTCACTCGTCGAGAAAACCTCCACTGCCTCCTTGCAACGGATGCGGCGGCATAGGCGCGAAGCGATCGCCATGCCCCACAACAGCAGTAGTCGAAGAAGCAGCATCATCCTCAGGCTCAGGCTCCAACTGTGGTGCTCACGAGCATTCTCTAGGTGCTTTTTCCCTTGCTCTTGCCCCTGCCCGTACAGTGCGATCTCCAGCTCTGCGATCGTTTCCGCGGCATGGGCGACGTACTCACGAGCATTCTCTATGTGCTTTTTCCCTTCCTCAACCTGCTCGCGAGCCTTCATCAACTCCTGGACTGTGTCGTCCATAAGCTCCTCCAGGGCGACGACGAATCTGGCCAAGTGTGTGACGGTAGCATCCTCATCTTCTATCGGCTTCCGCTGAGCTCTGCTGTCTCGGCGTGGGTGGTGACAGAATACTGTGCCTTCCAGCTCTCTGGAGTAAGTGCGAGCAATCTGCTGCATCGCTCGACGAGACACCTCCTGGATTCCCATCTCAAATGTTGGCCTCCTAGTGGTGAAGTGGAATGGACGACTGAACTTCGTCTTTTCTCGTGCATACACCGTGATCTTGACTTCCCATCCTATGACCAATCCTGCTTGCACGAGGGTGGTCCCTCGGTAGAGCGGACTCTCAAAATCTCCAAGAAACTGCAGCATACGCCACAACTCGGCAGCGTAGCCTCCCTCACGCTTGGCGTAGTTGTTCTTCATCAACATCTGCCAAAGACACTCACGTAAGAACTCAAAAGTTTGAAACCAAGGAATAGCAAGAAAAATTCAGCAAAAAGGGGTATGAAAAGAGAGAAGGGGATGAGTCGAGATTTCATTCATTGTCTTGTCAAATTTTAACTTTAGAAAATAGGTTTTATCCTCACTACGACCATTCTAACTACGGATGAGCCTACAGTCAGTATGGCTCTGATACCACCTCTATTGGGACCCGAATTTGCAAATCCGAACCCTTTGTGTATTCAGCACTAGTCCAGGATCAAGCTAGTGCACACAGTCTCAACATCGGTAAATATCACAATCATACACATCGATAGTGATAAAGTACTTTAATTAAGATAACCAAACTGGTTGCTCGACCTTATAGTCAAGTTACAAAGATAAGCCTCACAGGGCGAAGACTTATTAAAAGAGAAATAACTGCAGCGGAATAAAGTAGATTTCGTGGCGCCGTCCAGTATACCACAGGCAACTGACTGGGCCCGCTCCTTAGTTAGACAGATCCTCCTGGTACTCTTCCTCCAAAGCTGGCATCGACTCTTCTTCAACTGATGTTGTATTATCGCAAGGGAGAGTACTTGGTACTCAGCAAGTCATGCACAGAATGCAAGCTAATATTCTACATGCATGGCTTATTACAAAGGATAGGCTAACAGTTTCATTTGCAGTAAAGTAGCATGAGCGGATACAATAATAGATTGTAAGCGGTAAAACATTAATGAATAGAGTACTTTTCACAATGATCTCACAAATACAGCATTTTTTGATCCTAGGCCCAATTCATCATTCCAAACCAACCATCTTTCCAGAGTGAAGTCATTTTTGTGAAAGTCTAACCCTTGACTGTAATTCCCGAGCAATGTTCATTGCCGCGGACTCGGCTATTCGAATAGATTTTACACTCTGCAGAGGTTATGCTCTTTACCCACAAGATACAACCAAACACCACAAAGGCGAGTGTCCATAACAAAGTCTTTCGGAAACTTCTAACAGCACAAGTGGGCCTCCCCGGTTATGGCACACTAACCCTTCCCTTAGCAAAGGCGAAGTGTAGGCCAATCAACCGTTAAATGGGTACCTGGCCGCAGCCCCGGTACGCTCCCACGTACAACTACACAAAAGGTATAGTTGACACCCCGAGGTCCCACAGGTACGTTATTAGCAACTTAATGAACTAGGTCCGTCCCATTACAGACATGTGGTTCCACGTTTGACTCAGTTCAAAGGCTTGCAAGGTTAAGTCCTTAGGGTGACCAGGGCAAGACTACCCGAAGAACCAAATCAACTTCCCCGGTGCCACAACTGGCCCACCCGATCATTCTTGCCACATGCCCCTGTCTAAATCTATTTATCAAACCCCATTTGATTACCATGCACCATGTGCCATCGATAACAACATCAATAACACATGACACTTCTCAAAAATATGTTCCATATGTCATTAAGTCGATGTTAACATGTCATTATCCAAAATCATGTTGTGACTACGTGGCAGGTGTAAGCAATATACTACAACGGTCTAATTACCCATGTTGGCAATTTAATAATGTCCAACTAAATAATCCACAACGAGGGTGACAAGGGTTTATGGCACATAAGTAATTTAATCAAGGTGTCGTACTGCAATTTGGCATTTATCTAATTTCCCATAATTATTTAAAGCATTTTCTAATTGAATTAGCATGCAATAATTTAAATCAGATAGATTTCAAAAATGGGATTAATATGGTCAAAGCATAACTTGCCTTCAAAGAGTACTTGTTCTTGGTCTTGAGCTGGCTCCTGGGTCAACACTTCTCCTTCGAAGCCTTCGGGTACTTCAACGTCTACTCGTAATGCGTGCAAATAGCAATAAATAAATAAAATAGTACATGCACATTGCTCAAAACATCAAATAAAGTCCATAAATAGAAAGGGCATAATTTTACAAATTTTTAGAAATTTGAAACGCTCAAATCGGAGTTAAAATGCAAAAGTTATAATTGTTTAAAGTTTAAAGAATCTATTAATTAAATATAAACAGAGAAAAATTCATGTCCAAAAATTAATTAAAATTCATATTTGAGTAGATCTCAATTTTGTACAAATTTAGAAACTAGAATCGTTCAAATCGGAGTTAAAATACAAAAGTTATAAGCGTTTGAAATTTGAAAATTCAAATAAATCTTTAAACCGAATTAATTCATTTATTTTTCTATTGAAAATTCCGATTAATGACGTCAGCATGACATCAGCACGGGATTTGATTTTCCACTGAATTATTTTTCTATTGAAAAATCGAATTATTGCGTCAGTCGGTCCATGGACTCGGTCCACCATGGACTCGGTCCTTGGGCGCACATGACACCAACATGCGGGACCCACTCGGATGACGTCATCGCGCTCGGGCGAACGGGCTGACACGCGGGCCCCCACTGTGATGTCAGTGGTGACGTCATGGTGCGGTTCGACCCGGTCGCTGACACGCGGACCCGGCTTGTCCGTGACACGCACGTACGCGCGTGCGCACGGTGCGACGCGGCTAGGGCACACGTGGCTTAATCTTGACCGTTGATTTGAAAATCAACGGTTCGGATCGGATCTAGGATTCACGCGTTTGGATTAACTGCGGTTGATCTGGGCCGTACGATCTAGATCTAACGGTCTAGATCGACCCTAAGCACAGTGCGGTTCACGGCTATGCGGGTTGATCTAAGCCGTTGGATCTAGATCCAACGGTTGAAAATAGATCTAGAAATTAAAACGTGAACTTACCCACGGTGACGTGGACGAATCCTGGCCGTGGGACGGAGATCCGACGGAGGAGGAAGCTCGCGGTCCCGGCAATGTCCACGGCGGAGCAGAGGAGCCGGCGCTGGGGACGACGACGTAGGGGACGGCGTTACGGGGCTCCTCCAGCGAGGTGCGTGGTTGCGTTCGAATCGCCTCAACTCGGGGATCCCAGATCTAACCTCCTTCACCTCGGATGACGACGAACGGTGGCGGATAGTGGTGAAAACCGAAGCGAAGCCCTAAGCGACTACGGCGAGCAATAACGGGAAGACGGCGGCGACTAGGGCTAGGGCACGCGGGGCAAACGATGCGCGAGGAAAGGGCGAACCTCGGGCACGTGTCTGGGCTTTAAATGCCGGCCCCAACGTCGAGATCTCTGCGGAATCCGCGGCGAAGCCGGTACGGGCGGCGGAGTCTGGCTCGGACACAGCCGTGTGACGTGGCGTAATCTACGCCATCCATGTGACCCGATCCATGGCTGGGATCGCTCGGGCGCGATGGATCCGAATCGGCCTGGGTCGGGTGACGTAGCGCCTTCTCGGCCGTTGGATCCCAATCCAATGGTCGCACGCGAATGGGTTTGGTCCAGTCATTCCGGCTCGGGTCGGACTCGAGTCAGACTCGAGTCTGACTCGGGTCGGATGAACAGTGCTAACCCGATAGATTTTCCAGCGATTCAATAATTTAATTAATTTCTATTAATTCAAATAATTCAAGAAAAATAGCAAATTAATCAGAAAAATTCTGGAAAATACTTTAAGACATTTTGGACTCTAATAAAATATTTCCAACAAAACTTTATTTAAAACTTTTAATTCTTTAATTATTTCAAAAGGGAATAAATTCAAATTAAATCCAAATAAATTCCCAAAAATTCACAAAAGTGCAAAATAACATTCAAACTTATGAAAAGCAAAAAATTGGGGTGTTACAGCAGTATGCGACGAAAGAATAGCTTACCGTACCATTATCAGGAATGCGATTAACAAGGGGTGCTGATCAACATGGCAAACAACGGTTCGGTCCTCAACCGACACAGACGAGACTAACACTTGGGTCTCCACACCCAAATGATCCAACTTTCTCGCCCGGTCTCAATTCAACATTCCAACGTAATAATACGCATTGCGACCCCACATTTGTGAAGTAATTAATCTCAAGCGATGGAACCATCCATCACTTGGCCCATACCCGACATCTAAGCAAACTAAGCACGGACACATTATATTTACCCATAGACTAGCTCCAAAGGAGATGTTCAACAATTATCAAAAGGTGTAAATGCAACAAATAGGATCTAGTACCCTTCTCACAATTCAACTCCTAATGCACGACTTAATCATCAAATAAGCAATTGATTCAATAAAATAAATTTCATATAAGGTTGAATATGCTTAGGTGCTTGCCTGATGCTTCTGCTTGAGTACCGACAACGACTTGCTCTTCGGCAACCCCCTCAGTCACCTCCGCGCTAACCTCCGCGGAATCGTTCTCTACATGAATACAATGCATAAATGAGATGCATGCGATGCAAATGAAATGAAATACCAATGCATTCCCCCACTGAAACAGATCAGGCAACCCGGATAGTCCGGACATTTCATCCGGATAGTCCGGGTAAGTCGAACGTTCCGGACACTTTGTCCGGACACTCCGGACACCACGCGACTTGCCCAAATGACACGAGTGATCAAGGTGCTCCCAAGTTCAACGACACCGCGAGGGTCCGATCTACAACTTTCCTACACATGGCCAAGCCGGAGAAGCTCCAAGCTAGCTCAAAACACGATGAAACGATGCTCATTTTTGTAGCCCGCAACCAAAACTAAATCCGACCCTAGGAATGGTATCACCACTACACGATCTCTCACCCTATACCCTAACACCGCCTAATCCACCCCCAAATCCAACTACACACCCAAAACCCTAACACTTCCCAAGTTTGCCCCAAACCCTAATCTACATAACCAAGCCCCAAATCCACCCCCACAGGAGTTCCTAGAACCCAAGAACCAACGAATCAACTCCAAGAAGAGGTCTTACCTCCGATGAGGATGGAGGAGAAAGAAGGGACGACCGGGTAGGGGAAGGGAGACGCCGGCTTGGGGAGGAGCTTGAGGACACCGGAGTGGGGTAGTCACCGGGGAGGAGCCACGGAAGGTCACCAGAGTGGGGGAGTCGCCGGAGAGTAGCTCGGGTGGAGGAGACGCACGGGGAAGTGGAGGTAGTGAAATGGAATGACTAAGGAGCCAAGGGATGGGACTTTATACCCAAACCCCGCAAAGTCCAGACACTCCGGACCATTAGTCCGAATACTCCGGGTTAGGGCCTTCGGTCGAGCCAATCCGGATACTCCGAACATTCAATCCGGATACTCCGGGTTGAGCCCTTCAGTCAAGCCAATCCGGACACTCCGGACCTTTTGTCCGGATACTCCGGATTGCCCAGAAAATCTAGCACAGGATTCGATTTTGAGCACCAAGTTTAATCTAGGGTTTGATGTCGTATCTTGGTGCAAACCTCTCCACGTCGGAGAGAAAAGTTTCTAGTTTGCACCCAAGCGACATACACAACTCAGATCATCCTGGATCATCAAGTTGCAAGGCTCCAAACTCGGACGAAAAACACGTTTGCGGATTGGAGGGTTCAAGCTCCAAACTTACGGTTGAGCTTTGGACACATCTAAGGGACGGTTTTGGATACCCTAGGAAGTTACTATTCGGACCTAATTGCGGCTACAGGCCGGTTATGGTTAAAGTTCACCGTGCGAGTCGAATTTTTAAATTCGGGGCCCTGACACTGCTGCTGTCGAATATCCGAATAGAAATGTGGGATAATATCTGGGGTAAATACGGGAATTATTCGGATCCGACGGATATTTGATGCCTCGAATCCGTATCTGTATTCGTATCCGTATTTAAATATCCGGATCCAGATCGGGTGAGAAATATTCGACCCATTTTCACCCCTACTTGGAACCAAATTCTTTAGTTCATCTAGTGATCCGATTGAGCTTACTCCCATGTAGAAAATGGATGCACTGGCAACTCATTAAAGTTCTTGAGCTTCTCCTGGACTTTTTTCTCCCCAACCAATTCCACCTGTACACACTCTAACTCGTACTCGTGGGTGAACGGTACGGGTAATAGTAGAACGAACCTGTACCCACTGCGTAATAATTTTTTCTCATTAATAAACCCATGGGTATGAAAAATTGTTCATACTCAATCCTTAATAGAGTAAATACCCAGTAGGTTTCAGGTCCCGTTGCCATCTCTATTCACGTGGCCAGACCAGCCGATCGACTGACAGTAATCGGCACTTCGAGACCTCAGGGCAGAAATTTTTATTTTTTACTTGAGCACAACATCATTAATTTCTCCCCATTTTTACTCCAGACGGCTGGTACTTGCGACATAATTTCAATTAAGAAAGCTTCACCAGTTACTGTTGTAGTATCCATCAAATTACACTGCGCAAATAGGCCGTTATCATGACACCCACCAGACAATATGCGATCCATAAACCGATCAACGAAGCTATAAAATACTAAGCACCAAGCAATTTACAGTTTCAGAAACCCCCTAACAAATACTCAAGAAACCAATCAATCTACACTCCACAGCCTTTTTGTTTTTATTTAGATTCTCTAAAAACTGATTCTAGATTGTAGTTATAGAGAAGCTGATTCTTCAAAAACACATATGTAATGAATTGTGGATTCTAGTGTATATGAGTGGACTGGATTATGAGAATCCATTTCTAGAATCGAGCTGTTTGTTTTTTATTCAGCTTTTGAGGCTATAATCCAAAATCAAAAGCAAAAACAAACAGCTCTTAGTCTTCCAATGACAAAAACTAAAACCAAGCAAAGAGCACAAACTAAAAACATTTTCCTCCTCTCTTCATGAATACAAAAACAAAAAAACAAAATCTCCATTGATGATAAACAGATAATAGACTAGCGATTCAATCCCCAGTTCCCCACCCCCAGATTATTGCTTACCCCGCGGTTTGCTCCAGTGAGTCCAATAACAAACTTTCCAAAGCTAAGCAACAGGGATAAACAACCACAAGAACCCATTAAAAAAAACTAAGAGCGCACTAGGACTAACAGCACCTTCTTCCCCCTGATCAAGACATCCTCATCTGGATGTGCTTATAGCAGGGAAATCCTTGCTTGCCGCTCCTGAAGTTGACTATCACCAATTTCTGACAGACGGAGGTACAATGCCCGGGATATACTGGTGGCATTCAGAAAACCTGAAACCAAAATGTTTTCTTTGATAAGATATGAATGAAGCTGGGGATAGTTTTATTTCAGAATTGAGTTCAGCAATATATCTTCCCATAAAAGAATAGATGAGCCATTCCCTAGTTTAGGCTTAGCAATAGCTTTAAACCAAATCAGTTGCTTAAGAAAATATCACCACCGAAACAATCCTTTGCTGCTGTCCAACTAACATAATTGAAATCGTGTAAGATGTCTTAGCCAGCTCATCCCATTCTTCTAGGAAGATTCTAGCTAGTTGGAAAACGCCACGTTGATAACAATACCACAATAATAATAATTTCTGAGGTTGTCAAACCATACCTTCGGTTTTGGCAAATTTGTTCGTGTGGGTTAAATTACTAGCAATTTTCGCAGCGAATGCTGATTGAAGGAGATTTTCCTTAAAAGCAGAACAAAATTTCATGACAATCTGGGTTAAAATAAGCAATCAACACCACCATTTTCCTTTTCGAAACAAGATCAACACCAAGGTTCTTATGCCCTTTTTCCCACTAGGCACAATGCTGTAGTTTACCAACTGAAACCAGCAGTGAAGTCGATATGAATCAAGAAAACTGAAATCTGTACAAGAAATATACGATAGCATCAACTACCTGTAAATTCCCATATCTAATATTCGATAGCATCGACCAAAGGACTAGCAGAAAAACAATTTCCATACATTCCATCGGCCTTTATACATGCTGAAACAGAATCAAGCAACTAGAAAACTGCATATAAACTTCAGTTTCTGCCCACAACTCTTTAATAACAGAAAAGTACGAGACACAAACGAAGCCAGGTTAGCATTCCAGGGGGTCTTCTCCCTTCCAAGAAACCAGTGAAGAGAAAGGGCTTTGTTGTGGCAAATGGATGTAATTGAACTCATTGGTTACCACCACTGCGGCCACCGTATCCTCTGCCTCGCAGCAGCTGCTGAACACGCCGCTGCTGGGCAAACTGACGATTGGGGGCAGCATTTGCCTGCTGCGGTGGCATCATCCCCATTCGCTGCTGCTTCATCTGTGCAAAGAGAGCATCCATTGTCCTCAGCGTCTGGCTCTGCACCTCCTTGCCCTAGACATGGAGTAATGGATTAAAGAAGCCATATTATAATTTATAAACAATGCTAATAAACTAATAGAAGCAACAAGAATAATGCAATAAACATAAAATAATCAGATGTGTTTTCATGTATTATGCAACTTGTAAAAAATAATGCTCATAATGCAAGTTCCCCTGTTTCTAGCTTCTTATGCAGATTCACTGGGATAATATTACAAATCAATAATAAAAAATATATGAAACTATTCGAGAAAGCTATAGTCAATATACAAAAAAATAGGTTGTGCAAAATTTCAGACCCCAATATAGATAACAGAAATGGTTGCCCAAGAAACCAGTATACCACTGACTGGGAAAATAATTGATTGCCTACATCTGAAGCCACTAGTGCAACAGATACAGCACACTTCAAAACTTGCTTTTACAAGCCAGTATAGTGGATTTTACATACAATAACCACCAATTAAAATGCTTGAATATCACTATGCAAACAAGCTGCTATTTTTGGGTAGACAAATGCAATATGTGAGGAAATGTTACAAGGAGATGGACGACATGTATTTTTTTTAAGAAAAAAAGCCAGGAATAGATTTCATGTAAGTGACACTGGTCCTACCACAAGAATACCATAAGGTCCATAACCATCATATATTCAAATTTTCATCACATAACTATCTTGTTTAACTACTTCCACCAATTGTTTTAGATGTCTCACAAATATGCCAGGGCATCACAGCTCCTAGCAGTGCACCTTCCAAGTAACCACCCATAGCCCATAATCTACCCATAACCAGCTCCCACAATCTGTTATGAGATGTATACAATCATCTACACTTTTTCCTTTGATCTACAGCCACAGTTACTCCGTACACTGACACACTGGCACACTCATCCTCCTGCCACCACATCCCCGCCTGTTGATCAGTGATCATGTTTAGCACTCATTATGTGAACACCACTTTTTGGATTTGATACCATTGCATAGCAAGTAGTTTTAACTGTTACAAAACAATACTGAACAATAACAGCCGGTACCAAATACTGATCAAGACCAGCATGGCAAATTTTCAACAAGAAATAGAGCCATGGTATCAAAACTAACCGTTTTTTAGGAAGCAGGCAATTCTCTTAGCACAGAATGTCATGAAAAACTGCAATACGATAAAAGGTTTACACATTGAATGTCTAGACAACTAGATTGCTACTCAGATAAAATTAGCTAATAGCTGTGCTACAAATGTTGCTCCTACACAAGATACAATACTCACATTAAGGTTAGAAATTAAAGCAGCTGGACGAATAGATCAACAATGTTTACATCCTAGGACCTAGATAACAAGAAGACTACAAAGCATATGCTCAAGTACTATAAAGACCATTGATCACAGTTTATCCTGTTAACTCTGCTTGAAAATTTAAAGTACTGTACCTTGCCATTCTGAAAAGCCTCACCGACAGGCCTCCTCTGTACTGGGGTAGATGGGGCACTGCATCCAGAACAAAACATTAATGGCTCACATGAGCATAAGTTACCTCAAATACCGAGAATCATGTGCAACAGAGGACCAATGCCAGATTTTCATAGTCTATATCCATCATGGTAAGGTAAACCAAACTTACCATAACCCCTTCAGAATAAAAGTTCTCCTTTAAGTCAGGTTGCACATACCATGCTTTGGGACAAACCAAACAGTAAAAATAAAGTGATCATTACATCGATGACTGCATACATATATAGTGAATATTCTCGGTCCATAAGGCCCTCAACACCCTATACTGTTAGATCCACCCAAATTTCAATGCAGATGCTCCAACAAGGTCCCAATTGACACGATTTATTGCTTGGTCGAACTGATAAGCTCGTAGTTAACAAGACCATTAATCCAGAATCAATCAACATAAAGGCATGCTAGGAATCACAAAAAGAGATTCCATCAGTTGACCCTGAAAAGATAACCTCCATACAGCACAGCATACTGGGATGACTCTTAACAAGAACAATCATGACATACCATGATATACTATTACCCAGTTGAACTGCAGACATACACTGCAAATATCGTCGCTCATACAACACTTGATGATTGAAATCCACTATGAGGATGCTCAAATTAATGCATGCCACTATGGATACATCCAACTAGGCATATCAGAACGACAGCAGAGTGTACTCCCAAGGTGCATCGTACCACAACTTTGTCTGTGTGAACACACTACCCTAGATTCACATTGTTTTCGTGAAAACAAATATAAACTGACCATCTGCATCATGGAGCTAGTGGTCGTAACCACTCTGACTACGGAACACACAATCCATACCCAGCATTTGGGATGTCCAGTTGTATGATATGCTAGAAATTACCATACTCCCTTCCTACCAAGAAGTCAACAAAAGAGATTTAAGGTACCCTCACAAACAGTTAATGCTGACCTCCCAAAATAGCACTCATCCAACTCCTTAAATACATCATAAATTGCCTAATTAAAAATCAGGCAACAACAGATGCATATCCAAGGTCCTCTAGCAGGTTCACAAAGTTGATCAGCACAACCAGAATAAAAGTTCAGCACAACCAGAATAAAAGCAACGCTTGTAGCTTTTTTGTGAAGGTTTAAGACATAACCGTGCAGGGCAATACAATATGGCTCAGTTTACTGCAACTCTTATTCGCCATTTTTAGCAGTTCAACCAAAAAGTAGGCCTCGTTCCACAAGAATACGAAGTTGATTGATCTTTATACTTGCATGTGCTTGTACAAATGGAATGCCAATAACAGAATAATTAACATGAGAGTTCCATGCAAACACTAGCACCATAATCATTCTCAGCCCATCTACCCAAAGTTGCATTAGTCAAAGTATTTAACGAGTCCTTGAATGCAGTAAATCTTCTCATAAGCAATAAAAGAACCATTGTTTACCTGATCATAATTTTGTATTGAGATAAAATCATTAGAGTGACTACACAAAGAACAAGAGAACAATGCAGTGATTGGTTGATACCTTGGCTTGTTCCATCTGATAGGCCTACTGCGCACTGGCATAGTAGCAGCCTTCTTTGCAGCCTGCTTTGTAATTGGGAGCTGATTTCCACCAAGATTTGACCTCCTTTGTGCAAGAACCCCCTAAAGACCCACCAAAACAGCATTAGAAAGTTCAACATAAGGCAAGCTATACTAACTTATGTCCTGAACTTTAGTTCATAACGGGGTAAACATCCATTGGAGGGAGGTTGGACGGCGACGACATGAGGTAGAATGGTTCTAGATGAAGGAGGGCACCGATTGGGGGAGAGGAACGGATCTAGAGTAGCCGGCCTAGGAAGAGAACAAAGCTAGGAATTGAGGACTTGGGAATACTTCTTCATTATTCATTGCTTGGTAAATAACAATATAATGACTACTTTATATAGAGCCAACTCAAACCACAACAATCTACATATCTTATCTTTATGCTAACTAATCTTACGTCAATTCTAACTAATCTAATCCTGCCCTTGCGGTGCTACAGTACTGGTCACATGCATAAGAATACGCTTGAACAGTACTTCCAGCACATGACACTTGTAGTGAAGAACATACTTGTCTTATAGATGATCTGGACTGCATAAACCGCTGAACCTTGGCATTCCCTCGGTTAATGTTACCATTCTGGAATGGACGCTTTTTTATCTGTGATAATCAAAGGGTAAGGTGATTAATAAACTTCACAATGGGCTAGCAAATGTAAGGCAACATGGTACTTTAACAAACTAAAATGCTTACTGGCTGTCTAGGGGCTTTCTTGTCTCTAGGATTCTTTTTCTTTGACATTTTAATAATGTCTTCTGCGTAAACATAGAAGAAAAAACCATGAGCTAAACTAACTTCGGAATATGAATTAACACCATTAAACAATAAATAAACAGCATACCCAAGGTCATGTCCATCTTTTTCTCAGTAAAAGCAATAGCTTCAGCAGTGAGTGGCACTGACTCCATCTCTGCTTAGAGCCCATAACAAAACAAGGGTAAGAACCGATCATGATTGCAGGGGGGAATTACAACAATACAGTGCAACATAAACTTGTCATGTTTCAGCATCAGCAAAGTCAAACTTACAAGAAGTGCACAAACAAAGCATTACAAACCAAGGCAAACAAAAATATACAAGCATCCTCCAATTGAACAGTTGCAACAACAACAACAGATTACTTGTGAGCAAAACCAACTAGACTAGTATTAAATACCTTCCTTACCAATTGCTATCAAACATAGTGTATGATACAACTATAACCCGACTGGCCCCACTTTCATACCCAATAACAGCAATAGATAAAGTTTGCACAGCCAAATATGCCTGTGAGACATGAAATTAACTGGTAGAACCATAGAAGAACAACACAAATCCATGAAATCATAATCTCCGCAACAAAGCTCAGACAAGGAAATTTCTGGGGAGCATAACCAGCTAGACAAAATGACTACTATCAAATACACCTCTAACCAAACACCAACCGCTAGCTTCTAGTCGATTATTAAAGAGAATTGGTACAACTTTACCTAAACAGCCACACTTTCATACCAAAGAACGGTGATATCAAAAATTTTGCACGCCAAAATATGCTTGTCAAGATTGAAATTAACTGAGGTGGAAGAACGAACAACAAAAAGAATCAGAGATACTCAATCCAAATCTCCGCAACTAAGCTCAGTAAAGGAAAAAGCAAATTTTTCAGCAAGCATGCTGATCCACAAGGACCGCAAGGTAATCAGAGACAAGGACCACGGTACCCAGGAACTGATGCTGCCTCAACAGTCAACACCTTAGTCCAATCCTAGGATTAGGGCACTCCGCAGCTAAAGCTGACACAGAACCTCCAAATATAATGAAATCTCAAGAAAGGAACCTAATTGTGCAAATTTCGACCACCAAAGCCAATCATTGAAGCCGAGCTGAGGAAGCATGAGATTATGAGCAAAACATGCTTATCCGCAACAGCCGTCTGAGCTAGGGACCCTGGATCCCAGGATGATACCAACTAAATATTCTATCCAAATCCTACAATTAGCACACTTCGCGGCTAAAACATGACACAGAGAACCCCCAGGCGCAACGAAATCTCAAGAAATTGGGTCCTAATCATGCGAATTCCGACAACCCAGGCAAATCATGATTCATGACCGCCCTAATTGCCATATCAATCAATACCTAGGCACAGAGATTTCTGCGCCGGGCTCAAGAAACCACCAACACCAACCGAGCGGAGCACATCAATTCCTCGATACAACCCGTCCAACACGCTCGCAACCGCCTGGGACCTAAGCTATAAACGCATACTAGAGCGGAATTATCGATGGCAACCACGCGAACCCACCCCACCACCAATCCACCGCCGCAATACCCACACGGTTTCCCCGGGCAAACGCGGCGGAGGTCTCGGCCAATTCGAAGGGGGGGAGAGAGAGGGGGGGGGGGGGGGGGCGGGGGGGGGGGGGCGGTTACTGGATCCGAACGGCGAAGGAAGGAGGGGCAGGAGGAAGAGGCTGTTGCGGGTCGGCGTGGGAGCTCGCGCAGACGGCTGGCTAGTAGGGTTTGCTTGGTGGTGGTTTCCGTACGGACGGATCCGCTCCGCCGCTGAGTAGGGACGAAAATGGATTGCATACGGATAACAGTTCTATCGTATTTATTTCATATTTTTTCCGAATGTAGATATGGATAATCTGGATACCAATACAAATATAGATAATATCGAATACAGATATAAATCGAATAAGAATGGAATCGGATACGATTACGAATATTTATTAGAACATAATAACCTTTTAGATAGTACATAAAAAATCAAAAAAAAACATATAACTAATTGATTTAATCAAAACATTATTAAAAATTGAACAACTATATGCATTTCCATTCACTTAAACCATAGTAAGATACCACGTCACAAACAAAACTATGTAAGACTTAGTTCATCACACACGTACAATTAATTCATCATACATGTAGATCAAAACACAAAATGAAAGTGATCATTGCTGAGAGATACAAATGGAAACAAACACAGAACATGATTTCGTCCGGTAATGTAACGCTGAAGCACCGATTTCGTACGTCCCTAAACCTCCGGATGTAGTCCAACAATGGTTCGCCGAACTTCTATCGGACTGAACTAAGATTAGAAATTTTGAGTTCAGGGCTGCCAGAAAAGAAATATTCTTGGAATCGGCTTTCCAAATTGTTCCAAAAATGAACCGAATTTGGGGGTAAGTTTGTGAACCATGTTAAAGCGGTTCCTGATAGAGACAAGGGAAACAATCTGATTCTTAACCCGTCGGACTGATCGGCTTCGCCGCATTGGTCAATGAATCGTCCGACGTGCTCAAGGGTTGTAACAGAATCATCCCCTAAGAACTTGGCGAAGTCAGGGATTATGTAGTTGTGTGGGTGGGCCATCCGATCTATGTAATCTGGATACAGCTTTCTATAGCCGACTGTTTTGCCTTTCGGCTGTAGGCCGAATTGCTCTCTCAGTACGGCGGAATTTGGTCGGTCCAATTAACACCACCAGCCGACATGTCGGATGTCAATGTGTTTGGTACGGGAATGTTGGACGGGATTGTTGGCTATCTTTATGGCACTCTCATTGTCACACAAAAGTGGAACTTTGTTCATATTGAGTCCATAATCCTTCAAAATTTGCCTCATCCAAAGCAATTGAGCACAACAACTTCCTGCGGCAATATACTCGGCTTCGGCGGTGGATAGAGCTACGGAGTTTTGCTTCTTAGAGGACCACGACACTGATGATCTACCTAAGAATTGAGATGTCCCTGAAATGCTCTTTCTATCCACTTTACAACCCCGCATAGTTGGCATCCGAATAGCCAACGAGATCAAATTTCGATCATTTAGGATACCAAAGCCCAAGATTTGGTGTGTGAACTAAATACCTAAGGATTCTCTTTACAGCCACTAAGTGACACTCTTTCAGATCGGCTTGAAAACTTGCACACAAGCACACACTAAGTATAACATCGGGCCTAGATGCACAAAGGTAAAGTAATGAATCTATCATAGACCGATATACCTTTTGATCGATCGAATTACCTTCTTCATTTAGCCCGAGATGTCCATTCGTCGCAATGGGAGTATGAATTGGCTTGGCATTCTCCATGTCAAACTTCTTGAGCATATCCTTGATGTACTTCGTTTGACATAGAAATGTTCATTCCTTGAGTTGTTTGATTTGAAATCTTAGAAAGAACTTTAGCTCTTCCATCATTGACATCTCAAACCGTTTAGTCATCAACCTACTAAACTCTTCATAAAAGTTTTTGTTAGTAGAACCAAATATAATGTCATCTACACATATTTGACATACAAATAAATCATTATCAATACTTTTAGTGAAGAGAGTAGTGTCTGCTTTACCAATTACAAAACCCTTTTTGACAAGAAAGTCCCTAAGGCATTCATACCATGCTCTAGGTGCTTGCTTAAGCCCATAGAGCGCCTTATGGAGTTTGTAGATGTGCAAAGAGTTCTTGTGATCTTCCAAGCCCGGAGGTTGCTCCACATATACCAATTCAAAAATTGGACCATTTAAGAAGGCACTCGACGTCCATTTGATAAAGCTTGAAATCATGGTGAGTAGCAAATGCAAGTAATATACGAATCTATTCTAATCTAGCGACCGGAGCATAAGTCTCACCAAAATCCAAACCTTCAATTTGAGTGTACCTTTGAGCAACCAACCTTACTTTGTTCATTGTTACGATCCCATTTTCGTCTTGTTTATTGCAAAAGACCCATTTGGTTCCAATCACATTTTGATTGGGTCTTTTCACCAATGATTGTTTCTCATAAAGTTATTCAACTCTTCTTGCATGGCCATAACCCAATCCGGGTCTCTAAGCGCGTCTTCCACCTTCAAAGGTTCCAAAGAGGATACAAAAGAGTAAAACTCACAAAAGTTTGCTACTCTAGCACGTGTCATTACCCCCTTTTGGATATCACCAAGGATATTGTCGACGGGGTGATCCCTTTGAATGCTTTAATGAACTCTTGGATGTGGCGCTTGAGATTGGTGTTGTATTGGCTCGACTTCTTCAACTTGATCATCTTCTATGAGTTTGCTTGAACCATCCCGGGTTTGATCTTGATCTTGGTCTTGAGTTGAAGTTGGTGGCTTTAATTCCCCAATTGCCATCTTTTATGAGTTTGCTTGAACCATCTCGGGTTCGACGCTTTAGGCATCACTTCCCCAATTGACATCTTCTATATTGCAATGCTTGGCATTTCCTCATTTTCTAGCACATTTAGATCAATTTGCTCTACTTCATTTGATGTCTTGTACTCATCGAGCATTGTCGTTGCCATCTCGATTAGGGTCCGATTCTTCCTTTCGACCACCCCATTTTGTTGAGGAGTGTAGGGGGCCGAAAACTCGTGCTTTATCCCTTCTTCATCAATAAACTCTTCAACTTGAGTATTCTTGAATTTACTTCTGTTATCGCTTCAAATTTTCTTGATCTTCACTTCAAACTCATTTTGAGCTGTTCTAGCAAACTTCTTGAATATCTCCTGTGTTTTACTCTTTTCTTGCAAAAAGAAAACCCAAGTGAAGCGGGAAAAATCATTAACAATATCTAAATCATACTTGTTACCTCCGATGCTTATGTAAGCAACGGGTCCAAAGAGATCCATATGTAGAAGTTCCAATGGTCGTGTCGTTGTCATGACATTCTTGGCGGGATAATGCATTCCAACTTGCATTCTAGCTTAGCATGCGCTACAAATCCTATTTTTCTCAAACTCAACATTTGTTAGTCCATTTATGTGTTCCCCCTTTAGAAGCTTGTCGAGATTTCTCATACCAACATGGCCTAGTCAGCGATGCCACAACCAACCCATGTTAGATTTAACTATCAAGCATGTTTGAAGTTTTTCACTATTTGAGTTGAAATCAACTAAATATAGCTTACCCTTCAAATTGTTGGGGAACACGGTATGCTACACTAGCACAAATTAAAATTTCTACTGCAAACCAGAAAAGCTACTCGCAAGAAGGCGATCATAGATCTATTACCACTAGACGCGCAGTTGCGGAATCCTTCGCACGTCGTTGTAGTGGATCGTTCTCAGCGTGGATCGTCCTCACCGCAGATCGTCCTCGCCGCGGATAGTCCTCGCTGCGGATCGTCCTCTCCACGGATCGTCCTCGCTGCGGATCGTCCTCTCCACGCCGCAGTAGCAGCAGCGTCACCACAGCATTCCACACGTCCGGGGATGGAACGCCGTGCGTCGGTGTGCAAGCACCGGGTCGCTCGGCAGGGGCAACGAGAGGAGGCGGCTAGGGTTTCTGGCGAAACACCTCTAAACCGCACGAAAGTGTATTCTGCGTCTAGCCTCCTCCCCTCCTTATATAGCCACAAGGTGAAACCCTAGGCAGTCAAGGCTCATCTACGCACTAAGCCCACGAGGTCCATTAATTACGGATCCAATCCGAATTAATGCGTCTCAGCCCATTAAGTGTCTGACCCTGTAGGTTCATGCGCATTTGGACATGGATTCGGAAAACCTTTTTTCTAATCCAATAGTCGGTAGCGGCTCCTTGCAGAGCATGCCAACTCCCAAACGCATATGATTAAAGTACTGATGTAATAATCCCTTTGCCAAACTATATGAAAATCGAACTCAAGGCGAGAAGCATGTCATCCTTTGACAGTTCAATCCATCTCTCGTATTTGTGATATATTAATAAGTTGTGATTGACTTCTCAATCACGGCATGGACATGCACTTCCCTAATCATATCACACGAGTGGCCTAGACACATATCTCCGTTACATTGGAGTGGCAAATTCCATCTTGACTGCTCACTTCCCTCTGCATGTTTCATAATAAACATGAAAGCTACCTTTATAACTATCCGGTTAGGAAATAGTGTTTGGTAACCCCAAGGTAAACTATTACACATGTAGGGAATATGACAATGTCAGGTCTAAGAATCATACATCTACTATGTATGAGATACACTGATGACACATAAGAATGTAACATTCTCGCAGTGTTCCATTGTGGGTCTATCTAACACATGTTCTTCAACATGCGTCCACAATGTATTAATGATATCTCCATATCCCATGATCTATGAAACATGATCATCGAACAATACATGTGTTGATCTATTGATCGTTGTCATATACGATGATATCCGATCAGAGATATTTATCGAATTATATCAATAAGTAAAGAGCTTTGTAAACAAGTCACACACTTGTTGATCAAAACAATGATATACATTCATTGGACCAATAATCATATTATTATTCATAAACATAGTCATGTTACAATCATCCATATGATTGCCTCAAGGGCGTAATATTAACAATCTCCCACTTGCACTTGAGTCAATCAATTAAGTATCTAATACCAATAGACCTTGTGTGTGCCTCATGCTTAGGCTGTGGCAGTGGCTTTGTCAACGGATCAGCCACATTGGCTTCCGTATGTACTTTGCATATCTTCACGTCACCTCTATCCACAATCTCGCGAATAAGGTGAAAGCGTCGGAGTATATGTTTGGACTTCTGATGTGATATAGGCTCTTTTGCTTGTGCAATGGCACCACTATTATCGCAATAGATGTCCATTAGACTAGAGGCACTAGCGACCACACCAAGCTCTGAGATAAACTTCTTTATCCATACAGCTTCTTGTGCGGCATCCAAAGCCGCAATGAACTCCGCTTCTGTCGTATAGTTAGCCACCGTGCTTTGCTTGGAACTCTTCCAGCTTACTGCTCCTCCATTTAGTGTAAACACAAAACTGGATTGTGATCTAAAATCATCTTTGTCAGTTTGGAAGCTTACATCGGTGTAACCTTTTACCGCCAGTTCTTCCTCACCTCCAAAGACTAGGAACATACCCTTAGTTCTTCTCAAGTACTTTAGGATGTTTTTCATGGCTATCTAATGACCATCACCGGGATTCGCTTGGTATCTACTTGTGACACTTAGAGCATATGAGACATCTGGGCGCGTACAGATCATGGCATACATGATAGATCCAATAGCCGAAGCATATGGAATCTTGCTCATCCTGTCTCGCTCATCAGTTGTCGAAGGACACTGATTCTTGCTTAGACTCATGCCATGTGACATTGGCATGAAATCTCTCTTAGATTCATGCATATTGAACCTTTTAAATACTTTGTCAATGTACGTTTCCTGGCTTAATCCAATCAACCTTTTTGATATATCTCTATAGATCTTTATGCCCAAGATATAACATGCTTCTCCCAAGTCCTTCATTGAGAAACTCCTTTTCAACGTCTTCAAGCATAGGAATATCATTCCCGATCAATAATATGTCATCCACATACAAGATCAGAAACACAAGTGCGCTCCCACTAGCCTTCTTGTAAACACAAGGCTCTTCTTCGTTTTTGATAAAGCCAAATCCTTTGACCACTTCATCAAAACGAATGTTCCAACTCCGAGATGCTTGCTTTAACCCATAAATGGATCTCTGAAGCTTGCATATCTGCTTAGCATTTTTAGGATCAATAAAACCCTCAGGTTGTATCATGTATACATCCTCAGATAGATTCCCATTAAGGAAAGCTGTCTTGACATCCCTCTGCCATATTTCATAATCGAAATATGCAGCAATTGCTAAAATGATTCGGACAGACTTGAGCATGGCTACCGGTAAAAAAGTTTCATCATAGTCAATTCCTTGAACTTGTTTGAAACCCTTTGCCACCAACCGTGCTTACAGATCTGAACATTTCCATCTACGTCTATCTTCTTCTTGAAAATCCATTTGCATTCTATGGTTTTTACACCATCAAGAGGATTGACAAAGTTCCAAACTTGATTGTCATGCATTGATTGAATTTCGGATCTCATGGCTCCAAGCCATTTTTCGGAGTTTGGGTCCATCATCGCTTCTTTGTAAGTCGCGGGCTCATCTTTGTCCAATAATAATATGTCATGTCCATATCTTATGGGTTCAGGATGCGGCCTCCCGACCTCACGAGGGTCGGTGTCTCTTCCACAGGTTGCACAACACTTTGTACATCTTGTGAAGGTTCAGTAGTAGCTTAAACATATTCATGCGATTCTCGAATTTCATCGAGATGCACATCACTCCCACTGATTTTTTGGAAAGAAACTCTTTATCCAAAAAGACACCATTTAGAGCAACAAAAACTTTGTTCTCGTTTCTTTTGTAAAAGTAATATCCTTTTGTTTCTTTAGGAGACCCCACAAAGAAGCATTTTTCTGATTTAGGTGCGAGTTTATCTGATTGCAAACGTTTTACATAAGCCTCGCATCCCTATATCTTGAGAAATGACAATATGGGACTTCTCCCGGTCCATATCTCATATGGTGTCTTCTCAACGGATTTTGATGGGACCCTATTTAATGTGAACGCAGCTGTCTCTAGAGCGAACCCCCAGAACGATAATGGCAGATATGTTTGGCTCATCATTGACCGAACCATATCCAATAAAGTTTGATTTCGTCGTTCGAATACGCCATTCCATTGAGGCGTTCCTGGCGGAGTAAGTTATGGAACGATTCCACATTGCTTTAGATGATCACCAAACTCTTGGCTCAAGTATTCGCCACCACGATCTGATCGTAAGTGTTTTATTGATTTGCCAAGTTGATTTTGTACTTCGTTCTGAAAGTCTTTGAACCTTTCAAATGTTTCAGACTTAAGACTCATTAAATAGATATATCCATATCTACTAAAGTCTTCAGTAAAAGTTACAAAGTACTGAAACCCACCTCTAGCAATCGAGCTCATTGGTCCACATACATCTGTATGTACTAGGGCCAACAATTCACTCGCCCTCTCACTAAAACCTGTGAAAGGGGTTTTTGTCATCTTGCCAAGTAAACAAGACTTACATGTTTCAAATGATTCAAAATCAAATGAGGTGAGAAGTCCAACACCATGGAGCTTCTTCATGCGCTTCTCATTTATGTGACCCAAGCGACAATGCCATAAAAAGGTAGGGTTCAAATCATTTAGTCGAGGTCTTTTGACATTAATGTTATAGACATGTTTTTCTTTGAGTTCAAGGACGTATAACCCATCCACCATGGGACAACGACCATAGTACATATCATTCAAAAATATTGAACAAACAAAGTTCTTTATTCTGAATTCATAACCTTCATGTTCCAAACAGGAAGATGAAATAATGTTTCTACTCAAAGATGGAACAAAATAACAATTATTAAGTTCTAAAACTAATCCTGAAGGCAAATGCAATGGGTAGGTGCCAACGGCAAGACCAGCAACTCTTGCTTTATTCCCCATGCGAATATCCACTTCTCCCTTTGCCAAGTCTCTACTCTTTGTCGGCCCCTGCATCGAATTGCAAATGTGAGCAACCGATCCGGTATCATATACCCAAGAGCTGGAATAAGAAGTAGCAAGATTAATTTCTATAACATTAATACCTGAAGTGGAAGTCACAGTGTCGGTGTTTCGAGCACCGGCCAATGAATTTGTATAGGTAAGAGGGGGGTGCACGCTCCCTCTCCTCGACGGCTTACTCGGGTGAGCACAAGATGTATACTGGTTCGGGCTGAACGTCCCTACTCCAGTTCGTGTGGGTTTGATTGTATTGATTCCTTGGTTGTCCGTTGTTTTACATGCTCGCTCCCTCCCCTTTATATAGGCGAGGAGGGAGGTTACACTGTAGCTTGAAAAAGAGAAAAAGACTGTGCTCTTAGTCACCCGCAAGTGGCGGGCTGATGGGACCGGCCGCCGGCTCCCCTTGCCCTGCTGCTGGTCGGCGTAGTTGCTTGTAGTAAATGCGAGAGTTGGGGACTTGTGCCGCTGCGTCACCATTACGTCCAGCATTTAATGCGCGCCGACACGCAATAAATGTCGCTTGTTCCTTCGGGATTTCGGCGCTTGGTCATGGCTTCGGTTTTTCCGGCAATGCGGCCGGGCCTCGACCGCCTGGTTCGCCCACGCGCCCTTCTTTCGGCTGGGTACCCATGGCCTGGTACCCGCCAAGAGCCCCCGAGCCCCGCGTGCAGGTCGGAGAGGTGCCCGGGTCTTGTTTCCGCGCCGTGATGCCGTGATTCGCCTACCGATCGAGTCTCTTGTCCTGCAATGAGCGCACCCGGCAGGTAGTTCCCGAGCCCCCGAAATGGCCTGGAGAGCAGGTCGGGGGGTTTTTACCGGTTTGATCGGGGAAGAGTCTTCGATCGGGCGCGAAGCCACCGCTGGTGTAGTCGAGCCCCGAAATGGTCGGAGAGCAGTGCCTGGGGTTTCGCTTGCTTGGTCGTTGCTTTGCGGTATGGGGAGGTCCGATCGCAGATATATCTGTTCGGTCGTGGCCGCCAGCGCCGCAAGGGGCCGATCGCTCGGGCGAGCACGTGGCATGAAGTGGCCGGTCGCCTGGCGGCACGTGGCGCCGGTCGCGGCTTTCGGCGCTAGGGTCGACCGCCTGGCGAGCACGTGGCGCCCGGGTTGGGCGCACAGCGGGCTGGTCGCCCTGGCGGACACGTGGCGTCCGGGTCGAGCCGCCGGGCGCGCGATGATGGCTGGTCGCTTCGGCGGACACGTGGCGCCGTCGAGCCGCCGGCGCGCAGATGGTGATCGCTCTGGCGAGCGCGTGGCGCCGTCGTGTTTTCGGGCGCGCAGGGGCTGGTCGCTCGGCGAACACGTGGCGCCTGGTCCGTGGTTTTCGGGCGCGCAGGGCTGGTCGCTTCGCGAACACGTGGCGCCTGGCCGAGCCGCCGGGCGCGCAGCTGATGGTGACGCTCTGGCGAGCACGTGGCGCCGGTCGTGCCTTTTCAGCGCGCAGGGGCCGGTCGCTCGGGCGAACACGTGGCGCCTGGCCGAGCCGGCGCGTATGGGCTGATCGCTCTGGCGAGCACGTGGCGCCGGTCGTGCCTTCGGCGCGCAGGGCTGGTCGCCCTGGCGGACACGTGGCGCCCGGTCTCGCCCTTTTACGCCCGTCCCGGTGGGGACCAGGAGGGGTGAGAAACGCGCGCTTGTTTTCGTTGGCTCGAGCGCCGCCTCGTGGGGCTACAAGCGAGTGATCCGGTGGAACTCGAGGCCCTCGCGAGGGTCCCCTAGCGACAATCCTGCCACAGGCGTCCGACCCCACTGGGGGGCGATCCATAAAGAATCTTTCCTTACTCGATCCCGGATCGGACCTTGGATCGTTCGGTGATCCAAGGCGCAGCTGGCCGCCACCCGTCGACGGGTTCCGCGAGAGCGTGAGGTGTGATCCCGGACGTGAGTTAAGGTGATTGGGTCGTCCGCCGACCCAACTAGGGGCCCGCTGGGGGCTCGCCTTGTCCTCACCTCTTGCCCATTTTTTGCTGTGGTGGATATCGTCGCCGTCTCTTGCCTTAGGGACCACAGGGGTCGGGCATTGGTCGGTGTGTGTATCACAAAAGTTAGAGAGTTGGGAAATCGAGAGAACGCTCAACCGTGGGAGGCTGTTCCGGACCGATCGTGGGTCGACCCGCTTGGGCACTTCCTTTCTTCGCCAAGCACTACTTCGTAACCGTAGCCGCCGGGGCGTAGGCCGTAGTACTTTTTGGTCGAAAGTTTGGCCGTCTTGGGAGGACCCGACGATTGGTTGTGACAACCCGACCCGCGGGACTCTTGTAGCCCCCGAGTGGGGCGGGGCGGTTTGTTCGTTACCGCCGCGCGCCACTTGAAGGAGTAATAACGAGTGTGCAAGAAGAAGGTACTCACTTATCTTTCTTTATGACTGGCGAGGTTTTTGTTCAACGCGGGGAATTGGCGGTGCTTCGGTTCCCGCGTCGCTTGCTTCGGCGCTTCGGCTTCTACGCCATCAGTTTCGAAAAGGTGCGGTCGTCATGAATGCTGGCGGGTATCCCGGCGCGTCGCTTCGTTTGGCTTCGGATCGCCTATAAATAGGCGGAAGGTGGGCGCTGACTTCATTCAAAGAACGTTGAGACGAACTGTCGACTTGCTTTTATGGCTGCCTCGCTCTCTCATTCCCGCTCTAAGGATGAGAGCCCACCGATCGATGAGATCGACTGGGACTCCCTTCAACGAGAGGCAGAGGATGAGGAGGAGTTGGGGCGACGAGCTGGCCGTCTTGTAGCGGCGGGCCGACGACGGGTCGATCGAGCCGCTTGAACGGGAGGCGAGGAGGAGGAGCGAGAGCGGCGCGACAAGCCGGGCCGCTTCGGGCCGAGGGAACTGCCGCCGCGAGCGCTCGAGCAATTGGGGAGCGGGCGCCGCTCCTTCCCCGCGCCTCTTCTCTCTTCCGGAGCCTGGAGTCGACCGCGACATCTAGGCCTGCGCCGATGGTCGTGCTGCCGATCGCCCCGATCGTGCTGCCGTACACTTCTCCGACGGCGGTCTCCCCTGTGTCGGACCCCAAGCTCCCCCGGGAACCATAGAGGTCACACAGGGGGCGCAGGGCCGCCGCTTCTTGAAGGTGCGTCCGGCGGATCGGGGCTCTCTGCTGCGGGTTTCGGCGACTGGCTATTTTTTGTCGTAAGGCGGCAAAAATTGTGCGAAGTCAAGCTGTGTTTGGAGAGGGACGATAAGTCCGGAGATCAACTGTCGGGCTAAGACCCTTAGACGAGGAGAAGTTTTCTAGGTTTTAGATTTTCTTGTTTCCAAAGAATGTAAATGCCGTTGAATTGGAAGAAAATAAAGGTGTTCGAGTTTTATATGTATTTTTCGCTATTTTTTCGGTTTGTTGCTGGTAAGAAATGCCGGGGTCATGGTTCTTGGGTCTGCGGGGACCAACCGACCAGTGATCGACATGTTCCAGCGTTTTCCGAAAAAAGTAGGAAAAAACAGGTTTTAGCGCGAGCGTTAGTTCCCCCGGGCAACCGTACATCAACCTCGTTCATCTCTTTTTTCCTTAGCGAGATACCACTTCGCAACCGTAGCCGCTGGGGCGTAGGCCGTGGTGTTCGGGTCGGGAAAAAAAAAGAAGACCGAACGATCGGGTGAATGACAGCGGTTGAATGGGATGTCGACCCGAGTGGAAAAAATGCTACGCGCACGCCCGGTAAAAGGTGAACATGGTAATGAACGAGGTAGAGAAAAGGGCTAAGGGTAGAATCGTCTTAGCTTTTCAATGTTCCAGGCGTTTGACAGGATGTTGCCATCGGGATCCTTGAGCCGGTAAGTGCCAGGTCGAAGGACCTCTACTACAGCGAAAGGGCCCTCCCAAGGAGGGGAGAGCTTGTGCTTGCCTTTGTTGGACTGGACCTGGCGCAGAACCAGGTCGCCTGCGTTGAACGCTCGCCCTCTAACCTTGCGGTCGTGGTAGCGTCGCAGTGTCTGTTGGTATTTGGCTGAGCGAACGACGGCGACATCTCGCGCTTCATCGAGCCTGGCCGACGTCTTCTTTGCCGACTCGAGCCCCCGGGTCTCGTTGAAGGCCTGAACCTTTGGGGCGCCGTAGTCCAAGTCGGTTGGTAGGATGGCTTCTGCTCCGAATGCCAGGAAGAACGGCGTGAACCCGGTCGACCGGGTTGGGGTGGTCCGCAAGCTCCAAAGTACGGGAGGTACCTCGGCTGCCCAACGTCCCGCGTACTTCTTCAGTCGATCGAAGATTCGTGGCTTGAGCCCTTGGAGGATCATGCCGTTCGCGCGTTCGACTTGGCCGTTGCTCCGTGGGTGGGCGACGGCCGCCCAATCCACGCGGATCTTTGAAGCTGTCGCAGAGCTCGAGAAACTCCTTTCCCGTGAACTGCGTCCCGTTGTCGGTGATGATGGAGTTCGGGACTCCAAACCGGTAGACGATGTTGCGGATGAAGTCCGCTGCCTGCGCTGAAGTGATTGTTGTGATCGGCTTGGCTTCTATCCACTTGGTGAACTTGTCGATCGCAACCAACAGGTGGGTGAAGCCCCCGGGCGCTTTCTTGAAGGGCCCGACCAGATCGAGTCCCCAGACGGCGAAGGGCCAGGTGATAGGGATCGCTTTGGAGGGCTTGCGCGCGGGAGGTGAGTTTGCCGAGCGAAGAATTGGCACCCTTCGCGACGTCCGGATGATTTGCTCGAGTCGGCCACGGCCGGTCGGCCAAGAGAAACCCTGTCGGAAGGCTTTCCCGACCAGGCCCGTGACTCGGCGTGGTGTCCGCAAACCCCGCCGTGGATGTCGCGAGTAGCTCTCTCCTTGGTCGGTGGGACACACTTCGGAGGATCCGGAGGGGCTCCTTCGTAGAGGTCGCTGCCGATCAAGATCTGAAGGATTTTGCCCGACGAGCGAGGCGGCGGGCCCTGGTCGGTCGTCGGGGAGGGAACCGCCACCCGATTGACGAAGGGATTCCTCCAATCGGTGCTGGTCATCAGACGTTGCAACCTGGCTCGACCAGCTCAGCCCTTGTCGGTCGCTGGCCGATCGTCTGGCGATCGGTCCGGATGGACGCTGGTGTAGGTCGAGGACGAAAATTCCGGCGGGACCGGCCCTCTGCCGAGGCGAGACCAGCCAGGTGATCGGCCTCTCCGTTGTTCACTTTGTAGCTATGATGGAGTTCAAATCCTTTGAACTTTTGCTCCACTATGCGTACCTCTCGACAAGAGGGCTGCCATCCGATCGTCGCGAGGTTCTCGCAGCCTTCATGACTTGATCGACGCACCAGTTTTGAGTCGCCATGCACGCATAACCGCAGAGCTCGAGGTCGGCGGCGACGGAGGCGATGAACGAGGGCCTCGTGACTCGGCGACGTTGTTGGTTGCGTCGAAAAGTAGCCGGATGACGCATCAAGCTTGTTCCCGGCGGTGAAAGAATGACGACCCGGCCCGGCTCCGTTTTGGTGAAGGACCCGTCAAGTACATCGCCCGACTCGGGGTCTTGGCGGAGGTGGGGCCTGGGCTTCGGTCCACCGGCGACTAAGTCGGCTAGAACTTGAGATTTTATGGCGGTCAGGGACATAGGATATGTCATGCCCGTTGAGCTCGAGTGCCCACTTGGCAATTCTTCCGAGGCGTCGCGGTTGTGGATGACCTCGCCGAGTGGTAGGGAAGTTACCACGAAACGTGGTGCCGGTTGAAGTAGTGTACCCGCTTCCTTTTCGTGATCGAACTGCGTAGAGCATCTTACGAATCTGCGGTACCGTGCCTTGGACTCGGAGAGTACTTCGCTAATGAAGTAGACCGGCGCTGGACCTTAAGGACTCGCCCTTCTTCGCTCGCTCCGCTACAAGTGCCGTCTTGGCGACACTGGGTCGTGGCGGCAATGTAGAGTAGCAGAGGCTCTTCTGGCCGGGCGACCAAAGATCGAGGGGTGGTCAGAAAACCTTTAGCTGGCGTCGGCGCCCCGAGCCTCCTTCGTCCGGTGAAGTGGTCGGATTTCCTCAGGAGCTTGTATAGGGGCAAGCCGCGTTCGCCGAGGCGGGACGTGAAGCGACTTAGGGCCGCTAGGCATCCCGTCAGCCTTTGGGCCCCTTTGAGGTTGCTGATCGGCCCCATCCTTAAGATCGCAGAGATCTTATCTCGGCTGGCTTCGATGCCGCGCTCGGAGATGATGAAGCCGAGTAGCTTCCCCTTGGGTACCCCGAAAACGCACTTCTCGGGGTTGAGCTTGATGCGGAACCGTCGAAGGTTTGCGAAAGTCTCCTCCAGATCGGCGATGATGTCGCTGGTCTTCCTGGTCTTGACAACGATGTCGTCGACGTACGCCTCGACATTGCGGCCGATCTAGTCGGAAAGGCAGGTCTGCATGCATCTCTGGTATGTAGCCCCCGCGTTCTTCAGGCCAAACGGCATTGTCACGTAGCAGAACGAACCGTATGGAGTGATGAAGGAAGTCGCGAGCTGGTCGTCTTCTTTCATCGCGATCTGGTGGTACCCTGAGTAGGCATCCAGAAAGGACAGGGATTCGCACCCTGCGGTGGAGTCTACCATTTGGTCGATGCGGGGCAGAGGGAATGGATCTTTCGGACATGCCTTGTTGAGGCTTGTGTAGTCGACACACATTCTCCATTTCCCAGTCTTCTTTTTTACAAGCACAGGGTTTGCTAGCCACTCGGGGTGGCGAACTTCTTTGATGAACCCGCGGCCAAGAGCTTGGCTATTTCCTCCCTATGGCTACGCCGCTTTCCTTCGTCGGCGGCGCAGACGGGCGACCGGGTCTAGACCAGGCCGGATGTTCAGGAGTGCTCGGCGACTTCCTCGGGATCCGGCATGTCGGAGGGCTTCCATGCGAAGGCGTCCCGGTTGGCGCGAAGGAAGTCGACGAGCGCGCTTTCCTATTTGGCAGGAAGCGTGGTCCCGATCCGAGCGGTTTTAGTCGGGTCCTCTGGGTCGACTTCGATCGTCTTCGTGTCCTCGGCGGACTTGAAGGAGCCCGTCCGGACTTGCTAGAGTCGGAGCGGACTCGGAAAATCTTGGCTCGAGGCCGGCGAGCTCGGTGGATGCGACGACCGCCGAGGCCAACTTCGCGAATCGTTTTTCGCAGTGTAGGGCGAGCTGGAAAGACGCGATTCTGATGATCACCCCATGCGGCCGGGCATCTTCGGGCCAGGTAGGTGTAGTTGGGGATCGCCATGAACTTCGCGTAGCATGGTCTCCCCAGGATGGCGTGGTAGGAGCCGGGAAAATCCACGACCTCGAAGGTGAGGGTCTCGGTGCGGAAGTTAACCGGGCTCCCGAACGTGACGGGCAGGTCGACCTGCCCGAGCGGGTGGGCCTGGCCGCCAGGAACGACGCTGCCGTGAAAGGGCGCTCGCTTGGTCGAAGGCTCGAGCGGGGATCCCCATGGCGCCGAGGGTCTCAACGTAAAGGATGTTGAGATCGCTGCCGCCGCCGATCCATGAGCACCTTAGTCAGCGCCCGTTCCCACGATGGGATCAATGACGGCGGGTACCTCCTGGTTGCGGGGCGTGGTCGGGGTGGTCGGCCGGTCAAAGGTGATCGGGACTCACCACCGAAGGTATTTGGGTACGGTGGGCTTGCCGCGAACACCTCTCGCAGCGAGCTTGAGCCGCCTCCGGTCGGCGTAGCTTGCCGGTCTGGCCGAAGATCATGAGGCATCCGTCGGTCTCGGGAAGCCGGCGTCTGCCTCTCGATCTCGGTGGTCGGTGCCGAGTCTTGCCTCTTTCCTTTGCCCCGTGGCGTCGTGGGGTTCCGGAAAGGAAACGCCAGACTTCGCAGCCTCCGATACTTGTGCTCGACGGGGTATCCGTGGTTCGGACACGTACTCTCCATCAGTTTCGAAGTGGTCGGGGTTGCCGGCCTTGCGGCTTTCCTGATCGGGTCGGCGGCAACCAGGCGGTCCTCGCGGACTGTTTGCCGTGGCGCTTTCGCTTGTCGGGCGGTCGGAGGAGGGCTGGGCTCGGCGCCGGTTCCTCGCCCGACCTCCCTTTGTCGAAGATGACATCTACGGCCTCCTCGCCCGAGGCGTGGTTGGTGGCAATGTCCAGGAGTTCTTTGGTGGTCCTGGCTTCGCACACCCCGCTTTATGGACCAGGGTCTTGGAAGTGGTGTCAGATGAATGCCCCACGACATCGGCGTCGCGGATGTCGTGGAGCTCGTTACCTTCTTTGGGAAAACGCGTCGGATGTAGTCCGGAGGTTTTCCCAGTGCCGCCGCTTGCAGCTTTTCAGTCCCAGGAATTCCCTGGTCGCTTGTAGGTGCCTGGAAGTTGCCAACGAAGTGGTGCTTGAGGTCGGCCCAGTCCCGGATGATGTTGGCGGGCAGATATTCGAGCCATGCCCGGGCTGAGTCCGCCAAGTAGATGGGGAGGTATTGGATGACAAAGAGGTCGTCCGTCGCTCCCCGCTTGCATGCGAGCCGGTAATCTTCGACCACACACCGGGGTTTGTAGCCCTGTGTACTTGGCTATGTTGGCCGGCGCCGGAATCAGGAACTTCGGCTGCGAATTCCTCGACAGAACGCCCAGGCCGGGGCCATCGGGGCTCGAAGTGATCACGCAGCTGGAGCCATTGTCGGCGACGTGCGACCGGGTCGGGTCGTTCCTTGTTCTTCGCGTTTGGAGGGTGGTGCGAGCGTCGCGTTCGTCCCCCAAACGTTGGTGCACCGGGGTGCGCGATGCCTGGGGTTGTCCGGAAGGTGACGCTGCCCTTGTTTCGCTCCGACGGCCTCGGCCGGGCGTTGCGCGCTGGCCATCCGAAGAGGCGTCCGAACGCTGCGATCCGTGGCCATACGCGTGCTGCGCGGCCGCTCGCTCCACCAGGCCCCGGAGGTTCTGGTGGGTAGCCCTGGCTGCAGGATCGTCTGGCTCGGGAATGCCGCGGAGCAGCATTGCTGCTGCGGCGAGGTTTTGGCCAGCGTGGGGAAAAAACGATGAATCGTCCGTCCCCTTAGCCAGCTGGTGGTGGACTGGCGTCGGCGCTGAGCGCCAAGCCGCCAGCGCAGTGGAACAATGGCGAGGATCGCTTCCAGTCGGCCTGGAGCTTGTCGAGCTCGGCCTTTTGAGCCTCCAGCTCGTCGCGTCGCCGCTGAAGGTCGGCGCGGCGAGCACGGTGATCCTCCTCGGTGTGTTGGCGGAGAGTCTTCGGCGTGGCCGGGGTAGCAGCGCCTGCCGCGGTGTCGGGGTCGCGGTAGCGTGGTCTGTTCTTGTCTCTTCCTCCGCTAGAGCCGTGGTCGGAGGAGTTGTCCGAGTGGTGGTCGTCGGGTACGTGGCCGACCATTGCCACGAAGCGCGAGGTCGCGGCGGGTGCGACCGCCACTGCTCGATGCCTCCGCGCATCGCTTGGGGTGATGGGGCCTCTGGCGTGCTTCGGCGTCGGGGTCCGCGCGGGGACCTCGAGCCGGAGGTCTCTGAAGGCGCTGGTGAGGGCGTCGAGTGGTCCTCGGTGGACACTCGGCCGGAGTGTGGCGGGGCGATCACTATCTGTCCCGCCGTGGTGGTGACGGTCGAGGAGCCGAACGGATCGACGCTTCTCGGCATGGCGATGTCGGAGAAAGAAAGGGAACCGTCGAGGAAGCTAAGCGGGAAAATGGCGGCAACGTCGTGCACAGCCCCTACCTGGCGCGCCAATCGCCGGTGTTTGAGCACCGCCAATGAATTTGTATAGGTAAGAGGGGGGTGCACGCTCCCTCTCCTCGACGGCTTACTCGGGTGAGCACAAGATGTATACTGGTTCGGGCTGAACGTCCCTACTCCAGTTCGTGTGGGTTTGATTGTATTGATTCCTTGGTTGTCCGTTGTTTTTTACATGCTCGCTCCCCCCCCCTTTATATAGGCGAGGAGGGAGGTTACACTGTTGCTTGAAAAAGAGAAAAAGACTGTGCTCTTAGTCACCCGCAAGTGGCGGGCTGATGGGACCGGCCGCCGGCTCCCCTTGCCCTGCTGCTGGTCGGCGTAGTTGCTTGTAGTAAATGCGAGAGTTGGGGACTTGTGCCGCTGCGTCACCATTACGTCCAGCATTTAATGCGCCCGATACGCAATAAATGCTGCTGTTCCTTCGGGGATTTCGGCGGCTTGGTCATGGCTTCGGTTTTTCCCGGCAGCTGCGGCTTCGGGCCTCGACCGGCCTGGTTCGGCCCACGCGCCCTTTCGGGCCGCTGGGGGTACCCATGGCCTGGGTACCCGTCACACAGTCCCATTCTTTTTATCTGCCAGGTACTTCTCGCAGTTTCGTTTCCAATGTCTTGACTTCTTGCAATAGAAGCACTGGGTTTCGGGTTGAGGGCCGACTTTGAGCTTCTGAAGCCTAGTTTTGAGGCTCCTGATCACATCTTGAGCCTTGCCCTTTCCCTTTCCCCAAGCCTTGGCTTTCTTCTTTTTGAAGGCAGTTGTCTTCTGAACCATTATCACATGATTGGGTTTCTTCTTAATGCTTTCCTCGGTAGCCTTGAGCATCCCATGTAGCTCGGCAAGGCTCTTCTCCATGCTATTCATATGAAAATTCATAATGAATGGCTCAAAACTCTGAGGCAGAGACTAGAGAATTACGTCTGTAGCCAGACCAATGCTAAGGGGAAACTCAAGCTTTTCCAATCTCCCAATGTAGCCAATCATCTTGATTACATGTGGGCTGACCTGATCGCTTTCACCACTTACAAGCAAACAGAAGCTTTGAGATACCATACCTCTCAGCTCTTGCTTGATTCCCAAACATGCCTTCAAGCCCACAATCATATTGTAAGCATTCTGGTCCTCATATTGCTTTTGTAGCTCAGAGTCCATGGTGACAAGCATGAGACAGTTGACCTCTACAGAGGCATTAACATGTTTTTCATAGTCAGCCTTCAAATTCCGAGGAGCATTTTCGGCCGGTTCATCAGGGATTGGATTCTCTAGAACATACTCCTTTTTTCATGCTTGAGAACAATTCTCAAGTTGCGATACCAATCCACAAAATTTGTTCCATTTAGTTTTTCTCTTTCCAAAACCGATCTCAAAGCAAAACCAGGTGCAGCAGGTGGTGCCATTGAACTACAACAAAAACATGCAAAGTTTCTAAGCACTATGTTTCTGTAATACTTTTATTAAACATTTTAACAAAAGAAACTCCTATCATGCGCCCCCTTTATGGACACATGGTGAGTATTCCAGATCCATATTCATCAAACACTAGTGAGCTTTGGCATCATTGCTAGAAATCTAATGACATAGGTAAGCAACAACTTTGCTAATTACATCTTATGTAACTCTTGTTGGTTGAGCATGAAAACAAGTAATGAATGCCTCCGTCAACTTGAGTCATGGCCAGGTCAACTCGCCCCTATGGCTCACATGAGGGAGGGAACACTTCCCGTTTCTGGGTGCCAATTAAGAAACCTAGCCTCATGTGTGTTTTCCTAGACACCAATCATCTTGTATCCATTCCATCATTACTGAAATCATATTCCAACCACTTATGTCCTTAAGCCCAAAACCGTTTTGATAGCTTAGTTAAATCAACAATTGTTATGCGCGATGTGTCCAACACATCCCTATCATCTATTAAGATAGTCAATGATATACTACTTTGGCAGTCATATCAATAATGATCTAAATTCTTGATAGGTGTAACAATTGGATGGACAAGCTAGTGTGATTTAAAATTTTAACTATAGGGATGAACAATATCTACTATGAACATGACATCACATGCAATGAGCATAAAGAAAATAGCAAGGATTAAACACACATCCACATATAATCAAATTAAGATGTGAAATAGTATGACCCTTAGCATTAGGATCTCCATCATCATTCTTGATTGTTCACCTTGCCATCATGCTTGATGCCACCATCTTCATCATTGTAGATGCAACTCCTTACAACTTTGATAATGAATATTACATGAGGGTTTGAAACATCATAAGTCGACACGCAGGTCGTTATACATTTTAGATTGAAATAGCCTTATGGCTTGACATGGCACGCAGGCCATGTAAATATTACATGCATCACATACACATAGGCCATACTATTTCACACAACATCCTGCAAAAATGACAGGAGCCGCCCAGACCGTCCTCGAGCTATTTGGTGGTCCAGTTATCCTAATTGGATTTGGAGACTAACAACGGACCGCCAAGGGCGCTCGCAGTGTTAGCACCCAAGCCCAATTGAGACAACAGTGGGACCCTTCGAATAACTTGACAACAATCCTGGTATTCCCCCGGTATGCGACCCGAAGCTCGCCTAGGATCGCCCCGCATACCGGCTTGCAACGCCATATCAATTTAATTTGCATAAAGGGGCAACGAACTCGGAACCCCACAACCAGACACGCACGCGGAAGCAAGACTAACCAACACAACAAAACCACCCCAGCACAAAGACAAAACCCCACGACCACAACCAGCAACAACGAAGCACAAAGGCCAACGAAAATAGAAATAACATCACAAATACGAGGTGATTAACAACATACTGCAAGTGTTCACTACAAAAGAAACCGAGTATCCAAGGATAGAAATGATATAATTTTGAAACTAACTATACAACAAAAGAACATAAAACTACCAAACTAAACCCAAAAACAATGCATCTCCGGAAGTGTTGTAACACCCCAAAATTTTGCTTTTCTTAAATTCATGTGTGATTTGGCACTTTGGTGAATTTTTGGAATTTTCTGGAATTTATTTGGAATTTATTCCATTTTGAAATAATTAAAGAATTTGACTTTGCAAATAAAATTTTGTTGGAAATATTTTATTTAAGTCCAAAATGTTCCAAAATATTTTCCAGAATTTTTCTGAGTATTTTGCTATTTTTCTTGAATTAAATGAATTTCTGGAAATTATTTTGAATATTAAATCGCTGGAAAATCGAATCGGGTCGAGTACTGTTCATCCGACCGAGTCGGAACCCGAATCAAACTTGAGTCCGACCCGAGCCACGTGACCCGACCGAACCCGCTCGCGCCGTGCAATCGTGGCCGTTGATCGCGCCACGTGGACGGCTGCCCGTCATCGTCCCCGCCCGAGTCCGGATCGGACTCCTCCGCCGCGTAGCCGCCGTGTTCCGTTAGGGTTCCGATTTGTGCGCGCATCCCGGTTTATTTAATGTGTGGGACATCGCCCGAGGTTGCCCTTTTCCGTGCGCACCCGAAACCCTAGCCCGCCGAGCCCTAGACGCCGCCGCTTAGCCGCAATCGCTCGCCGTAGTAGCTCTCTTCTCCGCCACGGTTTTCGCTTTGTTCCGCCGCCGTCCGCCGTTCTCCGCCGCTCTCGTGGCCAGATCTGGGATCCTCGTGACGAGGCGAGTCTGGGCGCACACCTCACTTCGCCGGAGCGCGCCCGAAACGCCGTTGCCCGTGTCGCCGTCCCGACTCGGCCCGATCGGCGCGCCGCAAGCCATCGCTGGAACCCGAGCTCGGACAGCCGTTGGATCGAGATCGGACAATTACGGTAAGCCACGTGTAACCCAAATCCTAGAAACTAGATCAGATCTGGACCGTTGGATCTAGATCCAACGGCCCACGATCGGCCACGTCACCCGTAACGCAATCCACATTACGGGGATAACGTTATTCTCAACCGTTGGATCTAAATCCAACGGCGTAGATTTACCACGTTCACTCCAACGCGGGATAACCAGATCCAATCTGGGCCGTTGATTTTCGAATCAACGGCCGAGATCGCGCCACGTGGCTGGAAGTCTGACCGTCGTGGTCAGCGCCGAACGTGGGAGCGTGTCTCTGACACGCGGGGCCCGCGTGTCAGAGAGCCCACCTGTCAGCGGCCACCCTAGCCGTGCGATGACGTCAGCCTTGACGTCACCAGTGGGTCCCACCTGCCGCCAGCCGGGCCGAGTCCTCGCCGACGCCGAATGACGCCACCTCGTAGGGCCCACCGCTGCTGACCCGAGCCGTGGACCGGGTCCACGGTGGACCGAGCCGCGCCCGTGCGCCGGGTCCATGGACCCGAGGCCACGTGTCGTCACCCGATTGGTCCACGTGTCATGCTGACGCAATAAAAGAATTTCCGAAAAAGAAAATGATTTATTAATTCGAATTATTAATTTCAGATTTTGATTCAAACTTCAAACGCTTATAACTTTTGCATTTTAACTCCGATTTGAGTGATTCAAATTTATAAATTTGTATAAAATTGAGATCTACTTAATGATGAATTTTATTTAATTTTTGGACTAAAGTTTTCTCTGTATTAATATTTAAATGGTTATTTTAAACTCTAAATGCTTGTATCTTTTTCATTTGAACTCCGAATTTGACGATTCCAGTTTCTAAAAATTCATGAAATTATGTTCTCTCTATTTATGAACTTTATTTGGATGTTTGGACACTTTTTGTCTACTGTTTTATTCATTTGTTGCTATTTACACGCGTTACGAGTAGACGTTGAAGTGCCGGAAGGATTCGAAGGAGAAGTATTGACCCAGGAGCCAGCTCAAGACCAAGAGCAAGTACTTTTTGAAGGCAAGTTGTGCTCTGACCATGTTGATCCCATTTTGAAATCTATTTTGATTCAATGTATTGCATGCTAGTTCAATTAGAAAGTACTATTATTTAATTCTGGGGAATTAGATAAATGCCTAATTGTTGTATGACACCTTGGTTAATTAAATATGTGCCATGACCCCTTGTCACCCTAGTTGTGGTTTACTAGTTGGACATTATTAAATTGCCAACATGGGAATTTAGACCGTTGTAGTATATTGCTTAGACCTGCTACGTGCTCACGACATGATTTTGGACAATCAAATGTTAATATTGACTTAAAGATATATTGAACCTGTTTTGGAAAGGTATCATGTGTTGTGATGTTGATGGCACGTGGTGCATGGTAATCAACTGGGGTTTGATGAATAGTTTCTGACCGGGGCATGTGGCAAGAATGATCGGGTGGGCCAGTTGTGGCATCGGGAACGTTGGTTTGGTTCTTCGGGTAGTCTTGCCCTGGTCACCCTAAGGACTTAACCTTGCAAGCCTTTGAACTGGGTCAAACGTGCAACCACATGTCTGTAATGGGATGGACCTAGTTGATTAAGTTGCTAATAACGTACCTGTGGGACCTCAGGATGTCAACTACACCCTTTGTGTAGTTGTACGGGGAGCGTCTGGGGCTGCGCCAGTACCCATCTAACGGTTGGTTGGCCTAAACTTCGCCTTAGCTAAGGGAAGGGTTAGTGTGCAACACACAGGGAGGACCACTTGTATTGTTAGAAGTTTAGAAAGACTTTGTTACTGAGGAACTCGCCTTTGTGGTGTTTGACTGTATCTTGTGGGTAAAGTGCATAACCTCTGCAGAGTGTAAAATCTATTCGAATAGCCGTGTCCGCGGTATTGGACATCGCTCGGGAATTACAGTCAAGGGTTAGACTTTCTTGAAAATAACTTGGACTTGAAAGGTGGGTTTTGGTTAAACAATGATGTTGATGGAAATGTGGATTAGGAATGGGAAAGATGTTGATTAAACTCCTGGAAAAGTTATTGATCTTATACTTGTTTCTATTGCTCTCGAATCTACTTATGCTACTTGTCAAATGCTGTTTTACTGCAAATATACCCTGAGCTATTCCTTTGTACTAAGCCATGCATGTAGTATATTAGTTTGCATTCTGTGCATGACTTGCTGAGTACCAAGTACTCACCCTTGCCACAATACAACACCAGTTGAAGAGGAGTCTATACCAGCTTTGGAGGAGGAGCTCCAAGAGGAACCGTCTGCTTAGGGAGCGAGCCCAGTCAGTTGCCTGTGGTATACTGGATGGCGCCACGAAGTTATTTCATTTTCCGCTGCTATTATTTCTCTCTTAATAAGTTTCACCCTGCGTGGCGTATATTTGTAACTCGACCATAAGGTCGAGCAACCAGTTTGACTATTTAATTAAAGTACTTTATTAGTATCGAGTGGTATGATTGTGATATTTACCGATGTTAAGACTGTGTGCACTAGCGCGTTCCTGGACTAGTGCTGAATACACAGAGGGTCCGGATTTGCAAATTCGGGTCTCGACAAGTGTTCTGCCTCTGAACACTCCCGGGCGTGTGCGATGGCGTAGGGAGCCTCTACTCGGTGCCCCGCCCAGTTACCGAGAGGCAGTACGGGCAGAACTCGCATCCGCCCGAATCCTCACCTGAAAACCACAAAGCAGGAGCATGAGTATAGAAGGTACTTGCAAGACTTACCCGTGGTCCATATATGACCGACTCGAAAGGACATGCATTTGGATGTAGCAAGGAATCAAGCTTTGTAGTAAAAAGTGTGGAAAAGCTTATCTTTGTTGTACAATTACATTCCACTACTTCGATTACAAATTTTACAGCAGTTGTAGACGGCACCTATTACTAGAGTGGAAACTGAAGCGTTACAATTAAAGCAAAGCAAGTAACCTCATAAACAAGTATCACCACCATCCCCAACCATCATTAAGTTCAAGTTATTACTACGTTGAAGTGTGCTAAGATAAAGCGTGCTCATATCCGAAAGCGCGGCAATTCGAATCGTTTATTAACCCTGCAGGGGATCATTAATCGCATGACATGTGCCACGAAGAACCTCATGTCAACCCTCCTCCCATCCATACATACTCGTTGGGACATCTTCATGCAGTCCGAGCACCTAGCACCCCCTCGAGCGGCCCAAGCCCGGCTTGGCCCTCGAGAGTTGGCCTAAGCCTTGCCCTCAACCATGCCCAATAGCATGCGACGAAAGAATAGCTTTACCGTCCCATTCCAGCATGTGACTAACAAAGTGTGCTCGATCAAAGGGCAAGCAACGGATCGGTCCTCAATCGACACAGGCAAGACTACACACTTGGGTCTCCACACCCAACTGAACCAACCTCTCGCCCGGTCTCATTTCAATTTCCATTTGTCCTCATAACTATAACCATTTCACCCAATTGATTGTGAAGTAAAAACTCACAAGCGACGGAACCATCCACCACTTGGCCCATACCCAACACCTAAGCCAAACTAAGCATGGACACATATAATTACCCATAAACTAGCTCCGAAACAGGTGTTTAACAAGTTCCAAGGAAGATAAGTGCAGCAATTAGGTTCTACTTTCAATTCCCCAATTTGACTCCTAATGCATACTTAAATATCCAATAAGCAGTTCATTCACAAAATAGAATTACAACTGGGGTTGAATATGCTTAGGTGCTTGCCTGATGCTTCTGCTTGAGTTTCAACCACGACTTGCTCTTCGGCAATCCCCTCAACTACGGTCACGTCAGTCACCGCGGTCTCGTTCTCTACATGAGTACAATGCATAAATAAGATGCATGCCATGCAAATTAAAGGATTACAATGAAATTCCCCCACCGAACAGACCAACCAAACCCGGACAGTCCGGATAAGCTGGACACTCCGGGCGATTTGTCCGGACACTCCGGACATGGCGCATTTCGCCCAACTAACGCTAGGGATTAGGGTGCCGCCAAGTTCTACGACACCGCGATAACCCGATCTACCACTTTCCTACACATAGCTAAGCCGGAGAAGCTCCGAGCTAGCTCAAACCACGACGAAACGAGGCACATTCGGGTAACCCATGGCCAAAACTAAATCCAACGTTTAGAACGGCCCCATCAAACCCCGATCTCTCACCCTATGCCCACGCATTGCCTAATCCAACCACCCACCAAAAACCCTAACATTCCCCAAAGTTACCCCAAAAACCCCGATCTACATACCAAGCCTCAAATCTACTCTCATGGACGCCCTAGAACCCAAGAATCCACGAATCAACTCCAAGAAGAGGCGTTACCTTCAAGGAGGATGAAGAAAAGGAAGGGGAAGCCGGGTAGAGGAAGGAGGACGCCGGCTTGGAGAGGATCTTGAGGACACCGGGGTGGGGAAATCGCCGGGGAGGAGCACGGAAGGTCGTCGGAGTCACCGGAGATGAGCTCGGGGTGGAGGAGAGGCGCACAAGGGTGGAGAGCACGGTGGGAGGAAGTGAATGAAGAAGAAGCCACTAAATGGGACTTTTATACTCAACCCTTGCACAGTCCGGACTCTCCGGATGTTTAACCCAGAGACTTCGGGTTGGGGTCTTCGGTAGAATTAACCCGGACACTCCGGACAATTAGTCTGGATACTCCGGGTTAAGGTGTTCGGGCGAGCTAATCCGGATACTCCAGACATTTGATCCGAACATTCCGGGTTATATCCGGACATTCCGGATGTTTAATCCGGATACTCCGGATTTCCCAGAATTTTTGAAATTCGGGGCCTTGACAAACCCTCCCCCTTAAGGGAATCTCGCCCCGAGATTCAGAACAAACGCATTGGCGGAACAGAATGCAGATAGACAGTACAGTCACATTCTAACTGACATGCTTCGAACTGTGAAGAATTTATGCCTAGCGCTTACATGGTATGGAAGAACTCGGGATACTCGGTCTTCAAACGATCTTCGGGCTCCCAAGTTGCTTCGTCCTCGGTGTGATTACTCCACTGAACCTTATAGAACTTAAGAGTCCTTCGACGAGTCTTGCATTCAGCTTCATCCGAAACCCGAATAGGATGTTCTTGGTACGAGAGATTAGGTTCAGGCAGAACCTCGAGTTCACCCATCTCCAATGATTCGAAAGGAGTACGGAGGCACTTCTTCAATTGAGATATATGGAAGACGTCGTGGACCATTGCTAGAGAAGGAGGAAGCTCCAGCTGATATGCCACTTGACCACGCCTCGAAAGGATCTGAAAAGGTCCTATGTAGCGAGGTGCCAATTTTCTCTTAACTCCGAAATGACGGGTGCCCCGGAGAGGAGACACCTTCAGATAGACATAATCCCCCACTTCGAAGGAGAGAGGTCTCCTACGATGGTCAACATAGCTCTTCTACCGCGATTGTGCTACCCTCAGATTCTCTTGAATGGTCTTCACCTTCTCTTCCGCAGCTTTAACCACATCAGGTCCAAAGAACGGTCATTCTCCACTCTCGGACCAGTTCAGGGGTGTCCGACAGCTACGACCATAAAGTGCTTCGAAAGGAGACATTTTGATGCTGGTCTGATAGCTGTTGTTATAAGCAAACTCGGCAAATGGGAGACATTCATCCCATTTCTTCCCATAAGACAGAACACAAGCCCTCAGCATATCCTCAAGGATCTAATTGACCCTCTCAGCTTGACCATCAGTTTGCGGATGATACGCTGAGCTGTGAAGCAGCTTGGTGCCCAAGGCCTCATGCAAACTTCTCCAGAATTGAGAGACAAACTAGGAGCCTCTATTTGAAACTATCCGCTTTGGCACCCCATGAAGGCATACGATTCGAGAGATGTACAACTCTGCATACCTCATGGCTCGATAGGTGGTGCGAACGGAAAGGAAATGTGTGGACTTTGTCAACCGGTCGACTATAACCCATATCGAGTCGTGACCCGAAGAAGTCATTGGCAGCCCGGTGATGAAATCCATACCAATATCTTCCCACTTCCAACTTGGAATGGGCAGCGGCTGAAGAGTACCAGCCGGCTTGAGATGTTCAGCCTTCACCCTTTTGCAGACATCACATTCAGATACATAGCGAGCAATCTCGCGCTTCATGCGAGTCCACCAAAATCGTTGCTTCAGGTCTTGGTACATTTTGTTGCTGTCCGGATGAATTGTGAGCAAGGAGTTGTGGGCTTCATTAAGAACCTTTCTTCACAATTCTTGGTTCTCGGGGACGACCAAGCGCTCACCGAACCATAAAGTTCCACAGTCATCAAGATGGAAGTCAGTGGCTTGGTCGGAACTCAGTTTACCGCATATTTGGGCAACGTCACTGTCCCCCTTTTGAGCTTCCCTAATCTGATTCAACAGCGTGGAATTCAACTCCAGATTAGCCAAGAATCCTTCTTCGCCCATCTCTAAGCCGAGTTTCTGAAATTCGGCACAGAGGGTGGCACTCCGGGGTTGAAGAGTGAGGCAACTGCATCGAGCCTTGCGACTCAACGCGTCAGCCACCACATTGGCCTTTCCCAGATGGTAATGCACTTCCAGGCTGTTGTCCTTAATCAACTCGAGCCACCTTCTTTGCCTCATATTCAAATCTGCCTGAGTGAAGATGTACTTGAGACTTTTGTGATCGGTATAGACATTGCACTTGTTCCCAAGGAGATAGTTGCGCCAGATTTTTAAGGCATGGACCACTGCAGCAAGCTCCAAGTCATGAGTTGGGTAGTGCTCTTCATGGCGTTTCAACTGTCGAGACGCATAGGCAACAACCCGGCTTTCTTGCATAAGCACACAGCCAAGGCCGCTACTTGATGCATCGCAATACACATCGAACGACTTGTGGATATCAGGTTGGGTAAGGACAGGAGCTGTAGTCAGGCGCTGTTTCAGAGTCTAAAATGCTCGCTCACAGCCCACTGACCACTTGAATTCCACACCCTTCTTCAGTAGTTCCGTCATGGGCTTGGCAACCTTGAAGAAGTCCTGAATGAAACGGCGATAATAGCCAGCAAGCCCAAGAAAACTACGGACCTCCGTGACAGTGTGGGGCTGCTCCCACTTGAGAACATCCTGCACTTTACTTGGGTCAACAGCAACACCTTGCTCCGAGAGGACGTGTCCCAAGAAAGATACCTCCTTCAGCCAAAACTCGCACTTGCTGAATTTGGCGTAAAGGTGATGTTCGCGGAGTCGCCCGAGAATGATGCGAAGATGTTTTGCATGCTCTTCCTCGTTGGCTGAATAGACTAGGATGTCATCAATGAAGATGACCACAAAAGAATCGAGCTCCTCCATGAAGATGGAGTTCATGAGGTACATGAAGTACGCCGGTGCATTCGTGAGACCGAACGACATGACGGTGTACTCATATAAGCCATAACGGGTAGAGAAGGCTGTCTTTCGGGATATCCTTGGCCCGGATCTTGATCTGATGATACCCAAGCCTCAAGTCGATCTTGGAGAACACCCGTGCACCAACAAGCTGATCAAAGAGGATGTCGATCTGAGGCAGAGGGTACTTATTCTTGACAGTGACTGCATTCAACGGGCGATAATCAACACACAAGCGAAGGGAACCATCCTTCTTGGTCACGAACAGAGCCGAGCAGCCCCAAGGTGAGGAGCTCGGGCGAATGAATCCCTTGTCCATCAGTTCCTTCAGCTGAGTCTTCAGTTCGGCCAACTCATTCGGCGGCATTCTATACGGCCGCTTGGACACAGGAGCAGTCCCGAGCTGAAGCTCCACTACTAATTCAATATCCCGATCGGGCGGCATCCCTGGCAGTTCCGCTGGGAACACATCCGGGTATTCCGAAACCACGAGAATGGACTTTAACTCCTCAACTTCAATGCCATTCAAGGAACAAAGAGCGGCCTCGCCCTCCTCTAGAAACAGGGTCAGCCAATCGCCCTTCGGGCCCTTAAGCGAAATGGAGCGATGAGGGCAATCTAGAATGGCCTGCTGCCGCGTGAGCCAATTCATGCCCAAGATGACATCTATTCCACGAAGGTCAAGGAGCAGCAGGTTGACAGGGAATGGAATCCCTTGGATTTGTATAGTTGCTTCTTGGACTATTTGACTCGCAACTATCTTAGAACCCGGTGCTTCAATCAGAAAGGAAGTATGGCTGCAACTCACTCTCAACTGATGATGCGCAGCAAAATCCTTGCGGATGAAGGAATGAGAAGCCCCGAATCAAACAAAACCCTAGCAGCATGTCCCTCAATGCACAACGTACCAGTCAGCACGGTGGCACCCTCGGGAATCGCCTCAGCATCAACGTAGTTGACTCGGCCATGGTTCGGTGCAGGAAGTGGAGGTGGTGCAGTCGCTCCTTGAGGTCTCGGGGTGTTGGAATTGTTGCCCCTCCTTGGAAAGGGACAATCGCGGATGAAATGCCCTGCACACCCACAGTTGTAGCATGGGCCCGATCCAGAGTTCGTCACCACACGCACTCCCGGCTGTGGCGGCAGAGGCCGGGGAGCAGCGACAAGAGGTCGGGCCATCCCGGTCTGTAGGGGAGGTGCAGAAACAGGGGCCCTCGATGGTGGAAGAGGGACAGTCCGAGCACGCTGCGAATTGCCACCCGCCAAGGACTGTACCGTCCTCTTTCGCTTCTTCTCCTCTTGATGGTTCCTCATCTTGTGCTCCACCGTGATCGCCCGACTCACCAAGGCATTGAAGTCGGCGAAGTCGCACACCGAGAGTTTGTCCCGCATCTTGGCGGACAGCCCATTCATGAACCGACTCTGCTTCTTCTGATCGGTGTCAATTTCCTCCGGCACATATTGGGCTAGATAATTGAACTCCCGCGAGTAGTCCATCACGGACTTGCCCAACTGCTTGAGGGAGAGGAACTCCTGTCTCTTGATGTCCATGAGTCCCTTCGGGATGTGATAAGCCCGAAAAGCCTCACGAAACTGTGCCCATGTCACCTGGTGACCGGCAGGCTACATGACGATGAAATTGGCCCACCAAGCACCGATGGGATCCTGAAGCTGCTGCTCCGCGAAGTGCGCCTTCTGATGATCCTCACAGTGGATGAGCGCAAACTTCTGCTTCATGGTGCGTAGCCAATCATCAGCCTCCAACGGATCACTGGCCCGAGAGAAGGTCAGCGGCTGAGTGTGTAGGAAATCCAGGTAGCCATTTGTTTGGCCTCGCCCTTCACCGCGGCCACCTGGAACGGCTTGATTCTGGACCAACATTTCCAAGATTCTATTGGTGATCTGCTGGTTCTGCTCTGACCGCATCAAGACATCCAACAGATTGGGAGGAGGAGGCGGATCGCTACCGCCAGGCTGCAATCGCCCAGCGCCATCATCACCTCCCATGCCACCACGGGTCCTCATTCTGTTGTCAACCAAAGTCAGACAACAAGGGTCAGACCCACACGGAGGGGATAGGTTTTAAATTCGATAAACCCGCGAACTAACCCCAAGTCAGACTGTAGCACCCCGCACTGGAGTCCAACAAGTCTAACACAACCAAAACACGACTCATGATGCAAATGGCATGGCACATGCATGACATGACATGAAATGCACGATTCCAACGTAACCCACACTCACCATTTATAAACATAGGGCGGGAATAAATACTACTTTCTACCTAATGCATTATGACAGTCCTACTCAATTCCATAAGTGGTCGTCAAGTCTCGGGTTCGTCTTTATGCACCTTGCTCTGATACCAGCTCTGACAGGAGCCGCCCAGACCGTCCTCAAGCTATTTGGAGGTCCAGTTATCCTAATCGGATTTGGAGGCTAACAACGGACCGCCGAGGGTGCTCGCAGTGTTAGCACCCAAGTTCAATTGAGACAACAGTGGGACCCTTCGAATAACTCGACAACAATCCTGGTATTCCCTGGTATGCGACCCGAAGCTCGCCCAGGATCGCCCCACATACCGGCTTGCAACGCCATATCAACTCAATTTGCAAAAAGGGGCAATGAACTCAAAACCCCACAACCAGACACGCACGCGGAAGCAAGACTAACCAACACAACAAAACCACCCCGGCACAAAGACAAAACCCCACGACCACAACCAGCAACAACGAAGCACAAATGCCAACGAAAATAGAAATAACATCACAAATACGAGGTGAGTAACAACATATTGCAAGTGTTCACTACAAAATAAACCGAGTATCCAAGGATAGAAATGACACAGTTTTGAAACTAACTATACAACAAAAGAACATACAACTATCAAACTAAACCCAAAAACAATGCATCTCCGGAAGTGTTCTGCCTCTAAACACTCCCGGGCGTGTACGACGGTGTAGGGAGCCTCTACTCGGCGCCCCGCCCGGTCATCGAGAGGCAGTACGGGTAGAACTCACAACCGCCCAAATCCTCACCTGAAAACTACAAAGCAGGAGCATGAGTACAGAAGGTACTCGCAAGACTTACCCGTGGTCCATATATGACTGACTCGAAAGGACATGCATTTGGATGTAGCAAGGAATCAAGCTTTGTAGTAAAAAGTGCGGAAAAGCTTATCTTTGTTGTACAATTACATTCCACTACTTCGATTACAAATTTTACAGCACTTGTATACGGCACCTATTACTAGAGTGGAATCTGAAGCGTTACAATTAAAGCAAAGCAAGTAACCTCATAAACAAGTATCACCACCATCCCCAACCATCATTAAGTTCAAGTTATTACTATGTTGAAGTGTGCTAAGATCAAGCGTGCTCATATCCGAGAGCGCGGCAATTCGAATCGCTTATTCACCCTGCATGGGATCATTAATCGCACAACATGTGCCACGAAGAACCTCATGTCAACCCTCCTCCCATCCATACATACTCGTTGGGACATCTTCATGTGGTCCGAGCACCTAGCACCCCCTCGAGCGGCCCAAGCCCGGCTTGGCCCTCGAGAGTCGGCCTAAGCCTCGCCCTCAACCACGCCCAACCGCATGAGGGCATGCCCTATCGAATAGCATGCGTTGAAAGAATAACTTTACCGTCCCATTCCGGCATGCGACTAACAAAGTGTGCTCGATCAAAGGGCAAACAACGGATCGGTCCTCAATCGACACAGGTGAGACTACAAACTTGGGTCTCCACACCAAACTGAACCAACCTCTCGCCCGGTCTCATTTCAATTTCCATTTGTCCTCATAACTATAACCATTTCACCCAATTGATTGTAAAGTAAAAACTCACAAGCGGCGGAACCATCCACCACTTGGCCCATACCCGGCACGTAAGCCAAACTAAGCATGGACACATATAATTACCCATAAACTAGCTCCAAAGGAGGCGTTTAACAAGTTCCAAGGAAGATAAGTGCAGCAATTAGGTTCTACTTTCAATTCCCCAATTCGACTCCTAATGCATACTTAAATATCCAATAAGCAGTTCATTCACAATATAGAATTACAACTGGGGTTGAATATGCTTAGGTGCTTGCCTGATGCTTCTGCTTGAGTTTCAACCACGACTTGCTCTTCGGCAATCCCCTCAACCACGGTCACGTCAGTCACCGCGGTCTCATTCTCTACACGAGTACAATGCATAAATAAGATGCATGCCGTGCAAATAAAAAGGATTACAATGAAATTCCCCCACCAAACAGACCAACCAAACCCGAACAGTCTGGATATTTAATCCGGATAGTCCGGATAAGCCGGACACTGCAGGCGATTTGTCCGAACACTCCGGACATGGCGTATTTTGCCCAAATAACGCTAGGGATCGGGGTGCCGCCAAGTTCTACGACACCGCGAGAACCCGATCTACCACATCGCTACACATAGCTAAGCCGGAGAAGCTCCGAGCTAGCTCAAACCATGACTAAACGGGGCGCATTCGGGTAGCCCATGGCCAAAACTAAATCCAACGTTTAGAACGGCCCCATCAAACCCCGATCTCTCACCCTATGCCCATGCATTGCCTAATCCAACCCCAAATCCAACCACCCACCAAAAACCCTAACATTCCCCAAAGTTACCCCAAAAACCCCGATCTACATACCAAGCCTCAAATCTACTCCCATGGACGCCCTAGAACCCAAGAATCCACGAATCAACTCCAAGAAGAGGCCTCACCTTCAAGGAGGATGAAGAAAAGGAAGGGGAAGCCGCGTAGAGGAAGGAGGACGCTGGCTTGGAGAGGATCTTGAGGACACCGGGGTGGGGAAATCGCCAGGGAGGAGCACGGAAGGTTGCCGGAGTCACCAGAGATGAGCTCGGGGTGGAGGAGAGGCGCACAAGGGTGGAGAGCACGGTGGGAGGAAGTGAATGAAGAAGAAGCCACGAAATGGGACTTTTATACTCAACTCCCGCACAGTCCGAACTCACCGGATGTTTAACCTGGAGACTCCAGGTTGGGGTCTTCGGTAGAATTAGCCCGGACACTCCGGACAATTTGTTCGGATAATCCGGGTTAAGGTGTTCAGGCGAGCTAATCCGAAAACTCCAGACATTTGATCCGGATATTCCGGGTTATATCCAGACATTCCGGATGTTTAATCTGGATACTCTGGATTTCCCAGAATTTTTGAAATTTGGGGCCTTGACAAAAAACAAGTTAAACAAAATAGATTCTACGACAGTGGGGTTCCAAGGGGTAGCACCCCTGGCGGGGTCCAAGGGCAACGCCCAAGGCGGGGTTCAAGGGGCAGCGCCCCTAGCGGGGTCCAAGGGGCATTTTTTCGGAGGATGCGTTCTGTTAAAAGAAAACGCCCTCAAAATCTCCACGGATCAATCAGATTGACCCAATCCGATTCAATCTGATTGGCTTAGTCCCATATGGTTGCGATTCGTGAACCCTGATGGTGGTAACCCGACCGTTAAGGGCAACGTCGTACCATGAACGGACTCACCTAATTCAAGATTGATTCGGTTTGCACTTTCCTCAAACCCTAAACCGATCGATCTCATCGACGGCTGCCTCCACCAATTCATCACATGAATCGGTTGAACAAGTAATAGATCCAATCTACTATCCTCACATACCATATGTGCAACATCCAGATCACGAATCTACGCGAGATGGCTCTGATACCACTGTTGGGGAACGCGGTATGCTACACTAGCAAATATTAAAATTTCTACCGCAAACCAGAAAAGCTACTCGCAAGAAGGGGATCATAGATCTATTACCACTAGACGCGCAGTTGCAGAATCCTTCGCACGTCATTGTAGTGGATCGTTCTCGGCGTGGATCGTCCTCGCCGCGGATCGTCCTCGTCGTGGATCGTCCTTGCAGCGGATCGTCCTCACCGTAGATCGTCCTCGCTATGGATCGTCCTCTCCATGCCGCAGTAGCAGTAGCGTCACCACAGCAGTCCACACGTCTAGGGATGGAACGCCGTGCGTCGGTGTGCAAGCACCGGGTCGCTCGGGAGGGGCAACGAGAGGAGGCGGCTAGGATTTCTGGCGAAAAACCTCTAAACTGCACGAAAGTGTATTCTGCGTCTAGCCTCCTCCCCTCCTTATACAGCCACGAGGTGAAACCCTAGGCAGTCAGGGCCCATCTGCGGTTCAATCCATCTCTCGTATCCGTGATATATTAATAAGTTGTGATTGACTTCTCAATCACGGCATGGCCATGCACTTCCTTAATCATATCACACGAGTGGCCTAGACACATACCTCCATTACATTGGAGTGGCAAATTCCATCTTGACTGCTCGCTTCCCTCTGCATGTTTCATAGTAAACATGAAAGCTACCATTATAACTATCCGGTTAGGAAATAGTGTTTGGTAACCCCAAGGTAAACTATTACACATGTAGGGAATATGACAATCTCAGGTCTAAGGATCATACATCTACTATGTATGAGATACACTGATGACACATAAGAATGTAACATTTTCGCATTGTTCCATTGTGGGTCTATCTAACACATGTTCTTCAACATGCGTCCACAATGTATTGATGATCATTGAAGAATACATGTGCTGATCTATTCATCGTTGTCATATACGATGATATCCGATCAGAGATATTTATCGAATTATATCAATAAGTAAAGAGTTTCATAAACAAGTCACACACTTGTTGATCAAAACAATGATATACATTCATTGGACCAATAATCATATTATTATTCATAAACATAGTCATGTTACAATCATCCATATGATTGCCTCAAGGGCATAATATTAACAATCTCCCACTTGCACTTGAGTCAATCAATTAAGTATCTAATACCAATAGACCGCGTGTGTGCCTCATGCTTAGGCTGTGGTAGTGGCTTTGTCAACGGATCAGCCACATTGGCTTTCGTATGTACTTTGCATATCTTCACGTCACCTCTATCCACAATCTCGCGAATAAGGTGAAAGCGTCGGAGTATATGTTTGGACTTCTGATGTGATCTAGGCTCTTTTGCTTGAGCAATGGCACCACTATTATCACAATAGATGTCCATTGGACTAGAGGTACTAGCGACCACACCAAGCTCTGAGATAAACTTCTTTATCCATACAGCTTCTTTTATGGCATCCAAAGCCGCAATGAACTCCGCTTCTGTCGTAGAGTTAGCCACCGTGCTTTGCTTGGAACTCTTCCAGCTTACTGCTCCTCCATTTAGTGTAAACACAAAACCGGATTGTGATCTAAAATCATCTTTGTCAGTTTGGAAGCTTGCATCGGTGTAACCTTTTACAGCCAGTTCTTCCTCACCGGGATGTTTTTCTCAAGTACTTTAGGATGTTTTTCACGGCTATCCAATGACCATCACCGGGATCCGCTTGGTATCTACTTGTGACACTTAGAGCATATGAGACATCTGAGCGCGTACAGCTCATGGCATACATGATAGATCCAATAGCCGAACCATATGGAATCTTGCTCATCCTGTCTCGCTCATCAGTTGTCGAAGGACACTGATTCTTGCCTAGACTGATGCCATGTGACATTGGCATGAAATCTCTCTTAGATTCATGCATATTGAACCTTTTCAATACTTTGTCAATGTACGTTTCCTGGCTTAATCCAATCAACCTTTTTGATCTATCTCTATAGATCTTTATGCCCAAGATATAACATGCTTCTCCCAAGTCCTTCATTGAGAAACTCCTTTTCAACGTCTTCAAGCTTAGGAATATCATTCCCGATCAATAATATGTCATCCACATACAAGATCAGAAACACAAGTGCGCTCCCACTAGCCTTCTTGTAAACACAAGGCTCTTCTTCGTTTTTGATAAAGCCAAATCCTTTGACCACTTCATCAAAACGAATGTTCCAACTCCGAGATGCTTGCTTTAACCCATAAATGGATCTCTGAAGCTTGCATATCTGTTTAGCATTTTTAGGATCAACAAAACCCTCAGGTTGTATCATGTATACATCCTCAGATAGATTCCCATTAAGGAAAGCTGTCTTGACGTCCATCTGCCATATTTCATAATCGAAATATGCAGCAATTGCTAAAATGATCCGGACAGACTTGAGCATAGCTACCGGTGAAAAAGTTTCATCATAGTCAATTCCTTGAACTTGTTTGAAACCCTTAGCCACCAACCGTGCCTTATAGATCTGAACATTTCCATCTACGTCTATCTTCTTCTTTAAAATCCATTTGCATTCTATGGTTTTTACACTATCAGGAGGATCGACCAAGTTCCAAACTTGATTGTCATGCATGGATTGAATTTCGGATCTCATGGCTCCAAGCCATTTTTCGGAGTTTGGGTCCATCATCGCTTCTTTGTAAGTCATGGGCTCATCTTTGTCCAATAATAATATATCATGTCCATATCTTATGGGTTCAGGATGCGGCCTCCCCGACCTACGTAGGGCTGGTGTCTCTTCCACAGGTTGCACAACACTTTGTACATCTTGTGAAGGTTCAGTAGTAGCTTAAACATATTCATGCGATTCTCGAATTTCATCGAGATGCACATCACTCCCACTGATTTTTTGGAAAGAAACTCTTTATCCAAAAAGACACCATTTAGAGCAACAAAAACTTTGTTCTCGTTTCTTTTGTAAAAGTAATATCCTTTTGTTTCTTTAGGATACCCCACAAAAAAGCATTTTTCTGATTTAGGTGCGAGTTTATCTGATTGCAAACATTTTACATAAGCCTCGCATCCCCATGTCTTGAGAAATGACAATATGGGACTTCTCCCGGTCCATATCTCATATGGTGTCTTCTCAACGGATTTTGATGTGACCCAATTTAATGTGAACGCAACTGTCTCTAGAGCGAACCCCCAGAAGGATAATGGCAGATCTGTTTGGCTCATCATTGACCGAACCATATCCAATAAAGATTGATTCCGTCGTTCGGATACGCCATTCCATTGAGGTGTTCCTGGCAGACTAAGTTATGGAACGATTCCACATTGCTTTAGATGATCACCACACTATTGGCTCAAGTATTCGCCACCACGATCTGATCGTAATGTTTTATTGATTTGCCAAGTTGATTTTGTACTTCGTTCTGAAACTCTTTGAACCTTTCAAAGGTTTCAGACTTATGCCTCATTAAATAGATATATCCATATCTACTAAAGTCATCAGTAAAAGTTACAAAGTACTGAAACCCACCTCTAGCAATCGAGCTCATTGGTCCACATACATCTGTATGTACTAGGGCCAACAATTCACTCGCCCTCTCACTAAAACCTGTGAAAGGGGTTTTTGTCATCTTGCCAAGTAAACAAGACTCACATGTTTCAAATGATTCAAAATCAAATGAGGTGAGAAGTCCATCACCATGGAGCTTCTTCATGCGCTTCTCATTTATGTGACCCAAGCGACAATGCCATAAAAAGGTAGGGTTCAAATCATTTAGTCGAGGTCTTTTGACATTAATGTTATAGACATGTTTTTCTTTGAGTTCAAGGACGTATAACCCATCCACCATGGGACAACGACCATAATACATATCATTCAAAAATATTGAACAAACAAAGTTCTTTATTCTGAATTCATAACCTTCATATTCCAAACAGGAAGATGAAATAATGTTTCTACTCAAAGATGGAACAAAATAACAATTATTAAGTTCTAAAACTAATCCTGAAGGCAAATGCAATGGGTAGGTGCCAACGGCAAGACCAGCAACTCTTGCTTTATTCCCCACGTGAATATCCACTTCTCCCTTTGCCAAGTCTCTACTCTTTGTCAGCCCCTGCATCGAATTGCAAATGTGAGCAACCGATCCGGTATCATATACCCAAGAGCTGGAATAAGAAGTAGCAAGATTAATTTCTATAACATTAATACGTTAAGTGGAAGTCACACTCCCATTCTTTTTATCTGCCAGGTACTTCTCGCAGTTCCGTTTCCAATGTCCTGACTTCTTGCAATAGAAGCACTGTGTTTCATGTTGAGGGCCAACTTTGAGCTTCTAAAGCTTAGTTTTGAGGCTCGTGATCTCATCTTGAGCCTTGCCCTTGCCCTTGCCCTTTCCCTTTCCCCATGCCTTGGCTTTCTTCTTTTTGAAGGCAGTTGTCTTCTGAACCATCATCACATGATTGGGTTTCTTATTAATGCTTTCCTCGGCAGCCTTGAGCATCCCATGTAGCTCGGTCAGTGTCAAGGCCCCAATTTCAAAAATTTTGGGAAATCCGGAGTATCCGGATTAAACATCCGGAATGTTCGGATTAAATGTCCGGAGTATCTGGATTAGCTCACCCGAACACCTCAACCCGTAGTATCCGGACTAATTGTCCGGAGTGTCCGGGCTAATTCTACCGAAGACCCCAACCTGGAGTCTCCGTGTTAAACATCCGGAGAGTCCGGACTTGTCGGGGGTTGGATATAAAATCCGGTTTCCTTGGCTTCTTCTTCACTCCTCCCCTACCTTTTGCTCTCCACTCCCTTGTGCGTGCTCTCCTCCACCTGAGCTCGTCTCCGGCGTCTCCCCACCAGCCGGCGTCCTCCCGTGCTCCTCTGTCGGGACTCGAATTTGCAAATCCGGACCCTCTGTGTATTCAGCAGTAGTCCAGGATCACGCTAGTGCACACAGTCTCAACATTGGTAAATATAACAACCATACTCAATGAAATAATAAAGTACTTTAATTAGTTAGCAAAACTGGTTGCTCAACCTTAAGGTCAAGTTACAAATATACGCCACGCAGGGCGAAAACTTACTAAAAGAGAAATAACAGCAGCAGAAAATAAGATAACTTCGTTGCGCCATCCAGTATACCACAGGCAACTGACTGGGCTCGCTCCCTAGTTAGACGGCTCCTCCAGATACTCCTCCTCCAAAGCTGGCGTCGCCTCTTCTTCAACTGATGTTGTAGTGTGGCAAGGGTGAGTACTTGGTACTCAGCAAGTCATGCACAGAGTGCAAACTAATATTCTACGTGCATGGCTTAATACAAGGAATGTTTCAGGGTTCATTTGCAATAATCAGCATTTAACAAGTATCATAAGTAGATTCGAAAGCAATAGAAACAATATATTATCAATAACTTTTCCAGGAGTTCAATAAACTCTCCCCCTTCTCCTAATCCACATTTCCATCAACGTCATCATTAAACCCAACCAAACCTTTCAAGTCCGAGTTGTTTTCATGAAAGTCTAACCCTTGACTATAATTCCCGAGCAATGTCCAATGCCGCGGACACGGCTATTCGAATAGATTTTACACTTTGCAGAGGTTATGCACTTTACCCACAAGATACAGCCAAACACCACAAAGGCGAGTGATTGTAACAAAGCCTTTCGGCAACTGCTAACTACACAAGTGAACCTTCCCGGTTTTTGCCATACACCATCCCTTCCCTTAACAGAGGCGAAGTATGGGACTGACATACCGTTGGATGGGTACCATGCCAAAGACCTCGTATGCTCCCCTTTCAAGCTACACAAAAGGTGTAGTTGACACCCGAGGTATCACATGTAAGTTATTAGTAACTTACTCAACTAGGACCGTCCCACTCCGGTCCTGTGGTTGCACGTTTGACTCAGGTCAAAGGCTTGCAAGGTTAAGTCCTTATGTTGACCAGGGCAAGACTACCCGAAGAACCAAAACATCATCCCCAGGGCCACAACTGGCCCACCCGATCATTTCTTGCCACATGCCCCGGTCGAAAACTATTTATCAAACCCCAGTTGATTACCATGCACCACGTGCCATCAATATCATCATCAATAACACATGACACTTCTCAAAACAGGTTCCATATCTCATTAAGTCAATGTTATCATGTAATTGTCATAAACATGTCACGTGGCAAGGCTAAGCATACTACATCGGTCTAACTACCCATGTTGGCAGTTTTAATAATGTCCAACTAATAATCCACATCTAGGGTGACAAGGGGTCATGGCACATAATTAATAATCAAGGTGTCATAGTGCAAAGCTGGCATTTAACTAATTTCCCAAAATTAATTAAAACATTTTCTAATTAAACTAGAATGCAATAACTTCAATCAAAATAATTTCAAAATGAGATCAATATGGTCAAAGCACAACTTGCCTTCAAAAAGTACTTGTTCTTGGTCTTGAGCTGGCTCCTGGGTCAACACTTCACCTTCGAAGCCTTCGGGCACTTCGACGTCTACTCGTAATGCGTGCAAATAGCAATCAATAAATATAATAGTACACAAAAGTGTTCAAAAGTTCAAATAAACTTCATAAACAGAGGGAGCACATTTTTATGAATTTTTAGAAACTAGAATCGTCCAAATCGGAGTTAAAATGCAAAAGCTATAATCGTTTAAAGTTTAAAGAAACTATTAATTAAATAAAAACAGAGAAAAATTCATAATAAAAAATTAATTAAAATTCATATTTGAGTAGGTCTCAATTTTATGAAAATTTAGAAATTTGAATCACTCAAATCGAAGTTGTAATGCAAAAGTTATAAGCGTTTGAAGTTTGAAACTATATTTAAAATCAATAAACCGAATTAAATAAATAATTTCTTTTTCGGAAAAAGATTTATTGCGTCAGCATGACACGTGGACCTATCAGAAGCCGCCACGTCGCCTCGGGTCCATGGACCCGGCGCACGGCTCGGCTCGGTCTACCGTGGACCCGGTCCACGTGCACGTGTGCCTCTGACATGTGGAACCCCTGCTGACGTCAGCTTGACGTCAGCACAGTTCGGCCGCACGGTTCTGACACGCGGGCCCCACCATGACGTCAGCATGATGTCACGGATGACGTCATGGTGCGGTTCAGCAGTCAATGACACGCGGGTCCCACGCTGATGTCACGTGCTGACATCAGCGGCGACCGGGGCTGACCGCGCCGGTCGGGCTCCCGCGCACGTGGCGTGATCTGGGTCGTTGATTTGAAAATCAATGGTCTAGATTGGATCGGGCTGACGCACGTTTGGGGTGAACGCGGTCAATCTGGACCGTTCGATCTCGATCGGACGGTCGAGATCCAATCTAACGCTGACTACGCGGCTAACCCGAACCGTACGATCTAGATCTAACGGATGAGATTACGCCTAGCACGGTGTAGTTCGCGGCTACGTGGTTCAATCTAAGCCGTTGGATCTAGATCCAACGGCTGGGATTAGATCTGGAAATCGCAACGTGGTCTTACCGCGGGTGACGTGAACGAATCTGGACCCTCGGATCTTGATCGGACGGTGGAGTGAGCTCGGGGACGGCGATGGCTTCGCGGCGGAGCTGATTCACCGGAGACGGAGACGACAACACGCCCGACGGCGTTTGGGCGCGATTTCGGCGAGGTGGATGGTGCCCTCCGACGCGGCTCGACGCGATGAACCTGGATCTGACCTCGAACATGGCGGAGGAGGACGAAGCCGGCGGCAAATAGCGAAGAAACGCAGCGAAACCCTAAACCAACTACGGCGAGCTCTAGCGGGCAAACGGCGGTGACTCAAGCTCGGTGGGTTAGGGTTTCGGGTGTGCACGGGAGAAGGGGTCCCGACACGGGTGGCGGCGCATTAAATAGCCCCTCGACGTTCGTGATATGCGCGAAAAACAAGGCCCCACGCGCGGGCGGCGGCGGAGTCCGGCGGCAACACGGAGAGGGTGACGTGGTGCAATCTCGGCCGTTGGATCAAGATCCAACAGTCGCGGGGTTTGGGCTTCGGTCCGGCTTGGTGACTTGGCTGGCTCGGTCGGAGTCAGGCTCGGGCGACGCGGCTCGATCTCGGCCGTTGGATCGAGATCCAACGGTCGAGGGGGTTAGGGTTCGGCCGACTTGGTTCGGCTCGACCGCGGTTCGGGTCGGACTCGGACTCGAGTCCGACTCGGGCTCGGTCGGAGGAATAATACTAATCCGTTAGGGTTTTCCAGTGATTAAATAATTGATTTAATTCGTAGAAATTCATTTTAATTGGAAAAAATAGCAAAATACTTGGAAAAATTTCAGAATAATTCTAGAAAATATTTTAGGGCATTTGGGACTCAAAAAAATATTTTCAACAAAGATTTATTTGAAACTTTTAATTCCTTAATTAGTTCAGAAGGGAATAAATTCAAACTAAATCCAAATAAATTCCAGAAAATTCCAAAAATTCTCATAAGTGCCAAATAACATTTGAATCTATGAAAAGCAAAAATTGGGGTGTTACATTCTCCCTGGCGACTTCCCCACCCCGGTGTCCTTAAGATCCTCTCCAAGCCGGCGTCCTCCTTCCTCTACCAGGTTTCCCCTTCTTCTCCTTCATCCTCCTTGAACTAAGACCTCTTCTTGGAGTTGATTCGTGGATTTTAGGTTCTAGGGCGTCCATGGCAGTGGATTTGAGGCTTGGTATGTAGATTGGTGGTTAGGGTAACTTTGGGGAGTGTTAGGGTTTTTGGTGGGTGGTTGGATTTGGGGTTGGATTAGCCAATGCTTGGGCATAGGGTGAGAGATCGGGGTTAGATGAGGCCGTTCTAAACGTCGGATTCAGTTTTGGCCATGGGCTACCCGAATACGCCTCGTTTCGTCATGGTTTGAGCTAACTCGGAGCTTCTCCAGCTTAGCCATGTGTAGGGAAGTGGTAGATCGGGTTCTCGCGGTTTCGTAGAACTTGGCGGCACCCCGATCCCTAGCGTTAGTTGGGCGAAATGCGCCATGTCCGGAGTGTCCGGACAAATTGCCCGGAGTGTCCGGCTTATCCGGACTGTCCGGGTTGGCTGATCTGTGACTCGCGCAGTTTCGCCGGATGTGCTGTTTTTCGGCGGGGGTTGCATTGTATTTCATTTTAATTGCATGGCATGCATCTTATTTATGCATTGTACTCGTGTAGAGAACGAGACCGCGGTGACTGACGTGACCGTGGTTGAGGGGAGTGCCGAAGAGCAAGTCGTGGTGGAAACTCAAGCAGAAGCATCAGGCAAGCGCCTAAGCATATTCAACCCTAGTTGTAATTCTATTTTTGAGAATGAACTGCTTATTGGATGTTAAGTATGCATTAGGAGTCGATGGGGAATTGAAAGTAGAACCTAATTACTGCACTTATCTTAATTGAAACTTGTTAAACATCTCCTTTGGAGCTAGTTTACGGGTAATTATATGTGTCCATGCTTAGTTTGGCTTATGTGTCGGGTATGGGCCAAGTGGTGGATGGTTCCGCCGCTTGTGAGTTTTTACTTCACAATCAATTGGGTGAAATGGTTATGGTTATGAGGAGAAATGGAAATTGAAATGAGACCGGGCGAGAGGTTGGTTCAGTTAGGTGTGGAGACCCAAGTGTGTAGTCTCGCCTGTGTCGATTGAGGACCGATCCGTTGTTTGCCCTTTGATCGAGCACACTTTGTTAGTCGCCTGCCGGAATGGGACGGTAAAGCTATTCTTTAATCGCATGCTATTCGATGGGGCATGCCCTCATGCGGTTGGCCGTGGTTGAGGGCGAGGCTTAGGCCGACTCTTGAGGGCCAAGCCGGGCTTGGGCCGCTCGAGGGGGTGCTAGGTGCTATGACCGCATGAAGATGTCCCAACGAGAATGTATGGATGGGAGGAGGGTTGACATGAGGTTCTTCATGGCACATGTCGTGCGATTGATGATCCCCTGCAGGGTGAATAAGGGATTCGAATTGCCGCGCTCTCGGATATGAGCACACTTGATCTTAGTACACTTCAACATAGTAATAACTTGAACTTAATGATGGTTGGGGATGGTGGTAGTACTTGTTTGCGTTGACACTCGCTTTACTTTAATTGCAAGGTTTTCAGATTTCACTCTAGTAATAGGTTTTGGGGAACGCGGTATGCTACTCTAGCACAAATTAAAATTTCTACCGCAAACCAGAAAAGCTACTCGCAAGAAGGGGATCATAGATCTATTACCACTAGACGCGTAGTTGCGGAATCCTTCGCACGTCATTGTAGTGGATCGTTCTCGGCGTGGATCGTCCTCGCCGTGGATCGTCCTCACCGTGGATCGTCCTCGCCGTGGATCATCCTCGTCGTGGATCGTCCTCGTTGCGGATCATCGCCGCGGATCGTCCTCACCACGGATCGTCCTCGCTGTGGATCGTCCTCTCCACGCCGCAGTAGCAGCAGCATCACCACAGCAGTCCACACGTCTGGGGATGGAACGCCGTGCGTCGGTGTGCAAGCACCGGTCGCCAAATAGGCAACGAGAGGAGGTGGCTAGGGTTTCGGCGAAACACCTCTAAATCAAGACGAAAGTCTCAGATGGGCCCACCTCCCCTCCTTATATAGCCATGAGGTGAAACCCTAGGCAGTCAGGGCCCATCTACGCGCTAAGCCCACGAGGTCCATTAATTACGGATCCAATCCGGATTGATGCGTCCCAGCCCGTTAAGTGTGTGTAACATCCCAAAATTTGGATTTTCAAAAATTTTTGGTTTAGTTTAGCTTTCAAAATTTTTAGTTGATTTTCTCGCGTTTATAAAACTTGATTTGAATTTTTCTAAAATATAAAACAATTTAATTTAATTATTCTAAACCTTAAATAAAATTTATTTAATTTTATTTGGATTCCTTGTGCTTCAAGAAGTTCTTCTGTAATTTTTGAGATTTTTCGGAGCTCGTTTGCTATTTATTGGATTTATTCGGAATCATTTTGTATTAAGCCCTTTTGTTAAAATTAATAAATTATTTGGAAAAATTTATATAAATTTTTGCTGAAAATATTTTATTTGAGTTTACAATATCTCAAAATATTTTCTAGAATTTTTCTAGAATTTTTCGGGTATTTTTATTGCCTCAAATGATTTATTTGAAATCGATTTGTATTAAGCCTTTTGTTGAAATTAATTGATTATTTCGAAAAGTTTATATAAATTTTTTTGAAAATATTTTATTTGAGTTCAAAATATCTCAAAATATTTTCTAGAATTTTTCGGGTATTTTTATTGCTCTAAATGATTTATTGGAATTTGTGGAATTGTTTTTATTCGAAAAAGATTGGAAAATCCGGTTTTTGGAAGTGGGCCGGCCCATCCCGTGCACCAGGCCAGCGCCCCACTTGGGCCAGGCCACCCCGCTGCCACGTGTCGCCCCCACAACGCGCCACGTCGCCTCTGGATCCGATCCGCACACCAACTGCTCGGTAAAATGCCTATAAGGCCCGTTTTTGCTCCAAACGCGTCCAAATTTTTTGTGCTTAACCTAACCACCACCCCTAACCCCTGTAGACCTCCCACATGTCCTCTAGACCTCAGATCAATTTTCTAAAATTCCAAAACCATCCAATGTCGCCCGAACGTCGCCCGACGCCGGACGAACTTTGGAGCCGCGTCTCGGGCAGCTCGTCAACTCTTTTCGAGATCCGTCTTCACCATGGTGTGCCACAAGGTACCATATGCTTGCTGTCCAAAATTCAACCAATTTGGCCCACGGGATCAAAAGTTACGGCCGTTTCAATCTCGAATTTTGCCGAGGCCATAACTCCCTCAATTTTTCGAGTTTGACGGTGAAATTTTTTGTGTAGACTCCTGGGGATGTCCTCTACAGGATTCACATCTTGCCCCAAGGTTTTGCCCTCTGGAGTTGGCGCAGAAAAATAAATTCTCCGTTCAGATCGCGTTAGGACAAATGCAAACTTCCTCGTGCGTTCCCCGCTGTTCCAGAAGGTATTTCTTCGAGCCACCTGCGTCACGGTGTGCCTCTTGGTCCCATCTAGCTCTCGGTCAAATTTTGTTAAGTTCCGATCATTATTCTAGACGTTATGGCCGTCCAAAGTTTTGATCCGAAACCCGTTAATCGGCAGTTTGTGATTAATCCGGAGGGGCGCCGCAAAATCCGCCTGTACCGTTGAGTTCGTCTCGCCGCGTTCTACGCAGTAGACATTCTCCCTTTGCCATCCCATCCTCCGGAACTTTTTTTATATATTTAGGCCACCGCTTGTTGCCGCCGCCGCTTTTTACGCCGCATATTTTGGTTCGCTCCGGCCGTGTTGTCGCGTCCGGTGGATCATCTTGTACTGTTTTGGTCCATCTTTAGGGTCCAAGCGGTCTCTGTTTGCCGAGAAGCCCGGCGCCCGCCTTAAACCGTCGTCTTTCGGCCTAAACCGTTGCCGCCGGTTCGCGCACCGGTTAACCATCCTTGGTAGCGTTCTACCGCGGCCATGTCGTTGCACCGACGGTCGCTACCTTGTTTCATGAGTATCCTATCATTGTTGACCTCCACCGTTAACGTTCGCCGTTAACGATCCACCGTTAACGTTTTGCCGTTAACGTTCGCCGTTAACGTTTCCCCGTTAACGTTTCCCCGTTAACGTTCCTCCGTTAACATTCCGTTAACGTTCCTCCGCTAACGTTTTGCCGTCAATGTTTCACCGCAGATGCGCCCGTCGTTAGCGCCCGTCGTTAACGCTTTCACCGTTAACGCTTTCACCGTTAACGCCGTCGTTAACGGCAGCTTGGCTCATCGCTTCGTTGTCATCGCATGCGTGCATTCATGCAAGAGCCCTAGTGCGATGTCCTCATCTCCTCTATCATCATGACGTGAGCCTAGTCTCATCGTCATATCATCTTCAAAGCCGAATCAAAACCCTAACCTAAGACTGGTTCGATAAACTAAGTTTATCGTGAGCCGCGTTGTTATCCTTGCAATCTTTTCCGTTATTTCAATCGTGGTAAGACACTTGTCTTTGTCTTATCCCTGAAAACCTAATCTGCCAGTAATCGAGAATTCCTTCGTGGACTTGGTCGATAGACCATTGGCCATCTGTCATACCCCTGTGCCCGATCTATCCGTCTCTCTTTTGTTTGACCGTGTTTCGTTCGGTCAACAAAAGTCAACCTTGAGCTTCAGTTTAGTTCATTGTGAACTAACATATTCTTATGGACCCGATCTATAGATCGAGAGCCCATATGCCGCTATCTGTCCAATCAAGATAATAACTTCGGAAGAAATATTCTTCGGAATATTATTCTTTCTTTCCCAGTTATTAATCTTTCCCTTTTCGGTGTTTTTCCGAAAGCCCGTCCTCTCTTGTCCAATCTTTGATCCAATCCTTTCAAGTTTCTAATTTTATCCCAGCTGTTGTGCCCAATGCTGTTCGTTCTTAATTTGGAGTTTATTTGAATCGTCTTTTGAGTTTTGTTGTATTTGTGTTTCTTTATCGATAGACGTGTTGTCCGGAAGTCGTTCGAGCGAGCTGAGGATCGAGAAAGTGGAAGTTGAAGCTCGAGGATCAAGGATCAAGGATAAAGAGTAAAGGACAGTAAAGTTTGCAAGGGCCAGGCAAGTTGTGCTTTGACAATGTTGATCCCATTTTCGAACTTATGTTGTTTCAAATTATTGCATGCTAGTTGGATATAAACTGATTTCAATTAATTTGGGATTAGATATTTAACCTACTTGTTATTGCCACCTTGTCTATAATAGCTGTACGCCATGAATCATTTGTCACCCTAGGTTTCTTGATTAATAGTTGGCTTTAAATACTTTGCCGACATGGGTTATTTAGACCGTCAGTAGTTTGCTTAGCCATGCAACGAACCTTTGACATCGTTTTGGAAATACAAAAGCTCAATATTGACTAATGGAATATGCAATGTATTTTGGAACGGTGTGACGATTGTGCCGACACGATGAAGTTGATATGTGGAGGTATTCGTATTTCTTCAAGGATGTTGAGTTGTTGGCATTGTGTTGCGCAATAATCAATCGGGTGATAAAATGATTTAGACCGGGCAAGTGGCAAGATTATGATGTGGTGGGCCGTGTGTGGCGCCGGAAGGTTGATTTGGTTCTTCGTAGTCTTGCCCTGGTCATTCTAAGGACTTAACCTTGCAAGCCTTTGAACTGAGTCAATCGTACAACCACATGTCCAGAATGGGACGGACCTAGTTGATTAAGTTGCTAATAACTTACTTGTGGTACCTGGGTGTCAACTACACCATTTGTGTAGCTTGAAGGGGAGCGCATCAGGGCTGCGGCATGGTACCCATCCAACGGTATGTCGGTCCCATACTTCGCCTTAGCTAAGGGAAGGGATGGTGTAGGGAAAACCGAGAGGTTCACTTGTTTAGTTATAGGCTTCATAAAGAATTTGTTATGATCAATCATTATCATACTCTTTTATGGCGATTAACGTATGACGTGGTGAGCGTATTGTATCTTGTTGTTAAAGTGTAAAACCTCTGCAGAGTGTAAAACCTATTCGAATAGCCGAGTCCGCAGATCGGACAATGCTCGGGGATTACAGTCAAGGGTTAGCTTTTCTCAAAATTGAACTTGGGTTTGGAGGCAGTTTGCCTGTGGAAAAGTGATAACTGTTTAAGGATGTGGAATGGTTTACTTGTGAAATAACTATGGAATCTATTACTGTTATTACTTGTTTTACCGCTTTACAATCTATTATGATTATTTGTGATTGTTGCTTTTCTGCAAAATAACCATTCAGCCTGTTACTTGGAATAAGCCATGCATATAGTTATTAGACTTGCATTCTCAGGCATGACTTCTTGAGTGCTTTATGTACTCACCCCTTGCAAACAAACAATCACCGGTGAGCAAAAGTCTACATCGTTGAAGAAGAAGAAGTTCCGTGAGAAGGCGATTATCTAGGAGTCGAACTCGCTGGCTGCCTCGTGGCGTATTGATGGGATTCACCGATGTTCTTCGCTCCGCCGCTTATTTGGAGTTGAAGCCGTCAAGGCTTCACAAATGTAAGGTTGACCTTAAGGTCGTTCAATAGTTTATATTCTATAATTGTGTTATTTCTCTTTTCCGTTGTGTATGATTGTGATATTCATCTATGTTGAAACTGTGTGCACTAGCGTGATCCTGGACTAGTGCTGAATACACATAGGGTCCGGATTTGCACATTCGGGTCCCGACAGTGTGTGACCCTGTAGGTTCATGCGCATTTGGACATGGGTTCGGAAAACCCTTTTCTAATCCAATAGTCGGTAGCGGCTCCTTACAGAGCATGCCAACTCCCAAACGCATATGATTAAAGTACTGATGTAATAATCCCTTTGCCAAACTATATGAAGATCGAACTCAAGGCGAGAAGCATGTCATCCTTTGACAGTTCAATCCATCTCTCGTATCTGTGATATATTAATAAGTTGTGATTGACTTCTCAATCACGGCATGGCCATGCATTTCCTTAATCATATCATACGAGTGGCCTAGACATATATCTCCGTTACATTGGAGTGGCAAATTCCATCTCGACTGCTCACTTCCCTCTGCATGTTTCATAGTAAACATGAAAGCTACCTTTACAACTATCCATTTAGGAAATAGTGTTTGGTAACCCCAAGGTAAACTATTACACATGTAGGGAATATGACAATCTCAGGTCTAAGGATCATACATCTACTATGTATGAGATACACTGATGACACATAAGAACGTAACATTCTCGTAGTGTCCCATTGTGGGTCTATCTAACCCATGTTCTTCAACATGCGTCCACAATGTATTGATGATATCTCCATATCCCATGATCTATGAAACATGATCATCGAATAATACATGTGCTGATCTATTCATCGTTGTCCTATACGATGATATCCGATCAGAGATATTTATCGAATTATATCAATAAGTAAAGAGCTTCATAAACAAGTCACACACTTGTTGATCAAAACAATGATATACATTCATTGGACCAATACTCATATTATTATTCATCAGGGATTGGATTCTCTAGAACATACTCCTTTTTTTCATCAGGGATTGGATTCTCCAGAACATACTCCTTTTTTTCATGCTTGAGAACAATTCTCAGGTTGCGATACCAATCGACAAAATTTGTTCCATTTAGTTTTTCTCTTTACAAAACCGATCTCAAAGCAAAACCAGGTGCAGCAGTAGGAGCAGAAGGAGGTGCCATTGAACTACAACAAAAACATGCAAAGTTTCTAAGCACTATGTTTCTGTAATACTTTTATTAAATATTTTAACAAAAGAAACTCCTATCATGCGCCCCCTTTATGGACACATGGTGAGTATTCAAGATCCATATTCATCAAACACTAGTGAGCTTTGGCATCACTGCTAGAAATCTAATGAGATAGGTAAGCAACATCTTTGCTAATTACATCTTATGTAACTCTTGTTGGTTGAGCATGAAAACAAGTAATGAATGCCTCCGTCAACTTGAGTCATGGCCAGGTCAACTCGCCCTTATGGCTCACATGAGGGAGGGAGCACTTCCAGTTTCCGGGTGCCAATGAAGAAACCTAGCCTCATGTGTGTTTTCCTAGACACCAATCGTCTTTTATCCGTTCCATCATTACTGAAATCATATTCCAACCACTTATGTCCTCAGCCCAAAACTGTTTTGATAGCTTAGTTAAATCAACAATTGTTATGCGCGATGTGTCCAACACATCCCTATCATCTATTAAGATAGTCAATGATATACTACTTTGGCAGTCATATCAATAATGATCTAAATTCTTTATAGGTGTAACAATTGGATGGACAAGTGTGATTTAAAATTTTAACTATAGGGATGAACAATATCTACTATGAACATAGCATCAGATGCAATGAGCATAAAGAAAATAGCAAGGATTAAACACACATCCACATATAATCAAATTAAGATGTGAAATAGTATGACCCTTAGCATTAGGATCTCCATCATCATGCTTGAATGTTCACCTTGCCATCATGCTTGATGCCACCACCTTCATCATTGTAGATGCAACTCCTTACAACTTTGATAATGAATATTACATGAGGGTTTGAAACATCATAAGTCGACACGTAGGTCGTTATACATTTTAGATTGAAATAGCCTTATGGCTTGACACGGCACGCATGCCATGTAAATATTACATGCATCACATACACATAGGCCATACTATTTCACACAACATCCTGCAAAAATGATAGGAGCCGCCCAGACCGCCCTTAAGCTATTTGGAGGTCCAGTTATCCTAATCGGATTTGGAGGCTAACAACGGACCGCCGAGGGCGCTCGCAGTGTTAGCACCCAAGTTCAATTGAGACAACAGTGGGACCCTTCGAATAACTCGACAACAATCCCGGTATTCCGTCTGTTTGCACTTTCCTCAAACCCTAAACCGATCGATCTCATCGACGGCTGCCTCCACCAATTCATCACATGAATCGGTTGAACAAGTAATAGATCCAATCTACTATCCTCACATACCATATGTGCAACAACTAGATCAGGAATCTACGTGAGATGGCTCTGATACCACTGTTGGGGAACGCGGTATGCTACACTAGCACAATTTAAAATTTCTACCGCAAACCCAAAAAGCGAGGACGATCCGCACAAATTACCACTAGACGCGCAGTTGCGGAATCCTTCGCACGTCGTTGTAGTGGATCGTTCTCGGCGTGGATCGTCCTCGCCGTGGATCGTCATCGCCGCGGATCGTCATCGCCGCGGATCGTCATCGCCGTCCTCGCCGCGGATCGTCCTCTCCACGGATCGTCCTCGCTGCGGATCGTCCTCGCTGCGGATCGTCCTCTCCACACTGCAGTAGCAGCAACGTCACCACAGCAGTCCACACGTCCGGGGATGGAACGTCGTGCATCAGTGTGCAAGCACCGGGTCGCTCGGCAGGGGCAACGAGAGGAGGTGGCTAGGGTTTCTGGCGAAACACCTCTAAATCGCACAAAAGTGTATTCTGCGTCTAGCCTCCTCCCCTCCTTATATAGTGTAACGCCCTAGTTTTCGCCTTCTGGAGAAAATCTAATTTAAATTATTTAAATTCAAAATTTGGAGTTCCTTTGGTGTTTATATTAACCTGGCATCCTTCCCCTCCAAAATCGGGATGCAATTCCCCTCCGTTCGAAAAATCGGATTTTCCAGTTCCCGTCGGTACCCGAAATTTCACCCGAGTCCAAAAATCCCCAAACCACTTCCATTGTGTTCCAAATATTCCAAAATGATTTTAGGAATCATTCCCCAGATTTTTGGACCTCCATTCCTATTTTATCTCACGCGGCTTTTGTTTAATGCCTGCGATCCGCGCCTGAATATTTAGTTCCACAAAATCATCCAAATTCAGCGGAACCAATTTTATTGGGTCCCAAATATTCTAAAATGGCTCTAGGAATTTTTCCGGAATTTTTAGGCCATTTTTCCTAATTTTTCTCTAGGGCGGATTATTTGTGTAAAGGAGGACCAATGGGAGCTTGCCACGTGTCAATGAATAGTACCCATCTTCTACCTCCAGCCATGGTGGAAGAACAGAGAAAGCTTCACATGCTCTAATGGCTAGGGTTGCCTTCCAACACTCATAACTCCCTCAAATCAACTCCAAAATGCGAACGGTCGGTTCCGTTGGATTCGTAGCGTCGATCTCTTGCCATTCCCCACCATCACTCGCCCCTAATCTCGCCGGAAACGGCCACATTAATGAAAAACTGATTTGCACTTAATCACCATTATCTCGGCCGTTTCAACTCCAAACGGCGCACCACCACCTCCATTCTCTCCGTATACAAGTGCTCTTTCCGGTGGTATGATCCACTCTTTGCCTCCTTCATTCGTTTGCCCGTGAGATCAAGAAAACCGACGCCGGGTGCACTTTTTCGGTGTTCTTCACGTTCTTGAGTGTAGATCTCTCTTCGGTGAGCCATTCTTCGTGCCACTTGGTTCCTTGAGACCGTGATGAAATCTAGAGTCTAACCCTTCAATCAATTTTAGGTTTCATCAAGTTTGGAGACGAATTTCGAGTTTTTCTCGGTTCGGCCGGAGCTTCGTTCGTCGCCGATTTCATCGCCTCCGGTGAGATTCCACTCGATTCCTTCCTCCCATGTGTTCCTAAGGTTGTTATCTAGATGATTCATGCTTTTGTTTGGTCCAAATCCGTGCGAAAATAGTGTAAAAATCGGGTTTTTTGGAGAAAAAGGGCTCTCTGTTCTTTTTGGTGGTCTATGTGGTTTGCCAATGCTTGGGCTTGGGCCATGCCGCCGAGCTCGCCGCCAGCTCGCCGGTGGCGCGTGTCGCCGCTGCCCCATCTTGCGCGTCTTGCGCCTCCCCGTCTTGTGTCGCCGCGGCGCGCCGCCTCGCTCCACGTCGCGCCACCCCGAGCCCCCCGCCGGCACCTCCCCGCGCGCTCGCCGCTCGCCGCCGTGGCCTCGTGCCGCTGCCCTTGCGACCCGCCCGCCGCCGCTTCGGCGTCGCCGCCCCTACCGCCGCCGGCCGGCCGCTCGCCCGGCCCCGCCGTGCCTTCCCTTACCGGTTCCATGTGGAGCCCAAGCTCCATCCATAGCCATGGAGATGGCAAAGCTTGAAGACAACCCTTTAGACAATGACAAGTGGGGCCCAATTGCCATAGAGACAAGTCAAAGTCAAACTTCAGCACAGTCAACAATGGAATATTCTGAGAATATTCCCGGTTTTCCGATTTTTCGAAATTTAAACTTCGGAAGCTCATAACTTCCTCGTCCGAACTCCGTTTGACTCCATTCAAATTTCTAAAATCATCTAAAATCAAGATCTACTTGCCAGTATTAATTTTATAATTTTTAGATTTTATTTATTTTCTTTTATTTATTTATTGCCTCGATTTGCGCGTAGCCGAAGACCCCGACGCAACCGTCGATCCCGCCGCCGGACTTCAAGTGTTCAACCTTCTCACTGTGACCGAGGCAAGTCTCCTTGACGCATGTTGATCCCATGGTTTATAAATGTTTTACACTGTTTTACAAATTGCATCGTTATTTATATTAAAGAATGATTTTAACGTTAGGTTGTTAGTTATACCTGTTGTCCATCCCTCCTTGATATTGTTATTCGTGATCCTTTGTCGCCCTAGTATAGTAATCCACCAATATAAATGTTTTTGGGAAAACAATCTTTGACTAGGGGAATGACTGCTTGGGAGGCCTTTTCGATGGAATCCCTAGTATGAGTGTACATGGGAAATAGATGAATAGTAGTGATGATATGAGGGTTGGTGATAGGAAATGGATATATGAATGGTGATCATCGAATATTGTAACGTTGGATTGTGGTAGTAACTCACATTATAATGGGTTGGGGGAATTTTTGGAGGATGTATGATATTGTGGAGTATGCATGATGGATTAGATGGATCATTACAAGTAGATAACATGTTGACTTGGATTTATTGGTTTGATAAAATAATAGCAAAAGGAGAATCAGAGTTAGTTGGATTATTAGCATCTATTGGGGATTATTATTAACGGACTGATTAAGAAATAGATGATTATGGAAATATGGATATGTGATAATCATTTAGGGAGAATTGTGAATAATGTGGAATATGTGTGATTTATTTATTTGACTTAGTATCGGTGGGAAGGGAACTACTATTGACGATGAATTGGTACAATCCTAAGTTTTATGAAGTAATATTTGGTGGTTTAGTAAAGGATGATAGTGTGTATTCTTGGTGGATTAAAGTAGATGATTTAGAGGTGATAATGTGAAGGATTAAATACATGCCCCTATGAAGTATTATCGGTGGATTGTATCCTAGATGACTAGAGATGATATTGTGAAGTATTCCCGGTGGTTTAAATGGGTGAGTTATGAAATATTCTTAGTGGATGATAAGATCGATTCTTTGTATGAGTGATGGATAAATCAATAATACAAGTTAGAGTTCAAGGGAAAGATTACATATCCAACCATGATTGTGGGTTAATATAATTTTGGAGTTATGATAGTACCATGATGTACTTACCACTTGTTGGATACTGTATTGACTTGGATTATTCATATGATTGTACCATTATGGCAATTTAAGGATTATTGGAGAATTACAAAATTGATTATAAGGATTGTAACCAAACCCGGGGGTTTGTATTTTATAAAATAAACTATTGGTGGAATAGAATAGTTCGGTAGAAATGCTTAGACTCGCAAACGGTCAGTATTCACCTATGGGTGGGAATTTCAATTATCTCTTGAAACTTTGAGTTGAAAGTTATAGGCAAGGAGTATTGCTATTTGGTTTACAAAATAAAAATAAAATGAAAAATGGTTTGGACTTGGGCGGAATGGTTTGTTTGGCGGGTGCGGATATAGCACTAGTTTTCCTTGTGCGAGTACCGCCCCAAGTCAGTTAAGGAACGACGCTTATGACTGTCTCCATTCTAAGCATAACCGTACAACCACATGTCAAAGTGGGCACGACCTGGCTGAATAATTTGTAGAAACCTAACTTAGACTCACCAAACGGTGGAATGTGAGCGCCGGATAGAGGCATTGTTGTTGTTTTTCTCACACGGCGCAAGAGGGGGCTTCTGTACTGGGTGGAGATAACCCTAACAGCGGTGAAACCTCAACGGGTGGGTCAGGTTATGCGTATATATTGTAAAGGCCTTGTCATGATATCCCTGCCGGCACACCTAAGGAAGTGTGCTAATAGCTTGGCATCAAGGGAATATCATGTCTTGTGGGTAAAGTTGTACACCTCTGCAGAGTTAAAACTATTCGAATAGCCGTGCCTACGGTCAAAGGCAAAGCTTGATGAATGCTTTCATACTGGTAGACTTTGGTTTTTGGTTTCAAACTAAACAATGGTTTATTTTGGGGTCCGGGAGCGGTTAGAACTCTCGGGTGTGCTTCTGGCGGCTAAAGCCAGGTAGGTGGAAGGAACCTGATTTTGTGAACTGTGGCAGATAGAGCCATGTGATTGGATTGAACCCTGATTTTGTTGAGATGTGGCGGATAGAGCATGTATATTAGTGAGTGGTGGTTAGAACCTTCACTGCAATATTACATAATTCAATTATTAAAAAGAATTGCTCAAATATGCTTTGTAAAACTTATTAACAAGTATGATTTGATGAAACTTGGCTTTATGCAAAAGAACCATATTAAGCCATCTTTGGATAGCCTACATTGTGCATAATTTCTCAGACTTGCTGAGTACTTTATGTACTCACGTGCTACATTCTAATCCTATCTCAGAAGTGAAAGAAGCTATCAAAGAATTCCAACGACTAGGACGCGCTCCCCACTCGATTGCCTGTGGGCATTTGGATGGGTCGCCTTAGTGTTTTCGTCTTCCGCTGCAGTTGTTCAAGTTGTTCTGCCTGTTAAGGCCGTAATGGTAAACCTTGACAATAAGGTCTTTGCTTTTATTTGGTATTATTCTTATTTAATTATATGTATTCGTGATATGGTGGTTGATTTTTCACTGTTTGACTGTGTGTACTAGCTACTGATCTGGGACTAGTACAGAAATACACAGAGGACTCCAGATAGCCGATCCGGGGCCTACATATAGCCACGAGGTGAAACCCTAGGCAGTCAGGGCCCATCTACGCGCTAAGCCCACGAGGTCCATTAATTACGGATCCAATCCGAATTAATGCGTCCCAGCCTGTTAAGTGTGTGACCCTGTAGGTTTATGCACATTTGGACATGGATTCGGAAAACCCTTTTTCTAATCCAATAGTCGGTAGCGGCTCCTTGCAAAGCATGCCAACTCCCAAATGCATATGATTAAAGTACTGATGTAATAATCCCTTTGCCAAACTATATGAAGATCGAACTCAAGGCGAGATGCATGTCATCCTTTGACAGTTCAATCCATCTCTCGTATCCGTGATATATTAATAAGTTGTGATTGACTTCTCAATCACGGCATGGCGATCGAACTCAAGGCGAGATGCATGTCATCCTTTGACAGTTCAATCCATCTCTCGTATCCGTGATATATTAATAAGTTGTGATTGACTTCTCAATCACGGCATGGCCATGCACTTCCTTAATCATATCACACGAGTGGCCTAGACACATACCTCCGTTACATTGGAGTGGCAAATTCCATCTTGACTGCTCACTTCCCTCTGCATGTTTCATAGTAAACATGAAAGCTACCTTTATAACTATCCGGTTAGGAAATAGTGTTTGGTTACCCCAAGGTAAACTATTACACATGTAGGGAATATGACAATATCAGGTCTAAGGATCATACATCTACTATGTATGAGATACACTGATGACACATAAGAATGTAACATTCTCGCAGTGTCCCATTGTGGGTCTATCTAACACATGTTCTTCAATATGCTTTCACAATGTATTGATGATATCTCCATATCCCATGATCTATGAAACATGATCATCGAACAATACATGTGCTGATCTATTCATCGTTGTCATATACGATGATATCCGATCAGAGATATTTATCGAATTATATCAATAAGTAAAGAGCTTCATAAACAGGTCACACACTTGTTGATCAAAACAATGATATACATTCATTGGACCAATAATCATATTATTATTCATAAGCATAGTCATGTTACAATCATCCATATGATTGCCTCAAGGGCATAACACTAACACAAATATCCTATGAAAGCAATCGAGGAGTCATCCCTTCTAAAGACGGTCACATCCACATTAGTAAACAAGCAATTGTATCCCATCTCACAAAGTTGTGACACTGATAACAAATTGTAATTCAAGGATCTAACAAATAGAACATTTGAAATAGAATGAATATTTGAAATAGTAATTTTACCCGAGCCCATCACCTCACCCTTACCATTGTCACCGAACACAATATTTTCATATTGTGATCCTCTCTTATTGAAGGATGAGAATATGCTCTTCTCTCCGGTCATGTGGTTTGTACAACCACTATCAAGCACCCAACTTGATCCACCGAAGGAATAATCCTACAAAAATGAGTTAGGTCTTGATTTTAGGTACCCAAATTTTCTTGGGTCCTTGCATGTTAGTTATCAACACTTTGGGTGCCCACACCCTTTTCTTAGCGACTTTATTTGAGTTGTGGGTACCGACATAGCAAGCAACCACTTTACCACAGTGGTTCCTTTTCAAAACATATGAAGCATAGAAAGTAGTATGAGATGCATGGTAATGAGGATGCTTCTTTGCTTCTTTGCTTCTTGCAACTTCTTGTTGACTTGTGTGATGGGAGTTAGGTATTTACCATTTTCCTTGACAAACTTTATGCACTCCTTACCTTTCACCATCACACGGTCATTTTCTTTGTCTTTAGACTTATCAAATCCTAACCCTTGCTTGTTATTATTTCCTTGACCATTAATCGTCTTATATAGGGCATCCTTGGATTGATAAGTCTTGATACATCCATATCGTACCAAGGCATTTAATCTCTCATTCTCACTCTTCAATACTTGCACAAATTGAGAGTTAGTAGCACAAGCATTGATATCAACATTATAGCAACGAGAACATCCATTGCTAATGGAAGGAACAGTCGCCATGGATGCATCATTAGAAGAGGAGATGCTATCATTAAGAGAATCAAGTTACACTTCAAGAGCTTTACAATTAGCTTCTAAACTTGAGAGATTTTCTTGAAGTGATTCATTTGAGCTTTTTAGCATAGCAATTGAGTTGTTAGCCAAATCAAGATTTTTGGTTAATAACTCAATTTTCTCCTTTTCTTTAGCAAGGAGCTTCTCAAGAGCAAGATTTCTTTTCTTCTCAAGAATGAGTAAATATTCTTGCTTCTCAAGAGTTTCCTCTTGGCCTTCTACTCTTTCCATTAGCTTGTTTATCTTTGCTATGCATCAATGCAGCTGAGGCCGCATGAAGAGAATTACTCGACGCATGACCTAGAACTAGCAGCCGTAGTGCATGCTTTGAAATTGTGGCGTCACTATCTGATTGGGAACAGATGTGAAGTGTACATGGACCATAAGAGCCTTAAGTACATTTTCACCCAATCGGATCTGAACATGAGGCAAAGGAGATGGTTGGAGTTGATCAAGGACTACAATGTTGGAATCCATTACCATCCTGGGAAGGCCAATGTGGTGGCCGATACCTTGAATCGGAAGATCCATACCGTGAACTTGTTGCTAGCCAAATACCAGGACAAACTATGCAGGGAGTTATAGAAACTGGAATTAGAAGTAATACCGGAAGGATTCCTAGCCACTTAGGAAATGAAGCCTACCTTAGAGGACCAAATCCGAGAAGGACAGAAGGATGATGCCAAGATCGAGAGGATCAAGTTCAAAATGGATGAAGGCAAGGCTAAGGACTTCAAGCTGGATGAGTAGGGTACATTGTGGATTAAAGACCGCATCTGTGTACCGAACAAGAAAGAGTTGAAGCAATTGATTCTGGAGGAAGCTCATGATTCCAAGTATTCCATTCATCCAGGAAGTGCCAAGATGTACCAAGACCTGAAGGAGAGATTCTGGTGGCCAAGCATGAAACGTGAAGTTGCCGAACATGTTGCATTTTGCGACATATGTTAGAGAGTCAAGGCAATGCATCAGAGGCCAGCAGGATTGCTACAGCCGTTGAAGATTCCGGAGTGGAAGTGGGAGGAAATCGGAATGGACTTCATTACTGGGTTGCCGAAGACTCAGGGAGGATATGACTCCATATGGGTTGTAGTGGACCGCTTGATTAAAGTCGCTCATTTTATCCCTGTAAAGACCACTTACTCGGGAGATAAGTTAGCGGAACTGTATATGGCTAGGATTGTCTGTTTGCACGGAGTGCCAAAGAGAATCCTATCGGACAAAGGTACCCAATTTACCTCAAGGTTTTGGAATAAGCTGCACGAAGCCATGGGAACCCGTTTGAACTTCAGTACAGCATATCATCCGTAGACGGATGGACAGACCGAAAGAGTTAATCAGATTCTGGAGGATATGCTAAGAGCTTGTGCATTGGCTTATGCTACCTCTTGGGATAAGAGTCTGCCATATGCTAAGTTTAGCTACAATAATAGCTACCAGGCCAGTCTACAGATGTCACCTTTTGAGGCACTGTATGGCCGACCATGTCGAACCTCGTTGAACTGGAATGAGACAGGTGAACGTCGTGTCTTTGGGCCAGACATTCTTCAAGAGGCCGAAGAGCAGATCGCCATGATCTGGGAAAGACTGAAGATAGCCCAGTCGAGATAGAAAAGTTACACTGACAACCGTCGTCGAGACTTGAGTTTTGAACCGGAAGATTTCGTATATCTTAGGGTTACACCACTCAAGGGGGTTAAGAGATTCCACGCCAAAGGGAAGCTTGCGCCAAGATATGTTGGTCCGTTCAAGGTCTTGAGTCGCCGAGGAGAAGTTGCTTACCAGTTGTAGTTGCCGCAGTCGTTGGCGGGAGTGCATGATGTGTTCCATGTATCCCAACTGAAGAAGTGTCTCTGAGTGCCGGACGAACAGACGCCACTAGAGTCAATAGAGCTGCAGGAAGATCTGACATATAAGGAACACCCTGTGAAGATTCTGGACACCATGGATCGAGAGACAAGGAATAAGTCAACCCGTTTCTGCATAGTACAGTGGAGCAACCACTCCGAGAGTGAAGCGACTTGGGAGCGCGAAGGGGATTTGAGAAAAGAATTTCCGAACCTATTCCTTAGTCAGCCCTAAATCTCGGGGTCGAGATTCTATTAAGGGGGGAGGTTTGGAACACCCCAATTTTTGCTTTTCATTAATTTAATTGAAATTTTACACTTTTGAGAATTTTTGGAATTTTCTGGAATTTATTTGGATTTAATTTGAATTTATTCCCTTTTGAGATTATTAAATAATTAAAAGTTTTAAATAAATTTTTTTGGAAATATTTTATTTGAGTGCAAAATGTCTCAAAGTATTTTCCAGAATTTTTCTAGAATTTTTCTGATTATTTTGCCATTTTTCTCGAATTACTTGAGTTTCTAGGAACTATTTTAAATACTTAATTGCTGGAAAACCCTAACGGGTTTGCACTGTTCCTCCGACCGAACCCGAGTCCAACCGAGCCAAACCCTACCTGCGCGAGCCATTGGATCGAGATCCAACGGCCACGATCTCGCCGCGTGTACGCGCACGCACGCCTGTTGGATCGATTCCACACGGAGGGCCACTATTGCACCACGTCGTCTCCGTCTCCGAGTCGGACAGCGCCGTCGCGTCGCCACCGTGTGCGTCGTCTTCGTCTCCAAGTCGGACAGCGCCGTCGCGTCGCCACCGTGTGGGCCTAGGTTTCCGGATTATGCGCGGACGTCGAGGCTATTTAATGCCCTGACCTCGCCGCCATGTTCCTCTCTATCGTGCGCATCGGATGCCCTACCTGCTCGAGCTCAATCCGCCGCCTTGTGCTCACGATCGCTCGCTGTAGTTCGTGGAGATGCCGCCGCGGTATTTCTTCGTTTTCGGCGCCGTTCGTCGTCCTCCGCCCCGTTCAACCCCAGATCCGGAACCCTCACGTCAAGCCGCATCGGGGAGGACCATCCACTTCGCCGGAACGTGCACGAAGCGCCGTTGGCCGTGTCATCGTCTTTAGCTCCGGCCATCCAGCTCCGCCGTGGACATTGTCGACCCCGCGAAGCTTCTCCACCGTTCGATCCAGATCCAACGCCCCAGATTCGTCCACGTCACCGTAAGTGTTTCCCACGTTGCGGTTTTTAGATCTATTATCAGCCGTTGGATCTAGATCCAACGCTCTAGATTGAGCCACGTAGCCCCTAGACTGCACCGTGCTAGATCCAACCACATCCGTTAGATCTAGGTCGTACGGCTAGATTTGTTCTGCGTTGTAGCCTTAGATGCGACCTCCGCTGTTCGATCGAGATCGAACGGCGTAGATCATTCCGCGTGTCGCACACCGGGTCATGCCACATCACCCCTAGTGACGCGGTGAAACCCGATCTAATCCTAACCGTCCAATTTGAATCGTACGGTCCAGATCAAGCCACGCTACCCCAAACGTGCGAGACCCATATCCAATCTGGACCGTTGGATTTCAAACCAACGGCCTAGATCGTGCCACGTGTGCGGGAGCCGAACCGACGCGGTCCACGCGGTCAGCCCGGTCGTCGCAGACGTCAGCAGCGACGTCAACACGGGTGACACAAGAGCCGCCCAGACCGTTCCTGGGTTATTTGAATGCTCAGTTATCCTAATCGGATTTGGAGGCTAACAATGGATCACCGGTGGCACTCGCAGTGTTAGCACCCAAGACCAATTAAGACAACGGTGAGACCCTTCGAATAACTCGACAACAATCCCGGTATTCCCCCGGTATGCGACTCGAAGCTCGCCCAGGATCACACGCATACCGGTTTCTAATGCCGCATCAACTCAATTTGCATAAAGGGGGCAACGAACTCGAACCCCCACAACCAAAGTACGCAACGCGGAAGCAAGACAACCAAACCAACACCGGCACGAAGACAAAACCCGACAAGGATATAACAGCACAAACCGCACCTAACAACCACCAAGCACAGAAACAACGAATGAGATAAACGAGAGCACAAATGTACCCTAAAGAATTGCATAAAAGTAGCCAAAGGTTCCAGTGTAGACATAACATAGTTTAAGCCAGCTGTACAACAAAATCTGACACACACTACTAAACTAGCAAAAGTACAACTCTTCCGGAAGTGTCCTGCCCCTGAACACTTCCGGGTGCAAGTAGCGATGCCGGTAGGGTCTACTCGGTGCCCCGCCCGGTCACCGAGAGGCAGTACGGACAGAACTCACACCCGTCCGGATCCTCACCTGAAAACCACAAAGCAAAAGCATGAGTACAGAAGGTACTCGCAAGACTTACCCGTGGTCCATATATGACCGACTCGAAAGAGTATGCATTTGGATGTAGTAAGGAATCAAGCTTACGGTACAGAGTGCGAAAAAGCTTAAATTTGTTGTTTAATTACAATCCACTACTTAATTTCACAGCTTTTATATCACTTATGAACAGCACCTATTACTAAGGTGAACTCTGAAACTTACAGTTAATGTAAAGCAAGAGTCAACATAAACCAGTATCACCACCATACCCAGCCCTCATTAAGTTCAACTTATTACTACGTTGAAGTGTGCTAAGATCAAGCGTGCTCATATCCGAGAGCGCGGCAATTCGAATTGCTTATTCACCCTGCAGGGGATCATCAATCGCACGACATGTGCCACAAGGAACCTCATGTCAACCCTCCTCCCATCCATACTCATTCGTTGGGCCATCTTCATGCGGTCCGAGCACCTAGCACCCCGTCGAGCGGCCCAAGCCCGGCTTAGCCCTCGAGGGTCGGCCTAAGCCTTGCCCTCGACCACGCCCAACCGCATGTGGTCATGCCCCATCGAATAGCATGCGATGAAAGAATAGCTTACCATCCCATTTCTGGCATGCGATCAACAAGGTGTGCTCGATCAAAGGGCAAACAACGGGTCGGTCCTCAATCGACACAGGCGAAACTACCACTTGGGTCTCCACACCCAACTAATCCAACTCTCTCGCCCGGTCCCAATTTCACATTTCCAAACATAAACGCATCCGTTGAAACCCAATATTGTGTAGCAAATAATCTCAATCAGTGGAACCACCCACCACTTGGCCCATACCCGACATCTAAGCAAAACTAAGCACGGACACAATATTTTACCCATAAACTAGCTTCAAAGGAGGTATTCAACAATCACAAAGGAGTGTATGTGCAACAATTGGGATCTAATACCATTCCCACAATTCAACTCCTAATGCATGACTTAATCACCACATAAGCATTTTATTCGCAAAAAAATAAGACTACATATAGGATTGAATATGCTTAGGTGCTTGCCTGATGCTTCTGCCTGAGTGACACCAACAATCTGCTCTTCGGCAACCCCCTCGGTCGCCTACGCGCCAATCTCCGCGGAGTCATTCTCTACACGAGTGCATTGCATAATAAGATGCATGCAGTGCAATGAAATGGAAAACAATGCATTCCCCCAAAGAACCAGACCAGCCAATCCAGATAGTCCGGATATTTCATCCGGACAATCTGGACAACTCGGACATTCCGGACATTTTGTCCGGACACTCCGGACATGGCGCATTTCGCCCAATGACCCAAGGGATTGGAGTGGTTTCCGAGTTCCATGGCACCGCTAGAACCCGATATACAACTTTCCTACACGTGGCTAAGCCGGAGAAGCTCCGAGCTAGCTCAAACACAATGAAATGATGCCCACTTCTAAAAACCCCAACAAAAACTTAATCAAATGCTTAGGATGGCATCATCTACCCCCAATCTCTCACCCTATACCCAAGCATTGCCTAATCCACCCCAAAATCCAACCACCCACCAAAACCCTATCACCCCAAGGTTTACCCCCAACCTCAAACTACGAGACCAAGCCTCAATCTACTCCCATGGACGCCCTAAAACCCAAGAATCCATGAATCAACTCCAAGAAGAGGCCTTACCCTCAAGGAGGACGAAGAAGTTGGAGAGGAAACCGGGTAGGGGAAGGAGGACACCGGCTTGGAGAGGATCTTGAGGACACCGGGGTGGAGGAGTCACCAGGGAGGAGCCACAGGAGGTCACCGGCTGGTGGGGACTCGCCGGAGACGAGGTTGGGTGGAAGGCACACGGGAGTGGAGAGCACGGTAGGAGGGGAAATGAATAAGGAACCAAGAAATGGGACTTTTGTACTCAACCCCCCGACAGTCCGGACTCTCCGGGCAATTAGTCCGGACACTCCGGGTTGGGGCATTCGGTCAACCCAATTCGGACAGTCCAGATGTTGCATCCGGATACTCCGGGTTCTATCCGGACATTCCGGATATTTTGTCCGGATACTCCGGATTACCCAGAATTTCGGCATGGGATCCAATCGCCGCGTGAGTCAAATTTTGGATCGGGGCCCTGACAAACCCTCCCCACTTAAGGGAATCTCGCCCTGAGATTCAGGATAAGCGCAAGGGTAGGATAGAATGCAATTAGATAGTACGGGCACGTACCGATCGACTTGACTTGAACTGCGAAGTATTTCTACTTAAGCACTTCACATGGTGCGGAAGAACTCGGGATACTCGTTTCTCAAACGATCTTTGGGCTCCCAAGTGGCTTCATCTTCAGTGTGATTGCTCAACTGAACTTTGTAAAACTTGAGAGTCCTCCGACGGGTCTTGCGTTCAGCTTCATCCAAAACCTGAATAGGATGCTCTTGGTAAGATAGATCAGGTTCAGGCTAAATGTAACACCCCAATTTTTTCTTTTCATGAATTCAAATAAGATTTGGCACTTTGGTGAATTTTTGGAAATTTCTGGAATTTATTTGGAATTTATTTGAATTTATTCCCTTTGGAAATAATTAAAGAATTTAATTTTGCAAATAAATTTTTGTTGGAAATATTTTACTTGAGTCCAAATGTTCCAAAATATTTTCTAGAATTTTTCTGGAATTTTTCTGAGTGTTTTGCTCTTTTTAATGAATTAAATGAATTTTTGGGAATTAATTGGATTATTTAATCATTGGAAAACCTAATCGGTTTCACTGTTCATCCGACCGGACCCGAGTCTGACTCAGACTCGAGTCCAACCCGAGCCAGCCGTTCCGGTCGAACCCAGTCGCCGAACCCTAACGCGCGTGACCGTTGGATCGAGATCCAACGGTCACGATCGCGCCACGTTGCCGAACCCGAGCCCGACCGGACCAGCCAGGTCGCCCGAGCCGGACCTGAGCCCAAACCCCCGCATCGTTGGATCTTGATCCAATGGCTCACGTTGAGCCACGTCACCCAATCCGAATCCAATTCGTATTCCGCCGCCGCAGCCATGTGGGCCTCGATTTCCGCGAGTTTCACGAACGCCGAGGGGCCTATTAAATGCGCCGCCGCCGCCATCGTGTTGCCGACTTCCGTGCGCACCCGTAGCCCTAGCCCACGTCACCTGAGCCGCCGCCGTTTGCCGGCTAGAGCTCGCCGTAGTGGCGCTAGGTCTCCGCCGCGGTTATTCGCCGATTCCGCTGCCGTCCGCCGTACTCCGCCGCTGTTGAGCCCAGATCCGGAACCGCAAGGACAAGCTGCGTCGTAGGGGACCCTTCACTTCGCCGGAGGAGCCCCGTAGCGCCGTTCGAGTGGTCATCGTCCCCGTCCCCAGTGACCGAGCGTCGCCGCACGCCATCGCCGGACCCCGAGCTCGCTCCACCGTCCGATCCAGATCCAAGGGCCCAGATTCGTCCACGTCACCCCCCGGTGAGATCCCGTGTGCTAATCTCCAGATCTAATTCAAACCGTTGGATTTAGATCCATTGGTTTAGATCGCGCCATGTAGCCTTAACCGCACCGTACTAGATCCAATCTCAGCCGTTAGATCTAGATCGAACGGCTAGGGTTAGCCGCATTGTAAACGTTAGATTAGATCTTGACCGTCCGATCAAGATCGAACGGTCCATATCAGCCGAGTAGTTTTCCTAACACGTTAAACCATATCCGATCTGGGCCGTTGATTTTCAAATCAACGGTCGAGATCTAGCCACATGGGCGAACCGGCCGTCGCGGTCGGGCGTCGCCGCCGGTCACCGGCGCCACGCGTGGCGTCGGCGTGGGCTCAGCGTGTCGGCCGACCCGACCAATCGCACCATGACGTCATGCTGACGTAACGGTGGGGCCCAGCTGTCAGCCGTTCTCAGCCGTGCATGATGACGTCACTGCTGACATAATCCGAAGGGCCCACCTGTCAGAGAGACACATGCGCCGTGGACCGAGCCAAACCGTGCGCCAGGTCTATGGACCCGAGGCGACGTGGCGGCCTCTGATTGGTCCACGTGTCATGCTGGCGCAATAAATCATTTTCCGAAAAAGAAATTATTTATTTAATTCGGTTTATTGATTTCAAATTTAGATTCAAACTTCAAACGCTTATAACTTTTGCAATTTAACTCCGATTTGAGTGATTCAAATTTCTGAATTTGTATAAAATTGAGATCTACCCAATGGTGAATTTTATTTAATTTCTAGACCAAAGTTTTTCTCTATAATATTATTTAATTGATTATTTAAACTTTAAACGCTTATAACTTTTGCGTTTTAACTCCAATTTCGCCAATTCAAATTCCTAAAAATTCATAAAATTATGCTCTCTCTGTTTATGGACTTCATTTGGATGTTTGGACACTTTTTGTCTACTGTTTTATTCATTTATTGCTATTTGCATGCGTTACGAGTAGACGTTGAAGTGACCGAAGGCTTCGAAGGGGAAGTGTTGACCCAGGAGCTAGCTCAGGACCAAGATCAAGTGCTTTTTGAAGGCAAGTTGTGCTTTGACCATGTTGATCCCATTTTGAAATTAATTTGATTTAAATTATTGCATGCTAGTTCAATTATAAAGTGCTTTAATTGATTTTGGGAGATTAGTTAATTGCCTAGTTGCTGTATGCCACCTTGACATAGATAATTGTATACCATAAACCCTTGTCACCCTAGTTGAGGATTAAATAGTTGGACATTATTAAATTGCCAACATGGGAATTTAGGTCGTGGTAGTATATTGCTTAGACCTGCTACGTGCTTATGACATGATTTTGGGCAAACAAATGTTAATATTGACTTGATGATATATTGAACCTGTTTTGGAAAGATATCATGTGTTGTGATGTTGATGGCACGTGGTGCATGGTAATCAACTGGGGGTTTGATAAATAGATTTGGACCGGGGCATGTGGCAAGAATGATCGGGTGGGCCAGTTGTGGCATCGGGAGCGATGGTTTGGTTCTTCGGGTAGTCATGCCCTGGTTAGCATAAGGACTTAACCTTGCAAGCCTTTGAACTGAGTTAATCGTGCAACCACATGTCCGTAATGGGACGGACCTAGTTGAGTAAGTTACTAATAACTTGCATGTGATACCTCGGGTGTAAACTACACCCTTTGTGTAGCTTGAAAGGGGAGCGTACCAGTGCGATGGCATGGTACTCGTCCAACGGTATGTCAGTCTCATACTTCGCCTTTGTTAAGGGAAGGGATGGTGTATGGCAAAAACCGGAAAGGTTCACTTGCGTAGTTAGCCGTTTCCGAAAGGCTTTGTTACGATCACTCGCCCTTGTGGTGTTTGGCTGTATCTTGTGGGTAAAGTGCATAACCTCTGCAGAGTGTAAAATCTATTCGAATAGCCGTGTCCGCGGTATTGGACATTGCTCGGGGATTACAGTCAAGGGTTAGACTTTCTTGGAAATAACTTGAACTTGAGAGGGTTGGTTTGGTTAAATGATGATGTCGATGGAAATGTGTACTAGGAATGGGAAAGATGCTTATTTAACTCCTGGAAAAGTTATTGATCTTATACATGTTTTTGCTGCTTTCGAATCTACTTATGATATTTGTCAAATGCTGTTTACTGCAATTATACCTAGAACTATTCCTTTGTATTAAGCCATGCATGTAGTATATTAGCTTGCATTCTGTGCATGACTTGCTGAGTACCAAGTACTCACCCTTGCCACAAAACAACACCAGTTGAAGAAGAGGCGACGCCAGCTTTGGAGGAGGAATATCAGGAGGAGCCGTCTAACTAGGGATCGAGTCGGTCGATTGCTGTGGCATATTGGTTGGCACCACGCGTTTTCTTTATATATTCCGCTGCAGATTTTTTTGAATAAGTCTTAGCCCTGCGAGGCGTACTTTTGTAACTTGACCATAAGGTCGAGCAACTAGTTTGGTTATCATAATTAAAGTACTTTATTATTATCGATGTGCATGATTGTGATATTTACCAATGTTGAGACTGTGTGCACTAGCGTGATCCTGGACTAGTGCTGAATACACAGAGGGTCCGGATTTGCAAATTCGGGTCCCGACAGAGGTGGTATCAGAGCCATACTGACTGTAGGCTCAACCCATAGTTAGAATGGTCATAGTAAGGATAAAACTCATTTTCTAAAGCTAAAAGTTTGTCAAGATAATGAATGAATTCTCGACTTACCCCTTCTCTCTTTTCTTTCCCCTTGCTAAATTTTTCCCCTTACCTCAGCACAATTTGAAATCTGTTCTTACGCGAGTGTTTTGTGACAGATGGAGGGAGAGGTCAACTACGTCGATCTTGAGGTTGGCCACGCCGCGGAACTTTGGCGTATGATGCAGTTTCTTGAAGGTTTCGAGAAGCCGCAATACCAAGTGAACATCATCAGACAAGCGGGACTGATTAAGGCTTGTGATGTGAAGATCACGGTACATGCCAGGAAGAAGGGCAAGGACAACCGTCCGATATACTGCACCGCCAGGAGGTCGACAATGCAGATGGGAATTCAGGAGGTATCACGACGAGCAATGCGACACATCGCCCGCATCTACGCCAGCGAGCTGGAGGGCGCGGTGTACCGCTACCACCCACACAACAACAACCTTCTTGACCCGAAGCTGATTCAGGATGAGAATGCCACGGTCACGCAGCTAGCACGACTCGTCATCGCTCAGGAGGATGTGCTCGATGATACGAACCGGGAGCTACAGAAGGCTCGCAAGGAGGTCACGTTAGAGAAGAACCGTTGGCGGGAGGCTCAAGAGTATGTGTCCCACCTTCTGCGAAGGATTGATGAGTTGGAGATGGCTTTGTACGGACCAGGACCATAGCCAGTACTCGAGCTAAATGAGCCGGACCCGGAGGAGTCAGATCTTGATGAGGACACCGCTTCTTCGACTACCACAGTTGCAGGGCATGGTGATTGTTTTGCGCCGATGCCACCGCACCCTCACCCAGGCAGTGGAGGTTTTCTTGACGAGTGAGCCTAGGTCTTGTAGTTGGGACTCCTTCGTCGAGTTGCGTTATAGAATAAAGATTCACCCTTAGAGGCGTTGGATTTTCATTGCTTGCTGAGTGTGCAGTATGTGTTGCAGGCTCTTAGGCATTGTAAGCAACCATACCAAGATATTATTATGTTATAGTTAATAAAGTTGGATTTTGAGTTACACCTCCTCGCATAAGTTACTCTACTACTTGTCTATGCTTGTTTCCCTCTTGTCTTAAACCTTGGAGCAATCAACAGATGGTGAACACCCGCGGAAACCTTGGAGGCAATGGGAGTGGTTCTCGCCCAGCTGGGAACCCTAATGATGGAGCACCTGCTCCTCACCCAGCACCGCTAGTTGACATGCAGAACTTTGGAGCTTTTCTTCCTGCACAAACCTAGCTGATGCATGCCATGATGCAACAGATGTAGCAGGTCACTGCTCAGGCCACCGCTAACCAAGCAAATCAGGGACAACGACAGGGAGCAAAGCTGTCAGAGTTCATGAGGACTCATCCACCCACTTTCTCTGGGAATGCCAACCCGTTGGAGGCGGATGATTGGCTAAGGTCAATAGAAAGGAAGTTACACATTGCCCAAAGAAAGAGGAGTTCAGGGCACTAAAGCAAGGTAATCAACTGGTGTCTATCTGCACAAGTTCACACAGTTTGCACGCTACGCACCTAAAGACGTAGTGACAGATAAGGCCAGACAGTCTCGCTTTATGAAGGGACTCAACTCAGGACTGCAAGTGGGACTGATCACCCACACCTTTCCAGATTTCCAGGAGCTTGTGAACAAAGCGCTTATTCTTGAGGACAAGCGCAAGGAGTTGGATGAAAACAGGAAGCGCAGAATGCAGCAGCAAGGATCACGTCAGGGAGCGCAGCAGCGTCTGCGGGTTGCGCCAAATCAGTTTTTCATATTCCAACCGCAGAATGCAGCAAGGACACCGTCGCCAGCACCAAGACCTGTGAATCAGAATTTCCAGACCCCAGCCCCAGCCAGGAACGCCGCTACAAGCAACCAGCAGGGCACAGTGAGGCGTTGCTATACATGCAATGAGCCAGGGCATTTCTCCAACAACTGCCCCAGGAAGACAGCCGGAGTGACCCCAGTTCGCTTCAACTTGGGATCCACACCAGCCAGGACCCCAGCCCCGGGAGCAAACCGCGGAGCAGCACAGCCGGGAGCCGCACCCCAGACCGTGGTGAGAGGCAGAGTCAATCACGTGACCGCAGATGCACTCCAGAATGCCACAGACGTCATACTGGGTAAGATACTTGTCAACTCAGTACCTGCAACAGTTTTGTTTGACTCTGGAGCTTCGCATTCGTTTGTTTCCCAAGATTTTGTTTCTAAGAATGATTTGGAGATTGTGGATCTTAAGTGCATGCTTATAGTTCAAACCCTTGGGTCAGAACTCCGATCTCAAGTAGGATGTTCTGGGGTGAGAATACTAATAGATGGGGTAGAGTTCTTAGCGAACCTGATTATATTGGGAACCCAGACCCTAGATGTTATCTTGGGAATGGATTGGTTATCTAAGCACAAGGCCGTGCTAGACTGTGGACGAAGAGTCATATTAGTTGAGAGCCTGTGTGGAAGAAAAGTGGAATTTCAAGCGACCACCGTTCACGATGGACAGTTGATGGTTAACAGCGCCAAGGCGATCAGCATAGAAGATGTCTCAGTGGTGAATGAATATCCGGATGTTTTTCCTGAGGATTTACCTGGTATGCCGCCAGACAGAGATATAGAGTTTTTGATCGAGTTAGTACCCGGAACAGCACCAATAGCCAAGAGACCTTATCGGATGTCCACCGAAGAACTGGTAGAGATGAAGAAGCAGCTTGAAGAGTTGATGGAGAAAGGCTTCATCAGACCGAGTTCGTCGCCATGGGGAGCGCCAGTTTTGTTCGTCAAGAAGAAGGATGGGAGTTTCAGGATGTGCATTGACTACCGTGCACTCAATGAAGTCACCGTGAAGAATAAGTACCCACTACCCAGGATCGATGACCTATTTGACCAGCTAAGAGGAGCCGGAGTTTTCTCCAAGATTGATCTGAGATCAGGATACCATCAGCTGAAGATCCGATCGGAAGATATTCCGAAGACTGCATTCTCGTCAAGATGTGGGCATTACGAGTTTACTGTTATGTCCTTCGGTCTGACAAATGTGCCAGCTTACTTCATGAATATGATGAACAAGGTTTTCATGGAGTACTTGGATAAGTTTGTCGTTGTGTTCATAGATGACATTCTCATCTACTCCAAGATAAAGGAAGAACATGCAGAGCACCTGAGGCGAATTTTGGAGAAGCTGAGGGAACAGCAACTCTTCGCCAAGTTCAGCAAGTGCGATTTTTGGAAAGACAAGGTAGAATTCCTTGGACATGTAATGACCGCAGAAGGAGTTGCGGTAGATCCAAGCAAGGTAGAAGCTGTGTTACATTGGGAACAGCCAAAGACCGTGACCCAGATCCGTAGTTTCCTTAGGATGACAGGTTACTACCGCCGCTTCATCGAAGGCTTTTCGATAATTGCAAGACCCCTTACGCAATTGTTGAAGAAGGAGAAGAAGTTTGCCTGGACGCTAGAGTGCGAGAAGGGTTTTCAAGAGTTGAAGAAGCGATTGACATCAGCACCGGTGTTAGTTCTACCAGACGTCAATCAAAGCTTTGATATTTAATGTGAAGTGTATACGGATCATAAGTGTCTTAAGTACATATTCACCCAATCGGACTTGAACATGAGACAGAGGAGATGGTTGGAACTGATCAAGGATTATAATGTTGGAATCCATTACCATACTGGGAAGGCTAATGTGGTGGCCGATGCCTTGAGTAGGAAGAGCCATACTGTGAACATGTTGATAGCCGCGAGTCAGGAAGAGCTATGCAAAGATTTCCAGAAGATGCAGATTGAAGTGGTACCAGAAGGATTCTTGGCAGCATTAGAAATAAGGCCTACCCTGGAGGATCAGATCCGATAAGGACAGAAGGATGATGACAAGATCCGCAGGATTAAGTCCAAAATGGATGAAGGCAAGGCGAAGGACTTCAGGCTGGATGAGCAAGGCATGTTGTGGATGGAGGACCGAATTTGTGTGCCAAACAAGAAGGAGCTGAAACAGTTGATACTAGAGGAAGCCCATGACTCCAAGTATTCAATCCATCAAGGAAGTGCTAAGATGTATCAGGATTTGAAGGAAAGATTCTGGTGGCCGAGCATGAAGCGTGAAGTTGCCGAGCATGCTGCGCTGTGCGACATATGCCAGAGAGTTAAGGCAATGCATCAGAGACCAGCAGGATTGCTACAGCCGTTGAAGATACCTGAGTGGAAATGGGAGGAAATCGGAATGGACTTCATTACCGGTTTACCCAAGACTCAAGGAGGATATGACTCCATATGGGTTGTAGTAGACCACTTGACTAAGGTCGCCCATTTTATCCCGGTAAGGACCACTTACTCGGGAGATAAGTGTCGGGACCCCGAATTTGCAAATCCGGACCCTCTGTGTATTCAACACTAGTCCAGGAACACGCTAGTGCACACAGTCTTAACATCGGTAAATATCACAATCATACCACTCGATACTAATAAAGTACTTTTATTTAAATACCCAAACTGGTTACTCGACCTTATGGTCAAGTTACAAATATATGCCTCGCAGGGCGAAACTTATTCAGAGAGAAATAATAGCAAATAAAAATCAAATAACTCGTGGCGCCATCCAAGATACCACAGTAACCGACCGGGCTCGCTCCTAAGTAGACGGATCCACTTGGAGCTCCTCCTCCAAAGCTGGTGTAGTTTCCTCTTCAACTGGTGTTGTATTGTAGCAAGGGTGAGTACTTGGTACTCAGCAAGTCATGCATGCACGCGGCTAATATACTATATGCATGGCTTGGTACAAAGGAATAGCTCAAGGTATATTTGCGAAACAAAGATTTGACAAGTAATATAAGTAGATTCGAAAGCAGTAGAAACAAGTAAAGCATAGACAACTTTTCAAGAAGTTTAACAAACATCTTTCCCATCCTAACCCACATTTCCATCAACATCAATTATTAATCCAACCCAACCTTTCAAATCCAGGTTATTTTCAGAAAATCTAACCCTTGACTGTAATTCCCGAGCGATGTCCAATACCGCGGACACGGCTATTCGAATAGATTCTACACTCTGCAGAGGTTATGCACTTTACCCACAAGATACAGTCAAACACCACAAAGGCGAGTTCCCGTAACAAAGTCTTTCGGAAACTTCTAACAATACAAGTGGTCCTCCCCGGTTATTGCACACTAACCCTTCCCTTAGCTAAGGCGAAGTTTAGGCCAATCAACCGTTAGATGGGTACCTGGCCTCACCCCAGACGCCTCCCCGTACAACTTACACAAAGGGTGTAGTTGACCTCCTGAGGTCCCACAGGTACGTTATTAGCAACTTAGTCAACTAGGTCCATCCCATTACAGACATGTGGTTGCACGTTAGACCCAGTTCAAAGGCTTGCAAGGTTAAGTCCTTAGGGTGACCAGGGCAAGACTACCCGAAGAACCAAATCAACATCCCCTGTGCCACAACTGGCCCACCTGATCATTCTTGCCACATGCCCCGGTCAAAAACTATTTATCAAAAACCCCAGTTGATTACCATGCACCACGTGCTATCAACATCACATGATACCTTTCCAAAACAGGTTCAATATATCATTAAGTCAATATTAACATTTGTTTGTCCAAAGTCATGTCATGAGCACGTAACAGGTCTAAGCAGTATACTACAACGATCTAAACCCATGTTGGCAATTTTAGTAATGTCCAACTAGTAATCCACAACTAGGGTGACAAGGGGTCATGGCACATATTTAAGTAATCAAGGTGTCATACAGCAAATTGGCATTTATTTAATTCCCCATATTTAAATAAAGTATTTTCTAATTGAACTAGCATGCAATAGGTTAAATCAAAATAATTTTCAAAATAGGATCAACATGGTCAAAGCACAACTTGCCTTCAAAAAGTACTTGCTCTTGGTCTTGAGTTGGATCCTGAGTCAATACTTCTCCTTCAAATCCTTCCGGCACTTCAACGTCTACTCGTAAAGCGTGCAAATAGCAATACACAAATAAACAATAGGCAAAAAGTGTCCAAACAACCAAATAAAATCCATAAACAGAGAGAACATAATTTTATGAATTTTTAGAAACTGGAATCGTCAAATTTGGAGTTAAAATGCAAAAGTTATGATTATTTAAAGTTTAAATAATCAATTAAATAATTTTACAGAGAAAAACTTTAGTCCAAAAATTAAATAAAATTCATATTTAGGTAGGTCTCAATTTTATACAAATTTAGAAATTTGAATCACTCAAATCGGAGTTGAAACACAAAAGTTATAAGCGTTTGAAGTTTTGAAATTCAAATCAATTATTAAACCGAATTATTAAATCATTTTCTTTTTCGGAAAATCATTTATTGCGTCAGCCTGGACACGTGGCAGTCTCTGATTGGTTGGCTGACGTCAGCCGGTCCATGGACTCGGTCCACGCTCGGTTTGGGTCTACCGTGGACCCGGCCCACTACCACGTGAGATCGACAGTGGGTCCCTCGGGTGACATCATTCTTGGCGTCGGTGGGGCTCGGCCCAGTCTTGTGGTGGGTCCCATGGGTAGCGTCATTCTTGGCGTCGGCCGCACTGGGGCGGTGGCGACATGCGGGCCCGCCATGGCGTCGGCGTGGCGTCATGGTGCGGTTTAGTCACGTCGGCCGACACGCGGGCCCAGCGTGTCGGCGTCCTACCTGCCAGCGTGGGCGGCAGCCGCGACGGTCGGCCTTCCCGGACACGTGGCTAGATCTCGGCCGCTGATTTGAAAATCAACGGCCCGCATTGATCTCGACTCACGCGTTTGGGGTGAACGCGGTTGATCTCGACCGTTGGATCTAGATCCAACGGCCGAGATTGGATCTCGGGATTTTGGACGAAATCTCACCGTGAGATGACGTGGCGCAATCTGGGCCCTTGGATGAAGATCCGACTACCGAGGGAGCTTGAAGTCCGTCGATGGCCTGGCGCCGGGCTTGTCGGAGTTGGGGGCAGCGACCACGCGAACGGCTTGGCGTGCTCGGCGATGCGAAGGTCCTTCGACGCGCTTGGTCTCCGGTTCAGATCGACCTCAACGGGCGGAGGACGACGGAGATGGCCGCAATCGGCAAAGAACCACGGCGGAGGGAAGAGGCAACTCCGGCGAGCGATTGTGGCTCAACGGTGGCGGCTCAGGCGACGTTGTCTAGGGCTACGGGTGCGCAATGAAGCGGCGATCCCGACACGGGTGGCGGCGCAATAAATAGGGCCCTCAGCGTCCGTGAAACGCACGGAATCCGAGGTCCTCTCCGTTGCGGCGAGTCGGCGGCGTCTCGATTAGGTGGCGTGGCAGCGCCTGGCCGTTGGATCGAGATCCAACGGTGCGCGAAGTTTGGGTCGGTCGGACTCGGCGGTGGCCGGCTCGGTCGGGCTCGGGCTCGGTGGCGTGGCTCAATCGTGGCCGTTGGATCAAGATCCAGCGATCCGCCTTGATTAGGCTTTCGGCCAAAGTGGGTTCGGTCGAGTCACGTGATTCGGTCGGACTCGAACTCGAGTCGACTCGAACTTCGATCGGATGAGCGAAGAATCGACTTCGGTTTGATTTTCCAGCGATTTATTATTTAAAATAATTTCCAGTAATTCATTTAATTCATTAAAAATAGCAAAATACTCAGAAAAATTCCAGAAAAAATCTGGAAAATATTTTAGGGTATTTGGGACTCAAATAAAATATTTCCAACAAAATTTTATTTGCAAAATTAAATTCTTTAATTATTTCAAAATGGAATAAATTCAAATAAATTCCAAATAAATTCCAGAAAATTCCAAAAATTCACCAAAGTGCCAAATCACACATGAATTCAATAAAAGCAAAATTTTGGGGTGTTACAAACCTCCCCCCTTAATAGAATCTCGTCTCCGAGATTCAGGGCTTACTAAAGGAATAGGTTTGGAAATTCCTTCCTCAAATCCTCTTCACGCTCCCAAGTCGCTTCGCTTTCTTCATGGTTGCTCCACTGAACTCTACAGAAACGGGTTGACTTATTTCTGGTCTCTCGATCCAAAAATTCACCAAAGTGCCAAATCACACATGAATTTAAGAAAAGCAAAATTTTGGGGTGTTACAATAAGTTAGCAGAATTGTACATGACTAGGATCGTTTGTTTGCATGGAGTGCCGAAGAAGATTGTATCGGACAGAGGTACCCAGTTTACCTAGAGATTCTGGAATAAGTTGCATGAAGCCATGGGGACCCGTTTGAACTTCAGCACCGCCTATCATCCGCAGATGGATGGACAGACCGAAAGAGTGAATCAGATATCGGAGGACATGTTAAGAGCGTGTGCATTGGCTTATGCTACCTCTTGGGATAAAAGTCTGTCGTATGCTGAGTTCAGCTACAATAATAGCTACCAGGCCAATTTACAAATGCCACCTTTTGAGGCACTATACGGTCGACCTTGTCGAACACCGTTGAACTGGAATGAGACAGGTGAATGCCGTGTCTTTGGGCTGGACATCCTTCAAGAAGCTGAAGAGTAGATTGCCATGATCCGGGAAAGACTGGAGATAGCACAGTCAAGACAGAAAAGCTACGCCGATAACCGTCGCCGAGATTTGAGCTTTGAACCAGAGGATTTCGTGTACCTTAGGGTTACACCACTCACGGGAGTCAAGAGATTCCATGCCAAAGGAAAACTCGCACCGAGATATGTTGGGCCATTCAAGGTTCTCAGCCGTAGAGGTGAAGTTGCATATCAGCTAGAGTTGCCGCAGTCATTGGCAGGGGTACATGACGTGTTTCACGTGTCCCAGCTGAAGAAGTGTCTCCGAGTACCTGATGAGCAGACACCGCTAGAGTCAATCGAGCTACAAGAGGATCTGACTTACAAGGAACACCCCGTCAAGATTTTGGACACCATGGATCGAGAGACAAGAAACAAGTCAACCCGTTTCTGCAGAGTTCAACGGAGCAACCACGCGGAGAGTGAAGCAACTTGGGAGCGCGAAGAGGATTTGAAGAAAGAGTTTCCGAACCTATTATTTAGTAAGCCTTGAATCTCGGGGACGAGATTCTGTTAAGGGGGGAGGTTTGTAACACCCCAATTTTTGTTTTTCATGAATTCAAATAAGATTTGGCACTTTGGTGAATTTTTGGAAATTTCTGGAATTTATTTGGATTTATTTGGAATTTATTTGAATTTATTCCCTTTGGAAATAATTAAAGAATTTAATTTTGCAAATAAAATTTTGTTGGAAATATTTTACTTGAGTCCAAAATGTTCCAAAATATTTTCTAGAATTTTTCTGGAATTTTACTGAGTGTTTTGCTATTTTTAATGAATTAAATGAATTTCTGGGAATTAATTGGATTATTTAATCGTTGGAAAACCTAATCGGTTTCACTGTTCATCCGACCGGACCCGAGTCCGAGTCAGACTTGAGTCCGACCCGAGCCAGCCGTTCCGATCGAACCCAGTCGACGAACCCTAACGCGCGTGACCGTTGGATCGAGATCCAACGGCCACGATCGCGCCACGTTGCCGAACCCGAGCCCGACCGGACCAGCCAGGTCGCCCGAGCCGGACCTGAGCACAAACCCACGCACTGTTGGATCTTGATCCAATGGCTCACATTGAGCCATGTCACCCAATCCGAATCCAATTCGGATTCCGCCGCCGCAGCCATGTGGGCCTCGGTTTCCGCGAGTTTCACGGACGCCGAGGGGCCTATTTAATACACCGCCATCGTGTTGCCGACTTCCGTGCGCACCCGTAGCCCTAGCCCACGTCACCTGAGCCGCCACCGTTTGCCCGCTAGAGCTCGCCGTAGTTGCGCTAGGTCTCCGCCGCGGTTATTCGCCGATTCCGCCGCCGTCCGCCATCCTCCGCCGCCGTTGAGCCCAGATCCGGAACCGCAAGGACAAGCCGCGTCGGAGGGGACCCTTCACTTCGCCGAAGGAGCCCCGTAGCGCCATTTGGGTGGTCGTCGTCCCCGTCCCCGGTGACCGAGCACCGCCGCACGCCATCGCCGGACCCCGAGCTCGCTCTACCGTCCGATCCAGATCCAAGGGCCCAGATTCATCCACGTCACCCCCCGGTGAGATCCCGTGTGCTAATCTCCAGATCTAATTCCAACGGTTTAGATCGCACCACGTAGCCTTAACCGCACCGTACTAGATCCAATCTCAGCTGTTAGATCTAGATCGAACGGCTAGGGTTAGCCGCGTTGTAAACGTTAGATTAGATCTTGACCGTCCGATCAAGATCGAACGGTCCATATCAGCCGAGTAGTTTTCCTAACACGTTAAACCAGATCCGATCTGGGCCGTTGATTTTCAAATCAACGGCCGAGATCTAGCCATGTGGGCGGAAGTCTGATCGTCGTGGTCAGCGCGGTCGCCGCCCGGTCACCGCTGACGTCCTCAGCGTGGGGCCCGCGTGTCAGCGGCCCAACCAACTGCACCATGACGTCATGCTGACATCACGGTGGGGCCCAGCTGTCAGCCGTTCTCAGCCGTGCGTGATGACGTCACTGCTGACGTCATCCGAAGGGCCCACCTGTTAGAGAGACACATGCGCCGTGGACCAGGTCCACGGTGGACCGAGCCAAACCGTGCGCTGGGTCTATGGACCCGAGGTGATGTGGCGGTCTCTAATTGGTCCAGGTGTCATGCTAGCGCAATAAATCATTTTCCGAAAAAGAAATTATTTATTTAATTCCGTTTATTGACTTCAAATTTAGATTCAAACTTCAAACGCTTATAACTTTTGCAATTTAACTCCGATTTGAGTGCTTCAAATTTTTGAATTTGTATAAAATTGAGATCTACCTAATGGTGAATTTTATTTAATTTCTAGACAAAAGTTTTTCTCTGTAATATTATTTAATTGATTATTTAAACTTTAAACGCTTATAACTTTTGCGTTTTAACTCCGATTTCGCCGATTCAAATTCCTAAAAATTCATAAAATTATGCTCTCTTTGTTTATGGACTTCATTTGGATGTTTGGATACTTTTTGTCTACTGTTTTATTCATTTATTGCTATTTGCATGCGTTACGAGTAGACGTTGAAGTGCCCGAAGGCTTCGAAGTGGAAGTGTTGACCCAGGAGCCAGCTCAGGACCAAGATCAAGTGCTTTTTGAAGGAAAGTTGTGCTTTGACCATGTTGATCCCATTTTGAAATTAATTTGATTTAAATTATTGCATGCTAGTTCAATTATAAAGTGCTTTAATTGATTTTGGGAGATTAGTTAATTGCCTAGTTGCTGTATGCCACCTTGATATAGATAATTGTATGCGATAAACCCTTGTCACCCTAGTTGAGGATTAAATAGTTGGACATTATTAAATTGCCAACATGGGAATTTAGGTCGTTGTAGTATATTGCTTAGACCTGCTACGTGCTTATGACATGATTTTGGACAAACAAATGTTAATATTGACTTAATGATATATGGAACCTGTTTTGGAAAGATATCATGTGTTGTGATGTTGATGGCACGTGGTGCATGGTAATCAACTGGGGCTTTGATAAATAGATTTGGACCGGGGCATGTGGCAAGAATGATCGGGTGGGCCAGTTGTGGCATCGGGAGCGATGGTTTGGTTCTACGGGTAGTCATGCCCTGGTCAGCATAAGGACTTAACCTTGCAAGCCTTTGAACTGAGTTAATCGTGCAACCACATGTCCGTAATGGGACGGACCTAGTTGAGTAAGTTACTAATAACTTGCATGTGATACCTCGGGTGTCAACTACACCCTTTGTGTAGCTTGAAAGGGGGGCATACCAGTGCGATGGCATGGTACCCGTCCAACGGTATGTCGGTCTCATACTTCGCCTTTGTTAAGGGAAGGGATGGTGTATGGCAAAAACCGGAAAGGTTCACTTGCGTAGTTAGCCGTTTCCGAAAGGCTTTGTTACGATCACTCGCTCTTGTGGTGTTTGGCTGTATCTTGTGGGTAAAGTGCATAACCTCTGCAGAGTGTAAAATCTATTCGAATAGCCGTGTCTGCGGTATTGGACATTGCTCGGGGATTACAGTCAAGGGTTAGACTTTCTTGGAAATAACTTGAACTTGAGAGGGTTGGTTTGGTTAAATGATGATGTCGATGGAAATGTGTACTAGGAATGGGAAAGATGTTTATTTAACTCCTGGAAAAGTTATTGATCTAATACTTGTTTTTGCTGCTTTCGAATCTACTTATGATACTTGTCAAATGCTATTTACTGCAATTATACCTAGAACTATTCCTTTGTATTAAGCCATGCATGTAGTATATTAGATTGCATTCTGTGCATGACTTGCTGAGTACCAAGTACTCACCCTTGCCACAAAACAACACCAGTTGAAGAAGAGGCGACGCCAGCTTTGGAGGAGGAATATCAGGAGGAGCCGTCTAACTAGGGATCGAGTCCAGTCAGTTGCCTGTGGATCGGCTATCCAGAGTCCTCTGTGTATTTCTGTACTAGTCCCAGATCAGTAGCTAGTACACACAGTCAAAAGTGATGAATCAACAACCATATCATGAACACATATAACTAAATAAGAATAATACTAGATAAAAGCAAAGACCTTATGGTCAAGGTTTACCATTACGGCCTGAACAGGCTGAACGACTTGAACAACCACGGCGGAAGATGAAAACACCAAAGCGACCCATCCAAATGCCCACAGGAAATCGAGTGGGGAGCGCGCCCTAGTCGTTGGAAATCTTGAACAGCTTCTTTCACTTCTGGGATAGGATTAGAGTGTAGCACGTGAGTACATAAAGTACTCAGCAAGTCTGGGAAAATATGCACAATGTAGGCTATCCAAAGATGGCTTAATATGGTTCTTTTGCACAAAGCCAAGTTTCATCAAATCATACTTGTTAATAAGTTTCACAAAGCATATTTGAGCAATTCTTTTTAATAATTGACTTATGTAATATTGAAGTGAAGGTTCTAACCACCACTCACTAATTTACAGGCTCTATCCGCCACATCTCAACAAAATCAGGGTTCAATCCAATCACATGGCTCTGTCTGGCACGGTTCACAAAATCAGGTTCCTTCCACCTACCTGGCTTTAGCCGCCAGAAGCACACCCGAGAGTTCTAACCGCTCTCGAATCCCAAAACAAACCATCATTTAGTTTGAAACCAAAAACCAAAGTCTACCAGTATAAAAGCATTCAGCAAGCTTTGCCTTTGACTGTAGGCACGGCTATTCGAATAGATTTAACTCTGCAGAGGTTGTACAGCTTTACCCACAAGACATGATATTCCCTTGATGCCATGTACAATTAACACACTTCCTTAGGTGTGCCGGCAGGGATATCATGACAAGGCCTTTACAATGTATACGCCTAACCTGACCCACCCGCTGAGGTTTCACCGCTGTTAGGGTTATATCCACCCAGTACAGAAGCCCCCTCTTGCGCCGTGTGAGAAAAACAACAGTGCCTCTTTCCGGCTCCCACATTCCACCGAGTGGTGAGTCTAAGTCAGGTTTCTACAAATTAGTTAGCCAGGTCGTGCCCACTTTGACATGTGGTTGTACGGTTATGCTTAGAATGGAGACAGTCATAAGCGTCGATCCTTAATTGACTTGGGGCGGTACTTGCGAAATGAAAGCTAGCACTCCATCCGCGCCCACCAGACAAACCATTCCGCCCCAGTTCAAAACCATTTTTCATTTTATTTTTATTTTGCAAACCAACGGCAATACTCCTTGCCTATAACTTTCAACACAAGGTTTCAGGAGATAAATGAAATTCCCACCCATAGGTGAATACTGACCGTTTGCGAGTCTAAGCATTTCTACCGAACTATTCTATTCCACCAATAGTTTATTTTTATAAAATACAAATCCCCGGGTTTGATTACAATCCTTATAATCAACTGCGTATTCTCCAATAATCCCTCTATTGCCATAACTTTACAATCACAAGAATAATCCAATTCGATATAGTATCCAACAAGTAGGAAGTACATCATGGTACTATCATAACTCCAAAATCTTATGGAACCACAATCATGTTCATATATGAAATATTTCCCTTGAACTATACTTTCTATTATTGATTTATCCATCATTCATAAGACGATCCATATTATCATTCACTACGAAGATTTCACAAAATCATCTACTAAACCACTGAGAATACTCCACAATACTATCTCTAATCATTTAGAATACAATCCACCGATAATACTTCATAATACCATATATTTAATTATTCACACTATCCCCTCTAAATCATCTACTTTAATCCACCACGAATAATTCATAATCTCACCCCAAGCATCTTTCAAGAAAGATTCTATAAATTCAAGACTTCATTAATTCATCGACTACAACTATTTCCATAACCAATGATACTACGTTTACTAAACAAATCACCCATAATCGACATTATTCATAATTCCGCATAAATGGTTATCGCGATACCATAATTCAATAATCATCTACTTGCAATGATCCATCTAATCCATCATGCGTACTTCACAATACCATACATCCTCCACAATTTCCCCCAATTCATTATAATGTGAGCTACTATCACAATCTACGTCACAAGGTTCGATGATCACCATTCATAGATTCATCTCATATTACCACCCTTATATCATCACTAATGTTCAACTATTCTCCATTTACATTCCATACTAGTGATTCCATCCAAAAGGTCCTCCAAGCAGTCATTCCCCGAGTCAAAGATTATTTTCCCCAAAAACATTTATATTGGTGGATTACTATACTAGGGCGACAAAGGATCAGGAATAACAATATCAAGGAGGGATGGACAACAGGTATAACTAACAACCTAACGTTAACATCATTCTTTAATATAAATAGCGATGCAATTTGTAAGACAGGGTAAAACATTTAGAAAGCATAGGATCAACATGCGTCAAGGAGACTTGCCTTCTGTCGCGGCGGAGGTGTCGAACTCGGAAAACTCGGCGGCGAAATCGGTGGTCGCGGCGGGATCGTTGACTACACGCAAATCGAGGCAATAAATAAATAAAAGAAAAAAAATAAAATCTAAAAATTATAAAAATAATATTGGCAGGTAGATCTTCATTTTAGATGAATTTATAAATTTGAATGGAGTCAAACGGAGTTCGGACAGAAAAGTTATGAGCATCCGAAGTTTGGAAAATCAGGAAAATGGAAAACGAGGGGATATTCCTCGGAATATTCTGTTTCTTTATTTTCTGATTTTTGGGTTGGATTGAGTGTATGGCAGGTGGGCCCATGGCGTCATAGGGTAGAGAAGCTTCTTCTCTAAGCTTGTGGCCATGGCCATGGATGTGGGGAAATGGAGCTTGGAGGGGTGGAGGTGGGGTGCATGGCCGGGGGGGCTGCGAGAGCGAGCCGGCCGACGGCGGCCGGCGGCCGTGGCGCGGCAGTCTGCGAAGCGGGCGGCGCGATCGCAGCTGGCGAGCGAGCAAAGATCGTCGTGGGCGAGCTTAGGCTTGTGGCGCGGCGGCGCGGCTGGCAGCGACGCGGGCGTGACAGCGGATGGCGACGGCAACGGCCGGCCGGTGAGGCCCCAACAACAGTGAGCTCCAAACAAGAAAACAGAGAGCCCACTCACCACGAAAAATCCGATTTTTAACGCATTTTTGCATGGAATTGATCCAAACAAAAGCATGGATCGAGTAGATAACAACCTTAGGGAGTTATAGGAGGAAGGAATTGAGTTGGTTCTCACCGGAGACGATGAATTTCGCGATGAATGGAGCTTCGGCCGAATGAACAAAACCGAGAAATTCGTCGCCAATCCTTGATGCAACCTAAAATTGATGGTTGGGTTAGACTCGAGACTCATCCACGGTCACAAGGAATCAAGTGGCATGAAGAATGGCTCACCGGAGAAGGATCTACAAGCACGAACTCGAAGAACACCGAAAAAGTTCAACACGACGTCGGTTTTCTTGATCTCACGGGCACAAGAGTGGAGTAGATGAAAGGAGGAGCACACTCCCGGAACGGGGACTCTTATACGAAGAGAATGGAGGTGGTGGTGCGGCGTTTGGAGTTGAAACGGCCGAGTTAATGGCATTTGAGTGGATTTCGGTTTTTGCTCGGTTGTTCAACTTTCGGCGAGCTTTGGGATTAAAGATGGTGGGGAATGGGAAGATGACGCCGCTACGAATTCAACGGAACCGGCGCTTCGCAATTTGGAGTTGATTTGAGGGAGTTATGAGTGTTTGAATGCAACCCTAGCCATTAGAGCATGTTGAGAAGCTCTCTGTTCTTCCCCATGGCTAGAGGTAGAAGAAGGTGCACTATTCACTGCCACGTGGCACTCTCCCATTGGTTCTCCTTTACGCGAATAATCCGCCCTAGAGAAAAATTAGGAAAAATGGCCTAAAAATTCCAAAAAAATTCCTAGAGCCATTTTAGAGTATTTGGGACCCAATAAAATTGGTTCCGCTGAATTTGGATGATTTTTGTGGAATTGAATATTCGGGCGCGGATCGCACGGAATAAACAAAAGCCGCGCGAGATAAAATAGGAACGAAGGTCCAAAAATTCGGGGAATGATTTCAAAAATCATGTTGGAATAGTTGGAACACAATTGAAGTGGTTTTGGGATTTTTGGAGCAATTTTGGACTCGGGTGAAAATTCGGGTACCGGCGGAAACTGGAAATTCGATTTTTCAACCGGAGGGGAATTAAATCCCGATTTTGGAGGGGAATGGATGCCAGGTTAATATAAACACCAAAGAAAATCCAAACTTTTGTATTTAGTTTATTTAAATTAGGTTTTTCTCCAGAAAGCAAAAACTAGGGTGTTACAAACCTACCCCCCTTAGAAAGAATCTCGTCCCCGAGATTCGGACGGAGAAAGAGAAATATCGGGAAACTCTGCTCGGAGATCTTCTTCTTGTTCCCGGGTAGCTTCCTTCTCTGAACGATTGTTTCACGAAACATTGCAAAACTTGACCACCCGACTTCTGGTTCGACGCTCGGCTTTATCCACAATCCTGGCGGGATACTCCAGACATGACAGGTCTGTTTCTGGTTCCATATCTTTAAACAGCCTCTGATGCTCAGGCACTGCGCTACACTTGATTCTTGACGGCAGTTATCCGCATAGCTTGTCTATCTCGACTGGCGATCTTGATTTACACGGATGCATCGACCGCTCTTCGGCTTCTTTCGTAATATCAGGTCTCTTGATTTGTCCATTATCGGTCTCTTTCCCATACAAGGGTATTCCGCCTTTTCGCATCTGAGCTTCAAAAGGCGCCGCTTCACTTCGCCGAGATCGTTGTTATTCTGATCCCACGAACCTTGACACGTCAGCGCACACGCTCCCAACGCATCTTCTAAGATCTGACTGATTCTTTCCGTCTCGCCATCGGTCGGGGGATGGTAAGCAACACTGGAATTCCCATTCGTACCCCAAAACTTTATACCACTTCTGTCAAAACCTCGAGGGTAACTGAGAACCTCGATCTGACACGTCCTCCTTGAGCGCACACTGAAAATGCACTGCTTTAGCCACGCAAAGTTCCACAAGTTTATCACCAAATAGGGGTTATCTTCCACGGAACAAAGTGTGCAACTTTTGTCAACTTGTCCCCACTACCCCCCTTAGAAAGAATCATACCCGGGCTCAGTTCCAAAGGGTACAAGGGGGAAATTCCTTTTTCTTTCTTCCCATTTCCAAACAAAATCGGCAAGAGGTATAGCATTCCAATTGGTCTCCGATGTTCGGCTAATCCTTTCAAACTTGCTAGCATGGTCTCTTGCCTAACGCTCAATAAATCTTGAATGTCCGGTCTGGCTAAACTGGTATTTAGTATTTGCCTGAGGTTCAACTTACGTTTGGGGCTTCTAGTACCTTGAGACTTTAATTCTCATAGCAAGCCTACCACACTCATCTGGAGGTTGTTGTGTCGGGACCCCGAATTTGCAAATCCGGACCCTCTGTGTATTCAGCACTAGTCCAGGAACGCGCTAGTGCACACAGTCTTAACATTGGTAAATATCACAATCATACCACTCGATACCAAATAAGTACTTTATTTAAATATCCAAACTGGTTACTTGACCTTATGGTCAAGTTACAAATGTATGCCTCGTAAGGCGAAACTTATTCAGAGAAAAATAATAGCAGCGGAAAATCAAATAAACTTCGTGGCGCCATCCAGTATACCACAGCAACCGACCGGCTCGCATCCCTAAGTAGACGGATCCTCTTGGAGTTCCTCCTCCGAAGCTGGCGTAGTCTCCTCTTCAACTGGTGTTGTGTTGAGGCAAGGGTGAGTACTTGGTACTCAGCAAGTCATGCACAGAATGCAAGCTAATATACTATATGCATGGCTTGGTACAAAGGAATAGCTTAAGGTATATTCGCAGTAAACAGCATTTGACAAGTAGTATAAGTAGATTCGAAAGCAGTAGAAATAAGTAAAGCATAAATAACTTTCCAAGAAGTTTAATAAACATTTTCCCCATCCTAAACCACATTTCCATCATCTTCATTACTAAACCAAACCAACTTTTCAAATCCAAGTTATTTTCAGAAAATCTAACCCTTGACTGTAATTCCCGAGCATTGTCCAGTACCGTGGACTCGGCTATTCAAATAGATTCTACACTCTGCAGAGGTTATGCACTTTACCCACAAGATACAGTCAAACACCACAAAGGCGAGTTCAGTAACAAAGCCTTTGGAAGCCTCAAACAACACAGTGGTCCTCTCGGTTCGTGCTCTACACCATCCCTTCCCTTAGCCAAGACGGCGAAGTATGGGACCAACACACCGTTAGATGGGTATCTGGCCACACCACGATACGCTCCCCCATACAATCACACAACCGGTGTAATTGACACCTTGAGGCTCCACAAGCGAGTCCTTAGCAACTTAGTCAACTAGGGCCGTCCCATTCCAGCCATGTGGTTGCAAGTATGACCCAGTTCAAAGGCTTGCAAGGTTAAGTCCTTAGATTGACCAGGGCAAGACTACCCGAAAAACCAAATCAACATCCCCAATGCCACAACCGGCCACCTGATTACTCTTGCCACATGCCCCGATCAAATACATTTATCAAACCCAGTTGATTACCATGCACCACGTGCCATCAACATCACATGGTACTTTTCCAAAACAGGTTCAATATATCATTAAGTCAATATTAACATTTGATTGTCCAAAATCATGTTATGAGCACGTAAGCAGTCTAAGCGATACTACAACGATCTAAACCCATGTTGGCAATTTAATAATGTCCAACTAGTAATCCACAACTAGGGTGACAAGGGATCATGGCACATACTTAGATAATCAAGGTGTCATACAAAGAAATTGGTATTTATCTAACCCCCATGTTTAAACAAAGTATCTTTCTAATTGATCTAGCATGCAATAGTTTAAATCAAAATAGATTTTGAAATAGGATCAACATGGTCAAAGCACAACTTGCCTTCAAAAAGTACTTGCTCTTGGTCTTGAGTTGGATCCTGAGTCAATACTTCTCCCTCGAATCCTTCCGGCACTTCAACGTCTACTCGTAAAGCGTGCAAATAGCAAATACACAAATAAACAATAGGCAAAAACATCCCAAAACTCCAAATACAATCCAAAAACAGAGAGAACATAATTTTATGGATTTTTAGAAACTGGAATCGTCAAATTCGGAGTTAAGACGCAAAAGTTATGATTTATTAAAGTTTAAATAATCAATTAAATAATATTACAGAGAAAAACTTTAGTCCAAAAATTAAATAAAATTCATATTTAGGTAGATCTCAATTTTATACAAATTTAGAAATTTGAACCACTCAAATCGGAGTTGAAACGCAAAAGTTATAAGCGTTTGAAGTTTGAATCTAAATTTGAATCAATATTTCGAATTAATAAATCATTTTCTTTTGGAAATTAATTATTGCGTCGGCATGGACACGTGGCGATCTCTGATTGGTCCACGGTGTTTCTTGGACGCCAGCACCGAACGGCTCCACGATGGCGTCGGCGATGGCGTCATCATGCCACGTGGCATCACCGGGTGATGACACGTGTCATCTTGTCTTTGTGGATCGGCGCGACGGCGGCTTGGTCCACGGTGAATCCGGTCCACCGGACCGTGTCACCGACATGCGGACCCCACTTGTCCGGCGGCTTGGCTCATCTTTGGCGCGCGTGGCCAAGCACCGCGTGGCTCGATCGTGCCGTTGATTTGAAAATCAGCGGCCGCGATTAGATCTAGAATTTACGCGTTCCAAATCAAGACCGTCCGATCTGGGCCGTTCGATCTAGATCGGACGGTCCAGATCTAACCCTAAAGCTGCAACGCAACTAACCTCAACCGTACGATCTAAATCTAACGGTGAAAACCTAATCAGGGGCGGGAACAGTAACGGGCGACGTGGCCTCACCTCGTGCGTTGGATCTTGATCCAACGGTTCACCGAGCTCGCGGCAGCGATGGCGCGGCGGCGTTGCGGCTGCCGTGGCGAGGCAGCGACCACACTAACGGCGCTTGGGCGTCTCGGCCAAGTGAGTGCACCCAATAGGTGCGCCTTGACGCAAGGTTCTCGACCGGGCTTGAACGCAGCGGAGGATGACGAACGGCGCCGAACGAAGAAAAACCGCGGCACACCCCAACCGGCGAAATCGTGAGGCGACGGGCGGCGGCTTGGGCGTTGGAAACTAGGGCAACGGTGCGCACACGAACGGCGGTCCTCGGCGATAACCCACGCCTTAAATGGCCTCGGCATGCGCAAGACAAGGCGGAAACCTAACCAGGGCGGCGCTGCAGCGGCGGTGGAGTCCGGCTCGGTCACGGGAAGACGACGCAATCACGGCCGTCCACGCGTCCCGCTCAACGGCCCAGATTTCCCCGGCGCAACGGATCCGGACCGGATCCGGTTGGATCGGTGCGGCCAAATTCCGACCGTTGGATTTCGATCCAACGGTTCGGATCGATCAAGGTTCGACCGGATCACGTGGCTCGGGTCGGACTCGAACTCGAGTCTGACTCGGGCTCGGTCGGATGAAACGATACAAACCCCTCGCATTTTCCAGCGATTTAATATTTAAAATAATTCCCGATAATTCATTTAATTCATTAAAAATAGCAAAAGACTCGAGAAAAATTCCGTAAAAATTCTGGAAAATATTTTAGGTATTTGGGACTCAAATAAAATATTTCCAACAAAATTTTATTTGCAAAATTAAATTCTTTAATTATTTCAAAATGGAATAAATTCAAATAAATTCCAAATAAATCCAAATAAATTCCAGAAAATTCCAAAAATTCACCAAAGTGCCAAATCACATATGAATTTAAGAAAAGAAAAATTTTGGGGTGTTACAAACCTCCCCCCTTAATAGAATCTCGTCCCGAGATTCAGGCTTACTAAAGGAATAGGTTTGGAAACTCCTTCTTCAAATCCTCTTCGGCTCCCAAGTCGCTTCGCTCTCTGCATGGTTGCTCCTTTGAACTCTCTAAACGGGTTGACTTGTTTCTAGTTTCTCGATCCATTGTGTCTAGAATCCCCACGGGATACTCCTTATAGGTCAAATCCTCTTGCAACTCAATTGACTCTAGCGGTGTCTGCTCTCGGGAACTCGAAGACACTTCTTCAATCAGGACACATGGAATACATCATGCACTCCTCGCCAACGATCGTGGGCAACTCCACCGGTAAGCAACCGCCTCTGCGACTCAAAATCTTAAATGGTCCAACATAGCAGGGTGCAAGTTTCCCTTTGGCATGGAACCTCTTAACTCCCCGAGAGGCGTAACTCTGAGGTATACAAAGTCTTACGGTTCAAAACTCAAGTCTCGGCGACGATTGTCAAGATAACTCTTCCATCGCGATTGGGCTATCTTCAACCTTTCCCTAATCATGGCGACCGTTTCTTGACCTCTTGAAGAATATCAGGTCCAAGACACGGCGCTCGCGGTCTCATTCCAATTCAATGGCGTCCGACAGGTCGACCATACAAAGGCCTCGAAGGTGACATCTCAGAACTAGCCTCGATAACTATTGTTGTAATCGAACTCGGCATACGGCAAACTCTTATCCCAAGAGGTAGCATAAGCTAATGCACAAGCTCTCAACATATCCTCGAGAATCTGGTTGACTCTTTTCGATGCATCCATCCGTCTGCGTGGATGATAAGGCAGATCTTGAAGTTCAAGCGGGTTCCCATGGCTTCATGCAACTTATTCCAGAACCTTGAGGTAAATTGGGTACCTGCGTCTGATACAATCCTCTTTGGCACTCCGTGCAAGCAGACAATCTGATCATGTACAATTACGCTAATTTATCTCCCGAGTAAGTGGCCTTCACGGGGATAAAATGGGCTACTTTAGTCAAGCGATCCACTATAACCCATATGGAGTCATAACCTCCTTGAGTCTTCGACAAGCGGTAATGAAATCCATTCGATTTCCTCCCACTTCCACTCAGGTATTTTCAAATTTGTAGCAATCCTGCTGGTCTCTGATGCATTGCCTTGACTCTCTGGCATACGTCGCACAATGCAACATGCTCGGCAACTTCACGTTTCATACTCGGCCACCAGAATCTCTCCTTCAGATCCTGATACATCTTGGCGCTTCCAGGATGAATTGAGTACTTAGAGTCATGGGCTTCTTCCAAAATCAGTTGCTTTAACTCCTTTTTGTTAGGCACACAAATGCGATCCTTCATCCACAACGTGCCTTGCTCATCCAACTTGAAATCCTTTGCCTTGCCTTCCTCCATTTTGGACTTAATCCTGCGGATCTTGTCATCATCCTTCTGTCCTTCTCGGATCTGGTCCTCTAAGGTAGGCTTTACTTCCAATGCGGCCAAGAATCCGCTAGGTACAACCTCAATCTTCATCTTTTGAAAATCCTCACATAACTCATCCTGACTTATGGCTAGCAACGTACTCACGGTATGGCTTTTCCGACTCAGAGCGTCGGCTACTACGTTGGCCTTCCCGGGATGGTAATGGATTCCGACATTGTAGTCCTTGATCAACTCTAGCCATCTCCTTTGCCTCATATTCAGATCCGACTGGGTGAATATGTACTTAAGGCTCTTATGATCCGTATATACTTCACATCTGTTTCCAATCAGATAGTGACGCCATATCTTCAAAGCATGCACTACGGCAGCTAACTCTAAGTCATGTGTCGGATAATTCTCCTCATGCGGCCTCAACTGCCTTGATGCATAAGCGACGACCTTTCCGTTCTGCATCAGCACACACATCCAAGTCCTTGGCGCGATGCGTCACAATAAATATCGAAGCTTTGAGCAACATCCGGTAGAACTAACACCGTCTTGGCGTCAATCGCTTCTTCGACTCTCAAATCCTTTCTCACATTCTCAAGCGTCCATGCAAACTTCTTTTCCTTCTTCCCGATTGCGTAAGAGGTTTCGCAATTGTCGAGAAGCCTTCAATGAAACGGCGGTAGTATCCTGCCATTCCAAGGAAACTCCGAATCTGGGTCACAGTCTTCGGCTGTTCCCAATGTAACACAGCTTCTACTTTGCTTGGATCTACGGCGACTCCTTCTGCAGTCATTACATGTCCAAGAAACTCCACCTTGTCCTTCCAAAAATCACACTTGCTGAACTTGGCGAAAAGTTCTTGTCCCTCGCCTTTTCCAAAACTCGCCTTAAGTGTTCGGCATGTTCATCCTCTGTCTTGGAGTAGATTAGGATATCGTCTATGAACACGACGACAAACTTGTCCAAATACTCCATGAACACCTTATTCATCATATTCATGAAATAAGCTGGCGCATTCGTCAGCCCAAAGGACATAACTGTAAACTCGTAATGTCCATATCTTGACGAGAATGCTGATCTTGGAATATCTTACGATCGGATCTTCAATCGATGGTATCCGATCTCGAGATCAATCTTGGAGAAAACTCCGGCTCCTCTTAGCGATCAAACAAATCATCAATCCTGGGTAGCGGATACTTATTCTTCACGGTGACTTCATTGAGTGCACGGTAGTCAATGCACATCCACGAAACTCCGTCCTTCTTCTTGACAAACAAAGCGGTGCTCCCCACGGCGACGAACTTGGTACGATAAATCCTTTCTCCATTAACTCTTCCATTTGTTTCTTCATCTCTACCAACTCCTCGGTAGACATCCGATAGGGTCTCTTTGCTATCGGTCTTTGTGCAGTACCAGCTCTATCACAAACTCTATGTCCCTGTCCGGCGGCATACCAGGTAGATCTTCGGGAAAAACATCTGGGTACTCATTCACTACTAGGACATCCTCTATGCTGATTGCCTTGGTACTGTTAACCATCAATCGCCCATCTCTAAGCTGCAGTGGCTTGAAATTCCACTTTCTTCCCACACTGCTCTCAATCGAGATAGTCCTTTGTCCACAATCCAATACAGCCTTGTGCTTGGATAACCAATCCATTCCCAATATGACGTCTAAGGTCTGGGTCTCCAAAATTATAAGGTTTGCTAGGAACTCTATTCCATCTATTAGTATTCCCACCCCGGAACATCCTACTTCCGTTCGGAGTTCGGAACCAGGGGTTTGAACTAAAAGCATGCACTTAAGTCTTGCAATCCTTAAATCATTTCTAGTAGCAAAGCCTTGTGAAACAAACGAATGCGAAGCTCGAGTCAAACAAAATTGCAGGTGTCTTGAGTTAACAAGTAACTTACCCAAGACGACGTCCGTAGCATTCTTCGCAGTTGCATCTGCGGTGACATGGTTGACTCGGCCTCTCACCACGATGCCTGGGTGTGGCTCTCAGTGTCGGGCGTCCTAGCTGGGTGGTTCCTAGATTGAAGCGAATCGGGTCGCTCTTTGTCTTCTTTGGACAAGCTGTTGGCAAAGTGTCTGGCTTGTTGCAGTTATGTAACGTCTCTTGTTCCTTCTTATTGCACGGAGTAAGCGTTTCTAGCGAAGTGGGGTGCAGTAGTTCGATTGACAGGTCTTGGTGCTGGGGATGGTGTCCTTGTTGCATTCTGTGGTTGGAATCAAGAATTGATTTGGTGCAACTCTCAGCGTATGCGTTCCTGGCGTGATCCTTCTTTGTTGCATTCTGTGGTTCCTGTTCTCATCCAGTTCCTTGCGCTTGTCCTCAAGAATAAGTGCCTTATTCACCAGCTCTTGGAAATGCGGAAAGGTGTGGGTGATCAATCCTACTTGCAATCTGAGTTGAGTCCCTTCATAAAACGAGACTGCCTGGATTTATCCGTCGCTACATCCTCGGTGCGTGGCGTGCTAGGCTGTGTGAACTTGTTCAGGTAGTCGGCCACCGGCTGATTACCTTGCTTGATGCTCTGAACTCCTCCTTCTTAAGGTCCATGATTCCTTCGTGCACGTGATCTTGTCGGAATGCACCGTGAACTCTTCCCAAGTGATATCTTGAGGGTTCTCTGCGTGGCACGAAGTTCTCCCACCATTCGGCCTGTTCCTTCCAACTGATGAGAAGCGTAAAGTACCTTCTCATTCCCTATGCATTGAGCTATGTGTAGCTTCCTCTCAATTGATCTTAACCAATCATCGGCCTCCAATGGATTGGCATTCCCAGAGAAAGTGGGTGGGTGAGTACTCATGAACTCGGCGGCCTTGTATTACGGCGTGGTCCCGATTAACTTGATTAGCGGTGGCCTGAGCAAAGGACGTGCTGCATTTGTTGCATCATAGCATGCATCAAGCGAGTCTGAGCAGCAAGAAAGGCTCCAAAATTCTGCATATCAATCGGCGGTGCGGTGCTCCATCATTGGGGTTTCTGGCTGGCGAGAACCACTCCCATTGCCTCCAAAGTTTCCACGGGTGTTCACCATCTGTCGATTTGCTCTAGGTTTAGAGATGAGAGGGAAACAAGAATAGACAAGTAATATGGGACTTATGCGGGGCGAAAGGTGTAACTTTAAGGTCCAACTTTATTATTTAATAACTTGGTATGGCTGCTTACAATGCCTAAGGGCCTTGCAACACATACTGCACACTCAGCAAACAAAGCAAATCCAAATCGAACTAACTCTGGAGTCTAACGCCTAAAGGGTGACTCTTTATTCTATGACTCGACTCAGCGAAGGAGTCTCACTATAGAACCTATGCTCACTCATCGAGAAAACCTCCACGGCCTGGGTACGGTCTTTGTGGCATAGGCGCCGAAACGATCGCCATGTCCAAAGAATCGTGTCATCTGTGGTAGTCGAAGAAGCGATGTCCTCATCGAGATCCGACTCCTCCGGATCTGGCTCGTGTAGCTCGGAAATCTTGGCTGCAGTGCAGTCCGTACAAGGTCATCTCCAACTCGTCAATCCTTCGTAGAAGGTGTGCCACATACTCTTGAGCTTCCCGCCATCTGTTCTTCTCTCGCCGTGATCTCCTTGCGGGCCTTCGTAGCTCCTTGCTTGTATTATCTAGTACATCCTCCTGGCGACGACAAATCGTGCCAAGCGTGTAACCGTGGCATCCTCATCCTGAATCTCCTTCGGGTCAAGAAGGTTATCGCTGCGCGGATGATAACGGAACACCGTGCTCTCCAATTCTCTGGCGTAGATACGGGTAATGTGCCGCATTGCGCGTCGTGATACTTCTTGGATACCCATCTGCATTGTAGATCTCCTGGCAGTGCAGTGTATCGGGCGATTGCCTGGGCCCTTCTTCCTAGCAGGTACTTCAATCTTCACATCACAAGCCTTGATCAATCCCGCTTGTCTGATCACTTCCACTTGGTATTGGGGCTTCTCAAAATCTCCGAGAGTCTGTAGCATACGCCAAAGTTCTGCAGCGTGACCAACTCCCAGATCAACGTAGTTGAACTCTTCCTCCATCTGTCACAAGAGTGCTTTACGTAAGAACTCGGAAATTTTTTTTTTTTTAAATTGTGACAAGGTAAGGGAAAATTTCAGCAAGAGACAAGAAAAGAGAGAAGGGGATAAGTCAAGATGCCATTTCTTGTCTTCACAAATTTTTAGCTTTAGAAAGTAGGTTTTATCCTCACTACGACCATTCTAGCTTAGGGTTGAGCCTACAGTCAAGTATGGCTCTGATACCACCTTTGTCGGGACCCCGAATTTGCAAATCCGGACCCTCTGTGTATTCAGCACTAGTCCAGGAACGCGCTAGTGCACACGGTCTTAACATTGGTAAATATCACAATCATACCACTCGATACCAAATAAGTACTTTATTTAAATATCCAAACTGGTTACTTGACCTTATGGTCAAGTTACAAATGTATGCCTCGTAAGGCGAAACTTATTCAGAGAAAAATAATAGCAGCGGAAAATCAAATAAACTTCGTGGCGCCATCCAGTATACCACAGGCAACTGACTGGGCTCGCATCCCTAAGTAGACGGATCCTCTTGGAGTTCCTCCTCCGGCCGTGGCGTAGTCTCCTCTTCAACTGGTGTTGTGTTGAGGCAAGGGTGAGTACTTGGTACTCGGCAAGTCATGCCTGTAATGCAAGCTAATATACTATATGCATGGCTTGGTACAAAGGAATAGCTTAAGGTATATTCGCGATAAACTGATTTGACAAGTAGTATAAGTAGATTAAAGCAAGAGAAATAAGTAAAGCATAAATAACTTTCCAAGAAGTTTAATAAACATTTTCCCCATCCTAAACCACATTTCCATCATCTTCATTACTAAACCAAACCAACTTTTCAAATCCAAGTTATTTTCGAAAATCTAACCCTTGATTGTAATTCCCGAGCATTGTCGATCAAGTGGACTCGGCTATTCAAATAGATTCTACACTCTGCAGAGGTTATGCACTTTACCCACAAGATACAGTCAAACACCACAAAGGCGAGTTCAGTAACAAAGCCTTTCTAAGCCTCAAACAACACAGTGGTCCTCTCCGGTTCGTGCTCTACACCATCCCTTCCCTTAGCCAAGACGAAGTATGGGACCAACACACCGTTAGATGGGTATCGGCCACGCCCACGATACGCCCCGCATAATCACACAAACGGTGTAATCGACACCTGAGGCTCCACAAGCGAGTCCTTAGCAACTTAGTCAACTAGGGCCGTCCCATTCCAGCCATGTGGTTGCAAGTATGACCCAGTTCAAAGGCTTGCAAGGTTAAGTCCTTAGATTGACCAGGCAAGACTACCCGAAAAACCAAATCAACATCCCCAATGCCACAACTGGCCCACCTGATTACTCTTGCCACATGCCCCAGTCGAAATCTGTTTATCAAACCCCAGTTGATTACCATGCACCACGTGCCATCAACATCACATGGTACTTTTCCAAAACAGGTTCAATATATCATTAAGTCAATATTAACATTTGATTGTCCAAAATCATGTTATGAGCACGTAGCAGGTCTAAGCAGTATACTACAACGATCTAAACCCATGTTGGCAATTTAATAATGTCCAACTAGTAATCCACAACTAGGGTGACAAGGGATCATGGCACATACTTAGATAATCAAGGTGTCATACAGCAAATTGGTATTTATCTAACCCCCATGTTTAAACAAAGTATCTTTCTAATTGATCTAGCATGCAATAGTTTAAATCAAAATAGATTTCGAAATAGGATCAACATGGTCAAAGCACAACTTGCCTTCAAAAAGTACTTGCTCTTGGTCTTGAGTTGGATCCTGAGTCAATACTTCTCCCTCGAATCCTTCCGGCACTTCAACGTCTACTCGTAAAGCGTGCAAATAGCAAATACACAAATAAACAATAGGCAAAAACATCCCAAAACTCCAAATAAAATCCAAAAACAGAGAGAACATAATTTTATGGATTTTTAGAAACTGGAATCGTCAAATTCGGAGTTAAGACGCAAAAGTTATGATTTATTAAAGTTTAAATAATCAATTAAATAATATTACAGAGAAAAACTTTAGTCCAAAAATTAAATAAAATTCATATTTAGGTAGATCTCAATTTTATACAAATTTAGAAATTTGAACCACTCAAATCGGAGTTGAAACGCAAAAGTTATAAGCGTTTGAAGTTTGAATCTAAATTTGAATCAATATTTCGAATTAATAAATCATTTTCTTTTTCGGAAATTAATTATTGCGTCAGCATGGACACGTGGCAGTCTCTGATTGGTCCACAGTGTTTTGCTGACGTCAGCACCGAACGGCTCCCACGATGACGTCAGCATGACGTCATCATGCCACGTGGCATCACCCGGGTGATGACACGTGTCCGCATCTTGTCTTTGTGGATCGGGCGCACAAAGACGGCTTGGTCCACGGTGAATCCGGTCCACCGGACCGTGTCACCGACATGCGGACCCCACTTGTCGCGGCTTGGCTCATCTTTGGCGCGGCGTGGCCAAGCACACGTGGCTCGATCGTGCGTTGATTTGAAAATCAACGCCGCGATTAGATCTAGAATTTACGCGTTCCAAATCGGCACCGTCGACCGGGCCGTTCGATCTAGATCGGACGGTCCAGATCTAACCCTAAAGCTACAACGCATTCAACCTCAACCGCATTTATCTAAATCTAACGGTGGAAACCTAATCGAGGGGCGAGAGCGATAGCAGGCGGCGTGGCCTCACCTGCGTGCGTTGGATCTTGATCCAACGGTTCACCGAGCTTCATGGACGACGATGGCACGCGCGGCGGCGGCTGCCGGGCGCCGAGGACAGCGACCACACTAACGGCGCCGGGCGTCTCCGCCAAGTGAGTGCACCCAATAGGTGCGCCTTGACGCAAGGTTCTCGAACCGGCTTGAACGCGGCGGAGGATGACGAACGGCGCCGGAAGCGAAGAAAACCGCGGCACACCCCAACCGGCGAAATCGTGAGGCGACGGCGGCGCTTGGTCGTTGGAAACTAGGGCAACAGGTGCGCACACGAACGGCGGTCCTCGGGCGATAACCCACGCCTTAAATGGCCTCGGCATGCGCCAAGACAAGGCGGAAACCTAACCGGCAGCGGCTACGCGGCGGTGGAAGTCGGCTTCGATCACGCAGGAAGACGACGCCAATCACGGCCGTCCACGCTGTCCCGCTCAACGGCCCAGATTTCGGGCGCAGCGGATCGGACCGGATCCGGATCGATCGCGGCCAAATTCCGGCCAGTTGGATTTCGATCCAACGGTTCGGATCGATCAAGGTTCGACCGGATCACGTGGCTCGTCGGACTCGAACTCGAGTCTGACTCGGGCTCGATCGGATGAACAGTACAAACCCACTCGCATTTTCCAGCGATTTAATATTTAAAATAATTCCCGATAATTCATTTAATTCATTAAAAATAGCAAAAGACTCGTAAAAATTCGGAAAAATTACGAAAATATTTTAGGGTATTTGGGACTCAAATAAAATATTTCCAACAAAATTTTATTTGCAAAATTAAATTCTTTAATTATTTCAAAATGGAATAAATTCAAATAAATTCCAAATAAATCCAAATAAATTCCAAAAAATTCCAAAAATTCACCAAAGTGCCAAATCACATATGAATTTAAGAAAAGCAAAATTTTGGGGTGTTACATGTTGTTTCTTAACTGGATTAGCTGATGCCTTTCAATCCGGTTAACTTCGAATTCAACAAATCTTTTCACGGTTTAGATAAGAACTATGGCTTTACTGCCATCCTTTAAACATCCCAGTACTGGTGCCCAAATACAATTATGTTTCAAGAACTATCAACAGAAATCCACTTCCACAATTATAATTCTTCCAAACCTTTATTGATAACAATACTGACGATTACATCTTACAGACTGATCATTACACAACTCTTTTATTTTATTCCTTAGAAGAGGTATGGTGCTACTGAATGTACCACCCCCTAGCAGTTATTGATAACATCAAGTTCCAGGTGTCTCTTCTTCAACTTCTTGGATCATAGGCGGACCTAATGTCCTATACCGCAGAATCTGTGACAGAAGTTTCCGATTGCGCCTTCCACCTGCTGCTGGGGTTATAGTCTGAAGAAGAACCGCATCTGGAATGTTGGGGTTGGAAGTAGATGCCTGATGTCCTTGCATCACTGGTTGCACTTCTGATCCTAGGGTCTTGATTAAGGCTACTTCCGGTGCCTGGTTGAGTTGAAATTGGTTCACACGAAGCCGAGAACTACTGGCTACATGTTGCTCTTGACTTACTACCTTCCTTTTGCGGAAATCCGGTTGACGACAGTTGTCTTCCAGGGAAAGTGCTTTGCCTTTGCTAGGTTGATGAATCTTCGCTACTTGATGCAGCTTATGAGGTACTTCCGCACTGACTCTTGATGCTGGAACTGGTTGTGGTGATAATAATTTTTGTTTTCCCAAGGGACATTGTTTCACATAATGCCCTTCCTTACCACAAAAGTTGCAAACCTTGTACTGAATCTTCTTCCTTCGAGGGCACCTGCGGAATTAGTGTCCATTTCTGTTGCAATGCCTACAATGGGTATCTTCTTTGGTCTTACCCTTTTGGGGACATTCATAGGCAACATGTCCTTTTTCACCACATCGATAACAGATGACCAATTCCCCTAAGTGAAGGTCTACCAGAGGGGTATTGCTAATGCCATCGTCTCCACATAATACTACTGGAGGGTTGGTCTTCCGTAACTCATCAGAAGGGTACTGCTGAGGAGTTATAGTTGGAGGGACCCTAGAGGCTTGATTGTTCAGTTGTTGTATCATCAATTGCATGAGCTGTGTCTGAGTCACCAGGAACTGATTCATATTCTGAAGAAATGCTGTTATCACCTCGGACGGTTGCTGGTTAAGCTCGGCAGTAGCACTGACATTAACAGCCGGAACTTCCCTGGTGGTAGCATTGTTGTTGGCCATAGCATTGGGATTTGATGCATCAGCTTCTTTGTTGACGTTAGCACTGCAATTCTTCTCCATCTGACGGTAGAGCAAGACTTCCAGATGAGAGGGAAAAGCACAGACGAGAGAGAAAGGGGAGGTTCTAACAACACTCAACCACGAAAATCAAAACGTTTTTAACACCAAGCAAATCAACTCGTCTACTCGGTAAAACTACTCACTCTACGGAACAAGGCGGCTCAAACCCGGAACGAATCTTGGCCACTAAACCTACAGGGTTAGTCTACGGTCAACCTTGCTTCTTTGGTCTTTGACGATCAAGGTTGGATCCTCACCATGAAGACACACCACTTCTCTAGCAACTCTTGCAGACTTGCTCCTCTTGAGTCATCAAATCTTGAAGTCGGAAGTGGGAACTCGATTACCCTAATATAGAAGTTGTTAAGGGAGGTATAGTCCAATTTTCATTCCAAAAAAGAGAAGAAGCAACCACCGGGGAAGATAAGAAAAGAAAGAGAGAAAAGACGAGAATAGGACTTTATTTGATTTTTCTTTTTAGAACATAAGTTTTGAAGCTTCCTAAAAACGACCATTCTAACTAAGGGCACATCCTACAGTCGACCTGGCTCTGATAAAACCTTTGTAGGCCCCCGGATCGGCTATCCGGAGTCCTCTATGTATTTCTGTACTAGTCCCAGATCAGTAGCTAGTACACACAGTCAAAAGTGATGAATCAACAACCATATCACGAACACATATAACTAAATAAAAATAATACCAGATAAAAGCAAAGACCTTATGGTCAAGGTTTACCATTACGGCCTGAACAGGCTGAACGACTTGAACAACCGCAGTGGAAGACGAAAACACCAAAGCGACCCATCCAAATGCCCACAGGCAATCGAGTGGGGAGCGCGCCCTAGTCGTTGGAAATCTTGAACAGCTTCTTTCACTTCTGGGATAGGATTAGAGTGTAGCACGTGAGTACATAAAGTACTCAGCAAGTCTGCAAAAATATGCACAATGTTGGCTATCCAAAGATGGCTTAATATGGTTCTTTTGCACAAAGCCAAGTTTCATCAAATCATACTTGTTAATAAGTTTCACAAAGCATATTTGAGCAATTCTTTTTAATAATTGACTTATGTAATATTGAAGTGAAGGTTCTAACCACCACTCACTAATTTACAGGCTCTATCCGCCACATCTCAACAAAATTAGGGTTCAATCCAATCACATGGCTCTATCTGCCACAGTTCACAAAATCAGGTTCCTTCCACCTACCTGGCTTTAGCCGCCAGAAGCACACCCGAGAGTTCTAACCGCTCCCGGACCCCAAAATAAACCATTGTTTAGTTTGAAACCAAAAACCAAAGTCTACCAGTATGAAAGCATTCATCAAGCTTTGCCTTTGACCGTAGGCATGGCTATTTGAATAGTTTTAACTCTGCAGAGGTTGTACAGCTTTACCCACAAGACATGATATTCCCTTGATGCCATGTACAATTAACACACTTCCTTAGGTGTGCCGGCAGGGATATCATGACAAGGCCTTTACAATTTATACGCCTAACCTGACCCACCCGCTGAGGTTTCACCGCTGTTAGGGTTATATCCACCCAGTTGTCGGGACCCGAATTTGCAAATCCGGACCCTCTGTGTATTCAGCACTAGTCCAGGAACGCGCTAGTGCACACAGTCTTAACATCGGTAAATATCACAATCATACCACTCGATACTAATAAAGTACTTTAATTAAATAGTCAAACTGGTTACTCGACCTTATGGTCAAGTTACAAATATACGCCACGCAGGGCGAAACTTATTAAGAGAGAAATAATAGCAGCGGAAAATAAGATAACTTCGTGGCGCCATCCAGTATACCACAGGCAACTGACTGGGCTCGCTCCCTAAGTAGACGGTTCCTCTTGTAGCTCCTCCTCCAAAGCTGGTGTAGTCTCCTCTTCAACTGGTGTTGTATTGTGGCAAGGGTGAGTACTTGGTACTCGGCAAGTCATGCATGTAATGCAAGCTAATATATTATATGCACGGCTTGATACAAAGGAATAGCTCAAGGTATATTTGCGAAACTTGACATTTGACAAGTTTTATAAGTAGATTCGAAAGCAGTAGAAACAAGTATGGCATAAATAACTTTTCACAGGTTTAGTAAACATCTTTCTCATCCTAATCCACATTTCTATCAACATCATTATTAATCCTACCCAACCTTTCAAGTCCAAGTTATTTTTGAGAAAGTCTAACCCTTGACTGTAATTCCCGAGCGATGTCCAATACCGCGGACACGGCTATTCGAATAGATTCTACACTCTGCAGAGGTTATGCACTTTACCCACAAGATACAGTCAAACACCACAAAGGCGAGTTCCCGTAACAAAGTCTTTCTAAACTTCTAACAATACAAGTGAGCCTCCCGGTTATTGCACACTAACCCTTCCCTTAGCTAAGGCGAAGTTTAGGCCAATCAACCGTTAGATGGGTACTGCCTCGGCCAGACGCCCCCCTGCACAACTTACACAAAGGGTGTAGTTGACCTCTGAGGTCCCACAGTGCACGTTATTAGCAACTTAATCAACTAGGTCCGTCCCATTACAGGACATGTGGTTGCAAGATTGACTCAGTTCAAAGGCTTGCAAGGTTAAGTCCTTAGGGTGACCAGGGCAAGACTACCCAAGAACCAAATCAACATCCCGGCCACAACTGGCCCACTGATCATTCTTGCCACATGCCCCTACTAAAACTATTTATCAAACCCCAGTTGATTACCATGCACCACGTGCCATCAACATCACATGATACCTTTACAAAATAGGTTCAATATATCATTAAGTCAATATTAACATTTGATTGTCCAAAATCATGTCATGAGCACGAAAGTGTGTCTAAGCAACATACTACAACGATCTAATTTCCCATGTTGGCAATTTAATAATGTCCAACTAGTAAACCACAACTAGGGTGACAAGGGTCATGGCACATATTTAATTAATCAAGGTATCATACAGCAATTTGGCATTTATCTAATTTCCCATATTTAAATAAAGTATTTTCTAATTGAACTAGCATGCAATAATTTGAACCAAAATAGATTTCAAAATAGGATCAACATGGTCAAAGCACAACTTGCCTTCAAAAAGTACTTGTTCTTGGTCTTGAGTTGGATCCTGAGTCAAGATTTTCTCCTTCGAATCCTTCCGGCACTTCAACGTCTACTCGTAAAGCGTGCAAATAGCAATACACGAATAAACAATAGGCAAAAAGTATCCAAACATCCAAATAAAATCCATAAACAGAGAGAACATAATTTTATGAATTTTTAAACTCTGGAATCGTCAAATTTGGAGTTTAAATGCAAAAGTTATAGCATTTTGAAGTTTAAATAATCAATTAAATAATATTACAGAGGAAAACTTTGGTCCAAAAATTAAATAAAATTCATAATTAGGTAGATCTTAATTTTATACAAATTTATAAATTTGAATCACACAAATCGGAGTTGAAACGCAAAAGTTATAAGCGTTTGAAGTTTGAAACAAAATCTGAAATCATTACTTCGAATTAATAAATCATTTTCTTTTTCGGAAATTAATTATTGCGTCAACCTGGGCACGTGGCAGCCTCTGATTGGACGGCTGACGTCAGCCGGTCCATGGGCTCAGCCCACGGCTTGGCTCGGTCCACGGTGGACTTGGTCCACGACTCCATGTGTCGCTGACAGGTGGGACCCACTGTGACGTCATTGCTGACGTCAGCGCACTGCTGGGACAGCCGCTGACATGCGGGCCCGCCATGACGTCAGCGTGACGTCATGGTGCAGTTTGGCTGGGTCGCTGACATGCGGGCCCCGCGTGTCAGTGACCCACACACGCGCGCGTGGGCGCGGCGGCTCGGCTCCCCGGACACGTGGCACGATCGTGTCCGTTGATTTGAAAATCAACGGCCGCGATTAGATCCAGGGTTAACACGTTGAAAACTACTCGGTGATCGTGGGCCGTTCGATCTAGATCGGACGGTCCAGATCTAATCCTACGTTAACACTGCTACGGCACGTGGTGATCGTGGCCCGTTGGATCTTGATCCAACGGTCCAGATCTAATCGGGTTTGGAAACACGTGAACTCACCTCAACCGCACGATCAAGATCGGACGGCGCACAGAGCTCGCGAGGGCTGATGGCGGTGCGGTGGTCGGGGACGAACGGAGCTGGGGAAGGCGACCTTCGAAGCGGCGTTGCGGTGCTCCTCCGGCGAGATGGGTGCACGGCTCGGGCGCGTCTCGACGAGAGGTTTCCAGATATGGGCTTGGTGTCGACGGAGCGGCTCTGGACACGGCGGAGGACGGCAGAAACCACCGTGGAGACCCAACCAACTCCGGCGAGCAATCGGACACGAACGGCGGCGGCTAGGGTTTCGGGAGGTGGGGCAAAAGGTGCGCATGGTTGAAGCGAACCTCGGATGATGACCCACGCCTTAAATGGCCTCGACATGCGCGCACAAAACGGAAACCTAACCGAACGCGGCGGCTATGCGGCGGCGGAGTCCGGCTCGGTTTCGGCGGAGACGACGACGCACGGCCGTCCACGTGGCACGATCGACGGTCACGATCGCGTGGGTGCGATCGGATCCGACCCGGACTCAGCTTGAACCGGTGCGGTCCAATTTGGACCGTTGGATCTCGATCCAACGGTCAGGATCGAATGGGGTTCGGTCAAGTCACGTGGCTCGGGTCGGACTCGAGTCGGACTCGGACTCGGGTCCGGTCGGATGAACAGTGCAAACCCGGTTTGGATTTTCCAGCGATTTAATATTTAAAATAATTCCCAGTAATTCATTAAAAATAGCAAAAGACTCAAAAAAATTCCAGAAAAATTATGGAAAATACTTTGGGGCATTTAGGACTCAAATAAAATATTTCCAACAAAATTTTATTTGCAAAGTTAAATTCTTGAATTATTTCAATATGGAATAAATTCAAATAAATTCCAAATAAATCAAAATAAATTCCAGAAAATTCCAAAAATTCACCAAAGTGCCAATTCACACAAGAATTTAAGAAAAGCAAAATTTTGGGGTGTTACAAACCTCCCCCCTTAGCAGAACCTCGTCCCCGAGATTCAGGGCTTACTAAAGGAATAGGTTCGGAAACTCTTTCTTCAAATCCTCTTCGCGTTCCCAAGTCGCCTCGCTTTCTTCATGGTTGCTCCACTGAACTCTACAGAAATGGGTTGACTTGTTCCTCGTCTCTCGATCCATCGTGTCCAGAATCTTCACGGGGTGCTCCTTGTACGTCAAATCTTCTTGCAACTCAATTGACTCTAGCGGTGTCTGTTCCTCAGGTACTCGGAGACACTTCTTCGACTGGGACACGTGGAACACGTCATGCACTCCTGCTAATGACTGTGGTAACTCCAGCTGGTAAGCAACTTCGCCTCTGCGGCTCAAAATCTTAAATGGTCCAACATAACGGGGTGCGAGTTTCCCTTTGGCATGGAACCTCTTAACTCCTCTGAGCGGCGTGACTCTGAGATACACGAAATCTTCTGGCTCGAAATTCAGGTCTCGGCGACGGTTGTCAGCATAACTCTTCTGTCGTGATTGGGCTATCTTCAATCTCTCCCTGATCATGGCACCGTTCTTGACTTCTTGAAGAATATCTCGCCCAAAGACACGGCGTTCAATTGTCTCATTCCAGTTCAATGGCGTCCGACAGGTCGACCATACAAGGCCTCAAAAGGTGACATCTCAGAACTAGCCTGGTAACTATTATTGTAATCGAACTCGGCATACGGCAAACTCTTATCCCAAGAGGTAGCATAAGCTAATGCACACGCTCTTAGCATATCCTCCGTAATCTGATTGACTCTTTCGGCCTGTCCATCCGTCTGCGTGGATGATAGGTACATCTTGAAGTTCAAACGGGTTCCCATGGCTTCATGCAATTTATTCCGAATCTTGAGGTAAATTGGGTACCTCTGTCCGATACAATCCTCTTTGGCACTCCGTGCAAACAGACAATCCTGGTCATATACAACTCTGCTAACTTATCTCCCGAGTAAGTGGTCTTCACGGGGATAAAATGGGCTACTTTGGTCAAGTGATCCACTATAACCCATATGGAGTCATAACCTCCTTGAGTCTTAGGCAAACCGGTAATGAAATCCATTCCGATTTCCTCCCACTTCCACTCAGGTATTCTCAACGGCTGCAACAATCCTGCTGGTCTCTGATGCATTGCCTTGACTCTCTGGCATACGTCGCACAATGCAACATGCTCGGCGACTTCACGCTTCATGCTCGGCCACCAGAATCTTTCCTTCAAATCCTGATACATTTTGGCGCCTGTGATGAATTGAATACTTGGAGTCATGGGCTTCTTCTAGAATCAACTGCTTCAGCTCCTTTTTGTTCGGCAAACAAATGCGATCCTTCATCCATAACGTGCCTTGCTCATCCAACTTGAAGTCCTCTGCCTTGCCTTCCTCCTTGATGGACTTGATCCTGCGGATCTTGTCATCATCCTTCTGTCCTTCTCGGATCTGATCCTCTAGGGTAGGCTTTACTTCTAATGCGGCCAAGAATCCACTAGGTACCACCTCAATCTTCATTCTCTGGAAATCCTCACATAACTCATCCTGACTTGTGGCTAGCAACATACTCACGGTATGGCTTTTCCGACTCAGAGCATCGACTACTACGTTGGCCTTCCCGGGATGGTAATGGATCCCAACATTATAGTCCTTGATCAACTCCAACCATCTCCTTTGCCTCATATTCAGATCTGACTGGGTGAATATGTACTTAAGGCTCTTATGATCCGTATACACTTCACATCTGTTCCCGATCAGATAGTGACGCCATATCTTCAAGGCATGCACTACGGCAGCTAACTCTAGGTCATGCATCGGATAATTTTCCTCATGCGGCCTCAACTGCCTTGATGCATAAGCGACGACCTTTCCATTCATGCCAGACAAGACACATCCAAGTCCTTGGCGCGATGCGCCACAAGAAATATCAAAGCTTTGATTAACATCCGGTAGAACTAACACCGGCGTTGATGTCAATCGCTTTCTTGATTCTTGAAAACCTTTCTCGCACTCTGGCGTCCATGCAAACTTCTTCTCCTTTTTCAGCAATTGCGTGAGAGGTTTCGCAATTGTCGAAAAGCCTTCAATGAAACGGCGATAGTATCCTGCCATTCCAAGAAAACTCCGGATCTGGGTCACAGTCTTCGGCTGCTCCCAATGTAACACAGCTTCTACTTTACTTGGATCAACGGCGACTCCTTCTGCGGTCATTACATGTCCTAGGAATTCCACCTTGTCCTTCCAAAAATCACACTTACTGAATTTGGCGTAGAGTTGCTGTTCCCTCAGCTTTTCCAAAACTCGCCTCAAGTGTTCGGCATGTTCATCCTTTGTCTTGGAGTAGATTAGGATATCATCTATGAACACAACAACAAACTTGTCCAAATATTCCATGAACACCTTATTCATCATATTCATGAAATATGCTGGCGCATTCGTCAGACCAAAGGACATAACTGTAAACTCGTAATGTCCATATCTTGACGAGAACGAGGTCTTCGGAATATCCTCTGATCGAATCTTCAACTGATGGTATCCCGATCTTAGATCAATCTTGGAGAAAACTCCGGCTCCTCTCAGCTGATCAAACAGATCATCGATCCTGGGTAACGGGTACTTATTCTTCACGGTGACTTCATTGAGTGCACGGTAGTCGATGCACATCCTGAAACTCCCGTCCTTCTTCTTGACGAACAAAACTGGTGCTCCCCACGGTGACGAACTCGGTCTGATAAATCCTTTCTCCATTAACTCTTCAAGTTGTTTCTTCATCTCTACCAATTCCTCGGTGGTCATCCGATAAGGTCTCTTTGCTATCGGTGCTGTACCAGGTACAAGCTCTATCACAAACTCTATGTCCCTGTCTGGCGGCATACCGGGTAGATCCTCAGGAAAAACATATGGGTACTCATTCACTACTGAGACATTCTCTATGCTGATTGCCTTGGTGCTGTTAACCATCAACTGTCCATCTCTAACGGTGGTAGCTTGAAATTCCACTTTCTTCCCACACGGGCTCTCAACTGAGATAGTTCTTTGTCCACAATCCAATACAGCCTTGTGCTTGGATAACCAATCCATTCCCAAAATAACATCTAAGGTCTGGGTTTCCAAAATAATAAGGTTCGCTAGGAACTCTATCCCATCTATTAGTATTCTCACCCCGGAACATCCTACTTTCGTTCGGAGTTCGGAACCAGGGGTTTGAACTAAAAGCATGCATTTAAGTTTTGCAATCCCCAAGTCATTTCTAGCAGCAAAGCCTAGTGAAACAAACGAATGCGAAGCTCCAGAATCAAACAAAACTGTCGCAAGTAATGAGTTAACAAGTAACTTACCCAGTACGACGTCCGTAGCATTCTGCAGTGCATCTGCGGTGACATGGTTGACTCGGCCTCTCACCACCGTCTGGGGTGTGGCCCCTGGTGCTGGCGTCCTAGCTGGTGTGGATCCCAAATTAAAGCGAACTGGGGTCACTCCTGCTGTCTTCTTTGGGCAACTGTTGGCAAAGTGTCTCGGCTCATTCGATTGTAGCAGCGTCTCACTTGTTCCTTCTTTATTTGCTCAAGCGGCGTTTCTAGCTGGTGCTGGGGTCTGATAGTTCTGATTGACGGGTCTTGGTGCTGGTGACGGTGTCTTTGTCGTATTCTCCGGCTGGAATCTGAAAAACTGATTTGGTGCAACTCTCAGGCGCTGTTGCATTCCCTGGCGTGATCCCTGCTGTTGCATCCTGCGCTTCCTGTTCTCATCCAGTTCCTTGCGCTTGTCCTCAAGAATAAGCGCCTTATTCACTAGTTCCTGGAAATCTGGAAAGGTGTGGGTGATCAATCCCACCTGCAATCCTGAGTTAAGTCCCTTCATGAAACGAGACTGTCTGGCTTTATCTGTCGCAACATCCTCAGGTGCGTAGCGAGCAAGCTGTGTGAACTTGTTCAGGTATTCGGCCACAGGCTGATTACCTTGCTTCTGTGCTCTGAACTCCTCCTTCTTGAGATCCATGATTCCTTCAGGCACGTGATACTGACGGAATGCAGCTGTGAACTCCTCCCAAGTGATGTCCTGAGGGTTCACTTGCGTGGCACAGAAGTTCTCCCACCATTCGGCGGCTGTTCCTTCCAACTGATGAGAAGCGTAGAGTACCTTCTCATTTCCTATGCATTGAGCAATGTGTAGCTTCCTCTCAATTAACCTTAACTACCGCCGGCCTCCAACGGATTGGCATTCCCGAGAAAAAGTGGGTGGATGGGTCCTCATGAACTCGGCAGCCTTGTATTCTCGGCGTTGTCCCCGATTGACTTGATTAGCAAAGTGGCCTGAGCAAAGGACGTGTTGCATCTGTTGCATCATAGCATGCATCAACTGAGTCTGAGCAGCAAGAAATGCTCCAAAATTCTGCATGTCTAGTGGCGGTGCTGGTGCTCCATCATTGGGGTTTTCTGTTGGGTGAGAACCACTTCCATTGCCTCCAAAGTTTCCGCGGGTGTTCACCATCTGTCGGTTGCTCCAAGACTTAGAGATGAGAGGGAACAAGAATAGGCAAGTAATAGGGAAACTTATGCGGGGGAAAAGTGTAACTTAAAGTCCAACTTTATTAACTAATGATATCAATAACTTGGTATGGTTGCTTACAATGCCTAAGGGCCTTGCAACACATACTGCACACTCAGCAAGCAATGAAAATCCAAATCGAACTAACACTGGAGTCTAACGCCTAAAGGGTGACTCTTTATTCTATGACGCGACTCGGCGAAGGAGTCTCACTATAGAACCTACGCTCACTCATCGAGAAAACCTCCACGGCCTGGGTACGGATGCTGCGGCATAGGCGCGAAACGATTGCCATGTCCAGCAACTGTGTCATCTATGGTAGTCGAAGAAGCAGTGTCCTCCTCAAGTTCTGGCTCCTCCGGGTCTAGCTCGTGCAGCTCGAGCATTGGCTCCGGCTCTGGTGCGTACAATGCCATCTCTAACTCTCCAATCCTTTGCAGAAGGTGTGACACATACTCTTGAGCTTCCCGCCACCTGTTCTTCTCTGTCGTAATCTCCTTGCGGGCCTTCTGTAGCTCCTTGCTTGTATCATCGAGTACATCCTCCTGGGCGACAACAAGTCATGCCAACTGTGTGACCATGGCATCCTCATCCTGAATCGCCTTCGGGTCAAGAAGGTTATTGCTGCACGGATGATAACAGAACACCGTGCTCTCCAACTCTCTGGCGTAGATACGGGTAATGTGCCGCATTGCTCGTCGTGATACTTCTTGGATACCCATCTGCATTGTAGACCTCCTGGCAGTGCAGTGTATCGGGCGATTGCCTGGGCCCTTCTTCCTAGCAGGCACCACAATCTTCACGTCGCAAGCCTTGATCAATCCTGCTTGTCTGATCACTTCCACTTGGTATTGTGGCTTCTCAAAGTCTCCGAGAGTCTGTAGCATACGCCAAAGTTCCGCGGCGTGACCAACCTCCAGATCGACGTAGTTGAACTCTCCCTCCATCTGTCACAAGAGTGCTCACGTAAGAATTCGAAATTTTTAAATCGTGACAAGGTAAGGGAAAAATTTCAGCAAGAGGCAAGAAAAGAGAGAAGGGGATAAGTCGAGATATCATTTCTTATTTTGACAACTTTTTAGCTTTTAGAAAATAGGTTTTAACCTCTCTACGACCATTCTAGCTAGGGTTGAGCCTACGGTCAGTATGGCTCTGATACCACCTCTGTCGGGACCCGAATTTGCAAATCCGGACCCTTTGTGTATTCAGCACTAGTCCAGAACGCAGCTTAGTGCACACAGCCTTAACATCGGTAAATATCACAATCATACCACTCGATACTAATAGAGTACTTTAATTAAATAGTCAAACTGGTTGCTCGACCTTATGGTCAAGTTACAATATATCGCCTCAGGCGAAAACTTATTAAGAGAGAAATAGTAGCAGCAGAAAATAAGATAACATCGTGGCGCCATCCAGTATACCATAGGCAACTGACTGGGCTCGCTCCCTAGGTAAACGGTTCCTCTTGGAGCTCCTCCTCCAAAGCTGGTGTAGTCTCCTCTTCAACTGGTGTTGTATTGCGGCAAGGGTGAGTACTTGGTACTCAGCAAGTCATGCACAGAATGCAAACTAATATACTATATGCATGGCTTGATACAAAGGAATAGCTCAAGGTATATTTGCAGTAAACAGCATTTGACAAGTAGCATAAGTAGATTCAAAGCAAAGAGAAACAAGTAAAGCATAAATAACTTTTCAAGGGGTTTAGTAAACATCTTTCCCATCCTAATCCACATTTCTATCAACATCATTATTAATCCAACCCAACCTTTCAAGTCCAAGTTATTTTTGAGAAAGTCTAACCCTTGACTGTAATTCCCGAGCGATGTTCAATACCGCGGACACGGCTATTCGAATAGATTTTATACTCTGCAGAGGTTTTGCACTTTACCCACAAGATACAGTCAAACACCACAAAGGCGAGTTCCCGTAACAAAGTCTTTCGGAAACTTCTAACAATACAGGTGGTCCTCCCCGGTTGTTGCACACTAACCCTTCCCTTAGCTAAGGCGAAGTTTAGGCCAACCAACCGTTAGATGGGTACCTGGCCTCACTCTGCAGACGCTCCCCGTACAACTTACACAAAGGGTGTAGTTGACCTCCTGAGGTCCCACAGGTACGTTATTAGCAACTTAGTCAACTAGGTCCGTCCCATTACATACATGTGGTTGCACGTTAGACCCAGTTCAAAGGCTTGCAAGGTGAAGTCCTTAGGGTGACCAGGGCAAGACTACCCGAAGAACCAAAACAACATTCCGGTGCCACAACCGGCCCACTGATCATTCTTGCCACATGCCCCTGGCCGAAAACTATTTATCAAACCCCGCTTGATTACCATGCACCACGTGCCATCAACATCACATGATACCTTTCCAAAACAGGTTCAATATATCATTAAGTCAATATTAACACTTGATTGTCCAAAATCATGTCATGAGTAATGAAAGTGTGTCTAAGCCATATACTACAACGATCTACTAACCCATGTTGGCAATTTAGTAATGTCCAACTAGTAATCCACAACTAGGGTGACAAGGGGTCATGGCACATATTTAAGTAATCAAGGTGTCATACAGCAATTAGGCATTTATCTAATTTCCCATAATTAAGTAAAGCATTTTCTATTTGAACTAGCATGCAATAATTTGAACCAAAATAGGTTTCAAAATAGGATCAACATGGTCAGAGCATAACTTGCCTTCAAAAAGTACTTGTTCTTGGTCTTGAGTTGGATCCTGAGTCAATACCTCTCCTTCGAATCCTTCCGGCACTTGAACGTCTACTCGTAAAGCGTGCAAATAGCAATACACAAATAAACAATAGGCAAAAGCATCCCAAAAATCCAAATAAAATCCATAAACAGAGAGAACATAATTTTATGAATTTTTAGGAACTTGAATCGCTCAATTCGGAGTTAAAATGCAAAAGTTATAATTATTTAATGTTTAAATAATCAATTAAATAATATTACAGAGAAAAACTTTAGTCCAAAAATTAAATAAAATTCATAATTAGGTAGATCTCAATTTTATACAAATTTAGAAATTTGAATCACTCAAATCGGAGTTGAAACGCAAAAGTTATAAGCGTTTGAAGTTTAAATCAAAATCTGAAATCATTATTTCGAATTAATAAATCATTTTCTTTTTCGGAAATTAATTATTGCGTCGGCTGGACACGTGTCACCTCGATTGGTTGGTCGACGTCACCGGATCCATGGGCTCATTACGGCTTGGCTCGGTCCACGGTGAACTCGGTCCACAGTTCCATGTGTCGCTGACAGGTGGGTCCCCTCGGGTGACGTCATTTGGCGTCGGTAGGGGCTCACCACGGTCGGCGGTGGGGACCCACCGGTGACGTCATTGCCGACGCCACAGCTGGGGTGGCGGCCGACGTCGCGGGTTCGCCATGACGTCGGCGTGACGTCATGGTGTGGTTTGGCTGGCCGCCGACATGCGGGCCTCGCGTGTCGGCGTCCGCCACGGCGTGGAGTCGCGCTGGCCGCGCGATCGGCCTTTCCCGACGCTGGCGTGACGATCTCGGGCCGTTGATTCGAAAATCAACGGCCCGATTAGATTCGCTTTCACGCGTTTGGGTTAACGCTGCTTGATCTCGACCGTTGGATCTAGATCCAACGGTTGAGAATGGATCTGGAAATCGCACGTGGTTCTCACCGTGGGATGACGTGGCGCAATCTAGAGCGTTGGATCTGGATCGGACGGTGGAGCGAGCTCGGGGTCCGGCGATGGCTTGCGGCGGCGCTGGCTTGCCGGGGCTGGGGACGACGACCACGGCAACGGCGTTTCGGGCGTGCTCCGGCGATGTGAGAGGTCCCTTCCGACGCGGCTTGACCTCCCGGTTCCGGATCTGACCTCAACGGCGGCGGAGGACGGCGGACGGCGGCGGAAACAGCACTTAACCGCGGTGGAGCGCTACGGCAACTACGGCGAGCGATTGCGGCTAAACGGCGGCGACTCAGGCGACGTTGTCTAGGGCTACGGGTGCGCAATGAAACGGGCTTCACGATGGCGGCGACGCTGCAATAAATAGAGCCCTTGGCGTCCGTGAAACGCACGGAAACCGAGACCTGCTCCGTTGCGGCGGCGGACTCCGGCGGCGACTAGGATTGGATGACGTGGCACGCGCACAGCCGTTGGATCGAGATCCAACGGTGCGTGAGTTTGGATTCGGGTCGGACTCGGGCGAGCTGGCTGGCTCGGTCGGGCTCAGGTCCGGCGACGTGGCTCAATCGTGGCCGTTGGATCTTGATCCAACGGTCACACGCGTAGGGTTCGACCGAGTGGGTTTGGCTCAACCACGGGCTCGGGTCGGGTTCGGGTCGGACTCGAACTCGAGTCTGACTCGGGCTCGGTCGGAGGAACAATAACCGACCCGGTTCGATTTTCCAGCGATTTAATATTTAAAATAATTTCCAGTAATTCATTTAATTCAAGAAAAATAGTAAAATACTCAGAAAAATTCCCGAAAAATTCTGGAAAATACTTTGGGGCATTTTGGACTCAAATAAAATATTTCCAAAAAAATTTTATTTGCAAAGTTAAATTCTTTAATTATTTCAAAATGTAATAAATTCAAATAAATTCCAAATAAATCCCAGAAAATTCCAAAAATTCACCAAAGTGCCAAATCACACGTGAGATTTAAGAAAGCAAAATTTTGGGGTGTTACACATAATGATGAATTTTATTTAATTTTTGGACATAAGTTTTCTCTTTTTATATTTATTTAATTAATTTTACAAACTTTACATGGGTATAACTTTTGCGTTTTAACTCCGATTTGGACGATTCAAATTTCTAAAAATTTATAAAAATGTGTTCTCTCTGTTTATGAAGTTTATTTGAATTTTTGGACACTTTTTGCCTACTGTTTATTTATGTTATTGCTATTTGCACGCGTTACGAGTAGACGTTGAAGTGCCCGAAGGCTACGAAGGTGAAGTTTTGATCTAGGAGCCAGCTCCAGACCAGGAGCAAGTACTTTTTGAAGGAAAGTTATGCTTTGACCATATTGCTCCTATTCTTGAAAGTTAGTTTAATTTAAATTATTGCATGCTAATTTAATTAGAAATTATTTAAATTATGGTCCCATACTTCGCTTCTGTTAAGGGAAGGGATGGTGTATGGCAAAAACCGGAGATGTTCACTTGTATAGTTTGCGGTCTCTGAAATTCTTTGTTACGATCACTCGCCTTTGTGGTGTTTGACTGTATCTTGTAGGTAAAGTGCATAACCTCTGCAGAGTGTACAACCTATTCGAATAGCCGAGTCCACGGCATTGGACATTGCTCGGGGATTACTGTCAAGGGTTAGACTTTCATGAAAACAACTTGGACTTGAAAAGTTGGTTGGGTTTATTGATGACGTTGATGGAAATGTGGATTAGGAAAGGGAAGAGTGTTTATTTAACTCCTGGAAAAGTTATTGATATTATCTTTACTTTTACTGCTTTCGAATCTACTTATGCTACTTGTTAATTGTTGTTTACTGCAAATGAACCATGAAACATTCCTTATACTAAGCCATGCATGTAGAGTATTAGTTGCATTCTGTGCATGACTTGCTAAGTACCAAGTACTCATCCCTTGCAACAATACAACACTAGTTGAAGAAGAAGCGACGCCAACTTTGGAGGAAGAACTTCAGGAGGAACCGTCTATCTAGGGAGCGAGCCCAGTCAGTTGCCTGTGGTATACTGGATGGCGCCACGTCGATGCTTTCATTCCGCTGCAATTTATTTCTTTTTAATAAGTTTTCGCCCTGTGTGGCGTACTCTTGTAACTTGACCATAAGGTCGAGTAACCAGTTTGGTTATTTTAATTAAAGTACTTTACTATTATCGATGTGTATGATTGTGATATTTACCAATGTTGAGACTGTGTGCACTAGCGTGATCCTTGACTAGTGCTGTATACACAGATGGTCCGTATTTGCAAATTCGGGTCCCGACACACTTGGTGAAAGGTCGATTTCGGTGGGAGGATGAAGAATAATGTCGCAATGTTGGTCTTCGATGTTCGCCACCTCCTCCTCGCTCTTGCGGACAATGCCTTCACTTCCTTGGGCTTGTAGCAGTGTCTACTCCTCCTCTACAAGCTTCCAATGCGACATGCACAACCTGATTCGAGGTTTGGTGGAGTTCATGGAGAAGAAATAAATGAGCTCTATGTTGCCAAAATTTCAGAAAATGGCAAGATAAAGAGTTGATTAGAACTTACCCAAGACTTAGTGCATCAAAAATCTATTTGGATGGAATTGAAGCTCTTGGTCTTGGCTTCAATTTGGTGGGACATGCACAAGCTAAATCTCATGTTTTGGATGGATTTTGTGGATGAAATGGTGAAGGGTTGGAGGAGTTCTCACTCTCTCCTTGTGCTGGTTTTTAGAAATGGGATGAGCAGCAACTGAGGTGAGTAGTAAGGAGAAACCAAGGTGGAGAGATTTTATATATGGCTGCCACTTTATCTTTTACATGTGGGGCAAGGTCCCACATGTCATAGAGTGGGTGGAGGAGTGGGTAGAGGTGAATAAAGTGAGAAAGGAGTAAGTGGTTAGGTGCAATCCACTTCCCTCTTGCAAATATGGCCCACATGTCATAGACTATGGGCAAAAGAAATATTGGTGTAGATGAATATCAGTTTTAGAATAGCAGGAATTTCATACCCATTCATATAAAATGATGCTATCACTTGTGAAGTTTTAAATGAGTGAAGGTTATGTCACTAACTTGAATGACATGAGCATGTTATGCATAACTTAGGGACTTAGGAAATTTTGAGGCTGTTACAAAACCTACCACCCTTAAAAAGAATCTCGACCTCGAGATTGTGCTGCCTCGATGAAGAGATAGGGGTATTCGGCTCGAAGGTGATCTTCACGCTTACATGTGGCCTCGTCAGGAGTATGGTTACTCCACTGAACCTTGAAGAATTTGGTGGTGTGATTCCGAGTAACACACTCCGTCTCATCGAGAATGCAAATTGAATGTTCCTTGTACGATAGATCGGGTTGCAATTAAAGAGTATCCAACTAAGTGGTTTCTGTTGGAACTCTAATGCATTTCTTCAGCTAAGAGACATGTAAGACATCATGCACATCGAAAAGGGAACGTGGGAGCCCCAATTGATACATCACAATTCCTCGCTTGCCACGACTCGGAAAGGTCCAATGTAGCAAGGGCTAGTTTTCCCTTAACGTGGAAACGATGAATGCCCTTCATCGGCGAAACCTTGAGATAGACATGCCCGTAGCAGGTCCTCGCATAAAGAGCTTTGAATGGAGACATCTAAAGACTAGCTTGATAGCTATTGTTGTAGGAAAACTCTACAAGTGGCAAGCATTTCTCCCAATCCTTGTCATAGGTAAGAGCACAAGCTCTAAGCATATCCTCAAGAATCTGGTTCACTCTTTTAGTTTGTCCATCAGTCTGAGGAGATATGCGGTGCTGAAAGAGAGTTGAGTTCCCATGGCCTTGTGGAGACATTACCAAAAATGCAAGGTAAATTGGGTACCCCGATCTGAGACAATCCTTTTGGAAACACCATGAAGAGAGATTATTCGAGAAAGATACAGTTCCGCTAACTTGCTAACTGTATGCTTGACCTTGATGGGAAGGAAATGAGCAGTTTTCGTCAATCGATTGACGATCACCCATATGGAATATCGGGACCCGAATCTACAAATCCAGACCCTCTGTGTATTCTGCACTAGTCCTCAATCGGAGCTTCCGATATGAGGGTCGGAACTTCTGATCATCAATCGGAGCTTCCGATGTTACACATGGAATATCCGATCAGTTCATAGCTGTATCAAGGCAAATTACGGCTAAATACAAATGATTCCTACTCAAAGCTAGCACAAGTAGATAGCAACAACTTATACAAAGCTAGCAACCAAGATATGGCATACCTAAGGAGATCCATTCAATGATAGATGTCTAAATAAAGCAAAATAGACAACGAAAAGGAAATAACCAAACGAGGAGACGCGGTGAGTTTGTTACTAAAGTTCGGATCCTGGAGGTGATCCTATGTCTTTGTTGAGGAAGCTTGGTCACACTTGAGCCGGGTCTTTTCCAACCGTTTTCCTCGCCAATCTCGGTCATAGTTGAGACTTGGCTTCACTTCTTGATTTCTTCCCTTTCGGAGGTGAAATCGAACCTTTACAAACACTCTCATGGCACACCACAATCTTCGGGTGCTCGTGAGCAACTTCTAACCGTATAGGAGTCCTCAACCTCCAAGAGTAATAAATGCAACGCTAACTCGATCTTGGAGATGAACACTAGTGCTCAAGATGAATGTTTCAATCTATTGCTCTTAGTACTCAATCTCACTTCCCACACCTCTCTCAAGAAATGGATCACAAAGATCAAAGAGGAGGAAGCAAGAAAAGCCTCAACGATGTGAATGAATAGTTAAAAGGCGTCCTATAGTACAATGGAGAGTGGGGGGTATTTATAGATGGGGGCAAAAACTAGCCGTTATGCCACCAACCAGCCATACATCAGAACATCCGATCAGATCATCAGAACATCCGATTCGGCTAAAACTCCAGAAACACTTCAAACCCTAACTCTGCACAACATTGAAATTTGCACACATCGGACTATCCGATATACATGATCAGAACATCCGATCTGTCCAAAGAAGCATCTTTTCAAACTTAAACCTAATCGGACTATCCGATCCTATAGGTCAGAACTCCCGATCTATCCAAAGAAGCACCTTTTCGATCTTAAGCCTAATCGAACTATTCGATCCTATAGGTCGAAACTTCCGATCTGTCCAGAGAAGCGCCTTTTAGTAGATCCATCAAAAAAGTTTTTAAGTACTGATCGGACTATCCGATCATACCGATCGAAACTTCCGATCCTTATAGAGAAGCATCGGAGACTTAGATTACTAAGCACCAGAAGTTTTGATCGATCGGAGTATCCGATCACGTGATCGGAACATCCGATCCAGACATTGAAAATCCAAAACCAATCCCAATGAATGTGCTTTGACTCGTGTCTCTCAACTTTTCTAGCTAATATTCATCTGAGCATAGAGCCATGTCTTCAACGATCTACGTTGCATCCCTCTTAATAGTACGACATACCTATTTACTCAACAAAATGTAAATCAATATCGAAACAATGCCGTTTTTCTTTTCTTCTCGATTTTTGGGGCTGCCAAAGTCCATAGAATATCTTACTTTGGGACTTCCACCTGTTCATTAAGTCATTAAACGCATTAGTCCCTTAATCGTTTGTCATTAATCATCCAAAACACACTTTGATGAGGACATCACTACCATGGATACGGCCATGCCTACAGATCCAGTTGAAACCAATGGTGTAATACAAGGAACAATTACTTGAGCTCGCGCACGTCAATTCAATTACCAGGTGAATGCGTTCCTCGGGTTGCATACAAATAATTTAATGAATGGAATACTATTTATTCCTTGTGATGATTTTATTGTCCTTAGGAACCAAGGAGAAGAATCTCCAAACGTCAAGCATGAAGCCCATTCTTCACATGCACAAGAGCAACTCGGATTCGGCCTCCTGGACAGCACCAACTTAAAACGGCCATAACTTTTGATCCACAAGGGTGTTCAGGGTCCATGAGTACTTGTTCGAAATGTTTCGTCGTCCTCTTTCCAACGGATCTAGCCTCATCTCCAAATTCCATCTGAGTCGATGGGAATCTGCAAAACAAGTGACGTTCCTTTTTCAATCCGAGATGACATAGGCCTTGGGCCTTGTAAATTGAGTTATAATTGCCCTCCACCTATTTTGGATGTGTTCCCCACGTCCCTATCTCCTTTAAATAGCCAGCCGCTGCCTCTTTAGTACTTGGGTTTTGTTTGATTAATTTAGCCAAGTGCAAACTTGATCCTGCGAGTTGTGCTAGACAGCCACCTTATCAAGATCGTCAATAAGACTCCAACTTGTTTGCCTTTGACTTTTATCTGCAATTTTAGATTGCTTATACTATCATTCTTGCCTATTCTCGGTTGCTTGTAGGAATTGAACCTCGTGTTTAGGTTGATCGTGCCCACGGCAAGATCAAAAACCCTCCGGAGTTGGTTTAGCGATTGCTAAGGCGCATCGTCGTCGTACGGTGTAGTCGGATCGTCAAAGTCGTCTCCACCAAAATCAATCATGTGTTTCTCATCAAAAGATCGGAATACCCAAAGTGCTATCACAATTATTGGCCTAGATGTACTTTCAATCTCCCCCTTTTTGGTGATTGATGATAACACGATCAAAGCATACAAGAGATTTTCATATAAATAATTTGTGAAAGCAATTAGATATAGTGAGGTCCCCCTAAATATGTTCATTTAGAATTTCATTTGAAATCAAATGCACATTTTTGCGAGAAATTGTAAGAGCTCCCCCTATAGCTTCGCATTCAAGGAATTTTTCAAGAGCTGTGAATATGTGCAAGATATGGCATGTAAGCACACACAAAAGACATGATAGACAATTAAGACAATTATCCATTCATAACTCAAGCAAATAACTGTAATAAGAAATGGAAAAGCAACATAAAAGCAGTTTAAGCATTACAAAAGTCCAATCAATAGTCAATCTGTTTGCACCAAAATTCGGCATGTATTAAATCGGCCTGAAACAGAGGAAGTATTCGTATGGAAAGAAATCGGTAAGCGAATCGGAAAAGGAATCCGTTTCTAAAAAGGAATATATCAGATTAGAGGCCGATACGGATAAACGGACCGTATCCATGTACAACTCAGATCGGCCAGGTGTGTTATAAAAGGGGTAGACGCTGCTTAAAATCAATGAATCCAACAACACACATCTACTTTTTACAAGCTTTTCTTTTACATTGTTTTAGCTTTCATAGATCCCTCTGCAAGTCGACGGAATCAACATAGTTGCGCATCGCTGATTGTTGATTTTTGCCGATTTCACTCAGGTTTGATCTGCTTCGTTTTGTTGCGCATCGCCTTCCCGAAGCCGATTTTTACCTTGTATCCTGATCAATTGTAACCGATTGATCTAGTTATCTCCTAATCGGTTCTTGCCGACTAGCGAAAAGCCGATAGATCCTTGTTTATCGGCTTTGATCAAATTACAAACTCTACCTTGTCAATTTCAGGTCAAATTGACTGGCACGCTCTGCAAACCCGGCGTTAGTCTTGTGTGTTCGAGGCCGAAAACCCTCCTTCACGTTTTTTGCGCGAACATATTTTGGCACGCCCGGTGGGACCACAAGGGAAATCAAACATGTCGTCAACTGACAAGCCTGCGGTTACCGCCGATATCAACACTGATGTTATAATCGCGCCTCAAATGGCCGATTTAACCCCTGAACAGCGAAAAGAAATCGAAGACAGAAAGGCAGCTTTGGAAGAAATGATGCTGCGGTGCTTCCAGAAAACACGCCGTGGCGTTACTCAAAAAACTGCACTCCCAAGCATCAATCCTATCGGAGATTCGTCGTCCGAATCGGTAAGCCGATACGCACCCGCTCAAGCCGATTTATCAAGTATGATCGAGCAATCTGTTCATCACGCATTAATTAACTACCATCGGCTCTAGTATCCACATTAAAGCCGATGATAGAAAATAGTGTGAAAACAATTGCTCAAGAATTGGCTGTGTCTGGAAGCCTGCTAGATCCACCACAAACCATCCCTACGTACCCAGTATATTCCATAACACCTAACACCAACACAGTAAACGTGTCGGCTCAAACACCTATTACGATGCCAACTCAACCTACTGTTTTGAAACCAAGCATACAGAGAGATGGATTTACACACTACCATGGGCACACGGATGGGGCTAAGATAAGCGCATCAAATCCGTCAAACGGGCCCTCCAATAGCATCAGTCTATCGGCTTATCAGCTGATCGAAACGGATCAGGCTCTGCAATCACGGGGAGCCACAACCGTGAAACAAGCGCCGTACAGGGTGGTGCCGTACGTCGAACCTTTCGCGCCCATACCCGATGCATTGGGTTTTAATCATGATTATGACCAAGTAACAAGACCTCCTGCGGTGCGATTTGGACAAAGACCCGAGTTTGCACTCGGGGGGCAGGGCGTGAACTATGAAAATTGGTAATGTCCGGTTGCACCACAAGCCGACAATGTCAATTGGGTGGAACAAATTGCTAACGTTTTAAGAGAACAGTTCGGTTTACAGCCCAGAGGAAGAGTGATCGGCTATAGGAAGCCGTACCCCGATTACATAGATCGAATGCCATACCCGCACAACTTTCGAATACCAGACTTTGCCAAATTCTCAGGTGATGATTCCGTCACCACGATTGAGCATATCGGACGGTTTATGGCTCGATGTGGAGAGGCCGCGATACCGATGGACTAAAAATTAGACTGGTTCCTTTATCATTGTCTGGTGCTGCATTCACTTGGTTCACTAATCTGCCCCCAAATTCAGTTCACGTATGGAACGATTTAGAAAGCCGATTCCATGAATACTTTTTTCGGAACTATGGAGCTTAGGATTTCTCGATCTTAGTTCAGTCCGATGTATACGGCGAATCGGTTTCGATTATATCGAAGGTTTAGAGGCGCACGGAATAGATGCTTTAGTGTAACATTACCCGATGATCAATTGGCCGATTTAGCATTCCAAGGGCTAATCCCGCCATTAAAAGAGAAGCTATCGGGCCAAGAGTTTCCAGATTTAGGCCACTTACTTCCACCGCCAGACGGCACATGAAAGCCGATATGCAGAGAGCAAAGGGTTTAAAGATAGATTTAAGCCAAACGGTAATGAAAAGGCCAAAGTAAACATGGTAGATTACAATTCAAGCGACACCTCCGAGGACGAAGCAGAAATAAACATAGCCGAGTGGACCAAGGGTTCTAAAAAGCCACTCGTATGCTCTCTGCTCAAGCCGATGAAAAATAGGGCGGAGATCAAGTATTCATATGACGTGTCAAAGTGTGACAAGATATTTGATTTATTACTGCAAGAAAATCTCATAAGGTCGCCAGGAAGGACACGTCATACCATCGATCGAGGAAATTAAAAGCGAAGGTATTGCAAATGGCACCATTCGTTTTCACATAATACTAACGACTGCAATATTTTTCGACAACAGATTCAATCGGCCATCACTGATGGCAGGCTAAAATTTGCGGAAGAGTCGGCTATGCAGATAGATATGAGCCCATTTCAAGTCAACATGGTTCAATGTTCACGAAAAGGAAAGAGGCCTGCAGAAGAAGATAAGCCGACTAAAGGAATTGTATCACGAGACGAGACAGTGCAAATTACTATCGGTTCTATACAGATAGAAGCCGATAGGAATGGACAAAACTCAAGAACGGTAAAACCAAGTGGGGACTTGGAGGTCGGTAAATGGTATCGGGCTGAGAGGGCTCCAAGAAAAGTCGATTTCAAACCAAAGCTGACTTTCTCACAGCTCCTGGGGAAGTATGAGAGGATAAGTCGAAGATATAACACTCAACAACACTAGAGTTTTCATCGACCAGGGCAAAAGAGGGATGAACGTTGGCGGCCAGATATGTCATGTCGGCCAACCACTGAAGAAGAGAAACATCGGCAATGTCCCTTTTGGCAGTTTTGCTGGGAGAGAGGGATGACCTTACCAACAGTTGTATCTTGTCCTATGCAACACTCGTCTGCATATCGACCAAACCGATCTGTAAAAGATAGGTTGTCTAGACCGATATACAATCATCCAGATGTGAGAAGCAGGAGGCCGATCCATGAAAGGTTGTCAACATCAGAGCAAGGCGAGTCCTCCCGAAATCAGGAATTATCGGCTAACACAAGCAGAATGGAATCTGACAGCGAAATAAGCAATTTAGCTGGAAAGATAAGAAAGCCGATAGAACCTAAACCTAGGTGGTGCCCCTCGGGTCTCAGCAAATCACAACGCAGGAGGCTTCAGCGATTAAAGACACAAGAAGAAAGGGAAGCCGAAAAGGAGAGCGAGAGGGATCGGATGTTTAATAAGTTAAGATCTGTACCGGTTTTGAAAAAGGAATGGAGAAAGAAGGAACAGATCGATAGTGACTCAGATCAATCGGTCGAATCCGGTTCTCCAATGATCCGAGATGATACGCCACCAATGGATATAAACATGGTATTCACTTTACCAGCCGAGTTCAAAACCGAAGAATCAGCTGAAGAAGTGTTCGCCCAATTGTGCCTCGGAGCACCAGACGCTGTGTTCGAAAAGCCACAAGACATGCATCGGCATCTAAAACCATTATATCTAAAAGGGTATATTAATGGCCGACCGATATCTCGTATGTTGGTCGATGGCGGGGCGACAGTCAATCTGATGCCGTTAAGTACTTTCAGAAAATTGGGTAAAGCCGATGAAGACTTGATCAAGACCAATATGGTGCTAAATGACTTCACGGGAGACCCAACTGAGGCTAAAGGCGTAATGGTGTCAGAATCGGCGATCGGTAATAAAACTTTGCCGATTGCATTTTTGTGATTGAAGCCAAAGGCAATTACAAATGCTCCTTGGGCGGGACTGGATCCATGCCAATTGCTGTATACCATCAACTATGCACCAAAAATTGGTGCAGTGGAATGATGATACAGTAGAAGTCGTACCGGCCGACACATCGGCTCATATCGCCATGGCTAGCCCTGACACCAATTGGCCACACGAAGAAGCCGAATGTATATCAGGAAAAAGCCTTGGACAATTGCGATTTTATCTGCGTTGAGAAGTCAGGATTCAAGCCGATCAGCGTTAAACCCAACACGTTTGATCGGACAGACGAAGTAGTAAGAAGATGGAGTACAAGACACTAGCAAAGCTGCAAGAAAAGGCCAGGAGCTATCGGCAAGAAGAATACGAAGAAGCTGTTGAGTATTTTGAAGAAGAAAGAAAAGGGTTAGGATTTACTTCTGCCGATTTACTCGAAGAAATCGATATTGGGGAAGGTGATAGCAAAAGACCAACGTTTGTAAGTGCTAAATTAGAACCCAGTTATAAAGCAAAGTTGGTCGAAATACTCAAAAAATATAGAGATTGCTTCGCGTGGGAGTATTACGAGATGCCAGGCTTAAGCCGGCTGACTAGTTGAGCATCGGCTACCAATAAATACTGGGTATCGGCCATTCAAACAATACCCTAGGCGATTTAATCCTACATTGTATGACGCTATAAAGGAAGAAGTAGGACGATTGCTAGAGGCAAAGTTTATCCGGCCCTGCCGATACGCTGAATGGGTCTCAAACATCGTCCCTGTGAAGAAGAAAAATGGCAAACTTAGGGTATGTGTCGATTTTAGAGATTTAAACAAAGCTACACCAAAAGACGAGTACCCGATGCCTATAGCCGATATGCTTATCGATGCTGCATCTGGGAATAAAATCATAAGTTTTTTGGACGGGAACGCCGGATACAATCAGATATTCATGGCCGAAGCCGATATACCCAAAACGGCTTTCAGATGTCCGGGGGCTTTAGGGCTATATGAGTGGAAAGTTATGACCTTCGGTTTAAAAAATGCCGGTGCTACTTATCAGCGGGCTATGAACCATATTTTCCATGATTTGATCGGCAATACCGTGGAAATATACATTGACGACGTAGTGGTAAAATCCAAAGAAGACTGGCAACATTTAGCCGATCTGGAAAAGATGTTCAAAAGCACAAGGTTACATGGGTTAAAAATGAACCCTCTCAAATGTGCTTTCGGAGTATCGGCTGGACAATTTCTTGGGTTTACGGTGCATGAAGGAGGAATTGAAGTAAACCAAGCCAAAGTAAAAGCCATAGCCGATACTAAACCGCCGACAAGCAAAAAGGAGTTGCAGGTATTGATTGGGAAAATCAACTACTTGCGACGTTTTATCTCAAACTTGTCAGGGCGTATTCGGGCCTTCACACCGCTGCTGAAAATTAAAGACAACCAAGAGTTCAAATGGGAAGCCGATCAACAAAAAGCCTTCGACGACATAAAGGGTTATCTGATGAGTCCACCAGTATTGACCGCACCAAAACATGGTATACCTTTTAGACTATATATATCGGCTGAAGGTGATTCGATTGGGGCAGTTTTAACACAAGAAGCCGATAGGAAGGAACGAGCAATATTTTACTTAAGCCGACGTCTTTTAGATGCAGAAACCAGGTATCCCCTAGTAGAAAAATTATGCTTATCATTGTATTTTGCTTGCACCAAATTAAGACATTATATGCTAGCTTCCAAATGCATTATAATATGCAAAACCGATGTAGTCAAGTACATATTATCGGCGCCAATTCTGCGGGGTCGGCTCGGTAAATGGGCATACGCCTTAACAGAGTTCGAGTTAACCTATGAGTCGGCCAAATCTGTGAAAGGACAAGCTGTGGCCGATTTTATCACAGGAAGTGAAACATTGACAGGAACAGCTGATGTGACTCCTTGGCAGCTGTATTTTGATGGATCCGTTTGCCAGGAAGGCGAAGGCATCGGCGTGATATTGATTTCACCTAGAAAACAGGTGTATGACTTCATGTATCGGCTAAATAGCCGATGTTCAAATAATCAAGCAGAATACGAAGCATTGCTAAGAGGTCTACAATTGCTATATAGCATCGGGGTGAAAGACGTCGAACTTTTGGAGACTCGATGTTAATTGTACAGCAAGTCAAAGGAGAATACCGATGCAACGACGGTGCGCTAACTCAGTACTTACATCAATGCCTCCAAATTATCAAGATGTTCACTACATTCTCTATAAAACATATCCCCAGAGAAGCTAATGATAAAGCAAACCGATTGGCACAATGTGCATCAGGGTACAAGATTGAGAGCCGACAGGGACCAATCGGGCTAAACGTTTGGCCGATTTTATGTGTTCACCCTGTCGACTGGAGAACAGAGATAAGGGATTATTTGTCAGATCCATCCAAGCCGACCAAGCAGAAGGTCAGGCGCAAAGCACTCAAATATGTTTTACTAGAAGATGTGTTATACTTTCGGACTATGGAAGGTTTGTTGTTAAGATGCCTGGGAACCGAGGAAGCAAAAGTAGCGATGGGTGAAGTCCATGAAGGCATCTGTGGATCACATCAATCGGCCCATAAGATGAAGTGGATACTGAGACGAACAGGATATTTCTGGCCGACGATGTTAGAAGACTGCTTCAAATATTATAAAGGATGCCAAACGTGCCAAAAGTTTGGTAACATACAGTCAGCACCAGCATCGGCTTTGCATCCGATCATCAAGCCATGGCCATTTAGAGGATGGGGTATAGACATAATCGGCCAAATATTTCCGCTATCCAAAGAAAGGACATAAATTCATCCTTGCAGCCACAGATTATTTCTCAAAATGGGTTGAGGCTGTACCACTCAAGAAGGTTACTAGCAAAGAGCTGATCGACTTTGTAAATGAACACATCGTCCATCGGTTTGGAATTCCACAGACAATTACTACTGATCAAGGGACTGTGTTCATGTCCAACGAGTTCAAAAGTTTTGCGGAAAGTCTTGGAATAAAATTACTCAACTCCTCCCCTTACTACGCTCAGGCCAATGGACAGGCCGAGTCGTCAAACAAGACATTGATAAAGCTGATAAAAAGAAAAATTGAGGAAGAGCCGAGGAAATGGCATTCAACGCTATCGGAGACTTTATGGGCTTATCGGCTATCTCATCACGGATCAACTAAATTGTCACCTTTTCAGTTGGTATACGGACAAGAAGCCGTCTTGCCCGTAGAAATCAACATCGGCTCAGTAAGGCTTTGTGAGCAAGATAGGGTACCAGCCGATGAATACAAACAGGCAATGCTGACAATCTGGATGATTTGGCTGAACTAAGGCTGATCACGCTAGATCGGCTTAAAAGGAATAAAGAGAGGGTTGCCAGGTCGTATAATAAAAAAGTGATTTTAAAATCGTTCAATCGAGCCGATTTGGTATGGAAAACCGTGTTGCCGATTGGGTCTAAGGATAATCGATTCGGCAAATGGTCTCCAACATGGGAAGGGCCTTATAAGATCAATCGGCCGATTGACGGGAATTCGTGATATCCGGAATCCTTAGAAGGGTTCGTCCTACCTAAAGCGATCAATGGGAAATATCTGAAGGCATATCACACAAGCATATGGGTCGGGTCCTAACTACAGGAAGGAAAACATCAGGATCAATTACAAAAGCACATGCATATAAAATCGGTCATACAGCCGACCGAGTCAGTTAAACACATCCATCCACGGATTAAACAGTTTACAAAAATCGGTTACATAGCCGATCAAGCAAGTTTTCAAAGAAACGTCATCCCAAGGTTAAAGCAATATTACAAAAAGATTGGCCACACAACTGATACCGATAAATCAAAGTCTAGTGTAGTCCTGATCGGGCAAATGGGCTCCCAAAGCCGATAGTGCATTGCCGCTTTGCCAATAGTGGCCTGGACACTATCTATAAGTTGTTGATCGGCCACTGCATCACCCGGAACTGGAACTATTTTGGCCGATTGAGTCTTGACTTGTGCAAAAACCTCGCCAATCTCCCGCCTCTGAACGGCCAGTGAGGATGTAGAGTCTGTGATGCCAATCTGGCAGTCTGCAAGTTCTTTTATGACCAAGGCCAACTGTTCTTCAAGTTTAGTCTTGGTCGACTCAAAGACTTGAGCTCGCTTTTAGCCGATTTGAGTGTAGCAGTACCTTGATCAAATACGCTCTTCCGATGTTTGGCATCTGCTATAAGCTTGTCCAAGAGCTGTTGATCGGCTTGCTGGGCCTTCCTCTGATCAACCCTTAGTTTGGCCGACTCCACGTCCAGCCGGCGTGCGTCCAAATGACATACCTCTAGCAATGCGTTCATAGCCGCGGGAGGAAGATCGGCCTGCATGGCCGCCATTGCATTTCTCAGAGGTTGAGTGTTGGCCAGAAGAGCCGCTTCCGGTTGCATTACTTCGTCTAGGAGGCGATTGAGTCGCTCCTGCATGCCCGGCGCAGCAGTAACGGCAGCCGACGCTGGAGCGGAGGCCGCTATTATGCGTTGAATATCGGCCGGGTAATCATCGGTAGCCATAACCTCCGGGTCGTCAAGCTCGTCCAAAGTGAAGCCTAGCAAATCGGCCAGATCAGTTGATGGCGCTTTGGGGTCATGATCGGAAATATCAATCGTCGGGGGCGGTACGGCCGGCGGTGTTGGAGAGAGTGATGAAGGGATAGCCGATGTAGCACCTTGGGGATCGGCTATAACCCCCGCTATTTGTACCGATGGAGATTGCTAGAAAAACAAGCAAGTCAGCAACAAGACAAACGTAAAGCAATATGACTACGCAGACTCACATCAGTGGCTGAATGTTCCGGGGAACCATCGGGTTGATGCCTCACGGGTCTGGGCGAGCGCCTGGCTGACTTCTTCCTCCTCTCTGCAGTGACTTCGGGTTAGCAGTTATCAAAGCAAGGGATATAATGGCTAATGCGAGAGTAACTTACTTGGGGCGCGCTAGCGAGCTAAGTTCGATAAGGATGGACCTTGAATATCCAAGTTGCCTGAAGTATACCCCGTAGTGCCGACAGATTGACCTGGACATCGCTGTTGGCCACTACTCGCAGAAGCATGGGGATCGGCTGTTCGCTCACCAACACCCGTGCCGCCCTAGAAAAGTCAAAGATGTTTTAATAAAAAGCCGATAACCAGCGTAAAAAACAGAAGGATATGAAACACCAAGGATATAAAACACCGGTACCTCTACAGCTACTGAGGAGTCGCTATAACCCGAGCTCGCTGGCTGACCCAGACTACCGTCACTCATGAAAGTCGGGAAGAAATAAGTGAATTATGGCCGACGGAGTCCTGTCCATAAGTACGGCTTCCGATATTAGTCCACCATCATGAGAATGCGGTGGCCGTGGAATTAAGAACAAAACGCAGCATTGAGAGAATTTGCAACCCATCGGCTACTTCAAGAATAACCTCCGCGGCTAAATGTTGGTCACTCGAGCTCGGGGCTCGACACAGGATAGTAGGGGAAAGGATGGAATGTTTGCCCAAAACCTAGCTGACGGGCGTAAACCGAAGGGTGGTAGAACTCGTAAGATGGCTGAAATGTCCGATTGCGGGTATTCAAGCCGACATGAAAGATGCAAGGAGTGAGGATGATTTTGTACAAATCTAAAGTAGATTGGGGCATCGAAGAACTATCAGCATCAAGGTGAAGGAATGTTGGGTATGGGCAATCGGCTACATCAGTATATCGAAAAAAGTCTTGTTGGCCGAAGGAAGTCCTATCTAGGTTAAGAAAGAAGCTGAGGTATTTGTGCAAGCCGACTGGGTCCATTTTTAGCTCTCCAGCCGAAGACATGATAAACCTCTCACCATAGGATCGGCTAACCCTATACTGTGGGACAACATGTTCCGGATAGTCTTCCCGAGGGAAAGTGGAACTCCCCGAGGGTTCGGATAAAATGGATCGGCTAAACATACAATGGAGCCATGTTTGAATAAACCACAGAGGGCCCCCTATATTGCCAACGACGTGTTTGGCAAAACCGGAAAAGAGTCGGCTACGAATCACATACATCGTTTGGTATACCGCCCCTAGAAACATCTTGCCAAGGGAAAGCCGACGCCCTTCCAGCAAACGTTCCGCCACTAACTGAAAGGTTTGGGTGGGGCCAAGGGAAGCACCACAGAAAAGATATCGATCTAACCAAAGATTGAGAAAAGCGACATGCTCTTCAGCCGATACCGGACCAGTAACCCTATTGTTATTCTGGATATATTTGTGCCAGCCCTCGCCTTTCTTGCGGATTAATTTGAAAGAAGGTTTTCCGCTGAAAGCCGATAGCTGGTCCCCATCTGGCCTAAGGCAGCACAATTGGGCCACGTCAAGCAAAGTAGGGCCGATTGGGCCAGACGGGAATAAAAAGGCATTCAAAGAATCCGACCAAAAATAACATGCCGCAGCTACCAGGGGTTCATTGGCTTCAGGGTCGGCTAGACTCAAAGATAGAGACTCGGCTATACCCATCCTCTCCCATTCTACCCTCTTCTGAGCCGATACCCTAATAAACCAAGATCTCCATCCCTTCAGGCTGGTGGGCCAGGCCCTAAAACTTTTCCCCCACTCAGAGATATTATACCCAACGGCCGACACGGGGAGTCTAGGGATCTCGGTATTGATAACTGTGTCTGCCGACATGCTACCTATCGGTCCTAAGTAGAATTGATTTGAACTTTGAGGAATCGGAATGAATACCTGCGAAGGGTCCATTTCAGCCGATTTTGAAAAAGCAAGAGAAAGATGACGAGAGCCGATGGTGCGTGATCCGAGAGCTTGAAAGCGTGAAAATGACCGTGGGGGGACCCCCATATTTATACCGCGATGAAAGAAGGCGAGCAGGCGGGAGCAGTTGAGCATTAAAAACGCACCGAGATTTTTACGGCGCGGTTACTGGGTGGTTCCCAAAAAAGATTCTTCTGTAAAGCCGATACGAATGAAAAAGCCGATATATTCTTTTTGAAAGATAACAAATTATCTTCCAAAAACAGGGGGGCATATGTTTGCACCAAAATTCGGCATGTATTAAATCGGCCTGAAACAGAGGAAGTATTCGTATGGAAAGAAATCGGTAAGCGAATCGGAAAAGGAATCCGTTTCTAAAAAGGAATATATCAGATTAGAGGCCGATACGGATAAACGGACCGTATCCATGTACAACTCGGATCGGCCAGGTGTGTTATAAAAGTGGGTAGACGTCAAGCGAAAATCAATGAATCCAACAACACACATCTACTTTTTACAAGCTTTTCTTTTACATTGTTTTAGCTTTCATAGATCCCTTTGCAAGTCGACGGAATCAACATAGTTGCGCATCGCCGATTGTTGATTTTTGCCGATTTCACTCAGGTTTGATCTGCTTCGTTTTGTTGCGCATCGCCTTCCCGAAGCCGATTTTTACCTTGTATCCTGATCAATTGTAACCGATTGATCTAGTTATCTCCTAATCGGTTCTTGCCGACTAGCGAAAAGCCGATAGATCCTTGTTTATCGGCTTTGATCAAATTACAAACTCTACCTTGTCAATTTCAGGTCAAATTGACTGGCACGCTCTGCAAACCCGGCGTTTGTCTTGTGTGTTTGAGGCCGAAAACCCTCCTTCACGTTTTTTGCGCGAACACAATCCAAAGGCAACAAGAGTTCACGTGATCAAACAATGACCAAAAGATCCCATGAGAGTTGTAACATCCCAAAATTTGGGTTTTCAAAATTTTGGTTTAGTTTAGCTTCTCCAAAATTTTCGTTGATTTTTTCGCATTTATAAAGCTTGATTTGAATTTTCTAAAAGCTAAAACAATTTAATTTGATTATTCTAAACCTCAAATAAAATTTATTTTATTTTATTTGGATTCCTTGTGCTTCAAGAAGTTCTTCTGTAATTTTTGAGATTTTTCAGAGCTCGTTTGCTATTTATCGGATTTATTTGGAATTAATTTAAACTAAGCCTTTCATTCGAAATTAATTAATTATTTGTAAAAGTTTATATAAAGTTTTGTTAGAAATAGTTTATTTGAGTTGGAAATGTCTCAAAATATTTTCTGGAATTTTTCTAGAATTTTTCGGGTATTTTTATTGCCTCAAATGATTTAATTGGAATTTGTGGAATTGTTTTTATTGGAAATTGCTGAGAAATTCCGAAAATGGCTTGGGACTTCTCTCTCCTACGCCAGCCCACGCCGCCTCCCCGCAGCCCACCCTGCCCGAGCCGGCCCACCTCTCCACTCCGTAGCAAGGCCGGCCAGTCGGCCACCAGCCGCCTTGACCACTCGCCCCCGCTGGCGCAGGCCGGCCCAGCCGCGCGCGCCAGCCCACAGCGCCCCCACCCCGCCACGTGTCGGACTCCCGTTGGCCCACGTCGCCCGGATCCGATTCATGCACGGAAACTGCTCGATAAAATGCCTACAAGACCCGTTTTTGCTCCAAACGCGTCCAAACTTGATTTTTCTTGATCTAGCCGCCACCCCAACCCAGTGGAGACCTCCCATGACCTCTTCCACGGATCTTCAACCTCCGGATCATCTCCAAAACTCCAAGATCCATCCAATGTCGCCCGAACGTCGCCCAACGTTGGCCGAACTTTGGAGACGCGTCCCGGGCAGATCGTCGACTCTTTTCGAGATCCGTCTTCTCCGTGGTGTGCCACAAGGTACCATCTGCTTTCTGTCCAAAATTCAGCCAATTTGGTCCAAGGGATCAAAAGTTATGGCCGTTTCAATCTCGAATCTTGCCGAGGCCATAACTCCCTCAATTTTTCGAGTTTGACGGTGAAATTTTTTGTGTAGACTCCTGGGGATGTCCTCTACAGGATGCACATCTTGCCCCAAGGTTTTGCCCTCTGGATTTGGCGCAGCAAATTAATTTCTCCGTTCAGACTGCGTTCCAAACAGCGGCAAAATTCCTCGCGCGTTCCCCGCTGTTCCAGAAGGTATTTCTTTGAGCCACCTACGTCACGGTGTGCCTCTTGGTCCCATCTAGCTCTCGGTCAAATTTCGTTAAGTTCTGATCATTATTCTAGAAGTTATAGCCGTCCAAAGTTTTGATCCAAAACCCGTTAATCGCCAGTTTGTGATTAATCCGGAAGGGCGCCGCAAAATCCGCCTATACCGTTGAGATCGTCTCGCCGCGTTCTACGCAGTAGACATTCTCCCTTTTTCATTCCATCCTCCGGAATTTTTTTTATATATTTAGGCCGCCGTTTGCCGTCGCCACGCGTCGCCTTTTGACGCCGGCTATTTTGGTTCGCTCCGGCCGTGTTGTCGCGTCCGGAGGATCATCTTTTACTATTTTGGATCATACTTAAGGTTCTTTTGGTCTCCGTTTGCCGAGACGCCCGGCGCCCGCCTTAAACCGTCGTCTTTTGGCCTAAACTGTTGCCGCCGGTTCGCGCACCGGTTAACCATCCTTGGTAGCGTTCTACCGCGGCCATGTCGTTGCACCGACGGTCGCTACCTTGTTTCATGAGTATCCTATCATTGTTGACCTCCACCGTTAACGTTCGCCGTTAACGATCCACTGTTAACGTTTTGCCGTTAACGTTCGCCGTTAACGTTTCCCCGTTAACGTTTTGTCGTTAACGCTCCGTTAACGTTCCTCCGTTAATGTTTCCCCGTTAACGCTCCGTCGTTAACGCTCCGTCGTTAACGCTCCGTTAACGTTCCTCCGTTACCTGTTGCCGTTAACGTTTCATTGTTAACGTTCCGTCGTTAACGTTCGCTATTAACGCGTTCCTCCGTTAACGTTCCACCGTCAACGCTCCATCGTTAACGTTTCGTCGTTAACGTTTCATCGTTAACGCTTGGCTCTCTTCGCCTCGTTGTCATCGCATGCGTGTATTCTTGCACAAACCCTAGTGCGATGCCTTCACCTGCTCTATCATCATGACGTGAGCCTAGTCTCATCGTCATACCATCTTCAAAGCCGAATCAAAACCCTAACCTAAGACCGGTTCGATGGACTAAGTTCATCGTGAGCCGCGTTGTTATCTTTGCAATCTTTCCCGTTGTTTCAAACGTGGTAAGACACTTGTCTTGTCTTATCCCTGAAAACCTAATCTGCCAGTAATCGAGAATTCCTTCGTGGACTTGGTCGATAGACCATTGGCCATCTGTCATACCCCTGTGCCCGATCTTTTCGTCTCTCTTTTGTTTGACTGTGTCCGTTCGGTCAACAAAAGTCAACTTTGAGAATCTGTTTAGTCCACTGTGAACTAACATATCCTTATGGACCCGATCTATAGATCGAGAGCCCATATGTCGCTATCTGTCCAATCAAGATAATAACTTCGGAAGAAATATTCTTGAATATTATTCTTTCTTTCCCAGTTATTAGTCTTTCCCTTTTCGGTGTTTTGCCGAAAGCCCGTTCTCTTTTGTCAACTCTTCGATCTAATCCGTTCGAGTTCCCAAATCTCTCCCAAGCCGTTGTGCCCAATGCTGTTCGTTCTTAATTTGGAGTTTACTTGATTTGTCTTTTGAATTGGTTTGTATTTGCTTCTTCTTTAATCGTTAGACGCGTCGTCCGGAAATCGTTCGAACGAGCTGAGGATCGAGATAGTGGAAGTTGAAGATCGAGGACCAAGGATCAAGGATAAAGAGTAAAAGACAGTAAAGTTTGCAATGGCCAGGCAAGTTGTGCTTTGACCATGTTGATCCTATTTTGAAATCTATTTTGATTTAACCTATTGCATGCTAAGTTCAAATAGAAAATACTTTATTTAAATATGGGGGATTAGATAAATACCAATTTGCTGTATGACACCTTGATTATTTAAGTATGTGCCATGACCCCTTGTCACCCTAGTTGTGGTTTACTAGTTGGACATTATTAAATTGCCAACATGGGTTTTAGACCGTTGTAGTATACTGCTTAGACCTGCTACGTGCTCATGACATGATTTTGGACAATCAAATGTTAATATTGACTTAATGATATATTGAACCTGTTTTGGAAAGGTATCATGTGATGTTGATGGCACGTGGTGCATGGTAATCAACTGGGGTTTGATAAATAGTTTTTGGCCGGGCATGTGGCAAGAATGATCAGGTGGGCCAGTTGTGGCACTGGGGATGTTGATTTGGTTCTTCGGGTAGTCTTGCCCTGGTCACCCTAAGGACTTCACCTTGCAAGCCTTTGAACTGAGTCAAACGTACAACCACATGTCCGGAATGGGACGGACCTAGTTGATTAAGTTGCTAATAACTTACTTGTGGTACCTCGGGGTGTCAACTACACCGTTTGTGTAGATTGAAGGGGAGCGTGCAGGGCTGCGGCATGGTACCCATCCAACGGTATGTCGGTCCCATACTTCGCCTTAGCTAAGGGAAGGGATGGTGTAGGGCAAAAACCGGAGAGGTCCACTTGTGTAGTTAGAGCCTTCCGAAAGACTTTGTTATGATCGCTCATTCGCATACTCTTGTATGGCGATTCATGGCTGACGTGGTGAGTGGATTGTATCTTGTGGGTAAAGTGTATAACCTCTGCAGAGTGTAAAACCTATTCGAATAGCCGAGTCCACGGTACTGGACAATGCTCGGGGATTACAGTCAAGGGTTAGATTTTCTTAAAAGTAAACTTGGGTTTGGAGGCAGTTTGCCTGTGGAAAAGTGATAATTGGTTAAGGATGTGGAATGATTTACTTTTGAAACAACTGTGAAATTATTACTATTGTTATCTATTTTACCGCTTTACAATCTATTATGAATATTTGTGAATGCTGTTTATTGCAAAACAACCCCTTCAGCCTGTCATTTGGAATAAGCCATGCATATAGCTATTAGACTTGCATTCTGTGCATGACTTGTCGAGTGCTTTATGTACTCACCCCTTGCAAACAAACAATCACGGTGAGCAAAAGTCCAGCTCGTCGAAGAATAAGAAGTTCCGTGAGAAGTCGATTATCTAGGAGTCGAACCCATGGTTGCCTGTGGCGTATTGATGGGATTCACCGATGTTCTTCGTTCATTCTTGCTTATTTGGAGTTGAAGCCGTCGAGGGTTTCACAAATGTAAGGTTGACCTTAAGGTCGTTCAATAGTTTATATTCTATTATTGAGTTACTTTTATTATTCATTGTGTATGATTGTGATATTCATCTATGTTGAGACTGTGTGCACTAGCGTGATCCTGGACTAGTGCTGAATACACAGAGGGTCGGATTTGCAAATTCGGGTCCCGACAGAGGTGGTATCGAGCCATACCGATTGTAGGTCTTGACCTTAGATAGATTGGCCGTCTTTAGGAGCTTCAAAATTATTTTAGTAAAGAGAAAATTTAACTTGAAAGAATAATACATTCTTGACATATCTTATTCTTCTATTCTTTCCTCTTTCTTTGAAAGTTTTATCCTTCCTTCGATTTAAATGGAAATCTTACCCGAGTTGTTCGAATAGTTAACGATGTTTCACACTTAAGGAGAAAATCTTGTATGTCGCCGTCAACCACGAAGATCATGAAGTAAGGGATCGTCGCTCAAGAGAAGTGGATCGATGAAGTGTTCCAAAAGCTTGAAGAACCCGGTGCTTAGTAGTAAGTTGAGACTCATGTGTGAGAGTCCGTCTCTTAAAGATAGGAGTGTTACCCTTTTAGCCGCTAGATTATTGTGTGCTTAGGAATTTGGTTCTTCATTGATTGCTGAGTGTGCAGTATGTGTTGCAAAGCTTTTAGGCTTGGATAAGCAACCATACCAAGTTCTTAATAATGTTTTTATAAGTTCTTGGGTTAAACCTGCTCCCCTGCAATAGGATTCTTGAACCTCATCTATGCTTTTTCCCTCTTACCTAAAACCCTGGAGTGATCAACAAATGGAAAGGACCAACTGCAGCAGTAACTTTGAGGCAGTTCAAGTCGATTCGATTTGCTACTACCGGTGTCGAGTGTCAGCGAGATAGTGACCAAGAACCGTCCACCGTACCAATCGAGGCAATTCAACACTTGGATCAGTTTGTCCTGCTCAAACCCAGCTTATGCGAGCGGTGGTGCAACAGATGAATGTTATCAGTGCTAAAATCAACCCTCCACAACTAAAGTCACAACCTCCTGATCACCGTCAAAGTTTTCATTGTTCATGAAGACCAACCCACCCGTGTTTGATGGATCAGCCACTCTCAAAGACGCAGAAATATGGCTTCGTGTCATAGGAGAGAAGCTAGCTTTGGTGTAATGTGAAGATGAAGAGAAGGTCCCCTGTGCTACTTGCCAGTTAAAAGGAGATGCATTAGTCTGGAGGAAAGGTTTCTACGCCACCTCGGAAGATGGACATATTATCACTTGATTGGAATTTGCCCCTGCCCTTCGTCAGTTTGTTGCGTCATCAGATGATAGTGTGACTACCGCGAGTTCAGAGAAGAGTACAACCCCTGCACCGATACCATACCGAGATGTTGTTCTTTGAAGTGTTGTCAACCAAACAAGTTAGAAGACCGTGCATGCATCCGATGTGGAGAAATAGGATACACTGCTGATGAACATGCAATCAATTGTTCCAGCTGTGAAGGAAGCCATTTACCAGGAGAATGTCCTATGTGCAACATCACATGCTATCTTTGCGAAGGCCGTGATCACTGCCCATCTCAATGTTCCCCGGATCCAATAGTGACCGCTGTGACTCGGCATCAGCGAGAGAATTTTCGAGCTGTCATTGCTCAAGAGTTAGCAAAAAGAGAAGGATTGTCATCCGCACCAGCTGTGCCACGTGAAGGAATAAAGAAGAAGAAACATGTCAACCCTATCCATCTACCTCAGGAAATCAGTAATACTTGGTCACCATGGAATTGTTTCTTGTGTGATAAATGAGATCATTGGCCTAGAGAATGCCCCATCAACCCGTCACGATGACCCAAACGTTCATGTTACAATTGTGGCGAGTCAGGTCATTTGTTAAGGAATGCCACAGAAAGATCAAGCAATGTCGAAAGCCATGATCATCCCAGAAATTACATCAGTAAAGATTATAATACCAGAAGTGAGTGGAAAGACTACGAAGCAACCTGCTCAAGGAGTCAGTTGAAGCAAGAGGAATTGGTTAACAAAGGCCTTAACCTGAAAGATGAGTGCAAGGAATTGGAAGACCACCGCAAGCGTCAGAAAGTTTGTCAAGAAGGACCACCGCAACAGCGAATGAGGAGTACCCCTCAACAATTTAGTTGACATACTGCTCAGACTTTGTTAGAGACACTTTCACCTGTGCTTCGCCCTAATGGTCAGAGTTTTCATAACACCAACCTGGTGAAAAGTTTTCAAGGAGAAAGATTAAAGCCTAGAATTTGCTATGCCTGTCATCCGCCAGAATATTTTGCTAACCACTATCCTCAGAAGAAAGTGATCACTGCGGATCGCATCGATCTCAGCTTTACCCCTACCAAGACTGGTGCTACATCCTGTGGAAGCCAGCAGACATCAGTCAAGCGTTGCTTTAGATGTAATGAGTCGGGACACTTTGCCAACAGTTGTCCTAAGAGAAAAGGTGTTATACTTGTTCACTTCAACCCTAGTCCCTCGCCTACCTAGACACTTGCGACAGAAAGTGAATTGTGAAGGAGTATTCAGTTGATACAGAGTTTCAGTCAATCTTTGAAGAATCAAGCCGACAAAGATAGTGCGGCACCAACCGGAATGCTATCCAAGTCCTGTTAAAGACCGCGTAATTGCATATAAGCTTTGTTGTCGATCTGACTTGTCCAATTTCTAGAAGAAGCGAGAAAATCAAATGTTCAGAACGAAGGAAGCGTGCCTATCAATGGAGTTGCTAAGCGTCAGTAGGAGTGCGTGAGGTGTTCAAGATTTCCCGACAAAGTTAGTATCAAGATTTTCCGTAGAAGAAGTGCCTCGTGGCCGAAAAGCAGACACAGTTGGAGTCAGTGGACTTGTAAGAGGACCTCATCAGCAAGGAGCAGCCTGCAAAATTTTGGATGTTACCAAGCGTTTGTTCAGAAGCGACCCCTGTCCAGTGTGTAGTTGCTTGGAAGTTCGAGGAAGCTCAAGAATTGAGTCCCCTTGAACCTAATTCTATAGTCAGCCCTGAATCTCGGGGACGAGATTCTGTTAAGGGGGGGAGATTTGTAACATCCCAAAATTTGGGTTTTCAATATTTTGGTTTAGTTTAGCTTCTCCAAAATTTTCGTTGATTTTTTCGCATTTATAAAACTTGATTTGAATTTTCTAAAAGCTAAAACAATTTAATTTGATTATTCTAAACCTCAAATAAAATTTATTTTATTTTATTTGGATTCCTTGTGCTTCAAGAAGTTCTTCTGTAATTTTTGAGATTTTTCGGAGCTCGTTTGCTATTTATCGGATTTATTTGGAATTAATTTAAACTAAGCCTTTCATTCGAAATTAATTAATTATTTGGAAAAGTTTATATAAAGTTTTGTTAGAAATATTTTATTTGAGTTGGAAATGTCTCAAAATATTTTCTGGAATTTTTCTAGAATTTTTCGGGTATTTTTATTGCCTCAAATGATTTAATTGGAATTTGTGGAATTGTTTTTATTGGAAATTGCTGAGAAATTCGAAAATGGCTTGGGCCTTCTCTCTCCTGCGCCAGCCCACCCCGCCTCCCGGCAGCCCACCCCGCCTGAGCCGGCCCACCCCCTCCACTCCCGCGCGCAAGGCGGCCAGCCGGGCCCGACCCGGCCACCACCGCTCGCCCCCTCCGCGGCGCGCCAAAGAGGCTGGCCCAGCCGCGTGCGCCAGCCCACAGCGCCCCCACCCCGCCACGTGTCGGACTCCCGTTGGCCCACGTCGCCCGGATCCGATTCATGCACGGAAACTGCTCGATAAAATGCCTACAAGACCCGTTTTTGCTCCAAACGCGTCCAAACTTGATTTTTCTTGATCTAGCCGCCACCCCAACCCAGTGGAGACCTCCCATGACCTCTCCCACGGATCTTCAACCTCCGGATCATCTCCAAAACTCCGAGATCCATCCAATGTCGCCCGAACGTCGCCCAACGTCGGCCGAACTTTGGAGCCGCGTCTCGGGCAGATCGTCGACTCTTTTCGAGATCCGTCTTCTCCGTGGTGTGCCACAAGGTACCATCTGCTTGCTGTCCAAAATTGAGCCAATTTGGTCCACGGGATCAAAAGTTATGGCCGTTTCAATCTCGAATCTTGCCGAGGCCATAACTCCCTCAATTTTTCGAGTTTGACGGTGAAATTTTTTGTGTAGACTCCTGGGGATGTCCTCTACAGGATGCACATCTTTCCCCAAGGTTTTTCCCTCTGGATTTGGCGCAGCAAATTAATTTCTCCGTTCAGACTGCGTTCCAGACAGCGGCAAAATTCCTCGCGCGTTCCCCGCTGTTCCAGAAGGTATTTCTTCGAGCCACCTGCGTCACGGTGTGCCTCTTGGTCCCATCTAGCTCTCGGTCAAATTTCGTTAAGTTCCGATCATTATTCTAGAAGTTATAGCCGTCCAAAGTTTTGATCCGAAACCCGTTAATCGCCAGTTTGTGATTAATCCGGAAGGACGCCGCAAAATCCGCCTATACCGTTGAGATCGTCTCGCCGCGTTCTACGCAGTAGACATTCTCCCTTTGCCATCCCATCCTCCGGAATTTTTTTTATATATTTAGGCCGCCGTTTGCCGTCGCCACGCGTCGCCTTTTGACGCCGGCTATTTTGGTTCGCTCCGGCCGTGTTGTCGCGTCCGGAGGATCATCTTTTACTATTTTGGATCATACTTAAGGTTCTTTTGGTCTCCGTTTGCCGAGAAGCCCGGCGCCCGCCTTAAACCGTCGTCTTTTGGCCTAAACTGTTGCCGCCGGTTCGCGCACCGGTTAACCATCCTTGGTAACGTTCTACCGCGGCCATGTCGTTGCACCGACGGTCGCTACCTTGTTTCATGAGTATCCTATCATTGTTGACCTCCACGGGTGCGTTAGCGTTAACGATCCATCGTTAACGTTTTGCGGGTGCGTTCGCCGATGCGTTTCCCGTTGCGTTTTGTCGTTAACGCTCGGGTGCGTTCCTCGTTAATGTTTCCCGTTAACGCTCCGTCGCACGCTCCGTCGTTAACGCTCGTCGTTAACGTTGCCGTTGCGTTCCTCCGTTACATTTGCCGGTGCGTTTCGCCGTTAGCGCTCGTCGTTAACGTTTCGCCGTTAACGTTCCTCCGTTAACGTTCCACCGTCAACGCTCCGTCGTTAACGTTTCGTCGTTAACGTTTCATCGTTAACGCTTGGCTCTCTTCGCCTCGTTGTCATCGCATGCGTGTATTCTTGCACAAACCCTAGTGCGATGCCTTCACCTGCTCTATCATCATGACGTGAGCCTAGTCTCATCGTCATACCATCTTCAAAGCCGAATCAAAACCCTAACCTAAGACCGGTTCGATGGACTAAGTTCATCATGAGCCGCGTTGTTATCTTTGCAATCTTTCCCGTTGTTTCAAACGTGGTAAGACACTTGTCTTGTCTTATCCCTGAAAACCTAATCTGCCAGTAATCGAGAATTCCTTCGTGGACTTGGTCGATAGACCATTGGCCATCTGTCATACCCCTGTGCCCGATCTTTTCGTCTCTCTTTTGTTTGACTGTGTCCGTTCGGTCAACAAAAGTCAACTTTGAGAATCTGTTTAGTCCACTGTGAACTAACATATCCTTATGGACCCGATCTATAGATCGAGAGCCCATATGTCGCTATCTGTCCAATCAAGATAATAACTTCGGAAGAAATATTCTTCGGAATATTATTCTTTCTTTCCCAGTTATTAGTCTTTCCCTTTTCGGTGTTTTGCCGAAAGCCCGTTCTCTTTTGTCAACTCTTCGATCTAATCCGTTCGAGTTCCCAAATCTCTCCCAAGCCGTTGTGCCCAATGCTGTTCGTTCTTAATTTGGAGTTTACTTGATTTGTCTTTTGAATTGGTTTGTATTTGCTTCTTCTTTAATCGTTAGACGCGTCGTCCGGAAATCGTTCGAACGAGCTGAGGATCGAGATAGTGGAAGTTGAAGATCGAGGACCAAGGATCAAGGATAAAGAGTAAAAGACAGTAAAGTTTGCAATGGCCAGGCAAGTTGTGCTTTGACCATGTTGATCCTATTTTGAAATCTATTTTGATTTAACCTATTGCATGCTAAGTTCAAATAGAAAATACTTTATTTAAACATGGGGGATTAGATAAATACCAATTTGCTGTATGACACCTTGATTATTTAAGTATGTGCCATGACCCCTTGTCACCCTAGTTGTGGTTTACTAGTTGGACATTATTAAATTGCCAACATGGGTTTTAGACCGTTGTAGTATACTGCTTAGACCTGCTACGTGCTCATGACATGATTTTGGACAATCAAATGTTAATATTGACTTAATGATATATTGAACCTGTTTTGGAAAGGTATCATGTGATGTTGATGGCACGTGGTGCATGGTAATCAACTGGGGTTTGATAAATAGTTTTTCGACCGGGGCATGTGGCAAGAATGATCAGGTGGGCCAGTTGTGGCACTGGGGATGTTGATTTGGTTCTTCGGGTAGTCTTGCCCTGGTCACCCTAAGGACTTCACCTTGCAAGCCTTTGAACTGAGTCAAACGTACAACCACATGTCCGAAATGGGACGGACCTAGTTGATTAAGTTGCTAATAACTTACTTGTGGTACCTCGGGGTGTCAACTACACCGTTTGTGTAGATTGAAGGGGGAGCGTACCAGGGCTGCGGCATGGTACCCATCCAACGGTATGTCGGTCCCATACTTCGCCTTAGCTAAGGGAAGGGATGGTGTAGGGCAAAAACCGGAGAGGTCCACTTGTGTAGTTAGAGGCTTCCGAAAGACTTTGTTATGATCGCTCCTTCGCATACTCTTGTGTGGCGATTCACGGCTGACGTGGTGAGTGGATTGTATCTTGTGGGTAAAGTGTATAACCTCTGCAGAGTGTAAAACCTATTCGAATAGCCGAGTCCACGGTACTGGACAATGCTCGGGGATTACAGTCAAGGGTTAGATTTTCTTAAAAGTAAACTTGGGTTTGGAGGCAGTTTGCCTGTGGAAAAGTGATAATTGGTTAAGGATGTGGAATGATTTACTTTTGAAACAACTGTAAAATTATTACTATTGTTATCTATTTTACCGCTTTACAATCTATTATGAATATTTGTGAATGCTGTTTATTGCAAAACAACCCCTTCAGCCTGTCATTTGGAATAAGCCATGCATATAGCTATTAGACTTGCATTCTGTGCATGACTTGCTGAGTGCTTTATGTACTCACCCCTTGCAAACAAACAATCACCAGTGAGCAAAAGTCCACCTCGTCGAAGAAGAAGAAGTTCCGTGAGAAGGCGATTATCTAGGAGTCGAACCCTGTCAGTTGCCTGTGGCGTATTGATGGGATTCACCGATGTTCTTCGTTCCGCTGCTGCTTATTTGGAGTTGAAGCCGTCAGGGTTTCACAAATGTAAGGTTGACCTTAAGGTCGTTCAATAGTTTATATTCTATTATTGAGTTACTTTTATTATTCCGCTGTGTATGATTGTGATATTCATCTATGTTGAGACTGTGTGCACTAGCGTGATCCTGAACTAGTGCTGAATACACAGAGGGTCCGGATTTGCAAATTCGGGTCCCGACAAGAGTTCACAAATAGATAGATGGAAGGAGGTACGCTTTTCTCTCCCCCTTTGGCATCAATACACCACAAAAGGGAAAGAAAAATGACTCGGAAAGATATCTAGGTTTTGTCCACTGAAGTGGGTTCCTCAGCGTAGTCCTCTGAGCTAGACTCTGCAGCAGCCGGGGCAAAAGGGTCCTCGATCTCATCCTCATCCTCCTCATCATTTGAGTAGTGAAGATTCAAGTGCCTCTGAATGTCCTTGAGCCTCTTGGTGTTCTTCTTGATCGCCGTTGCATTGTTCTTGCATAAGCCGAAAATAGACTTTAAAGCACCGAGAATCAGCGAGGAAGAAGATGAAGAAGGAGTTGAAGGCTCATCAGCAGCAGCAGATGAAGATGCTACATGTCTAGCGGATGATTGTCTGGCTCTCTAAGATGGAGGTTTGATCACCTTGATTTGCAGTTCAGTGTGCTTGACATCACACTCAAACTGGCTCTTCGTGGTCTGCTCAATCATGTGCATGGTGTAGGGAGCGTAGCTGCAACTCCTCTTAGGATCCAAATAGGTAAGTTTGATTTCATTCCAAATAAAATCAAACACATTAAATGGCCTCTCATCCTCCTGCATCCTCTTCAGCAAATTTCTAGAGAAAGACAACACATGAGATGCATCTCCCTACTTGGGAGACAGCATCTTCCAGAACAGCATATTCAGGCTAACAAAGAAGGGCTTTATGCCCTTAGTTTCCCAAGGCTCAGACTCAGCATCTTCCTCATACAAGAAACTGATATGTTCTACTGAAAGGGGGTACTCAACATGGACTCTATCATGCAAGTCGGTTGCTGAAAAACCAAGCACTCCAGCATACTGAGAATAGGAAATTTTGTACCATGTTCCTTCTGTCATCCACTACATCAAAGAAGAGCGATCTTTATGAATGTGAAGTGTAGCATAGAACTGAGCAATGATTTATGTGTTCCAGTCATGCTTAAATTCCATGATCCTCTTGGTTCCAGTTCTCTCACAGGCTTCGATGACTACATTGAATGTCTCATCATCAACTTCAGCCATGTAGTTCTAGTCAACCCATTGCATTGGAGTCACGGGGTTCTTCCATGGCAGAATGACTGACTCAAAGAAATCCTGCTGGAAGAAGTTCCAGAATCTCCTATCTGTGCAGAACCTGGGTTCTCGCTGGGGTTCTCTTCTCGTGCTTTTCTGACTTGAGCCGCCTTGCCTTTGTAGTTCATTGGCTTCCTTAAAAGCTGACTTGATCTCTCGGGCTTCCGAAGCAAAGGTATTTTCATTTCTGTAGGAGGCCCACCCTGAGGGTTTGCCTGAGATAGCTCTGCTATTTATTTGCCTTTCCTTGAAGGCAAGCGCTCTCCACGAGTCACAGTACTTCAGGATGTTTTTCACGTCTATCCAATGACCATCACAGGGATCCGCTTAGTATGTTCTCGTGATACTTAGAGCATATGAGACATCTGGGCACGTACAGATCATGGCATACATAATAGACCCAATAGCCGAAGTGTCGGGACCCGAATTTACAAATCCGGACCCTCTGTGTATTCAGCACTAGTCCAGGATCACGCTAGTGCACACAGTCTCAACATCGGTAAATATCACAATCATACACATCGATAGTAACATAGTACTTTAATTAAGATAAACAAACTGGTTGCTCGACCTTATGGTCAAGTTACAAGAGTACGCCACAAAGGGCGAAAACTTATTAAGGAAATAGATTGCAGCGGAATAAAAGCATCAACGTGGCGCCATCCAGTATACCACAGGCAACTGACTGGGCTCGCTCCCTAAGTAGACGGCTCCTCCTGAAGTTCTTCTTCCATAGCTAGCGTCGCTTCTCCTACAACTGTTGTTGTATTGTGGCAAGGGTGAGTACTTGGTACTCACTAAGTCATGCACAGAATGCAAACTAATATTCTACATGCATGTCTTAGTTCAAGGATAGGCTAACAGGTATATTTGCAGTAAAACAGCATTTAGCAAGTAGCATAAGTAGATTCGAAAGCAGTTAAAGTAACTATAATATCAATAAGTTTTCCAGGAGTTAAGTAAACACTTTTCCTTTCCTAATCCACATTTCCATCAACGTCATCATTTAACCCAACCAAACTTTCCAAGTCCAAGTTGTTTTCATGAAAGTCTAACCCTTGACTGTAATCCCCGAGCAATGTCCGGTGCCGCGGACACGGCTATTCGAATAGATTTTACACTCTGAAGAGGTTATGCACTTTACCCACAAGATACAGTCAAACACCACAAAGGCGAGTGATCATAACAAAGCATTTCAGAGACTGCAAACAAAACAAGTGAACCTCTTCGGCTTCTGTCATACACCATCCCTTCCCTTAATAGAGGCAAAGTACGGGACTTACATACCGTTGGACGGGTACCATGCCATAGCACTGGTACACTCCCCTTTCAAGCTACACAAAAGGTGTAGTTGACACCCCAAGGTACCACATACAAGTTATTAGTAATTTACTCAACTAGGTCCGTCCCATTGCGGACATGTGGTTGCACGTTTGACACAGATCAAAGGCTTGCAAGGTTAAGTCCTTAGGGTGACCAGGGCACGACTACCCGAAGAACCAAAACGACATCCCAGGTGCCAGTCATGGCCCACCATATCATTCTTGCCACTTGCCCCGGTCCAAATCTATTTATCAAACACAGTTGATTAGCATGCACCACGTGCCATCAACAATCAAACCCATGATACTTCTCCAAAATAGGTTCAACATCTCATTAAGTCAATAATAACATTTGATTGTCCGAAATCATGTCATGTGCACGTAGCAGGTCTAAGCAATATACTACGACGGTCTAAGTACCCAATGTTGGCAACTTAACAATGTCTAACTATATAACCACAACTAGGGTGACAAGGGTTCATGGCACATAATTAAATAGTCAAGGTGTTATACTGCAATTTGGCATTTATCTAATTCCCAGAAATAATTTGAACAGTTTCTATTTAAATTGGCATGCAATAATTTAAATTAAATTAGTTTCAAAAATGGGATCAATATGGTCAAAGCATAACTTGCCTTCAAAAAGTACTTGTTCTTGATCTTGAGCTTGCTCCTGGGTCAACACTTCACATTAGAAGCCCTCGGGTAGTTCAACGTCTACTCGTAACGCATGCAAATAGCAATAAATAAATAAAATAGTACATGCACATTGCTCAAAAATTCAAGTAAAGTCCATAAACAGAAAGAGCATAATTTTACAAATTTTTAGAAACTTGAATCGCCCAAATCGGAGTTAAAATGCAAAAGTTATAATCGTTTAAAGTTTCAAGAATCTACTAATTAAATATAAACAGAGAAAATTTCATATTCAAAAATTAATTAAAATTCATGTTTAAGTAGATCTCAATTTTATAAAAATTTAGAAATTGGAATCGTTCAAATCAGAGTTAAAACGCAAAAGTTATAAGCGTATGAAGTTTGAAAATTCAAATAAATCAATAAACCGAATTAATTCATTTATTTTCTATTGAAAAATCCGGATTTATGACGTCAGCTGACGTCAGCACGGGATTTGATTTTCCACCGAATTATTTTTCTATTGAAAAATCGAATTATTGTCGCGCCAAAGATGACGTCGTGAGTTCATGGACTAGGTCCACGGCTCGGGCTCAGCCCACCGTGGACACGGCCCACGAGCACATGTCTCACTGACATGTGGGACCCCTCGGGTGACGTCAGCGTTGAAGTCATCGCGCTTTGGCCACACGGTATTGACAAGCGGGACCCACCGTGACGTCAGCGTGATGTCACAGATGACGTGATGGAGCCGTTGGCCAGCCGCTGGCACGCGGGCCCCAAGCTGACGTCACGCGTGACGTCAGCGGCAACCGCGGCTAACCGCACTGACCACGCCGGTTCAGCTCCCGCGCACGTGGCTTGATCTGGGCCGTTGATTTGAAAATCAATGGTCCAGATTGGATCTACTTCCGCACGTTACGGTGCAACGTGGTTAATTTGGGCCGTTCGATTTGGATCGGAGGTCCAGATTCAATCTGGTTTCGCCTCACCGTGGGGTGGCGTGGCATGACCCGGGAGGCAACACGTGGCTCAATCTATGCCGTTCGATTTCGATTGAACGACCGAGATTACATCTAACGCTACCACGTGATTCCACCCTAACTGTACTATCTAGATCTAACGGCTGAGATTGGATCTAGCACGGTGCGGCTATGGGCTACGTGGCACAATCTAGGGCATTGGATCTAGATCCAACGGCTGATATTAGATCTAAAGGGGTAACATGTGAGGCTTACCTGCGGTGACGTGGACGAATCCTGGCCGTGCGATGGTGATCCAACGCATGAGAAGCTTCGCGGTCCGGCGATTGTGTGCGGCGGAGCTCGGTGACCGGAGATGAAGAAGACGACACAGCCAACTGCGCTTCGGGCACGCTCCGTGCGAGGTGAGTGGTACCCCACGATGCGGCGTATCCGTATCTGGGCTCGGTGATGGCGGAGGACGTCGGACGGGGGTGGAAACAATGGAAAACCGCGGCGGAGCACGAATCTAACTTCGGCGAGCTCTACCGGGCGAACGGCGGCAGCTCTAGCTTGGTGGGTTAGGGCTACGGGTGCGCACAGAAGAGAGCTTCATGGCAGGCATGGCGGCGCATTAAATAGAGGCCTCGGCTTCTGTGAAATTCGCGAAAACCGAGGTCCACACGCGGGCGACGGCGGAGTCCGGCGGGGACTTGGACTGGGTGACGTGGACGCACGCGGGCCGTCCACGTGGCACGATCAATGGCTCGGATCACTTGGGTGCGAACGGGTCTAGCCCGGCTCCCACGTGGGTGACGTGGCGCAATCGCGGCCGTTGGATCGAGATCCAACGGTCGCGGGGCTAGGGCTCGAACATGGTCCGGGTCGGGCTCGAGTCGGACTCGACTCCGGCTCGGTCGGATGAACAGTACAAACCCACTCGGCTAATTTCCAGCGATTTAATATTCAAATTAATTTCTAGAAATCCAAATAATTCAAGAAAAATAGCAAAATAATCAGAAAAATTCTGGAAAATACTTGGAGACATTTTGGACTCAAATAAAATATTTCCAACAAAATTTTATTTATAACTTTTAATTCTTTAATTATTTCAAAAGGGAATAAATTCAAATTAAATCCAAATAAATCCAAATAAATTCCAGAAAATTCCAAAAATTCACCAAAGTGCAAAATTTCATTTAAATTCATGAAAAGCAAAAATTGGGGTGTTACAAACCTCCCCCCTCTACATAATCTCGTCCCTGAGATTCAAGGCTAACTAAGGAATAGGTTCGGAAATTCTTTCTTCAAATCCTCCTCGCGCTGCTAAGTCGCTTCAGTCTCTGCATGGTTGCTCCACTGGACTCTGCAGAAATGGGTTGATTTATTTCTTGTCTCTCGATCCATGGTGTCCATAATCTTCACGGGGTGCTCCTTGTAAGTGAGATCCTCCTGTAGTTCTATTGATTCTAACGGTGTCTGCTCATCTGGTACCCGAAGACACTTCTTCAGTTGCGACACATGGAACACATCATGCACGCCTGCCAACGACTGCGGTAACTCCAACTGGTAAGCAACTTCACCTCTGCGGCGTAGGATTTTGAACGGACCGACATAACGTGGCGCGAGTTTCCCTTTGGCATGGAATCTTTTAACTCCCTTGAGGGGTGTAACCCTAAGGTACACGAAATCCTCCGGTTCAAAGCTCAAGTCTCGGCGACGGTTATCAGTGTAACTCTTTTGTCTTGACTGTGCTATCTTCAGTCTTTCTCGGATCATGGCAATCTGCTCTTCGGCTTCTTGAAGAATGTCCGGCCCAAAGACACGGCGTTCACCGGTCTCATTCCAGTTCAATGGCGTTCGGCAAGGTCGACCATACAGTGCCTCAAAAGGTGACATTTGTAGACTGGCCTGATAACTATTGTTGTAGCTGAACTCAGCATACGGCAGACTTCTATCCCAAGAGGTAGCATAAGCCAAAGCACAAGCTCGTAGCATATCCTCCAAAATCTGATTAACTCTTTCCGTCTGCGGGTGATATGCAGTACTGAAGTTTAAACGGGTCCCCATGGCTTCATGCAACTTATTCCAAAACCTTGAGGTAAATTGGGTACCTCTGTCTGATACAATCTTCTTCGGTACTCCATGCAAACAGACGATCCTGGTCATGTACAGTTCTGCTAGTTTATCTCCTGAGTAGGTGGTCTTTACAGGAATAAAATGGGCGACCTTAGTCAGGCGATCCACTATAGCCCATATGGAGTCATATCCTCCCTGAGTCTTCGGCAATCCGGTAATAAAGTCCATGCCGATTTCCTCCCACTTCCACTCAGGTATTCTTAGCAGCTGCAATAATCCTGCCGGCCTCTGATGCATTGCTTTAACTCTTTGGCACACATCACACAACGCAACATGCTCGGCAACTTCACGTTTCATGCTTGGCCACCAAAATCTTTCCTTCAGGTCTTGATACATCTTGGCACTTCCTGGATGAATGGAATACTTGGAGTCATGGGCTTCTTCTAGAATCAGTTGCTTTAGTGTAATATCCCGAGTATTTCTATACTCGAGTCACTGTACATTTGTACTCAAACACTGTTCAATAATACACTGTTCTTGTGTATTTCTGCATTTTGAGCTATATATACTTAAATGGGAATTAAAAAGAACCCTTCAACTTAAGTAACCTAGCTCAAAAATAATTGCAAATTTATTTGGATAAGTGTTAAAGCGACCTAAGAACCTTCCAGAATATATAAGAATCGATAAAAATCAGTTTTGGAAGTTTAATTCTTCAAAACTTGACACTTGACCAAAATGCCCTTGAGTAAGTGCATAGTGTTTTGCATGTGTTATAACCTCTCCAAAGCCAACCCAACAGCCAACTCACTCCCTCTCCTCTCCCTCTCACGACCAAGCATAGGAGAAGCCTCCCAAAACCCTAGCTCACCCAATCCACCCATTTGGAGGCGATCCGACCGGTGGAAATTGATCTAGAGGCGGGAATCGACCTCTCCATCGCGATCCCCATCTTCTAGACCCTCTCGGGTGAGTTTCTCATCGAATTTCATGGATGGATTTTGGAGTACCCGTGGTGTTTTCGAAGTTTGAGTTGATTTCTCGGCTCCCGGGACTTCCCTCTTGCCGTAGCTACGACTTCCCCCTTCGTAGCTTCGCATTTCGTTAACTTATCTCAAACCCTAGCCTAGGTCAAAACTAGGTTCCATGTGTTAGACACGTCGCATGGCAATTGTGCTTTAGAATCTAGACTCAGATCATCGTTAGGCTCATTTAATCCTATAGCCAACCTAGCTTTTAGTCACCCTCGTATTCGCTCAAGTCCATCGCTAGGTCTTCGATTTATCGGAGGTCTAGTGGTGCATAGCATGTATAGATTTTTCCTATAGCAGTTTTGGTGGGTAGAGTCGCTACCGGAGGAATCGGAATTCAATTTCGCTAAGCCGAAATTTATTTTATTCATTTAGGTGTTAACTATTTTTACAATGGACCGAAGGTCCATAGCGTATAACGATAGCTCCATTAGCTCTTCTGATAGCCCTGGTTGCGATCAGAAGAGTCGAAATTAAGTTTCACAAAACTCGCTACAAGTTGTTAGCTCTAGGTCTCTTTTAATTTATTTTTATTTCATAAAATCCTAGAGCTCCGAGGCATGTATTGACTTTACCATTAGTCCCCTTAGAGGCTAGAAAAGCAGTTAGAATCGCTAGATTTGCATTTTAGCACTTTGCATTTTATTTTAGTAATTATAGGCCTCACAAGCCGTTTAAGGCATTTAGCTTTGTTTAGCTTCGTTTAAGGTCACTAAGGTCGATAGCATGCTTCCCGCGTGTTTTGGATCGCATTCAAGTCACTTTTCGGACTTTTGCCGTTTCTCGGGTAATTACCGGAGTTAAGCGGGCAATTGATCAAAAGTCAGAGAAGATTAAGTCATCCATGCTGGGGAATGGCTCCGATAGGTCGTAAGTATCCCTAAGCAACTAGCCGAGGGCTTAAAACAAGTCTCGCGGCATTTCAGCTCAAAACGGCCCTTTTGGGCGAGATTGCTCGTTTTCGAGCAAAATAGCCATTTTGGCCATATTCCACATTTAGGGGTTTCTTCGCCAGTTAGCTGTCGGAATGAGTCATTTAGGGTCATTTAGACTTAGTAGAGTCGAAAACGTGCTCCTCGCGCAAGTGGAATCGAGTTTGAGCCGTTTTCGGACCCTATGCGAATCGAGGCGTAAACCTCGGCTTAATTTGCGCTTTCGATCGGATTTCGATGCAAATTAAGTGAATTTTCAAGGGGCAAGGTCCAGATAGGTCCTAGACATCCTAAAGTACCTAGTGGAGTCGCTGGAATCGGTCGCAAGTCGTTCGAATGGATTCTGGACAGAAATGGCTCTTGCGTTACGGTGAATAGTGCCGCTTTTCTTTTTCTGATTTTTCGGCATTTTGTGTATTGATTTTCACTGTTTTGGCTTCCGTTTGTTCGCTTTAAATCCAAACGAGTTCCGTAAGTTCCATTAGGTGTATTATACCTAATTCTAGGTGTTTAACAAAATTTAGTTGAATTTTAAATTTTTTGCGCATTTTGTTCAAGTTGGCGAAATTCGCCGAAATCGCCGTTTCGAATCGCGATTTCGCCATTTTTCTCGCTTGTTTCGTTTCTTTGCTTTCTTAGTGTCTAGATGAGTTCTATTTGATGTTAAGTTGGTGTTTATGCTTCTAAAGTCACTTTTTGCTAATTTATTTCTCTGTCATTGCTTTTGATATTTTTATTCGATTAGAGGCGAGTGAGTCCGAGTCGCCTCGAACAATCCACGAGTTCGTCCGGATCCATCGTGAGCAGCAGCAGACAGCAAGCACCTCCTTTGATCATCTTGATCCAATATTTTACGATGTTTACTTTGATTTATCAAACTATATGCATGCGTTTAATTTCAGTAAATGTGCTAGTTTGTGGGAATGGTAGATATAACCCAAATTGGTGGTTTTCCTTAATCTATTTCCCATGGTCACATTGATAGCCCTAGTAGAGGTTAGGCAACTTAATAAATGTCACTTGGGTATAAAATGTTAATAAATGCATATGCTTAGTCAATGCAATAGATTTGAGTCTAGTCCTTGGCAGTTACACTCATCAATCAAAATATGATTTCAAAATGAATTGAGTCAAAATGGTTAATGGTTAATTGATAAAAATGAGTGGTGTAAATGACTCGGGGAGGAGGTATAGAATGTGAAGGTGATGGTGTGGTTAGGATTGGAGTCCTTGCCCGAGTCAACAAAAATATAAGGACCGAACTCAAAGTTAATGCTGGGTGAGTCTCGCGCAACCACATGAACTGAACTGGGGCAGAATGCCTATGTACCTGACTTCGGGGGATAGCCAGATTTGTTGGTAGGCCGAAGAGCAAGATGAGAACTTGCGCAGCTGATGTGTCCAGAATCGCGGGGTTCTCAGAAGGGACTTCTGTCATCCATTGGACAGAAGAAGGGGGTGTTGTGGGTTCCCGCTGCAACAATAGTGCCACTCGTGGGGTAATGGGGCCCGGGGCAAGGGATACCCCGTGTTGCGCTGCAGCGTACGGCCGCCTAAATCCGCCAGGGTGGGATCACGCTATTGTGCTGATGTCTGGCTGACACCGATGATGGGAACGGCATGGACAATCTGCAAGAGTCTGCATCGAAAAGTATCGCGCGTCGTGGCAACACGCTTGCTAGATAGACCCATGTGGGGAATGTGTGCAACTTCTGCAGAAGTGTTAAATAAAACTAATCGATTAGTCGTGCTCACGGTTAAGAGCATCTAGCCCAGATAAGTATGGAGAGTATAGAAGTTTGGTTTTGTGTCTTCTTCTGAAAAAGTGTGAGTCTCGAACGGAAAGGAAGTGTTTGATGGATAGAGTCGACAATCTAGCCCATCGGTTGCATTCGAGCGGGAATGGCGAACCGGTTGGGATAATATACATTATACATATACTGTGAAATATGTTTTATGTCAAATGCTCTTTCAATTACTAATGCTATCGGTTGTTAAATATTGTTTACAAATAAATGCTACTTTATGCAATCAACCTAGTATAGAAGCTTATTCCTGTTGAAATAGCCTGCATTTAACTATATTTCCATACACTAAAGACTTGCGAGTACATACGTGTACTCACCGTTGCTTTGCTGTTGTTTACTAACCTTGTCTCAGAGGATGGTTCCGATGGTGATCCGGATGGCTCAGGTGGTCCTCTGTTCTGCGAGCTGTGCGGCGGTTGTGGTCCTTCCTCTAGTCAGTAGCCTGTGGGGTTGTCAGGCCAATACTGGTTTAGTGTTTCTTTTGCTTCCGCTATTATTCCACTTTTGGATTTTGTAATGGGTATGTACAAGATTTACACCCAGATATGTAATTTAACTTTAGTTCATTACTTTGTGCATTGATACTCGTGTTGTTGGTACGCGATACTGGGCTACTGATCCAGGGAACCGGTATCGAATGCGTACAGGCACCGGGTCTGAAGCTAAGGGTTCGATCCCGTCGATCGAATTCTTTTTAGATTCAGATTTTCGGTGTCGAGGCTTCTGTTGCTATACGGTGCTATACGCCACGATGAGACGGCGTCTGACAAGAAGGTATAGGAAGAGGGTCCTCACGGCGTTGGTATCGAGCCAAATGACTGCAGGAAGACTTAGTTAGCCTGGTCGTTAGACTTAGGAACAGATTTTCCTCTCAAAATTTATTTTGAAGTTACAAATCTTAATTGGAAAATGTAGAATGCTATTCTTGTCCATTCTATAGCTTTTCTCTTATCTACTTTTCAAAATGAATCTGATCTTAATCCAAATTTCAAAATTTGTTTCTTTCTTCTATCTTGTTCAAAAGAATTAGAAGGAACACGGGTTTAGCTCAGAATGGGTTAAGGTTAGATGTCTGCGATTGTAATTAGGGATTATTTTGTCGTTTCCCTGAGTTGGTTTTTGAATTGGTTCTTATGCTTCTTTGAATGAATGCCTTGGGTGTCATTGGCCAGTCTCAGCTGGTTGAAGAGTTTCAGAAGCTCAATCTAGAAGTGGTTGAGTATGATTACATTTCTGCTTTAGCCGTACAACCCACTCTAGAGTCTCAGATTCAGGCAGCTCAACTCCAGGATGATGCTGTGATTGAGATTAGACGCCAGTTGACTGAAGATGGCGCATCTCTAGGTTTCTCTGAGAGGTCCGATGGGCTGATCATGCATGGGCAGCAGATGTATGTCCCAGATGATATAGAGATCAAGGAGTTGATCCTGTCAGAAACCCATGATACCCCTCTCTCTGTTCATCCTGGCAGCACCAAGATGTACCAGGACCTTCGCAAGCAATTCTGGTGGCCAGGTATGAAGAAGGAGATTGCTGCCCATGTGGCGCATTGTGATGTGTGCCAGCGTGTCAAGGCTGAACATCAAAGGCCAGCCGGATTGCTTCAGCCATTGCAGATCCCTGAGTGGAAGTGGGAAGAGATTGGGATGGATTTCATTACCGGTCTACCGAGGTCCTCCGCCGGTCACGACTCTATTTGGGTGATTATTGACCGTCTGACCAAGGTAGCTCATTTCATCCCCGTTCATACCACTTATTCTGGAGCCAAGCTAGCAGAACTCTATTTGCAGAATATTGTTCGGCTCCATGGGGTTCCAAAAGTCATAGTCTCTGACCATGGTTCGCAGTTCACCTCCAGATTTTGGGAGAGTTTGCAGTCACTTCTTGGCACTAAACTGTCTTTCAGCACTGCATACCATCCCCAGACCAGCGGACAGATGGAAAGAGCAAATCAGATCTTAGAAGACATGTTGAGGGCTTGTGTACTGTGCTACAGCAAGTCGTGGGAGAAATGCTTGCCCTTCGCCGAGTTCTCCTACAACAACAGTCACCAAATCAGCCTTCAGATGTCGCCATTCGAGGCTCTTTATGGCAAGAAGTGCAGAACGCCCTTGTTTTGGTCCGAGGTCGGTGAAAGGCAATTCTTCGGGCCAGCCGTGATTGAAGAGGCTGAAAGGCAAGTCAGCTTGATTCGGGACCGGCTGAGAGAAGCTCAGTCTCGTCAGAAGAGCTATGCTGATTGTCGACGCCGCGAGTTGAGCTTTGAGGTGGGTGACTTTGTCTACCTCAAGGTCTCACCACTCCGCGGTACTCGCAGATTCCAAGTCCGTGGGAAGCTAGCCCCGCGATACATCGGCCCGTTCCGGATTCTTGAGAAGGTTGGTGTTGTGGCTTATCGGCTTGAGCTACCGCCACATCTTTTGGACGTTCACGATGTGTTCCACGTGTCCCAATTGAAGAAGAGTCTTCGGGTTCCATCAGAAGTTACCCAATTGGACCATCTTGATTTGCAGCCTGATCTTTCGTATCGAGAGTATCCAGTCCGTATTCTTGAGACAGCTGAGCGTCACACTCGCAGTCAGGTTATCAAGATGCTCAAGGTCCAGTGGAGCAACCATTCAGAAGATGAAGCCACGTGGGAGCGTGAAGACCATATTCAGGCAGAATACCCCGACTTTCTTCGAGAGGATTAGCAATCTCGAGGACGAGATTTTTGTAAGGGGGTAGATCGTAATATCCCGAGTATTTCTATACTCGAGTCATCAGACATTTGTACTCAAACACTGCTCAATAATACACTTGTTCTTGTGTATTTACGCATTTTGAGCTATATATACTTAAATGGGAATTAAAAAGAACCCTTCAACTTAAGTAACCTAGCTCAAAAATAATTGCAAATTTATTTGGATAAGTGTTAAAGCGACCTAAGAACCTTCCAGAATATATAAGAATCGATAAAAATCAGTTTTGGAAGTTTAATTCTTCAAAACTTGACACTTGACCAAAATGCCCTTGAGTAAGTGCATAGTGTTTTGCATGTGTTATAACCTCTCCAAAGCCAACCCAACAGCCAACTCACTCCCTCTCCTCTCCCTCTCACGACCAAGCATAGGAGAAGCCTCCCAAAACCCTAGCTCACCCAATCCACCCATTTGGAGGCGATCCGACCGGTGGAAATTGATCTAGAGGCGGAATCGACCTCTCCATCGCGATCCCCATCTTCTAGACCCTCTCGGGTGAGTTTATAATAGAATTTCATGGATGGATTTTGGAGTACCCGTGGTGTTTTCGAAGTTTGAGTTGATTTCTCGGCTCCCGGGACTTCCCTCTTGCCGTAGCTACGACTTCCCCATTCGTAGCTTCGCATTTCGTTAACTTATCTCAAACCCTAGCCTAGGTCAAAACTAGGTTCCATGTGTTAGACACGTCGCATGGCAATTGTGCTTTAGAATCTAGACTCAGATCATCGTTAGGCTCATTTAATCCTATAGCCAACCTAGCTTTTAGTCACCCTCGTATTCGCTCAAGTCCATCGCTAGGTCTTCGATTTATCGGAGGTCTAGTGGTGCATAGCATGTATAGATTTTTCCTATAGCAGTTTTGGTGGGTAGAGTCGCTACCGGAGGAATCGGAATTCAATTTCGCTAAGCCGAAATTTATTTTATTCATTTAGGTGTTAACTATTTTTACAATGGACCGAAGGTCCATAGCGTATAACGATAGCTCCATTAGCTCTTCTGATAGCCCTGGTTGCGATCAGAAGAGTCGAAATTAAGTTTCACAAACTGCTACAAGTTGTTAGCTCTAGGTCTCTTTTAATTTATTTTTATTTTCGTAAAGTCCTAGAGCTCCGAGGCATGTATTGACTTTACCATTAGTCCCCTTAGAGGCTAGAAAAGCTGTTAGAATCGCTAGATTTGCATTTTAGCACTTTGCATTTTGTTTTAATAATTATAGGCCTCACAAGCCGTTTAAGGCATTTAGCTTTGTTTAGCTTCGTTTAAGGTCACTAAGGTCGATAGCATGCTTCCTGCGTGTTTTGGATCGCATTCAAGTCACTTTTCGGACTTTTGCCGTTTCTCGGGTAATTACCGGAGTTAAGCGGGCAATTGATCAAAAGTCAGAGAAGATTAAGTCATCCATGCTGGGGAATGGCTCCGATAGGTCGTCAGTATCCTAAGCAACTAGCCGAGGGCTTAAAACAAGTCTCGCGGCATTTCAGCTCAAAACGGCCCTTTTGGGCGAGATTGCTCGTTTTCGAGCAAAATAGCCATTTTGGCCATATTCCACATTTAGGGGTTTCTTCACCAGTTAGCTGTCGGAATGAGTCATTTAGGGTCATTTAGACTTAGTAGAGTCGAAAACGTGATCCTCGCGCAAGTGGAATCGAGTTTGAGTCGTTGACCCTATGCGAATCGAGGCGTAAACCTCGGCTTAATTTGCGCTTTCGATTGGATTTGGATGCAAATTAAGTGAATTTTCAAGGAGCAAGGTCCAGATAGGTCCTAGACATCCTAAAGTACCTAGTGGAGTCGCTGGAATCGGTCGCAAGTCGTTCGAATGGATTCTGGACAGAAATGGCTCTTGCGTTACGGTGAATAGTGCCGTTTTTCTTTTTCTGATTTTTCAGCATTTTGTGTATTGATTTTCACTGTTTTGGCTTCCGTTTGTTCGTTTTAAATCCAAACGAGTTCCCGTAAGTTCCATTAGGTGTATTATACCTAATTCTAGGTGTTTAACAAAATTTAGTTGAATTTTAAATTATTTTGCGCATTTTGTTCAAGTTGGCGAGAAATTCGCCGAAATCGCCGTTTCGAATCGCGATTTCGCCATTTTTCTCGCTTGTTTCGTTTCTTTGCTTTCTTAGTGTCTAGATGAGTTCTATTTGATGTTAAGTTGGTGTTTATGCTTCTAAAGTCACTTTTTGCTAATTTATTTCTCTACATTCGCTTTTGATATTTTTATTCGATTAGAGGCGAGTGAGTCCGGAGTCGCCTCGAACAATCCTGAGTTCGTCCCGGATCCATCAGAGCAGCAGCAGACAGGCAAGCACCTCCTTTGATCATCTTGATCCAATATTTTACGATGTTTACTTTGATTTATCAAACTATATGCATGCGTTTAATTTCAGTAAATGTGCTAGTTTGTGGGAATGGTAGATATAACCCAAATTGGTGGTTTTCCTTAATCTATTTCCCATGGTCACATTGATAGCCCTAGTAGAGGTTAGGCAACTTAATAAATGTCACTTGGGTATAAAATGTTAATAAATGCATATGCTTAGTCAATGCAATAGATTTGAATCTAGTCCTTGGCAGTTACACTCATCAATCAAAATATGATTTCAAAATGAATTGAGTCAAAATGGTTAATGGTTAATTGATAAAAATGAGTGGTGTAAATGACTCGGGGAGGAGGTATAGAATGTGAAGGTGATGGTGTGGTTAGGATTGGAGTCCTTGCCCGAGTCAACAAAAATATAAGGACCGAACTCAAAGTTAATGCTGGGTGAGTCTCGCGCAACCACATGAACTGAATCAGCGTAATGCCTATGTACCGACTTCGGGATAGCCGATTTGTTGGTAGGCCGAAGAGCAAGATGAGAACTTGCGCAGCTGATGTGTCCGCAATCGGGCGGGTTCTCGAAGGGACTTCGTCATCCATTGGATGAAGAAGGGGTGTTGTGGGTTCCCGCTGCAACAATAGTGCCACTCGTGGGGTAATGGGGCCCGGGCAAGGGATACCCCGTGTTGCGGCTGCAGCGTCACGGCCGCCTAAATCCGCCAGGGTGGGATCACGCTATTGTGCTCGATGTCCGGCCGACACCGATGATGGGAACGGCATGGTCAATCTGCAAGAGTCGGCATCGAAAAGTATCGCGTCGTGGCAACACGCTTGCTAGATAGACCCATGTGGGGAATGTGTGCAACTTCTGCAGAAGTGTTAAATAAAACTAATCGATTAGTCGTGCTCACGGTTAAGAGCATCTAGCCCAGATAAGTATGGAGAGTATAGAAGTTTGGTTTTGTGTCTTCTTCTGAAAAAGTGTGAGTCTCGAACGGAAAGGAAGTGTTTGATGGATAGAGTCGACAATCTAGCCCATCGGTTGCATTCGAGCGGGAATGGCGAACCGGTTGGGATAATATACATTATACATATACTGTGAAATATGTTTTATGTCAAATGCTCTTTCAATTACTAATGCTATCGGTTGTTAAATATTGTTTACAAATAAATGCTACTTTATGCAATCAACCTAGTATAGAAGCTTATTCCTGTTGAAATAGCCTGCATTTAACTATATTTCCATACACTAAAGACTTGCGAGTACATACGTGTACTCACCGTTGCTTTGCTGTTGTTTACTAACCTTGTCTCAGAGGATGGTTCCGATGGTGATCCGGATGGCTCAGGTGGTCCTCTGTTCTGCGAGCTGTGCGGCGGTTGTGGTCCTTCCTCCAGTCAGTAGCCTGTGGGGTTGTCAGGCCAGCTGCGCTGGTTTAGTGTTTCTTTTGCTTCCGCTATTATTCCACTTTTGGATTTTGTAATGGGTATGTACAAGATTTACACCCAGATATGTAATTTAACTTTAGTTCATTACTTTGTGCATTGATACTCGTGTTGTTGGTACGCGATACTGGGCTACTGATCCAGGGAACCGGTATCGAATGCGTACAGGCACCGGGTCTGAAGCTAAGGGTTCGATCCCGTCGATCGAATTCTTTTTAGATTCAGATTTTCGGTGTCGAGGCTTCTGTTGCTATACGGTGCTATACGCCACAGTAGACGGCGTACAGTAAGGTATAGGAAGAGGGGTCCTCACAGCGTTGGTATCAGAGCCAAATGACTGCAGGAAGACTTAGTTAGCCTGGTCGTTAGACTTAGGAACAGATTTTCCTCTCAAAATTTATTTTGAAGTTACAAATCTTAATTGGAAAATGTAGAATGCTATTCTTGTCCATTCTATAGCTTTTCTCTTATCTACTTTTCAAAATGAATCTGATCTTAATCCAAATTTCAAAATTTGTTTCTTTCTTCTATCTTGTTCAAAAGAATTAGAAGGAACACGGGTTTAGCTCAGAATGGGTTAAGGTTAGATGTCTGCGATTGTAATTAGGGATTATTTTGTCGTTTCCCTGAGTTGGTTTTTGAATTGGTTCTTATGCTTCTTTGAATGAATGCCTTGGGTGTCATTGGCCAGTCTCAGCTGGTTGAAGAGTTTCAGAAGCTCAATCTAGAAGTGGTTGAGTATGGTTACATTTCTGCTTTAGCCGTACAACCCACTCTAGAGTCTCAGATTCAGGCAGCTCAACTCCAGGATGATGCTGTGATTGAGATTAGACGCCAATTGACTGAAGATGGCGCATCTCTAGGTTTCTCTGAGAGGTCCGATGGGCTGATCATGCATGGGCAGTAGATGTATGTCCCAGATGATATAGAGATCAAGGAGTTGATCCTGTCAAAAACCCATGATACCCCTCTCTCTGTTCATCCTGGCAGCACCAAGATGTACCAGGACCTTCGCAAGCAATTCTGGTGGCCAGGTATGAAGAAGGAGATTGCTGCCCATGTGGCGCATTGTGATGTGTGCCAGCGTGTCAAGGCTGAACATCAAAGGCCAGCCGGATTGCTTCAGCCATTGCAGATCCCTGAGTGGAAGTGGGAAGAGATTGGGATGGATTTCATTACCGGTCTACCGAGGTCCTCCGCCGGTCACGACTCTATTTGGGTGATTATTGACCGTCTGACCAAGGTAGCTCATTTCATCCCCGTTCATACCACTTATTCTGGAGCCAAGCTAGCAGAACTCTATTTGCAGAATATTGTTCGGCTCCATGGGGTTCCAAAAGTCATAGTCTCTGACCATGGTTCGCAGTTCACCTCCAGATTTTGGGAGAGTTTGCAGTCACTTCTTGGCACTAAACTGTCTTTCAGCACTGCATACCATCCCCAGACCAGCGGACAGACGGAAAGAGCAAATCAGATCTTAGAAGACATGTTGAGGGCTTGTGTACTGTGCTACAGCAAGTCGTGGGAGAAATGCTTGCCCTTCGCCGAGTTCTCCTACAACAACAGTCACCAAATCAGCCTTCAGATGTCGCCATTCGAGGCTCTTTATGGCATGAAGTGCAGAACGCCCTTGTTTTGGTCCGAGGTCGGTGAAAGGCAATTCTTCTGCCACCGTGATTGAAGAGGCTGAAAGGCAAGTCAGCTTGATTCGGGACCGGCTGAGAGAAGCTCAGTCTCGTCAGAAGAGCTATGCTGATTGTCGACGCCGCGAGTTGAGCTTTGAGGTGGGTGACTTTGTCTACCTCAAGGTCTCACCACTCCGCGGTACTCGCAGATTCCAAGTCCGTGGGAAGCTAGCCCCGCGATACATCGGCCCGTTCCGGATTCTTGAGAAGGTTGGTGTTGTGGCTTATCGGCTTGAGCTACCGCCACATCTTTTGGACGTTCACGATGTGTTCCACGTGTCCCAATTGAAGAAGAGTCTTCGGGTTCCATCAGAAGTTACCCAATTGGACCATCTTGATTTGCAGCCTGATCTTTCGTATCGAGAGTATCCAGTCCGTATTCTCGAGACAAAGGCGTCACACTCATGATCAGGTTATCAAGATGCTCAAGGTCCAGTGGAGCAACCATTCAGAAGATGAAGCCACGTGGGAGCGTGAAGACCATATTCAGGCAGAATACCCCGACTTTCTTCGAGAGGATTAGCAATCTCGAGGACGAGATTTTTGTAAGGGGGTAGACTGTAATATCCCGAGTATTTCTATACTCGAGTCACTGTACATTTGTACTCAAACACTGTTCAATAATACACTGTTCTTGTGTATTTCTGCATTTTGAGCTATATATACTTAAATGGGAATTAAAAAGAACCCTTCAACTTAAGTAACCTAGCTCAAAAATAATTGCAAATTTATTTGGATAAGTGTTAAAGCGACCTAAGAACCTTCCAGAATATATAAGAATCGATAAAAATCAGTTTTGGAAGTTTAATTCTTCAAAACTTGACACTTGACCAAAATGCCCTTGAGTAAGTGCATAGTGTTTTGCATGTGTTATAACCTCTCCAAAGCCAACCCAACAGCCAACTCACTCCCTCTCCTCTCCCTCTCACGACCAAGCATAGGAGAAGCCTCCCAAAACCCTAGCTCACCCAATCCACCCATTTGGAGGCGATCCGACCGGTGGAAATTGATCTAGAGGCGGGAATCGACCTCTCCATCGCGATCCCCATCTTCTAGACCCTCTCGGGTGAGTTTCTCATCGAATTTCATGGATGGATTTTGGAGTACCCGTGGTGTTTTCAAAGTTTGAGTTGATTTCTCGGCTCCCGGGACTTCCCTCTTGCCGTAGCTACGACTTCCCCCTTCGTAGCTTCGCATTTCGTTAAGTTATCTCAAACCCTAGCCTAGGTCAAAACTAGGTTCCATGTGTTAGACACGTCGCATGGCAATTGTGCTTTAGAATCTAGACTCAGATCATCGTTAGGCTCATTTAATCCTATAGCCAACCTAGCTTTTAGTCACCCTCGTATTCGCTCAAGTCCATCGCTAGGTCTTCGATTTATCGGAGGTCTAGTGGTGCATAGCATGTATAGATTTTTCCTATAGCAGTTCTGGTGGGTAGAGTCGCTACCGGAGGAATCGGAATTCAATTTCGCTAAGCCGAAATTTATTTTATTCATTTAGGTGTTAACTATTTTTACAATGGACCGAAGGTCCATAGCGTATAACGATAGCTCCATTAGCTCTTCTGATAGCCCTGGTTGCGATCAGAAGAGTCGAAATTAAGTTTCACAAAACTCGCTACAAGTTGTTAGCTCTAGGTCTCTTTTAATTTATTTTTATTTCATAAAATCCTAGAGCTCCGAGGCATGTATTGACTTTACCATTAGTCCCTTTAGAGGCTAGAAAAGCAGTTAGAATCGCTAGATTTGCATTTTAGCACTTTGCATTTTATTTTAGTAATTATAGGCCTCACAAGCCGTTTAAGGCATTTAGCTTTGTTTAGCTTCGTTTAAGGTCACTAAGGTCGATAGCATGCTTCCCGCGTGTTTTGGATCGCATTCAAGTCACTTTTCGGGCTTTTGCCGTTTCTGTAATTCTGAGTTAAGCGGGCAATTGATCAAAAGTCGAGAAGATTAAGTCATCCATGTCGGGAATGGCTCCGATAGGTCGTAAGTATCCCTAAGCAACTAGCCGAGGGCTTAAAACAAGTCTCGCGGCATTTCAGCTCAAACGGCCCTTTTGGGCGAGATTGCTCGTTTTGAGCAAAATAGCCATTTTGGCCATATTCCACATTTAGGGGTTTCTTCGTCAGTTAGCTGTCGGAATGAGTCATTTAGGGTCATTTAGACTTAGTAGAGTTGAAAACGTGCTCCTCGCGCAAGTGGAATCGAGTTTGAGCCGCTGACCTGTGCGAATCGAGGCGTAAACCTCGGCTTAATTTGCGCTTTTCGATCGATTTCGATGCAAATTAAGTGAATTTTCAAGGGGCAAGGTCCAGATAGGTCCTAGACATCCTAAAGTACCTAGTGGAGTCGCTGGAATCGGTCGCAAGTCGCTCGAATGTATTCTGGACAGAAATGGCTCTTGGCGTTACGGTGAATAGTGCCGTTTTCTTTTTCTGATTTTTCAGCATTTTGTGTATTGATTTTCACTGCTTTGGCTTCCGCTTGTTCGCTTTAAATCCAAACGAAGTTCCCGTAAGTTCCATTAGGTGTATTATACCTAATTCTAGGTGTTTAACAAAATTTAGTTGAATTTTAAATTATTTTGGCGCATTTTGTTCAAGTTGGCGAAATTACCAAATCGCCGCTTTCGAATCGCGATTTCGCCATTTTTCTCGCTTGTTTCGCTCTTTGCTTTCTTAGTGTCTAGATGAGTTCTATTTGATGTTAAGTTGGTGTTTATGCTTCTAAAGTCACTTTTTGCTAATTTATTTCTCTGTCATTGCTTTTGATGTTTTTATTCGATTAGAGGCGAGTGAGTCCTGAGTCGCCTCGAACAATCCTGAAGTTCGTCCCGATCCATCAGAGCAGCAGCAGACAGTGCAAGCACCTCCTTTGATCATCTTGATCCAATATTTTACGATGTTTACTTTGATTTATCAAACTATATGCATGCATTTAATTTCAAGAATGTGCTAGTTTGTGGGAATGGTAGATATAACCCAAATTGGTGGTTTTCCTTAATCTATTTCCCATGGTCACATTGATAGCACTAGTAGAGGTTAGGCAACTTAATAAATGTCACTTGGGTATAAAATGTTAATAAATGCATATGCTTAGTCAATGCAATAGATTTGAGTCTAGTCCTTGGCGATTACACTCATCAATCAAAATATGATTTCAAAATGAATTGAGTCAAAATGGTTAATGGTTAATTGATAAAAATGAGTGGTGTAAATGACTCGGGAGGAGGTATAGAATGTGAAGGTGATGGTGTGGTTAGGATTGGAGTCCTTGCCCGAGTCAACAAAAATATAAGGACCGAACTCAAAGTTAATGTCGGGTGAGTCTCGCGCAACCACATGAATCCCAGGCGGGGCAGAATGCCTATGTACACGACTTCGGGGATAGCCGATTTGTTGGTAGGCCGAAGAGCAAGATGAGAACTTGCGCAGCTTGACATGTCTCAGAATCGGCGGGGTTCTCGGAAGGGACTTCGTCATCCATTGGACAAGAAGGGGTGTTGTGGGTTCCCGCTGCAACAATAGTGCCACTCGTGGGGTAATGGGGCCCGGGGCAAGGGATACCCCGTGTTGCGCCGCAGCACGGCCGCGCCTAAATCCGCCAGGGTGGGATCACGCTATTGTGCCGATGTCCGGCCGACACCGATGATGGGAACGGCATGGTCAATCTGCAAGAGTCCTGCATCGAAAAGTATCACGCGTCGTGGCAACACGCTTGCTAGATAGACCCATGTGGGGAATGTGTGCAACTTCGCAGAAATGTTAAGTAAAACTAATCGATTAGCCGTGCTCACGGTTAAGAGCATCTAGCCAGATAAGTATGGAGAGTATAGAAGTTTGGTTTTGTGTCTTACGAAAAAGTGTGAGTCTCGAACGGAAAGGAAGTGTTTGATGGATAGAGTCGACAATCTAGCCCATCGGTTGCATTCGAAAGGAATGGCGAACCGGTTGGGATAATATACATTATACATATACTGTGAAATATGTTTTATGTCAAATGCTCTTTCAATTACTAATGCTATCGGTTGTTAAATGTTGTTTACAAATAAATGCTACTTTATGCAATCAACCTAGTATAGAAGCTTATTCCTTTTGAAATAGCCTGCATTTAACTATATTTCCATACACTAAAGACTTGCGAGTACATAGGTGTACTCACCGTTGCTTTGCTGTTGTTTACTAACCTTGTCTTAGAGGATGGTTCCGATGGTGATCCGGATGGCTCAGGTGGTCCTCTGTTCTGCGAGCTGTGCGGCGGTTGTGGTCCTTCCTCCATCCAAGAGCCTTGTGGGGTTGTCGGGCCACCGCTACGGGTTTAGTGTTTCTTTTGCTTCCGCTATTATTCCACTTTTGGATTTTGTAATGGGTATGTACAAGATTTACACCCAGATATGTAATTTAACTTTAGTTCATTACTTTGTGCATTGATACTCGTGTTGTTGGTACGCGATACTGGGCTACTGATCCAGGGAACCGTGATCGACGCGCATGTGCACCGGTCTGAAGCTAAGGGTTCGATCCCGTCGATCGAATTCTTTTTAGATTCAGATTTTCGGTGTCGAGGCTTCTGTTGCTATACGGTGCTATACGCCACAGTAGACGGTGTACAGTAAGGTATAGGAAGAGGGGTCCTCACATTTAGCTCCTTCTTATTCGGCACACAGATGTGATCCTTAATCCACAACGTGCCTTGCTCATCCAGTCTGAAATCCTTAGCCTTGCTCTCATCCATCTTGGACATAATTCTACGAATCTTGTCATCATCCTTCTGTCCTTCTTGGATCTGGTCTTCTAAGGTAGGCTTCACCTCCAACGCGGCCAAGAATCCTTCCTGTACTACTTCTAGCTTCACCTTCTGAAACTCCTTGCATAGCTCATCCTGACTTGTGGCTATCATCATATTCACGGTATGGATTTTCTGACTCAGGGCATCGGCCACCACATTGGCTTTTCCGGGATGGTAATGGATTCCGACATTGTAGTCCTTGATTAGTTCCAACCATCTCCTTTGCCTCATATTCAGATCCGATTGGGTGAAGATGTATTTAAGACTCTTATGGTCCGTATACACTTCGCATCTATTCCCAATCAAATAGTGTCGCCACAACTTCAAGGCATGCACTACAGCTGCTAACTCTAGGTCATGCGTCGGGTAATTCTCTTCATGCGGCCTCAGCTGCCTTGATGCATATGCAACAACCTTCCGGTTTTGCATCAACATGCATCCAAGTCCCTGTCGCGATGCATCACAATATATATCAAAGCTTTGATTAACATCTGGTAGGACTAACACCGGCGCTGATGTCAATCGCTTTTTTAGCTCCTGAAAACCTTCCTCACATTCTGGCGTCCAACTAAACTTCTTTTCTTTCTTCAACAATTGCGTAAGAGGTCTCGCAATTGTCGAAAAGCCTTCGATAAAATGGTGGTAGTAACCGGCCATCCCAAGGAAACTCCAAATCTGGGTCACTATCCTCGGCGGTTCCCAATGTAACACGGCCTCAACTTTGCTATGATCCACAGCGACTCCTTCTACAGTCATCACATGTCCAAGAAATTCTACCTTGTCTTTCCAAAAATCATACTTGCTGAATTTGGTGAACAGCTGTTGTTCTCTCAGCTTCTCCAAAACTAGCCTCAAGTGTTCTGCATGTTCATCCCTCGTCTTGGAGTAGACTAAGATATCATCTATGAACACAACAACGAACTTGTCCAAATACGCCATGAATACCTTATTCATCATATTCATGAAATAAGCTGGCGCATTCGTCAGACCAAAGGACATAACTGTAAACTCGTAATGTTCGTATCTTGATGAAAATGCGGTCTTCGGAATATCTTCTGATCGGATCTTCAACTCGTGATATCCTGATCTCAGATCAATCTTGGAAAAAACTCCGGCTCCTCTCAACTGGTCAAACAGATCGTCGATCATGGGTAGCGGGTACTTATTCTTCATGGTGACTTCATTGAGTGCACAGTAGTCAAGGCACATCCTGAAACTCCCGTCCTTCTTCTACAGAACTGGCGCTCCCCATGGCGACGAACTCGGTCTGATGAATCCTTTCTCCATCAACTCTTCAAGTTGTTTCTTCATTTCTACCAACTCCTCGGTTGACATCCGATAGGGTCACTTTGCTATCGGTTCTGTTCCTGGTACCAACTCAATCACAAATTCTATGTCCATGTCCGGCGGCATACCAGGTAAATCTTCAGGAAAAACATCAGAATACTCATTCACCACTGGAACATCTTCTATGCTGACTGTCTTTACGCTACTGACCATCAACTATCCATCTCGAATGGCAGTCGCTTGAAATTCCACCTTTTTCCCACACGGGCTCTCAACCGAGATGATCCTCCTTCCACAGTCAAGCACGGCCTTGTGCATGGATAACCAATCCATCCCCAAGATAACAACTAAGGTCTGGGTTCCCAATATAATAAGGTTCGCTAGGAATTCTACCACATCTACTAGTATTCTCACCCCAGAACATCCTACTTGAGATTGGAGTTCTGACCCAGGGGTTTGAACTAGAAGCATGCATTTAAGATTCACAATCTCCAAATCATTCTTAGAAACAAAATCTCGAGAAACAAACGAGTGCAAAGCTCCAGAGTCAAACAAAACTGTTGCAGGTACTGAGTTGACAAGTATCTTACCCAGTATGACGTCCGTGGCATTCTGAAGTGCATCTGCGGTCACTTGATTGACTCTGCCTCTCACCACGGTCTGGAGTGCAGCTCCTGGTTGTGCTGCTTCGCAGTTTGCTCCTGGTGCAGGTGTCCTAGCTGGTGTGGATCCCAAGTTGAAGCGAACTGGGGTCACTCCTGCTGTCTTCTTGGGGCAATTGTTGGAGAAATGCCCTGGCTCGTTGCATGTATAGCAGCGCCTCACTGTGTCCTTCTGGCTGCCTGTGGCGACATTCCTGGCTAGAGCTGGGGTCTGGAAGTTCTGATTAGCGGGTCTCGGTGCTGGCGACGGTGTTCTTGCTGCATTTTGCGGCTGGAACCTGAAAAACTGATTCGGCGCAACCCTCAGACGTTGCTGTGCTCCCTGACGTGATCCCTACTGTTGCATCCTACGCTTCCGGTTTTCATCCAGCTCCTTGCGCTTGTCCTCCAGGATGAGTGCTTTGTTTACCAGCTCTTGAAAGTCGGGGAAGGTGTGGGTGATCAGTCCCCACTCGCAGCCCCGAAGTTCAGTCCCTTCATGAAGAGAGACTGTCTGGCCTTGTCCGTCGCTACATCTTCAGGTGCGTAGCGTGCAAGCTGTGTGAACTTGTTCAGATACTCAGACACCGGTTGGTTACCTTGCTTCAGCGCCCTGAATTCTTCCTTCTTTAAGTCCATTATTCCTTCTGGTACGTGGTACTGGCGAAATGCAGCAGTAAATTCCTCCCAGGTGATATCCTATGGGTTCTCCCGCGTGGCGCAGAAGTTCTCCCACCACTCTGCTGCGGTCCCTTCCAACTGATGAGAGGCGTAGAGCACCCTCTCATTTCCCACACATTGGGTAATATGCAGCTTCCTCTCAATTGACCTAAGACAATCATCCGCCTCCAGTGGATTGGCGTTCCCAGAGAAGGTGGGTGGATGAGTCCTCATGAATTCTGACAACCTTGAGCCCTGACGCTGTCCCTGATTGACTTGATTATCGGCATCCTGAGCAGTGACGTGATGCATCTGTTGCATCATGGCGTGCATCAGCTGTGTCTGTGCAGCAAGGAAAGTTCCAAAGTTCTGCATGTCAACTGGCGGTGCTGGCTGGGGTGCAGGTGCTCCATCATTAGGGTTCCCAGCTTGGTGAGAACCACTTCCGTTGCCTCCAAGGTTTCCGCGGGTGTTCACCATCTGTCGATTGCTCCAAGTTTTAGAGACGAGAGGGGACAACGGGGAAAGGTGTAACTCAAAATCCAACTTTATTATTCAATAATAACTTGGTATGGTTGCTTACAATGCCTAAGGGCCTTGCAACACATACTGCACACTCAGCAAGCAATGAAAATCCAAATCGACTAACACACTGGAGTCTAACGCCTCTAAGGGTGACTCTTATTCTATAACGCGACTCGACAAAGGAGTCTCAACTGCAAAAAAACTATGCTCACTCGTCGAGAAAACCTCCACTGCCTCCTTATGGCGGGTGCGGCAGCATAGGCGCGAAGCGATCGCCATGCCCCACAACGGCAGTAGTCAAAGAAGCGGCATCATCCTCAGGTTCAGGCTCTGGCTGTGGCCGGCTCTGCCAGTGCTGGTTCCTGCAGTTACGGGCGTCCAACTCTAATACTGGCTCCGGGCCCTGCCCATACAGTGCGGTCTCCAGCTCTGCGATCCTCTCCGCAGCATAGGCGACGTACTCATGAGCATTCTCTAGGTGCTTTTTCCCTTCCTCGACCTGCTCGCGAGCCTTCATCAACTCCTGGACTGTGTCATCAACAAGCTCCTCCTGGGCGATGACAAATCTGGCCAAGTGGGTGATGGTAGCATCCTCATCTTTTATCGGCTTCCGCTGAGCTCTGTTGTCTCGGCGTGGGTGGTGACGGAATACTGTGCCTTCCAGCTCTCTAGAGTAAGTGCGAGCAATCTGCTGCATCGCTCGACGAGACACCTCCTAGATTCCCATCTCAAATGTTGACCTCCTAGCGGTGAAGTGAAAGGGACGACTGAACTTCGTCTTCTCTTGAGCATACACCGTGATCTTAACATCCCATCCTATGACCAGTCCTGCCTGCACGATGGTGGTTCCTCGGTAGAGCGGTCTCTCAAAACCTCCAAGCAACTGCAGCATACGCCACAACTCTGTAGCATAGCCTCCCTCACGCTAGGCGTAGTTGTTCTTCATCAACATTTGCCAAAAGATACTCACATAAGAACTCAAAAGTTTAAAACCAAGGGATAGCAAGAGAAATTCAGCAAAAAGGGGGTACGAAAGGAGAGAAGGGGATAAGTCGAGATTTCATTCATAGTCTTGTCAAATTTTAACTTTAGAAAATAGGTTTTATCCTCACTACGACCATTCTAACTATGGGTGAGCCTACAGTCAGTATGGCTCTGATACCACCTCTGTCAAGACCCGAATTTGCAAATCCGGACCCTCTGTGTATTCAGCACTAGTCCAGGATCACGCTAGTGCACACAGTCTCAACATCGGTAAATATCACAACCATACACATCGATAGTAACATAGTACTTTAATTAAGATAAACAAACTGGTTGCTCGACCTTATGGTCAAGTTACAAGAGTACGCCACACAGGGTGAAAACTTATTAAGGAAATAGATTGCAGCGGAATAAAAGCATCAACGTGGCGCCATCCAGTATACCACAGGCAACTGACTGGGCTCGCTCCCTAAGTAGACGGCTCCTCCTGAAGTTCTTCTTCCATAGCTGGCGTCGCTTCTCCTTCAACTGATGTTGTATTGTGGCAAGGGTGAGTACTTGGTACTCAGCAGGTCATGCACAGAATGCAAACTAATATTCTACATGCATGGCTTAGTTCAAGGATAGGCTAACAGGTACATTTGCAGTAAAACAGCATTTAGCAAGTAGCATAAGTAGATTCGAAAGCAGCAAAAGTAACGATAATATCAATAACTTTTCCAAGAGTTAAGTAAACACTTTTCCTTTTCTAATCCACATTTCCATCAACGTCATCATTTAACCCAACCAAACTTTCCAATTCCAAGTTGTTTTCATGAAAGTCTAACCCTTGACTGTAATCCCCGAGCAATGTCCAGTGCTGCGGACACGGCTATTCGAATAGATTTTACACTCTGCAGAGGTTATACACTTTACCCACAAGATACAGTCAAACACCACAAAGGCGAGTGATCGTAACAAAGCATTTCAGAGACTGCAAACAAAACAAGTGACCCTCTCCGGCTTCTGTCAAAAAGTACTTGTTCTTGATCTTGAGCTTGCTCCTTGGTCAACACTTCACATTCGAAGCCCTCGGGTAGTTCAACGTCTACTCATAACGCGTGCAAATAGCAATAAATATATAAAACAGTACATGCACATTGCTCAAAAATTCAAGTAAAGTCCATGTAACATCCCAAAATTTGGGTTTTCAAAAATTTTGGTTTTGTTTAGCTTGCCAAAAATTTTCGTTGATTTTCTCGCGTTTATAAAACTTGATTTGAATTTTCTAAAAGCTAAAACAATTTAATTTGATTATTCTAAACCTCAAATAAAATTTATTCAATTTTATTTGGATTCCTTGTGTTTCAAGAAGTTCTTCTGTAATTTTTGAGATTTTTCGGAGCTCGTTTGCTATTTATTGGATTTATTTAGAATTGATTTGTATAAAGCCCTTTTATGGAAATTAATTAATTATTTGGAAAATTTTAAATAAAGTTTTGTTGAAAATATTTTATTTGAGTTGGAAATGTCTCAAAATATTTTCTAGAATTTTTCTAGAATTTTTCGGGTATTTTTATTGCCTCTATTGATTTATTTGAATTTGTGGAATTGATTTAATTGGAAAATGTTTGGAAATTCTGGAAAACGCTTTGGGCCTCATTTCCCTCTCTCCGCTCACGCCCACCGTCAGCCCACCTCGCGCCCCACCTTGCCGTCTTGCCGCCAAATGAGCCGGCCATTTCTCCCGCTGAGGCGCAGTCGCGCCAAAGCCGCCTGGCTCAGCTGAAGGCCAAGACGCTGGCCAGCCCACGCCGCCACCGGCTCAAGACTCTCCTCGCGCCGCCCAAAGAGCCACTCACCAAGGACAGCCAAGAAAGAGGCTACAAGGCCTCGAGCCCAGCTTCACGCCACGCCGCCTGGCCGCCGAGGCCCACGACGCACCAGCCAGCCTAACGCCCCACCCGGCCACGTGTCACGCTCCCGATCGGCCACGTCGCCCGGATCCGAGTCCTGCACGGAATGTGCTCGATAAAATGCCCAAACCGACCCAAACACCTCCAAACACGTCCAAACTTGATTTTTCTTGATCTAGCCTCTTCCCCAAACTTATATAAGGGTTCCTAGACTCCTCCCACACGCCCCTAGCCACAGATTATTCTCCAAAACACCCGAGCCGCCGCCATGTCCTCCGGATGTCGCCCAACGATGGCCGAACTTTGGAGCCGCGTCCCGGGCAGCTCGTCGACTCTTTTCGAGATCCGTCTTCTCCGTGGTGTGCCACAAGGTACCATCTACTTGCTGTCCAAAATTCAGCCAATTTGGCCCGCGGGATCAAAAGTTACGGCCGTTTCAATCTCGAATCTTGCCGAGGTCATAACTCCCTCAATTTTTCGAGTTTGACGGTGAAATTTTTTGTGTAGACTCCTGGGGATGTCCTCTACAGGATGCACATCTTGCCCCAAGGTTTTGCCCTCTGGATTTGGCGCAGCAAATTAATTTCTCCGTTCAGACTGCGTTCCAGACAGCGGCAAACTTCCTCGCGCGTTCCTCGCTGTTCCAGAAGGTATTTCTTCGAGCCACCTGCGTCGCGGTGTGCCTCTTGGTCCCATCTAGCTCTCGGTCAAATTTCGTTAAGTTCCGATCATTATTCTAGAAGTTATGGCCGTCCAAAGTTTTGATCCGAAACCCGTTAATCGCCAGTTTGTGATTAATCCTAAGGGCGCCGCAAAATCCGCCTATACCGTTGAGATCGTCTCGCCGCGTCCTACGCAGTAGACATTCTCCCTTTGCCATCCCATCCTCCGGAATTTTTTTTATATATTTAGGCCACCGTTTGCCGTCGCCGCGCGTCGCCTTTTGACGCCGGCTATTTTGGTTCGCTCCGGCCGTGTTGTCGCGTCCGGAGGATCATCTTTTACTGTTTTGGATCATACTTAAGGTTCTTTTGGTCTCCGTTTGCCGAGAAGCCCGGCGCCCGCCTTAAACCGTCGTCTTTCGGCCTAAACTGTTGCCGCCGGTTCGCGCACCGGTTAGCCGTCCTTGGTAGCGTTTTGTCGCGTCCATGTCGTTGTATCGACGGTCGCCACTTCGCTTCATGAAGTCTCCTATCATTGTTTAACGCTCCGTCGTTAACGTTCCACCGTTAACGTTTTGCCGTTAACGCTCCGTCGTTAACGTTTCGTCGTTAACGTTCCTCCGTTAACGTTTTGCCGTTAACGTTCCACCGTTCACGCTCCGTCGTTAACGCTCCACCGTTAACATTCCGTCGTTAGCCTTCCACCGTTAATGTTTTCCCGTTAACGCTCCGCCGTTAACACTTCATCGTTAACGATTGGCTCTCATCGCTTCGTTGTCATCGCATGTGTGCATTCATGCACAAACCTTAGTGGGATGCCTTCATCTGTTCTATCATCATGACGTGAGCCTAGTCTCATCGTCATATCATCTTCAAGCCGAATCAAAACCCTAACCTAAGACCGGTTCGATGAACTAAGTTTATCGTGAGCCGCGTTGTTATCTTTGCAATCTTTCCCGTTGTTTCAACCGTGGTAAGACACTTGTCTTGTCTTATCCCTGAAAACCTAATCTGCCATTAATCGAGAATTCCTTCGTGGACTTGGTCGATAGACCATTGGCCATCTGTCATACCTTTGTGCCCAATCTAGTCTATCAGTCTTCTTCTCTTTTGACTGTGTCCGTTCGGTCAACAAAAGTCAACTTCAAGAATCAGTTTAGTTCACTGCGAACTAACATATCCTTATGGACCCGATCTATAGATCGAGAGCCCATATGTCACTATCTGTCCAATCAAGATAATAACTTCGGAAGAAATATTCTTCGAAATATTATTCTTTCTTTTCCAGTTATTAGTCTTTCCCTTTTTGGAGTTTTGCCGAAAGCCCGTTCTCTTTTGTCAACTCTTCGATCTAATCCGTTTGAGTTCCCAAATCTCTCCCAAGCCGTTGTGCCCAATGCTGTTCGTTCTTAATTTGGAGTTTACTTGATTTGTCTTTTGAATTGGTTTGTATTTGCTTCTTCCTTAATCGTTAGACGTGTCGTCCTAAGTCGCTCGAGCGAAATGAGGATCGAGAAAGTGGAAGTTGAAGCTCGAGGATCAAGGATCAAGGATAAAGAGTAAAGGACAAGAAAAGTTTGCAAGGGCCAGGCAAGTTGTGCTTTGACCATGTTGATCCTATTTCAAATCTATTTTGATTTAAACTATTGCATGCTAGTTCAATTAGAAAAATACTTTGTTTAAAACCTGGGGTTAGATAAATACCAATTTGCTGTATGACACCTTGATTATCTAAGTATGTGCCATGATCCCTTGTCACCCTAGTTGTGGATTACTAGTTGGACATTATTAAATTGCCAACATGGGTTAGATCGTTGTAGTATAACGCTTAGACTCGCTACGTGCTCATGACATGATTTTGGACAATCAAATGTTAATATTGACTTAATGATATATTGAACCTGTTTTGGAAAAGTATCATGTGATGTTGATGGCACGTGGTGCATGGTAATCAATCGGGTTTGATAAACAGATTTCGATCGGGCATGTGGCAAGAGTAATCAGTGGGCCGATTGTGGCATTGGGAATGTTGATTTGGTTCTTCGGGTAGTCTTGCCCTGGTCACCCTAAGGACTTAACCTTGCAAGCCTTTGAACTGAGTCAATCGTACAACCACATGGCTGGAATGGGACGGCCCTAGTTGACTAAGTCGCTAAGGACTCACTTGTGGAGCCTCAGGGTGTCAATTACACCGTTTGTGTGATTGTACGGGGGAGCGTATCGTGGCTGTGGCCAGATACCCATCTAACGGTGTGTTGGTCCCATACTTCGCCTTGGCTAAGGGAAGGGATGGTGTAGAGCACGAACCGGAGAGGACCACCTGTGTTGTTTGAGGCTTCCGAAAGGCTTTGTTATGATCGCTCATTCGCATACTCTTGTATGGCGATTCACGGCTGACGTGGTGAGTGGATTGTATCTTGTGGGTAAAGTGTATAACCTCTGCAGAGTGTAAAACCTATTCGAATAGCCGAGTCCACGGTACTGGACAATGCTCGGGGATTACAGTCAAGGGTTAGATTTTCTTAAAAGTAAACTTGGGTTTGGAGGCAGTTTGCCTGTGGAAAAGTGATAATTGGTTAAGGATGTGGAATGGTTTACTTTTGAAACAACTGTGAAATTATTACTATTATTATCTGTTTTACCGCTTTACAATCTATTATGAATATTTGTGAATGCTGTTTATTGCAAAATAACCCCTTCACTGTCATTTGGAATAAGCCATGCATATAGTTATTAGACTTGCATTCTCAGGCATGACTTGGTCGAGTGCTTTATGTACTCACCCTTGCAAACAAACAATCACCAAGTGAGCAAAAGTCTACATCGTCGAAGAAGAAGAAGTTCCGTGAGAAGGCGATTATCTAGGAGTCGAACTCGCCGCTTGCCTCGTGGGCGTATTGATGGGATTCACCGATGTTCTTCGTTCCGCTGCTGCTTATTTGGAGTTGAAGCCGTCAAGGCCTCACAAACGTAAGGTTGACCTTAAGGTCGTTCAATAGTTTATATTCTATATTTGTGTTATTTCTCTTTTCCGCTGTGTATGATTGTGATATTCATCTATGTTGAGACTGTGTGCACTAGCGTGATCCTGGACTAGTGCTGAATACACAGAGGGTCCGGATTTGCACATTCGGGGTCCCGACAGTCCATAAACAGAAAGAGCATAATTTTACAAATTTTTAGAAACTTGAATCGCCCAAATCAGAATTAAAATGCAAAAGTTATAATCGTTTAAAGTTTCAAGAATCTACTAATTAAATATAAACAGAGAAAATTTCATATTCAAAAATTAATAAAAATTCATGTTTAAGTAGATCTCAATTTTATAAAAATTTAAAAATTGGAATCGTTCAAATCAAAGTTAAAACGCAAAAGTTATAAGCGTTTGAAGTTTGAAAATTCAAATAAATCAATAAACCGAATTAATTCATTTATTTTTCTATTGAAAAATCCAGATTTATGACGTTAGCTGACGTCAGCTCGGGATTTGATTTTCCACCGAATTATTTTTCGATTGAAAAATCGAATTATTGCATCAGCATGAAGTCAGCGGGTTCATGGACTAGGTCCACGGCTTGGGCTCGGCCCATCGTGGACACGGCCCACGGGCACATGTTTCACTGACATGTGGGACCCCTCGGGTGACGTCAGCGCTGACATCACCGCGCCTCGGCCGCACAGTACTGATACGCGGGCCCCACCGTGACGTCAGCGTGACGTCACAGATGACGTGATGGAGCCGTTGGCCAGCCGCTGACACGCAGGCCCCATGCTGACGTCACGCGTGACGTCAGCGGCAACCGCGGCTGACAGTGCGGGTTCGGCTCCCTTGCACGTGGCTTGATCTGGGCCGTTGATTTGAAAATAAACGGTCCAGATTGGATCTACTTCCGCACGTTGCGGTGTAACACGGTTAATCTGGGCCGTTCGATTTGGATCGGACGATCCAGATTCGATCGGGTTTCGACTCACCGTGGGGTGGCGTGGCATGACCCGGGTGGTGACACGTCGCTCAATCTACACCGTTCGATTTCGATTTAACGGCCGAGATTACATCTAACGCTACGACGTGATTCCCCCCTAACCGTACGATCTAGATCTAACGGTTGAGATTGGATCTAGCACGGTGCGAATATGTGCTACGTGGCACAATCTAGGGTGTTGGATCTAGATCCAATGGCTGAGATTAGATCTAAAGGGGTAACACGTGAGGCTTACCTGCGATGACATGGATGAATCCTGGCCGTGTGATGGTGATCCAACGGCTGAGAAGCTTCGCGGTCCGGCGATTGCGTGCGGCGGAGCTCGGTGACCGGAGACGAAGACGACGACACAGCCAACGGCGCTTCGGGCACGCTCCGGCGAGGTGAGTGGTACCCCTCGACGCAGCAGATCCGGATCTGGGCTCGGTGACGGCGGAGGACGGCCGACGGCGGCGGAAACAACGGAAAACCGCGGCGGAGCACGAATCTAACTTCGGCGAGCTCTAGCGGGAGAACGGCGGCGGCTTTGGCTCGGTGGGTTAGGGCTACGGGTGCGCACGGAAGAGAGCTTCACGGCAGGGGTGGCGGAGCATTAAATAGGGGCCTCGGCTTCCATGAAATTCGCGAAAACCGAGGTCCACATGCGAGCGGTGGCGGAGTCCGGCGGGGACTCGGACTGGGTGACGTCGACGCATGCGGGACGTCCATGTGGCACGATCAACGGCTCAGATCACGCGGGCGCGAACGGGTCAGGCCCGGTTCCCACGTGTGTGACGTGGCGCAATCGCGGCCGTTGGATCGAGATCCAACAGTCGTGGGGCTACGGCTCGAACGTGGTCCGGGTCGGGCTCGAGTCGGTCTCGAGTCCGGCTCGGTCGGATGAACAGTACAAACCCAATCGGCTAATTTCCAGTGATTTAATATTCAAATTAATTTCTAGAAATCCAAATAATTTAAGAAAAATAGCAAAATAATCAGAAAAATTCTGGAAAATACTTTGAGACATTTTGGATTCAAATAAAATATTTCCAACAAAATTTTATTTATAACTTTTAATTCTTTAATTAAACCGCGGGTGACGGATTGACGAGAGGATGAGGGCACTCCCGGGGTAACGCCACCTGCACAAAGGTACCACGCACTCAAAGCGTGCCCTCAAAACAGTACAAGAATGATCCCCTCCGCCGACTTCGCAAACTACCCCTAAAATCCGAAAAACAGAGCTTCTGTCCCGACGGGACAACGGACTTCCATCTAGCATAACTTTAGTTCTAAGACTCCAAATCGAGTAAAAGAGTACATCATCGCGAATCTTAGGAAATTTCCTAGTTTTTTATAAGTATTGGAAAAAACTGATTCGGCATCTAAAATTGCCTAATCTAAAGATCAACCCGATCTGTCCCAATCATGCATAGTTTTGAACATGTTCGGTAAAACAGCCATAACTTTCAAACAGCTGATCGAAAGTACGCGTTCTTGGTGTCCACTGAAAGGTATTGAAATTATCTACAACTTTCTCATCAGGCGCCCGAACAAATTCCTAATCTAAAATTGTGAAATCTCAAACCCTAGGTCGGACGCCCAATCTGCCCGAAACATAACACCATGAAATCTCTAGTTTCCATCAATTCTATCCAATGGTAGCACCACCTTTTGATCTAAAAGCACCAAACCTCCTCTAGATCAGCACCTAATCCAACCCAAGAGATCTCCCCATAGACATACCTTCGCTCGACGAACAACGAACCGATGAACGGCGAGCCTTCTCCTCCTGGTTCTCCCGATCTCCTTCCTCGCTCCGAATCCGTCGGATCTCCTCGTCGCGGAGCTTCCTAATGGAGAGGACAGCGGGGTGGAGAGGTGAGGATCTCCCCTAGGCCGGCTAGGGAGGTGGAGAGGGGCGCACAAAGGAGGGGGAGGTGGTGGCTATGAGGTGGGAGAAGGTGTGGCGGCTAGGAGGTGGGGAAGTGGGAGGAGCCCCTTAGGGTTTGAGGGTGGGGCGCACAAGGGTGTGGGGGGGGCGCATGGCAGGGAAATTGCTGCCCTCCTCCCCCACATGGGCTAGAGAACTCCACCTACGGCCCATGTGGGGTCCCCCCTAAGGCCCAAATCGCCCTGGAAAGGCCCAAATGCCTGAAAATGGCCCGAAAACGCGAATTAACCTCATACCGTAAGGTTTTAATCTCCAATTTCACATTTTATAATGTCACACCATCCTGTAGTGTCACATTCTACCCCCCTTCAACAGGATTCAACCCTGAATCCAAGACACGCCATATCGCAAACAACCAAATCGAAGGGAGCTAAGGTTCACTTCTCAGAACCCGCTCACAAACCCCTATGATTTGCACTACCCAGAAATCAAAAGCAAGGAGCTAAGGCTCTAAGGCTGATGGCTTCTCATGATAACTCACAATCAAATCTTGCTAGAAGCTTACTCGACACTGAAACACAAAGCACTATACAAGGACTCAGAATGTCCTAAGCAATAGGATAGATTCCCAAACGGACAACGAGGGGAAACGGTCTCACACTCCTCATTCTATGCATTCCTTGGCACTAAAGTGCCCGATCCCTTTAACTAATGCTACTCTCCAGAAGAACACAGTACCAATCTCTCTTCTGTGGTTCATTGTACTCAAGACGACGCGAACCAAGAGAGACACAACACTCCAAGATTACCAACTGCTAGAACAATCGGGGTTATAACCTTGAAGAAGATTGATCTTTCACAAGAACACCAATACCCACCACTACCACCGAAAGGGAAAGCTTACTTTGAAACCAGGGTTCTTAAAACCCGCAAGAACAGTAACAACCGAACAATCCACTTGATTGACTGTGACACCACGGAGTGTCGTAACCTTATTTAATGTGCATGACGAGGTTAAAAACATTATGAAATATGGTATTGAAGGTTAAAACCTTATGGTATGAGGTTTAATTGCGTTTCCGGGCCGTTTCCGGGAGTTTGGGCCTTTCCGGGGGAGTTTGGGCCTAAAAGAAGGGGTTGTGGGCTTTGGTGGGATGGAGTATGAGTCCATTTAGGACTAGGAGTCTTGTGTGGGCTGGTAAAAGGGCCTCCCCCTGCCCTCCTTGCGCCCCCCCACTTGTGCGCCCCCACCTCCTCCCTTGTGCCCTAGCCGCCCCATCCCCCTCCTCCCCCTTTGGCCGTGCGCCCCCACACCCTTGCCCCTTTGCTCCCCACCACTCCACCATATCTCCTCCACCCCTTGCTGACCTAGGGTAGCCTCCCCACCCCTGCACCTCAAAGATCCATCTGTTGGAGAGAGGAGCGAGGAGCGAGGAGCGAGGAGCGATCCGGGAGGAGTTTCGTTGGGTTTTCGGTCGTCGGGAGAAGGTATGGCCATGGGAAACCTTGGGGTTGATCTAGGTACTGTTATAAGGATCATTATTATGTTTTTAGATCAATTGGTGGTGCTGGAATTGAGTAGATTAGATGAAATCTAGAAGTTGTCACGTTCCCTGTTTCGGACAGCATGAGCAGTTGACTTAGGGTTTGGTTTTTCGCCAATTTAGAGTCGTAATTTGGACATACGGCTGTTGAAGAAGTTGTAGGTAATTTCAATACCTTTCAGTGGGTATAAATAATGTCCAATTCCGATCAGCCGTTTGAAAGTTATGGCTGTTTTACCGAGCGTGTTAAAATCTGTGACGTGATTGGAACAGATCACGGTATTCTGTAGATTAAACCACTTTAGAGTCCGAATAAGTCTTTCCATATACTTAGAAAAAGTTAGGAAATTTCCTAAGCTACGCGAGGATGTACTCGTTTAATTGATTCGGAGTCCCAGAACCCAAGTTATGCCTTTTGGAAGGCTGCTGTCCCAACGGGACAGAACCTCTGTTTTTGAGTTTTGCGAGTAGTTGGCAATGTCGGGGTAGATGAGGGTTTGCGTACTGTTTTGTGGACATGATTGTGAGTGTGTGGTACCTATGTGTAGGTGGTGCAACCCCGGGAGTGCCTTCTACTTCCCGCCAATCCGTTGCCCGTGGTTGAGGCAAGTGTATTGTAATGGATAGCGGTTTGTAGGTTGCTTGTTGAGAATAGATGAATTGTTTATATGATATGATCACTTGCCATGCTTTAATGATTGCCAATGATATGATGAGTATGCTTATTACGTTATAATGCCATGTGTTAATGTACAAGTTAATTATGATGTTGGCATATTTGCATACATGGCATGTTACATGGCCCGGGCGGTGAGAAAGTCATAACTAGTCTGGGGAAGGTCGGTGAGAAAGTTATGACTATTCCGGAGAGCCAATGAGTAAGTCCTACATCATGATTCCATTCACCGCGGTGAACGAAAGCGAGGAGTAGGCACCCTCCATCTTTGGGATGGAAGGGGGGAGAGGGTGCACACTGACGGGTGTGTACTCAACCATACCGGTATGAGTTTCCAAGGAGACATGAGCATCGCATTGCATTGCATACATAATGATGATGATAATGTTATGTGTTCATGAATGAGATGGTTTACATGATGTGAGATATTATTGCCATGTAATCGTTCTTGTTGTACCATTGCAATATGCTTGCTGAGTTTTGAACTCACGCTTGTGTTTTCTTGTTGTTTTAGGTACCATGAGACCGGCATGCGGGGAAGGGAAATAGTCACACTTCCGCACGTAGCTTCACTCATTTGATTCCACAAATCATTCAATTAGTTTTTGATAATAAACTGCGTGTGATGGTTATTGCTTTAAGGTTTAGCTTTGCTATATGAGAGTCTTATTGTTCGTTTGACTCTTGGAGACATTAAATGCTTGCAAGTGGACTTATTTTATCGTTAAGTCTTTAATTATTGCTATTTTAGTTGTCTCTCGTATTGCCTTATATTGCTATACTGTTGTTGCTCCTTCAAATCATGTTAAAACAAAGGAGATGCTGCCGAAATCTCGGGTTTTAGCATTTACTCCTTTGCTGTAATTTTACCTTAATTCATGGTATTTAGATGTTGTTTAGCTTATGTTTGGTAGCATTCAGGCATATTAAATGCCGGGGTGTTACATTGACACAACTCGCGCATAGCCCAGCGACAAAAAGACCCAATACACTTCTAAAAGGAAAAGCAACTGCTAGCAACCACCAAGTGGTCCACTAATAATTTAATCAACAAGGAAAAGACCCCTACCGAGGGACGCATCAACGAAACAATTCTCCAGGAAAGTTTGAATTGGGTCATACCCAACCTTACTATACTCTCCACTTCCAAACTAGTTACGATCAACCACTAGCAACGCCTAATATCTTAGGTCATTACCAACCCACACTAGATTTCTCTTTCTTAGAAGGTCTCGCCCTCACATTCTTCCACTCAAAGGATCAAAACAAAGGGTACAATCGTTGAGTAAGCTCAACCATAAGCCATGAACCCAAATTGATCCACACACAACAACTCGAACCCCAAAGCGCTAAAAGCCACTTTGGAAAGAATTCGGCAACAACCAAAAAGTACTCATTTTATTTTCCTAAGCCAAATCGCAACGGAAACACACATCTCCTATACCACAACCAAAATACCAGAAGTTATTAATTATTTCTCTTTTCATACAAGAAAGCAATGGAAATCCCGATTCATGACATGTATGCATCTTTTTAAGAGCACTCCGGATTAGTCATATATCCATATATGACTTTCTCACCGACCCGACTTGTCAACTCATTTTATGTTTAATTATACATAAACGTTGTCATGTTTCCTTTTCACCATTCATTCAACATGTAACCGACGGTACCGAATAGTCAATCACCAAACGACTTCTTCCTCAGTATCACGAGATTGAAACACAAATAACATCGTTGATTGCCAAAAAAAATTCATATAGACTATGATGGTAACACCGTTAACAGGAAAACACCACATCATATCATAACCCACCAACAATTGGAAGCTAAATTGCAAAACCTCACATTCTAACCAAAATCAACATTTTGGAAAAGAGCAATGACTCCAAAGTCAAAGATCTGCACACACAACCACCACAAATTTTCTCAAGGAGAAAAGGAAAATCATTTCCAAAAAGGGAACACTTCACTAACAAAATCACTTATGAAACATTCCTGAAATCCACCCTTGTGAAGCACACGCAAACACCAGACACACTTTCCAAATAACATCAACTCTAGCCAAATAAAGTTACACATCAAGGGCTTAACTCAAAAGTTTCCAACACAACCCATTATGACCATCTGCTTCCTTTTAAGCATTTATTCCAAAGGTAATTCAGTGTGAACGCGAAAGCACGCGATCCACTCAAAGACTTTTGGGTGTAAAACCATACTCATAGCACAACCTAAACAAATTAGCCAAAACCAAAGATTGGCACCGATTTATATGAGTTTTAGGGAAACTCTGAAACACATCATAAGGAACACCTTAACCGAAACCCTTCAACCAAAATAGCAAACAACCAAACCAGACCAAAAGGTTTTAGACATAAGCTCAGCATGAAACCCACCATATCTAGTATTCCACTATACTTACCATTTAAGCATTCAATATTCACTATTTACTCAACGAAAAACCCCATCATAATTCAACCAAAAGCTACATAACCATTTTTTTTCTCTAGTTACCTTTACCAACGCTTATAAATAAAGTTTATGACGATTATCATAAAGACATCCAACCAATACTACCTCATCAAGAACCCCACAGACCAATACATCATATAACAACGTATTCTATATTTCAAGCATAGTACTTCAACAGATACTTAAGCATGATCAACCTATCAATTTTTATACCATCCATACGTCAACATCTTGACAATTGAAACTTGTTCAATCAATGAATGACTTCAACAAGTAAATATTATCTCTACAAGACAGAGTTCGTAACTATGATTCTAAGGCATACATTCATTTAAGGGTAAAATTCTACATCATGTTAATTATCCAAGGTTCACTCCATCACAAAACGTTACAATTTCCTCCATTTAACCATGGTTTTCAGCAAGTAATCTAAACAATTACCACCACTACTAAGTCATCAATAACAATAAATGAGCATAATCATAAAACAACAACATTGCTTTTAGCTAACCTATACATAGGTTATAACAAAATGGCCACTACACAGCATGCACCAACTATTTAAATAAATAAGTTAGACCATCACGATGCACTTAAAACATCATCAAACAACAAAACCTCTATACCTTTCCCATTGACATCGATATTAGCATTTCAGGAACACAGCTGTGTACTTCCAATTATGCTAATAGTTTGCAACATCATAAATAACAACTCTAATCAACTTCCAAGTTAAGGTCACGAACCAACACGATTAAATTTCTGTACTAACATATTAAATTAGAACATCTTTAAACAATCAACCCAGTTTCTTTAACAACATCAGTAGGCTACATCTTCTCAATATTCTAACTACGCATCAAGATTTAGTGCTTTAGACATTGACAAAGGTCATGTGAATTTAAGATAAAACAATAGATTCTAAGCATGTACATTAAAACATTTAATCACTCTCGCTATAGGGTGCTCTACATCACTAGTAGTCTATTTATTCTCAAGTTAAAGATAATAATCACATTGAATTGTTTCAACTAACAAATTAACTTAGCAATACGTCATTCCATAAACCACATTAGTATATAACACATAGCATGGACACAAAGTTTTATAAACACCTTCATGGGTCACCTACTCTTGACGAACAGGATGAAATTCAACTTTAAAGATAACCACAGCTTCGAAACAAGAAACGAACACCGATAAACAATTTCTCCTTTCCAGACGAGGAAGAAAACAAAACTCCAACAGAAATGCAGGAGAGCTCAACTCTCAATTTTCCAACTTTGATAGCCCCAGAACTCTTCAAGAAATCTTAAGATCTACAACTTCCAAGAAGGAAGATGGATGCACTAGGGAAAACCAAATGTTCAACCAAATCCTTTTCGATAAAGATTCAAACTTAGCTCCACCCAACTAAGGGTCTACACAAGGAGAAATTCTGACACTTTTCTTAAATAGGGAGAACAACAACCACACAAGTTTCCTCCCTGAGACAATCCACGATCACCAACAAAAACCGGGTGTCAAAGCAAAAGATTGCGGTCAAAAGACGCGCAACATAAAACTCCTCTTCTTAATCTTCACCCAAAGAAGACAAAAACCACAAACCGCCTGTCGACGATCGGTTTCGCCGGCAATGAGATTTGTGATTCTAGGGGATTTGTGCGGGATCTGAGCTTGATGGCAACACAGGATGCGAGGGCAATCTGTTTTTAGACAGGTTCGGGCTCTCTCGGAGGAGATAATACCCTAGTCCTGTGTTCTTGGATATCTGAGCCTCTTTCTTGTTTCTCCCTCCTCCCCATATATACTGGGGGAAGGGTACATGATAGATGGGCGCCACCGGGCCCTCCACATGGTGGCCTCATGACACATATTTTGTCTTCGTTGGCTCCGGCGCACTACGCCTTGGAGTGGTGGTTGTGCTTTCCCCGACCCATGCCTGCCGCCCTGTCAGGTTCCAAAGATCCGCAGCTCGGGCAAAGGTCGCCGCATGCTTCGTTTTTGGCGGGTTGTTCGGGCGTGGCGCGAAGCTTCCCCGAAGGATCGGGAGTTGCCTTGGGGAACAAGTCGAAAACCTCCTCCGGGCCCGTCGTGGTGCTTCTGGTCGTTGGGCCTGCTACTCCGCCCGCCAAGCCCAGTCGGGTGTAGGCCCCACTTGCGGGACCCCTGTCTCTGACATCCCACAGCAGCCCCCAAGTGCTTTAGGATCGGATTTCCGTCTCTTATCCTGTCATAAAGATTATGCGGGAAAAGAGATCGTAAAGAACTTGCAATGTGAAGCCACCGTGGTTGGTTAGCTCGTGGCCGAGTGGTACCCGCGCCCGTTTACGGTGCGCGGCAACCGGCTTGTCGCTCAGCTGGCCCTTGTGGGGCATGCCGTAGTCTTTTGGCTCGTGGCCGAGTGGTACCCGCACCCGTTTACGGTGCGCGGCAACCGGCTTGTCGCTCGGCTGGCCCTCGTGGGGCATACCGTAGTCTTTTGGCTCGTGGCCGAGTGGTACCCGCTCCCGTTTACGGTGCGCGACAACCGGCTTGTCGCTCGGCTGGCCCTCGTGGGGCATACCGTAGTCTTTTTGGCTCGTGGCCGATTGGTACCCGCGCCCGTTTACGGTGCGCGGCAACTGGCTTGTCGCTCGGCTGGCCCTCGTGGGGCATACCGTAGTCTTTTGGCTCGTGGCCGAGTGGTACCCGCGCCCGTTTACGGTGCGCGGCAACCGGCTTGTCGCTCGGCTGGCCCTCGTGAGGCATACCGTAGTCTTTTTGGCTCGTGGCCGAGCGGTACCCGCTTCCGTTTGCGGTGTGCGGCGATTGGCTTGTGAGACCCAACCGACCCTCATGGGGCATACCTTGGTCATTCAGAGTAATGCTCGTGTTCGCTACGGCCAAGATCGCTTGCACCCTCATGGGGCGCATTCTCAAGACCGATTTAGTGAAAATCCTCCCACGGTACCCAATCACGCTAGAAGAAGCAGTAACCAGCAATTGACCCCAAATTATGGGGCATACCGCTTGAGGATGTTCGGAAAGTGCCCAGCCCCAAGCTTCCGTGGCGGTGGCGTTGCTCAGCCCATCATGGGGCGCACTTTATCCCAAACTTCAAACCAGATTTGACACCTGGTTGCGTCTTGCGCAACTCAGCTTTCGGCCCGACATGGGGCGTGCCCTAGATCTGGCCCAGAATCGAGCGCGAAGGTCCTTGTTTTTCCCGCCGTAAGGCGAAAATTAAGGCTTATTCCTTATAAACAAGGGAAAACATACTGGCGAAGATATCTTTGCCTTTCGCCCACCACGATCGAGAAATCTTCAAGTCTCCTTTGGCGATTTGGGCGACCTAGGGTTCCAAGTTTCGCGCCCAAGATCCTCGGCGGTTCCTCCCACCAGGTCTCCTTCACCAAGATGTCTTCTACTTCGGAACCCTTATCAGCGTCGGGGGGTGACGCCGACCCTGCGACCGTGGGGTGGGAGACCTCCATCACCACGACGTCCCGCTTGGAGGAGCTGGTCGCCGCCGGCGCCCTTCCTCCGCTGGAGTTGATCTCCGCCCGTCCCGCCGCAGGTAACCCTTACCCCACACCTCTGGAGAATGAGATTGTGGTGTTCGAGTCCTTCTTCTGGCGAGGATTTAGCGTTCCTGGGAGCGCCTTCTTGCGAGGGCTCCTTCATTTTTACGAAATCGAGCTGATCAATTTGAATCCCAATTCCATTCTTCACATTGCTATCTTCGTTCAGCTTTGCGAGGCGTATCTTGGGATACGTCCTCATTTTGACTTGTTCCGCTCCCTCTTCTTGCTCAAACCTCACCCGAACCGAGCTTCTCCCAGCGTCATTGGGGGCGCCGGGCTCCAGCTGCGAGAGGGTTTGAAGAAACAGTACTTCGTGATCCCCCTCAAGACTTCCCTCAAAGGTTGGAGGCGGGAGTGGTTCTATTGTGCCAATGTTGATCCTTTTCTTGCCCCTTTCGCTGGCCGCGCCCCTAAAGCTTCCCAATGCTGGAGCGATGCCCCGGATGGCGGCGGTTTGGACCAAGTCTCCGAGCTTCTGGCGTGGATTAACGATCTGAAGAACCGAGGGTTGACGGGCCTCGAGATCGCGATCAGCTTTGTGAAGCACCGGGTCCAGCCCCTAAAGGAGAGAATCCATTTGGGGTTCCGGTACAGCGGGCCTCAGGATCCTACCCGGGAGGCGGACACGTCTTTGTCGAAGGAGGCATTGGCGGCGCGGGTGGTTGACTTCTTCGTGCCTGACACTATGATCACCAACAGGGGCTACCCTCGCAAATTTTCGGCGGAGAGGCCTCCCCCTCCTGTGAGTGCACCACTCTCTCGAAAGACTGTCCCACGATTTTTTGCCTGATGTGTGATTCTGACAGGGTGTGATCGTTCCTTTTTCAGGAACGTGCGTCCTTCTTCTCTGACGCTCCGGTCGTCGGCCTCTCTACCGAGGAACGCCAGGCCAAGCGAGCGGTGACACCTCGGCCGATGAGTTGCGCCGGAATCATCGGAGGAAGCCTGGCCTTCGTCAACCGGCCTTCGACCTCCGTGCCGGATCACAAAGCACAGAGCCACCTTCTGTCCCTGTGGCAGCCTCTAGCTGGTCTGGTCTGGCTCCCCTCCGAGTGGTGCTGGGACTCGGATGAGACCTGGGATGAAATTCAAGAAATCTAGGAGGTATTCTTTTGGGCGATCCTTGTCTTTTTGTTATTACCTGTGCTGAGGTGTTTTTCCTTTTTGCCGATTCAGGACTCCTACTATGGACGTCCCGGTGGAGGGGTCTCCTAAAAAGGAGCCCCAGGCACCGGCTTCTCCAAGGGGGACCCCCGCCGCATCGGCCAGGTCACCCTCGCCGTCAGCTGCTGGGGCGTCGCCCCTTGATGCCGGTGGCCCGACCGTTGAACCATCAGGTGGTCCGGCCGTCGACGAGCTTGACCCGGCACCGTCTCCTGAAGTGGAGGAGGTGCATCGAGAGCCACCGCCGCTCGGTCCTCTGCCGAAGCCCCCGAATCGGACCGTATGGTGGGAGGGGGGTTCCGACTGGAACGGGATGGAAGAGGACGATGAGATGGAGAGAGCGGCTCGGACGGAGCTTTATGAGCTCACCGTCAGGTGTAGCACGCTCGTGAGGGTGAGTTTCTTGTCTTCAATCTGTTGCCTGCTGGCTTCTTCCTGAGATTCTGCCCTGTTACCTAGGACATGGGGGAGCGCTCGGAGCAAAGGTCGCAGTTTTTTCGGAAGGTGCTTCTGAAGCTCAAGGAGCACCAGAAGTATCAGGACAAGCTCAGCGAGATCAGCAGCGACAGATGGAAGGAGGTCCACGGGCTTCAGGACGAGTGTATGACGATCCGGGAGGAGAAGGTGAAGCTTGAGCATGTGCTCGAAGGTGAGATCCTCCCCTGGCCTCGGTTTGGACATCTTTTTGGACAGTTTGGAAAGGATGAAGACGCTCTTGTGTTTCAGAGCGCGATTCGACCATTGCTGAGCTGAGAGCCCGACTGGAGGCTTCAGAGAATTCTGGCCTCGAAGCTCGAGTCGGCTTGGAGAGGATGCAGCGGGAGCTAAAGGGTAAATTTCTTTGACTTAGATTGAACATACTTGGCATCGGGTGTGTTTTTTGATGGCAGGTCGGCTTTGTTGCAGAATGCAAGGAGAAGATGGCCGCTGCCGAACGGGCCGATCGAGCCGCTGGCCGCTCGCGAGCCGCTTCTGCACCTTCTGCGTATTGAAGGAGTCGAGCCGGGCCAGGGGGACGACGCTGTTCCGCTTCTCCGGAGGAGCCGACAGATCGAGCTTACGCCAAGGAGTCCGCGACCATGAGTGCGAACTGTGCATTGGCAAAGTGGTCAAGTCTCATTATCCGAGAGTTGACCTCGAAGCTGTGAAAGAAGGTTTTGCTTGTGATGAAGACAAAGCCAACGTGCTCCTCGAAGAGGTCTCCGGTACATCGCAAGCCTTGTTAGAGAATCTTGAATTCTGACTTCGATGTGAACCTTAATGCCGAGTGCTGGCCCTCCCCTCCTTGTTTGAAATATTGTGTTTTCTCACTTGAATATAATTTGTCTGTATTGTCCTCTGCTGAGTGGGCTCCAGACCTCTTTCACTCTTTCCCCCTTGTCTGAGTTGCTAGAATATAGGCTCACGGCCTTTTGGCCCCCGTTGCGCCTTTCTGGGTGGCTTTCAGCCGACTTGTATGGCTCCCAAACGCCAGGGTCTTGCTCGTGGCCTTTTCGCCCAGACACGCTTTTCCGAGTGGCTGGCGTGCAGCTCTCGAGCGTCGGGACTTACGTTGTGGCAACGGCCTTTTGGCCCCCCGTTGCGCCTCTGGATGGCCTTCAGCCGACTGGTATGGCTCCCAAAACGCTAGGGTGTTGGCCCGTGGCCTTCTCGTCCCGGACACGTTTTTCCGAGAGGCTGAGTGGTTCAGCCCCCAGGTTTGCATCGTCGCGTCTCAGTTCACAATAGCCCCTGGACTTCTCGCTTAACTGAGGGAAGTGAGCGGGAAGGCCGAATGAACTTGAACTGCTCGTGACACGTGTCTGGCGAAACGTCTGTTCATTTTATTCAACGTGTTGATCTTCTTTGGTGCTCCGAATAAATTGGCAGTCCTATGGCGTCGCTTCATCTTCTACATTTTTAAATGGCGTCGCCTCGGCTCCGGAGCCATACTCAGCTTATAAATGGGACGTCACCGCCCTCGAGCGATCGTCCCTTTCTTCTTCCTCTTCTTACTCTTTCTTCCCTCCCAGCCTTCCTCCATGGCTAGCATGAGGAGATTCGTTGGCCCCTACGCGGCATTCTTCCGCCAGCGATTCTTCGGGCTGCTCCGTAACTGGGAGGAGGCGGAGTTTTGGGAGGATCTCGACTTCGCCACTCTAGAGGCGGAGGAGGAGGAAGGAGCCGCCAGCGATGCCGCCGCGGTGGCCGCCTTGCTGGAGGTGGCTCCGGGGCTCCACGAGGTGGCTGAGATCATCATGGAGGTGATCCGGCGCGAGCGCCGCGACGACCTGGCCATCAGGACTCTCGTCCGCCTCATACCACCCCTTTGGGTGGTTGAGGACGAGGTCCTAGCGGCGCCAGTGTCAAGGCCGCTGCCCGACCTCGTCGACCTCTCTCCCGGGCCTCCCAGCGGCAGAAGCAGCAGGATTGGCGGCAGGAGCCGCCCCTCCTCCCTTTTTTTTTAGCGCGAGAAAATGAAAAAGAAAGTCAGTAATGTAAATTACTAATATTAAGGAATAAAATGTGGAATCTTGCCCAATCTGTGCCGTCATATTTATTCCGAGTTTAGGGTTCCGCCTGATCGACTATTCTAGTCATTGCTCGATTACCCGACAGGCGCTGGGGCTCGAGCTTTTGACGGCTAGAAACTCTCGATCAGGCAAATCTCGGTTAAATTCTGGCGCTGCGAATTGTAGTCCCCGAGTGGTTAGTGCTTTCTACCCATTCCGTTATGCGCGTTGGTATAAACCGCCGGAGTTTTGTGCTCATCGTGGTTTTTATTTCCGTGCGTTTTGTACCAGCGCGTCCAGGATTAGGTGCTACACCAGTCGGGTAATAACCACTCGGGACTATCATTACACAGTAGGGCTTCAAAAAATAAAATGGATCACCATTTTATTCAGTATGTGAGAGTAGGGTACATAACTTCTGCGTAGAAGCGGCGGAGCTGTTCGGCGTTCCAAGTATTAGCCAAAATCTCGCCATCTTCACGTCTAAGTCGATAAGCACCCGGCCGGACCGTCTTCTGCACAATGTACGGACCTTCCCAAATTGGAGAGAGCTTGTGCTCGCTTTTCTGGTTCCTCCTCAGGACCAGATCTCCTTCTGAAAAGGTTCTACTTCTGACATTACGAGAGTGGTAACGCCGAAGTCCCTGGATGTACTTAGCCGACTAGATGGCTGCAACGTTCTGAGCCTCCTCGAGTTGATCAAGCTCCACCATTCGGCTTCCCTCGGACTCGGCTTCGTTGTAGTTCCGAATCCTCGTGGATTCGAATCCTAGTTCGGTCGGCAGAACCGCCTCTGCACCATAAACCAGAAAAAAAGGGTGTTTGGCCAGTTGCTCGGCTGGGAGTGGTTCTGAGTCCCCAAAGTACCGACGGTAACTCCTTCACCCATCGGGCAGCGTATGGTTTGAGGCGTTCGAAGATCCTGGCCTTGAGGCCTTGGAGGACCAGACCGTTAGCCCGCTCAACCTGCCCATTGCTTCGTGGGTGAGCCACCGAGGCGAAGCAGATCTTGATCCCGACGCCTTCGCACCACTCTTGGAATTCCTCACTCCTGAATTGGGTGCCGTTGTCCGTGATGATCCGGTTGGGCACTCCGAATCTGACCACGATATCCTGGAAGAACTCCTTGGCCTTGACCGCAGTGATAGTGGCGACTGGTTTGGCTTCGATCCACTTGGTGAACTTGTCAATAGCTACGAAGAGGTAGGCGAAGCCACCTTGAGCCTTCTTGAGCGGGCCCACTAAATCGAGCCCCCAGACTGCGAAGGGCCAAGAGATGGGGATAGTTTGCAGCTCCTGCGCCGGCAAGTGTGTCCGCCTTGCATAGAACTGGCAGCCCTCGCAGGTTCGAACGATCTCCTTGGCATCCGTTATCGCTGCTGGCCGAAGAAGCCCTGTCGGTAGGCTTTCCCAACCAAGGCGCTTGACACCGCGTGATGGCCACACATCCCCGAGTGGATCTCTTGGAGCAGTTCTCTTCCCACTTGTCCCGAAATGCACCGCCTGAGGACACCTGAGGCACTCTTCCGAAAGATCTCATCGCCCACCACCACATAAGATTTGGCTTGTCGGGAGACGCGCTCTGCCAGAGTGGTGGCTTCTGGAAGTTTGTCCTTCAGGAGATAATCAAGGTACGGGGCAGTCCAGTTGGGATCGATGAGCAAAACTCCGGTCCCGGGATCCTTACTCGGCTCTTGTCGTTTTGTAACGTTTGGCTCAGAAGATCCTGGCGAAGATACCACTCGGGATATCTGCCCGAGTGGCTCCTATTTTAGCCAACTCGCCGGCTGCCTCATTATTGGCGGAGGACATGAACCAGCTGCATCACAAACTTGCCTTCCAATTCTCGGACTTGCCGGGCAAGATGCCGTCATAGTTCGATCTACGCACGACCAGTCCTTCAGACTTGGCTCACCACCAATCGAGTCACCCCGAACCGCTAGCCGTCGGATTCGAGTGATGTGGCGATGCGGAGCCCATGGATGAGAGCCTCGTACTCTGCGGCATTGTTCGAGGCCGAAGTGAATCCAAGGACATACTTTAAACCTCATCGCTCTTAGGCGAGACAAGGAGAATTCCCGCCCCTGCTCCTCCAAGCATGAGAGATCCATCGAAGTGCATGGTCCAATATTCTGGCTCTTCTTCCGTGCGGGGGGCCTGGGATTCGGTCCACTCGGCCGCGAAGTCGGCCAAAGCCTGGGACTTGACGGCGGTGCGTGGCTTGAACGAGACGTCGAAAGCTCCAAGCTCGGTTGCCCACTTTGAAATTCTTCCAGTAGCTTCTCGATTGTGGAGGACCTCTCCCACGGGAAAAGAAGTCACTACTGAAATCGAATGTTCTTGGAAATAATGCTTCAGCTTTCGTGACGAGATCAAAATGGCGTACAGCAGCTTCTGAATTTGAGGATATCGTGTCTTGGATTCGCCCAGCACCTCGCTGACAAAATAAACCGGGCGTTGCACGCCGTAGCGGTGTCCCGACTCTTCCCGCTCCACAACTATCACGGCGCTGACTACATGAGTTGTGGCCGCTATGTAGAGCAGGAGAGGTTCACCTGGCACCGACGAGACTAAAATTGGAGGGGTGGAGAGGAACACCTTGAGCTCTTCGAAGGCTTGCTGTGCCTCCGCTGTCCATTCAAAGCGGTCCTGTTTCTTGAGGAGCTTGAAGAAAGGCATTCCCCGAGCTCCCAACCGGGAGATAAACCTGCAAAGGGCTACCATGCACCCAGTAAGCTTTTGGACTTCTTTTTGGCTAGCAGGCGGGGCCATCCTTATGATGGCCCCGATTTTCTCCGGGTTGGGCTCGATCCCGCGATGAGAGACAATGAACCCGAGTAGTTTCCTGGAGGAAACTCCGAAAACACACTTCTTAGGGTTTAGCCTCATCTGGAACGCCCTCAAACTTGTGAACGTCTCGTCTAGATCAGAGGTGAGGCTATCTTCTGCCTTGGTTTTAACCACTATATCATCCACATAAGCTTCCACATTGCGTCCAAGCTGATGGTGAAAACACCACCAGTATCGCAGCCGATAAGTCGCACCAAAGATTCTTCAGCCCAAACGGCATGGTGATGTAGCAATATGCTCGAACGGGTGATAAACGAGGTCTTCTCGCAATCCTCCTCTCGAAGCCGGATTTGATGATAGCCTGAGTAGGCGTCCAGAAAACTAAGTAGTTGGGATCCAGCAGTGGAGTCTACCACCTGATCAATACGGGGGAGACCAAAGGGATCTTTTGGGCAAGCCTTGTTGAGGTCGGTGTAATCGACACACATGCGCCAGCTTTTATTCTTCTTCTGGACAAGTACAGGGTTTGCCAACCAGTCGGGATGATACACTTCTTTGATGAAGCCTGCGGCTAGCAGCTTTGTAATCTCCTCCCTGATGGCTTGTCGGCGGTCTTGGGCGAATCGTCGCAGCCTTTGCTTGACCGGCCTGGCTGATTGGTCTACATTCAATGCATGCTCGATCACCTCCCAGGGAACTCCGGGCATGTCCGACGGCTTCCAGGCGAAGACATCTCTATTTGCCCGCAGGAAAGTGACGAGCGCGTCCTCCTATTTGTCCCCGAGCCCTGTCCCGATCAAGGCAGTTCGCGTCGGGTCGGACGGGTCGAGGAGGATTCTTTTGGTACCTTCTTCGGGGCCGATCCCGGGCTTTCGCGCTTTGCGGGTGGGGACGCTGCCTTCTAGCTTCTCGGAATCCACTTCTCACCGGATCCCCTCCCGACCCGCTCGCGCCTCCAGGGACTCGGCCATCTCGCAGCTTTCCTTGTCACAGGAAAAAGACTGCCTCATGTCACCGCGTAGAGCGATGATACCACTCGGCCCCGGCATCTTCAATGTCAAGTACGTGTAGTGGGGTACTGCCATGAACTTGGCCAGCGCTGGTCTCCCCAAGATGGCATGATATGCTGTTGCGAAATCTGCCACCTCGAAGCCAAGGTTCTTCGTCCCTAATTCTCCCTCGAAAAGTGACCGGCAGAGTGATTTGTCCGAGTGGTGTCGCTGAAGTTCCCGGTATGACACCGTGGAAAGGCGACGATCCGCGCTTCAACTCCGACCGTGGAATCCCCATATCGTCAAGGGTTTTGACAAAGAGGACATTGAGCCCGCTCCCGCCGTCGATCAATACCCTCTTGAGCTTGATGCCGCGGACGACGGGCGCCAAGACAAGAGGATACCTGCCGGGGAACGGGACATGATCTGGGTGATCCGAGCGGTCGTAGGTTATCGCAACCTCGGACCAGCGTACATATTGGGGCATCTCCGGCTGCACTGCGTAGATGTCCCGGGCGGTGAGCTTTTGCTTCCGCTTGGACTCATATGCAGCTGAGCCCCCGAATATGTAGTTGAGCTCGAGATCAGCTTCCTGATAGTCCTCCTCGGCTTCGGGGGGAGGTGGCTTGTTGGCGGCGTGTCCACTCGGACCTTGTCCAGCCTGCTTCTTGCTCTCGCGGGCGAACCTCTTTAGGGTGAAGCAGTCCTTGGCGGCGTGCCTCCCCTTCGGATGGAAAGGGCAAAGTGAGTTCATAACCTTATCATATCCATCCTCCTTGAGGGCGTGAGGGTGAGTTGGTGCGGCGACTGCCACCAGCTCTTCACCCTTGCGCTTCTTTTCCTTCCGCCGGGGGGGTTCAGCCTGATCCTTCCCTTTGTCACGCCGTTCCGCTAAAGCCTCGGAGGCTGAAGCGTAACGATCCGCTAGGGCGAACAGCTCCCGGACCAACGTTGGTGGCTTCCGGGACATCTTCTTGATGAGGTCGGGGTCGCTGACTCCCTTCTGGAAGGCAGCTATCACAATCGCATCAGTGACATCCCGAACGGTGCTTTTCCTATGCATGAAGCGCTTGACGAACTCCCGGAGGGATTCGTTCCTCCTTTGGTGTAGCTGATACAGGTCCGAAGGGGTGCCTGGGCGCTCGTAAGTGCCTTGGAAATTTGAAATGAATCGCTCACATGCATCTCCCCAGAATCTATAGAGTTCGGCTGGGAGTCCTGGTGAGCCATGCTTGGGCCAGGGGCAGAGGGTAACCTGTAAGTAGTTTGCCATTACTGATCTCCCCGGCCCTCGATCGCTGAGCATATACTTGTAGCCAAGCCTCCGGTCCTCTCACCGCCGAACCTAGTGATGCCTTTAGGATTAAATCCATCGTGCCAAACCACGGCGAGGGTGAGGGGTAAACGCGAACCCCTTCAATGACCTCGCGACACCCTCCGGTGGTGATCGACGCGAGGGGATCGCGCTTGGCATTTCGCGATCTCGCGGAAGGATGCCGTAGCGTTCATATTCGCCGCTTGACGGCGTTGTTCCTCCCTTTTCGGCCGCGGCGCTGGCGCCGAGGTCTGAACGGAGGTCGCGGTTGATGCCGTGTCGCAAGTCGCCGCCGCGGTAGAACATGATGTGTCTGGCGGGCTTCGACCGACCGGCCGCCGCCGCCTGGGTCCTCACCGACCACGTGGATGCTCCTTTGCCGGTCGGCCTGGTCTTTGGATGGTCGCCGGCCGTCACCATGGCCTTTACTTTGGCCATGATCGGGCAATCGATCACCCGCCCCAAAGATAGGGTCGTGGTATCCAGGAGTGTCTTGGAGGCGACAATATTCTGCTGTGGGGTACGAAAAATAGCTTGGTCCCCCATCTTAGCTTGCAGAATGTCTTCGTTGACAGCCCGAGCGTGATCCCGGAGATTACACGCCCACGCGTTAGGTTCAGTTGCTCGGCCACCTTCCAAGTCGGCGGCGGCCGAGGTGTCGAGGCGCTGCTGAGAATCCGCCCGCGAGCCCTCGATTACGCAGACTCTACGGAAATTCCAGCAGCTCTCTAGGCTTTCTTCTGACTCGGCCGCTGAGCTGGGTGAGCCTGAAGAAGATAAATCCAGGCGCTCGGAGGTGCCGAGTGGTTTGGCAGCGAGAACCCCCAACATTCGTACCTCGGCGTCCTCGAGTCCGACTCCCCGGCCGGAACGGGCCTTCGGATCCCCACTCGGCACTTTAGAGCACGGGACAGGGGGACCCTCCGATCGGCGCGGAAGTCGTGACGATGGCTCGCCGGAAACCTCACTGGCCGCAAAGACGGTTCCCTTAGAGAGGGAAAGGCTCCCGAGGTCGTTGGAGATGAAGGTCAGGCTTCCGAAACAGAAGACCTGACCCGGGAAGAAGACTGTGGAGGCTGCGCTCGTCGTAGCCATCAAGCTTGACGAAGATCTTGACACAAGCCCCTACCTGGCGCGCCAACTGTCGACGATCGGTTTCGCCGGCAATGAGATTTGTGATTCTAGGGGATTTGTGCGGGATCTGAGCTTGATGGCAACACAGGATGCGAGGGCAATCTGTTTTTAGACAGGTTCGGGCTCTCTTGGAGGAGATAATACCCTAGTCCTGCGTTCTTGGATATCTGAGCCTCTTTCTTGTTTCTCCCTCCTCCCCTTATATACTGGGGGAAGGGTACATGATAGATGGGCACCACCGGGCCCTCCACATGGTGGCCTCACGACACATATTTTGTCTTCGTTGGCTCCGGCGCACTACGCCTTGGAGTGGTGGTTGTGCTTTCCCCGACCCACGCCTACCGCCCTGTTAGGTTCCAGCATCCGCAGGCTCTGGCAGTGTCAGGCTTCATGCTTCGTTCTTGGCGGGTTGTTCGGGCGTGGCGCGAAGCTTCCCCGAAGGATCGGGAGTTGCCTTGGGGAACAAGTCGAAAACCTCCTCCGGGCCCGTCGTGGTGCTTCTGGTCGTTGGGCCTGCTACTCCGCCCGCCAAGCCCAGTCGGGTGTAGGCCCCACTTGCAGGACCCCTGTCTCTGACATCCCACACCTCCAAACGAACAATCAGCGAGTACTCAAAACCAAACACCTTTCCTTGGTTCCTAACCAACAAAACACCAAGAAAACTAGCCAAAACCGATCGTCAGAACGGTAAAGAACATCCGAAGGAATCCACCACCAAACTCTTCTATTTGACTCCAGTCACTACCCGATCTACTACAGAAAAGGGGTAAGCACTCTTTCCCCACAGGGTTTTAATAGTTCTTAGGTGATGGCTCTACCCGGCCACACCGTCAAACAACAGCCTTACTATGAACGAAAAGGTGACTGAAACCCTTCGGCACCACAACCCCACTTTATCACGATAACAAGAATCAATTATTTCATAAGCATAACAACATACATTACCTAATGTAGCATTCAACATCAGAGCTTAAATACAACATTTAAGCGTAAACAACGATACCCATACCCTTTCCTACTGTGCATCCATGTGTGTCAAATTTTAAATTAGTTATTCCACTTACACAGATTTTAATGTTGCTATCCTATGGCAAAATTTAAGTATAACCTAAGTCATGTTTCTCGGTTATCCCACATCACATTTTAGGTAAACCTAAGGCATGACACTAAAATACATGCTCCAAGGACCTAAAGCCCGCTCTGATACCAACTGTAACACCCCGGCATCTAGTATGCAAGAATGTTACCAAACATAGACTAAACAACATATAAATACCACAAATAAAGATAAATTACAGCAAAGGTGCAAATGCTAAAACCGAAAATTTCAGCAACATCTCCTTTGTTTTTCCATGATTCGGAGCAATAACAAAGTATCAGAAGTTATATCATAATGGAACGCATCTAAAACAGCAATAACAGGTGACATAGCAACAATATAAGTCCAGGATAAAGCATTCAACAACTTCATGAGCTAAACGAATAAAAAATTATGGCCAAGCCCACAAATAAGCATACTTTAAGTTTTCAGCGCATTAACTTATTATCACAACTATGAGTGGCAAAGTTGTAGATGTCTAAATGAGTGAAACTTCGTGAAGATGTGCCACTAAGCCCCTTTTTCCGCATGCCAATTTCAAGGTACCTAAAAACATCATAAAACACAATCGTGAGTTCATCACTCAGCAAAGTGTATTGCAATGGAACAAGAAAACACATTCCAATACCTTCACCATTTTTCATATTCATCACCATTCACATTCAAGAACTAAAGAAGCGATTGACATCATCGCCAGTGTTAGTTCTACCGGACGTCCATCAAAGCTTTGATATTTATTGTGATGCATCGCGCCAAGGACTTGGATGTGTGCTGATGCAGAACGGAAAGGTCGTCGCTTATGCATCAAGGCAGTTGAGGCCGCATGAAGAGAATTATCCAACGCATGACCTAGAGCTAGCTGCCGTAGTGCACGCTTTGAAGTTGTGGCGACACTACCTGATTGGAAATAGATGTGAAGTGTATACGGACCATAAGAGTCTCAAATACATTTTCACCCAATCAAACCTGAACATGAGGCAGAGAAGATGGCTAGAGTTGATAAAGGATTACAATGTCGGAATCCATTACCATCCCGGAAAGGCCAACGTGGTGGCCGATGCCTTGAGTAGGAAGAGCCATACTGTGAATGTACTGATAGCCACAAGTCAGGATGAGCTATGTGAGGATTTCCAGAGAATGCAGATTAAAGTAGTACCAGAGGGATTCGTGACCGCATTAGAAGTAAAGCCTACCCTGGAGGATCAGATCCGAGAAGGAAAGAAGGATGATGACAAGATCCGCTGGATTAAGTCCAAGATGGATGAAGGCAAGGCAAAAGACTTCAAACTGGACGAGCAAGGCACGTTATGGATGCAGGATAGAATCTGTGTGCCAAACAGGAAGGAGCTGAAGCAGCTGATCCTAGAGGAAGCCCATGACTCCAAGTATTCAATTCATCCAGGAAGTGCCAAGATGTATCAGGATATGAAGGAAATATTCTAGTGGCCGAGCATGAAGCATGAAGTTGCCGAACATGTTGCGCAGTGCGACATATGCCAGAGAGTCAAGGCAATGCATCAGAGGCCAGCAGGACTGCTACAGCCGTTAAAGATACCTGAGTGGAAGTGGGAGGAAATAGGAATGGACTTCATTACCGGTTTACCCAAGACTCAAGGAGGATATGACTCTATATGGGTTATAGTGGACCGCTTGAATAAGGTCGCCCATTTTATTCCAGTAAAGACCACTTACTCGGGAGATAAGTTAGCAGAATTGTATATGACCAGGATCGACTGTTTGCACGGAGAGCCGAAAAAGATTGTATCGGACAGAGGTACCCAGTTTACCTCGAGGTTCTAGAATAAGCTGCATGAAGCCATGGGGACTCGCTTGAATTTCAGTACAGCTTATCACCCGCAGACGGATGGGCAAACCGAAAGAGTTAATCAGATTCTAGAGGACATGCTACGAGCTTGTGCACTGGCTTATGCTACCTCTTGGGATAAAAGTCCGTCAGACGAAGTTCAGCTACACAATGCTTATCGTGCCAATCTGCAGATGTCACCTTTTGAGGCACTGTATGGTCGACCCTATCGGACGCCATTGAACTGGAACGAGACAGGTGAACGCAGTGTCTTTGGGCCGGATATTCTTCAAGAAGCCGAAGAACAAATTGCCATGATCAGGGAGAGATTGAAGATAGCCCAATCACGACAGAAGAGTTATGCTGATAATCGTCACCGGGATCTGAGTTTTGAGCCGGAAGACTTTGCTTATCTCAGAGTTACACCTCTTAGAGGAGTCAAAAGATTTCATGCCAAAGGAAAACTCGCGCCGCGATATGTTGGACCATTTAAGGTTCTCAGTCGTAGAGGTGAAGTTGCGTACCAGCTGGAATTACCGTAATCACTAGCAGGAGTACATGACGTGTTCCACGTGTCCCAGTTGAAGAACTGTCTCCGAGTACCAGATGAGCAGACACCGTTGGAGTCGATAGAACTGCAAGAAGATCTAACTTACAAGGAACACCCCGTCAAGATTTTGGACACAATGGATCGAGAAACGAGAAATAAGTCAACCCGTTTCCGCAGAGTTCAATGGAGCAACCACGCAGAGAGTGAAGCAACTTGGGAGCGCGAAGAGGATTTGAAGAAAGAGTTTCTGAACCTATTGTTTAGTAAGCCCTGAATCTCGGGGATGAGATTCTGTTAAGGGGGGAGGTTTGTAACACCCAAAATTTTTGCTTTCCATGAATTTAAATAAGATTTGGCACTTTGGTGAATTTTTGGAATTTTCTAGAATTTATTTGGATTTATTTGGAATTTATATGAATTTATTTCCTTTTCAAATAATTAAAGAATTTAACTTTGCAAATAAAATTTTGTTGGAAATAATTTATTTGAGTCCCAAATGTTCCAAAATATTTTCTAGAATTTTTCTGGAATTTTTCTGAGTGTTTTGCTATTTTTAATGAATTAAATGAATTTCTAGAAATTAATCGGATTATTTAAATCGCTGGAAAATCGAGTTGGTTTTACTGTTCCTCCGACCGAGCCCGAGTCTGACTCGAGTCCGAGTCCGACTCCAACCCAACCTAACCCTAACCCTCTCGACCGTCCGATCAAGATCGAACGGCCGAGATTGAGCCACGTCGCCGAACCCGAGCCCGACCGAGCCAGCCAGGTCACTGAGCCGGACCCGAGCCCAAACCCCCATGCCGTTGGATCTTGATCCAACAGTCCACGTTGAGCCATGTCACCGAATCCGAAATGGATTCGGATTCCACCGCCGCAACCGTGTGGGCCTCGGTTTCCGTGATTTTCACGGACGCTGAGGGGCTTATTTAATGCGCCGCCGCCATCGTGTTTTCTGTTTCCTTGCGCACCTGTAGCCCTAACCCACTGAGCTCAAGCCGCCGTGGTTGCGCTACAATCGCTCACCGTAGTTGCATTAGGGCTTCGCCGCGGTTAAGCGTCGTTTTCGCCGCCGTTGAGCCCAGATCCGGAACCGCAAGGTCAAGCCGCGTCGGAGAGTACCTTTCACCTCGCCAGAATCATGCCCAAGCGTCGTTGCCGTTGTCGTTGTCCTCGTCTCCGGTGAGCCAGCTCCGCCGCACGACTTCGCCGTCGCTCGAGCTCCACCAACCGTCCGATCAAGATCCAAGGGCCAAGATTCGTCCACGTCACCCCCGGTGAGATCTCACGTGTTAATCTCTAGATCTAATTCCAACCATTGGATCTAGATCCAACGGTTCAGATTGTGCCACGTAGCTAGAACTGCACCGTGCTTGGTTAGATGTCAGCCGTTAGATCTAAATCGAACGGCTAGGGTTAGCCGCGTTGTAAACGCTAGATTGGATCTTGATCGTCCGATCAAGATCGAACGGTCCAGTTGGACCCATTAGTTTTTAAACGCGTGAGGTTGGATCCAATCTGGACCGTTGATTTTCAAATCAGCGGAAAGTAAAATAACTTCGTGGCGCCATCCAGTATACCACAGGCAACTGACTGGGCTCGATCCCTAGCTAGACGGTTCCTCTTGGATCTTCTCCTCCAAAGCTGGTGAAGACTCTCCTTCAACTGGTGTTGTATGGTGGCAAGGGTGAGTACTTCGTACTCAGCATGTCATGCACAGAAATGCAAACTAATATACTACATGCATGGCTTAGTACAATGGAATAGCTCAGGGTATAATTGCGGTAAAACAACATTTGACAAGTAACATAAGTAGATTCAAAAGCAGTAGAAACAAGTTTAAAAGCAATAACTTTTCCAGTAATTAAATAAAGATCTTTTCCAATCCTAATCCACATTTCCATCAACATCATTATTGTAACACTCCAAAATTTTGCTTTTCTTAAATTCATGTGTGATTTGGCACTTTGGTGAATTTTTGGAATTTTCTGGAATTTATTTGGAATTTATTTGAATTTATTCCATTTTGAAATAATTAAAGAATTAAACTTTGCAAATAAAAATTTGTTGGAAATATTTTATTTGAGTCCAAAATGTTCCAAAATATTTTCCAGAATTTTTCTGAGTCTTTTGCTATTTTTTTTAATGATTTAATTGAATTTCTGGGAATTTAATTGGATTAATTAAATGCGAGTGGGTTTTACTGTTCCTCCGACCGGACCCGAGTCCGACTACGCCAGCTTGGTCCAAATTAACCCGCCGAACCCAAACCGGCGTGACCGTTGGATCTTGATCCAACGGCCACGATTGAGCCACGTCACCCGAGCCCGAGCCCGACCGAGTGAGCCAGCTCGCCCGAGTCAGACCCGAACCCAAACCCACGCACCGTTGGATCTCGATCCAACGGCTGTGCGCGTGCCACATCACCCTCTCCGTGTCGCCGTCGGACTCCGCCGCCGCAACGGAGTGGGCCTCGGTTTCCTCGCGTTTCACGGACGCCGAGGGCCCTATTTAAAGCGCCGCCACCCGTGCCGTGACGCCGACTTTCGTGCGCACTCGTAGCCCTACACAACGTCGCCTGAGCCGCCGCCGTTTAGCCGCAATCGCTCGCCGTAGTTGCCGTAGCGCTCCGCCGCGGTTAAGTGCTATTTCGCTGCCGCCGCCCTCCGCCCGTTGAGGTCGATCCGAATCGGAGGTCAAGCCGCGTCGGAGGAGACCTCTCACTTCGCCGGAGCACGCCCGTAGCGCCGTTGCCGTGGTCGTCGTCCTCAACTCCGGCCAGCCAGCGCCGCCGCAAGCCATCGCCGGGCCTCGAAGCTTCTCCACCGTCCGATCCAGATCCAACGCCCCAGATCACGCCACGTCACCCGCCGGTGAGATCCACGTGCTAAACCCTTATCCAATCTCAATCGTTGGATTTAGATCCAACGGTCCAGATTGACCACGTTCACCCCAAACGTGCGTCACCAGATCTGATATGGGCCGTTGATTTTCAAATCAACGGCCGAGATCGTGCCACTCATCCAGGAAGGCTGACCGCCGCGGTCAGCGCAGCCAGCGCACCCACGCGTGTGACGCTGACACGTACGGGCCCACCTGTCAGCGGCCACCCCAGCCGTGTGGTGACGTCAGCGATGACGTCACCAGTGGGTCCCACTCGCCGCAATGGCCGAGTCCTCACGACGCCAAGAATGACGTCACCCCAGTGGGTCCCACCTGTCAGCCGCACGTGAGCCGTGGACCGGGTCCACGGTAGACCCGAGCCAAACCATGGACCACGTCCATGAACCGGCTGACGTCAACAGACCAATCAGAGGCTGCCACGTGTCCTCGCTGACGTAATAATTAATTTCCGAAAAAGAAAATGATTTATTAATTCGAAATAATGATTTCAGATTTTGTTTCAAACTTCAAACGCTTATAACTTTTGCGTTTCAACTCCGATTTGAGTGTTTCAAATTTCTAAATTTGTATAAAATTGAGATCTACCTAATGATGAATTTTATTTAATTTTTGGACTAAAGTTTTCCTCTGTAATATTATTTAATTGATTATTTAAACTTCAAAATGCTATAACTTTTGCATTTAAACTCCGAATTTGATGATTCCAGTTTCTAAAAATTCATAAAATTATGTTCTCTCTGTTTATGAACTTTATTTGGATGTTTGGACACTTTTTGTCTACTGTTTTATTCATTTGTTGCTATTTGCACGGCATGAGTAGACGTTGAAGTGCCTAAGGATTCAAGGAGAAGTATTGACCCAGAGCCACTCGGGACCAAGAGCAAGTACTTTTTGAAGGCAAGTTATGCTTTGACCATATTGACCCTATTTTGAAACCTATTTTGATTTAACTTATTGCATGCTAGTTCAATCAGAAAATACTTTATTTAAGTATGGGAAATTAGATAAATGCCAGATTGCTGTATGACACCTTGATTAATTAAATATGTGCCATGACCCCTTGTCACCCTAGTTGTGGTTTACTAGTTGGACATTACTAAAATGCCAACATGGGAAATTAGATCGTTGTAGTATATTGCTTAGACACACACGTGCTCATGACATGATTTTGGACAATCAAATGTTAATATTGACTTAATGATATATTGAACCTGTTTTGGAAAGGTATCATGTGATGTTGATAGCACGTGGTGCATGGTAATCAACTAGGGTTTGATAAATAGTTTTCGACCGGGGCATGTGGCAAGATTGATCGGGTGGGCCAGTTGTGGCATCGGGAATGTTGATTTGGTTCTTCGGGTAGTCTTGCCCTGGTCACCCTAAGGACTTCACCTTGCAAGCATTTGAATTGGGTCAAACATGCAACCACATGTCCGTAATGGGACGGACCTAGTTGATTAAGTTGCTAATAACGTACCTGTGGGACCTCCGGAGGTCAACTACACCCTTTGTGTAAGTTGTACGGGAGCGCACTGGGTCATGCGCCAGTACCCATCTAACGGTTGGTTGGCCTAAACTTCGCCTTAGCTAAGGGAAGGGTTAGTGTGCAACAACCGGGGAGGACCACTTGTGCTGTTAGAAGTTTCCGAAAGACTTTGTTACGGGAACTCGCCTTTGTGGTGTTTGACTGTATCTTGTGGGTAAAGTGCATAACCTCTGCAGAGTGTAAAATCTATTCGAGTAGCCGTGTCCGAGTATTGGACATCGCACGGGAATTACAGTCAAGGGTTAGACTTTCTCAAAAATAACTTGGACTTGAAAGGTTGGGTTGGATTAATAATGATGTTGATAGAAATGTGGATTAGGATGGGAAAGATGTTTACTAAACCCCTTGAAAAGTTATTTATGCTTTACTTGTTACTACTGCTTTCGAATCTACTTATGATACTTGTTAAATGCTCTTACTGCAAATATACCTTGAGCCACTCCTTTGTATTAAGCCATGCATGTAGTATATTAGCTGCATTCTGTGCATGACTTCCTGAGTACCAAGTACTCACCCTTGCCACAATACAACACCAGTTGAAGAGGAGACTACACCAGCTTTGGAGGAGGAGCTCCAAGAGGAACCGTTTACTTAGGGAGCGAGCCCAGTCAGTTGCCTGTGGTATACTGGATGGTGCCACGAAGTTATCTTATTTTCCGCTGCTATTATTTCTCTTTTAATAAGTTTCGTCCTGCGTGGCGTATATTTGTAACTTGACCATAAGGTCGAGCAACCAGTTTGACTATTTAATTAAAGTACTCTATTAGTATCGAGTGGTATGATTGTGATATCTACCGATGTTAGGACTGTGTGCACTAGCGCGTTCCTAGACTAGTGTTGAATACACAGAGGGTCCGGATTTGCAAATTCGGGTCCCGACAGAGGTGGTATCAGAGCCATACTGACCGTAGGCTCAACCCTAGCTAGAATGGTCGTAGAGAGGTTAAAACCTATTTTCTAAAGGTTAAAAGTTCGTCAAGATAAGAAATGACATCTCGACTTATTCCCTTCTCTCTTTTCTTGTCTCTTGCTGAATTTTTCCTTACCTTGTCACGATTTAAAAATTTCGAGTTCTTACGTGAGCACTCTTGTGACAGATGGAGGGAGAGTTCAACTACGTAGATCTGGAGGTTGGTCACGCCGCGCAACTTTGGCGTATGCTACAGACTCTCAGAGATTTTGAGAAGCCGCAATACCAAGTGGACGTGATCGCAAGCTGTGATTGATCAAGGCTTGTGACGTGAAGATTGTGGTACCGCTAGGAAGAAGGGCCCAGTGCAATCGCTCGATACACCTGCAGACCGCCAGGAGGTCTACAATGCAGATGGGTATCCAAGAGGCGTCACGACGAGCAATGCGGCACATTACCCGTATCTACGCCAGAGAATTGGAGAGCACGGTGTTCCGGTATCATCCGCGCAGCAATAACCTTCTTGACCCGAAGGCGATTCAGGATGAGAATGCCATGGTTACACAGTTGGCACGACTTGTTGTCGCCAGGAGGATGTACTGATGATACAAGCAAGGAGCTGTAAGGCCCGCAAAGAAATCACGACAGAGAAGAACAGATGGCGGGAAGCTCAAGAGTATGTGCCTCACCTTCGCAAAGGATTGAGAGTTAGAGACGGCATTGTACGCACTGAGCCGAGCCAATGCTCGAGCTACACGAGCTGCACCGAAGGAGCCGAGCTTGAGGAGGACATCGCTTCTTCGACTACCACAGATGACACAGCTTGCCGGACATGGCGATCGCTTTGCGCCTATGCCGCAAAGATCCGTACCAGGCCGTGGAGGTTTTCTCGATGAGTGAGCGTAGGATTCTATAGTGAGACTCCTTCGCCGAGTCGCGTCATAGAATAAAGAGTCACCCTTTAGGCGTTAGACTCCAGTGTTAGTTCGATTTGGATTTTCATTGCTTGCTGAGTGTGCAGTATGTGTTGCAAGGCCCCTAGGCATTGTAAGCAACCATACCAAGTTACTATTGATTAAAATAATAAAGCTGGACTTTAAGTTACACCTTCGCCCCGCATAAGTTCCATATTACTTATCTATTCCTCGTTTCCTCTCATCTCGAAACCTTGGAGCAATCGACAGATGGTGAACACCCGCGAAACCTTGGAGGCAATGGAAGTGGTTCTCGCCATGAAAACCCCAATGATGGAGCACCAAAGACCGCCATCGACATGCAGAATTTTGGAGCATTTCTTGTCGCTCAGATACGCTTGATGCATGCTATGATGCAACAGATGCAACACGCCACCGCTCAGGCCACCGCTTAATCAAGTCAATCGTGACAACGCCGTAACACAAGATCGCCGAGTTTATGAGGACTCATCCACCCACTTTCTCCGGAATGCTAACCCGTTGGAAGCCGATGACCGTTAAGGTCAATTGAGAGGAAGCTACACATTGCTCAATGCATAGGAAATGAGAAGGTACTCTACGCTTCTCATCAGTTGGAAGGAACAGCCGCCGAATGGTGGGAGAACTTCTGCGCCATGCAAGAGAACCCTCAGGACATCACTGGGGAGGAGTTCACGGTGCATTTCACAAGATTATCACGTGCTGAAGGAATCATGGATCTCAAGAAAGAGGAGTTCAGTGGCATCAAGCAAGGTAATCACCGATGGTCGAATACGAACAAGTTCACACAGCTTGCTCGCTACGCACTGAGGATGTAGCGACAGATAAAGCCGCAGTCTCGCTTTCATGAAGGGACTTAACTCAGGACTGCAGGTGGGATTGATCACCCACACCTTTCCAGATTTCCAAGAGTTGGTGAATAAGGCGCTTATTCTTGAGGACAAGCGCAAGGAACTGGATGAGAATAGGAAGCGCAGGATGCAGCATCAGGGATCGCGTCAGGGAGCGCACAACGCTTGAGGTTGCACCAAATCAGTTTTTCAGATTCCACGCAGAATACAACAAGGACACCGTCACCAAAGACCAGGACCCGTCAATCGTAACTATCGACCTCAAGACCAAACCGTAAACGCCGCTCGTGTAGTCAACAGGGGCGGTGAGATGTCGCTACAATTGCAACGAGCTAGGACACTTTGCCAACAGCTTGTTCTAAGAAGACAGCAGGAGTGACCCGGTTCGCTTCAACTGGGATCCACACCCGGCTAGGACGCCAAGATCAGGAGCAGCACCCTGCATCAGTGGTGAGAGGCCGAGTCAATCATGTCACTGCAGATGCACTGCAGAATGCCACGGACGTCGTATTGGGCTTTGCTGCTAAAAATGATTTGGAGATTGCAAGACTTAAGTGCATGCTTTTGGTTCAAACCCCTGGTTCTGAACTCCGAACTAAAGTAGGATGTTCTGGGGTGAGAATACTAATAGATGGGATAGAGTTCCTAGCGAACCTTATTATTTTGGAGACCCAGACCTTAGATGTTATTTTGGGAATGGATTGGTTATCCAAGCACAAGGCCGTATTGGATTGTGGACGGAGGACTATCTCAGTTGAGAGCCCGTGTGGAAAGAAAGTGGAATTTCAAGCTACCGCCATTAGAGATGGACAGTTGATGGTTAACAGCACCAAGGCACTCAGCATAGAAGATGTCTCAGTAGTGAATGAGTACCCAGATGTTTTTCCTGAAGATCTACCTGGTATGCCGCCAAACAGGGACATAGAGTTTGTGATAGAGCTTGTACTGCACAAAGACCGATAGCAAAGAGACCTTATCAGATGTCCACCGAGGAATTAGTAGAGATGAAGAAACAGCTTGAAGAGCTGATGGAGAAAGGATTTATCAGACCGAGTTCGTCGCCGTGGGGAGCGCCAGTTTTGTTCGTCAAGAAGAAAGACGGGAGTTTCAGGATGTGCATTGACTACCGTGCACTCAATGAAGTCACCGTGAAGAATAAGTACCCGCTACCCAGGATCGATGATCTGTTTGATCAGCTGAGAGGAGCCGGAGTTTTCTCCAAGATTGATCTGAGATCGGGATACCATCAGTTGAAGATCCGATCGGAGGATATTCCGAAGACCGCATTCTCGTCAAGATATGAACATTACGAGTTTACTGTTATGTCCTTTGGTCTGACGAATGCACCAGCATATTTCATGAATATGATGAATAAGGTGTTCATGGAATATTTGGACAAGTTTGTTGTTGTGTTCATAGATGATATTTTAATCTACTCCAAGACAGAGGATGAACATGCCGAACACTTGAGTCGAGTTTTGGAAAAGCTGAGGGAACAGCAACTCTTCGCCAAGTTCAGTAAGTGTGATTTCTGGAAGGACAAGGTGGAATTCCTCGGACATGCAATGACCGCAGAAGGAGTCGCCGTAGATCCAAGCAAGGTAGAAGCTGTGTTACATTGGGAACAGCCGAAGACCGTGACCCAGATCCGGAGTTTCCTTGGAATGGCAGGTTACTATCACCGTTTCATTGAAGGCTTTTCGACAATTGCGAAACCTCTTACGCAATTGCTGAAAAAGGAGAAGAAGTTTGCATGGACGCCGGAGTGTGAGAAAGGTTTTCAGAAGCTGAAGAAACGATTGACATCAGCGCCAGTGTTAGTCCTACCGGACGTCAATCAAAGCTTTGATATTTATTGTGACGCATCGCGCCAAGGACTTGGATGTGTGCTGATGCAGAATGGAAAGGTCGTCGCTTATGCATCAAGACAGTTGAGGCCACATGAGGAGAATTATCCGACGCATGACCTGGAGCTAGCTGCCGTAGTGCATGCCTTGAAATTATGGCATCACTACTTAATTGGAAACAGATGTGAAGTATGCACGGACCATAAGAGTCTTAAGTACATCTTCACCCAATCAGACTTGAACATGAGGCAGAGAAGATGGTTAGAGTTGATCAAGGACTACAATGCTGGAATCCATTACCATCCCGGGAAGGCCAACGTAGTTGCCGATGCTCTGAGTCGGAAAAGCCATACCGTGAGTATGTTGCTAGCCACAAGTCAGGATGAGCTATGTGAGGATTTCCAGAGAATGCAGATTGAAGTCGTACCGGAAGGATTCATGGCCGCATTGGAAGTGAAGCCTACCCTAGAAGATCAGATCCGAGAAGGACAGAAGGATGATGACAAGATTCGCAGGATTAAGTCCATCATGGATGAAGGCAAGGCAGAGGACTTCAAGTTGGATGAGCAAGGCACGTTATGGATTAAGGATCGCATTTGTGTGCCGAACAAAAATGAGCTGAAGCAGTTGATTCTAGAAGAAGCCCATGACTCCAAGTATTCAATCCACCCAGGAAGTGCCAAGATGTATCAGGATTTGAAGGAGAGATTCTGGTGGCCGAGCATGAAGCGTGAAGTTGCCGAGCATGTTGCATTGTGCGACTTATGCCAGAGAGTCAAGGCAATGCATCAGAGACCAGCAGGATTATTGCAGCCGCTGAAAATACCTGAGTGGAAGTGGGAGGCAATCGGAATGGATTTCATTACCGGTTTGCCTAAGACTCAAGGAGGTTATGACTCCATATGGGTTATAGTGGATCGCTTGACCAAGGTCGCCCATTTTATCCCTGTGAAGACCACTTACTCGGGAGATAAGTTAGCAGAGTTGTATATGAACAGGATCGTCTGTTTGCACGGAGTGCCAAAGAAGATCGTATCGGATAGAGGTACCCAGTTTACCTCGAGGTTCTGGAATAAGCTACATGAAGCCATGGGAACCCGTTTGAACTTCAGTATAGCTTATCATCCACAGACGGATGGCCGTGATCGAAAGAGTCAATCAGATTCGGAGGATATGTTAAGAGCGTGTGCATTGGCTTATGCTACCTCTTGGGATAAGAGTCCGCCGTATGCGGAGTTCGATTACAACAACGATTACCAAGCAAGTTTGCAAATGTCACCATTCGAAGCACTATATGGTCGACTCGCTTGACGCCATTGAACCGGAATGAGACAGTGAACGCCGTGTCTTTGGGCCGATATTCTTCAAGAAGTCAAGAACAGATTGCCATGATCGGGAGAGATTGAAGATAGCCCAATCACGCATGTAAGAGTTATGCTGACAACCATCGCCGAGACTTGAGTTTTGAACCAGAAGATTTCGTGTATCTCAGAGTCACACCGCTCAGAGGAGTTAAGAGATTCCATGCCAAAGGAAAACTCGCGCCGAGATTTGTTGGACCATTTAAGGTTCTCAGCCGCCGAGGTGAAGTTGCTTATCAGCTAGAGTTACCGCAATCACTAGCAGGAGTGCATGACGTGTTCCACGTGTCCCAGCTGAAGAAGTGTCTCCGAGTGCCTGAGGAGCAGACACCGCTAGAGTCAATTGAGTTGCAAGAAGATCTGACTTACAAGGAGCATCCCGTGAAGATTCTGGACACCATGGATCGAGAGACGAGGAACAAGTCAACCCGTTTCTGCAGAGTTCAATGGAGCAACCATGCGGAGAGTGAATCAACTTGGGAGCGCGAAGAGGATTTGAAGAAAGAGTTTCCGAACCTATTTCTTTAGTAAGCCCTGAATCTCGGGGACGAGATTCTGTTAAGGGGGGAGGTTTGTAACACCCCAAAATTTTGCTTTTCTTAAATTCATGTGTGATTTGGCACTTTGCTGAATTTTTGGAATTTTCTGGAATTTATTTGGATTTATTTGGAATTTATTTGAATTTATTCCATTTTTAAATAATTAAAGAATTAAACTTTGCAAATAAAAATTTGTTGGAAATATTTTATTTGAGTCCAAAATGTTCCAAAATTTTTCTGGAATTTTTCTGAGTCTTTTGCTATTTTTTTAATGATTTAATTGAATTTCTGGGAATTTAATTGGATTAATTAAATGCGAGTGGGTTTTACTGTTTCTCCGACCGGACCCGAGTCCGAGTCAGACTCGAGTCCGACCCGCGCCAGTTGGTCCAGCCGAACCCGCTCGGCCGAACCCAAACCCGCGTGACCGTTGGATCTTGATCCAACGGCCACGATTGAGCCACGTCACCCGAGCCCGAGCCCGACCGAGCCAGCCAGCTCGCCCGAGTCAGACCCGAACCCAAACCCACGCAACGTTGGATCTCGATCCAACGGCTGTGCGCGTGCCACGTCACCCTCTCCGTGTCGCCGTCGGACTCCGTCGCCGCAACGGAGTGGGCCTCGGTTTCCGCGCGTTTCACGGACACCGAGGGCCCTATTTAATGCGCTGCCACCCGTGCCGTGACGCCGACTTCCGTGTGCACCCGTAGCCCTAGACAACGTCGCCTGAGCCGCCGCCGTTTAGCCGCAATCGCTTGCCGTAGTTGCCGTAGCGCTCCGCCGTGGTTAAGTGCTGTTTCCGTCGCCGTCCGCCGTCCGCCGTCCTCCGCCGCCGTTGAGGTCAGAATCGGAACCGGCAGGTCAAGCCGTGTTAGAGGAGACCTCTCACTTCGCCGGAGCACGCCCGTAGCGCCGTTGTCGTGGTCGTCGTCCTCAACTCCGGCCAGCCAGCGCCGCCGCAAGCCATCGCCGGGCCTCGAAGCTTCTCCACCGTTCAATCCAGATCCAACGCCCCAGATCACGCCACGTCAACCATCGGTGAGATCCACGTGCTAAACCCTTATCCAATCTCAACCGTTGGATCTAGATCCAACGGTCTAGATTGACCACGTTCACCCCAAACGTGCGTCACTAGATCTGATCTGGGCCGTTGATTTTCAAATCAACGGCCGAGATCGTGCCACGCGTCCAGGAAGGCTGACCGCCGCGGCCAATGCCGCCAACAAGACTCCACGGCAGTGAAGCCGACACGCCGGGCCCGCTGCGTGTCGGGCCGCTTAGACGCAACCGCGACCGCGGACGCCAAAGACGGCCCACCCCGGGCCGCCACTCCAGCCATGCGGTGACGCCGGCCGATGACGCTACCGATGGGTCCCACTGGCCGCAGCCGAGTCCTCGCCGACGCCAAGAATGACGTCACCCTAGTGGGTCCCACCTGTCAGCCGCACGTGAGCCGTGGACCGGGTCCATGGTAGACTCGAGCCAAACCATGGACCACGCCCATGAACCTACCGACGCCGATGAGACCAATCGAGGCTGCCATGTTTCCTCGCCGACGCAATAATTAATTTCCGAAAAGAAAATGATTTATTAATTCGAAATAATGATTTGATTTTGTTTCAAACTTCAAACGCTTATAACTTTTATGCTTCAACTCCGATTTGAGTGTTTCAAATTTCTAAATTTGTATAAAATTGAGATCTACCTAATGATGAATTTTATTTAATTTTGGACTAAAGTTTTCCTCTGTAATATTATTTAATTGATTATTTAAACTTCAAAATGCTATAACTTTTGCATTTAAACTCCGAATTTGACGATTCCAGTTTCTAAAAATTCATAAAATTATGTTCTCTCTGTTTATGAACTTTATTTGGATGTTTGGACACTTTTTGTCTACTGTTTTATTCATTTGTTGCTATTTGCACGCTGCTACGAGTAGACGTTGAAGTGCCTAAGGATTCAAGGAGAAGTATTGACCCAGGAGCCAGCTCAGGACCAAGAGCAAGTACTTTTTGAAGGCAAGTTATGCTTTGACCATATTGACCCTATTTTGAAACCTATTTTGATTTAACTTATTGCATGCTAGTTCAATCAGAAAATACCTTATTTAAGTATGGGAAATTAGATAAATGCCAGATTGCTGTATGACACCTTGATTAATTAAATATGTGCCATGACCCCTTGTCACCCTAGTTGTGGTTTACTAGTTGGACATTACTAAAATGCCAACATGGGAAATTAGATCGTTGTAGTATATTGCTTAGACCTGCTACGTGCTCATGACATGATTTTGGACAATCAAATGTTAATATTGACTTAATGATATATTGAACCTGTTTTGGAAAGGTATCATGTGATGTTGATAGCACGTGGTGCATGGTAATCAACTAGGGTTTGATAAATAGTTTTCGACCGGGGCATGTGGCAAGATTGATTGGGTGGGCCAGTTGTGGCACCGGGAATGTTGGTTTGGTTCTTCGGGTAGTCTTGCCCTGGTCACCCTAAGGACTTCACCTTGCAAGCCTTTGAACTAGGTCAAACATGCAACCACATGTCCGTAATGGGACGGACCTAGTTGATTAAGTTGCTAATAACGTACCTGTGGGACCTTAGGAGGTCAACTACACCCTTTGTGTAAGTTGTACGGGGGAGCGTACCGGGGCTGCGGCCAGGTACCCATCTAACGGTTAGTTGGCCTAAACTTCATGTCCGGACAGTCCCCCCACTGAACAGACCAGGCTAACCCTCATGTCAACCCTCCTCCCACCCATACCTATTCATTGAACCATCTTCATGCGGTCTTAGCACCTAGCACCCCCTCGAGCGGCCCAAGCCTCGCTTGGCCCTCGAGAGTCGGCCTGAGCCTCGCCCTTAACCACGTCCAACCACATGAGGGCATGGTCCATCGAATAGTATGCTATGAAAGGGTGGCTTACCGTACCATTATCCGGCATGCAATCAACAAGGTGTGCTTGATCAAAGGGCAAACAACAGATCGGTCCTCAACCGACACAGGCGAGACTACACATTTGAGTATCCACACTCAAATGATCCAACCCTCTCGCCCGGTCTCAGTTTCACATTTCAGTTCTTACCCAAAACCATTGTAGCCCAAATGTCTGAAGTAATTATTCTCAAGCGATGGAAACATCCACCACTTGGCCCATACCCGACATCTAAGCAAACTAAGCATGGACACATTATACTTACCCATAGACTAGCTCCAAAGGAGGTGTTCAACAAATATCGAAGGGTGTATATGCAGCAATTAGGTCCTAATACCATCCCACCATTTAACTCCTAATGCATGACTTAGTCATCCAATAAGCAATTCATTCACCAAAATAACATTTACATATAAGGTTGAATATGCTTAGGTGCTTGCCTTCAGCTTCTGCCGGGTTCTCAACGACAATTTGCTCCTCGGGTTCCCCCTCGGCCACGGCCACATCAACCTACGTGGGATCGTTCTCTACACGATAACAATGCATGAAATGAGATGCATGCCGTGCACATGAGATGAAATGTTAACTAAAGACCCATGTTAGCTCCAAAAGAATGCAAACATTCATCAATCATAATGAAAATGCAAACCTTAACACTCCACATTAATAGCCAAGCAATATTTTGAAATGTTCTACACTAATCCAACCCAAAATCCTAATATTTGTAGCAACTTTGAAATCTGAACCAACAACACACTCCTCTTTTGGTTTTTAACCACAAACTCTGAATTTTTAGAATAGCCTGAAATTCATATGAGCATATCTGTTTATCTACTCAACCAATTGGAGTAATTCCAGTTTACAATTGAACATAAGGACAATACCTACACATACATCTACCCCCAATTGACTACACATTGCTTATTCTTGCCCCAAAACAAAAAAGAGTAGTACTTTGCACAATTGCGCAAATTCTGGACAGATTTCGCCAAAATGACCATAACTTCTACAAGGTTTGATGGAATTGAGCGCTTCCAAGTTCTAATGAAACTTAAGAGGCATATCTATAACTTAGATTTATCCAATTATCCAACCATTGCATGTACAACTCCCAGTTCTTGGTTCGTCAACGTCCTCCAAGTAAGTTACTTTTTTGCATCGGCTTGTATGTTTCTCGTCTTACTGATATTAACCTGCGTTTTTTCTTAGAGAGGAAGAAGAAATATGTTAAGCGGTCGCCAAGGCCTGTGATGCGTCAAGCCGATTGTTCCCCGGAGCATTCGGCTACTGATGTAAGTCTTGTCTTATTGATTGAGTGGAATTTTTGTTTATGGTGCTAATCACTCCCCTTTTGTTCTTTTTAGCAATCACCATCAGTACAGGTGGCGGGAGTTCTAGCTGATCTCCAAGGTACCTCATCGACTATCCCTCCACTGCTGTCCCCGACGCTACCCGTAGTACCGCCCCCGACGATCGACGTGTCTGACTCTCCAGCGTTGTTTACGGACCCAGCCGATCTCCTGGGTTTTACTTTGGATGAACTTGATGACCCGAAGGTACTGGCCACCGATGACTACCCGGCGGACATTCAACGTATAATAGTTGCTTCCGCCCCTGCATCGGCCACTGTAACTGCTGAGCCAGGCATGCAAGAACGCCTCAATCGTCTTTTTCATGAGGTAATGCAGTCGGAGGCAGCCCTTCTGGCAGATACACAGCCCTTAAGGAATGCCATGGCGGCCGTGCAAGCCGATCTCCCTCCTGCGGCCATGAGTGCTCTGTTAGACATCTGTCACTTGGATGCTCGTCGGTCGGAGGTGGAGTCGGCCAGGCTCAGGAGTGAATAGAGGAAGGCTCAACAAGCCAATCAACAAATCTTAGACAAGCTCATAGCTGACGCCAATCTCCAGAAGAATGCATTTGACTAGGGTACTGCCACCCTCAAGTTGGCCAAAGGCAGGGCTCAAGAGCTAGAATCAGCCAAGAAATGGCTCGAAGAGCAGCTGGCCTTGGTCACCAAAGAGCTTGCAGAATGCCAGATAAAAATCACTGACTCGACGTCCTCGCTGGCAACTTAGAGACGGCAGATAGGTGAAGTATTCTCCCAAGTCAAAACTCAATCGGCCAAGATAGTCCCTATCCCTGGCAATGCAGTGGCCGATCAGCAGCTGATTGATAGCGTTCAAGCCACCATTGGCAGGGCAGCAGCGGCACTATCGGCTTTGGGAGCTACTTGCCTGGATCTGGACTGCATTGATTTGAACATGCATCGGGCGTTGATTAACTTTTGATGAAACTGTTTGATGGCACCGGCTATGTAGCCGATCTTTTATGATGTAAACAATGGTTTAGCTTCCGTTGTGATGTAAACAATGTGTTGTGACTCGATCGGCTGTTGACCGATCTTTTTAATCGTTCAGCTGATTAGTATGTATGTAATCGGTCTTTTAATTTATTTTGCTTATTAGGACCCGATCCAGTCGCTAGGATAGTATTTTTTTCAAATACTTTCCATTGATTGCTTTAGGAAAAACGCATCCTTCTAAAGTCTCGAGTATATACGAGTTTCCGCTAACTGGCCGATTTATTTTATAAGGCCATTCCCACGTTGGGGACCATTTGCCAAATCGATTATCTTTAGATCCGATCAGCAGTATAGTCTTCAATACTAAATCGACTTGGTCAAAAGATTTCGGGATGACTTTCTTGTTGTATGACTTGGCAACCCTTTCCTTGTTCTTGTTAAGCTGATCCAATGTGATCAGCCTTAATTCAGCCAAGTCATCTAAGTTGTCTAGCATCGCCTGTTGGTATTCATCGGCCAACATATTATCTTGTTGGATTGTCCTGGCTGAGCTGATGTTGATTTCTACGGGTAGAACGGCTTCTTGCCCATATACCAATTGGAAAGGGGATAATTTAATTGACCCATGGTACGAAAGCCGATATGCCCATAGAGCTTCTGATAATGTAGTGTGCCAACTCATTGGTCTTTCTTCGATCTTCCTTTTTATTAATTTTATCAATGTCTTGTTCGACGACCCGGCCTGCCCATTGGCCTAAGCATAATAAGGGGAGGAGTTAAGTAGTTTTATCCCAAGACTTTCTGCGAAGTCTCTGAATTCTTTAGATATGAACACCGTCCCTTGATCAGTCGTGATTGTCTGGGGAATCCCAAACCTATGGACGATGTGTTCATTGACAAAGCCGATTAATTCCGTACTGGTGACCTTTCTAAGCGGTATGGCTTCTACCCATTTTGAGAAGTAATCGGTTGTTGCGAGAATAAATTTATGTCCTTTGCTAGATGCTGGGAAAATCTAGCCTATTATGTCTATACCCCATCCTCTAAATGGCCAAGGTTTGACGATCGGATGTAAAGCCGATGCTGGTACTGATTGTACGTTACTGAATTTTTGGCATGTTTGGCATCCCTTATGGTGCTTAAAGCAATCTTCCAACATAGTCAGCCAAAAATACCCCGTTCGCCTCAACATCCATTTCATTTTGTGAGCCGATTGATGCGACCCACAGACCCCTTCGTGGACTTCCCCCATTGCTACTTTGGCTTCCTCTGTCCCCAAGCATCTTAGCAATAAACCTTCCATGGTTCGAAAATATAATACGTCTTCCAGTAGAACGTACTTGAGTGCTTTTCGCCTGACCTTTTGCTCAGTTGGCTTGGATGGATCTAACAAATAATCTTTTATTTCTGTTCTCCAATCGACAGGATGGACACACATGATCGGCCAATTGTCAAGCTCGATTGGTTCCTGTCGGCCTTTTCTTCTATAACCCGATGCCCATTGTGCCAATAGATTTGCCTTGTCATTGACTTCTCTCGGGATATGTTCTATAGAGAATGTTGTGAATGTCTCAATAATTTGAAGGCACTGATGCAAATATTGAGCTAACGTTTCGTCATTACATCAGTATTCTCCCTTGATTTGCTGCACAATTAACATTGAATCCCCGAAGGCCTTGACGTCTTTTATCCCGACGCTTTCAAAGAATCGAGCCCTTTCAGCAGTGCTTCGTACTCTGCTTGATTATTAGAACATCGGCTATTAAGCCGATACATAAATTCAAAATCCTGTCTTTTGGGCGAAATTAGCACTATGCTGATGCCTTCACCCTCCTGGCAAACAGATTCGTCGAAGTACAACTGCCAAGGAGCGACATCGGCTATCCCGGCTAACGTGGCGCTTCCCGTTAGAAAATCGGCTACAGCTTGCCCCTTTACCGCTTTAGCCGATTCATACATTAAGTCAAACTCGGTTAACGCATACGCCCATTTACCGAGTCGGCCCCGTAGAATTGGTGCGGATAGTATATATTTAACTACGTCAGTTTTACATACTATGACGCATTTTGATGTCAGGATGTAATGCCTTAACTTGGTGCAGGCAAAGTACAAAGATAAACATAACTTTTCCACTAGAGGGTACCTGATTTCTGCGTCCAAAAGCCGTCGACTTAAATAGAATATGGCTCGTTCCTTTCCATCGGCTTCCTGTGTTAGAACTGCCCCTATCGTATCTCCTTCAGCCGTTATATACAATTTGAAAGGGGAGCCATTCTTTGGGGTGACCAACACCGGAGGTTTCATTAGATAACTCTTCACATCATCGAAAGCCTTCTGTTGATCGTCTCCCCATATGAAGTCTAGGTCATCTTTCGCCTTCAATAGTGGAGTGAAAGCACGTATTCGTCCTGACAAATTTGAAATAAAGCGTCGCAAGTAATTAATTTTACCGATCAGTACTTGAAGCTCTTTTTTATTTGTCGGAGGTTTGGTATCGACTATGGCCTTTACTTTTGCCTGGTTCACTTCAATCCCTTTTTCATGTACTGTAAATCCGAGGAATTGTCCAGCCGATACTCCAAAAACGCATTTGAGTGGATTCATTTTTAATCCGTGTGACCTTGTACTCTCGAACATTTTTTCCAAATCGGCTAAGTGTTTCCAGTCTTCTTTGGATTTCACAACTACATCATCAATATAGATTTCTACGGTATGGCCGATTAGGCTATGGAAAATATGATTCATGGCGCGTTGATAAGTGGCGCTGGCATTTTTCAAGCCAAACGTCATGACGGTCCATTCATAGAGCCCTAAAGCTCCTGGACATCTGAAGGCCGTTTTGGGTATATCAGCTTCTGCCATGAATATTTGATTATACCCGGCATTTCCATCAAGAAAATTTATGATTTTATTTCCAGATGCAGCATCGATGAGCATATCGGCTATAGGAATTGGATATTCGTCTTTTGATGCCGATATCGAAAGTAATCATTCAGCTAGTTGCATGGTGATTCACCTTGGTAGCGATTCTTACGAATACCTTTTTTTTCCGAAAGAGCCTGACGAAGCCTATGCGTGGCCTTGTTTAAATCCCTAAAATCGACACACACCCGAAGTTTGCCGTTTTTCTTCTTTACAGGGATGATATTTGAGACCCACTCAGCGTATCGGCAAGGCCTGATAAATTTGGCCTCTAGTATCTCGACCAACTTTTCTTTGTAACTGGGATCTAATTTAGCACTTACAAACGTTGGTCTTTTCCTATCGCCTTCTCCGATGTCGACTTCTTCAAGCAAATCGGCAGAGGTAAATCCTAGTCCTCGTCTTTCTTCTTCGAAATCTTCGATAGCTTCCTCGTATTCTTCTTGCCGATAGCTTCTTGCTTTCTCTTGTAATCTTGCTATTGTCTTGGACTCCATCTTCTTACCACTTCGCTTGTCCGATCAAACGTGTTCGGTTTAACGCTGATCGGCTTGAATCCTGATTTCTCGATGCAGATGAAATCACAATCGTCCAAGACTTTTCCCGATATGCATTCAGCTTCTTCATGTGGCCAGTTAGTATCAGGGCTGGCCATGGCAATATGAGCCGATGTATCAGCAGAAACAACCTCAACCGCATCGTCATTCCATTGCACTAATTTCTGATGCATAGTTGATGGTATGCAGCAATTAGCGTGGATCTAGTCCCGTCCAAGGAGCACACTATAATTGCCCTTTGCTTCTATCACAATAAATGCAGTCGGCAAAGTCTTACTGCCGACTGTTAATTCCGGCATCATCACGCCTTTAGCTACGGTGGGATCCCCCGTGAAGTCATTCAATAACATGTTTGTTTTAATCAAGTCTTCATCGTCTTTGCCCAACTTTTTAAAAGTGCTTAAAGGCATAAGATTAACTGTTGCCCCGCCATCGACCAACATTCATGATATTGGTTGGCCATTGATATATCCTTTGAGGTATAGTGGCTTTAGATGCCGATGCATGTCTTGCGGTTTCTCAAATACGACATCTGGACATCTGGTGCACCAAGGCACAGCTGGGCGAATACTTCCTTAGCCGATTCTACCTCGGTTTTGAACTCGGCGGGTAAAGTGAACACCATGTTTATATCCATTGGCGGTGTATCGTCTCGGATCATTGGAGATCCAGATTCGACCGATTGATCCGAATCACTATCGGTTTGCTCTTTTTTCCTCCATTCTTGTTTTCCAACTGGTATGGGCCTTAGCTTATAGAATACCCGATCTCACTCTCTCTCCTTTTTAGCTTCCCTCTCTTCTTGTGTCTTTAGCCATTGAAGCCTTCTGCATTGTGATTTGCTAAGACCTGAGGGACACCACCTTGGCTTGGGTTCTATCGGCTTTCTGATTTTTCCAGCCAGATTGCTCATTTCACTATCGGACTCTGTCCTGATTGTGTCGTCAGAGGCCGATGTTTCTCGAGCTCGGGAGGATTCGCCTTGTTCTGGTACTGGACCGGCCTTTTGTTTCCCACCCCAAGTTGATCGTGTACTGGCCTAGACAGCCTATCTTTAGCTGATCGGTTCGGCTGATGCATGGGTGAGTGTTGCATAGGGCATGATAGCACTGTAGGTAAGATCATCCTTTTTCCCAGCAAAATTGCCAAAAGGGGCACTCCTGTGTTCTTCTTCTTCGGTATTTGGCCGATGAGGCACATCCGGCCGACAGTATTTGTCCGGCATTTGATTTGGCTGGTGAAAGTAGTTGGATCGTCGGGCATTTTGTCTATGGCTTATCCGTTCATATTTTCCCAAAAGTTGTGAGAAGGTTGGCTTTGGCTTGAAGCTGGCTTTCCTTGGATCCCTCTCCGCCTTATACCATCTCCCGATTTCCAAATCTCCTCTCGGTTTTATCGTTCTTGAGTTTTGCCCATTTTTATTGGCATCTATTTGTATTGAGCCGATGGTAATTTGCACTGTTTCGTCTCCCTTCTATCTGCATAGCCGATTCTTCCGCGAACTTCAATCGTCCATCAGCAATAGCCGATTGAATCTGTTGTCGAAAAATATTACAATCGTTAGTATTATGAGAAAAAAAATGATGCCACTTGCAATACCTTCGTTAGTATTTACTTTGGCCTTCTCATTGCTATTCGACCTAAATTTATCTTTGAACCCTTTGTTCTCCATATATCGGCTTTCATGTGCCGATACACGGTGGAGCAGATGGCCTAGATCAGAGAACTCCTGTCCTGACAATTTCTCCTTTAGCGGTGGGATCAGTCCTTGAAATGCCAGATCTGCTAATTGATCATCGGGAAGTGTTACACTAAAGCATATGTTTCGTACGCCCCTGAATCTCCTAACGTAATCTGAGACTGATTCACCGTATTTCTGTCGGACTGAGCTAAGGTTAGAGATCCTAAGCTCCATAGTCCCGGAAAAGAAGTATTCTTGAAATCGGCTTTCCAAATCGTTCCAGATGTGAACTGAATTTGGAGGTAAATTGGTAAACCAAGTGAATGCTGCCCCTGATAATGACAAAGGAAATAATCTAATTTTTAACCCATCGGACACACGCTTCATCACACTGAGCCAAGAATCATCTGACGTGTTCGATAGTAGTAACAGAATCATTGCCCGAAAACTTGGCAAAATCTGGTATCCTGTAGTTATGAGGGTAGGGCATGCGATCTATGTAATCGGGATACGGCTTTTTGTAGCCGATTACCCTCCCTTTGGGCTGTAGGCCAAATTGTTCTCTTAATACTGCAGCAATTTGTTCCACCCAATTAGCATTGTCGGCTTGTGGTACAGCCTGACCTTGCCAATTATCGTTATTCATACCCTGCCCCCCGAGTGTAAACTCGGGTCGATGTCCAAATCGCGTCCCAGGGGGCCTTGGTACTTGATTATAATCGTGGTTCCTAACAGCTAATGTATCGGGTATGGGTGCGAAAGGTTCAACGTATGACACTACCCTATGTGGGGCTGGGCTTCTGGCCGCGATCCCTTGGAACTGTGGAACCTGGTCTGTTTCGATCGGCCTGGAAGCCGATGGATTATTCCCATTAGCAATGGGTACATCGGACGTACTTGGCATATTTATTTTGGCCCCATCGGTATGTCCATGGTAATGTGCTACTCCGCTCCTATGTGAGCTATGCTTTAACATGGTAGGCTGGATCGGCATCATGCTATGTATCGAAGCCGATGCACTTACCGTGCTGGTGTTGGGTGGTAGAGAGTACACTGGATACGTCGGGAGAGGCCGCAATGGATCTAACAGGCTCCCAAACACAGCCAATTCCTGAGCAATTGTCTTGACACTATTCTCTATCATCGGTTTTAAAGTAGACACTAGAGCCGATGACTGGTTAATTAGTGCGTGATGCACAGATTGCTCAATCATACTTGATAGATCAGCTTGAGCAGGCGCATATCGGCTTACCGGGTCAGACGATGAATCGCCGATAGGATTGATTGTTGGAAGTGCAATTTTTTGAGTAACGCCGCCTCGTCGTGTTTTCTGGAAGCATTGCAACATCATCTCTTCTAATGCTGCCTTCCGATCTTCAATCTCCTTTCGCTGCTCGGGGGTTAAATCGGCCATTTTAGGCGCGATTATAGCATCCGCGTTGATGTCGGCGGTGACGCGGGTTTATCAGTCGATGACATATCTGATTTTCTTCGAGTCCCACCGGGCGTGCCAAAATATGTTTGCGCAAAAAACGTAAAGTATGGTTCCTTGCCTCAAACACACAAGACAAACGCCGAGTTTGAGAGCGTGCCAGTCAATTTGACCTGAAATTGATAAGGTAGCAAAGAACGTGAGTCCAAGCCGATAATGATGACTATCGGCTTAACACCGATCGGCTAAGGGCCGATAAGGGGGATAACTAGACTAGCCAATTAAGGCTAACCCGAGGATAAAGGTTGATCGGCTTTGAAAGGCGATGCGCTACAAGCAAAGTAGATTGAAACTGGACTCAAGTCGACGAGAACAACAAATTGGCGATGCGCGACTCTTTATTGATCTCGACGGCTTACAGAGGAAAGATTGCTACGAAACTAGAAAAAGTGTAAAAACAAAGTGTATTGGCTGGTTGATGTGTTGATTGATTGTCCTTTTTCACCTATTGGTCCGTCATGTTTTATATTGCTTAAGTCGATCCGAGTCCCTTTTGGACATGGCAATAGAACCCGTATCGGTTCTTGATTCGATCCCCTCACGTCTTTGGCAACTGAATCCACGTTAGTTACGGGATATAATCAAATTTTCACCGCATAGCTCCTTCTATTCCAAATTGAACCGATATTATCCACACATGCCAAAGTTTGGTGCAAACAGGAGCTTATCCTATTGGTTGGGTCGTTCTGAGGCCTTATGTGAGTGCTTTGTGTTGTAATGTTGAGTAAAGTTCTTGCAAGTTTTGAAGTGAGTTATCGTTAGAGCCGTTGGTCTTCGAACCTAAGCGTCTTGTCATCGAGTATCGATCAGTGTGATTCCAGTGGTTTTAATTAGTAAGAGAAGTGACCTAGGAGTTTGAAGTCTCGCGTGCGCGAACGATACCCAGAGCTTTTTGCCTCAGGTATGAAATGTGAAACCTAGCTATCTTTTGTTTTGTTTGGTTGCGTAGTGGTGTGTCACGGATTTGGGATCGAATCCTGTTTAACAGGGGGAGAATGTGACACTACGGAATGACTTTTTGAGTCATTTTCGATGTCGGCACTAAGGTTCGACTTTGGTGTCAAACTTTTGGGCCTTTTCCGTGAGTTTGGGCTTTCCGGGGGAGAATTTGGGCTTTCGGGGGAGTTTGGGCCTTGGGGGGTTAATTTGGGCCGAAGGTGGGGGAGTTTTAGGCCCGTTTGGGGGGGGGTTTTGGGGCAGCAAGCCTGCTGCCCCTGCCCATGCGCCCCACCCCCCTCCCTCAAACCCTAGCCACCTCCCCCTAGTGTCCATGCGCCCTCCCCTCACCCCCCCTAGCCGCCACCTCTTCCCCTCCCCTTCTCCCTTGCGCCACCACCTTCCCCTCCCCTCTCCACCTCCCTTGCTGCCCTAGGGGAGCTCCCCACCATGCCACCTCACTGTCACCTCCATCGGGAAGCCCCGCGACGAGGAGATCCGGCGGTTCCGGCGCGAGGAGGACGATCGGGGAGACCAGGAGGAAGGATTTGGGCGTTCGGCGTTCGTCGGGAAGAGGTATGGAATGGGTGATACTTGGGGATGGTCTAGGTTCTATTCTAGAGATTGATTTCATGTTTTTAGATCAAGTGGTGGTGCTGTGATTGGGTAGATTGGATGAAAACTAGAGTTTGCCACGTTCTCTGTTTCGGGCAGATTGTGCAGTCGACCTAGGGTTTGAGTTTTCGCGATTTTAGATTCAGAATTTGGTCGGCCGCCTGTTGCGAAAGTTGTAGGTAACTTCAATACCTTTAATTTGACACTAAGAACGTCCAATTCAGCCCATCCGTTTGAAAGTTATGGTTGTTTTACCGAGCATGTTAAAATCTGTGACGTAATTGGGACATAACGTAGTGTTTTGTAGATTAAACAATTTTAGAGGCCGAATCAGCTTTTCCCAATACTTATAAAAAGCTAGGAAATTTCCTAAGCTTCGCGATGATGTACTCTTTTATTCGATTTGGAGTCCTAGAACTCAAGTTATGACAGTTTGAAGTCTGCTGTCCGTGACGGACAGATTCTCTGTTTTTTGGTTTTGGGAGTAATTTGTGAAGTCGGGGTAGACGAGCTTTTGCGTACGGTTTTGGAGGCATGTTTTGAGTGTGTGGTATGTTTGTGCAGGTGGTGTGACCCTAGGAGTGCTCTCAACCTCTCGCCAATCCGTCGCCCAAGGTTAAGGCAAGTGTATTGTAATGGGTAGTGTAATGTATGTTGCTAATTGTGACTAGATGCAAATTGCTTCCATGTTGTGATATCTTGCTATGATTAGTGTTTGCCAATGTTTTGATGAAAATGGACTATTATGATGCTATGCCATGTTTAGTTCAGTTTGATGCAAGTTGTTTATGTTATGGCATATGTTGCATACATGGCATGAAAGCTGGTCCGATCGGTGAAAACGTCATAACTAGTCCGGTAAGGTCGGTGAGAAAGTTATGACTAATCCGGAGCGCCATGGTTGTAAGACCTACCTCGTGATTCCACCCATGTGGTGAGTGGAAGCGATGCGTATGCACCCTCCATCTACGGGATGGAAGGGGGAAGAGGGTGCACACCGATGGGTGTGCACTCAGCAATACTGGTATATGCTTCCAGGAGACATGTGCATCGCATTGGATTGCATACATGATGATGAAAGTGAGTTGTGAACAATGTGCTTTGTCATGGCTATGATGTTGTGGATGAAATTATGATTTGATCATGATGTTAAAGTATGGTATGTATTGTTGTTGGCCTTGATTTATTCTTTATGACCTATTGCGATATACTTGCTGAGTGATGAACTCACGCTTGTGTTTTATGTCGTTTTTAGGTACCATGAAACCAGCATGCGGGAAAGGGGCTTAGTGGCACATCTTCACAAAGTTTCACTCATTAAGATATAGACAATTTTGCCATTCGTAGTTGTGATTATAAGTTAATGCGTTGAGAACTTCGAGTATGACTTATTTGTGTGCTTGGTCATATTATTTACTTCGTTTTAGATCATGGAGTGGTTAAATTGATTATGCTAGTCTTAAATAGTTACTATGTTACCTGTTATTGCTGCTTTAGGTGCTTCCCATTATGATATAACTTGTGATATTATTGTTGATGCTCCGTACCATGGAAAAACAAAGGAGATGCTGCGAAATTTTTGGTTTTTGCATGTACTCCTTTGCTGTATTTTACCTTTAGATGTTGTTTAGTCTATGTTATTGTCATCCAGGGCATACTAGATGCCGGGGTGTTACAGTATCACATCGAGTTGTTAAAAAGTATTTATTGGTTGAAGGAACCGAGGATGTTAAAACGTTGGCTTAGGATTTGTACAAAGGGTACTTGTTGATTATGTCGAAATTAATGTTAGAGAGAGGTGTTTTAAGCTTGGAATAAACAGTTGTATGAATGATGGTCTGACGTGGTTAGTAAACCAAAAGAAAGTAATGACACGTGTCTTAGGCAGGATTAACTGCTAAGTTAATGGTGCTAAAAAAGTGAGGTCACAGCTCTCTTTGTTGAATGTCATAAGATATGCTTGGTTTAGGGTTGGATGACGTGATGATTGATGGTGGTTATATATTTATTGGAGAGGTAATCAAGGGAAGATTGGTTATGAAATTCCTGATAAATTCTGATGGAGCTTCTAAGTGTGTAAATTGTGAGTATTGAAATCTTTAATGGCAAGAGTATTGGAATACTAGAAATGGTGGGATTTGAGCGAACCTTCTTATAAAGGTTTACGAATTCAATTGATCGTGTAATCGATTGATGGAGTCTGGATTATTGCATTTCATTGAATCATGCCAATTTTTTGTCTTGGCTAAGTTGTTTAGCTCAAGTAATGATTGTGGAATGTAACCTCGAAGGACGTGTGTCTAGATTGCGCTAGTTATTGTTCAAAAGAGTTATTGCTGGTTTATGAGTTTTCCTTCTTTTAAAGACTTGGTTGGTTGTTGGATGGTTGTGGATTGATTCCTCAATCAGTTTCTTTTGGGGAATGGATTCTTTTATGCTAAAAGTGAGACGTTTTACCTTGGTAAAAGTTTGATATTTTGTTTTCGCTATCGTGAGTTGTTTCGATAAAAGTTTTGCGAGGTGTCTTTTTTTTCTCTTAATGGAGTTTCCCCATGGTAAGATTTTACCCTTGGATTTAAATGGTTGAAATTGCATCGAGTGGTTGAGGGGAATCGAAATTTTCTTTGCTTTATAGCTTGAGAAGAAGGTGAATGATATGGGTTTTTGGTAGGGTTTGTGAGAGGATTACACCCTCGATTTGGTTCTTTGAACGGAAGATGAGGGGGTAGAATCTTCTTAGGAGAAGAAACAGGTGTGGTTTGGTTTCGATTAAAGATCCTAAATTGGGTTAAGTGTTGATTGAGAATAGATTAAGAGTGGGGAGCAATGATGGTTGTTTGGTTCCTTGATAGTGCAGGTTTAACCCTTATTAGTGAACCACTGGGAATTTGATGGTGATTACGTTACTATTCTTATCGTGTGATTGAACGTGTGCGTTAAAACGGTTGTAGTGAAGGATTTGCTAATCTGATGAGAAATGCGCTGTAGTAAACATTTACCTTGAGCGGTGGTCCTTGTCACATTGTAGGCTTGATAGATGAAATATCGAAAATTATATTATGGTTCAACTGGTTTAAAAGAATTGTACTTCTTTTGCATTCGAGATGGAATTTAGAATATGAATGTTTATGGTATATATTTGAGTATACTAAAGAATTATGCATCTGAGCTTGGTGGTTTGAGTGAAAGGATGTGAGGGCGATACCCTCTTAGGTAAGGAATCAAGCGTGGTTTGGGAATGATCGGTGGTCCTAACTTGAGCTAGGTGTAGAACTTGATTGTGGTTTAAAAGGTGGTGTATGACGGAGGCTTGCGATGTCTCGATTCAAAATCTTTTGGGGAGTGTCGTTGGTTGCAATGAAGGTGATAGTAATTTGTTAGTTGTCTCTGGGTATAAGATATGCCTGGGAAGGGATGGAATGAAAATAATGTGGTTTATGATTGAAAATGAAATTTTGCCCGAGTGGGCTATTTCCTTTAAAGGCCTTAGTTGATTTTGATTCCTTATTGAAAAAGGGCAAACTATTGGAAAGGACAGGGTTGAGAGGAGCCGCCCAGACCGTCCTCGGGTTATTTGAAGACTCGGTCAACCCCATCGGATTTGGAGGCTAACAATGGACCGCCGAGGGCGCTCGCAGTGTTAGCACCCAAGCCCAACTGAGATGACAGTGAGACTCTTCGAATAACTCGACAACAATCCCGGTATTCCCCCGGTATGCGACCCAAAACTCGCCCAGGATCCCCACATACCGGTTTTCAATGTTGTATCACATCAATTTGCATAAAGGGGGCAATGAACTCGGAACCCCACAACCAGACATGCGCGGAAGCAAGACCAACCAAACAACCAAACAAACCCGGCACGAAGACAAAACCCCACGACCACAACCCACAACAACAATAGCAAGGCACGAAGGCCGGCAAAGACAGGAGTAGAACATAATTATAAGGTGGGCAACGACATACAACAGAAGTCAACCACAAAAGAAACCAAGTACTCCATGCAAAAGACATCGTTTAAACTAATTATACAACCAAAAAGTACATATCTATTAGACTAGACCCTAAAGTAAAACATCTCTGGAAGTGTTCTGCCTCTGAACACTCTCGGGCGTGCACGACGGCAGTAGCCTCTACTCGGCGCCCCGCCCGATCACCGAGAGGCAGTACGGACAGAACTCACATCCGCCCTGATGCTCACCTAAAAATCACAACAGCAGAAGCATGAGTACAGAAGGTAGTCGCAAGACTTACCCGTGGTCCATATATAAGCGACACGAAAGGAGCATGCATTTGGAAGTAGCAAGGAATTAGCTGAAGTTAAAAGTGTGGAAAGCTTAACTTTGTTGATTATTTAGTATCGCTATTCAATTCACAAATTAAAGCAGTTGTGACGGCACCTACTTCTAGAGTGCAGTTCAACATTCAACAATAACAAAACAAGTGACCTCACAACATTTTCAAGCTCAAGCCAAAGGCGAACTTCAGTTCAAGTTGTTACTACGTGAAGTGTCAGATAACCAAGCGTGCTCATATCCGAGAGCGTGGTAATTCGAATCGCTTAATTAACTGTCGGGACCCCGAATTTGCAAATCCGGACCCTCTGTGTATTCAGCACTAGTCCAGGAACGCGCTAGTGCACACAGTCTTAACATCGGTAAATATCACAGTCATACCAATCGATACCATAAAAGTTCTTTATTTAAATAATCAAACTGGTTACTCGACCTTATGGTCAAGTTACAAATATATGCCTCGCAAGGCGAACTTATTCAGAGAAAAATAATAGCAGCGGAAAATCAAATAACTTCGTGGCGCCATCCAGTATACCACAGGCAACTGACTGGGCTCGCTTCCCTAAGTAGATGGATCCTCTTGGAGTTCCTCCTCCAAAGCTGGCGTAGTCTCCTCTTCAACTGATGTTGTGTTGAGGCAAGGGTGAGTACTTGGTACTCAGCAAGTCATGCACAGAATGCAAGCTAATATACTATATGCATGGCTTGGTACAAAGGAATGGCTCAAGGTATATTTGCGAAACTTGACATTTGACAAGTAATACAAGTAGATTCGAAAGCAGTAGAAATAAGTAAAGCATAAATAACTTTTCAAGAAGTTTAATAACATTTTCCCCATCCTAAACCACTTTTCCATCATCTTCATTATTAAACCAACCCAACTTTCCAAATCCAAGTTATTTTTGAGAAAATCTAACCCTTGACTGTAATTTGAGCGATGTCCAATACCGCGGACACGGCTATTCGAATAGATTCTAAACTCTGCAGAGGTTATGCACTTTACCCACAAGATACAGTCAAACACCACAAAGGCGAGTTCCCGTAACAAAGTCTTTCAGAAACTTCTAACAATACAAGTGGTCCTCCCCGGTTATTGCGCAAGACTAACCCTTCCCTTCGCTAAGGCGAAGTCTAGGCCAATCAACCGTTAGATGGGTACCTGGCCTCGGCCAGATGCGCTCCAGTACAACTTACACAAAGGGTGTAGTTGACCTCCTGAGGTCCCACAAGTACGTTATCAGCAACTTAGTCAACTAGGTCCGTCCCATTACAGACATGTGGTTGCACGTTAGACCCAGTTCAAAGGCTTGCAAGGTTAAGTCCTTAGGGTGACCAGGGCAAGACTACCCGAAGAACCAAATCAACACTCCCAACGCCACAACTGGCCCACCTGATTACTCTTGCCACATGCCCCGGTCAAAACTGTTTATCAAACCCCAGTTGATTACCATGCACCACGTGCCTTCAACATCACATGATACTTTTCCAAAACAGGTTCAATATATCATTAAGTCAATATTAACATTTAATTATCCAAAATCATGTTATGAGCACGTAGCAGGTCTAAGCAGTATACTACAACGGTCTAAAACCCATGTTGGCAAATTAATAATGTCCAACTAGTAAACCACAACTAGGGTGACAAAGGGTCATGGCACATACTTAAGTAATCAAGGTGTCATACAGCAAATTGGTACTTATCTAACCCCCCATGTTTAAACAAAGTATTTTCTTAATTGAACTAGCATGCAATAGTTTAAATCAAAATAGATTTCGAAATAGGATCAACATGGTCAAAGCACAACTTGCCTTCAAAAAGTACTTGCTCTTGGTCTTGAGTTGGATCCTAAGTCAATACTTCTCCCTCAAATCCCTCCGGCACTTCAACGTCTACTCGTAAAGCGTGCAAATAGCAAATACACAAATAAACAATAGGCAAAAAGTGTCCAAACACCCAAATGAAATCCATAAACAGAAAGAACATAATTTTGTGGATTTTTAGAAACTGGAATCGTCAAATTTGGAGTTAAGACGCAAAAGTTATGATTATTTAAAGTTTAAATAATCATTTAAATAATTTTGCAGAGAAAAACTTTAGTCCAAAAATTAAATAAAATTCATATTTAGGTAGATCTCAATTTTATACAAATTTAGAAATTTGAATCGCTCAAATCGGAGTTGAAACGCAAAAGTTATAAGCGTTTGAAGTTTGAATCTAAATTTGAATCAATATTTCGAATTAATAAATCATTTTCTTTTTCGGAAATTAATTATTGCGTCAGCATGGACACGTGGCAGCCTCTGATTGGTTGGCTGACGTCAGCCGGTCCATGGACTCGGTCCACGCTCGGCTCGGGTCTACCGTGGACCCGGTCCACGGCTCCATGTGAGACTGACATGTGGGACCACTCGGATGACGTCATTGCTGACGTCAGCGGGGCTCAGCCCACGGTGCTGACAGGTGGGTCCACCGATGACGTCATGGATGACGTCACGGTGCGATCGGCCCGACATCACGGGCCGGCGTGTCGATGGCCACGACGCAGCAGCGTCTGACGGCCGCGTCGGTCCAACTTCCCGACACGTGGCGCAATCACGGCCGTTGGTTTGAAAATCAACGGCGCGGATTAGATCCAGGGTTAACACGTTGAAACTACTCGTCGATCGTGGGCCGTTCGATTTAGATCGGACGGTCCAGATCTAATCCTATAATAACACTACTACGGCACGTGGCAATTGTGAACCGTTGGATCTTGATCCAACGGTCCAGATCTAACCGGGTTGGGGACACGTGAACTCACCTCAACCGTCCGATCTGGATCTGACGGTTCACCGAGCTCGCGAAGTCCGGCGATGGCGCGGCGAGGCTTGGGCACCGGAGACGAACGACGACGAGCCCGACGCGGCGTTCGGGTTGCTCGGCGAGATGAATCCTTCCTTCGGTGCGTCTCGTCACGGTGGTTCCGGACACAGGCTCCTTCGGCGGAGAGGCAGCGGGCGGCGGAATCGGCGTTCAACCGCTGCGCCTGACAGGCTCCAACTCCGGCGAAACGCGTGCGGGCAAACGGCGGCGGCTCAGGCGAGATGGCTCGGGAGCAGTGCGCAGGGCGAGGGCAACCTCGGGGGCGTCTCACGCTTTAAATAGCCTCGGCGTTCGTGCGAGACGGAAACCTAATTCTACACGGCGCGGCGGGCGCGGCGGAGTCCGGCCGGACTCGGCGGAGACGACGACGCCACCGGCCCACGTGGCACGATCAACGGCCACGATCACGCGGCGCGATCGGATCCGGGCGGATACGGCTCGAACCGATGCAGGCGGATCTCGGCCGTTGGATCTTGATCCAACGGTTGGGATTGATTAGGTTTAGAGTGGGTTCGGTCGAGTCACGTGGCTCGGTCGGACTCGAACTCGAGTCGACTCGGGCTCGATCGGATGAACAAGAATCGACTTCGGTTTGATTTTCCAAATGATTTAATATTTAAAATAATTCCCGATAATTCATTTAATTCATTAAAAATAGCAAAAGACTCAGAAAAATTCCAGAAAAATTCTGGAAAATATTTTGGATCATTTTGGACTCAAATAAAATATTTCCAACAAAATTTTATTTGCAAAATTAAATTCTTTAATTATTTCAAAATGGAATAAATTCAAATAAATTCCAAATAAATCCAAATAAATTCCAGAAAATTCCAAAAATTCACCAAAGTGCCAAATCACACATGAATTTAAGAAAAGCAAAATTTTGGGGTGTTACATTAACCCTGTAGGGAAACATTGACCGCATGACATGTGCCACAATGGAACCTCATGTCAACCCTCCTCCCACCCATACCAATTCGTTGGGGCATCTTCATGCGGTCCGAAAACCTAGCACCCCCTCGAGCGGCCCAAGCCCGGCTTGACCTTCGAGAGTCGGCCTAAGCCTCGCCCTCAACCACGCCCAACCGCATGAGGTCATGGCCCATCGAACGGCATGCAATGAAAGAAAAGCTTCATCGGCCCATTTCCGGCATGCGATCAACAATGTGGTGCTCGGTCACAGGAAATCATCGGATCGGTCCTTAATTGACACAAGCGAGACTACCACACTTGGGTCTCCACACCCAAGTGATCCAACTCTCTCGCCCGGTCCCATTTCATATTCCATTTCTACTCATAACCCTAACCACTACCATAGCAACCCAATGTTTGCAAAGTGAAACAATCTCAACCGATGGAACCATCCATCACTTGGCCCATACCCGACTTCTAAGCAAACTAAGCATGGACACAATAATTACCCATATACTAGCTCCAAGGAGGTGTCAAGCAAGTTCCAATGGATGTAAATGCAGCAAATAGGTTCTACTTACAATCCCACAATTTAACTCCTAATGCATAATTTAACATCCAATAAGCAATTCATTCACAAAAATAGAATTACAACTAGGGTTGAATATGCTTAGGTGCTTGCCTGATGCTTCTGCTTGCGTATCGACAATAAGTTGCTCGTCGGCAATCCCCTCAACCACGGTCACGTCAGTCACCGCGGTCTCGTTCTCTACACGAACATAATGCATGAATGAGATGCATACAAATGCAATTGAAATGGATTACAACGCAATTCCCCCAACGAATAGACCAGCCAAACCCGGATAGTCCGGATGTTTAATCTGGATAGTCCGGATAACTCGGACAGTCCGGACCATTCGTCCGGACACTCTAGACATGGCGCAACTAGCCCAATGATTCAAGGCATTGGAGTGTGTTCGAGTCCTACAGCACCGCGAGAACCCGATCTACCACCTTTCTACACGCGGCCAAGCCGGAGAAGCTCTGAGCTAGCTCAAACCACGACGGAATGAGGCACATTTGGGTGGCTCATGGCCGAAACCAAATCCGACGCTTAGAATGGCATCATCTACCCCCGATCTCTCACCTTACACCCTACATTGCCAAAACCACCTCAAAAATCCAATAACCCACCAAAACCTTAACACTCGCAAAACATACCCCCAACCCTAACCACTCAACCAAGCCCCAAATCTCCACAAGGATGATCCTAAAGCCCAAGAACCCATGCATAGACTCCAAAAGGAGGTCTCACCTTCAAGGAGGATGAAGGAGAGGAAGAGGAAGTCGGGTAGAGGGAAGGGGACGCCGGCTTGGGGAGGACCTTGAGGACACCGGGATGAGGTAGTCGCCAGGGAGGAGCATAGGAGGACGCCGGGGTGAGGAGCTCACTGGAGACGAGCTTGGGTGGAGGAGAGCACACGGGGGAAGGTGGAGAGCACAAGTGTGAGGTGAGGTGAGTGAAGAGCCACGAAATGGGATTTTATACTAAAGTCCCGCAAGGTCCGGATACTCCGGACGTTCAACCCGGAGACTCCGGGTTGGGGTCTTCGGTAGGGTTAACCCGGACACTCCGGACAATTGGTCCGGATACTCCGGGTTGAGGCGTTCGGGCGAGCTAATCCGGATACTCCGGACATTTAATCCGAACATTCTGGGTTATATCCGGACATTCCGGATGTTTAATCCGGATACTCCGGATTTCCCAGAATTTCTAAAATTAGGGCCTTGACAAACTCTCCCCCCTTAAAGGAATCTCGCCCTGAGATTCAGGACAAATGCATAAGCAGAACAGAATGCCGATAGATAGTATAGTTACATACTAATCGACATGTTTGGAATTGCGAAGAACTTGCACACTAGCAACTTACATGGTATGGAAGAACACGGGATACTCGGTTCTTAAACGATCTTCGGGTTCCCAAGTGGCTTCGTCTTTAGTTCGATTGCTCCACTGAACTTTGTAGAACTTGAGAGTCCACCGACGGGTCTTGCGTTCAGCTTCTTCCAAAACCCGAATAGGACGCTCTTGGTAGGACAGATCAGGTTTAGGTTGAACTTCAAGTTCGTCTACCTCCAGCGACTCGAAAGGAGTACGGAGGCACTTCTTCAACTGAGATATGTGGAAGACATCGTGGACCATTGCTAGAGAAGGAGGAAGCTCCAGCTGATACGCCACTTGACCGCACCTCGCAAGGATCTGAAAAGGTCCTATGTAGCGAGGCGCCAATTTCCCCTTAACTCCGAAATGACGGGTGCCCCGTAGAGGAGACACCTTCAGGTAGACATAATCACCAACGTCAAAGGAGAGAGGTCTCCTACGATGTAACACCCCAAAATTTTGCTTTTCTTAAATTCAGGTGTGATTTGGCACTTTGGTGAATTTTTGGAATTTTCTGGAATTTATTTGGATTTATTTGGAATTTATTTGAATTTATTCCATTTTGAAATAATTAAAGAATTTAACTTTGCAAATAAATTTTGTTGGAAATATTTTATTTGAGTCCAAAATGTTCCAAAATATTTTCCAGAATTTTTCTGGAATTTTTCTGAGTCTTTTGCTATTTTTAATGAATTATATGAATTTTTGAGAATTTAATTGGATTAATTAATCGAGTGGGTTTTACTGTTCATCCGACCGGACCCGTGTCCGAGTCAGACTCGATCCGACCCGAGCCAGACCCGAACCCTAACCGCGTGACCGTTGGATCTTAATCCAACGACCACGATTGAGCCACGTCACCTGAGCCCGAGTCCGACCGAGCCAGCCAGCTAGCCCGAGCCAGACCCGAGCCCAAACCCTCACACCGTTGGATCTTGATCCAACGGCTGACGTTGAGCCATGTCACCCAATCCGAATCCAACTCGGATTCCGCCGCCGCAACGGAGTGGGCCTCGGTTTTCGCGTGTTTCACGGACGCCGAGGGCCCTATTTAATGCGCCGCCACCGCTGCCGTGACGCCAACTTCCGTGCGCACCCGTAGCCCTAGCTCACGCCGCCAGAGCCGTCGTGGTTGCGTCGCAATCGCTCGCCGGAGTTGGAGGAGCGTTCCGCCGCGTTCAATTGCAGTTTCCGCCGCCGTCCGCCGTCCTCCGTCGCCGTTAAGCCCAGATCCGGAACCGCAAGGTCAAGCCGCGCCAGAGGAGACCCTTCACTTCGCCGGAGGAGCCCCGCAACGCCGTCGCCGTCTTCGTCTCCGGTGAACCAGCCCCGCCGCAAGCCATCGCCGGACCTCGAGCTCCACCAGCCGTCCGATCCAGATCCAAGGGTCCAGATCGCGCCCCGTCACACCCCAGTGAGATCCCACGTGCTAATCCCAGATCTATTTCCAACCGTTGGATCTAGATCCAACGGCGTAGATTGTGCCACGTAGCCTAAACCGCACGGTACTAGATCCATTCTCAGCCGTTAGATTTAGATCGAACGGTTAGGGTTAGCCACGTTGTTTACGTTAGATTGGATCTTGACTGTCCGATAAAGATCGAACGGTCCAGATCAGCCGAGTAGTTTTTCTACTGCGTTAGGCTAGATTCGATCTGGGCCGTTGATTTTCAAATCAACGGCCGAGATCACGCCACGTGGCCGGGAGGCCGACCGTCGCGGTTAGCGCGGTCAGCGCCCGCGCGTGGAGCGTGTCTCTGACACGCGGGGCCCGCGTGTCAGTGGGGCCCAGCTGTCAGCGACCCAGCCAAGTGCACCATGATGTCACGCTGATGTCACGGTGGGGCCCGCCTGTCAGCCCGCTCGGCTGAGCCGTGTGCTGACGTCATGCTGACGTCACCCGCAGGGCCCACATGTCAGCGACACGAGCCGTGGGCCGAGTCCACGGCAGACCAGGCCGTGCCCGTGCGCCGGGTCCATGGACCCGAGGTGACGTGGCAGCTTCTGGTTGGTCCACGTGTCATGCTGACGCAATAAAGGAATTTCCGAAAAAGAAAATGATTTATTAATTCGATTTATTGGTTTCAGAATTTGATTCAAACTTCAAACGCTTATAACTTTTGAATTTTAACTCCGATTTGAGTGATTCAAATTCCTAAATTTGTATAAAATTGAGATATACCTAATGATGAATTTTATTTAATATTTGGACCAAAGTTTTTCTCTGTATAATTATTTAATTGATTATTTAAATTTTAAATGCTTATAACTTTCGCGTTTAAACTCCGAATTTGACGATTCTAGTTTCTAAAAATTTATAAAATTATGCTCTCTCTGTTTGTAAACTTTATTTGGATGTTTGGACACTTTTTGTCTACTGTTCATTTATTTATTGCTATTTGCACGCTTTACGAGTAGACGTTGAAGTGCCCGAAGGCTTCGAAGGTGAAGTGTTGACCCAGGAGCCAGCTCAGGACCAAGTACAAGTACTTTTTGAAGGCAAGTTGTGCTTTGACCATGTTGATCCCAATTTGAAACTTGATTTGATTTAAATTATTGCATGCTAGTTTAAATTAGAAAATGCTTTACCTAATTATGGGAAATTAGATATAGGCCAAATTGTTGTATGACACCTTGGTTAATTACATATGTGCCATGACCCTTGTCACCCTAGTTGTGGTTTACTAGTTGGACATTATTAAATTGCCAACATGGGAATTTAGACCGTTGTAGTATACTGCTTAGACCTGCTACGTGCTCATGACATGATTTGAACAATCAAATGTTAATATTGACTTAATGATATATTGAACCTGTTTTGGAAAGGTATCATGTGATGTTGATGGCACGTGGTGCATGGTAATCAATTGGGGGTTTGATAAATAGATTTGGCCGGGGCATGTGGCAAGAATGATCGGGTGGGCCAATTGTGGCACCGGGAATGTTGGCTTGGTTCTTTGGGTAGTCTTGCCCTGGTCACCCTAAGGACTTAACCTTGCAAGCCTTTGAACTGGGTCAAACGTGCAACCACATGTCTGTAATGGGACGGACCTAGTTGAATAAGTTGCTAATAACGTACCTGTGGGACCTCAGGATGTGAACTACACCCTTTGTGTAGTTGTACGGGGGAGCGTACCGGGGCTACGGCCAGGTACCCATCTAACGGTGGCTTGACCTAAACTTCACCTTCTCTAAGGGAAGGGTTAGTGTGCAACACCGGGGAGGACCACTTGTGCTGTTAGAAGTTTCCGAAAGACTTTGTTACGGACACTCGCCTTTGTGGTGTTTGACTGTATCTTGTGGGTAAAGTGCATAACCTCTGCAGAGTGTAAAATCTATTCGAATAGCCGTGTCCGCGGCATTGGACATCGCTCGGGAATTACAGTCAAAGGTTAGACTTTCTTGAAAATGACTTGGATTTGAAAGGTTGGGTTTGGTTTATTAATGATGTTGATGGAAATGTGAGTTAGGATTTGGGAAAGATGTTTATTAAACTCCTGGAAAGATTATTGATCTTATACTTGTTTCTACTGCTTTCGAATCTACTTTTGCTATTTGTTAAATGCCATTTAATGCAAATATACCCTGAGCTATTCCTTTGTACTAAGCCATGCATGTAGTATATTAGTTTGCATTCTGTGCATGACTTGCTGAGTACCAAGTACTCACCCTTGCCACAATACAACACCAGTTGAGGAGGAGTCTACACCAGCTTTGGAGGAGGAGCTCCCAGAAGATCCGTCTAACTAGGAAGCCTATGGTATACTGGATGGCGCCACGAAGTTATCTTATTTTCCGCTACAGTTATTTCTCTTTTAATAAGTTTTGCCCTGCGAGGCGTATATTTGTAACTTGACCATAAGGTCAAGCAACCAGTTTGGTTAACTATTTAAAGTACCCTATTATTCGTTGAGTATGATTGTGATATGTACCAATGTTGAGACTGTGTGCACTAGCGCGTTCCTGGACAAGTGCTGAATACACAAAGGGTCCGTATTTGCAAATTCGGGTCCCGACATACGACGATCGGCGTAGCTCTTCTGCCGTGATTGTGCTACGCTCAGGTTATCTCGAATATTCTTCACCTTTTCTTCTACAGCTTTAACCACGTCGGGTCCAAAGAATGGTCGTTCTCCACTCTCGGACCAATTCAGGGGTGTCCGACAGCTATGGCCATAGAGCGCTTCGAAAGGAGACATTTTGATGCTGGCTTGGTAGCTGTTGTTGTAAGCAAACCCGGCATATGGAAGGCACTCGTCCCATTTCTTCCCATAAGACGGAACACAAGCCCTCAACATATCGTCAAGGATCTGATTGACCCTCTCGGTTTGGCCGTCAGTTTGTGGATGATACGCTGAGCTGTGAAGTAGCTTGGTGCCCAATGCCACATGCAAACTTCTCAAGAATTGGGAGACAAATTGAGAGCCTCGATCTGAAACTATTCGCTTTGGCACTCCATGAAGGCACACAATCCGGGATATGTACAGCTCCGCATATTTGATGGCTCGGTAGGTGGTGCGAACGGCTAGGAAATGAGTGGACTTCGTCAACCAGTGGACTATAACCCAGATCGAGCCATGACCCGAAGAAGTCGTTTGCAGTCCGGTGATGAAATCCATGCCTATGTCTTCCCACTTCCAACTCGGAATGGGCAGCGGCTGAAGAGTGCCCGTTGGCCTAAGATGCTCAGCTTTCACCCTCTCGCAGACATCGCATTAAGCCACATAGCGAGCAATCTCGCGCTTCATGCGAGTTCACCAAAACCATTGTTTCAGGTCTTGGTACATTTTGTTACTGCCCGGATGAATTGTGAGCAAGGAGTTGTGGGCTTCATCAAGAACCTTTTTTTGCAACTCCTGGCCTTCGGGGACGACCAAGCGCTCACCGAACCATAAAGTTCCACGGTCATCAAGACGGAAGTCAGGGGCTTGGCCGGAACTCGATTCTTTGCATATTTAAACAGCGTCACTTTGTCCCCCTTTTGTGCCTCCCTAATCTGATCCAACAGCGTGGAATTTAACTCCAGATTCGCCAGGGACCCTTTTTCAACCATCTCTAAGCCGAGTTTCTGGAATTCGACACAGAGGGTAGCACTTTGGGGTTGAAGAGTGATGCAATTGCATCGAGCCTTGCGACTCAACGCATCGGCCACCACATTGGCTTTTCCCGGGTGGTAATGCACTTCCAAGCTGTAGTCTTTGATCAACTCGAGCCACCTTCGTTGCCTCATATTCAGATCTGCCTGAGTGAAGATGTACTTGAGACTCTTGTGATCGGTGTAGATATTGCACTTGTTCCCAAGGAGATAGTGGCGCCAAATTTTTAAGGCATGGACCACTGCTGCAAGCTCCAAGTCATGAGTTGGGTAGTGCTCCTCATGGCGTTTCAGTTGCCGAGATGCATAGGCGACAACCCGACTTTCTTGCATAAGTACGCAGCCAAGGCCGATACCTGATGCATCGCAATACACATCGAACGGCTTGTGAATATCAGGTTGGGTAAGGACAGGAGATGTAGTTAGGCGCTGTTTCAGAGTCTAGAACGCTCGCTCACAGCCCACTGACCATTTGAATTCCACGCCTTTCTTCAGTAGCTCCGTCATGGGTTTGGCGATCCTTGAGAAGTCCCGAATTAATCGGCGATAATAACCTGCAAGCCCAAGGAAACTACAAATCTCGGTGACTGTCTTGGGTTGCTCCCACTTGAGAATATCCTGTACTTTGCTTGGGTCAACAGCGACGCCTTGCTCGGAAAGGACATGTCCCAAGAAGGATACCTCCTTCAGCCAAAACTTGCACTTGCTGAATTTGGCATAAAGGCGATGTTCCCGGAGTCGCCCGAGAATGATACGAAGATGCCTTGCATGCTCTTCTTCGTTTTTCGAGTAGACGAGGATGTCATCAATGAACATGACCACAAAATAATCGAGCTCCTCCATGAAGATGGAGTTCATGAGATACATGAAGTATGCTGGTGCATTCATCAGACCGAACGACATAACGGTGTACTCATACAAGCCATATCAGGTAGAGAAGGCTGTCTTCGGGATATCCTCGGCCCGAATCTTGATCTGATGGTACCCGAGCCTCAAGTCAATCTTGGAGAATACCCTTGCACCAGCAAGCTGATCAAACAGGATATCGATCCGAGGTATAGGGTACTTGTTCTTGACCGTGATTGCGTTCAGTGGTTGATAATCAACACAGAGTCGAAGGGAGCCGTCTTTCTTGGTCACGAAGAGAGCCGAGCAGCCCCAAGGTGAGGAGCTCAGGCGAATGAATCCCTTGTCCATCAGCTCATTCAGTTGCTTCTTCAACTCGGCCAATTCGTTTGGCGGCATCCGATACGGCTGCTTGGAAACTAGAGCAGTCCCGGGTTGAAGCTTGACTACGAATTCAATGTCCCGATTGGGCGGCATCCCTGGCAGTTCTGCTGGGAACACATCCGGGTACTCTGAAACCACGGAAATGGACTCTAACTCCTCAACTTCAGTGCCGTTTAGGGAACAAAGAGCGGTCTTGCCATCATCTAGGAGTAGTCATCCAAACGCCCTGCGATCCCTTGAGCAAAATGGAGCGATGAGAGCAATCTAGAATGGCATGTTGCTGTGTGAGCCAATTCATGCCCAATATGACATCCATCCCACGAAGATCCAAGAGCAGTAGGTTGACAACGAAAAGAGCCCCTTGAATTTGCATAGTGGCTTTTTGGACCATTTGATTAGCAGCAATCTTAGAACCTGGTGCTTCAATTAAGAACGAGGTTTTGCTGCAACTCACTTCCAACTGATGATGCGCAGCAAAATCCTTACGGATGAAGGAATGAGAAGCCCCCGAATCAAACAAAACCCTAGCAGCATGCCCCTCAATGCACAAGGTACCAGTCAGCACAGTAGCACCCTCGGGAATCGCCTCAGCATCGACGTAGTTGACGCGGCCACGGTTCGGCGCAGGAAGTGGAGGTGGTGCAGTCGCGCCTTGAGGTCTCGGGGCAGCGGAATTGTTACCCCTCCTTGGAAAGGGACAATCGCGGATGAAGTGCCCCGCACGCCCACAGTTGTAGCACGGGCCCAGTCCAGAGTTCGTCACCACTCGCACTCCGGGCTGTGGCTGTGGAGGTCGAGGAGCAGCGATAGGAGGCCTGGCCATTCCAGCCGGTAGGGAAGGCGCAGGAACAGGGGCCCTCGGTGGTGGAAAGGGGACAGTCTGGGTCTGCTGTGAACTACCACCCGCCGAGAACTGTGCCGTCCTCTTCCGCTTCTTCTCCTCTTGGTGGTTCTTCATCTTGTGCTCCACCGTAATCACTCGACTCACCAAGGCATTGAAGTCGGCGAAGTCGCATACTGAAAGTTTGTCCTGCATCTTGGCGGACAACCCATTCATGAACCGACTCTACTTCTTCTGATCGGTATCGACTTCCTCTGGCGCATATTGAGCCAAGTAATTGAACTCCCGTGAGTAGTCCATCACTGACTTGCTCGACTACTTGAGGGCAAGAAACTGCTGCTTCTTGATATCCATGAGCCCCTTTGGGATATGGTACGCCCGAAAGACCTCACGGAACTCCGCCCAAGTCACCTGATGACCGGCGGGCTGCATGACCAGGAAGTTAGCCCACCAAGCACCAGCGGGGCCCTGAAGCTGCTGCGCCGTGAAGGGAGCCTTCTGCAGGTCCTCGTAGTGGATAAGAGCAAACTTCTGCTCCATGGTGCGCAGCCAGTCATCAGCCTCCAATGGGTCACTGGCCCGAGAGAAGGTCGGCGGCTGAGTGTGTAGGAAATCCAGGTAGCCATTAGGTTGGCCTCACCCCTCACCGCGGCCACCTGGAGCAGTCTGATTCTGGACCAACATCTCCAAAATCCTATTGGTAGTCTGCTGGTTCTACTCCGAGCGCAGCAAAACATCCAGTAGGTTAGGAGGAGGAGGCGGATCGTTACCGCCAGGCTGCGATCGCCCAGCGCCATCATCACCTCCCTTACCACCGCGGGTCCTCATTCTGTCGTCAACCAAAGTCAGACAACAAGAGTCAGACCCACAAAGAAGGGATAGGTCTTAAACTTGCTAAACCCGCAAACTACCCCCAAGTCAGACTGTAGTACCCCGCACTGGAGTCCAACAAGTCTAACACACCCAAAACACAGTTCAGGATGCGAATGGCATGGCACATGCATGATATGACATGAAATGCACGATTCAAACGTAACCCTTACGCATTATATATACACAGGGCGGGGTATAAGTACTAACTTCTACCTAATGCATTATGATAGTCCTAATCAATTCCTTAAGTGGTCATCAAATTTCGGGTTCGACTTCATGCACCTTGCTCTGATACCAGCGCTGAGAGGAGCCGCCCAGACCGTCCTCGGGTTATTTGAAGACTCGGTCAACCCCATCGGATTTGGAGGCTAACAACGGACCGCCGAGGGCGCTCGCAGTGTTAGCACCCAAGCCCAACTGAGATGACAGTGAGACTCTTCGAATAACTTGACAACAATCCCGGTATTCACCCGGTATGCGACCCAAAACTCGCCCAGGATCCCCGCATACCGGTTTTCAATGTTGTATCACATCAATTTGCATAAAGGGGGCAACGAACTCGGAACCCCACAACCAGACACGCGCGGAAGCAAGACCAACCAAACAACCAAACAAACCCGGCACGAAGACAAAACCCCACGACCACAACCCATAACAACAACAGCAAGGCACGAAGGCCGGCAAAGACAGGAGTAGAACATAATTCTAAGGCGGGCAACGACATACAACAGAAGTCAACCACAAAAGAAACCAAGTACTCCATGCAAAAGACATCGTTTAAACTAATTATACAACCAAAAAGTACACATCTATTAGACTAGACCCAAAAGTAAAACATCTCCGGAAGTGTTCTGCGTTTGAACACTCCCGGGCGTGCATGACGGCAGTAGCCTCTACTCGGCGCCCCGCCCGGTCACCGAGAGGCAGTACGGATAGAACTCACATCCGCCCTGATGCTCACCTAAAAATCACAACAGCAGAAGCATGAGTACAGAAGGTACTCGCAAGACTTACCAGTGGTCCATATATGACCGACTCGAAAGGAGCATGCATTTGGAAGTAGCAAGGAATCAGCTAAAGTTAAAAGTGCGAAAAGCTTAACTTTGTTGATTATTTAGTATCGCTATTCAATTCACAAATTAAAGCAGTTGTGACGGCACCTACTTCTAGAGTGGAGTTCAATATTCAACAATAACAGAACAAGTGACCTCATAACATTTTCGAGCTCAAGCCAAAGGCGAACTTCAGTTCAAGTTGTTACTACGTGAAGTGTCAGATAACCAAGCGTGCTCATATCCGAGAGCGTGGCAATTCGAATCGCTTAATTAACCCTGCAGGGAAACATTGACTGCACGACATGTGCCACAAAGGAACCTCATGCCAACCCTCCTCCCACCCATACCAATTTGTTAAGGCATCTTCATGCGGTCCGAAAACCTAGCACCCCCTCGAGCGGCCCAAGCCCGCCTTTGCCCTCGAGAGTCGGTCTAAGCCTCGCCCTCAACCACGCCCAACCGCGTGAGGTCATGGCCCATCAAACGGCATGCGATAAAAGAAAAGCTTCACCGGCCCATTTTCGGCATGCGATCAACAATGTGGTGCTCGGTCATAGGCAATCCTCGGATCGGTCCTTAACGGACACAGGCGAGACTACCACAGTTGGGTCTCCACACCCAAGTGATCCAACTCTCTCGCCCGGTCCCATTTCATATTCCATTTCTACTCATAACCATAACCACTGTCATAGCAACCCAATGTTTGCAAAGTGAAACAATCTCAACCGATGGAACCATCCATCACTTGGCCCATACCCGACTTCTATGCAAACTAAGCATGGACACAAAATTACCCATATACTAGCTCCAAGGAGGTGTCAAGCAAGTTCCAATGGATGTAAATGGAGCAAATAGGTTCTACTTACAATTCCACAATTTAACTCCTAATGCATAACTTGACATCCAATAAGCAATTCATTCAAAAAAATAGAATTACAACTAGAGTTGAATATGCTTAGGTGCTTGCCTGATGCGTCTGCTTGCGTATCGACGACATGTTGCTCGTCGGCAATCCCCTCAACCACGGTCACGTCAGTCACCGCGGTCTCGTTCTCTACACGAACATAATGCATGAATGAGATGCATGCAAATGCAATTGAAATGGATTATAACGCAATTCCCCCAACGAACAGACCAGCCAAACCCGGATAGTTCGGATAACTCGGACACTCCGGACATGGCGCAACTAGCCCAATGATTCAAGGCATTGGAGTGTGTTCGAGTTCTACGGCACCGCGAGAACCCGATCTACCACCTTTCTACACGCGGCGAAGCCGGAGAAGCTCCGAGCTAGCCCAAACCATGACGGAAAGAGGCACATTTGGGTGGCTCATGGCCGAAACCAAATCCGACGCTTAGAATGGCATCATCTACCCCCGATCTCTCACCTTACACGCTACATTGCCAAAACCACCCCAAAAATCCAACCACCCACCAAAACCCTAACACTCCCAAAAGTTACCCCCAACCCTCACCACTCAACCATGCCCCAAATCTCCACAAGGATGATCCTAAAGCCCAAGAACCCATGCATAGACTCCAAAAGGAGGTCTCACCTTCAAGGAGGATGAAGGAGAGGAAGAGGAAGCCGGGTAGAGGGAAGGGGACGCCGGTTTGGGGAGGAGCTTGAGGACACCGGGGTGAGGTAGTCACCGGGGAGGAGCACGGGAGGACGCCAGGGTGAGGAGCTCACCGGAGACGAGCTTGGGTGGAGGAGAGCACACGGGGGAAGGTGGAGAGCACAAGTGTGAGGTGAGGTGAGTGAAGAGCCACGAAATGGGATTTTATACTTAAGTCCCGCAAGGTCCAGATACTCCGGACGTTCAACCTAGAGACTCCGGGTTGGGGTCTTCGGTAGGGTTAACCCGGACACTCTGGACAATTGGTTCGGATACTCCGGGTTGAGGTGTTCTGGCGAGCTAATACGGATACTCCGGACATTCCGGATGTTTAATCCGGATACTCCGGATTTCCCATAATTTCTGAAATTAGGGCCTTAACAAACCCTCGCCCCTTAAAGGAATCTCGCCCCGAGATTCAGGACAAACGCATAAGCGGAACAGAACGCCGATAGATAGTATAGTTACATACTAATCGACATGTTTGGAATTGCGAAGAACTTGCACACTAGCAACTTACATGGTATGGAAGAACTCGGGATACTCAGTTCTTAAACGATCTTCGCGCTCCCAAGTGGCTTCGTCTTCAGTGTGATTGCTCCACTGAACTTTGTAGAACTTGAGAGTCAGCCGACGGGGCTTGCGTTCAGCTTCTTCCAAAACCGGAATAGGACGCTCTTGGTAGGACAGATCAGGTTCAGGTTGAACTTCGAGTTCGTCCACCTCCAGCGACTCGAACGGAGTATGGAGGCACTTCTTAAACTGAGATATGTGGAAGATATCATGGACAATTGCTAGAGAAGGAGGAAGCTCCAGTTGATACACCACTTGATCGCACCTTGCAAGGATCTGAAAAGATCCTATGTAGCGAGGCGCCAATTTCTCCTTAACTCCGAAACGACGGGTGCCCCGGAGAGGAGACACCTTCAGGTCGACATAATCACCAACGTCGAAGGAGAGAGGTCTGCTACGACGATCGGCGTAGCTCTTCTGCCGTGATTGTGCTACCCTCAGGTTTTCTCGAATAGTCTTCACCTTTTCTTCTGCAGCTTTAACCACGTTGGATCCAAAGAATGGTCGTTCTCCACTCTCGGACCAATTCAGGGGTGTCCGACCGCTACGGCCATAGAGCGCTTCGAAAGGAGACATTTTGATGCTGGCTTGGTAGCTGTTGTTCTAAGCAAACTCGGCATATATAAGACACTCGTCCCATTTCTTCCCATAAGACAGAACACAAGCCCTCAACATATCCTCAAGGATCTGATTGACCCTCTCGGTTTGGCCGTCATTTTGCGAATGATACGCTGAGCTGTGAAGTAGCTTGGTGCCCAATGCCGCATGCAAACTTCTCCAGAATTGGGAGACAAATTGAGAGCCTCGATCTGAAACTATTCGCTTCGGCACTCCATGAAGGCACACAATCCGAGATATGTACAGCTCCGCATATTTGATGGCTCGGTAGGTGGTGCGAACGGCTAGGAAATGTGCAGACTTCGTCAACCAGTCGACTATAGCCCAGATCGAGTAATGACACGAAGAAGTCGTTGGTAGTCCGGTGATGAAATCCATGCCTAGGTCTTCCCACTTCCACCTCGGAATGGGCAGCAGCTGAAGAGTGCCAGCTGGCTTAAGATGCTCAGCCTTCACCCTCTTGCAAACATCGCATTCAGCCACATAGCGAGCAATCTCGTGCTTCATGCGAGTCCACCAAAACTGTTGTTTCATGTCTTGGTACATTTTGTTACTGCCCGAATGAATTGTGAGCAAGGAGTTGTGGGCTTCATCAAGAACCTATCTTCGTAACTCCTGGTCACCCTTCCCCTCGGCCGGCGACGCTCCTAGCCACCCTCCCAGCTCCAACCCGATGACCTACCCCCAGCTCCAACCCGACGCCGCCTCCTCCACCTTCAACCCGACCGACGCCGTCCTAGCCACCCTTCCCCTCTGCCGGCGACGCTCCTGGCTGCCCTCCATCTCGGCACCGTCTCCATCCAAGCCATGCACTGACCTCCCTAGCACCGCCGCCGCCCCTTGGTGGCCTTCCTCTTGGCCGGCGCTCTCCCCCTCAGGTCGACTCCCTCCGGCGACGCTATCCCCTACTGTTGCCCTCCCTTCAACTGGCCGAGCCCCTGCGTTTCCCTTCATGGTTGAGCGTCTCCCACACCTGCCCTCCTCCAGCAGCTGTAGCAGCGACCGACGCCCACCTCCTGCTCCGGCCTACTCCGGCGGCAGCGCCCCTCCCTGCCAGCGGCGAGCACCTCTGGCCTGTGGCTCCCTTTCTCCCTCCCCGCTAACGTGTCAGAAGCAGCCGACGAGGAACCCGACTACGTTCTTGAGGACATAGTCAGAGAGGAGCAAATAGGCAAGCACCCCCATGACCATGTTGGTCCCATAATTGCAAAACTTAATTTGGAATGTTCAAAATTATTGTGCATGCTATTTATTTCTTAAAATGTTAATTTGCGGAGTGGTAGATATACCCAATTGTGATGGTTTTCCTTAATTGTATTTGACATGAGAACCTTGTTAACCTTAGGACTAGTTTAAACATATTGATAAATGTTGAAGGGATATAACTGTTTAATATGTTGCGTATGCTTAGCCGAGCTGTAGAAGAATTAAATTAGGATTAGGGTACAATATCAATAAAATTCAATCAAATGTTCTACTTCGGTTTGGATTAATCGTTTGGTTTGGAATCTGTAACACCCCAAAATTTTACTTTTCCTAAATTCATGTGTGATTTGGCACTTTGGTGAATTTTTGGAATTTTCTGGAATTTATTTGGATTTATTTGGAATTTATTTGAATTTATCCCATTTTGAAATAATTAAAGAATTTAATTTTGCAAATAAAATTTTGTTGGAAATATTTTATTTGAGTCCAAAATGATCCAAAGTATTTTCCAGAATTTTTCCGAATTTTTAAAGTCATTTGCTATTTTTAATGAATTAAATGAATTATCGGGAATTATTTTAAATATTAAATCATTGGAAATCCAAACCGAAGTCGATTCTTGTTCATCCGATCGAGCCCGAAGTCGACTCGAGTTCGAGTCCGACCAGCCGATTGACTCGACCGAACCCACTCCTAAACCTAATCAATCCCAACCGTTGGATCAAGATCCAACGGTGAGATCCGCCGTCTGCACGGTTCGAGCCGTATCCGGCCGGATCCGATCGCGCCCGGCGATCGTGGCCGTTGATCGTGCCACGTGGGCGGTATCGTCGTCGTCTTCGCCGAGACCGAAGCCGGACTCCGCCGCGCGCCCGCCGCGTGGGAAACTAGGTTTCCGTGTCCGCGAACGCCGAGGCTATTTAAAGCGTGAGGCGTTCCCGAGGTTGCCCTCATCCTTGCGCACCGTTCCTCGAGCCATCTCGCCTGAGCCGCCCTTGATAGCCGTGCGAGCTCGCCGTAGTTGGAGGAAGTGACCGCCGCGGTCTTTGCTCGTTTCCGCCGACGTCCGCCGTCTTCCGTCGAGAAGGAGCCCAGATCTGGAACCACCGCGACGAGACGCACCCGAAGAGACCCTTCACTTCGCCGGAGAAGCCCCGAAGCGCCGTTGGACTCGTCGTCGTCTTCATCTCCGGTGGCCTCTGCTCCGCCGCGTCGCCATCGCCGTCCGCGAGCTACGCTAGCCGTCCGATCAGAATCCAAGGGCTCAGATCGCGCCCACGTCACCGCGGTGAGATCTCACGTGCAACCTCTGGATCTATTTTCAACCGTCGGATCTAGATCCAACGGCTTAGATTGTGCCACGTAGCTAGAACTGCACCAGGTTAGATTGGATCTTGACCGTCCGATCAAGATCGAACGGTCTGGATCAGCGGAGTTGTTTTTCTAAAGCACTACGCTAGATTTAATCCGCGCCGTTGATTTTCAAACCAACGGTCGTGATTGCGCCACGTGTCGGGAAGTTGGACCGACGCGGTCGGGCCGGCCCACGGCGGAAGGCGTGACGCGACACGCGGCCCGCGTGTCGAGGGCCCGCATGTCGGCCGACTCCGCTAAGCGCCGACGTCCACCCATGACGTCACAGCCGGGTCCCACTCGCCACTGCGGCTGAGTCCCCGCACGACGCCAAGAATGACGCTACCCGAGTGGGTCCCACATGTCGATCTCACGTGAAGTCGTGGACCGAGTCCACGGTGGACTGAGCGGCGTGGACCAAGTCCATGGACCGGCTGACGTCAGCCAACCAATCAGAGGCTGCCACGTGTCCTTGCTGACGCAATAATTAATTTTCGAAAAAGAAAATGATTTATTAATTCGAATAATGATTTCAAATTTAGATTCAAACTTCAAACGCTTATAACTTTTGCGTTTCAACTCCGATTTGAGTGGTTCAAATTTCTAAATTTGTATAAAATTAAGATCTACCTAAATATGAATTTTATTTAATTTTTGGACTAAAGTTTTTCTCTGTAATATTATTTAATTGATTATTTAAACTTTAAATAATCATAACTTTTGCGTCTTAACTCCAAATTTGTGATTCCAGTTTCTAAAAATCCAGAAAATTATGTTCTCTCTGTTTATGGATTTTATTTGGAGTTTTGGGATGTTTTTGCCTATTGTTTATTTGTGTATTTGCTATTTGCACGCTTTACGAGTAGACGTTGAAGTGCCGGAAGGATTCGAAGGAGAAGTATTGACTCAGGATCCAACTCAAGACCAAGAGCAAGTACTTTTTGAAGGCAAGTTGTGCTTTGACCATGTTGATCCTATTTCGAAATCTATTTTGATTTAAACTATTGCATGCTAGTTCATTTAGAAAAATACTTGGTTTAAACATGGGGGTTAGATAAATACCAATTTGCTGTATGACACCTTGATTACTTAAGTATGTGCCATGACCCTTTGTCACCCTAGTTGTGGATTACTAGTTGGACATTATTAAATTGCCAACATGGGTTTTAGACCGTTGTAGTACCTTTGCTTAGACACCTGCTACGTGCTCATGACATGATTTTGGACAATCAAATGTTAATATTGACTTAATGATATATTGAACCTGTTTTGGAAAAGTATCATGTGATGTTGATGGCACGTGGTGCATGGTAATCAACTGGGGTTTGATAAACGATTTTCGGCCAGGGGCATGTGGCAAGAGTAATCAGGTGGGCGATTGTGGCATTGGGGATGTTGATTTGGTTCTTGGGTAGTCTTGCCCTGGTCACTCTAAGGACTTAACCTTGCAAGCCTTTGAACTGGGTCATACTTGCAACCACATGGCTGGAATGGGACGGCCCTAGTTGACTAAGTCGCTAAGGACTCACTTGTGGAGCCTCAGGGTGTCGATTACACCGTTTGTGTGATTATGCGGGGAGCGTATCGTGGTCGTGTGGCCGATACCCATCTAACGGTGTGTTGGTCCCATACTTCGCCTTGGCTAAGGGAAGGGATGGTGTAGAGCACGAACCTGAGAGGACCACCTGTGTTGTTTGAGGCTTAGAAGGCTTTGTTCTGAACTCGCCTTTGTGGTGTTTGACTGTATCTTGTGGGTAAAGTGCATAACCTCTGCAGAGTTTGGAATCTATTTAAATAGCCGAGTCCACGGTACTGGACAATGCTCGGGAATTACAGTCAAGGGTTAGACTTTCTGAAAATAACTTGGATTTGAAAGGTTGGTTTGGTTTAACAATGAAGATGATGGAAATGTGGTTTAGGATGGGGAAAAAGTTCATTAAACTTCTTGAAAAGTTATTTACGCTTTACTTATTTCTACTGCTTTCGAATCTACTTATATTACTTGTCAAAAGCTGTTTACTGCAAATATACCTTGAGCTATTCTTTTGTACCAAGCCATGCATATAGTATATTAGCCTGCATTCTGTGCATGACTTGCTGAGTACCAAGTACTCACCCTTGCCTCAACACAATATCAGTTGAAGAGGAGACTACGCCGCGGTGTGGAGGAGGAACTCGAGGAGGATCCGTCTACTTAGGGATGCGAGCCCGGTCGGTTACTGTGGTATACTGGATGGCGCCACGAAGTTATTTGATTTTCCGCTGCTGTTATTTCTCTTTTAATAAGTTTCGCCTTGCGAGGCATATATTTGTAACTTGGCCATAAGGTCGAGTAACCTGTTTGGTTATTTAAATAAAGTACTTTGATAATATTGATTGGTATGATTGTGATATTTACCGATGTTAAGACTGTGTGCACTAGCGCGTTCCTGGACTAGTGCTGAATACACAGAGGGTCCGGATTTGCAAATTCGGGGTCCCGACAGAATCAGAGTTTGGGAACTCTGAATTGGACATTTTGGTATAAATGAGAAGGCGTGTGTTTGACGCGGGTGAGATATGGTGTGGAATGGATGGATTGGATTGAAATTTTGGTTTCGCGTACAAGGGATGGACTTGTACGGTGTTGGACCGGTTTGGAATTTGAATCTAGCGTATGAGGGATGGACTTGTACAGTGCAAGGGATGGACTTGCACAGTTTGGTGTGATTTTGGGGGATCTCACCCGGGTCAACTAAGGACTAAACTTGATCTTAATTACCGAGTCAATCAGTACAACCACATGAGTTGGTATGGGATAGCCTCAATCTAGTACAATAATTGGGGGTCCGAGCTTGCGCTGCAATGGTTCGGAATGTATGAATGGTATCGAAGCTAGATATCATTTGAGGTGGGCTCAATTTTGGAGGATATATCGGATTGGGAGCATGCCGGTACAACAGTGTATGCCTTGCCGTGGGGTAAAGGACACGATGGGGGGTAAACCATCGTTACTACTGAGTGTTCGGGGTTGGAAGGGCAAGATGGCGCATAAACCATTGTTAGTACCTTGAGTATAGGCCTGATTTCCAACTGGTCTAGGAGAGTGCGATGGGGTGTAAACCATCACGCTGCTTCCACACATGGTAAGGATCAACATCACTAGGCTAGTGCAAGTTTAACCCCGATGAATGGAACGATTGTGCCACAGTCTAGCAAAACGGATATGGTGAGTATCGCATGGCATAGCGGACATGATTGCTAGAGTGTGTCATGTGGGTAAAGTGTACAATCTCTGCAGCGAATAAATCAATCGATTAGCCGTGCTCACGGTCAAGAGCAACATGGAAAATATTATCAAGTATAGTCTTTTGGGTTAGACTTCTGGAAATGTTTTGGGGGAAATGGGTTGGTCGGATTTGAAATCGACCATGGCCAGGTTCTGGCTTGTGGATTGGAAATTAGGGAAGGGTGGTATGGTGGATGACACCGGATGGTTGGAATATTATGGGTTATAAATGATTACTTGTTTACATTATTAATGTCTTTTACTACAGCTATTGTTGGAATAGCTGTCTTTTATTTTAATAATTCTTTAACTTCATAATGTTTCGAACTTACTACTGTATTTCAATTAAAGTCAGCTTTATGCAAACTGAACTCTATTAGAAACCTGCTCCTTGTCATAACCTGCATCTAGTATTACTTGCAAACACTAAAGTCTTGCAAGTACATACGTGTACTCATCGTTTGCTCCCAATTGATAAACTTGCATAGAAGACGACGCCGAAGGTAATAACGATGAGTTCGACGCCGTAGGGCCTGACGACTTCTGAGATGGCTATCTGGGTTACTCCCCCAATCAGTTGCCTATGGGTTAGGGAGTGGCACACTGCCACTGTTGCAGATTTTCTTTTGCTATATTTTGGTCTTGTAGCCAATGAGCAACTTGTTGAAGAATATGTGGGTGCTAGGCTACTGATCTAGGGAACTAGCACCGGACACATATCTGCGGGAAGCTCAAATTGGTTTCAATCGGTTGGCTTGAAGTCGCAGCCGCGATAATCTGAGTATGGTCTTGGGATTAGTGAACAGATCACTAGCAGATTGCGTCAATTTCAGTCTGATGTAACAGTAAGTGCCCTGTCCATTATCGTAATGATCGGAGCCCCCACAATGGTAGAGTCACCTTTCGCTTTTCGTCGTGGTTCTTGTTCTTCTTTGCCCCTTGCTTGGACGACTCAGGCTTGTCGTCATCAGGCTTGGGGTCATCAAGGTAACCTTGAGCTTCTGCACGTATGGCATATTTGTCTGCCAGCTCAAAAAATTCCTTTGTGGTTTTTATCTTTCGAGTGGCGAGTTTTACTTTTAGCTCCTTATCCTTGACACCATTCTCGAAAACCATTATAACGGCTTCATCTGAGATGTCAGGTATGAAGTTACGCTTATTGCTGAAGCGCTGGATGAAATCACGCAACGACTCCACTGGCTCCTGTATTACTCGATGGAGGTCGCTCCAAGTTCTAGGGAGTTGATATGTGCCTTGGAAGATAGAAACGAACTGGGCCCGTAACTCCGCCCACGATGATATAGAGTGAAGTGGGAGGTTGAGCAACCAAGATCTGGCTGCACCATCCAGGGTGGTGAGCAGATAGTTGGCCATCACCTTCTTGTTTCCTCTAGCTGCCCTCATAATCACGGTGTTGATTTGCAGCCATTCAACTGGATTGATTTTGCCCGAATATTTCTCAACTGGCCCAGGTTTGAACTTGTTTGGCCATCTAATAGCACGTAGTTTGGCGGTGAAGGCCTTGCATCCTTCGTCAATGTCTTCGGGGCTCTTTGGCCTAGTGATCAGCTTCATCCCTTTGCTGAGGAGGGAACTTGTGCTATATCAGCGAGTAGCCCCTCGAGGAGGAGGAATCGCCCCTTCGAGCCTGGTGCTCAGGAAACTGGACCCTTGGGGAGGAAGACTCCCTTTCTCGATGCTTAGTGCTCTCGTTCCTCTCTCCGGTCGCTGATGACGAGGTGTAGATCCCATCGATCGTGAGGGATGCGATCCCGGAGATCACCCTGGTGCCTCGGGTAAGAGTTGGGATGGTGTGTCCTGAAACTCTTATGGCCGGAGCTAGCCACTGCTGCCCCGCTGCCCGATGGCTTGGGCGAGATGGGCTTGGCCTCTGGCTGGTGGCCCATTGTTGGTAGGAATGCCTGAACCTCGAGTTGGCAACCCAAGCAGTTTGGGCCTATGCTGCGTCGAGCAGCATCCTCATCTGATCGAGTACTAGCGTCATCGGGTTGTTTGGGTTCGATGGCGGGAGTGATCTCAACAGCATATGTGCACACTGGACATTCGCTTCAGGTGTACTGAAGATGTCACCGTTGCGCTATTGCCAAGACATTGCTTCTGGAATGTGGTCGAGCCTATTGTTGCGGTCGCGTTGTCGAAGATTCTACTGCCCTTGAAAATCCATCACCCTTGTGTGGGGTGTCGTTGGATTATTATGGTCAAATCGCTTCAACAAGTTGGCCATGGTCCCTACTGCGGCCACGGTAGTTGGATCTCGTCGATGATCTATAGTATTGGGAATGACTGTGTTCAAGGCTACTTGCGCCGGGTTTAGCATAGTCGCTGGGTCTTGAGGTGTACCTAGAGAAATCTGGTATCCCGGGCTGTCCATGGTATCTGCTTCTGAAACTCTTTCTTGAGAGTTTTTGGTAGTGGTACCGTTGTTATCCCTGGCAATGAACACGTAGCGGTTTGTGCTGCTACCATGACTGCTAACATTTGCTCTGTCGCTATCGCTACCGGTGTCAATGCACTTGAGGACACTAGGCTACTTCGAGTCGAAGTCAATGAAGGACACTTCTCAGTATGTATTCCAGGAGCGGGGCTCGATGGAGTCGATGTGCTCGAGTCCACCATTGGGTCTCCAACAGAAGAGTATGGTCTCGAAGACTATCTCCGATCCGACTATGGAGGTTTGGTCAATGAGAGCCCCCGAGCCGATGTCGTTGTGGTGATCGATGCCGTAGAGTCTGTTGTAGATGCCCATCGAAGACATGGTTGATCTGCAAAAACAGCTGAAGGCCCCTACCTTGCGCGCTAACTGTCGAAGGTTAGGAATCAACAATAAACTTATTCTCTAGTACCTTTGAGGATGGAGGGTCAACCATGGAATCAATGGCACACAATATGGATAGGTTCGGGCCTTAGGATCGAGTAATACCCTACTCCTGTGTGGATGTACTATGACGTTACCAAGAACGGACTTCCCCATAACAGGAACACGACCGAGTCCTTCCCAAATGTGGGGATACTCCTTCCATGCATATCTTATCCCATATAGTTTGGGCTCGAGATATTTGTTAGTTTCTTGATATGTGGGTCATCGTGTATGCTACAGAACCTGAGTTTCCTTCATGCGCATATACCCCCATATTTAGATATTTGACAAGAACACATTCTTGCTCAAGTTATGTTTGCAACATCGTGTTCTTGAGTTGAAATCGTTGTTCTTGGTGCAGCTTGAACTATTTGAATAAAAGGTTGATACCTTGGGCTTATACTTACAATTTCTTTTGGAATCATAGTCCTATGGTCAATTCCTAGTCATGGATCAAGTTTCATCAAGTTTGGTTGGATAAAACTTGAGTTATTGAGGTTTCTTCGCGGTCAAGTTTTTGAAATTCTAGTTTTTGTGCAGCAGGGATGTTGAGCTAGATAGGTCTCACATTCAGATTTTGTTTTGAAATTACTTTTGGGACCATAACTCTGAGGACCTTATATTTTTATGATTCAATTTTCATCAATTTTGGATGAGTATATCTAAAGTTATTGAGGTTTTTTCACTGTCAAGTTTCTAAAACTCCTATTTTTGTGCTGCATGGATGTTGAGCTAGATAGGTATCTTATTTGGGCTTTGATTTGCAATTTTTTTGGAATCATAAACACAAGGACGTTACCTTTCTATGTTTCAAATTTCATCAATTTTAGATGAGTATATCAAGTGTTATTAATGTTTTTTGACAATCAAGTATGACATTTCTTCACATCCGAGTTGCTGAAATTCTTGCTCTATCCATTTTGTTTTTGGTGTTCCTGAACTTAGTATTTGCTCCATATCACTAGTACTTTTTATAAGAGATTCTTGATAGGGAAATTTTAATTGGCTCCTATTCACCCCCCTCTGGTCGCCGATTTCGGTCCTTTAGTTAATCATATAAAATTATTTTTTATTTGTGAAAGTCTCATATTATGCTTTTAATTTGAAGTAAAATAGTGAAAAATTTTAGAGGCTAAACTACTCAAAAATACTTTTAAAGAAGCAAAATTTGGGATGTTACAATTCATTCTAGTACCCTTGCGACACCAAAACTACAACAAACCTATTAGGGAGCTCAAGGCTCATTCATGAGCTTTGATTGAAGATTTGAGTGTGAGAGAGTAGATAGCCTTAGTTGTGCAACATTTCTAGTTGTTTGACCTTATTAGGTTCAAGTGACCATCTTGGGCTTATTATTCTTGTAGATGTACATTTTCTAGATGACTTAGAGGTGTAAAGCTAGGTGACCTTTCCTTGGAGGAGCTTGCAAAAGGCACCAGGAGCTTGTAAATGTTCACCACCTATCCAGAGAGGAGAAAGACTACCATAAGTAGATGGCTTGATTCCTTATGTGATTTCAAGTAAGAGATATACTCTTGCGAGAGTTCTCTAACAAGGAGTATGGGAGATCGTTGAATCTCCAAGACCTCGGTAAAAAAATTGGTTGTGCCTCTTGTCTTTTTTGTTTCGGCATTTAATTTTTTCTCTTTTAATTCTTAGTTACTATTTGTGTAGGTATGGAACTTCCAATACAAAACAATACTAGACTTGTATATGAGTTGTTTGAGCACACTAGTAATCGTAGGCACATAGGTTAAGGCAGTTTTGAAAAGTGATTTTACTGACAAGAATCCAATTTAGGGTGATTTTTATGGATTTTGTTATGTTGACAGCCATGTCATCGTTTTTTGCTTATGTAGATCCAAATAAAAGAAGGAAGGATGGCCAAAAGAAGAAATAGAATGTATATATAGGGAGAAAAGGAGTAAGACAGAGATCAATGATGTTGATGTCAATACCCAGAATTGGATCTTCATTACTTAAAAGTTGATGACGTAACTAGCAATGGCGAAAACCATCTTGAGTGGGGTCCAAATAATCAAAACCGTCCTTCAAAACTGTCGGAACCCGAATCTGCAAATCCGGACCCTCTGTGTATTCTGTACTAGTCCAGGATCACACTAGTACACACAGTCGTACAGGCACGAAATAACACAATCATACACAACGGAATTAATAATAAAGTACTTCAAACATTAAATAAACTGGTTACAAGACCTTAAGGTCACCTTACAAATAGTCTGCCACGCAGGGTTTACAATAACAAAAGTAAATAATCAGCAGCGGAACAAAGAACGTCGGTGACCCCCATCAACTAGCCATAGGTAACTGACAAGGTTCAACTCCAAGATAACTGCCTCCTCGCGGAACTTCTCCTCCGAAGTTGAAGTCTTCTCCTCAACTGATGATTATGTTGGAAGCAAGGGTGAGTATACAACATACTCAGCAAGTCATGCACAGGGGTGCAATCCTATTACTATAGCATGGCTTCTTCCAAAGGAATGGCTTAAGTGGTTGTTTTGCATCAAACAACATTTTGCTTTGATTAAATAATCTTAATAGATTCAAAAGCGGTAAAACCATATTAGATAATAAGTTATCAATATTTTTCAAACAGTTTGGCACAAAACCCTAAATCACATTAGCAATTATATCTGGCATACAGCCACCCATTCCACATTTTATTTTAAAAGATCTAACCATTGACTGTAATCCCCGAGCTTTGTCCAATACCGTGGACTCGGCTATTCGAATAGTTTTGACACACTCTGCAGAGGTTGTACACTTTTCCCACAAGATATAATCAACTCACCACGTCAGCCGTGAATCGCCATACAAGAGTATGCGAATGAGTGATCATAACAAAGCTTTTCGGAAACCTCGATTTCCACCTGTGACCCTCTCCGGTTGCCATACACTATCCCTTCTCTCAGCAGAGACGAAGTATAGGACCGACATACCGTTGGATAGGGTACCAAGCCGTAGCTCCGGTACGCTCCCCCACACAGTTACCCCGACGTAACTGTCACCCTGAGGTATCAAAGGTAAGATTTTAGAATCCTACTAAACTAGGACCGTCCCACTCCAGTCATGTGGTTGTACGTAAGGCCCAGTTCAAAGGCTTGCAAGGTGAAGTCCTTAACTGTCCAGGGCAAGCCCAAATCTTCTCACATCACTCATCCCATTGCCGCAAAGGCTGTTATTTCAAAGTCTGTGCCATAAAGGCCCACCTAGCGTAAAGCCTCATACCACTTGCCCTAGACTAAATCTTTTCGCACCCTTGTTCCATTATTGTGCAACACATGCCAACAATAATATCAATTACCATGTAGAACCACAAAGGTACCTACACTTCATATCATCACATGGCAAGATTACACTGATTCCAAAATCATTCCATTTGTCATTAGTCAATATTATTTTGCTATTTGAAATATATTTCGCGCAAGCATAGCTAAGCAACTAGTCACGGTCTAGCCTCCCGTGTTGGCACAATCATATCATCCAACAATTTAATCCCAACTTTAAGTGACAATGGAATATATGGCATACAAATATTATTAACAAGGATGGAATTAACAATTAGGTTGAGTAACTAGTTAGTCCAAATTAAATTATTCATTTTAATCAACATAGCATGCATAACTTAAATCAAAATACATTTCAAAAACTAGGAGCAACATGGTCAAAGCACAACTTGCCTTCAAGGATCAGCTGGATGTGGTCTAGATCTTGATCTAGGGCTTGAGCTTGGTCTTCAACTCCCGCACACTCGCACAGTTCAACGTTTACGCGTAGCAAACAACCAATTAAACACACATTCGAAAAATACTACAAATCAAACTAGCGCGTAATTTCACGAAAACTTGCAAATAATTAGTATAGCATCTTCTAAGATTTATAAAATTTATTTTGGAATTTTTGAACGTAGAGTTTAAGAGATACAACATTCGTAAGTTTGGACTTTCTGTAAATAATTTAACAGTATAAATTTAATTATAAAATTTCAGTAAAATTGCTGTAGAAAGGTATTAATTTCTACTAATTAACAAAATTTGTTGCAATCAATTCGGACTTAAAACGAATTTGTAGCGAAAAAGACAAAATGCGCAATTTGGAGAAAAATGAATTACATAACTCTTTTTGCATGGCACTATTCACTGCGTATATGTGTATACTCCTTGGTTGCCTATGAGTTTGGTTTGGGCATTTGCTACGTGAGAAAAAATAACAGAGACCGGCCAGACGACCAGAGCGGGACAACGAGCGCAGTCGGCCAGAGGCAGCGACGGCGACGGCGAACGTAGTCAGCCGGAATCAGTTGGCAGCGACGGCGAATATGGCGCGCAGGCGGCTACGGCGAGGGCACGCTTGTGCATGCAGACTAAAATGGAACTGTTCATGCCATCAAGGTGTATTCAACAGCCGCTGATGCCAATTACAGTAGGATACCGAGATTACAGTATATATATAAGCATGCATATAGAAAATTGTACTAGCGAATCGGCCAAATATAACCGCAGGTATACATATATACATATACACGTACGACTACGCTAGCAAATATACGTGCAAACGCATACATCGATTATATATATGTATTTATACACGCACAAATACATAGACGAGATAAACCGATCGATAAAGGTAGCGCGCATGAAAGAAAAGAAAATAGGTATACCGTCCGGAGCAGGGGATGCGAGATCGGAGAGTGCGTCGACGGCGAGGTAACCGGCAGCGGCGGCGACGGTGACGGCGTCAACGACAACGGCAGCGGCGACGTACACGGCGGCGACGACAATGGCAGTGAAGGCGGCGATGGCGACGACGACGGCGACGTAAATGACGGCGGCGACGTAGACGACGGCGGCGATGGTGACGACAGCAACAATGATGGCAGCGGCAGCAGCGACCGGAACGGTGAGTGCAGCCAAACCAGGAAAAAGGGAGACGGAGCAACGTGAAAAGGTGAGGAGAGAATGGAAAATAGATGAAGGTGTTGACGTGAAGACTAAATGGAAATAAATGGGAATGGAGAAACGTACAGGAAGAAGCAGAGAAATGGTACCGGCTGGAAAGTTTGGAAACGGCTCAAGAGAAAAGCCTTCATGCGTCTGTTGCCTAATGTATACATACACACACATGTGAAGGCAACGGCTGGAGAGCAAAACGTGAATTACGAAATGAAGTGCATGGAAGGTAAAACGTCTGGAGTGCATGAAGTGCATGGAAATGGAGCGGGTGGAGTGAAATGGAACCGATTCAAGCGTCATTAAACAAAATGGGAATGGCTGAACGTGCTAGTTTCTAGTAATGAAGGTGTGCGTGTGGAGACATTTCCAATGGAGATGAAACGGCTGAGAACTGGAAATGACTGAGAGTTTGAACCAACTAGTAAAGGCTGGAATACCCTACGCCCATGGGTCATGCATGATATACTAGTGACCATGTTACTATTAAATCGTGCATGTACCATGACATTACTAGTCTACGTGCAGAGGCTAACGGAGAAACGGCTGCTAGTAAAGGCAGTGTAAGGACAAGGGTAACGGCTGGAAAGGAATCGACTGGGCACATGGAAACGAAGAATAGGTAGACAATCAATCGTCTCGAAGGTATATACGTATATACGTTCCAAAACATGTTGAGAGGAAAAAAACGGAGAGGTTCCAAAATCTAAAAAAAAACCTCTAAAATACTAGGAACTACTATGAACCTAACGAAGTTGGTTTCGTGATTTTTCGACGTGTAGATTTTTCGTTAAAAATCTCTCAGTGAAATAGACACCTGTACCGATTTTTGTAAAATCAACGATTTACGTTATATAATATGTTTTTTGAAAATATTTGAAAGCGAACACTCTCGTCTACCCATTACCTTTATTTTAAACAAAATTTTAGATTTTATGCTTTTGCAAAAATGCATTATCTTTATTTAATACGATTAGCCCAACAACTTAAATACAAATGACTCGCAAGAATTCCAAGTAAATTCGGAAATTACAAATAATCCCAAAAACACACTAAATATATTAGAGGCAAATTTTGGGATGTTACAAACCTCCCCCCTTAACAGAATCTCGTCCCCGAGAAACGAGACTAACTACAGAATTGGTTAGAGGAGAATCGACCTTCGACGCTTTCTGCACCTACACACTTGACGAGATTGCTCAGGGTTAGGGTCAAACGCCGGATAACATCCGAAAATTGACAGGTTGCTCCTTGCTAGTAAGATCCTTTGGCAACTCAATTGGCTTCGACAGGGTATGCTTTCTGGCACACCAGACACTTCTTCCACATGACCTTGATGTTATTCTTCAAAAATAGTTGGCTTGGTTTCTATGAACATTGCAAACTTGCATTAAGAACATACAATTGAATCTTCAACCGGTGGAACAATGCTATCGGGACCCGAATCTTTCGGGACCCAAATCTACAAATCCGGACCCTCTGTGTATTCTTTACTAGTCCAGGATCACGCTAGTACACACAGTCGTACAGGGATGAAATACCACAATCATACACAACGGAATTAATAATAAAGTACTTCAAACATTAAATAAACTGGTTATAAGACCTTAAGGTCACCTTACAAATAGTCTGCCACGCAGGGCTTGCAATAACAAAAGTAAATAATCAGCAGCGGAACGAAGAATGTCGGTGACCCCCATCAACTAGCCACAGGCAACTGATAAGGTTCAACTCCTAGATAACTGCCTCCTCGCGGAACTTCTCCTCCGAAGTTGAAGTCTTCTCCTCAACTGATGATTATGTTGGAAGCAAGGGTGAGTATACAACATACTCAGCAAGTCATGCACAGGGGTGCAATCCTATTACTATATGCATGGCTTCTTCCAAAGGAATGGCTTAAGTGGTTGTTTTGCATCAAACAGCATTTTGCTTTGATTAAATAATCTTAATAGATTCAAAAGGAGTAAAACCATATTAGATAATAAGTTATCAATCTTTTTCAAACAGTTTGGCACAAAGCCCTAAATCACATTACCAATTATATCTGGCATACAGCCACCCATTCCACATTTTATTTTAAAAGATCTAACCCTTGTGATGAGGACATCACTCTCTTTGATGCAGCGACGCCGACACCTACACGTCAAGAGGAAACGATGAAAGGACCAATTACGCGAGCTCGTGCACGCCAGCAAATGGTCAACATGGTGCTCACAAATTATGGAGAAGTGCCAATACAATACCAGATCAAAATGGGCCCAAAAGGAAGCACCAACCATGATGGGCCAAGGAGGTGCCAAGGCCCACAGGCAAAAACAAGTTGAAACAAGGAGGCCCAACCATGATGGGCCAAGGAGGCACTAAGGCCCATCATGGCACCACTCCTTATCAGGCCAACCCATGAAGTGTGGCACCACTTGCACCCACTTGCTCCCTCCACCGGCCCACGAAGGCCCAAGTTGCATGACTAGAAGTTTAGTACCACCTTGCTTAGTGTTATTTTTTTGGCTCCATCCCTCCACTATATAATAGAGGCAATAGGCCACCTAAGAGACTTGAGTTTTGCTTTGTAAATCAGTTTAGCCTTTGCTACTATACGTGTAAGCGCGTGTCGATTAGACCGCCAGCGCACGTGTTTGCAAGACTCCAAATTTTCATATTGGAAATTAAATTTTCATATTAGCAATTTCAGATTGCTTGTTATCTTGTTCTTGCTAGTTCTTTAATTGCTTGCAGGAACCCAGACCCTCATGGTCAGGTTGATCACTCACCCGCGAGATCAATAACCCTCTGGAGTTGGTATATCGGTCGCTAAGGCGCTAACGTTGACTCTCCACAAAAGTCGAGATTTACCTTCTCATCGAAAGATCGGTAACGTTGTTTCTATCACCTTGACTGTAATCCCCGAGCTTTGTCCAGTACCGTGGACAAGGCTATTCGAATAGTTTTGACACACTCTGCAGAGGCCCAACCCAGATACTCCGGGGTCTAAACCCGGATAGTCCGGTGTACCCGGACACTCCGGATACATAACCTGGATACTCTGGTTTAGTCAGCATTCGAGTAACCGAGTAGGTCAACCCGGATACTCCGGGTTAGAACCCGGATACTCCGGATGTACAGGGATGAATTGCTTCTCATGAACATGCTAGGATTAGGAATATAACCATGATGCATTTCATGCATGATTGTGCATGCTCTTGTGTTGTTTATTATTGGTCTCTTGATTTGTATTCTTTTGGAATTGGATTTCTTGTTAGGTGTCGACGCTTTGGAAGACAACCCCGAGTACGACTACGCCTACGATGTCAAGAGCGAGCAGCAAGGCACTACCTTACTCCTTGAACATACTTGATCCTATTAATTGCGAATTATGTTGAAGTTATTTTGTCAATTGCATGCTTACTTTAAATTACAAGTATATTTGGGGTAGAATATTTAGTTACTACCTTGTGGTACACGAGTTATGGGAGACTCGTGCTCGTCTTCGCGCCGCGCAGGGGCATCTTCATCAATTCTTACAGACTGGTCTCGTGCCACGGAATGTGGTGTACAGACCCAATTCTACTACGCCCATCTCCAGGCCCTTTTTAATTCCCACGCGTGATGGGGGTGGAGGCCCAACACTTCAATTCTAGCCATGCGCGCATCAATTCAACAAGCGCAATGCATCTCCATGCGCAAGGATCATCAGGAGCACATACATCCTACTTGGGGTCTCCTCAACGTCTCGCTAGCTCCTTGGATCTTGAAGATACGGGATCGCTGGAATACCATCTTTTGGATGAATTTCCCCCAGGCTTCCTTAGGGATATTTGAGTTGCCTTAGCTGAATTAGTCATAACCCCTATGTAGGGGAGAACTATCATAATTCGAAGTCATGTAATAGACTCTGTCGTGTGACTTAGACTATGCTCTCTCGTTGTCATTTCAGAACTTTGTTGTTGCTCATGGATGTTGTTGGAGTTATGAACTTCTTCCATCTGATGTTTTGTGCTTATGCTGTTTGTTTCCTGTGTTGCATTCATGTGGATCTATACGAGTGTACTTGTTTCTTGCTGCTAACTTGGGGTTGGCAATAGGATGGTAGGAGCTACTACTCGATCACAAACTCAGCAAGGGATGAGGCCACACACCTCGGGCTCCCAAGCAGCCGAGGAGCATGCTCAGGGGGTTGCTCACGACAACCCGGAGTCGTCTCACAGTCAAAATCAACACCATCCTCATGCGGAGGCGGAACTTCCACCATCTCCTACCATGACTCAAGTGCTTGCCATGATTGAGCAGAATTGGCAGGATGAGACCTTGGTCTTGCAGCAGATTGCTCGCAATACTGCCGTGGCCCCGGGCCCTGTCCGAGGTGCCGGTGGGGGAGGGCATCATGTCGCAGGAGGACTTGGCGAGTTCCTTCTCATGCAGCCACCGTTATTCTCCCGTGCTGAGGACCCACTTGAAGCGGATGACTGGCTCGGACCATTGAGCGCAAGCTTACCATTGCCTAGTGTCCGGATCATGAGAAGGTCCTTTATGCTTCCCATCAGCTCGATGGAGCATCGTGCGCATGGTGGGACAGCTTCACCGCCATGCAACCTGCTCATCATGTTATCACGTGGGCGGAGTTTCGCACAACCTTCTGCGAGGCTCATGTTCCCACGGGTGTTATGGCCATCAAGAAGTGCGAATTCCTCGCACTGAAGCAAAGTGGCAAATCCGTTATGGAGTATCTTCACGAATTCAACTACTTGGCTCGTTACGCTCCAGATGACACCTCAACCGATGAGCGCAAACAAGAGCGCTTTATGGAGGGACTTTCCGAGGAGTTGCAGTTGGAGCTCGCTGCACATGAATTCTGCAATTTCCAACATTTGGTCAACAAGGCCATAGTGGTGGACGAGAAGCGGGGAAAACTGGAGGAGTCAAGCAAGCGCAAGCGAGCAGCTCAGATTTTAGCTAGCAACAGCTCGCAACCGCCACGCGCCACTCGTCCCCTGCCTTCCAATTATCAAGCTCCGACATCCCTGTCGGGACCCGATTTTGCAAATCCGGACCCTCTGTGTATTCAGCACTAGTCCAGGATCTCGCTAGTGCACACAGTCTCAACATTGGTAAATATCACATTCATACACATCGATAATTATAAAGTACTTTAATTAAAATAACCAAACTGGTCGCTCGACCTTATGGTCAAGTTACAAAAGTATGCCTCGCAGGGCTAAGACTTAATCAAATAAAATCTGCATTGAATATATAAAAGCTGGCGCCAACCAATATGCCACGAGGCAATCGATGGACTCGATCCCTAGTTAGACGGCTCTTCTTGAAACTCCTCCTCCAAAGCCGGTGTCGCCTCTTCTTCAACTGGTGTTGTTTTGTGGCAAGGGTGAGTACTTGGTACTCAGCAAGTCATGCACAGAATGCAAGCTAATATTCTACATGCATGGCTTAATACAAAGGAATAGCTCAAGGTATAATTGCAGTAAACAGCATTTGACAAGTATCATAAGTAGATTCGAAAGCAGTAAAAACAAGTATAATATCAATAACTTTTCCAGGAGTTAAATAAACATCTTTCCCATTCCTAGTCCACATTTCCATCAACATCATCTATTAACCAAACCAAACCTTCCAAGTCCAAGTTGTTTTCACGAAAGTCTAACCCTTGATTGTAATCCCCGAGCAATGTCCAATACCGCGGACACGGCTATTCGAATAGATTTTACACTCTGCAGAGGTTATGCACTTTACCCACAAGATACAGCCAAACGCCATAAGGACGAGTGATCGTAACAAAGTCTTTAGGAAACAGCTAACTACGCAAGTGAACCTTTCCGGTTTTAGCCATACACCATCCCTTCCCTTAACCAAGGCGAAGTATGGGACCAACATACCGTTGGACAGGTACCATGCCATTGCACTGGTACGCTCCCCTTTTAAGCTACACAAAGGTTGTAGTTGACACCCGAGGTATCACATGCAAGTTATTAGTAACTTACTCAACTAGGTCCGTCCCATTACGGACATGTGGTTGCACGATTAACTCAGTTCAAAGGCTTGCAAGGTTAAGTCCTTAGGTTGACCAGGGCAAGACTACCCGAAGAACCAAACCATCACTCCCGATGCCACAACTGGCCCACCCGATCATTTCTTGCCACATGCCGCGGTCCAAATCAAAACCCCAGTTGATTACCATGCACCACGTGCCATCAACATCACAACACATGATACCTTTTCCAAAACAGGTTCAATATATCATTAAGTCAATATTAACATTTGTTTTGTCCAAAATCATGTCATAAGCACGTAGCAGGTCTAAGCAATATACTACAACGATCTAAATTCCCATGTTGGCAATTTAATAATGTCCAACTTATTTAATCCTCAACTAGGGTGACAAGGGGTTCATGGCATTCAATTATCTATGTCAAGGTGGCATACAGCAACTAGGTAATTAACTAATCTCCCAAAATTAACTAAAGCATTTTATAATTGAACTAGCATGCAATAATTTAAATCAAACTAATTTCAAAATGGGATCAACATGGTCAAAGCACACCTTTCCTTCAAAAAGCACTTGATCTTGGTCCTGAGCTGGCTCCTGGGTCAACACTTCACCTTCGAAGCCTTGGGCGCCAGCGTCTACTAAATAGCAGCTTGCAAATAGCAATAAATAAATAAAACAGTAGACAAAAAGTGTCCAAACATCCAAATGAAGTCCATAAACAGAGAGAGCATAATTTTGTGAATTTTTAGGGATTTGAATTGGCGAAATCGGAGTTAAAACGCAAAAGTTACAAGCGTTTAAAGTTTAAATAATCAATTAAATAATATTACAGAGAAAAACTTTAGCCCAAAAATTAAATAAAATTTATCATTGGGTAGATCTCAATTTTATACAAATTTAGAAATTTGAATCACTCAAATCGGAGTTAAATTGCATAAGTTATAAGCGTTTGAAATTTGAAATCATATTTGAATTCATTAAACCGAATTAAATAAATTATTTCTTTTTCGGAAAAAGATTTATTGCGTCAGCAGTGACACGTGTCAGCATCTGATTGGTCGGCTGACGTCAGCCGGTCCACGGACTCGGCCCACGGCTCGGCTCGGTCCACCGTGGACTCGGCCCACGGCTCTACATGTCACGGACATGTTGGCCCGTCATGTCAGTCGGCCCGGGCTCACGCCAGCGCGGGCGCGACTGACACGAGTCCACGGTGGACCGAGCCAAGCTGTGGGCCAAGTCCGTGGACCGGCTGACGTCAGCCGACCAATCAGATGCTGACACGTGTCACTGCTGACGCAATAAATCTTTTTCCGAAAAAGAAATAATTTATTTAATTCGGTTTAATGAATTCAAATATGATTTCAAACTTCAAACGCTTATAACTTATGCAATTTAACTCCGATTTGAGTGATTCAAATTTCTAAATTTGTATAAAATTGAGATCTACCCAATGCTAAATTTTATTTAATTTTTGGGCCAAAGTTTTTCTCTGTAATATTATTTAATTGATTATTTAAACTTTAAACGCTTGTAACTTTTGCGTTTTAACTCCGATTTTGCCGTTTCAAATTCCTAAAAATTCACAAAATTATGCTCTCTTTGTTTATGGACTTCATTTGGATGTTTGGACACTTTTTGTCTACTGTTTTATTCATTTATTGCTATTTGCAAGCTGCTATTTGTAGACGCCGGCGCCCGAAGGCTTCGAAGGTGAAGTGTTGACCCAGGAGCCAGCTCAGGACCAAGATCAAGTGCTTTTTGAAGGCAAGTTGTTCTTTTACCATGTTGATCCCATTTTGAAATTAGTTTGATTTAAATTATTGAATGCTAGTTCAATTATAAAATGCTTTAATTAATTTTGGGAGATTAGTTAATTACCTAGTTGTTGTATGCCACCTTGAGATAGATAATTGAATGCCATAAACCCCTTGTCACTCTAGTTGAGGATTAAATAAGTTGGACATTATTAAATTGCCAACATGGGAATTTAGATCGTTGTAGTATATTGCTTAGACCTGCTACGTGCTTATGACATGATTTTGGACAAAACAAATGTTAATATTGACTTAATGATATATTGAACATGTTTTGGAAAAGGTATCATGTGTTGTGATGTTGATGGCACGTGGTGCATGGTAATCAACTGGGGTTTTGATTTGGACCAGGCATGTGGCAAGAAATGATCGGGTGGGCCAGTTGTGGCATCGGGAGTGATGGTTTGGTTCTTCGGGTAGTCTTGCCCTGGTCAACCTAAGGACTTAACCTTGCAAGCCTTTGAACTGAGTTAATCGTGCAACCACATATCCGTAATGGGACGGACCTAGTTGAGTAAGTTACTAATAACTTGCATGTGATACCTCGGGTGTCAACTACACCCTTTGTGTAGCTTGAAAGGGGAGCCGCATCAAAGGCAATGGCATGGTACTCGTCCAACGGTATGTCGGTCCCATACTTCGCCTTGGTTAAGGGAAGGGATGGTGTATGGCAAAAACAGGAAAGGTTCACTTGCGTAGTTAGCCGTTTCCGAAAGACTTTGTTACGATCACTCGTCCTTGTGGCGTTTGGCTGTATCTTGTGGGTAAAGTGCATAACCTCTGCAGAGTGTAAAATCTTCGAATAGCCGTGTCCGCGGTATTGGACATTGCTCGGGGATTACAATCAAGGGTTAGACTTTCGTGAAAACAACTTGGACTTGAAAGGTTTGGTTTGGTTAATAGATGATGTTGATGGAAATGTGGACTAGGAATGGGAAAGATGTTTATTTAACTCCTGGAAAAGTTATTGATATTATACTTGTTTTTACTGCTTTCGAATCTACTTATGATACTTGTCAAATATTGTTTACTGCAATCATACCTTGAGCTATTCCTTTGTATTAAGCCATGCATGTAGAATATTAGCTTGCATTCTGTGCATGACTTGCTGAGTACCAAGTACTCACCCTTGCCACAAAACAACACCAGTTGAAGAAGAGGCGACACCGGCTTTGGAGGAGGAGTTTCAAGAAGAGCCGTCTAACTAGGGATCGAGTCCAGTCAGTTGCCTGTGGCATATTGGTTGGCGCCACGCGTTTTCTTTATATATTCCGCTGCAGATTTTATTTGATTAGGTCTTAGCCCTGCGAGGCATACTTTTGTAACTTGACCATAAGGTCGAGCGACCAGTTTGGTTATTTTAATTAAAGTACTTTATAATTATCGATGTGTATGAATGTGATATTTACCAATGTTGAGACTGTGTGCACTAGCGAGATCCTGGACTAGTGCTGAATACACAGAGGGTCCGGATTTGCAAATTCGGGTCCCGACAATCCCAAGACCTCTGATACCTGTTGCGCATCCACCGCAGCAAAAATTTTCGCCAAACGTCGGTGGGAATCAGCGAGGAGGTAACACTCAAGGCCGCCCAGTTCTAGTGTGCTACCAATGCAAGAAGCCGGGGCACTTTGCGCGCCAATGTCCGCAAAGGAACCCAGCAATGTCAGGGGCTCGAACGCCGAATGCAGCCGGAGCCGCACCACCACCACTGCCACGGCCAGCTCCACCGAGAGCCACGCCGGCACAACCATGCGGTCGCATCAGCCACGTCACCGCCGAAGAAGCTTAGGATGCGCCGGATGTGGTGTTGGGTACGCTTCTTGTCAACTCCTACCCAGCTACTGCATTATTTGATTCCGGAGCATCGCACTCATTTATCTGAGGGGGGTTTGCTACTCATAATGGGTTTTCTATCCAACCATTGCATCCGCCTCTTCTCATTAGAACGCCAGGATCGGAGTTGAGAACCGATCAAATTTGTCGAGGAATTGGCATAGAAGTCAATGGGGTAGAACTTCTGGCTGACTTGATCCTGATCGATACAAAGGGAATTGAAGTTATTCTTGGGATGGACTGGTTGTCCAAGCATCAAGGATACATCGACTGTGCACAAAAATCCATCTCCCTCACCAGTGCAAGTGGCGAGCAAGTTGTCCTTGCATCTAGTTTTGGTTTTACTCATCTCTATGCCTTGAGGGATGAGCCGTTTCTCGGGATTAGTGATGTACCAGTGGTACGTGACTACCCGGATATCTTTCCAGAAGAATTACCGGGGATGCCGCCATACCGGGAGGTGGAATTCGTCATTGAATTACTGCTCGGAATAGCCCCGATATTCAAGCGTCCATATCGGATGCCTCCAAATGAGTTGATTGAATTTAAGAAACAACTCGCGGAGTAGCAAGATAAGGGCTTCATTCGACCGAGCTCCTCACCCTAGGGATGCCCGGTGCTGTTTGTGAAGAAGAAGGACAACAGTTTACGGATGTGTGTTGATTACCGTCCGTTGAATGAGGTAACGGTCAAGAACAAGTATCCACTTCCACGGATTGATGATTTGTTCGATCAAATGACCGGAGCCCGTGTATTCTCCAAAATTGATTTGAGGTCGAGCTATCATCAAATCAAAATCAGGGAGGGAGACATTTCGAAGACGGCATTCTCTACTCGTTATGGCCTATATGAGTATACTGCCATGTCTTTCGGTTTAACCAATGCACCGGCCTACTTCATGAGTCTAATGAATTCAATTTTCATGGAGTACCTCAACAAATTCGTTGTCATCTTCATTGACGACATTCTCATCTACTCCAAATCTAAAGAGGAACATGAAGAACACCTTCAAGTAGTCCTGGAGAAACTGCGAGAACACCGACTTTATGCAAAATTCAGCAAGTGTGAATTTTGGCTAAAGGAAGTTACCTTCCTAGGCCATGTGCTGTTGGAAGGCGGAGTTGCAGTTGACCCGAGCAAAGTACAATCAGTACTTAATTGGGAATAGCCCAAGACCATCACAGAAGTTCGGAGTTTTCTCGGACTCGCGGGATACTACCGCCGGTTTGTGGAGAACTTCTCCAAGATCGCGAAGCCACTAACTGAACTATTGAAGAAGGAGAAGAAGTTTTCATGGTCAGCAGAGTGTGAAGCAAGTTTCCAATTGCTGAAGGTTCTCTTAACTCTTTTGATCTTGAAATCTTGCCGGATATTCACAAGGCCTTCGACATATATTGCGATGCATCACGCCTCGGACTCGGTTGCGTACTTATGCAAGGAGGCCGAGTGGTGGCATATGCATCTAGGCAATTGAGGCCACATGAGATGAATTATCCAACCCATGACTTAGAGCTAGCAGCTGTGGTGCATGCTCTAAAAATTTGGAGACATTACCTCATCGGTAATCGTTGCTAATTCTACACTGATCACAAGAGCCTGAAATACATTTTCACTCAAGCCGATCTGAACTTGCGACAAAGAAGGTGGCTCGAATTGATCAAAGACTATGATATGGGACTCCATTATCATCCTGGAAAAGCCAATGTTGTTGCCGATGCCTTGAGTCGGAAGTCACAATGCAATTGTATTTCGGCAGAACCGGAATCGGAAGCTATTTGCGTTGAATTCCGAAGACTCGGAGTAGAAGTGGTCAATCAGGGATTCCTTGCTGCCCTTGAGATTAAATCTGACCTCTTGGATCAGATCAAAGCAGCCCAAAAGAAAGGCAAGAGCATAACACTTATCCGAGCCAACATCGAGCAAGGCAAAGCTAATTGCTTTAATGAAGACCCCCAAGGTGTTTTATGGTTTGACACCCGTTTGGTAGTGCCGAATTGCAAGGAGTTGAAGCAATCCATTCTCAATGAAGCTCATAACTCCTCATTCTCTATTCATCCCGGGAGTACAAAGATGTACCAAGATCTTAAGCTGAGACTTTGGTGGACCCGGATGAAGCGAGAAATCGCCCGGTATATCGCCGAGTGTGACGTATGCCGATGGGTGAAAGCCGACCATTTGCGTTCAACCGGAACACTCCAGCCACTACCAATTCCCTTGTGGAAATGGGAGGAGATCGGCATGGATTTCATCACTGGATTGCCCAGGACGCAAAAGGGTTTCGACTCTATTTGGGTAATCGTTGACCGGTTGACAAAAACTGCTCACTTTCTTCCCGTCAGGGTTACCGATACGGTAAGCAAGTTGGCAGAGCTGTATCTCTCTCGAATCGTATCTCTGCATGGTGTTCCCAAAAGAATTGTCTCAGATCGATGTACCTAGTTTACCTCACGTTTTTAGCAATGTCTTCACAAGGCCATGGGGACTCAACTCTCGTTCAGCACCGCCTATCATCCTCAAACTGATGGACAAACTGAAAGAGTGAATCAAATCCTTGAGGACTTGCTTAGAGCTTGTGCTCTTACATACGGCAAGGATTGGGAGAAGTGCTTGCCATTCGCGGAGTTTTCCTACAACAATAGCTATCAAACTAGTCTTCAAATGTCGCCATTTGAAGCTCTTTATGGAAAATCTTGTAGGACTCCACTCAATTGGTCTGAATCTGGAGAAAGACCCATCTTTGGCCTGGACTTGGTCACCGAAGCAGAAGAGCGAGTCCGGATAATCCGAGAACAATTGCGGATAGCACAGTCTCGTCAAAAGAGCTATGATGATCGCTGTCGTCATGCATTAACCTTTGAGGTGGATAATCACGTCTATCTCAAGGTTTCTCCAAGGAAGGGTATCCATCATTTCCACGTGAAAGGGAAGATAGCACCTCGCTACATCGGACCCTTCCGAATCGTAGCAAAGCGAGGAGCTGTGGCATATCAATTGGAACTTCCACATTCCCTCTCCGAGGTACATGATATCTTTCACGTCTCTCAATTGAAGAAATGCCTCCGTGTTCCAACCGAGGCTACGAAGTTGGACACTCTCGAATTGCAACCCGATTTGTCATACAAGGAATACCCAGTTTGCATTATTGATGAACGAGAACGTGTCACTCGGAATCACACAATCAAATTCTTCAAAGTTCAGTGGAGTAACCATACTCCTGACGAGGCTACATGGGAGCTTGAAGATCACCTTCGAGCTGAGTGCCCTCATCTCTTCACCGACCTAACTCAATCTCGAGGTCGAGATTCTCTTTAAGGGGGGGTAGGTTTGTAACAGCCCCAAATTTAATTACGAGTAGTATTGTGCATGTCATGCTCATATCATTCATATTAGTGGCACAATTTACACTTAATTAAGGCTATATAAATGTTAACATCAATTTAGTTAAATGAGTATGAATTTATAATGTCCATGGCCCCCTTTTTAAAGTTGCTACCCATTTATACCCAAACTTCATCCACCTTAGTCAATGACAAGTGGACCCCGAATGTAAGTGGGAGAATAAAATTCTGCACACCTAACCTACTTTTTCCACCTTACTTACTCCATACCCACTCCCTTACCTCTCTATGTCATGTGGGACCAAGCCCCACATGTAAGGGGTGCAGTGGACCACTATATAACCCCCCCCCCCTCACCTTGGTTTCTCCTCCCCCACACTCCCATTTTCTGCTCACCCCATTTCTGAAAATAGCAAGGAGAGCAAGCAAGAACACTCCTCCTTCACTTCCCAATTTCACCCCACACAATCCATCCAAAAACTGAGATTGAGCTTGTGCATGCAACACCATTGTGATCCTTAGATCAAGGGCTTCAAATCCATCCAAGTGGATTTTGAATGTGCCAAGTTTTGGGTGAGTTCTAATCCTTCCTTTACTCTCCCTTTTTCTTAAATTTTGTATGTGGAGCTCATCCATCTTCCCTTCCATGAAAATCATCTCCCCGTCGATGAGCGGGTCGTGCATGTAGTGTTGCAAGCTTGAGGAGGAGGAGTTGACGTTGCTACAAGCTCAAGAGGAGGAGGCCTTGCTTCTACAAGCGAGGAGGAGTTGACACCAGGAGAAACGACGAAAATCACCATCTCAACGTCATTCTTGATCTCTTCATCGAACCAACCTTCCATCAAAGTGCAAGAGTATCCCCATAGTGGTAAGGTTATACCCTAGTTGTCATTTTCGAAGTATAGGAGCACATGCACCATACCCATTTTTCAGACAGAGCAGTCAACCCGGATACTCCGGGGTTTTAGTCCGGACACTCCGGATTCGTTAGGGCATACGAGTAAACTAGGACCGAGCAACTCGGTCCGGAGGGTCCGGGAAGTTATGCGGACACTCCGAACGGGTTGGAAACATTGAAACCGAGAGTGCCAACCCGGACACTCCGGGTCATGTCCGGACACTCCGGACGTGTCAGGCGAAACCAGAAGAAGTAACAGAGAGGCCCAACCCGGATACACCGGGGTCTAAACCCGGATAGTCCGGTGTACCCGGACACTCCGGATACATAACACGGATACTCCGGTTTAGTTAGCATTCGAGTAACCGAGTAGGTCAACCCGGATACTCCGGGTTAGAACCCGGATACTCCGGGTTAGAACCCGGATACTCCGGATGTACAGGGATGAATTTCTTCTCATGTACATGATAGGATTAGGAATATAACCATGATGCATTTCATGCATGATTGTGCATGCTCTTGTGTTGTTTATTATTGGTCTCTTGATTTGTATTCTTTTGGAATAGGATTTCTCGTTAGGTGTCGACGCTTCGGAAGACAACCCCGAGTACGACTACGCCTACGACATCAAGAGCGAGCAGCAAGGCACTACCTTACTCCTTGACATACTTGATCCTATGAATTGCGAATTATGTCGAAGTTATTTTGTCAATTGCATGCTTACTTTCAATTACAAGTATATTTGGGGTAGAATATTTAGTTACTACCTTGTTGACATGTTATCTTATTACCCCATTCCTTTTGTATACCATTGTCGCCCTAGGTGGTTGGCTTATTATTATATAAGGGTTCGTATGAGTTGTTTAGCCATGCTTAGAACATCGTTAGGAACCACGATAGATGGACTTAGTCCATCGGTCGCGATGATCAAAGCTGATTATGATAATGATGGTTCAATTGTGGTTATTACGTAGCGATGATGGTTAAGGATCTTAAGGATCAAATCCTGGTGACGTCTCCTGAAGTAACTGTCGTGCGAACCACACGCCGTTTATGGGGCCGGCTTAGCCAAGTACTTGTGTATGACTACGGCATGTAAACCATGTGCACTCGGAATTCCTTGAACTTTGGAGAGTGTCAAGGAATGTCTGCGGGATCTCCTCGAACTTTGTGGAGTTAGGGATGTTCAATAACGGGTGTACTCCTTGATCCACATACACAGGGCACTGGGAACGCGGGATCGAGGGTCACAGTCACCCGGGTGGTTTAGATGCACTACCATGCATGCTGGAAAATGGTTTTGTCACGTTTACCTCGGCCGGCAAGTGTGCTCATAGCTTGGCTTACGAGTGTGGCGTGTCGTGTGGGTAAAGTCGTACCTCTGTAGAGTTTAAACTATTCGGATAGCCGCGTCCATGGTTAAGGACGATCACTTAAGTTGTCAGTCACTGGGCGAGTGTTAAGGACCGGGTAAGAATGGATGGTTTGGGAAAACCAAGTCTCATGAGTATTGGAGTACTCATGAGGAGAACTTCGCGAGTATTGGAGTACTCGTGGAAGGAACTTCACGGATATTGGAGTATCTGTGGGCGTAAGCGAACATGAGCGTCAAACTCATGGTTTGGAGAATGATTGAAGGCATGAGATGAAGATGATTATGATGATGTTATATTATGTATTAGACTTTGTAAATGTTTAGCAAACCACAATTTCAATCTATACGTGTCTATGTTTTTACTCCAGATATTGCTTTATGCTGAAATTAAACTGGTGCCTTTCTTGTGAAGAAGCCACCACATGTAGTTAGAACTTAGCATACCACTTATACTATTGTGCGAGTACACTCTTTGTACTCAAACGGATTGTCCACTTGCTGCAGGTGAGGATGAGGCACTGCCCGGAGACCTTTATCAGGCAGATTTCGATGATGCTAACGCTTAGGGGCACGTTCTTACTTCCAGTCGGTTGCCTGAGGGTCTATGGCATACTACGCTGGCCTTTTGTCGTTTATTTATCTTTTCCGCTGCTACTTTGATGTAAAACTACTATGTATGTCGTTTTGGACAACAGTCCTGCTGTTGTATGTAAATATGCTTATGCTTCCGTTAATTGTGTATGAGTTGTGATACAAACTGCTATGTATTGTCGCGCGTGTTGGTGAACTTTCCTGGGACCAACACGTGCATAATTGCGGGACCAACACGTGCATAATTGTGTGGTGCAATGGGGTGGATCAGTGGAGTCCCGGGGACAGTTCCCCACAAATTTATTTATTTTTCTATTGAAAATTTGGATTTATGGCGTCAGCATGACGTCAGCACGGTATTTGAATTTCCACCGAATTATTTTTCTATTGAAAAATTGAATTATTGCGTCATCATGACGTCAGCGGGTCCATGGACTAGGTCCACGGTTCGGGTTCGGTTCACCGTGGATTCGATCCACGGGCACGTGTCTCACTGACATGTGGGACCCCTCGGGTGATGTCAGCACTAACGTCACCGCGCCTCAGCCAAACGGTACTGACACGCGGGCCCCACCGTGACGTCAGCGTGACGTCACAGATAACGTCATGGAGCCGTTGGCCAGCCGCTGACACGCGGGCCCCACGCTGACGCCGGCCATCGCACCGACCGCGCCCGATTCGGCTCCAAGACCGCGTGGCTTGATCTGGGTCGTTGATTTGAAAATCAACTGTCCAGATTAGATCTACTTCCGCACGTTGCAGTGCAACGCGGTTAATCTATGCCGTTCGATTTGGATCGGACGGTCCAGATTCGATAGGCAGATTCGATCGGGTTTCACCTCACCGTGGGGTGGCGTGGAATGACCCGGATGGCGACACGTGGCACGTTGTACGCCGTTCGATTTCGATCGAACGATTGGGATTGCATCTAATGCCTCAACGTGGGTTAACCCTAACCGTACGATCTAGATCTAATCTAGGCACGGTGCAGTTCACAACCACATGGCTTAATCTAAGCCATTGGATTTAGATCCAACGGTTGGGATTAGATGTAAAAACCGAAACGTGAAATGTAACGGGGTGACGTGGACTCACCGTAGCCGTCCGATGAAGATCTAACGGCTGACGGAGCTCGCGAGGTCAGCGATGGTACGGCGGGGCTGAGGCTACCGGAGACGAAGACGACAACGCGGGGAATGGCGTTGCGGGCGCGCTCCGGCGAAGTGGATGGGGCGCTCAGGAGCGGCTCGTCCTTGCTGTTCCAGATCTGGGCACGCTCACAGCGGAGGACGACGGACGCGGCGGGAAACGGCGAAGAACCGCGGCTCCTGCGGGTGAACGGCGGCGGCTCGACCTTGACGGATTGGGGCTACGGATGTGCACGGAAGAGAGCTTCAAGGCTGGGGTGGCAGCGCAATAAATAGGGGTTTCGGTGTACGTGAAAATCGCAGAAAACGAGGCCCACTTGGCCGCGGCGGCGGAGTCCGACGGCGACACGGAGAGGGTGACGTGGACGCACGCGGGCCGTCCACATGGCACGATCAACGGCATAGATTGCACGGGTGCGGACGGGTTTGGCTCGCGTCGCACGTGGGCGACGTGGCGCAATCGCGTCCGTTGGATCTCGATTCAACGGTCGCACGGGTTAGGGTTGCGTCGGGATTGGGTCGGACTCGAACTCGAGTCTTACTCGGGTTCGGTAGATGGAACAGTACAAACCCACTCGGCATTTTCCAGTGATTTAATATTCAAATTATTCAGGAAAAATAGCAAAATAATCAGAAAAATTCCAGAAAAATGTAAAATTACTGTAGAAAGGTATTAATTTCTACTAATTAACAAAATTTGTTGCAATCAATTCGGACTTAAAACGAATTTGTAGCGAAAAAGACAAAATGCGCAATTTGGAGAAAAATGAATTACGTAACTCTTTTTGCATGGCACTATTCACTGCGTATATGTGTATACTCCTTGGTTGCATATGAGTTTGGTTTGGGCATTTGCTACGTGAGAAAAAATAACAGAGACCGGCCAGACGACCAGGCGGACGAGCGCGGCCTTGATCGGCGACGGCGGGCGGCGAACGCAACGATCGGCCAAATCAGTCGGCAGCGACGGCGAATATGGCGAGCAAGCGGCTACGACGACGGCGCGCTTGTGCATGCAGAATAAAATGGAACTGTTCATGCCATCAAGGTGTATTCAACAGCCGCTGATGCCAATTACAGTATGATACTGAGATTACAGTATATATATATGCATGCATATAGAAAATTGTACTAGCGAATCAGCCGAATATAACCGCAGGTATACATATATACATATACACGTACGGCTACGCTAGCAAATATACGTGCAAACGCATACATCGATTATATATATGTATTTATACATGCACAAATACATAGATGAGATAAACCGATCGATAAAGGTAGCGCGCACGAAAGAAAAGAAAACAGGTATACCGTCCGGCGCAGGGGATGCGAGATCGGAGAGTGCATTGACGGCGGCGGCGACACTAACGACAACGGCAACGGCGACGTACACGGCGGCGATGACAACGGCAGTGAAGGCGGCGATGGCGACGACGACGTAAATGACGGCGGCGACGTAGACGATGGCGGCGGTGGTGACGACAGCAACAACGATGGCGGCGGCAGTGGTGACCGGAACGGTGAGTGCAGCCAAACCAGGAAAAAGGGAGACAGAGCAACGTGAAAAGGTGAGGAGAGAATGGAAAATAGATGAAGGTGTTGACGTGAAGATTAAATGGAATCAACTGGGAATGGAGAAACGTACAGGAAGAAGCAGAGAAATGGTACCGGCTGGAAAGTTTGGAAACGGCTCAAGAGAAAAGACTTCATGCGTCCCTTGCCTAATGTATGCATACACACACATGTGAAGGCAACGGCTGGAGAGCAAAACGTGAATTACGAAATGAAGTGCATGGAAGGTAAAACATCTGGAGTGCATGGAGTGCATGAAATGCATGGAAATGGAGCGACTGGAGAGAAATGGAACCCATTCAAGCGTCATTAAACAAAATGGGAACGGCTGAACGTGCTGGTTTGCTAGTAATGAAGGTGTGCGTGTGGAGACATTTCCAATGGAGATGAAACGGCTGAGAACTGGAAATGACTGAGAGTTTGAACCAACTAGTAAAGGCTGGAATACCCAATGCCCATGGGTCATGCATGATATACTAGTGACCACGTTACTATTAAATCGTGCATGCACCATGACATTACTAGTCTACGTGCAGAGGCTAACGGAGAAACGGCTGCTAGTAAAGGCAGTGTAAGGACAGGGGTAACGGTTGGAAAGGAATCGACTGGGCACATGGAAACGCAGAATAGGTAGACAATCAATCATCTCGAAGGTATATACGTATATACGTTCCAAAACATGTTGAGAGCAAAAAAACCGGAGAGGTTCCAAAATCTGAAAAAAAAACCTCTAAAATACTAGGAACTACTGGGAACCTAATGAAGTTGGTTTCGTGATTTTTCGACGTGTAGATTTTTCGTTAAAAATCTCTTAGTGAAACAGACACCTGTACCGATTTTTGTAAAATTAACGATTTACGTTATATAATATGTTTTTTGAAAATATTTGAAAGCGAACACTCTCGTCTACCCATTACCTTTATTTTAAACAAAATTTTAGATTTTATGCTTATGCAAAAATGCGTTATCTTTATTTAATACGATTAGCCCAACAACTTAAATACAAATGACTCACGAGAATTCCAAGTAAATTCGGAAAATTACAAATAATCCCAAAAACACACTAAATATATTAGAGGCAAATTTTGGGATGTTACAAAAACCACCTTAGGGTGTAAATTAATCTGACTTTGTAAGTTTAGGGCTTAAATATCCGGTTTTATAGTTAAAGGTGTTAAATGAACATTTTGGAAAGTTAAGATATTTAAAATGAACTTATTAAAAAGATTAATATCCTACATTATAAACTAATTAAGTAGCCGACTATCGGGTATTGTCCATGCCTGATCGATCACGACATAATAAAGTACACGGCACTGTCGCATCATGACACATATCATGCTGATGCCGAAAGTGATAGCCCTGTTTCTTGCTGTCAAATTTAGCTGTACTGAACGCAAGTGGCCTCCAAGCCCATTCGTACTACTTACCCATTTGCTTATGCCCGAGTATCTTGATCACGCAAGCTGAGCATATTTTGTCATCGACTAGAAGGTTAATTGTTTTAATTAGTTTTGTGGATTCAAGTCAGTGACCAACCAGACTATAACCGTGCCTATTGGATGCATGCATGCTTATATGAATGCGATAGGAAGGGAGGCCGTATCTTTAGTAGTTTGTAGGATCTCTTCTCTCTCACCTGATAGGCTAGAAGCTAGGGCATTTGAATCACAAACATAATCACCATTGTGTTTTTGTTGACATTGTTGTTTCCACGCGCGTGTACCTCAAGGTCCATAAAATAAAGATACTTGGATATATATTTCAATTGCATGTTGGGGGCAAGCAATGTACGTGCCCTTGTGCTTCAGTGGTTGGATGCACATTAATACATTATGCTACTGCAAATCGGCGGAGCCCACACAGGTTTTACGTGCCCCTTCGAGTGAAAGTGAAAGGAGCAATGTAAAGATCTTCTCGGGTGGAACACAAATTTCGCGGAATCAAAAGGCTAGATAGGTTTACGTGAGATTCTTTGTTTTCCAAATAAGTCCTAAACAAGTTCTAATTATCTTGACTTGCAGCATATCTGAGCTATTCTATAGAAGTATATTTGTTTTGGATAGGTTAAAGCCAGTTTTTTTTTTCTTAAGCAGCTTAACATCAATCCGCTTTTAAACCAAGCCAACATGTTTGGTATTATGCCTTTTTCTTGTGTTGTCTTATTGTGTTCGATAATGAATGTCTAAAATACCCACTGCTACATAAATGATTACTAGTTACATGCCCGTGCATTGCTACGAAAAACAAAATTGATAACGAAAAATAAAGATTAAAAAATAAAAAAATTATTTCACAAGATCAAACATCTATCTTTAACGCCTGCTTTCTTGTAAAGCTGGCTAATTAAAGCAACGCTTCGTTTTTTGCGTAGGGCAATTAAGCAGGGCAATTAAGTAGGGCAATTAAGCAGGGCAATTAATGACGTGGGTAGAACTCACCAACTGTTGCTTTATAATAGTAGAGATACTCTAGTAGATGAGACATTTTACCATCCTTGTGAGGTATCAAGCTATATATAACCAGTATCAGGAAGTACGTACCAAAAATTTAAAAGCTGAAGATACAAGAATTTATGGATAATTTGATGGTACCTCCTAAGTATGGTAAAAACTCTACTATTAGATATGTGAGATATTTTATCATCTTTATGAGGTACTAAAATTTACATTGAGCTTGTCAAAAAATGATAAAAAGTCTCTAGTTATATAGAGGGTATTGAGATCCTCTGCAGTCACCTTATTTGACTTTGGGTCATTGAAACGGTAGGATCCACACGCGGTAGGCCCCACGTGCAGTGATCCAAAGTCAGAGAAGGTGACTGCAGAGGATACGCTCCCATATAGAGAAGCACTAGTTATATGCCCGTGCGTTGCTACGAAAAACAAAATTGATAATGAAAAATAAAGATTAAAAAATAAAAAAAATTATTTCACAAAATCAAACATCTATCTTTAACGCTTCGTTTCTTGCGAAAGCTGGCTAATTAAAGCAACGCTTCGTTTCTTGCGTAGGGTAATTAAGCAGTGCAATTAAGTAGGGCAATTAAACAGGGCAATTAAGTAGGGCAATTAAACAGGGAAATTAATTAATAGCGTGGGAAGAACGGACCACTGCCACCAAGTGCTGCTTTAGAATAGTAGAGATATTACTTCTCATTAAAGACAGTTTTCAAAATCCATCTGTGTTAAATATAATCACAGACGGTTTCAGAAAAAACTATCTGTAATGAGTCTATATCACAAACGGTTTTAGCCAAAAAACCATCTGTGATCACTACAGGAAACATATATATTTACGTCGGCTAACTATATATACGTCGGCTTAAGAAAAGCCGATGTAAACATGACCGTATTTACGTCGGCCACATGAAACCGATGTAAAAACTTGTATTTACGTCGGCTAAACCGACGTAAATCTTTATTTCATTATTTACGTCGACCACTTTTCCTATTTTCGTCGGCCTGGCCGACGTAAATAGGACGTGATCCCGCGCCAACGAAATTGAAAATTTGAGGTTGCTATTTACATCGACCAGGCGGCGTGGCGCATATTTACGACTTAAGCGAAAAAAAAGCTGAGCTATTTTCGTCGGCTAGTAGCCGACGTAAAGCTGCGTATTAGCTACCCAGCTAGTCATTTCTTGCTACCCAGCTGGTCATTTCTTCCTAACTAGCTGCAGCTCCATTCCCGTCACTCGGGTCCTTCGATCTTCACCGCCCCGCAACGCCGGCCCGTGCCCTACCCCGCTGCGCCGCCCCAGCGCTCCAGTCCACCCCTCATCCCAGCCGAACGCGACTAGACGCCTCCCGAGTCCCGACTCCCCTAGGGCATCTCGTCTCGTCTCGTCTCCCACCTAGAGCCCTCCGGCCGGATTGGCGAAATCGCCTCTGCCTCCCGCGCGCGCCCACCCCGAGCTCGTCTGCGCCGCCTTCGCTGGACAAGAGCAGCAGCGCACTGGGTTCTCGTGACTGGCTAGCAGCAACCTAGGGCTTCCGTTCGGGTATGGCTCTATGAACCTTTCTCTACTTCATTGTCTCAGGCTAGATATGCTACTTTTTCTTGTATTTTGCTGGATTTCCATCTGTGATTGAGATAGCAGAAAGGGAGTGTAGAAAATTTGAGAAACCTTATTCCTAGAGCAATTTGTTATCCTATATGAATAGTAGAATCAGCTGGTTGCGGAAACCCTCCTTTGCTTGTGCTCACGATAGATTTATTGTGGTCTGTGTGACTATGTCCTAGCTCTAGCTGAGGGGATTACGTTTTTTAGCAATTGCAGTGCAGCTTCTAATACGTGAAAATGGAAATCACTAGTGCTAAAACTCGAATTTGTGCAACTGTTATTATACAAGTGTCATGTCCCCTTGCCACCCATGAGGATTGGAGGCGTGAGATCGAAGAACAGGTAAGAACTTGCAGAGGAAGCAGAAGAAAGTTAAAAGGGGAACGAGTTTTCTATTTCATTTCTTTTTCCTTTGGTTTGGTACCACAGACTCCCTTTTAAAGCATTCCCTTCCCCTACTGCCATATGGGACCCACAGGCGTTACATTACTGCCCCCACGAAAACTTGCTTGTCCCCAAGCACATGTACTATGTCCCCAAGCAATAGCATAGCCTAATATTGACTCCCAAAAATTCCGGGGTCCCATTGCACATGTACTATGTTTCCAGCAACCGAACTGACTGATTCAGATCCAGGCAAGTCTTCCTGCTGATATGGCCGATATGATGTTGACATTCCAACAGCCATCCTTGAGGGATCAGGGGATCTGAATTGGAAGTAGAAATGAGCCAAGTAGCTGCCCATAGCACTCGGTTTAACACCAGCTATTCTAACCTCCAGTATATGCCCCCCTTCAGTGGGTAACCATTCATGTGAGTGATCGCCACAACGTCAAAATAAGGATCAGCAAACCTGACCAACCCAAATCCATTACTCAAGCCAGTCATCTGTAGTGTTGGAGCATTTGCGGTCGCATCATATTCTGCTGGGAGACCTGCTACTCTCACAAATAGGGTGCTTCCTCCAATCTGGTAACCATCCATACGATCAATTGCAGCAGCAGCAGCAACAGCAGAGGGATTGTCATACCTAACCATGCCATACCCCTGAAATTTAAACATTCTAGCTTGAACAATTTGTCCACATAAGCAGAAAAGCTCAACGAGCTGATCGCAAGTTACAATTAATGGAACCCTGCCGACATACACATTGGCCATGTCAATTTCTTTCAAAGGCTTGCCAACTGACTGTGATGAAGTATGCTCTGCTGCATTGGTTGGACAAGGCTCTGATCTCTTGACTACTAGCCTCTTCCCTTCAAGGGCCATCACTATCTTTCCTTGAGCAAAACCTAACAGCTTTGTTAGTAGTAGGGAATATCCATTTGGAGTGATGCAGCAACCACCAGGAGGATCACCCAGTGCTGCATCAAACCCAGCAGACTCCAATATTATATCAGGATCAAATGTTTCAGCGACAGGAAGCAGTACATGGTCCCATGCAGCAATATAATCTGCATCGCCACATTTTCCATGCTCCCAGGGCACATTAATGTTGTACCCTTTTCCAGCTTCTTCCCCAATGAAACAGTTAGATGCATCCCCTTTTGCAGGATAAAAGCTTCCATAATCAAATCTGTGAAGCATCTCCTTTAAGAGATAATTAGCTGCTATTGCCACCTTGCTGAAGAGGCAAAAGCCCATTGCCTCAGTATGTTCTGCATGGTGAACTGAAGGTCTGACTAGAGCAATAGAAGAACTTAACTCACCAACAACAAATTTCATTGCCTTGATTGAACTAAACACTGGAAGAAAGGGTGGAACACCCGGATCCAAAGGCCTTTTAAGAGGAAAGTTTCCCAGTACCTTGATGAGGACTCTAATAATTGATTCAAGCATCTGAGTAGCAGTAACAATGGGTTTGCCAGCAAGGTTGCACTTGTATATCATCATCTTCGGTGCAAGGAATATCTTCTCAACTGGAATCTCCATTCCAAGATCACCTCTAGCAATCATCAAAGCATCAGTTTCCTTCAAGATCTCGTCGAAGTTTACATGCTGCCCCTTCTCCTCAACACCATCTTTGCTACTTACCATATCAATCTCATGATAAGTAGGGTATGTATCAAGCTCTGCTAGGTCAATTTGAGATGGCATGAGAGTGATACCATTTATATGACTCACATTTTCTGATATACCATCTCCTGTTGTCACTTCAGAGGAACAAACATTATTTGTAGGGTTAGGAGCACTACCAGCAGACATGAATTCAGTACCTACATCACGTCCATTACTTGATACAGCCTGGATGATGACCCCCTTTGCATCAGGACAATGCTGTCCTTCCTCAAGGTCCATCTGTTTGGGAATTGTCAGTTGATCTGTTGCCATAGAAGTCGAGTCAGGTTGCTGCTGGTTTTTGACAATTTCTGAAGCCTCCAAAATGCAACTACCGGTAGCAACTTCAAATAAATCATCATCAATGGTAAAATCTGCACAAACAAGCTTCTCAGTACACGACTCCTCATTCGTTTCCATTGCAGATAAATCACCAGTAGCACTATAGAACGGCCAGAATGATTCTTCCTCAGCACCTGCAGCACTTAAATCATTGACACTGAGTCCATCAGAATATACTTCATCAAGTGTCAAATATTCAACCCCTGGGCCTTCTTGTAACGGATGTGGTTCCACTGCTAGTCGCGCGACCACCTGCGTTGTGGCTTCCAATTGCTTGACCAGGCGTTGCTGATCCTTGGCGTTTTGCTCTACTGTCCTCGTCGTGAATTCCATTTGAGCCACCAATTGTTGCTGCTTGGCGTCTATGGATTCAACCCGCACAAACAACAGATCGAGTCTCTTCTTGATTAAGGCCAGTTTCTCATCCTGCTCCTTGTCACGCTCGTTGTAGATCTGCTGCATGTTGCCTTCCTCTCTGGTGTTGATGCGAGGCTCGGCACCGGCTCCTCCGCCTTCAGCACCCTCCACGGCCCGGGGTGGTGAGGCCGCCGGAGACCAAAGAGGCGATGGAGACGAGCGTGTCTCCCGGGCGAGACGAGCGGCCGGGAAGCGGCCCTGCGGATCGCGTCGGGCCGAGCAGGCACAGGAGACGGGCACGCGGAGCGGAAGACCCACGGAAAGGCTGCAGTCGGCGGGGATGGCGAGCGGGTCGGCAGCGAAGAGAATGATCCCAGGGTGGTCGGCAACGGCGCCATCGCGGAGGAATGGGAGACGCAGCGCAGATCCGTAGGACGGCGGCGATGATGCCCGTATTCAGCGCTGTTTTGCTTCAGCCGAAGAAGAAGCTCTCCGATTCTAGGGATTTTACAGGGAACCCACAAGCAGACTCTGGTTTCCCCAACCTTCCTCGGGTCGCCTCGCGCAATCGGATCGGATCGTCCTTGCTCTGATACCAACTGTCATGTCCCCTTGCCACCCATGAGGATTGGAGGCGTGAGATCGAAGAACAGGTAAGAACTTGCAGAGGAAGCAGAAGAAAGTTAAAAGGGGAACGAGTTTTCTATTTCATTTCTTTTTCCTTTGGTTTGGTACCACAGACTCCCTTTTAAAGCATTCCCTTCCCCTACTGCCATATGGGACCCACAGGCATTACAACAAGGTTTAGTTCTCCCCGATTCCTATGTATCAGAAACTTCAAGTGACATAGTTTTGTTCATATAAAACATCAAGGAAAAGGAATAGCTCCACGCTTCTTAAAGAAATGAAAAGAAAAGGACAAATTCCTTAGCAGATGCTACGGCTTTAACGTGCTGCGTGCTTCGGTTTCTCCAATCATAATGCTGCAACCCGTAACCATTATCACATCCACGCGCACATGGTTGAAGATGCCGAAGTTCATTAGCTACAGGACAGAAACCATTCTATGATATGACAAATCAATTCCCTATTTGAAAGTCTGCTGTGAACCGAAGTGTACTATCATAATCAACTCCCTAATGTCTTTCAAGTTTCATGCTTTATGTACTACATCTTCGTATTTATAGAAGTTTATAAAGATAAATCAGGCAATGTATGAGTAACTATCAACTGGATTGCAGGCATCTCATCAGCTATTTTTTTCGAGTGAAGAATAGTTGTTGGCTTGCAGCACCAAAAATATAGGACAGTGGAAAGGCAAAAGAAAGAACTGATAAAGCTTTGACATGTCTTTTGTATGTTGGAACAATAAATGTAACAAAATATGAATATTATTAAACTGCTCAAGAAGTATCATATTCCATGCTGAAAGTGTGATGATATTAGAATGGGAGCTTGAATTGTGCATCTGTACATGACATATTGCAAGTCTGTTGCTTCCACTTTCATTATCTTAGTGCTTAATTGAAGGTGTCAAGTAGCTATTTTCAATCAACTACACCTAGGCAAAAAGGGTTCATTTCAACCAGATTATTTCAGCCTTATTTCTTCTTTAACAGCTAACCTTTCTTTCTTTCCATTTTCACCAGAAATATTTATGTGATGCATGAGTTACTACCCTAGGCATGCGCAAGTCTGTTGCTCTTAAAAGGTTTCAATTACAGCTATTCCGAAACAATTGGAAACTCATGAGCTTGTTTTTTTTATTTCTCTTGGGTCATTCACAGGTAGCCGCCTCCTGCTCGCCTGCCGCCGGACGTCGCTTCGGCTTTGGTATCCAGGAGCACATCGATCGTCGCTTTTCAGGTACCAACTCGATTGATACTTCTTTCAAACATTCGGTATCCAGAAATTTTTTGTATGGTTTGTGGCGAATTAAAGAAAGGTTGATTCGAAGTATGCTTTGTATGCTTTGATTTATGGCAATTTTGGATGCAATTATGCAATAAAATTGATAAGACTCCTATTGGAAAATGATGCACTTTTGAAAACAACAGTCAACCCAACCTATACGTCACCCATTTGGGAGCGACACAACTCACATTGAATTGTGAACTGTGTCACTCCCGAATTGTCCACGCTTTTGGACAGCCTGAGGATGGACCGCTTAGCACGATTTGTTGTGGTGTGGTGTACGATCCGAATGATTCCAAGACGTTCTTACTTTATATACATGCTTTAATTTTAGTTATATGTCCATGATTGTATGCATGCTTTAATTTTAGTTATATATTCATGCCATTTACATTTGTTTGGTTATATGCTTTAATTTTAGTTATGTATTCATGCTTTAATTTTAGTGATATGTCAATGATTCATGCCAATTACATTTCTTTGGTAGGAATATATGGCACAGCAGTTCGGAAGACCACTAAATCTTCCCCCGTTCCAACCTCCACCCTTGTTTACCCCACAATCTCCCATCATGGTATCATCAATTATTTAAATTTTTTGGAGCATTTTGGAACTCTGGTGGAATTTTGGGTACAAACCGGAACTTGAAAATTCGACTTTTCGAACGATAAAGGATTGAACTCCAATTTTGGAAGGATAAGGATGCCAGGTTAATTAAAACACCAAGGAAAATCCAAATTTTGAATTTAATTAATTTAAATTAGTTTTTGGCAAAAGACCGAAATTGGGGAATGTGACACTACGGAAGGTCGTAATCTTATAAAATATGAAGTTTGAGGGCAAAACATTATAAGATGTGAATATGGAGGTTGAAAACTTTACGTCTTGCCGTTTTCGGGAGTTTGGGCCTTTTCGAGGGAGTTTGGGCCTAAGGGGGGATGAGCCGTGGGCTTTAGTGGAAGGGGTATGGCCCATGGGGGGGAAACCTGGCTAGGGGGGGCTTGGTGCGCCCCTCCCTGCCCTAGCCACCCCCCCGCCCCCACACGCCCTCTCCTCCCCTTGTGCGCCTCCCCAACCTCCTCCCTAGCCGCCACACCTAGCCGCCCCCTCTCTTGCGCTCCACCCCTCCCCATCCCTCTCCACCACCCCTTGCTGCTCCTAGGGGAGTTCTCCACCTCACCACCCCGCAGATCTGTCCATTGGAGCGCTCTGCGAGGAGGAGATCCAGTGGATTCGGAGCGAGGAAGGAGATCGTGCGAACCGGGAGGAGATCCGTTGGTTCTTCGTTCGTCGGGCGAAGGTATGGCCACGGGAATCCTTGGGATTGGTCTAGGTACTGTTCTAAGGGTTGATATCATGCTTTTAGATCAATTGGTGGTGCTGTAATTAGGTAGATTAGATGAAATCTAGAGTTTGCCACGTTCTCTGTTTCGGGCAGCATGAGCAGTCGACCTAGGGTTTGGGTTTTCGCCAATTTAGAGTCGGAATTTGGTCGTCCGCCTGTTGAAGAAGTTGTAGGTAATTGAAATACCTTTAATTGGACGTAAAGTATGCTTAATTACGATGAGCCGTTTGAAATTAATGCTCGTTTTACCGAGCGTGTTCAAAACTGTGACGAGATTGGAACAGATCACGGTATTCTGTAGATTAAACCACTTTAGAGGCCGAATCAGTTTTTCCATATACTTAGAAAAAGTTAGGAAATTTCCTAAGATATGCGATTATGTACTCGTTTAATCGATTCGGAGTATTAAAACTCAAGTTATGCTCATTGGAAGTCTGCTGTCCCGGCGGGACAGAACCTCTGTTTTTGGGTTTTGCGAGTAGTTTGCGAAGTCGGGGTAGGAGAGTGTTTGCGTATTGTTCTGTGGGCATGATTTTGAGTGTGTGGTGCCTATGTGCAGGTGGTGTTACCCCGGGAGTGCCCTCTTCTTCTCGCCAATCCGTCGCCTGTGGTTGAGGCAAGTGTATTGGAATGGGTAGCGGGTTGTAGATTGCTAGTTTTGTTGAGTTGAAATTGAATATATGATATGTTCACATGCCATGCTTTAATGTTTTCCATTGATATGATGAATATGGTTTATTATGTTGTGATGCCATGTGTTAATGTACAAGTTATCTATGATGTTGGCATGTTTGCATACATGGCATGACACATGGCCGGGTCGGTGAGAAAGTCATAACTAGTCCGGTAAGGTCGGTGGGAAAGTTATGACTAGTGAGGGGCGCCATTGAGTAAGTCCTACATCGTGATTTCATCCACCGCGGTGAATGGAAGCGAGGAGTAGGCACCCCCCATCTTCGGGATGGAAGGGAAGAGAGGGTGCACACCGACGGGTGTGCACTCAACCATACCGGTATGAGTTTTCAGGAGACATGTGCATCGCATCGCATTGCATATATGATGATGATGATATGTGAGAAATGATATGTGAGTATGAATAAGATGATAGGCATGATTGAGGTGTTGAAGCCATGTAATTGTTCTTTTGTACCATTGCAATATACTTGCTGAGTGATGAACTCACGCTTGTGCTTTCTTGTTGTTTTAGGTACCATGAGACCGGCATGCGGGGAAGGGAACTAGTCACACTCCTATACGTAGCTTCACCCATTTGTTCCCACAGTTATTCATTTGGAGTCTTGATAATAAATTTAGTGTGATGCATAGTGGTTTATGATATAGTTTTGCGTTATGAGAGCCTTATTTGTTCGTTTGGCTCATGAAGACTTTGAATGCTTAAGATTTGACTTATATTGCCGTCATGCCATTATTTATTGCTATTTTAGATGTCTCTTATATTGCCATATATTGCTATGCTATTGTTGTTGCTTCAAATCATGGAAAAACAAAGGAGATGCTGCCGAAATTTTCGGTATTAGCATTTGCTCCTTTGCTGTAATTTACTTGTAATTGTGGTATTTAGAGGTTGCTTAGTCTATGTTTGGTAGCATTCAGGCATATTAAATGCCGGGGTGTTACAGCAGGGACGAGGCAGAAGCTTAGGATGGCATGGTCCTATTGGTGCTAGCCTTATGGGAAGCTAACATTTTCCATCTTAGGAGGGGATGCTTCACCACCCAACCTGCATAGAGTAGTGCTCTCGATGTACACATGACGGTGGGTACTTTGCTAATTTGACGTAATGTAATTTTATTGTGAACAACTAGTATTGTATTGTTGTTGTATGCAGTACTTTGGTTGATGGCATTCGGGAATGAAACGCTAGGGTTGCAGAAGTATGCCTTGAGATTGGCGTCGTAGTGTGCATCATCCAATGGTTGCGAGGGAAATTGGAGCACATTTGCCTTAGTGCACATGCAGGTCAAGAACCGACTAAGTTATGCGAAGCTGCAGTAGCTGGTGTTTGTCCACTACAATCTCTAATTTCGCCTATGGCACTACAAATCCACTCATCAGGCTCATGACATCGAGCCATGTGATCACCTCATTGAGGATGCGATGCATTCGAGTAAAGACCCGATTGCAGAATAGTTTGAGTCTTCCATGTCTAGAGGGGAGCCTCTACTCAACGAGGACAGCGGGTATGACCCGCCCCTCCCAGTGAGATTCATGGTTGACAATATTCCCTCACAAGAGCTCAACAAGGCCATAGGTAATGTGGAATTATTTTTATTCTACTTGATTATCATGTATGTCAAAATCTCACAACAGTATTAATATTTGTTCAAACTGGCCGCAAGTGGGAAGAGCCTCCCAGATTAGGCCAAGGTTGCGATCAGCGACACCCACACAACGAAGAGGAAGCGTGGTACCTATGACAACAATGATGACACGCTGGCGGGTGCTTTAGGTGGGTTGGCAAAGTTGTCGGCCAGCCAGCGTTGGAAGGGAAATGCAAAAGCCAAAAGCGATGGTGAGCCAGATGTGGGCAGCAACAACAACACGGAGAAAACTCCCCCAGAAGGTATACATCGATACCAGTTCAGTGACAGACTCTGGAGGCAACGATGGCTGCTACACCCTCCAACTCCGTTTATAGCCACAATCACCGATATGATCGCAACAGGGGGAAGTGCCCCGAGGATGGGATCATAGAGGCAGACCCTGTCGCACCCCAGAATAACACCTCCAAAATCCTCTGTGTATTATGTACTAGTCCAGGAAATGCTAGTACACACAGCAGAAATGAAACCATAGCATATCTGTCGTTCTTTATTAATAATAAATATTCAAAGATACAAATGAAATGGCGTGCCGGCCAACGAATAAATAAACGAATAAATGAAAGCAGCGGAAATAAAGATGAATAAATAGAGCCCAATTAATTTGCCACAGGCAATCGACTGGGGGCACGGCCTAGTCCAGCTGGTCCTCACCATCGTGATACTCCTCCTTTGAATTGGTAAATTAAACAAGGGTGAGTACATACGTACTCAGCAAATCACACCGGAAATGCAATATAAATGTACGGATAATCAAGGATGGCAATATGGTTTATTTGCATAAAGCATCAGTTTAATAACATTTTCAACAATTTTAAAAAGGCATACTTTATTCCAAAATCAAATCTATACAGTTTTAACTAAGGAATCTCTCCTGGAATTGGCTAAGTTTTACCCATGATGGACTCCCTCCATCCAACATTATTTTTCGAAAATCAAATTTTAAATTACCAAAGTCTAATCTGAAAATGGCTTGCTCGGCATGCCCATAACCGCGGGCGCGGCTAATCGATTAGTTTGACACTCTGCAGAGGTTGTACAACTTTACCCACAAGACATAATATTTCCCTTTTATGTCAACACACTTCCGTTGGTGAGTGACAGAGAAGATTATGACAAGGCCCCTATGTTAAATTCATACATGTAGTCATGCCCGCTAAGGTTTCACCGCTGAAAGACTCCCTCTATTCAGAAGCCCCCTCTTGCGCCAGAGTAGCAGCATCTCGCTTTCACCACACCACTACCACCATATGGCATGACTGTCCATGAAATGATTTAATAAGGATAGCCAGGTCTGTCCCATTCCAGACTCGTGGTAGTACGGTTAGGCTTTACATTCAGCGAGACTCAGACCGGTCCTTAATTGACTAGGCGAGACTGTCCACAAACCCAGAACCATGACCTCACCACTTTCCAACCAATTCTCTCCCGGTCTAAGTCATTTTCATTTTAACCATACTAATCTCCACATTAATACTAACATTGATCACTATAAGTTTCCAATTGAACAAGATGTCATTTTGGCATAAAGTTCCCCAAAATTTCCTAAGTTCAGTTCTATGCATGGCTAAGCAATGTCTAACTATTTCTATAGTCATAATTCATATTTTTACTAAGGTTACAAGGGTATCGGAATTCAAATGTCAAAGGTCGCATGTCGAAATTGGATATAACTATCATTTAAAACTAGGTCGGAAATTAATGTCTATAATAAATAAGCATGCAATAATTGTAAATACAACATACAAGTTCATAAAACTGGGAGCAACATGGTCAAGGGGGTGTGACTTGCCTGGTTCGACGAGTTGCTGCTCGAAATCGTCGTTCGGGAACTCCTCGGTCTCTCCGTAATCTACGCGCGAAAAACAACCAAATTCAAATAAAGCCCAAACGAATTCAAATAAACACAAATTGAATTTCAAACTAGCTCTAAACTGAAGTTTGGGATTTCTAATGAATTTAGGAAGAAGAACGGAGCCAATCGGAGTTCGAACGGGCGAAAACGGGCTCCCGGAAGTTTAAAAACAAATAAAACGGATTTTTCTGGAATTTTCGGAATTTTAAATCATTTTTAAAAAGAAAACCGATTTACTGCGTCATGCTGACGTCAGCAGCAAATCGGATTTTTTTGAAATTCTTTTTTTTTTCTTTTTCTTTTGCTGACAGGTGGGGCCGGGCTGGGGCGGTGGACCGAGTCCACCCGCACCCACGCTGGCCATACAAGACGCTACGGAGGCATGGCTGTATGGCGGCGACGCGGCCACGGGCGGCGAGGGAGAGCGGCGGGTGCGCCGTGGCGGCAAGGCAAGGCGGAGGTGGCGGCGGAGCTGGAGGGGAACCGAGAGGCGGCGCTGGCGACGGCGGGCTTGGCTTGGGCTCGCCGAGTCGAAGACGGAGGGCGGCGGCGGCGGGGAGAGGAGAGGCGAGGAGGAGAGGAGAGGGGCACGGAGAGAGGGGGTTCCGGGGTTTTATAGGGGAAGAGGGCGGCGTATGGCGCATGCTGGATTCGCGACGGCAGGCGCAACGGCGGGCGCGAGGAAGGCGGCGGCGGTTGCGGGCGCGACGCGGCTGGAGGAGATCCGGGTGTTACAGACCCGTAGCGTGATGAGTGGTGGGCTGGGCGGCAAGCAGGACAACTCTAGGATGACATGGGATTGTGATCTAGTAGCTAGTCTTCCAGCCATTTGGGCTTCCCCAGTGAGCACCTTGGGTACCCTATGTAGGGTACAACTCGATGCCCTATATAGCACTATCATAATTTTTTAAAATTCTATAGGCTTGATCATCATCTCAAAATTTTATAGGAATATTATTAATACATTAGAATCATCCAAAAAAATTCAAATGTTTTCTACCATGTTTAGGTCGGTTCAATTTGACCGAGATTTCAGATATTTTCAGGCGAAATCTTGGAAATCTTGATTAAAAAAAATAGATTTGAAATTTGGTTTTTGGATTTCGCCTGAATTTTTTTTGAAACTCCGAGATCTAGCCGAAATTTCAGATTTTGGCCAGCTCCGAGATATATACCGATGAAGGAAAACGTATACATGAACTGACACAATGATGGCATATTGTAACTGGGCATCCACAAAAAAAAGCCACCTGCATCACATCTAGATCTTCACCACATACATTTACATCAACACCATACATGCATATGGACGAGCTACATAAAAGACGACTACCACAGCGTAGCTTAATCGGAGGTATTTTGTAGGCACTGGGAATCAGCGAAATACACAATCTCCAGTCAGATATTCTCCTTAAACAAAGACGCAGAAGACAAAAGATGAACTCTTGCGGGTGCATGTAATTTTGTATATTCAATACAGAATTAATGAAATATTGTTCCCTATTTGTTCGATCATCTCTTTGGTTTCCACAAACACACACGAATGACTTATGGTTAGGATTGATTAAGAATAGACCGCAGACACGGTGGTGCAAATAGTCGTCGAGGAAGAAGTGAAACGGTCACACAGATGAGTTGCCCAGAAATCTCATTGCCATTTCACGCAATCTCTACAGTAATGGCTCGGAGATACTGATCACCCTCCTTCCTAGTGCACGCTGAGGAGAAAGGCATGCGCGGTCCAGTTGCTCAACACTACAATACAGCTTTCCAGAGAGGAGAAAGAAGAATGAGGTAGAAATTCAGTATCTTCTGGCTTGGATGTCTTCATGTACTTAAATAGACGTGTGGCAATTACTCTCAAGTAAACAATTATATCAATTAAATTGAATTGTAATAGATGTTTAAATCTCATTTAAACATAATGAATGTAACATCCCAAAATTTTGCTTTTCTTAAATTCATGTGTGATTTGGCACTTTGGTGAATTTTTGGAATTTTCTGGAATTTATTTGGATTTATTTGGAATTTATTTGAATTTATTCCATTTTGAAATAATTAAAGAATTTAATTTTGCAAATAAATTTTTGTTGGAAATATTTTATTTGAGTCCAAAATAATCCAAAATATTTTCCAGAATTTTTCTTGAATTTTTCTGAGTCATTTGCTATTTTTAATGAATTAAATGAATTACTGGGAATTATTTTAAATATTAAATCGCTGGAAAATCCAACTCGGGTCAAGTACTGTTCATCCGACCGAGTCGGACTCGAGTCCGACCCGAGCCAGTTGACTCGACCGAACCCACTCCTAACCCTAATCGATCCCAACCGTTGGATCAAGATCCAACGGTGAGATCCGCCGACTCAAGCCGAAAGCCGTGTTCGGACGGACCCGATCGCGCTGCGATCGTGGCGGGTCGCTGATCGCGACACGTGGACGGCCACGATTTCGTCGTCTTCCTCAGAATCGAAGCCGGACTCGCCGCCGAGCGCGCCATTGCGGATCGATTAGGGCTCCGCCGAGCACGCCTCCGGCTATTTAATGCCGGATCGCACCGAGGACCGCCGTGACTCGCGCACTTCTTGCCCTAACCCGCCGAGCTCTAGCCGCCGTAGGTTCGCCGGAATCGCTCGCCGTAGTTGCGTGAAGCGCCACCACGGTCCTTGCCTCGCCTCGCCGTCCGCCGCCCTCCGCCGCCATTGACCCCAGATTCAAACCCGGCCGGGCGCACCGAAGACACCCTCCATCTCGCCGAGCACGCCCCAACCGCCGTTTGGGTGGTCGCCGTCCTCGGCGCCGGCAGCGCACTCCGCCGTGAAGCCATCGCCGACCCGAGCTCCACCAACCGTCCGATCAAGATCCAAAGGCCCAGATCGTGCCACGTCACCGGTGAGTTTCCCGTTGAAAATCCTAGATCTAATCCCAACCGTTGGATCTAGATCCAACGGCCCACGATCGATCCACGTGCGCCCCAAGCACATGAGGCCAAACTCAATCCCGGTAGTCGGATTTCAAACCAACGGCCACGATTGTGCCACGCGCCCAGAAGCCGAGCCGTCGCGCCACGCGCAGGCGTGGTCACCGACACGCTGGGCCCGCGTGTCGGCCGACGATCGTGGACGTCACCCATGACGTCATCGGTGGGACCCACTGTCAAGACCGTGGTGAGCCCCGCCGACGCCAAAGAATGACGTCACCCGAGTGGGCCCACATGTCAGTCTCACGTGGAGCTGTGGACCGAGTCCACGGTGGACCCAAGCCGAGTGTGGACCGAGCCCATGGACCGGCTGACGTCAGCAGGCCAATCAGGAGCTGCCACGTGTCCATGCTGACGCAATAATTAATTTCCGAAAAAGAAAATGATTTATTAATTCGAAATATTGATTCAAATTTAGATTCAAACTTCAAACGCTTATAACTTTTGCGTTTCAACTCCGATTTGAGTGGTTCAAATTTCTAAATTTGTATAAAATTTAGATCTACCTAAATATGAATTTTATTTAATTTTTGGACTAAAGTTTTTCTCTGAAATATTATTTAATTGATTATTTAAACTTTAAATAATCATAACTTTTGCGTTTTAACTCCAAATTTGACGATTCCAGTTTCTAAAAATCCAGAAAATTATGTTCTCTCTGTTTATGGATTTTATTTGGAGTTTTGGGATCTTTTTGCATAGTGTTTATTTGTGTATTTGCTATTTGCACGCTTTACGAGTAGACGTTGAAGTGCCTAAGGATTCGAGGGAGAAGTGTTGACTCAGGATCCAACTCAAGACCAAGAGCAAGTACTTTTGAAGGCAAGTTGTGCTTTGACCATATTGATCCTATTTGAAATCTATTTTGATTTAAACTATTGCATGCTAGTTCAATTAGAAAGATACTTTGTTTAAACATGGGGTTAGATAACTACCAATTTGTTATATGACACCTTGATTATCTAAGTATGTGCCATGATCCCTTGTCACCCTAGTTGTGGTTTACTAGTTGGACATTATTAAATTGCCAACATGGGTTTAGAACGTTGTAGTATGTCGCTTAGACACGCTACGTGCTCATGACATGATTTTGGATAATCAAATGCTAATATTGACTTAATGATATATTGAACCTGTTTTGGAAAAGTATCATGTGATGTTGATGGCACGTGGTGCATGGTAATCAAGCGGGGTTTGATAAACGATTTCGGCCAGGGCATGTGGCAAGAGTAATCAGGTGGGCCATTGTGGCATTGGGAGTGATGATTTGGTTTTGGGTAGTCTTGCCCTGGTCACTCTAAGGACTTAACCTTGCAAGCCTTTGAACTGGGTCATACTTGCAACCACATGGCTGGAATGGGACGGCCCTAGTTGACTAAGTCGCTAAGGACTCACTTGTGGAGCCTCGGGTGTCGATTACACCGTTTGTGTGATTATGCGGAGCGTATCGTGGTCGTGGCAGGTACCCATCTAACGGTGTGTTGGTCCCATACTTCGCCTTGGCTAAGGGAAGGGATGGTGTAGAGCACGTCTGGAGAGGACCACCTGTGTTGTTTGAGGCTTCCGAAGGCTTTGTTATGATCGCTCATTCGCATACTCTTGTATGGCGATTCATACCGACGTGGTGAGTGGATTGTATCTTGTGGGTAAAGTGCATAACCTCTGCAGAGTGTAGAATCTATTTGAATAGCCGAGTCCACTGTGATCGACAATGCTCGGGAATTACTGATCAAGGGGTAGACTTTCTGAAAATAACTTGGATTTGAAAAGTTGGGTTGGTTTAACAAAGAAGATGATGGAAATGTGGTTTAGGATGGGGAAAAATGTTATTTAAACTTCTTGAAAAGTTATTTATGCTTTACTTGTTTTCTTGCTTTGAATCTACTTATATTACTTGTCAAATCTTGTTTACATAAATATACCTTGAGCTATTCCTTTGTACCAAGCCATGCATATAGTATATTAGCTTGCATTCTCAGTGCATGACTTGGTCGAGTACCAAGTACTCACCCTTGCCTCAACACAATACAGTTGAAGAGGAGATTACGCCAACTTTGGAGGAGGAACTCCAAGAGGACCCGACTACTTAGGGATGCGAGCCCAGTCAGTTGCCTGTGGTATACTGGATGGCGCCACGAAGTTTATTTGATTTTCCGCTGCTATTGTTTCTCTCTGAATAAGTTTCGCCCTACGAGGCATATATTTGTAACTTGGCCATAAGGTCGAGTAACCAGTTTTATTACTTTAATAAAGTACTTTTATGGTATCGATTGGTATGATTGTGATATTTACCGATGTTAAAGACTGTGTGCACTAGCGCGTTCCTGGACTAGTGCCGAATACACAGAGGGTCCGGATTTGCAAATTCGGGGTCCCGACAGAGGTGGTATCAGAGCCATACTTGACTGTAGGCTCAACCCTAAGCTAGAATGGTCGTAGTGAGGATAAAACCTATTTTCTAAAGCTAAAAATTTGTGAAGACAAGAAATGACATCTCGACTTATCCCCTTCTCTCTTTTCTTGTCTCTTGCTGAAATTTTCCCTTACCTTGTCACAATTCGAAAATTCCGAGTTCTTACGTAAAGCACTCTTGTGACAGATGGAGGAAGAGTTCAACTACGTTGATCTGGGAGTTGGTCACGCTGCAGAACTTTGGCACATGCTACAAACTCTCGGAGATTTTGAGAAGCCCCAATATCAAGTGGAAGTGATCAGACAAGCGGGATTGATCAAGGCTTGTGACGTGAGGATTGAGGTACCTGCCAGGAAGAGGGGCCCAGGCAATCGCCCGATACACTGCACTGCTAGAAGATCTACAATGCAGATGGGTATCCAAGAAGTTTCACGACGAGCAATGCGGCACATTACCAGTATCTACGCCAGGGAGTTGGGAAGCACGGTGTTCCGTTATCATCCGCGCAGCGATAACCTTCTCGACCCGAAGGCGATTCAGGATGAGGATGCCACGGTTACACAGTTGGCACGATTCGTCGTCGCCCAGGAAGATGTACTAGATAATACAAGTAAGGAGCTCTGAAGGCCCGCAAGGAGATCACGACAGAGAAGAACAGATGGCGGGAAGCTCAGAGTATGTGGCACACCTTCTACGAAGGATTGATGAGTTGGAAATGACTTTGTACGGACTGCACCAGAGCCAAGCGATTGAGCTACACGAGCCAGATCCAGAGGAGTCGATCTCGATGAGGACATCGCTTCTTCGACTACCACAGATGACATAGTCATTTGGACATGGCGATCGTTTCGCGCCTATGCCGCGACACCGTACCAGGCCGTGGAGGTTTTCTCGATGAGTGAGCTTAGGTTCTATAGTGAGACTCCTTCGCCGAGTCGCGTCATAAAATAAAGAGTCACCCTTTAGGCGTTAGATTCCAGAGTTAGTTCGATTTGGATTTGCTTTGTTTGCTGAGTGTGCAGTATGTGTTGCAAGGCCCTTAGGCATTATAAGCAGCCATACCAAGTTATTAATAATAAAGATGGACCTTAAAGTTACCCCTTTCGCCTCGCATAAGTTCCATATTACTTGTCTATTCTTGTTTCCCTCTCATCTCTAAACCTAGAGCAAATCAACAGATGGTGAACACCCGTGGGAACTTTGGAAGCAATGGGAGTGGATCTCGCCCAATGTAAAACCCCAATGATGGAGCACCGGCACCGCCCTTTGGATGTGCAGAATTTTGGAGCATTTCTTGCTGCTCAGACCCGATTGATGCATGCTATGATGCAACAAATGCAGCACGTCCTTTGCTCGAGGCCACGCCAATCAAGTTAATCAGGGACCACGCCAGAATACAAGGCTGTCAGAGTTCATGAGGACTCACCCACCCACTTTCTCTGGAAATGCCAATCCGTTGGAGGCCGACGATTGGTTAAGATCAATTGAGAGGAAGCTACACATAGCCCAATGCATAGGAAATGAGAAGGTACTTTACGCTTCCCATCAGTTGGAAGGAACGGCCCGAATGGTGGGAGAACTTCGTGCCACGCAGAGAACCCTCAAGATATCACTTGGGAAGAGTTCACAATTGCATTCGACAATATCACGTGCCTGAAGGAATTATGGACCTTAAGAAGGAGGAGTTCAGAGCATCAAGCAAGGTAATCAACCTGGTGGCCGACTACTGAACAAGTTCACACAGCTAGCACGCTACGCACCTGAGGATGTAGCGACAGATAAATCCGCAGTACCTCGTTTTATGAAGGGACTTAACTCAGGATTGCAAGTAGGGTTGATCACCCACACCTTTCCAGATTTCCAAGAGTTGGTGAATAAGGCGCTTATTCTTGAGGACAAGCGCAAGGAACTGGATGAGAACAGGAAGCGCAGGATGCAACAGCAAGGATCACGTCGGGAACGCAGCATAGCTTGAGGGTTGCACCAAATCAATTCTTGATTCCAACCACAGAATGCAACAAGGACACCATCCTCAAAGACCAAGACCTGCCAATCGAACTACCAAACCCCAGCCCCGCTAGAAACGCTACCCCAGGCGGTCGGGAACAGTGAGACGCGCTACAATCGCAACGAGCCAGACACTTTGCCAACAGCTTGTCCGAAGAAGACAGCAGAGGCGACCCGATTCGCTTCAATCTAGGAACCACCCAGCTAGGACGCCAAAGACTGGAGCCACACCTGCCGTGGTGAGAGGCCGAGTCAACCATGTCACCGCGGATGCATTGCAAAATGCTACGGACGTCGTCTTGGGTAAGTTACTTGTTAACTCGAGCACACCTTGATTTTGTTTGACTCACGGAGCTTCGCATTCGTTTGTTTCGCAAGGCTTTGCTACTCGAAATGATTTAAGGATTGCAAGACTTAAGTGCATGCTTTTAGTTCAAACCCTGGTTCCGAACTCCGAACGGAAGTAGGATGTTCCGGGTGAGAATACTAATAGATGGAATAGAGTTCCTAGCAAACCTTATAATTTTGGAGACCTGACCTTAGATGTTATATTGGGAATGGATTGGTTATCCAAGCACAAGGCTGTATTGGATTGTGGACGAAGGACTATCTCGATTGAGAGCCCGTGTGGGAAGAAAGTGGAATTTCAAGCCACTGCAGATTAGAGATGGACGATTGATGGTTAACAGTACCAAGGCAATCAGCATAGAGGATGTCCCAAAGAGTGAATGAGTACCCGATGTTTTTCCCGAAGATCTACGGTATGCCGCCAGACAGGGGACATAGAGTTTGTGATAGAGCTTGTACTGCACAAGACCGATAGCAAAGAGACCCTATCGGATGTCTACCGAGGAGTTGGTAGAGATGAAGAAACAGACTAGAAGAGTTAATGGAGAAAGGATTTATCGAGACCAAGTTCGTCGCCGTGGGGAGCACCGGTTTTGTTTGTCAAGAAGAAGGACGGGAGTTTCAGGATGTGCATTGACTACCGTGCACTCAATGAAGTCACCGTGAAGAATAAGTATCCGCTACCCAGGATTGATGATTTGTTTGATCGATTAAGAGGAGCCGGAGTTTTCTCCAAGATTGATGCGAGATCGGGATATCATCGATTAAAGATCCGATCGTAAGATATTCAAGACCGCATTCTCGTCAAGATATGGACATTACGAAGTTCTGATTATGTCCTTTGGGTGACCAATGCGCCACTTATTTCATGAATATGATGAATAAGGTGTTCATGGAATATTTGGACAAGTTTGTCGTCGTGTTCATAGACGATATCCTAGTCTACTCCAAGACAGAGGATGAACATGCCGAACACTTAAGGCGAGTTTTGGAAAAGCTGAGGGAACAGCAACTTTTCGCCAAGTTCAGCAAGTGTGATTTTGGAAGGACAAGGTGGAGTTTCTTGGACATGTGATGACCGCAGAAGGAGTCGCCGTAGATCCAAGCAAAGTAGAAGTGTGTTACATTGGGAGCACCAAGATCGTGACCCATTCGGAGTTTCCTTGGAATGGCAGGATATTACCGCCGTTTCATCGAAGGTTTTTGACAATTGCGAAACCTCTTACGCAATTCTTGAAGAAGGAAAAGAAGTTTGCATGGACGCCTTGAGAATGTGAGGAAGGATTTCAGAGCTGAAGAAGCGATTGACATCAAGACCGGTGTTAGTTCTACGGATGTTGCTCAAAGCTTCGATATTTATTGTGACGATCGCGCCAAGGACTTGGATGTGTGTCGATGCAGAATGGAAAGGTCGCCGCTTATGCATCAAGGCACCGAGGCCGCATGAGGAAAATTATCCGACACATGACCTAGAGTTAGCTGCCGTAGTGCATGCTTTGAAGATATGGCGTCACTATCGATTGGAAACAGATGTGAAGTATATACGGATCATAAGAGCCTTAAGTACATATTCACCCGATCGGATCTGAATATGAGGCAAAGGAGATGGCTAGAATTGATCAAGGACTATAATGTTGGAATTCATTACCATCCCGGAAGGCCAATGTAGTAGCCGATGCACCGAGTCGGAAAAGCCATACCGTGAGTACGTTGCTAGCCACAAGTCGGGATGAGTTATGTGAGGATTTTAAAATGAAGATTGAGGTTGTACCTAGCGGATTCTTGGCCGCCTTGGAAGTAAAGCCTACTTTAGAGGACCAGATCCGAGAAGGACAGAAGGATGATGACAAGATCCGTAGGATTAAGTCCAAAATGGAGGAAGGCAAGGCAAAGGATTTCAAGCTAGACGAGCAAGGCACGTTATGGATGAAGGATCGCATTTGTGTGCCTAACAAAAGGAGTTAAAGCAATCGATTTGGAAGAAGCCCATGACTCTAAGTACTCGATTCATCCTGGAAGCGCCAAGATGTATCAGGATCTGAAGGAGAGATTCTGGTGGCCGAGTATGAAACGTGAAGTTGCCGAGCATGTTGCATTGTGCGACGTATGCCAGAGTCAAGGCAATGCATCGAGACCGGCAGGATTGCTACAACCGCTGAAAATACCCGAGTGGAAGTGGGAGGAAATCGGAATGGATTTCATTACCGGTTTGTCAAGACTCAAGGAGGTTATGACTCCATATGGGTTATAGTGGATCGCTTGACTAAAGTAGCCCATTTTATCCCCGTGAAGACCATTTACTCGAGATAAGTTAGCGAGTTGTACATGATCGGATTGTTTGTTTGCACGGAGTGCCAAAGAGGATTGTATCAGACGAGAGGTACCCAATTTACCTCAAGGTTACGGAATAAGTTGCATGAAGCCATGGGAACCCGTTTAAACTTGATCTGACTTATCATCCATGACGGATGGGCCAGACCGAAAGAGTCAACCAGATTCTAGAGGATATGTTGAGAGCTTGTGCATTGGCTTATGCTACCTCTTGGGATAAAAGTTTGCCGTATGCCGAGTTTAGTTACAACAATAGTTATCAGGCTAGTTTACAGATGTCACCTTTTGAGGCCTTTGTATGGTCGACCCTGTCGGACACCATTGAATTGGAATGAGACCGGCGAGCGCCGTGTCTTTGGGCCTGATATTCTTCAAGAGGCTGAGGAGCAGATCGCTATGATTAGGGAAAGGTTGAAGATAGCCCAATCTCGACAGAAGAGTTATGCTGACAATCGTCGCCGAGATTTGAGTTTTGAACCAGAAGACTTTGTATACCTCAGAGTTACGCCTCTCAGGGGAGTTAAGAGGTTCCATGCCAAAGGGAAACTCGCACCCCGTTATGTTGGACCATTTAAGATTTTGAGTCGCAGGGGTGAAGTTGCCTATCAGCTGGAGTTGCCACAGTCGTTAGCAGGAGTGCATGACGTGTTCCATGTGTCCCAGTTGAAGAAGTGTCTCCGAGTTCACGAGAACAGGCACCGCTAGAGTCAATTGAGTTGCAAGAGGATTTGACTTATAAGGAGCACCCTGTGAGGATTCTAGACACAATGGATCGAGAAACTAGAAACAAGTCAACCCGATTCTGTAGAGTTCAGTGGAGCAACCATGAAGAAAGTGAAGCGACTTGGGAGCGCGAAGAGGATTTGAAGAAAGAATTTCCAAACCTATTTCTTTAGTGAGCCCCGAATCTCGGGGGCGAGATTCTATTAAGGGGGGGAGGTTTGTAACATCCCAAAATTTTGCTTTTCTTAAATTCATGTGTGATTTGGCACTTTGGTGAATTTTGGAATTTTCTGGAATTTATTTGGATTTATTTGGAATTTATTTGAATTTATTCCATTTTGAAATAATTAAAGAATTTAATTTTGCAAATAAATTTTTGTTGGAAATATTTTATTTGAGTCCAAAATAATCCAAAATATTTTCCAGAATTTTTCTGGAATTTTTAGAGTCATTTGCTATTTTTAATGAATTAAATGAATTCTTGGGAATTATTTTAAATATTAAATCGCTGGAAAATCCAACTCGGGTCAATCTTGTTCATCCGACCGAAGTCGGACTCGAGTCCGACCGAGCCAGCTTGACTCGACCGAACCCACTCCTAACCCTAATCGATCCCAACCGTTGGATCAAGATCCAACGGCCGAGATCCGCCGACTCGATCGAGCCGTGTTCGGACCGGACCCGATCGCGCTGCGGCGATCGTGGCGCTGATCGCGACACGTGGGCGGCCACGATTTCGTCGTCTTCCCAGAATCGAGCCGGACTCCGCCGAGCGCCAGTCTGCGTGATCGATTAGGGCTCATGCCGAGCACGCCTCCGGGGCTATTTAATGCCGGATCGCACCGAGGACCGCCGTGACCCGCGCACTTCTTGCCCTAACCCGCCGAGCTCTAGCCGCCGTAGGTTCGCCGGAATCGCTCGCCGTAGTTGCGTGAAGCGCCACCACGGTCCTTGCCTCGCCTCGCCGCCGTCCGCCCTCCGCCGCCATTGACCCCAGATTCAAACCCCGGCCAGCGCACCGAAGACACCCTCCATCTCGCCGAGCACGCCCCAACCGCCGTTTGGGTGGTCGCTGCCCTCGCCACGGCAGCGCAACTCCGCCGTGAAGCCATCGCCGACCCCGAGCTCCACCAACCGTCCGATCAAGATCCAAAGGCCCAGATCGTGCCACGTCGCCGGTGAGTTTCCGTTGAAAATCCTAGATCTAATCCCAACCGTTGGATCTAGATCCAACGGCCCACGATCGATCCACGTCGCGCCAAGCACATGAGGCCAAACTCAATCGGTAGTCGGATTTCAAACCAACGGCCACGATTGTGCCACAGTCCAGGAAGCCGAGCCGCCGCGCGCCACGCTACAGCAGGTCACCGACACGCGGGCCCGCGTGTCGGCGGCGATCGCGTGACGTCACCCATGACGTCATCGGTGGGACCCACTGTCGACACCATGGGCCGAGCCCACCGACGCCAAAGAATGACGTCACCCGAGTGGGCCCACATGTCGATCCTCACGTGGAGCCGTGGACCGAGTCCACGGTGGACCCAAGCCGAGTGTGGACCGAGCCCATGGATCTACCGACGCCGACAGAGCCAATCAGGAGCTGCCACGTGTCCATGCTGACGCAATAATTAATTTCGAAAAGAAAATGATTTATTAATTCGAAATATTGATTCAAATTTAGATTCAAACTTCAAACGCTTATAACTTTTATGCGTTTCAACTCCGATTTGAGTGGTTCAAATTTCTAAATTTGTATAAAATTTAGATCTACCTAAATATGAATTTTATTTAATTTTTGGACTAAAGTTTTTCTCTGAAATATTATTTAATTGATTATTTAAACTTTAAATAATCATAACTTTATGCTTTTAACTCCAAATTTGATTGATTCAGTTTCTAAAAATCCAGAAAATTATGTTCTCTCTGTTTATGGATTTTATTTGGAGTTTTGGGATCTTTTGCATAGTGTTTATTTGTGTATTTGCTATTTGCACGCTTTACGAGTAGACGTTGAAGTCTTGGGAAGGATTCGAGGAGAAGTGTTGACTCAGGATCCAACTCAAGACCAAGAGCAAGTACTTTTTGAAGGCAAGTTGTGCTTTGACCATATTGATCCTATTTGAAATCTATTTTGATTTAAACTATTGCATGCTAGTTCAATTAGAAAGATACTTTGTTTAAACATGGGGTTAGATAACTACCAATTTGTTATATGACACCTTGATTATCTAAGTATGTGCCATGATCCCTTGTCACCCTAGTTGTGGTTTACTAGTTGGACATTATTAAATTGCCAACATGGGTTTAGAACGTTGTAGTATCTCGCTTAGAGCACGCTACGTGCTCATGACATGATTTTGGATAATCAAATGCTAATATTGACTTAATGATATATTGAACCTGTTTTGGAAAAGTATCATGTGATGTTGATGGCACGTGGTGCATGGTAATCAACTGGGGTTTGATAAACGATTTCGACGGGGCATGTGGCAAGAGTAATCAGGTGGGCAGTTGTGGCATTGGGAGTGATGATTTGGTTTTTCGGGTAGTCTTGCCCTGGTCACTCTAAGGACTTAACCTTGCAAGCCTTTGAACTGGGTCATACTTGCAACCACATGGCTGGAATGGGACGGCCCTAGTTGACTAAGTCGCTAAGGACTCACTTGTGGAGCCTCAGGGTGTCAGTTACACCGTTTGTGTGATTATGCGGGAGCGTATCGTGGGCGTGGCCAGGTACCCATCTAACGGTGTGTTGGTCCCATACTTCGCCTTGGCTAAGGGAAGGGATGGTGTAGAGCACGTCTTAGGAGAGGACCACCTGTGTTGTTTGAGGCTTCCAAAGGCTTTGTTATGATCGCTCATTCGCATACTCTTGTATGGCGATTCACGGTGACGTGGTGAGTGGATTGTATCTTGTGGGTAAAGTGCATAACCTCTGCAGAGTGTAGAATCTATTTGAATAGCCGAGTCCACGATCTTGGACAATGCTCGGGAATTACTGATCAAGGGGTAGACTTTACGAAAATAACTTGGATTTGAAAAGTTGGGTTGGTTTAACAAAGAAGATGATGGAAATGTGGTTTAGGATGGGGAAAAATGTTATTTAAACTTCTTGCAAAGTTATTTATGCTTTACTTGTTTTTCTTGCTTTCGAATCTACTTATATTACTTGTCAAATGTTTACATCGCAAATATACCTTGAGCTATTCCTTTGTACCAAGCCATGCATATAGTATATTAGCTTGCATTACGTGCATGACTTCTTGAGTACCAAGTACTCACCCTTGCCTCAACACAATACAGTTGAAGAGGAGATTACGCCCGACTTTGGAGGAGGAACTCCAAGAGGACCCGACTACTTAGGGATGCGAGCCCGATCGGTTACTGTGGTATACTGGATGGCGCCACGAAGTTTATTTGATTTTCCGCTGCTATTGTTTCTCTCTGAATAAGTTTCGCCCTACGAGGCATATATTTGTAACTTGGCCATAAGGTCGAGTAACCAGTTTTATTACTTTAATAAAGTACTTTTATGGTATCGATTGGTATGATTGTGATATTTACCGATGTTAAAGACTGTGTGCACTAGCGCGTTCCTGGACTAGTGCCGAATACACAGAGGGTCCGGATTTGCAAATTCGGGGTCCCGACAATGAATAGAGAGATAATTGCATATTTCAACAAAATAAAAGACACGGTCGCAAGTCAAAAGTCACGTGACTTTATACGCAAAAATAAACAAATGTGTGTAGTGTGCATATGTCTGTTTTGCCAAAATCCACCTTGTCATGTGACAATAACTCAACCTTATAAAATTATCTTCTCTCCGCTTAGCTAGATAATATAATACTAACCATACGTGCTTTAAAATTTTAAAGGAAGTACATCTCTCGTGGCCGAATTCCTAACACACACCACCGCGCCCACCGTTTCACCCAGGGAGACTTGTCTGTTCGGATGGAATCTTTAGGTCAAGGAAAGTCCAGGAATAAGCTTTTTTACGTGCCAACCTGCCAACGTTTCAATCTGCAACTCATGAATTACCGGATTTTATTTTAGATCCCAAAGTCTTCGAAAATGGAGAGGAATCCATCTCGAATTTCGACCCGGAAAAACAGAGGAAACAGATTTCTTGGCTCCTATCGGTCTTTTGAAATCACCTCTATATTTCTTGAATCTGAACACGATCAAAAACTATAATTTAATATTCTTCCTTGCATATGGCTGTACAGCTTAAACAATTGTGCATGCGCCTGCACAATCGAGTGTTCATCGGCGAAGTCAATGCTCACAATGAAATCACACAGAAGCGTAGAAATAACAAGAAGAAATACTTTGAAACATCTCCAAAAAAATCTCCTCTATTGCATCATTGGTGTGTGTCCCTTTCTGATTACATCAGGCGTAGGCAGAGTGCAGAAGTAGATGTGTAAGCATACGTGGGCAGCAATTATTCAGACACACTCAGAAAGCAAATAATCCTGAATTTACTTACAGAGAAAAGGCAGAATGGAAGAATCTCATAGAAGCTGTATAAGCAAGTGGCTGATCTCATGCTTCAAGACAACAGACTTAGGTAACTCCCAATAATGGTATTAACAGCAAGTGGTGCATTCGGCGTCAGAACATCAGTTGGTATAGCAAGAAGTTGTATCGCAACTTCCCAGACAACTGAGAGAATGTACTTCAGATTCGGTAAAACACCATCGTATTTGACCCACGAAGATAAAATATCCCGCTAAGTATACTGTATTCTTGAGGTTGTTTTCATGTGATCCTCACTGTCCTATCTAATGAATTAATTCTTCCGTGATGCAATTTCAGCTGTAACTAGTAGGCCAGTTTCACTATCATCTAAGGCCACTTATGCAATTAACATGAATCTTTTATGTTGTTGTTGGTTTATCTATTATTATCTTATCAAAGCAAAGGCAAAAGAAGCCACTAAGTTCGCTATCAAGGGATGGAAATTCCTATATTAATCGAAGAAAAAAAAAAGACAAAGATCTACTATGTTGATCGTAATGGATCCAGATTATAACCACCTAGATTAAAATAAATAGTTCATATCAAGTATAATAAAAAAATAACTTATATTTGGAATGAAAATTAAAATTAATTTTTTTCATTTTCATACAAATTCGTAAGTGAAATCCCTAAATAAATATAGCTTAGAATAAAAGTTAAACAAAAATTAGCAATTGGATTTGTATACTAATTCCGAACAAAAATAACTATAATTCGAAATAAAACATAAATAAAATTGGAAATTTTATTTCAATATGAACTCCAAAGTTTTAAGTACCTAAATAACTGTAATTTGGAAATATGAATGTGCCATTGCTAGTGAGGAGCACGGCGTTACTAGTGATGGCGCATTAGTGAAAGATGTTGGCCAACATCAAATAAAAGAAGTGACCAACACAGGAGAAGAGGAAATCAAACATGTATAACATCATGTATGTGCACATACATCAATGCATCTGTACGACAGAAGCATGGGCTTAGTACAAAACAGAAAAGTGAAGAGCTTAGAGTAGACACGGCACACCGTATGGAATGGGCTTAGGGCCAATGGAGCGAGCATAATAGGTGTCCCGGTAGGGATAGGTGATGATTGAACGTGTATGTATGTTGATGTTGCAACGGTTAGCATTAAGCAATACGTTGAGAGAAGTAGAGGATACTTAGGCCCTCTTTGGTAGAGCTCCAGATCCAAAACTTGTAGGCTAAAATAAAGTGAATTAAGTTTATATTTTTATTCTAAAATGTAAACAAAATGACCCACCTAAACACTCTTAATATACCCACAGCTTCAGCTCCAAGGATTTGGTGAAGTTAGGAATACCCAGCTCCATCAGATTCACAAATCAGGTGGAGCTGGAGCTCTGCCAAACACCCCCTTATATTGTAGGGTATTGCATTGCAGGGGTAATAGCTAAGAGGGATCAATCAAGAAGTGGGCTTGTTGTTAGAGGTTGAAGCAGAAAAGTTCAATGTGTGGCGAGAAGAGATAGAAGACACACGATTTAGTGGAGTAATCGGCGTGTGAGGGAAGAGAAGTGCAAGGTAGGTCATCCATGCTGCATCGATGTATGCGTGAGCAATGTGCTCTAATACCATGTAAACTAGTAAGATAATTTTGTGTACATATAATCGATGTGTTGCTTGATATTATATAGAGGTACATGTATATCCATACATTTTGGAAAAGAATTACTAATGGAGGAGGAATAGGGGTATGCAGCTACATTATCCACGTGTGATGAAGAGTCGTTACCAGGGTCCGCAATATCGTCGATAATAGCTCGAATATCGCAATTATCGATCATATCGAGCCGGTATCTAAAAACAGCCGGTAAACCCATTAAATTCAAAATTTTGTAAAAAATTTATACGACATAAATATCGCAATAATCGGTGAATATCGCTCAATTTTCAATGAATATGAAGCGAAAATAGCTCAAAAAATTGGTCGATCAGTGGATAATCGTTGAATATCGAGCGATTTTTGTTTTTTGTTCAAAAGTTTTGATTTTAAAACTCTTTAATTTTTGACGATTCTAGACTAGATAATGCCAATTTTCGAGCGATTTTTTTTATATCAATATTGTTAACCCTGGTTGTTACGTTTCTAAAAACCCCAAAAACTTACTATGTTAAATGATTTTCTTCCATCCAAGCTTATACTTTAGTTACTCTCCTCAAGTTGTATTTTCCTTCAAACTTCTACTATCATTTTCAAATATTTATGATGTCATAAAAATATGAATAACCTAAAAGATAAGTAAATATATTCTTAAACATGTAAGTTATATTATTTAATACTATAAATTTTTAAACAAATCTAGTAGTGCAAATGCATGGGCCACTAGCTAGTTACACCATATGTAGCTGAAGCCCATCCACCTCACCCCCCATGCCATTTTGCAAAAAAGGTCCCTCACTTTTCTCTAATTACGGATACGCCCCTGTGAATTACAGAGAGGTCCTTTGCGATTTTTTGTGAGTAAAAAAAAAATCTTTTCCAGATTGCGTTTACGTCCCTGGTTTGTTACTTTACGGTAAAGCCCTCCGCTAAATACAAATCTCGAACGAGCCCTTTCTAATTTTTTTATAATAGCGATTAGGTCCAAAATATAACAAACAGGTCCCCGGCCCTTACGTCCAGGTCCTTTCTCCGTTTTTCCCGAAAAAAATATTTTCGTTAACAGAAATATGTGTACAGCTCTATCTCTAGATTTTTTTTCCCAACTCGATCTCTAATATTTTTCGAAACATGTATTATTACTCGGTGAACGCATATAGTGTTAAACTCGATAAAAGAAGGTTGACATCTCTAATATTTTTCGGAACATGTATTATCACCCCGGTTGACACATAGAGTATTAAACTCGACAAAAGGAGGTTAGCCGGGTAATGATAAAGTGTTAACCAAATTCGTCAAAAGAGATATGTGTCTAAGTTCTTTCTTCGTTTTTCCTGGAAAAAATATTTTCATCAACAAATATATGTGTATAACTCTATCTTCAGATTTTTTCCCCAACTCGATCTTTAATCTCTAGACTTTTTTCTCAACTCGATCTCTAATATTTTGTTGGAAATCCTTTCCTTTATAAGTGACGAGAGTTGCTTTACGCACAAGACTTTATTTCCAGCCAATCTCTTCAACCGTAGTGCACTGCCGCCATAGTGTTCTCCTGCCGCGTCATCGCCTCCGTCGCCGTCGTCGTCTTCGCCGTCATCACCACCGTCGCCGCCGTCGGCTGCTGCTACAGGTGCTGTCTCCGGTCTCGTTGAATTAACATGCGCGCTCATCCAACCGGTCGCCTGGTAGTGGCCGGTGCATTGCGATTTTACCTTTTCTCGGTTTCTCTCTCACGTAGCTTTCAAGCAAGCCAAGGAGAATACGCATATATAAGCTCACGTAGCCCTCATGCAAGCCAAGGACAATACGCATATATGAGAGGAATAGTGCCAGCATGCATAGAAGAAAGGGTGTTGTACGTGTGTTTGTCACAAATTAGCGAATTTTGTGATTTTCGCTACAAATTCGTTTTAACTCTAAACTGCATGCAACAAATTTTGTTAATTAGTAAAAATTAATACCTATTCACATTAATTTTTATGAATTTTATAAATAAACATATCTTCTTAAAATATTCGTGCAAAATCTAAACGGGTGAATTTTGTAACTCTTAAAGTATACATCCAAAAATTTTGAAATAAATCTTATAAAATGCTAAACTAATTATCCAGAAGTTTTCATGTGATTACGAATTAATTTATTTCTTTGTATTTTTCGAATGTTTGTTTATTCGCTGTTTTTCGTTTAATAGAAACGCTAGACGTCGATTCCGTCGCAGAACCGCAGAAAGACAACCCTCTTCTCACCGACCAAGGCAAGTTCCTGCAAGTTTCCGCAAGTTCCCCATAAGTTTCCAATAAGTACCCTTGAAGCATGTTGATCCATGTTTTGAAATGTTTTATAGATTTATTAACTTGCATGCTATGGTTGTTTACATAAAATGATATGTTATGATGGAGTGTAGTTATATACCTTGTTAATATGTATGTTTGCTACATATTAATCTATCTATCCTTTGGTTGCCCTAGAATGATTAATTGTATGGCCTAACACCCTTGTTTAGTCTATTAGTAGTGCCTAGTTATGCTAAATACTATTCGTATGTTTAATTGAAAGCTTGTTATTTGAAATTCCAAATGACTGAGCAAAAATGTTATTTTAAAAAGGGCAGTTGGTGCTGTCAGTTTGGTAAAACAAAAGAAAAGAGAAACTTGAAATTTCAAAAATGAGAATAGGGTGGAAGGTTGCAAGGCGGGTGCAGTATGCACGAGACTTGGGTTTGAGTATGTGCCACCCTAGTCACCATAAGGACCGATTCCTTGTGATTGTCAAACAATGTACAACAGTGCGACCGCGAGTTCCGATATGGGACGGACCTGGCTAAGTAGCTAGTGAAAACTCAATTAAGGCATGCCAGATGGTGGAGTTGGCGTGGTTGTAGCCACTGTAGTCCTACAGGCGCAAGAGGGGGCTTCCAATATGGTTGTAGCCATTTGGCGGTGAAACCTCAGCGGGCATGATTTATTTAAGATGTAGGTAGGGAAATGGCCTTGTGATTTTCACTTGGAGTTATATGCCAAAGGAAGCGTATGACAAAAAGAGTGAAATATCTCTCGCGGGTAAAGCGTGCAAGCTCTGCAGAGTAAACAAACTATTCGAATAGCCGTACCCACGGTCAAGGGTGGACAAAGTGCGCTGTCGCCAGGTAGATTTTCTCTATATGATTCCAAAACCAGATTTTACCAAAGAAAAGCACGGTGGTAGCCGTGAAGGTTATGATTTGATAAAGTCCGTGGTTGTAGCCATGAGGAAAAGATTTTAAAAGTACTCCTAAAATAAAACCATGGTCAATGCCATGCGTTGTTTTGATGCCCACAGTTGGAGCCATGTCCCAAAAAGTTTAAACTCTGATTTATCAAAAGAAAATACTTTTGAAAAATGCTCTTAAAATTTCTAGGATAGAATTTTAAAAATTGGCTTTTACAAAATTAACCAATCCCTTCCCTTGAATTAAACTACATAATGCATTACTTTTTGGACTTGTTGAGTATGTTGCATACTCACCCTCGCTTTTTATTGCGGGGCTGCTTATTCCATGAAGCATATTAGGAAGATAAAGATAGCTATCCAAGGGCCTGTGTTCCACCATTCGATATCTGCAATGAAGACTTTGAAGAGGAAGATTATCAGGACATCTAGGATCACGATATCTTCAGTCTTTGCCTATGGCATTTCTGGACTTCATTTTATCATGTTAATTTGCCAGTTTAATATTTCCGCTGCTATATGACCTACGGGTCCAACTTTTGTAATAATGGGCCTTGTTGGCTAGTACTCTGTATTAAACTTTATTTATCACATGGTGATGATCCATACTGTTATGATCTGTGTGTACTAGCTATTGATCCAGGAACAAGTACAGGTAAACATAGGTGGGCCCGTGTCCTATTGTGGGTTCCAACAGAATCAATCTAGAATCAAAGCGTGCATGCAAAGAATAAGATTCAAAAAAATACTGGAGCGATCTAGCAGTAGGTACTGTTTGTTAGGAAACTCGACCAATGTGGCCCATGTGGACTCTCCCGAAACCCTAGCTATAAGTTGTAAATAAGAGACAGGGGGTCACCCCGTTGTACACAGAAACGTGAAATCAAAATAATAAAGTAGAGCAGTTCCTCCTCATATTGTGTCTCTCTTCCTCTCTCTCTGTTCTCCAGTTTAGATCTACTAGGCAACCCCGGACTATTCGATAGCAAGGTTGTCTAACACGTTATCAGCACGAAGATCTACCGGAGATTAGACTGAAAAGGTGAGAAAAGGTGAGAATATGAGGATTGGATCTAATCGCCTGTCTCTATTTATGCATGTATCTAATCTACGTGGCATGAAGCTACGTTGCGCAACCCTTTTACAAATCATGGTATTTCATCTACGTAAGGTAGATAGTGAGTACATGAAGCTAAAGGTATACAATACTAAAGCTTTGGCATGAAGCCACTGCAGGTAGCATCCACGGCCACGAAGTGCCATTGAAGCCGAGGTTGTCGACGATGCCTGAGCATGCACACGAAGTGTTGCGCTTGGCTGGCCTCCTCAACCCAAACCAACGCCCGCCAACGACCCGAAGTCGTCCAAAAGCCGCCACGGGCCAGGCCACAGTAACCGGTTAGCACGAAGCCACCAGTAGACCAGCGCCTGAAGCACCTCCGTGTCGCGCCTGAGAATCAGGTCCCCCCCCCCCCGAAGCAACCGTGCCGGCTCGAAGCCGCGCATACCCGACCATCGCCTGCCGGCTGCCGTCGCGACTCACCTGGCCGGCGCCGTCGCTCCGGCCCCTCCCAGCGCGTCGTGCTCGACCAAAGCATCCGGCGGGCCCGGCAGCAGCGCCCGGCTGCTGCCGCTCAAACCGAGCCGGCGTCTCGCCGCCTCGCGCCGTGCAGGCCCGAATCCATCGCCACGCAACGCACCCAGCCGCCTCGGCTGCTCCTTGCCGCCCCTCGCGCTGACGCCGCAACCGCACGAAGCGACGCTGCCTGCCGGCACCCCACTACCGTGCGCCACCGTTCAGTCCCAAGCGGTATGAAGTTTCGGGACGCGAATCTGCAAATCCGGACCCTCTGTGTATTCTGCACTAGTCCAAGATCACGTTAGCACACAGTAATAACAGGGATGAAGTACCACAATCATACATAGCGGAATTAATAATAAAGTACTTCAAACATTAAATAAACTGGTTACAAGACCTTAAGGTCACCTTACAACTAGTCTGCCGCGCAGGGCTTACAATAACCAAAAGAAAAAAAAATCAGCAGCGGAATGAAGAACGTCGGTGACTCCCATCAATATGCCATAGGCAACTGATAAGGTTCAACTCGTAGATAACTGCCTCCTCGCAGAACTTCTCCTCTGAAGTTGAAGTCTTCTCCTCAACTGATGATTATGTTGGAAGCAAGGGTGAGTATACAACATACTCAACAAGTCATGCACAGGGGTGCAATTCTATTACTATATGCATGGCTTCTTCCAAAGGAATGGCTTAAGTGGTTGTTTTGCATCAAACAACATTTTGCTTTGATTAAATAATCTTAATAGATTCAAAAGCACTAAAACCATATTATCTAATAAGTTACCAATGTCTTTTCAACAGTTTGGCACAAAGCCCTAAATTACTTTAGCATTTGTCTCTAGCACTCAGCCACCCATTCCCACATTTTTTTAGAAAATCTAACCCTTGACTGTAATCCCCGAGCAATGTCCAATACCGTGGACACAGCTATTCGAATAGCTTGTACACTATGTAGAGGTTATACACTTTATTCACACGATATAGTTAAACACCACAAAGGCGAGTAACCATAACAAAGTCTTTCTGAAACTTCTATCCTCGCATGCGTACCTCCCAGTATAGTTCCCACTGTCCCTTCCCTTTTGCGGAGCGGAAGTACAAGGCCAACGTATACCGTTGAAGAGATGTAAGACCAATCGGTAAACACTACACCCTTCTTTCCACATTTATAGCTACAAAAACCACCTGAGGTCTCACATGCTAAGACTTCGGAATCATACTCAACTAGGTCTGTCCCACTCCAGACATGTGGTTGTATGTTAAGCCCAGTTCTAAGGCTTGCAAGGTTAAGTCCTTAGGTTGACCGTGGCAAGACTACCCAAAGTTCACAAAACCAAATTCAACAACATCTCTCCCATGTGCCACATTGGGCCCGCCCATTGATCACTTGCCACTTGCCACAGCCTAAACCATTTTCCCACCCAGTTTGATTATTGTGCAACACATGCCAACAATAATATCAATTACCATGTAGAACCACAAAGGTACCTACACTTCACATCATCACGTGGCAAGATTACACTGATTCCAAAATTCATTCCATATGTCATTAGTCAATATTATTTTGCCATTTGAAACACATTTCATGTAAGCATGGCTAAGCAACTATTCACGGTCTAGCCTCCCGTGTTGGCACAATCATATCAACCAACTATTTTAAAACCCAACTTAAGGTGACAATGGTTGTATGGCATACAAATATTAACATCAAGGGTGGAATTAACAATTAGGTGAATTAGCTACTTTATCCCAAATTAAATTAAATCATTTTAACAACATAGCATGCATAATTTAAATCCAAGTACATTTCAAAAACTACGAGCAATATGGTCAAAGCACAACTTGCTTTCGAAGATCAGTTGGCTGTGGTCTAGATCTTGATCTTGCTCCTGATCTTCACTTCCGACAGCGTCACACAACTCAACGTCTACGCGTAGCAAATAAAGAACCAAATAAACACTCGGAACAACGTATAAACACACATTCGAAAACAATGCTACAAATCAAACTATCTTATAATCCCCATGCAAATTTCTAGATAATTACTTTAGCATTTTCTAAGATTTATAAAATTTATTTTGTAATTTTTGAACGTATAGTTTAAGAGATACAAAATTCGTAAGTTTGGACTTTCCGTGAATAATTTAACAGTATAAATTTAATTGTAAAATTTCAAAAACATTAACGTAGGAAGGTATTAATTTTTACTAATTAACAAAATTTGTCGCATACTATTTGGACTTAAAACGAATTTGTAGCGAAAAAAACAAAATTCACAAATCCTGAAAATCAACATGTACAAATGAACTTTACTTTGCATGGTACTGTACCTGGTGGAAGCACAACCTCACGCATCGCATACATACATTTAAATTCGTACATGCGCACAGCCATATAAATATGTCCGATTCGGACTTATGTGAAGTATACAAGCGCACAAAATCTTCACGCACGCACGAAACTCCTGACGACTTGCTCAGCGAGACGTACGCGAAAAACAGATTAGAATTTCTTCATGCTATCGCTTTATTTATTTATTTATTTTATTTTTGTCTAATAACAGTAGAAGTACCGAATGTATAGCATCACCATAATGCAAATGTATACATACATATATCCTAACATAAATATGGATACGTGCGTTCGATCCAAATATATATACATACTAACAGTATACATGTACATCTAAAAACATATATATGTCTAAACACGCAACGTCGAAGGAACTAGTATTTACATCCTGATATACATCTACAAGCACAAATACACAAAGACTAGATCAACTGATCGACGGAGCAGAGCGCGCGTAAAAGAAAATTAATAGAAGTACCGGACGATGCTAAGCAGCGGCGCAGACCGTTGGGCATAGAAAACGCGAGATCGGAGAGTGCGCCGGTGGTGACGTAGACGGCGGCGGCGACGGCGGCGAGACGGCAGCGCACGACGACGGCGTCGCCAACGGAGTGAAGCAATATGGAATGAGATAGCTTGCAATGGTTGGAAATGAAAGAATGGAGGACGTATTCGAATGGAGCAATGTGGAATGAGAGAACTCACAATGGCTGGGAAATGAAGGAATAGAGATGACAGTGTGAGTAGGAACGCTTGGAGCAAATGGGTATTAACTAGTAACGCTAGGAGGCAATGCAACGGAGGTAACGCTAGGAGGCAATCAAGAAATGGAACGCCTGATTAGCTGGTAGGAACAGCGGGCAAAAGTACAGGTGCTCCATCCAGGAACGCCGCTCCAGGCAGTCAACAGGGGACAGTGAGACGCTGCTACACATGCAACGAACCAGGGCACTTCTCCAACAGTTGCCCCAAGAAGACAGCAGGAGTGACCCCGGTCCGCTTCAATCTGGGATCCACACCAGCCAGGACGCCTGCACCCGGAGCAAACCGCGGGACAGCACAGCCAGGAGCCACGCCCCAAACCGTAGTGAGAGGCCGAGTCAACCATGTCACCGCAGAGGCACTCCAGAATGCCACAGACATCATGATGGGTAAGTTACTTGTCAACTCAGTACCTGCAACAGTTTTATTTGACTCTGGAGCTTCGAATTTGTTTGTTTCTCAAGGCTTTGCTACTAAAAAAGATTTGGAGATTGCAAGACTTAAATGCATGCTTTTAGTTCAAACCCCTGGTTCCGAACTCCGAACTAAAGTAGGATGTTCTGGGGTGAGAATATTAATAGATGGGGTAGGATTCCTAGCGAACCTTATTTTACTGGAAACCCAGACCTTAGATGTTATTTTGGGAATGGATTGGTTATCCAAGCACAAGGCTGTGCTGGATTGTGGACGAAGGATTATTTCAGTTGAGAGCCCATGTGGAAAGAAAATGGAATTTCAAGCCACCGCCGTTAGAGATGGACAGTTGATGGTTAACAGTGCGAAGGCGATCAGCATAGAAGATGTCTCAGTAGTGAATGAGTATCCAGATGTTTTTCCTGAAGATCTACCTGGTATGCCGCCAGACAGAGACATAGAGTTTGTGATAGAGCTTGTACCTGGTACAGCGCCGATAACAAAGAGACCCTATGGGATGTCCACCGAAGAATTGGTAGAGATGAAGAAGCAGCTTGAAGAGCTTATGGAGAAAGGATTCATCCGACCGAGTTCGTCGCCGTGGGGAGCGCCAGTTCTGTTCGTCAAGAAGAAGGACGGGAGTTTCAGGCTGTGCATTGACTACCGTGCACTCAATGAAATCACCGTGAAGAATAAGTACCCGCTACCTAGGATCGATGACCTGTTTGATCAACAGAGAGGAGCCGGAGTCTTCTTCGAAATTGATCTGAGATCGGGATACCACCAGTTAAAGATCCGAACAGAGGATATCCCGATGACCGCGTTTTCGTCCAGATATGGACATTACGAGTTTACAGTTATGTCATTCGGTCTGACGAATGCGCCAGCGTATTTTATGAATATGATGAATAAGGTGTTCATGGAATATTTGGACAAGTTTGTCGTCGTGTTCATAGATGACATCTTAGTTTACTCCAAGACAAAGGATGAACATGCAGAGCACTTGAGGCGAGTCTTGGAGAAGCTGAGGGAATAGCAACTCTTCGCCAAGTTCAGCAAGTGCGACTTTTGGAAGGACAAGGTGGAGTTCCTCGGACATGTAATGACCGCAAAAGGAGTCGCCGTTGATCCAAGCAAGGTAGAAGTTGTGCTACACTGGGAGCAGCCGAAGACCGTGACCCAGATTCGTAGTTTCCTTGGTATGGCAGGTTACTACCGCCGCTTCATTGAAGGCTTTTCGACAATTGCGAGACCTCTCACGCAATTGTTGAAAAAGGAGAAGAAGTTCGCATGGATGCCGGAATGCGAGAAAGGTTTTCAAGAGATGAAGAAGCGATTGACATCAGCCCCGGTGTTAGCTCTACTGCACGTCAATCAAAGCTTCGATATCTATTGCGATGCATCGCGCCAAGGACTTGGATGTGTGCTGATGCAGAACGGGAAGGTCGTCGCTTATGCATCAAGGCAGTTGAGACCACATGAGGAGAATTATCCGACGCATGACCTAGAGTTGGCTGCCAAAGTGCACGCCTTGAAGTTGTGGCATCATTATTTGATCGGGAACCGATGTGAAGTATACACGGACCATAAGAGTCTTAAGTACATTTTCACCCAATCAGACTTGAATATGAGGCAGAGGAGATGGTTAGAGTTGATCAAGGATTATAATATTGGAATTCATTACCATCCTGGAAAGGCCAACGTGGTGGCCGATGCTTTGAGTCGGAAAAGCCATACCATGAACATGTTGATAACCACGAGTCAGGATGAGCTATGCAAGGATTTCCAGAGAATGCACATTGAAGTAGTACCAGAAGGATTCTTTGCCGCATTGGAAGTAAAGCCTACCCTGGAGGACCAGATCAGAGAAGGACAGAAGGACGATGACAAGGTCCAGCGAGTCAAGTCCAAGATGGAGGAGGGCAAGGCGAAAAACTTCAAGCTGGACGAGCAAGGCACGTTATGGATGAAGGATCGAATTTGTGTGCCGAACAAGAAGGCGTTGAAGCAGCTGATCCTAGAAGAAGCCCATGACTCCAATTCTTCAATTCATCCGGGAAGTGCCAAGATGTATCAGGATTTGAAGGAAAGATTCTGGTGGCCGAGCATGAAGCGTGAAGTTGCCGAGCATGTTGCGCTGTATGACATATGCCAGAGAGTCAAGGCAATGCATCAGAGGCCAGCAGGACTGCTGCAGCCGTTAAGGATACCTGAGTGGAAGTGGGAGGAAATCGGAATGGACTTCATTAACGGGTTGCCGAAAACCCAAGGTGGATATGACTCCATATGTGTTATAGTGGACCGCTTGACTAAGGTCGCCCACTTTATTCCAGTAAAGACCACTTACTCGGGAGATAAATTAGCAGAATTGTATATGACCAGGATCGTCTGTTTGCACGGAGAGCCGAAGAAGATTGTATCGGACAGAGGTACCCAGTTTACCTCGAGATTTTGGAATAAGCTGCATGTCGGGACCCCGAATTTACAAATCCGGACCCTCTGTGTATTCAGCACTAGTCCAGGAACGCGCTAGTGCACACAGTCTTAACATCGGTATATATCACAATCATACCATACGATACTATCAAAGTACTTTATTTAAATAATCAAAGGGTTACTCAACCTTATGACCAAGTTACAAGTATATGCCTTGCAGGGCGAAACTTATTAAAAGAGAAATAGCAGCAGCGGAAAATCAAATAAACTTCGTGGCGCCATCCAGTATACCACAGGCAACTGACTGGGCTCGCATCCCTAAGTAGACGGGTCTTCTTGGAGTTCCTCCTCCAAAGCTGGCGTAATCTCCTCTTCAACTGATATTGTGTTGAGGCAAGGGTGAGTACTTGGTACTCAGCAAGTCATGCACAGAATGCAAGCTAATATACTATATGCATGGCTTAGTACAAAGAGATAGCTCAGGGTATATTTGCAAGAAATGACTTTTGACAAGTAATATAAGTAGATTCGAAAGCAGTAGAAATAAGTAAAGCATAAATAACTTTTCAAGAAGTTTAACGAACATTTTTCCCATCCTACACCATATTTCCATCAGCTTCCTTGTTAAACCAACCCATCTTTTCAAAACCAAGTTATTTTCAGAAAGTCTACCCCTTGACTGTAATTCCCGAGCATTGTCGATCAAGTGGACTCGGCTATTCAAATAGATTCTACACTCTGCAGAGGTTATGCACTTTACCCACAAGATCTGAGTCAAACACCACAAAGGCGAGTTCAGTAACAAAGCCTTTGGAAGCCTCAAACAACACAGGTGGTCCTCTCCGGTACGTGCTCTACACCATCCCTTCCCTTAGCCAAGGCGAAGTATGGGACCAACACACCGTTAGATGGGTACCTGGCCACAGCCACGATACGCTCCCCCGTACAATCACACAAAAGGTGTAACTGACACCCTGAGGCTCCACAAGTGAGTCCTTAGCGACTTAGTCAACTAGGGCCGTCCCATTCCAGCCATGTGGTTGCAAGTATGACCCAGTTCAAAGGCTTGCAAGGTTAAGTCCTTAGAGTGACCAGGGCAAGACTACCCGAAAAACCAAATCATCACTCCCAATGCCACAACTGGCCCACCTGATTACTCTTGCCACATGCCCCGGTCGAAAACTGTTTATCAAACCCCAGTTGATTACCATGCACCACGTGCCACCAACATCACATGATACTTTTCCAAAACAGGTTCAATATATCATTAAGTCAATATTAGCATTTGATTATCCAAAATCATGTCATGAGCACGAAAGTGTGTCCAAGCAAAGATACTACAACGATCTAAACCCATGTTGGCAATTTAATAATGTCCAACTAGTAATCCACAACTAGGGTGACAAAGGGTCATGGCACATACTTAAATAATCAAGGTGTCATATATCAAATTGGTATTTATCTAACCCTGAGTTTAAACCAAAGTATCTTTCTAATTGAACTAGCATGCAATAGTTTAAATCAAAATAGATTTCGAAATAGGATCAACATGGTCAAAGCACAACTTGCCTTCAAAAAGTACTTGCTCTTGGTCTTGAGTTGGATCCTGAGTCAACACTTCTCCCTCGAATCCTTCCGGCACTTCAACGTCTACTCGTAAAGCGTGCAAATAGCAAATACACAAATAAACACTAGACAAAAACATCCCAAAACTCCAAATAAAATCCATAAACAGAGAGAACATAATTTTCTGGATTTTTAGAAACTGGAATCGTCAAATTTGGAGTTAAAACGCAAAAGTTATGATTATTTAAAGTTTAAATAATCAATTAAATAATATTACAGAGAAAAACTTTAGTCCAAAAATTAAATAAAATTCATATTTAGGTAGATCTAAATTTTATACAAATTTAGAAATTTGAATCGCTCAAATCGGAGTTGAAACGCAAAAGTTATAAGCGTTTGAAGTTTGAATCTAAATTTGAATCAATATTTCGAATTAATAAATCATTTTCTTTTTCGGAAATTAATTATTGCGTCAGCATGGACACGTGGCAGCCTCTGATTGGCCTGCTGACGTCAGCCGGTCCATGGACTTAGTCCACGCTCGGCTTGGGTCTACCGTGGACTCGGTCCACGACTCTACGTGTCGCTGACATGTGGGCCCTCTCGGGTGACGTCATCGCTGACGTCAGCGGGGCTCGGCCGCAGTCTTGGCGGCAGTGGGACCCATTGTGACGTCATGGGTGACGTCGGCGCTGGCGAGGTCACCAGCGACATGCGGCCCCTCGACACGGGCCCGCGTCGGCGTCACACTGCCAGCGCGTGGGCGGCGTTGACCGCGGCGGTCCATCTTCCCGACACGTGGCGCCAATCTCACCGTTGGTTTGAAAATCAACGCGGCGGATTAGATCCAGGGTTAACACGTTGAAACTACTGCGTTGCTCGTGGGCGTTCGATCTAGATCGGACGGTCCAGATCTAATCCTATATTCGCGACCGCTACAAAGACGTGGCAATTGTGAACCGTTGGATCTTGATCCAACGATCCAGATCTAATCGGGTTTGGGAACACGTGAGCTCACCTCAACCGTCCGACCGATCCGACGGTCCTCCGAGCTCGCGGACGGCGATGGCTTACCTGGCGCGCCGGCTTGACCGGAGATGGGGACGACGACGAGCCCGACGGCGTTTGGGGCGCGGTTCCGGCGAGATGAAGCCTCCTTCGTGCGTCTCGTCGCGAGGACTCGGATCTGAGCTCCTTCTCGGCGGAAGACGACGGACGACGGCGGAAGCCGCAAGAAACGCGGCGGAGGAAGAGACAACTCGGCGAGCGATTGCGGCTCAACGGTGGCGGCTCGGCGAGATGGCTCGGGAACGGGTGCGCAAGGATGAGGGCAACCTCGGGGACGTCTCACGCTTTAAATAGCCTCGGCCTGGTGTTCTAAGCGGAAACCTAGTTCGCTACGGCGTGGCGGCGGCGAAGTCCGGCTTCGGACTTTCGGCGAAGCAGACGAAATCGTGGCCGTCCCACGTGGCGCGATCAGCGGCCACGATCGACTGGCGCGATCGGATCCGCCCGATTCTGGCTCGGCCATGACGGTGGATCTCGGCCGTTGGATCTTGATCCAACGGTTGGGATTGATTAGGTTTAGGAGTGGGTTCGGTCGAGTCAAGCGGCTCGGTCGGGTTCGAGTCCGACTTCGGGTTCCGACTTCGGTCGGATGAAACGATTTGACCGAGTTGGATTTCCAGCGATTTAATATTTAAAATAATTCCTAATTCATTTAATTCATTAAAAATAGCAAAAGACTCGAGAAAAATTCGGAAAAATTCTGGAAAATATTTTGGAACATTTTGGACTCAAATAAAATATTTCCAACAAAATTTTATTTGCAAAATTAAATTCTTTAATTATTTCAAAATGGGATAAATTCAAATAAATTCCAAATAAATCCAAATAAATTCCAGAAAATTCCAAAAATTCACCAAAGTGCCAAATCACACATGAATTTAAGAAAAGCAAAATTTTGGGGTGTTACAAACCTCCCCCCCTTAATAGAATCTCGTCCCCGAGATTCAGGGCTCACTAAAGAATAGGTTTGGAAACTCTTTCTTCAAATCCTCTTCGCGCTCCCAAGTCGCTTCACTTTCTTCATGGTTGCTCCACTGAACTCTACAGAATCGGGTTGACTTGTTTCTAGTTTCTCGATCCATTGTGTCTAGAATCCTCACAGGATGTTCCTTATAAGTCAAATCCTCTTGCAACTCAATTGACTCTAGCGGTGTCTGTTCCTCAGGAACTCGGAGACACTTCTTTAACTGGGACACATGGAATACGTCGTGTACTCCTGCTAGCGACTGTGGCAACTCCAGCTGGTAAGCAACTTCGCCTCTGCGGCTCAAAATCTTAAATGGTCCAACATAACGGGGTGCAAGTTTCCCTTTGGCATGGAACCTCTTAACTCCCCTGAGAGGCGTAACTCTGAGGTAAACAAAATCTTCTGGTTCAAAACTCAAGTCTCGGCGACGATTGTCAGCATAACTCTTTTGTCGAGATTGGGCTATCTTCAACCTTTCCCTAATCATAGCGACCGCTCTTGACCTCTTGAAGAATATCAGGCCCAAAGACACGGCGCTCGGGTCTCATTCCAATTCAATGGTGTCCGACAAGGTCGACCATACAGTGCCTCAAAAGGTGACATCTGTAAACTAGCCTGATAACTATTGTTGTAACTAAACTCGGCATACGGCAAACTCTTATCCCAAGAGGTAGCATAAGCCAATGCACAAGCTCTTAGCATATCTTCCAGAATCTGGTTGACTCTTTCGGTCTGTCCATCCGTCTGTGGATGATAAGCCGTACTGAAGTTCAAACGGGTCCCCATGGCTTCATGCAACTTATTCCAGAACCTTGAGGTGAATTGGGTACCTTTGTCCGATACAATCCTCTTTGGCACTCCGTGCAAACAAACAATCCTGATCATGTACAATTCTGCTAATTTATCTCCCGAGTAGGTGGTCTTCACGGGGATAAAATGGGCTACTTTAGTCAAGCGATCCACTATAACCCATATGGAGTCATAACCCCCTTGAGTCTTCGGCAAACCGGTAATGAAATCCATTCCGATTTCCTCCCACTTCCACTCAGGTATTTTCAGCGGCTGTAGCAATCCTGCTGGTCTCTGATGCATTGCCTTGACTCTCTGGCATACGTCGCACAATGCAACATGCTCGGCAACTTCACGTTTCATACTCGGCCACGAATCTCTCCTTGAGATCCTCGATACATCTTGGCGCTTCGGGATGAATTGAGTACTTGGAGTCATGGGCTTCTTCCAAAATCAGTTGCTTTAACTCCTTTTTGTTAGGCACACAAATGCGATCCTTCATCCACAACGTGCCTTGCTCATCCAACTTGAAGTCCTCTGCCTTGCCTTCCTCCTTGATGGACTTAATCCTGCGGATCTTGTCATCATCCTTTTGTCCATCTCGAATCTGATCCTCCAGGGTCGGTTTTACTTCTAATGCGGCCAAGAATCCGCTAGGTACAACCTCAATCTTCATTTTCTGAAACTCCTCACATAACTCATCCTGACTTATGGCTAGCAACATACTCGCGGTATGGCTCTTCCGACTCAGAGCATCGGCAACTACGTTGGCCTTCCCGGGATGGTAATGGATTCCAACATTGTAGTCCTTGATTAACTCTAGCCATCTCCTTTGCCTCATATTCAGATCCATTGGGTGAATATGTACTTAAGGCTCTTATGATCCGTATACACTTCACATCTGTTTCCAATCAGATAGTGGCGCCATATCTTCAAGGCATGCACTACGGCGGCTAACTCTAGGTCATGTGTCGGATAATTTTCCTCATGCGGCCTCAACTGCCTTGATGCATAGTCGAAGACCTTTCAATTCTGCATCAGCAAACATCCAAGTCCTAGGCGCGAAGCTACACAATAAATAACGAAGCTATGAGCAACATCAGAGAACTAACACGGTGCTGATGTCAATCGCTTCTTGACTCTGAAATCCTTTCTCACATTCGGCGTCCATGCAAACTTCTTTTCCTTCTTCAGCAATTGCGTAAGAGGTTTTGCAATTGTCGAAAAGCCTTCGATGAAACGGGCGGTAGTATCCTGCCATTCCAAGGAAACTCCGAACGGGTCACGATCTTGGTGCTCCCAATGTAACACAGCTTCTACTTTGCTTGGATCTACGGCGACTCCTTCTGCGGTCATTACATGTCCAAGAAACTCCACTTTGTCCTTCCAAAAGTCACACTTGCTGAACTTGGCGAAAAGTTGTTGTTCCCTCAGCTTTTCCAAAACTCGCCTTAAGTGTTCGGCATGTTCATCCTCTGTCTTGGAGTAGACTAGGATATCGTCTATGAACACGACGACAAACTTGTCCAAATATTCCATGAACACCTTATTCATCATATTCATGAAATAAGCTGGCGCATTAAATCGGCCCAAAGGACATAATCAGAAACTTCGTAATGTCCATATCTTGACGAGAATGCGATCTTGAATATCTTACGATCGGATCTTCAATCGATGGTATCCCGATCTCGAGATCAATCTTGGAGAAAACTCCGGCTCCTCTTAACTGATCAAACAAATCATCAATCTGGGTAGCGGATACTTATTCTTCACGGTGACTTCATTGAGTGCACGGTAGTCGATGCACATCCTGAAACTCCCGTCCTTCTTCTTGACAAACAAAGCTGTTGCTACGGCACTAACTTGGTGCGATAAATCCTTTCTCCATTAACTCCTCTAGCTGTTTCTTCATTTCTACCAACTCCTCGGTGGACATCCGATAGGGTCTCTTTGCTATCGGTCTTTGTGCAGTACAAGCTCTATAACAAACTCTATGTCCTGTCGCGGCATACCGAGGTAGATCTTCGGGAAAAACATCGGGGTACTCATTCACTACTGGAACATCTTCTATGCTGATCGCCCTGGTACTATTAACCATCAACTGTCCGTCTCTAACTGCGGTGGCTTGAAATTCCACTTTCTTCCCACACGGGCTCTCAACTGAGATAGTCCTTCGTCCGCAATCCAATACGGCCTTGTGCTTGGATAACCAATCCATTCCCAATATAACATCTAAGGTGCAGGGTCTCCAAAATTATAAGGTTTGCTAGGAACTCTATTCCATCTATTAGTATTCTCACCCCGGAACATCCTACTTCCGTTCGGAGTTCGGAACCAGGGGTTTGAACTAAAAGCATGCACTTAAGTCTTGCAATTCTCAAGTCATTTCTAGCAGCAAAGCCTTGCGAAACAAGCGAATGCGAAGCTCGAGTCAAACAAAGCATTGCAGGTGTATCGAGTTAACAAGTAACTTACCCAAGACGACGTCCGTAGCATTCTGCGGTGCATCTGCGGTGACATGGTTGACTCGGCCTCTCACCACGATGCAGGGTGCGGCTCCTGGTCTGGCGTCCTAGCTGGGGTGGTTCCTAGATTGAAGCGAATCGGGTCGCTCTGCTGTCTTCTTCGGACAAGCTGTTGGCAAAGTGTCTGGCTCGTTGCGATTGTAGCGGCGTCTCACTGTTCCTTCTTTGCCGATCGCTGGGTAGCGTTTCTAAGCGGGGTGGGGTTTGGTAGTTCGATTGGCAGGTCTTGGTGCTGGGGATGGTGTCCTCGTTGCATTACGTGGTTGGAATCGAAGAATTGATTTGGTGCAACTCTCGGTATTGCGTTCCTCGACGTGATCCTTCTTTGTTGCATCCTGCGCTTCTGTTCTCATCCAGTTCCTTGCGCTTGTCCTCAAGAATAAGCGCCTTATTCACCAACTCTTGGAAATCCGGAAAGGTGTGGGTGATCAACCCTACTTGCAATCCTGAGTTAAGTCCTTCATAAAACGAGGCATGCCTGGATCTATCTGTCGCTACATCCTCAGTGCGTAGCGTGCTAATCGTGGTGAACTTGTTCGTAGTCGGCCACCGGCTGATTACCTTGCCTCGATGCTCTGAACTCCTCCTTCTTAAGGTCCATAATTCCTTCAGGCACGTGATCTTGTCGAATGCGGTGTGAACTCTTCCCAAGTGATATCTTGAGGGTTCTCTGCGTGGCACGAAGTTCTCCCACCATTCGGTAATTTGTTCCTTCCAACTGATGAGAAGCGTAAAGTACCTTCTCATTCCCTATGCATTGAGCTATGTGTAGCTTCCTCTCAATTGATCTTAACCAATCATCGGCCTCCAATGGATTGGCATTCCCAGAGAAAGTGGGTGGGTGAGTCCTCATGAACTCTGACAGCCTTGTATTCTGGCGTGGTCCCTGATTAACTTGATTAGCAGTGGCCTGAGCAGTGACGTGCTGCATTTGTTGCATCATAGCATGCATCAACTGGGTCTGAGCAGCAAGAAATGCTCCAAAATTCTGCACATCTAGTGGCGGTGCTGGTGCTCCATCATTGGGGTTTCCCGCTGGGCGAGATCCACTCCCATTGCTTCCAAAGTTTCCACGGGTGTTCACCATCTGTCGATTTGCTCTAGGTTTAGAGATGAGAGGGAAACAAGAATAGACAAGTAATATGGAACTTATGCGGGGCGAAAGGGGTAACTTTAAGGTCCAACTTTATTATTAATAACTTGGTATGGCTGCTTACAATGCCTAAGGGCCTTGCAACACATCGCACACTCGTAAAAACAAAGCAAATCCAAATCGAACTAACTCTGGAGTCTAACGCCTAAAGGGTGACTCTTTATTCTATGACTTGGCGAAGGAGTCTCACTATAGAACCTAAGCTCACTCATCGAAAACCTCCACGGCCTGGAGTGCGGTCTTTGCGGCATAGGCGCCGAAACGATCGCCATGTCCAAATGACTATGTCATCTGTGGTAGCCGAAGAAGCGGTGTCCTCATCGAGATCTGACTCCTCTGGATCTGGCTCGTGTAGCTCAAATCTTGGCTCGGAGTCCGGTCCGTACAAAGTCATTTCCAACTCGTCAATCCTTCGTAGAAGGTGTGCCACATACTCCTGAGCTTCCCGCCATCTGTTCTTCTCTGTCGTGATTTCCTTGCGGGCCTTCTGTAGCTCCTTGCTTGTATTATCTAGTACATCTTCCTGGGCGACGACGAATCGTGCCAACTGTGTAACCGTGGCATTCTCATCCTGAATCGTCTTCGGGTCAAGAAGGTTATTGCTGCGCGGATGATAACGGAACACCGTGCTTTCCAACTCTCTGGCGTGGATACTGGTAATGTGCCGCATTGCTCGTCGTGAAACTTCTTGGATACCCATCTGCATTGTAGATCTTCTAGCAGTGCAGTGTATCGGGCGATTGCCTGGGCCCCTCTTCCTGACAGGTACCTCAATCCTCACGTCACAAGCCTTGACCAATCCTGCTTGTCTGATCACTTCCACTTGGTATTGGGGCTTCTCAAAATCTCCGAGAGTTTGTAGCATGTGCCAAAGTTCCGCGGCGTGACCAACTCCTAGATCAACGTAGTTGAACTCTTCCTCCATCTGTCACAAGAGTGCTTTACGTAAGAACTCGGAATTTTCAAATTGTGACAAGGTAAGGGAAAATTTCAGCAAGAGACGAGAAAAGAGAGAAGGGGATAAGTCGAGATGTCATTTCTTGTCTTCACAAATTTTTAGCTTTAGAAAATAGGTTTTATCCTCACTACGACCATTCTAGCTTAGGGTTGAGCCTACAGTCAAGTATGGCTCTGATACCACCTCTGTCGGGACCCCGAATTTGCAAATCCGGACCCTCTGTGTATTCAGCACTAGTCCAGGAACGCGCTAGTGCACACAGTCTTAACATCGGTATATATCACAATCATACCATACGATACTATCAAAGTACTTTATTTAAATAATCAAAGGGTTACTCAACCTTATGACCAAGTTACAAGTATATGCCTTGCAGGGCGAAACTTATTAAAAGAGAAATAGCAAAGAATGAAAATCAAATAAACTTAGTGGCGCCATCCAGGTATACCACAGGCAACTGATCGGGCTCGCATCCCTAAGTAGACGGGTCTTCTTGGAGTTCCTCCTCCAAAGCCGGCGTAATCTCCTCTTCAAGCGATATTGTGTTGAGGCAAGGGTGAGTACTTGGTACTCGACAAGTCATGCACGTAATGCAAGCTAATATACTATATGCATGGCTTAGTACAAAGAGATAGCTCAGGGTATATTTGCGAAACAGCTTTTGACAAGTAATATAAGTAGATTCAAAGCCGGTAGAAATAAGTAAAGCATAAATAACTTTTCAAGAAGTTTAACGAACATTTTTCCCATCCTACACCATATTTCCATCAGCTTCCTTGTTAAACCAACCCATCTTTTTCAAAACCAAGTTATTTTCGTAAAGTCTACCCCTTGACTGTAATTCCCGAGCATTGTCATCAGTGGACTCGGCTATTCAAATAGATTCTACACTCTGCAGAGGTTATGCACTTTACCCACAAGATACAGTCAAACACCACAAAGGCGAGTTCAGTAACAAAGCCTTTGGAAGCCTCAAACAACACAGTGGTCCTCTCAGGTTCGTGCTCTACACCATCCCTTCCCTTAGCCAAGGCGAAGTATGGGACCAACACACCGTTAGATGGGTACCTGGCCACAGCCACGATACGCTCCCCGCACAGTACACACAAAGGTGTAATCGACACCACTGAGGCTCCACAAGTGAGTCCTTAGCGACTTAGTCAACTAGGGCCGTCCCATTCCAGCCATGTGGTTGCAAGTATGACCAGTTCAAAGGCTTGCAAGGTTAAGTCCTTAGAGTGACCAGGGCAAGACTACCCGAAAACCAAATCATCACTCCCAATGCCACAACTGCCCACTGATTACTCTTGCCACATGCCCTGGCCGAAATCAGCGTTTATCAAACCCCGATTGATTACCATGCACCACGTGCCACCAACATCACATGATACTTTTCCAAAACAGGTTCAATATATCATTAAGTCAATATTAGCATTTGATTATCCAAAATCATGTCATGAGCACGAAAGGTGTCTAAGCGATACTACAACGATCTAAACCCATGTTGGCAATTTAATAATGTCCAACTAGTAATCCACAACTAGGGTGACAAAGGGTCATGGCACATACTTAAATAATCAAGGTGTCATATATCAAATTGGTATTTATCTAACCCTGTGTTTAAACCAAAGTATCTTTCTAATTGAACTAGCATGCAATAGTTTAAATCAAAATAGATTTCGAAATAGGATCAACATGGTCAAAGCACAACTTGCCTTCAAAAAGTACTTGCTCTTGGTCTTGAGTTGGATCCTGAGTCAACACTTCTCCCTCGAATCCTTAAGCACTTCAACGTCTCACTCGTAAAGCGTGCAAATAGCAAATACACAAATAAACACTAGACAAAAACATCCCAAAACTCCAAATAAAATCCATAAACAGAGAGAACATAATTTTCTGGATTTTTAGAAACTGGAATCGTCAAATTTGGAGTTAAAACGCAAAAGTTATGATTATTTAAAGTTTAAATAATCAATTAAATAATATTACAGAGAAAAACTTTAGTCCAAAAATTAAATAAAATTCATATTTAGGTAGATCTAAATTTTATACAAATTTAGAAATTTGAATCGCTCAAATCGGAGTTGAAACGCAAAAGTTATAAGCGTTTGAAGTTTGAATCTAAATTTGAATCAATATTTCGAATTAATAAATCATTTTCTTGTTCGGAAATTAATTATTGCGTCAGAATGGACAAGTGGCAGCCTCTGATTGGCCTGCTGACGTCAGCCGGTCCATGGACTTAGTCCACGCTCGGCTTGGGTCTACCGTGGACTCGGTCCACGACTCTACGTGTCGCTGACATGTGGGCCCTCTCGGGTGACGTCATCGCTGACGTCAGCGGGGCTCAGCCCACGGTGCTGACAGGTGGGACCCATTGTGACGTCATGGGTGACGTCAGCGCCTGGCGGGGTCAGCCACTGACATGCGGCCCCTCTGACACGCGGGCCCCGCGTCGGCGTCTGCCTGCCAGCGTGGACGGCGTTGACCGCGGCGGTCCATCTTCCCGACACGTGGCGCAATCTCAGCCGTTGGTTTGAAAATCAACGGCGCGGATTAGATCCAGGGTTAACACGTTGAAACTACTCGTTGCTCGTGGGCCGTTCGATCTAGATCGGACGGTCCAGATCTAATCCTATATTCGCACTGCTACAACACGTGGCAATTGTGAACCGTTGGATCTTGATCCAACGATCCAGATCTAATCGGGTTTGGGAACACGTGAGCTCACCTCAACCGTCCGATCTGGATCCGACGGTCCTCCGAGCTCGCGGACGGCGATGGCTTCACGGGCGCCGGCTTGACCGAGACGGGACGACGACGAGCCCGACGGCGTTTGGGGCGTGCTCGGCGAGATGAAGCCTCCTTCAGTGCGTCTCGTCGCGAGGACTCGGATCTGGGCTCCTTCGGCGGAAGACGACGGACGGCAGCGGAAACCGGCGCAAACCGCGGCGGAGGAAGAGACAACTCCGGCGGCGATTGCGGCTCAACGGTGGCGGCTCGGCGAGATGGCTCGGGAACGGTGCGCAAGGATGAGGGCAACCTCGGGGACGTCTCACGCTTTAAATAGCCTCGGCGTCCGTGCCCTAGACGGAAACCTAGTTCGCTACGGCGGCGGCGCGCGGCGAAGTCCGGCTCGGACTCGGCGAAGACGACGAAATCGTGGCCGCCCACGTGGCGCGATCAACGGCCACGATCGCGACGGCGCGATCGGATCCGGCCGATTCACGGCTCGAGCCGTGCAGGCGGATCTCGGCCGTTGGATCTTGATCCAACGGTTGGGATTGATTAGGTTTAGGAGTGGGTTCGGTCGAGTCAAGCGGCTCGGTCGGGTTCGAGTCCGACTTCGGGTTCCGACTTCGGTCGGATGAACGATACTTGACCCGAGTTGGATTTCCAGCGATTTAATATTTAAAATAATTCCCGATAATTCATTTAATTCATTAAAAATAGCAAAAGACTCGAGAAAAATTCTAAAAATTCTGGAAAATATTTTGGAACATTTTGGACTCAAATAAAATATTTCCAACAAAATTTTATTTGCAAAATTAAATTCTTTAATTATTTCAAAATGGGATAAATTCAAATAAATTCCAAATAAATCCAAATAAATTCCAGAAAATTCCAAAAATTCACCAAAGTGCCAAATCACACATGAATTTAAGAAAAGCAAAATTTTGGGGTGTTACACTGCATGAGGCCATGGGGACCCGTTTGAACTTCAGCAACGCCTATCATCCGCAGACGAATGGACAGACTGAAAGAGTTAATCAGATACAGGAGGATATGTTAAGAGCGTGTGCATTGGCTCATGCTATCTCTTGGGATAAAAGTCTGCCGTATGCTATGTTCAGCTACAACAATAGCTATCAAGCAAGTTTGCAAATGTCACCATTTGAGGCATTATATGGTCGACCTTGTCGAACACCGTTGAACTGGAATGAGACAGGTGAACGCCGTGTCTTTGGGCCGGACATTCTTCAAGAAGCTGAAGAGCATATTGCCATGATCTGGGAAAGACTGAAGATAGCACAGTCAAGACAGAAAAGCTACGCCGACAACCGTCGCCGAGACCTGAGTTTTGAACCAGAAGATTTCGTGTATCTCAGAGTTACGCCACTCAAGGGAGTTAAGAGATTCCATGCCAAAGTAAAATTCGCGCCGCGATATGTTGGACCATTCAAGGTTCTCAGCCGAAGAGGTGAAGTTGCGTATCAGCTGGAGTTGCCGTAGTCGTTGGCAGGGGTACATGACGTGTTCCACGTGTCCCAGCTGAAAAAGTGTCTTCGAGTACCAGATGAGCAGACACCGCTGGAGTCGATTGAGCTGCAAGAGGATCTGACTTACAAGGAGCACCCCGTGAAGATTCTGGACACTATGGATCGAAAGACAAGGAATAAGTCTGTGACACTACGGAATGCCGAGACTTTATAAAATGTGAAATTAGAGATTGTGGCATTACAAAATGTGAATGTTAAGGTCAAAAACATTATAAAATATTGAATTGGAGGTTGAAACCATACGTTATGAGGTTAATTTGCGTTTCCGGACCGTTTTCGGGAGTTTGGGCCTAAAGGAAAGGGTCGTGGGCTTTGGTGGGATGGAGTTTGAGTCCTAATAGGAGTAGGAGACCTGGTTGGGGTCTCCCCCAGCCCTTTTAGGCATCCACCCCCTCCTCTTGTGCCCCCACAAGTCCTAGCCGCCCCCCCCCCACACCTCCCCACCTCCTCCTTTTGGCGCCTCCACCTCCCCCATTGTTCCCCATTGCTCCACCACCTCTCCACCTCCCTTGCTGCCCCTAGGGGAGATCTCCACCTCCACACCTCGAAGATCCATCCGTTGGAGCGCTCCGCGACGAGGAGATCCGGCGGGATTGGAGCGAGGAAGGAGATCGTGCGAACCAGAGGAGATCTATTGGGTTTTCGTGCGTCGGGCGAAGGTATGGCCATGGGGATCCTTGGGGTTGGGCTAGGGTATGTTCTAAGGGTGATTATCATATTTTTAGATCAATTGGTGGTGCTGGAATTGAGTAGATTAGATTAGATCTAGAAGTTGTCACGTTCTCTGTTTCGGGCAGCTTGTGCAGTTGACCTAGGGTTTGGGTTTTCGCAATTTTAGATTCCGAATTTGGCCGGCCGCCTATTGAAGAAGTTGTAGGTAATTTCAATACCTTTCAGTGGATATAAAGAACGTTTAATTCTGATCAGCCGTTTGAAAGTTATGTCTGTTTTACCGAGCGTGTTAAAATATGTGACGTGATTGGAACAGATCACGGTATTTTGTAGATTAAACAATTTTAGATTCCGAATTTGGTCGGTTTCCTGTTGAAGAAGTTGTAGGTAATTTCAATACCTTTCAGTGGGTATAAAGAAAGTTTAATTCTAATCAGCCGTTTGAAAGTTATGGCTATTTTACCGAGCGTGTTAAAATCTGTGACGTGATTGGAACAGATCACGGTATTTTGTAGATTAAACAACTTTAGAGTCCGAATCAGTTTTTCCTTATACCTAGAAAAAGTTGGGAAATTTCCTAAGCTACGCGAGGATGTACTCGTTTAATCGATTCGGAGTCTTAAAACCCGAGTTATGCCTTTTGGAAGGCTGCTGTCCCGACGGAACAGAACCTCTATTTTTGGGTTTTGCGAGTAGTTGGCAATGTCGGGGTAGATGAGGGTTTGCGTACTGTTTTGTGGTCATGATTGTGAGTGTGTGGTACCCATGTGCAGGTGGTGTGACCCCGGGAGTGCCTTCTACGTCTCGCCAATCCGTTGCCCGTGGTTGAGGCAAGTGTATTGTAATGGATAGCGGTTTGTAGGTTGCTAGTTGAGACTAGATGGAATTATTTTATATGATATGATCACTTGCCATGCTTTAATGATTGCCTATGATATGATGAGTATGCTTATTATGTTATGATGCCATGTGTTAATGTACAAGTTAATTATGATGTTGGCATATTTGCATACATGGCATGTTACATGGCCCGAGCGGTGAGAAAGTCATAACTAGTCCGGGGAAGGTCGGTGAGAAAGTTATGACTATTCCGGAGAGCCAATGAGTAAGTCCTACATTGTGATTCCATCCACCGCGGTGTTTAGAAGCGAGGAGTAGGCACCCTCCATCTTCGGGATGGAAGGGGGGAGAGGGTGCACACCGACGGGTGTGTACTCAACCATACCGGTATGAATTTCCAAGGAGACATGAGCATCGCATCGCATTGCATACATAATGATTATGATAATGATATGGGATTATGAATGAGATGAATGTCACGATATGAGATGTTGTAGCCATATATTTGTTCTTGTGTACCATTACAATATGCTTGCTGGGTGTTGAACTCACGCTTGTGCTTTCTTGTTGTTTTAGGTACCTTGAGATTGGCATGCGGGGAAGGGAAATAGTCACATTTCTACACGTAGCTTCACTCAATTGTCTCACAAGTCGTTCATTTGGGATTTGACAATAAACTTGTGTGATGTTTAATGCTTAATGGTTTAGCTTTTGTTCGTTTGGCTCATGGAGGCATTGAATGTTTGGATTTAGACTTATTTGGTCGTCGTACCTTTAATTATTGCTATTTTTAGATGTCTCTCATATTGGCTTATATTGCTATGCTATTATGTTTCCTTCTGTTCATGTTAAAACAAAGGAGATGCTGCCGAAATTTCGGGTTTTAGCATTTATTCCTTGCTGTAATTTACCTTAATTTTTGGTATTTAGATGTTGTTCAGCTTATGTTTGGTAGCATTCGGGCATACTAGATGCCGGGGTGTTACAAAGTCAACCCGTTTCTGCAGAGTGCAATGGAGCAACCATGCAGAGAGTGAAGCAACTTGGGAGCGCGAGGAGGATTTGAAGAAAGAGTTTCCAAACCTATTCCTTAGTTAGCCCTGAATCTCGGGGACGAGATTCTGTTAAGGGGGAGGTTTGTAACACCCCAATTTTTGGTTTTCATGAATTTGAATGTTATTTTGCACTTTTGTGAATTTTTGGAATTTTCTGGAATTTATTTGGATTTATTTGGAAATTATTTGAATTTATTCCCTTTTGAAATAATTAAAGAATTAAAAGTTGAAGATAAATTTTTGCTGGAAATATTTTATCTGACTCCCAAATGTCCTAAAATATTTTCTAGAATTTTTCTGGAATTTTTCTGAGTATTTTGCTATTTTTCTTGAATTAAATAAATTTCTAGAAGTTAATAGGATTATTTTAATCGCTGGAAAAATCGAGTTGGTTGCACTCTTCATGCGACCGAGCCCGAGTCGTACTCGAGTTCGAGTCCGACCCGAACCCAACCACGCCGCGTTTGAGCCTAGCCGAGCCGGATCGATCCGTGACTCGTGAACCGTTGGATCAAGATCCAACGGCCCACATTGAGCCACGTAGCCCACGTGCGCCCGCACCGCACTAACCCAGAGACCAGCCGATCTGGACCGTTGGATTTAGATCCAACGGTCAAGATCAACCAGTACCGGTTCGAGCCGTATCCGGTCCGGATCCGGTTCCGCCCGCGCCACGTGTACGGCCCAGATTGCGTCTTTCCCGTCCGAATCGCCGCCGGACTCCGCCGCCGTGTGGGCCTAAGGTTCCGCCTTTTGCTTGGACGCCGAGGGTATTTAATGCCCGGGTCGCACCCCGAGGACCGCCTTGACCCCGCGCAACCGTTGCCCTAGCCGCCGCCGCCCGTAGTGCCCCGACGCGCCCGCAATTGCTCACCGTAGTTGCTCTCTCCTCTGCCACGGTTTTTGCTTCGCCCCGCCATCGTCCGCCGTTCTCCGCCACAACTGAGCCCAGTTCCGATATCCCTAGACCGAGGCGGACCCGTGGGGATATTTCACCTCATCGGAATCACGTCCAAACGCTGTTGGGTGTGTCATCGTCTCCGTCTCCGGCCACCGCAGCCCCGCCGCGTCACCATCGTCGCCTCGAGCTCGGACAGCCGTCCGATCAAGATCAAACGGCCACAGTGAGTCCATGCGTTTCCTAAACCCGTAGAAACCAGATTAGATCTGGACCGTTGGATCAAGATCCAACGGCCCACGTTCGTCCACGTGAGCTGTATCATATCCACGTTGTGGTAATTGGATCCAATCCCAGCCGTTTGATCCAAATCCAACGGCGTAGATCCGTGCACGCATCACGCGCCGGGACATGCCACGTTGTCCCGTGGCGCGGTGAGACCCTAGCCGATCTGGATCATCCGATCTAGATCGAACGGCCCAGATCAACCGCGTTAAACCCACGCGTTAAACCCTCGATCTAATCCGCACCGTCGATTTTCAAATCAACGGTCGAGATTGCGCCACGTGTGCCTTAGCCGCGTACGCGCGTGCGTGCCCGTGTCACTGACACGCCGGGCCCGCTTGTCAGCGACCGAGCCAAACCACACCGTGACGCCACCCATGACATCACCGGTGGGGCCCGCATGTCAGTGCTGTGGCCGGGTCGTGCTGACGTCAGAGGTGACACCATCTGGTGGGTCCCGCGTGTCAGAGGCACATGAGCCGTGGGCCGAGTCCACGGTGGACCCGAGCTGAACCATGGACCGAGTCCACGCACCCGCTGACGTCATAATCCGGTTTTCCATTAGAAAAATAATTCGGTGGAAATTAAAATCCGCGCTGACGTCATGCTGACATCATTAATCGGATTTTCAATATAAAAATAAATGGATTAGTTCGGATTATTGATTTATTTTAATTTTGAAACTTCAAACGCTTATAACTTTTGCAATTTAACTCCGATTTGAGTGATTCAAATTTCTAAATTTTTATAAAATTGAGATCCACCTGTTGGTGAATTTTATTTAATTTTTGGACCAAAGTTTTTCTCTGCAATATTATTTAATTGATTAATTAAAACTTTAAACGCTTGTAACTTTTGCGTTTCAACTCCAATTTTGCCGATTCAAATTCCTAAAAATTCATAAAATTATGCTCTATCTGTTTATGGATTTTATTTGTATGTTTGGATACTTTTTGTGTACTGTTTTACATATTGGTTGCTATTTGCACGCGTTACGAGTAGACGTTGAAGTACCCGAGGGCTTCGAAGGAGAAGTGTTGACCCAGGAGCCAGCCCAAGACCAAGAACAAGTACTCTTTGAAGGCAAGTTGTGCTTTGACCATGTTGATCCCATTTTGAAATTAATTTGATTTAAATTATTGCATGCTAGTTAAATTAGAAAATGCTTTAATTAATTTTGGGAGAATAGTTAATTGCCTAGTTGCTGTATGCCACCTTGACATAAATGATCGTATGCCATGACCCCCTTGTCACCCTAGTTGTAGATTAACTAGTTGGACATTATTAAATTGCCAACCTGGGTATTTATACCGTTGTAGTATAATGCTTAGACCTGCCACGTATACCTAACATGATTTTGACAAATACTTGATAACATTGACTTAATGAGATATGGAACCTGTTTTGAGAAGTGTCATGTGTTATTGATGATGATATTGATGGCACGTGGTGCGTGGTAAACAACTGGGGGTTTGATAAATAGATTTCGACCGGGGCATGTGGCAAGAATGATCGGGCGGGCCAGTTGTGGCACCGGGAACATTGATTTGGTTCTTCGGGTAGTCTTGCCCTGATCATCCTAAGGACTTAACCTTGCAAGCCTTTGAACTAAGTCAAACGTGCAACCACATGTCTGAAATGGGACGGACCTAGTTGATTAAGTTGCTAATAACGTACCTGTGGGACCTCGGGGTGTCAACTATACCTTTTGTGTAGTTGTACGGGGGAGCGTACCGGGGCTGCGGCCAGGTACCCATCTAACGGTTGATTGGCCTAAACTTCGCCTTCACTAAGGGAAGGGTTAGTGTGCAATAACCGGGGAGGCCCACTTGTGCTGTTAGAAGTTTCCGAAAGACTTTGTTACGAACACTCGCCTTTGTGGTGTTTGGCTGTATCTTGTGGGTAAAGTGCATAACCCCTGCAGAGTGTAAAATCTATTCGCATAGCCGTGTCCGCGGCATTGGACATTGCTCGGGAATTACAGTCAAGGGTTAGACTTTCTTGAAAATGACTTGAACTTGAAAGGACTAGTTTGGTTTAATAATGATGTTGATGGAAATGTGGATTAGGAATGGGAAAGATGTTTATTTAACTCCTGGAAAATTTATTGATCTTATACTTGTTTTCACTGCTTTCGAATCTACCTATGTTACTTGTCAAATGCTGTTTTACTGCAATTATACCATGAGCTTCTCCTTTGTACCAAGCCATGCATGTAGTATATTAGTTGCATTCTGTGCATGACTTGCTGAGTACCAAGTACTCACCCTTGCCACAATACAACATCAGTTGAAGAAGAGTCTACACCAGCTTTGGAGGAGGAGCTCCAAGAGGAACCGTCTATCTAGGGAGCGAGCCCAGTCAGTTGCCTGTGGTATACTGGATGGCACCACGAAGTTATCTTATTTTCCGTTGCTGTTATTTCTCTTTTATTAAGTGTTCGCCCTGCGCGGCGTATATTTGTAACTTGACCTTAAGGTTGAGCAACCAGTTTTGGTTAACTAATTAAAGTACCATATTATTCGTTGGGTATGACTGTGATATTTACCAATGTTGAGACTGTGTGCACTAGCGTGATCCTGGACTAGTGCTGAATACACAGAGGGTCCGGATTTGCAAATTCGGGTCCCGACAATGACACCAGCTACATCACCACTGGCTTAATACAGATCTTCATCCCCAACATCTCCGAAGGTGCAGAGATCCTGGTGGTCTTGAGAGTTAGGCATCTTTAGGGATTCTTCACGAAAGGAAATGTCAGTCCCCATGGATGGCGCCAGCTATCGACGACTGGGGAGCAGGCCCCCGCAGAACTTACTTAGTTGATTTGGGGGATCAACTCCGTCCCCTTCTTGCGTGAAGGGTGGCTTCCGAAGGATGGCCGGTCTCGCCAAATCGAGCACACTCAAAGAATGACACAGGGATTTATCTAGGTTCAGGCCTCTCACCAAGGAGATAATAACCCTACTCCAGCGTTAGTGTATATTGCGTGTGTATCTTACTCAATGTGTCTCTCTTTTAGTACGCCCCCCTTTCCTCTAATGCTCGAGAGGTATTTATAATTTACAAGAGTACCGATTTGGTTACGGCCCACTCCGTGCACGTCTGACTGTGTCTAACGTGGTCACAACCGAATCCTACTTCTTCGCCACACCCGCGTCCTTGGCGCAACGATCCCCCGAAGTGGCGTGATTATCGCCTTGACCATTAGTCTTAACCCCCGACCTCGCATCCAGAGCTCGAGGTCGGGCCGAGCTGATTTGACACCAGCCCGAGTAGGTGAGCCCGAGCAACATGCTCGGGCACTGGCCGAGCAACGGGCTTACATCACTCGAGCAAGCCGAGCAACGGTGCTCGTCCACACCTTCAGGGACGACCTCCGAGGTGCACGGGGCCGGGACGAGACCAGTCGTCGTGGCATTATGGTAATTAAGGGAATCACCCAATCCCCGACAGCTAGGATCTCGGTTCCTCCCTGAACCTAGTCCTGAACCTCAGTTCCTCCATGAACCTAGTTCCGGCCCCATCATCGACCACATTCGACCTCAAGCAACACCTGCACATGAACAAACATGAAACTGTGTACGAGCACAAATCCATGACCTGACTCAAGATCAGTCCATGCAACCACTCACACGAGCGCATTGCATCAAGCAAAACAATTACTGTAACATCCTCAATTTCGGTCTGCTGCCAAAATTTAATTAAAATTAATTAAATTCAAATTTTGGATTTTCCTTGGTGTTTAATTTAACCTGGCATCCTTATCCGTCAAAAATCGGAATTCAATTCTCCTTCGCCCAAAAAATCAAATTTCCATATTCCAGTTTGTACCTGAATTTCCACCCGAGTTCAAAAAATGCTCCAAAAATCCCGAAACCTATTGCATTGGGTTTCAAATATTCCAAAAACTTTTTCGGATTTTTCCCAAGATTTTTGGAGACTCTCTGGTATTTTATCTCGCGCGGCTTTTATTAAATGCCTGTTATTCGTCCAGGAATATTATAAATTCCAAATTTCATCCAAATTTCATGAAACCAATTTTATTGGGTTTCAAATATTCCCTAATATCCTTAGGAATTTTTTCGAGATTTTTAGAGCATTTTTTCTAATTTTTCTCCCTCGCAAATCCTTTCATTTAACTCCGGCCAATCGGAGGCTGAGACGTGGCGGCAATGTTCATTGTCTTCAACCTCACGATGGAAACTCACAGAGAAGCAATCTCTCTCTCTCTTTTGGATGCACAGTCTTTAATCTTCCATAACTCCCTCCATAATGCACCAAATCAAGCAAGGCCGGATCCGTTGGAAAGGTGTCATCGAGGAGTTTCCATTCCCGGTGTTAATGCGTCCTTAATCTCGCCGGAAACGGCGCCATTAACCAAAAACCAAAAATGGCTTAAACGTTCATAACTCGGCCGTTTCAACTCCGTTTTGAACGGTTCCACCTCCATTAGCTTCGTGTTGGAGCCCTCTTTCTAGTGCCATCATCCTTTCCTTGCCCCTCCAACTCATTCATCCAGAAGATGCAAAAAACCAACGCCGAACCACGTTCTTCGTTCTCACCGGCATATCTCTCGTTCCGGTGAGTTAAACTCGATTCCGTTTGTTCCTAGATGTGTGTATGGTTGCTGTGCTCATAACCCCTTAATCAATTTCAGTTTTCATCAAAGATTGAATCCGAATTTTGGAGTTGAACCCCGCCGGCCGCACCGTCATTCATCGCGAAATTCGTCGTCTCCGGTAATCCTCTTCAAAATCCGACACAACCATTGGATTCGTATCGTCGAGACCTTTCTGGGGCTTACCTTCTTCCATCCCGCCACCCCTTCTATTGCAACTTCCCCATGATCAAACCCTAGGTCCAGTGAGCTCTATTCTAAGGCCAAATCCGCGATTTTTACTGTAGCTACAGTAAATTTTCTCTTTTTCCTTGATTTTCCATCATTTTCCAACTTCGAACGCTTATATCTTTTGTGCCCGAACTCTAATTCACTCCGTTCAAGTTCCTAAATTCATCTAAATTCAAGATCTACCTGATAGTATAATTTTTATAATTTTTTGATTTTTTTATTTTATTGTTATTTATTCGTTGTACCGTTTTGCGTGTAGCCGAGGATCCCGCCGAGTCCGCCGACCTCGCCGCCGAACTTCAAGGTTCCGAGACCTTCACTGCGCATGAAGGCAAGTCCCTTGACGCATTTTGATCCCACGATTACAAATGCTTTTACAATGTTTCATCGCATGCATAGCTATTTTTATCATCGTATGTCAAATATAGTTCATTAGTTATTCCGAATTGTGATCACCTCCTTGGATATTGATACCCATGTTCATTTGTAACCCTAGGACACTTTGCTATGTCATTCCTAGTTCATATTATGACACTCGTTGAATAGTACGGTAGGATTGCTTAGGGCCGAAATTGATGAAAATGACCCATGGGTGGGATTATATCAAAATTGTGATTTAAGATGTGATTTAAGAATTTTGCTAAAAACTTTGGTACTGTTTTTGTAAAATAAAAACAAAAAAGAAAAATGATTTGAACTTGGGCGAAGTGGAATGTCGGATGGGTGCGGATTGAGCACTAGTTTCCATTGTGCAAGTACCGCCCCAAGTCAATTAAGGACCGACGCTTATGACTGCCCATTCTGAGCATAACCGTACTACCACATGTCTATAATGGTACGACCTGGCTAAATAATTTGTAGAAACCTAACTTAGACTCGCCAGTTGGTGGAATGTGGGTGCCAGATAGAGGCAAGTTGTACTCCCCACATGGCGCAAGAGGGGACTTCTGTACTGGGTAGATAGAACCCTAACAGCGGTGAAACCTCACCGGGTGAGTCGGGTTAGGCGTATACATTGTAAAGGCCTTGTCATGATCCCTCTGCCGACACACCAAAGGAAATGTGTTAATTGCATGGCATTAAAGAGACGATCATGTCTTGTGGGTAAAGCTGTACACCTCTGCAGACTTAAAACTATTCGAATAGCCGTGCCTACGGTCAAGGGAAAAGTGAAGAATGCTTTCATATTGGTACACTTTGGGTTCAGTTTTAAAATATAAATGATGTTTTGGGATTCAGGAGTGGTTAGAACTCTCGGATGTTTTGTTGGCGGATTGAGCCAACCAGGTAGATGGAACCTGTTTTTATTTCATGATGGATAGAGTCATGTGTGGATAACCTTGATCTTTTAAAATGTGCCAGATAGAGCCCTTATACTAGTGATGGTGGATAGAACCCTCACTGAAATATTAAATAATTCAATTGTTAAAATAATTGCTAAAATATGTTTTGTGAAAATTATTATTAAATATGGTTTGATGAAACTCAGCTTTATGCAAATAAACCCTATTAAGCCTTCCTTGGAAAGCCCTACATGTGCATACTTTCCCAGACTTGCTGAGTACTTTTGTACTCACATACTACATAAACTGTTGTCATCAGAAAACTATCAGGACGCCGTTGAAGACGGTGAGTACTACCCGGAAGAGTTCGAAGAGGATCGCCAGGATATCTAATCGCGTTTCTAGTCGTCGCCTGTGGTGTTATTTGGTTTTCGCTTATTGTCGTTTTGTTTCCGCTGTCGTGAACTTTTGTCTTGTGACCATTTGCTGTAATAAGTAGCCATGTGGCTAATACTTTATGTTTATGTTACAATTTCGTTATGTTTAGCAATGACACTTCACTGTTGACTGTGTGTACTAGCTACTGATCTGGGATTAGTACAGAAATAAACACGAGATTTCGGATAGCCGATCCGGGGTCACACAATTACCATGCTATCACAAGCATATCAAATAATTATCTGAAACAACACATGCACATGCACTACACATGTCATGAGCACAACTACTTTGCTGTACTAAATTCATCACTCATCCAATTTTGCAGCACATGATTTCACAATCTCCCTCTTAATGAAAATATTGGCAACACCACTTAAAACTGAACATTGCAATTGGCATTCACCTTACAAGAAAGTTTTTGAAATCAAAATGTTTAAAATCAAAGGCCAAAGTGAAAAACAAAAAATCTCCCCCTTTGACAAATATGCAAAGTGAAAAACTCCACCTAGGTGAAAATAAGAAAAATCTCCCCCTAAGAAGAAAAATGTGTGTGTGAATGTGCAATGTGCCCAAAATTCTCCCCCTTTGACAATGGATTCATCAAGAATACAAAAGAGAGAACAAAATCTTTTTGTTTGTTTTGAATTTGTCATTTTTTTATGTAATGAGCATTATAAATCATCCACAAATGAAATTCATCTCCAAGTCATGCTATCAAAGATACTTTCACCCTCAAATCTACACATAGACAATGTAGAGTAAGCACAACTAAAAATCAAGTTCTATTAATGATTTTTTTTTGCATGGCATGATCTCTCTTCCTCAACTATCTCAAAAACCGAAAACAATGAATTTTCTGTGCACTTCTTTGATGCTTGAAAAACTGATTTTTTTATTTCAACAGAGTACAAAAAAGCAAGGAATTATATGCACCATCAGCCATACTTTTCAACCATACCATTTTACCAAGCAATGAGCTTAAGGTTTCATGGTTTTGGCCATACACAACCCCTTCCAAGTTCATATCAAAGTGCAATGATAAGCAGTCTCGTAAAGAGGAGGTGCGACAGTTCATAACCTTGATCTTGCATCTATCAAATATCAGTTTTTGAGCTCTCTTTAACTTTGAAAATTTTCACATCGAGCACTTTTTGAGCAGGATCAAGATAGCTAAGAAAGTTCAACCATGACAAGATTTAATTCAAGTTTTCATTCCATTTAAATAGTCATATCATAAACTTCACCATATATGCATAAAGATGAAGTTACAAAGACCTTGTAGCATAAACTTAACTTCAAATCACATATGTGTATTAAATATAATGCTCAATACTTTTTCACAATTTTTCTCTTTTTTTTGTTTTTCATTTAAGAAACACAAAGAAAGATATGTAAACAAAAAGTCACAAAGTTTTCAAAAACTCCTCAAAACAAGCCCATCTGGTGAACAACCTCAAGTTCTCCCCAAATAAAAGCAAAACGAGAAGAAGGCAAATGTTTTGTGAAAATGTATGCCATTTGATATTCAGTATCTACATGGCAAAGCACAACAATTTTTTTACATGATCTCTGAGAAAGTGAAATCTGATCTCAATATGCTCAAGAAAGAGAATTACCCAAGAAGTGACATGAAATAGATGTACTTTTCTATCAATTCTATATCCTCCAAAGTGAGCATCAGAAAAAGCTCTTAAACTAATGCATGAGGAAGCAGAAAGCCAAATGCCATAATCTTGAGTACCATGGAGATACCTGAAAATTTCGCTTGATGGTTTGTTGATGTGAAGCACATGGGGAAGCTTGAAAATGAGCACACAACAAATTGTATATCCGGCCTTCATCATTCTCAACATCATCGTCGTCGTCGTCTTCATGAACAAAGATACTCTCCCCCTGAACATATTCACCTGTATCATCACTGTACCTTTTGCCACAACAAAAGTGGAAGAAGCATCTCCAAAAGTAACACTTTAAGCACGAGATGCACGAGTGAAGGAGAACCAAAACTTATCACCGAACATGTGGCGTGAGCATCCAGAATCCACTAGCCACATGTTCTCCTTCCTCGCGTGAGAAGCCTATATAGAAGCAGAAAATATCGAGGTCTCGGTACTAGGGTTAGAAATAAGATGATTAGGAATCTAGTACTGAGACACACGACGCACAACAGTAGGCACAACACGAGCATTCTTATGCACAAAAACATATTTGTCTTTTCCCGTGTTTTTAGCAACAAAAGTTGCTTGTTTCACCATAGGCACATAATGAGAAGCAAAGTGTGCCTGCTTGAAATTAGACCTAGCCTTAGCTTTTTCTTTCTTTTGTTGTTTAGCCAGTCTAAAGCAAAAATTTACTAAATGTCCATCTCTACCACAATGAGTGGAAGTGTACTTAACATGATGTTTTGCTTTAACAGTAGAAGCACATTTTGCATTCATCAAAGAGGAAGATAAAAGACCAGCAGATTTAAAGACAATTTTCTTAGGCTCATTAAGAATCTCAATTTTGTCATTACAAGGAGCATGAACAACAGTGCGAGGTTTAGATTCATATGAAGCATGGAGATCAAAACCTAAACCTTTCTTATTTGAGCTAACCTTAGATTGGTCCAAAATAATGTTCAAAATTTTCTTCCCATTAGTGAATCGTTCTAAGGAATCTTGCAAGTAATCAATTTTTCGAGAAAGAGTTAAACAATTATTAAATAGAGCGTCCACTTTGCCTTTTTCCTTGCGACAAGTTGAGTATAAAAGAACCTCATGAGTGAGCATGTCATTAGCCATCTGAGAAACTCTAGCATTTGCATGTTTCAATTTCAATTCAAGTATGGAGCATTTAGAACATGGAGTTGAATCATTCAAATCAATAGTAGAACAACTAACATGTTTAACAAGTTTCTCATTTTTCTCATTATCAGCATTAATTTGTTTTAACAAAGTAACATATTCTTTCCTAAGCAAGGCGAGTTCATTGTAAATTAAGTTACATGATTTGCAAGTATCATCATCAAGAATCAAAGTTTCAATTCTATCAATTTCAGCATTCAATGACTCCACAAGAATATCATTTTTCATAATTTTTTCTATCACGTTTGTCAAGCAATTTTCCAAGACGAGCAACAGCAATAGCTAAATCATCATATGAAAGATCTACCTCATTAAAGTGTAACACCCCGGCATCTAGCATGCTTGAATGCTACCAAACATAGGCTAAACAACATCTAAATACCATAAATTAAGATAAATTACAACAAAGTAGTAAATGCTAAAACCGAAAATTTCGGCAGCATCTCCTTTGTTTTTCAATGAATTGAAGCAACAACAATATGATCACAGGATATAATATAAAGAATGACATCTAAATCATCAATAACAAGGGTTCTAGCAGCAGTATAAGCCTAGAATAAAGATTCCAACCATCTCATGAGCCCAACGAAGTAAATGAGAAAACCAAGCACACAAATTAACCATTGCACCAAGTTGCATGGCACTACTCTTATTATCATGACCAAGATGAAAAAAATTTCTATAGGTGTGGAGCTACGTATAGATGTGTAGCTAATGCCCTTCCCCGTATGACGGTTTCATGGTACCTGAAACAACAAGAAAGCACAAGCGTGAGTTCAACACTCAGCAAGTATATTGCAATGGTACAAAAGAACAATTACATGGCTACAACAACTCACATCATGTCTATCATCTCATTCATGATCACATATCATTATCATCATCATTATGTATGCAATGCGATGCGATGCACATGTCTCCTGGAAACTCATACCGGTATGGTTGAGTACACACCCGTCGGTGTGCACCCTCTCCCACCTTCCATCCCGAAGATGGAGGGTGCCTACTCCTCGCTTCCATACACCGCGGTGGATGGAATCACAATGTAGGACTTACTCATTGGCTATCCGGAATAGTCATAACTTTCTCACCGACCTTCCCCGGACTAGTTATGACTTTCTCACCGCCCGGGCCATGTATCATGCCATGTATGTAAACATGCCAACATCATAAATAACTTGTACATTAACACATGGCATCATAACATAATAAGCATATTCATCATCTCATTGGCAATCATTAAGGCATGGCATATGAACATATCATATATTCAATTTCAATCTCAACCAATCTAGCAAACTACAACCCGCTACCCATTCCAATACACTTGCCTCAACCACGGGCGACGGATTGGCGAGAAGTAGAGGGCACCCCCGGGGTCACACCACCTGAACAAAGGCACCACACACTCAAAATCATGCCCACAAAACAATACACAAACACTCTTCTACCCCGACTTCGCAAACTACTCGCACAATCCAAAAACAGAGGTTCTGTCCCGTCGGGACAGCAGACTTGCAACGAGCATAACTCGGGTTCTAAGACCCCGAATCGATTAAACGAGTACATCCTCGCGTAGCTTAGGAAATGTCCTAACTTTTTCTAAGTATATGGAAAGACTGATTCGGAATCTAAAGTGATTTAATCTACAGAATACCGTGATCTGTTCCAATCACGTCACAGTTTTTAATACGTTCGGTAAAACGAGCATAACTTTCAAACACCTGGGCGGAATTGGACGTTCTTTATACCCACTGAAAGGTATTGAAGTTACCTACAACTTATTCAACAAGAGGACGACCAAATTCCGAATCTAAATTGGCGAAAACCCAAACCCTAGGTCGACTGCTCATGCTACCCGAAACAGAGAACGTGGCAAACTCTAGATTTCATCTAATCTACCCAATTACAGCACCACCAATTGATCTAAAAACATGATATTAACCCTTAGAACAGTACCTAGACCAACCCCAAGGATCCCCGTGACCATACCTTCGCCCGACGAACGAAAACCCAACGGATCTCCTCCCGGTTCGCGCGATCTCCTTCCTCGCTCCAAATCAACCGGATCTCCTCGTCGCGGAGCGCTCCAATGGACGGATCTGCGGGATGGTGAGGTGGAGAACTCCCCTAAGGCAGCAAGGGGTGGTGGAGAGGTGAGGAGAGGGTCGCAAGGGGCTTGGGAGGTGGCGGCTAGGAGAGGTGGAGGCAAGGGGTGGAGGGGAGAGTGGGGGGTGGCTAGGGTTGCAAGGGGGGCGCAAGGGGCCAAGGGTTGGCGCAAGCAGCCCCCCCTTGCTGCCCTTTCTCCCCCTCATGGGCCAAAGGGTCCCTCTTTTGGCCCAGATGGGATTCCCCCTAAAGCCCACCTCGCCCCGGAAATGCCCAAACTCCCGAATTTGGCCCAAAAACGCGAATAAATCTCATACCGTATGGTTTTATTCTCTAATTTCACATTTTATAATGTCACACCATACCGTAGTGTCACATAAAGTCGCTATCGTGATCGTCCTCGGTGAAGCTGTCGCTACTTTTGGCCATGAGACACAACCCCGTCAAGTCATGGCTGCTTGGAGTTGCATTGTCCTCGCTGCTCTCCAAATCCACATCGCTCAAATTGACTTGTTCAAGAGCGAAAAGAACTCGGTGGACTACTTTGCGGTTGATGAAGCTCTTCTGCTTTCTGTAGGATCAAAGTATACGAATATAGCAATCAGAGGGGGGTGAATGATTGTGCGGAAGCTAAAACCAAAATTTTGATCTATTAAAAATTCACCTCAAAACGGAACCAAATAATTGCCTCGTATTCGACAAAAATAGATTGAGAGACATTTGGTAAAACATAAATTACCCGAGATCCAACCGTCGGATCGATCTGAAATTTAGATACAAGAGACTAGATTTCAATATGAATCGAACCCAAAAAGAATCAGCTCCATCGGAATTACGGATCAAAAGTTATGAACCTTGCAAGCTTGTTGTGACAAAAGTGACGAGAATTAATCTAACCAAAACTTCAAGATTAAACAAGAACAACAAAAGATTAATCAACTAAACTTTGAGGAACACTAAATCAATACCCTAGAAAGGTTTTTGATGAATCAATTCAAGATGAAACTCAAGGAAAAAAAACCAATCTAGAATTAGAACAAGCATGCAAACAAGAACCAAAACAGGAAACACTGTAGCAACGAGGTTACTGTAGCACGCAAGGATCTGGAAGAATTGATCTTTATTTCTTTAGTCTAAAGTACTCCAAACAAAAGAGTACAAACCCTAAAGCTCTGCTCTATACTTAATGCATAAACAGGAGGCACCTCCCCCTATTTATACAAAGCAAACACATAGAGTCCTGAATACAATTCCTACTCCTAATCCTAGAAGGAGTCCCACTCCTAATCCTAGAAGGAGTATGTATTAAACACAACTCCACTTGGCCCAACCTGGCCAAAAATACAGCTCTTGCACGTGTATAGCAACCCAGCCATACTCACGTGACTAACAATTCTTGCACGCGTACGGCCACCATGCCACACTCACGTGACTAACCATTCTTCATGTGCACCATTCTCTTAGCCCGAACGTCCCGCATGACATCCTTGACCACCAAGACCTTAGTTCCTCCCTGAACCTAGTCCTGAACCTCAGTTCCTCCATGAACCTAGTTCCGGTCCTGTCATCGACCACGTTCTCCTTCGAGCAAGACATGCACATGAACAAACTACAAAACGATTCCGAGCACAAGTCCGCGATTTGACTCAACATTAGTCCATGCAAATACTCACACGAGCATTGCATAACATCAACTCAACCTGAGCAAAATACATCCACAACGGACCAAGCAATGGTCTGGCGCACAAAAGAGTCAAAACCCTAGAAAAAGCATTCACGCCAGACCAAACTTTGGTCCGACGAAACTCACGACGGACCAAATATTTGGTCCGGCATACATGCGAAAGTCTCGGTTCAATTCAAAGCAAAACATGTTCAACAACACGTTTACGACGGACCAAATCTTTGGTCCGGCGTACATGCAAAAACAACGCTCAAAAATGCGTTCACGACGGACCAAACTTTTGGTCCGGCGTAACATAGAAGCTTACTATTTTCAACAAATTTGGTCCGACACAAAAGCTTTAAAAACATGTTCACGGCGGACTAAAGAAAAGCGGTCCGGTGTACATGCGAAATCAAGCTTCAAAATGCCATTTACGATGGACCAAAAATTTGGTCCGGCGTGCATTTAAAAATAGCCATCAAAAGCTCATTCACGGCGGACCAAAAGTTTGGTCCAGCGTAGCCTCGAGAAACGGTCCGGCGCAGATGGGAAACTTACTGTTTTTGTGAAATTCAGTCTGGCGCTAAAAGAACCACATGCACACACACATTTGCATATTCAATTCTAAGTCAATTTTTCAGCACATGATTTCACAATCTCCCCCTTGATGAAAACATTGGCAACACCACTTAGAATTGAACATTTGGCATTCACTTTACAAAACGATTTTTGAACAGACCAAGGAATCTCCCCCTTTGACCAATATGCAAAGTAAAAACTCTCCAGGTGAAAATACGAAAAATCTCCTCATAAGAAGAAAAATGTGTGTGAATGTGCAATGTGCCCAAAAAACTCCAAAATACTCCAAAATTCTCCCAAAATTCTCAAAATTCCCAAAAACTTCTCCCCCTTTTTCCTTTAACTTCTCCCCCTTTGACAATGGATTCATCAAGAGTACAAAAGAGAGAAAAACAAGTTCAGAATTTGTCCTGTAACAATGATTTCACAAGGAGAAACAATGGAGTTCCAAGATAAGAAAAGATGAGCTCATTCGATCATATAACCTTATATTTCACATAATACGCAAAATATATGATCTTGATATGATTTTAACAAGTTAGGAAATGACATGAATCTCAGCCTCAATTCAGTCAACTATAGCCAAGTACTAAGCAAGATATTAGTAGAAAAGCAAAGGCTCAAAACTGAAGCAACTAACAACTCAGGGTGAGCAAGTAGTTTCAACTCCAATCTAGTAAACCAATTTAATCTTTAAACAATAAGCTGCATGTGGTATGCTTAAAGCATACTTCTTTTATTTCCTTGGAGCGGCATGCTTGAAACATACATCTTGTCTTTGAGGGAATGGCATGCTTGAAGCATACATCTTAACTTTTTTAGGGAAAGCATGCTTGAAGCACATAACTTAAGGCTTTTGCTTTTAACAACCCTTATTTTTACTGATTCCCTTTTCTTTTCTTTTTCTTTGATTGTAAACATGCAAAGAGATTAAAAAGTCTTTTGAAAGTGTAAAGCTGAAAACACACTTGCTGTGACACCACGGAGTGTCGTAGCCTTATAAAATGTGAATGTTGAGGGCAAAAACATTATGGAATGTGGAATTGGAGGTTGAAACCATACATTATGCAGTTTAATCGCAGTTCCGGGCCGATTTCGGGAGTTTGGGCCACTCCGGGGGAGTTTCTGTAACACCCCGGCATCTAATATGCCTGAATGCTACCAAACATAAGCTGAACCACATCTAAATACCATGAATTAAGGTAAATTCCAGCAAAGGAGTAAATGCTAAAAACCGAAATTTCGGCAGCATCTCCTTTGTTTTCACATGATTTGAAGGAGCAACAACAATATAGCAATATAAGGCAATATGAGAGAAAACTAAAACAACAATAATTAAGGACTTAACATCAATATAAGTCTACTTTCCGGCATTTAATGTCTCCAAGAGCCAAACGAACAATAAGACTCTCATAAGCAAAGCTAAACCTTAAAGCAATAATCATCACACGCAATTTATTATCAAACACTAATTGAATGACTTGTGGAATCAACTGAATGAAGCTACGTGTGTAAGTGTGACTAGTTCCCTTCCCCGCATGTCGGTCTCATGGTACCTAAAACAACAAGAAAACACAAGCGTGAGTTCAAAACTCAGCAAGCATATTGCAATGGTACAACAAGAACAATTTCACGGCAATAACATCTCACATCATGTAAACCATCTCATTCATGATCACATATCATTACGTATGCAATGCGGTGCTATGTTCATGTCTCTGGGGAAACTCATACCGGTATGGTTGAGTACACACCCGTCGGTGTGCACCCTCTCCCCCCTTCCATCCCGAAGATGGAGGGTGCCTACTCCTCGCTTCCGTTCACCGCGGTGAATGGAATCACGATGTAGGACTTACTCATTGGCTCTCCGGATTAGTCATAACTTTCTCACCGACCTTCCCGGACTAGTTATGACTTTCTCACCGCCCGGGCCTTGTAATCATGCCATGTATGCAAATATGCCACATCATAATCAACTTGTACATTAACACATGGCATCATAACATGATAAACATACTCATCATATCAATGGCAAACATTAAAGCGTGGCAAGTGATCATCACATATAATCAATCTCATCTAGTCTCAACTAGCAACCTACAAATCGCTATCCATTACAATACACTTGCCTCAACCACGGGCGACGGATTGGCGAGAAGTAGTAGGCCCTCCCGGGGTCACACCACCTGCACATAGGGACCACACACTCACAATCAAGCCCACAAAATAGTACGTAAACCCTCATCTACACCAACATTGCCAACTACTCGCAAAACCCGAAAACACCGGTTCTGTCCCGTCGGGACAGCAGCCTTCCAAAAGGCATAACTCGGGTTCTAAGACTTCGAATCAATTAAACGAGTACATCCTCGCGTAGCTTAGGAAATTTCCCAACTTTTTCTAGGTATAGGGAAAGACTGATTCGTACTCTAAAGTTGTTTAATCTACAAAATACCGTGATCTGTTCCAATCACGTCACAGATTTTAACACGCTCGGTAAAATAGCCATAACTTTCAAACGGCTGGGCGGAATTGGACGTTCTTTATATCCACTGAAATATAATAAAATTATCTACAACTTCTTCAACAGCCGTACAACCAAATTCGGACTCTAAATTGGCGAAAAACCGAACCCTAGGTCGACTGCTCATGCTATTCGAAACAGAGAACGTGACCAACTCAAGAATCCATCTAATCTAATCAAATCCAGCACCACCAATTGATCTAAAAACTTGTTAATCATCCTTAGAACAGTACCTAGCCCAACCCCAAGGAGTCCCATGGCCATACCTTCGCCCGACGCACGAACACCCAATAGATCTCCTCCCGGATTGCTCCTCGCTCCTCGCTCCTCGCTCCAATGGACGGATCTCCGAGACGCATGGGTGGAGAGGCTACCCTAGGGCAGAAAGGGGTGGAGGAGAGGTGGTGGAGAGGTGGGGAGCAATGGGGGCAAGGGGAAGGGGCGCACGGCCACAAGGGGAGAGGAGAGGAGGTGGGGCGGCTAGGGCAAGGGAGGAGGAGATGGGGGCGCACAATGGCAGGGTGGGCGCACACAAGGGGCAGGGGGAGCCCCTTAAACCAGCCCAAAAAGAATCCTAGTCCTAAATGGACTCATACTCCATCCCACCAAAGCCCACAACCCTTTCCCCTAGGCCCAAAACTCCCCGGAAAGGCCCAAACTCCCGGAAACGGCCCGGAAAAGCTATTAACCTCCATACCCTATGGTTTTAACCTTAATTCCACATCTCATAATGTTTTTGACCTCATCATGCTCAATAAATAAGGATACGACACTCCGTGGTGTCAAACTCTTCCCCCCATCAACAGGATTCGACCTCGAATCCGAAAGACATCAAAATCAACAACAAAGTCCCCAAGGGACAAAGGACTTCTTCGCAACATAAAACTTTCACACAAAAACTTAACCCTAAACAAATGACAAGCGAGCTCCCAAAACCAACACTTGTGTTGATTTAGCTCAACAGAGTGCAACCTCTCACGATTCCATCTTCACCTCAATTCCCAAATAGACCACAAAAGAAAAACGGTCTCACACTCCTCCATCCACTCCTCATTGGCACTAACGTGCCCGATCCCTTTAATCGAAACTACCCTCCAGAAGGGCACGGTACCAGCCTCTAGAACCCTCTTCATCTCCCACGCACAAACGTGTTTTCACACCTCAACCTCTCAACTGTGGTTCGCCATATTCAAAACGACGACGAACCAAGTGAGACAAATACTTCAAGACCACCAACTATTTGAACAAAGGAGGTTAAAACCTTGCAAAGGATTGCTCTTTTACAAAAGACCAATACCCAACACTACCGCCTAAAGGAAAAGGCCCACCTTACAATCAGGGTCCTTAAACTCGCAAGAAAATGTAACAACTAAACAAAATCGCTACGGTTGACACAACCTCGTTCAACCTCAGCAAAAGAAAGGTCCAATACACTTTGAAAAGGAAAACAATTACTAGCAACCACCAAGTGGTCCACTAATAATCTAATCAACCCTACCGAGGAACATCTCAACGACACAATTCTCCAAGAAGGTTTGCATTGAGTCAAACACAACCTTCCCCTCAATGGACCACGATAAAGAGTACAATCATTGAGTGAGCTCAACCAAAATCATGAACCCAATTGGTCCAACTACAACAACTCAACCCCAAAGCGCTAAAACCACTTTGGAAAGGATCCGGCAACATCCAAAGAGCACACATTTTAATTTCCTATGCCAAGACACAAAGTGCAAATCCCCTACACCACAACCAACATACAAGAAATTTGTAACACCCCGGCATTTACTATGCCTGAATGTTACCAAACATAAGCTAAACAACATCTAAATACCACATTTAACATCAAATTCCAGCAAAGGTGCATAGACTAAAAACCGAGATTTCGGCAGCACCTCCTTTGTTTTATCATGAATTTAAGAAACAGCAACAATATAGCATTATATGGCAATAAGAGAAACATCTAAAACAGCAATAAATAAAGTCTTAACGACAATAAGAGACTAACATTAAGCTCTTAAGGTTCCAAGTGTCAAACAAACAATAGAACTCTCATTAACCAAGCTAAGACTTAATTTTAAAGACCATCACACGCAATTTATTATCAAACTAAATGAATTGACTTGGGGAAACATTAAGGTGAAGCAATGTGTGAGCGTGTGACTATTCCCCTTTCCCGCATGCCGTTCTCATGGTACCTAAAACAACAAGAAAACACAAGGGTGAGTTCGAAAACTCAGCAAGCATACTGCAATGAACAACAAGCATAACAACAAGTCAATAACATCTTTCATCATGTATAACATCTCATTCATGAATACTTATCAATATCATCATCAATTTGTATGCGATGTAATGCATTGCTCCTGACCCTCTGGAACCTCATACCGCAGATGGGAAGTACACACCCGTCGGTGTGCACCTTTCCTCCCTTCCATCCCGAAGATGGAGGGTGCCTACTCGCTTCCAAACACCACGTGGATGGAATCACGACATAGGACTTACTCAATGGCGTTCCGGATTAGTCATAACTTTCTCACCGACCTTGCCGGACTAGTTAAGACTTTCTCACCGCCCTCGCCCTATCTCATGACATGCATGCAACCATGCCAATTATCATATTTAATTCACATATTAACACATGGCATCATAATATGTTAAACATGCTCATCATATCATATCAATCAATAACACAAGGCAAGTGGACATATATCATGTAAACAATTCCATCTAATCTCAACATGCAACCTACAACTCGCTATCCATCACAACACACTTGCCTCAACCACGTGCAACGGATTGGCGGGAAGAAGAGGGAACTCCCGGGGTCACACCACCTGCACATAGGCATCACACACTCACAATCATAACCTCAAAACAGTACACACGCCCCCATCTAACCCGACATTGCCAACTACTCGCAAAACCTAAAAACAGAGGTTCTGTCCCGGCGGAACAGCAGCCTTGCAAAAGGCATAACTTGAGTTCTGGGACTCCAAATCGAATAAACGAGTACACCGTCGCGAAGCTTAGGAAATTTCCCAACTTTTTCTAGTTATAGGGAAAGACTGATTCGGACTCTAAAATTGTTTAATCTACAGATTACCACAATCTGTTCCAGTTACGTCACAGATTTTTAGGCGCTCGGTAAAACAGCCATAACTTTCAAACGGCTGATCGGAAATTAACGTGCTTTACGTCCACGGAAAGATAATTAAATTATCTACAACTTCCTAGAAGTCCGTACGGTCTGATTCGGATTCTAAATCGACGGAAACTCGAACCCTAGTTCGACTGCTCAATCTGCCCGAAAACAGAAACGTGGACAAGTTTAGATCTAACCCAAATTACTTCAAACCAGCGCCTCCAATTGATCTAAAAACTTGATAAACACCCTAATAACAGTACCTAGATCATCCCCAAGGATCCCCAAGATCATACCTTTGCCCGAAGCGCAAAACTCCAATCAATCTCCGCGAATCTCCTCGCGAATCGCTCCTCGCTCCACGTTCCTCGCTCCTCGCTCCTTGCTCCTCGCTCCTCGCTCCACGGGATGACTCCACAAGGTGCAGGGGTGGGGCGACCCCCCTCGGGCCGCAGGGGGGGGTGGGGTGGTGGTGTGGTGGTGGCGGAACGGGCGGGGGGGCGCACGGTTTTGGGGGGCTTGGGCTTTGGGGTGGGGGAGGGAGGAGAGGGGCGCAAGAGGGGGAGGTGGGGGCGCAAGGGGCTGAGGTGGGGGCGCAAGGGGGCAGGGGGAGCCCCTTTTAACAGCCCTCAACCCAATCCTAGTCCGTTACGGAGTCCTAATCCATCCCACCAAAGCCCACCAAGGCCCAAAACTCCCCCGGGAAGGCCCAAAACCCCGAAAACGGCCCGGAAACGGCCCGGAAACGTTATTAACCCCCGATCCTTATGATCTTAACCTTATTTCCACATCTCATACTGTATTTAACCTTATCATGCTCAATAATAAGGTTACGACACTCCGAGGTGTCACAAAATTCTTCATTGTTTCTTTTCATACTAGAAAGCAAGGGAAATCTCGTTTCATGACATAAATGCACACTCTTCAGGAGCACTCCGGATTAGTCATATCTCCATATATGACTTTCTCACCGACCTGGCTCAACGACTCTTTAATCATTTAGCATCTAAAAACGATGTCATGCTTACTTTTCACCATTCCTTCATCATGTAACAACACTACCGAAAAGTCATTCACATGACGACTTCTTCCTCGATATCTCATGAATAAATCTCGAATAACATCGAGATTTGCGCTAATTCATAAAAACTATGACGGCAGCATAGTTAACAGTAAGGCACCACATCATACCAGAATCCCACCAACGATAGAAAGCTAAACTCGCAAAACATCGCGTTTTAACCAAAAATTAACATTTGGAAAAGGACATCGGCTCAAAGTTAAATATCTGCACAAACAACCGCCATAATTTTTCTCAAGGAGAAAGGGGAAACTCATTTTCAAAAGAGAACACTTCACTAACAGCATCGCCGATGAAACATCTACAAAAACCACCTTTTGAAGCACTTGCAAAGTCTACACGATTTTTTTCCAAAAAACTCCAACTCTAGCAAAGAAAAGATTACAAATTAAACCTCGTGAGTTTTCCAACATAACCCTCTATGTCCATTTGTTTCCTTTTAAAATTTATTCCAAAGATAATTCAGGGTGAACGCGAAGGAGCACGATCTACTCAGAATCTTTTGGGTGTAAATCCATACACATAACACAAATTAAACAAAATAGCCAAAACCAAAGATTGGCACCAATAGCTACGGGTTCTAGGGAAATTCGGGAAACACAACACAAGGAATACCTTGACCGAAGGCATTCAACCAAAATGGCAAACAAACAAACCAGTCCAAAAGCTTTTAAACACACGCTCAGCATAAAAGAACCATCTCTAGTACTCCACTACGCTTTCCATTAAAGACTTCAATAATCACTATTTACTCCTTGAGGAGCCCCAACACAAATCAACCAAAAGCTTCACAACAAATTCTTCCTCTAGTTACCATTCTCAACACTTTTAATTAGGGTTTATGATGCTTATCAAAAAGGCACCCAACCAAGACTATATTGACATGATCCCCACGGATCACCGAATCATAATACTTCTTATTCTAAATTTGAAACATAATACTTCAACAAATCTTTTAGCAAGATCAACATATAAATTTCATACCTCCTATATATTCACGTCTCGACAACCGAACCTTATTCAGTTAAACAACGACTTCAACATGTAAATATTATCTCCACAGGGAAGAATTCGCAAGTAAGACTCTAAATTATACATTCATTAAGGATAAAATCATTCATCATGTTAATTACCCAAAGTTCACTTCATCACCACATGTTACAAATTCCTCTATTTTTTTAACCAAGGTTTTCAACGAGTAATCTAAACAATTACCACCACTACTAGGTTATTAATAACAACCAACGAGCATAATCATCAAACGACAACATTACTTTTAGCTACCCTATAGATAGGTTACAACAAAATTGTCACTACACAACATACTCCAACTATTAAATCAAATTTAATAGGTTAGACCAGCACAAAGTTCTTGCAATATCATCAAACTACAAAACCCATATCTTTCCAATTGGCCTCGACACTAGCATTTTAGGAACACGACTGCATACTTCCAATCATGCTAATATTTTGCAACAACAAGAATAGCAACTCTAATCAACTTCCAAGTTAAGGTCACAAGCTAGCATGATCAAATTTCTCTACTAACATGTTTAAATTAGAACATCTTTAAACAACCAGCAAAGCTTCTTTAACAATATCTGCAGTTTACATCATCTTAATGTTTTAACTATGCATCAGGGTTTAAACTTTAAACATTATCGGGGGTCAAAGCACATTTATAACAAAGCAACAGATTTAAGCATGTACATTAACACATTCAATCATTCTCACTAAGAGTAAACTCCGACACTAGTAGTCCATTTATTCTCAAGCTAGAGATAACAACCGCATAGAATTGTTTCAACTCACAAATTAACTTAGCAATATGTCATCCCATAAACCACATTGGTACATGCTACACAACATGCTACACAACATGCTAAACAACAATTCTTACAAGGGACAAACGATTTTAGTCAAAAGACTACTTACTTTGTTTGCAACATTTTAGTTTTAAAGCTCATCCCAAATTCATAAGGAAACTTGACTCTCAAAATTGCAATGAGACAAACCCAAACTTGGTCATGCAAAAGGAATTTTCCAAAACACCTTTCAATCTCAAAGACTCCCACAGGAGGGAACCAAGCGAACAAATAAACCTTTGCAAATAAAACCTTAACACCAACCCCCAAACTTTCACGAAACAAGAAGGGTTCTTCAAAGATGATTTCTTAAACCAGCAAAATAACGAAATCAAACACCACTTACTCCTACAAAGCCACAGAACTTCAGCCCTGACAGCCAGGTCTGGCACAACTGCGCAATAACTCCTTTAACCTTGGAGAAAGACAAACACAGGAATAAATTGAATGCTTCTTCCCCATAAAGCAATCAACAAACTAGGCATCAAAACTGGAAAGGCGCCCAAAAGAAGCGCAACACTAGACTCCTCTTCTTCGTCTTCAACCAAGGAAGACAAAACCACACACCGCATACGGAACGATCCGCGAAAAACCAATACCAAAAACTTTGCTTTAGGTTTCCATTAACTAAAACCAAGAAAACCAACCAAGACCGACCACAGAACGACAAAGAACCTCCGAAGGAATCCACCACCAAACTCTTCTATTTGACTCCAGTCAACTACCCGATCTACGATAGAAAGGGTAAGCACTCTTCTCCTACAGGGGTTAATAGTTCTTTGGTGATGGCGCTAACCGGCTACACCGTCAAACCTCACCCTTACTATGAACCAAAAGAGGTGACCAAAACCCTTCGGCAACACAACCCCACTTTATCACCACAACAAGCACAATTCAATCATTTATCTCATAGACATAGCAACATGCATTGTCAAATGAAGCATTCAACATCAAAGCTTAAATACAACATTTAAGCGTAAGGAAACGATACCCATACCCTTTTTCTACTGTGCATCCATGTGTGTCAAATTTTAGATTAGTTATACCACTTTTGCAAGTTTTAATGTTGCTATCCTATGACAAAATTTTAGTTAAGACCTAAGCCATGTTTCTAAGTTATTCCACATCACATTTTAGTTGTACCCTATATCTTGACACTAAAAATACACATTCCAGGGACATACAGCCCGCTCTGATACCAACTGTAACACCCCGGCATCTAATATGCCTGAATGCTACCAAACATAAGCTGAACCACATCTAAATACCATGAATTAAGGTAAATTCCAGCAAAGGAGTAAATGCTAAAAACCGAGATTTCGGCAGCATCTCCTTTGTTTTAACATGATTTGAAGGAGCAACAACAATATAGCAATATAAGGCAATATGAGAGACAACTAAAACAGCAATAATTAAATACTTAACATCAATATAAGTCTACTTTCCGGCATTTAATGTCTCCAAGAGCCAAACGAACAATAAGACTCTCATAAGCAAAGCTAAACCTTAAAGCAATAATCATCACACGCAATTTATTATCAAACACTAATTGAATGACTTGTGGAATCAACTGAATGAAGCTACGTGTGTAAGTGTGACTAGTTCCCTTACCCGCATGCCGGTCTCAAGGTACCTAAAATAACAAGAAAACACAACTGTGAGTTCAAAACTCAGCAAGCATATTGCAATGGTAAAACAAGAACAATTTCACGGCAATAACATCTCACATCATGTAAACCATCTCATTCATGATCACATATCATTATGTATGCAATGCGGTGCTATGCTCATGTCTCCGTGGAAACTCATACCGGTATGGTTGAGTACACACCCGTCGGTGTGCACCCTCTCCCCCCTTCCATCCCGAAGATGGAGGGTGCCTACTCCTCGCTTCCGTTCACCGCGGTGAATGGAATCACGATGTAGGACTTACTCATTGGCTCTCCGGATTAGTCATAACTTTCTCACCGACCTTCCCGGACTAGTTATGACTTTCTCACCGCCCGGGCCATGTATGCAAATATGCCACATCATAATTAACTTGTACATTAACACATGGCATCATAACATGATAAACATACTCATCATATCAATGGCAAATATTAAAGCGTGGCAAGTGATCATCACATATAATCAATCTCATCTAGTCTCAACTAGCAACCTACAAATCACTATCCATTACAATACACTTGCCTCAACCACGGGCGACGAATTGGCGACAAGTAGTAGGCCCTCCCGGGGTCACACCACCTGCACATAGCGACCACACACTCACAATCAAGCCCACAAAATAGTACGCAAACCCTCATCTACCCCGACATTGCCAACTACTCGCAAAACCAGAAAATAGCGGTTTTGTCCCGTCGGGACAGCAGCCTTCCAAAAGGCATAACTCGGGTTCTAAGACTTTGAATCAATTAAACGAGTACATCCTCGCATAGCTTAGGAAATTTCCCAACTTTTTCTAGGTATAGGGAAAGACTGATTCGGACTCTAAAGTTGTTTAATCTACAAAATACCATGATCTGTTCCAATCACGTCACAGATTTTAATATGCTCCGTAAAACAGCCATAACTTTCAAACGGCTGGGCGGAATTGGACGTTCTTTATATCCACTGAAAGATAATGAAATTATCTACAACTTCTTCAACAGCCTTACGACCAAGTTCGGACTCTAAATTGGCGAAAAACCAAACCCTAGGTCGACTGCTCATGCTGTTCGAAACAGAGAACGTGACCAACTCAAGAATCCATCTAATCTAATCAAATCTGTCGGGACCCCGAATTTACAAATCCGGACCCTCTGTGTATTCAGCACTAGTCCAGGAACGCGCTAGTGCACACAGTCTTTAACATCGGTAAATATCACAATCATACCAATCGATACCATAAAAGTACTTTATTAAAGTAATAAAACTGGTTACTCGACCTTATGGCCAAGTTACAAATATATGCCTCGTAGGGCGAAACTTATTCAGAGAGAAACAATAGCAGCGGAAAATCAAATAAACTTCGTGGCGCCATCCAGTATACCACAGGCAATCGATCGGGCTCGCATCCCTAAGTAGTCGGGTCCTCTTGGAGTTCCTCCTCCAAAGCTGGCGTAATCTCCTCTTCAACTGGTATTGTGTTGAGGCAAGGGTGAGTACTTGGTACTCAGCAAGTCATGCACAGAATGCAAGCTAATATACTATATGCATGGCTTAGTACAAAGGAATAGCTCAGGGTATATTTGCAGTAAACAGCTTTTGACAAGTAATATAAGTAGATTCGAAAGCAGTAGAAATAAGTAAAGCATAAATAACTTTTCAAGAAGTTTAATAAACATTTTTCCCATCCTAAACCATATTTCCATCCTCTTTATTGTTAAACCAACCCAACTTTTCAAATCCAAGTTATTTTCAGAAAGTCTACCCCTTGACTGTAATTCCCGAGCATTGTCCAGTACCGTGGACTCGGCTATTCAAATAGATTCTACACTCTGCAGAGGTTAGGCACGTGACCCACCAGATACAATCCTCTCACCACGTCAGCCGTGAATCGCCATACAAGAGTATGCGAATGAGCGATCATAACAAAGCCTTCGAAGCCTCAAACAACACAGTGGTCCTCTCCCAGACGTGCTCTACACCATCCCTTCCCTTAGCCAAGGCGAAGTATGGGACCAACACACCGTTAGATGGGTACCGCCACACCACGATACGCCCCCCGTACAATCACACAAACGGTGTAACTGACACCCTGAGGCTCCACAAGTGAGTCCTTAGCGACTTAGTCAACTAGGGCCGTCCCATTCCAGCCATGTGGTTGCAAGTATGACCCAGTTCAAAGGCTTGCAAGGTTAAGTCCTTAGAGTGACCAGGGCAAGACTACCCAAAAACCAAATCAACACTCCCAATGCCACAACTGCCCGCCTGATTACTCTTGCCACATGCCCTGGCCGAAATCGTTTATCAAACCCCGCTTGATTACCATGCACCACGTGCCATCAACATCACATGATACTTTTCCAAAACAGGTTCAATATATCATTAAGTCAATATTAGCATTTGATTATCCAAAATCATGTCATGAGCACGAAAGTGTGTCTAAGCAAAGATACTACATCGATCTACACCCATGTTGGCAATTTAATAATGTCCAACTAGTAAACCACAACTAGGGTGACAAAGGGTCATGGCACATACTTAAGTAATCAAGGTGTCATATAGCAAATTGGTATTTATCTAACCCCCATGTTTAAACAAAGTATCTTTCTAATTGAACTAGCATGCAATAGTTTAAATCAAAATAGATTTGAAATGGGATCAACATGGTCAAAGCACAACTTGCCTTCAAAAAGTACTTGCTCTTGGTCTTGAGTTGGATCCTGAGTCAACACTTCTCCCTCGAATCCTTCCCAAGACTTCAACGTCTACTCAGAAAGCGTGCAAATAGCAAATACACAAATAAACACTATGCAAAAGATCCCAAAACTCCAAATAAAATCCATAAACAGAGTGAACATAAATTTCTGTAATTTTAGAAACTGGACAACACAAATTTGGAGTTAAAACGCAAAAGTTATGATTATTTAAAGTTTAAATAATCAATTAAATAATATTTCAGAGAAAAACTTTAGTCCAAAAATTAAATAAAATTCATATTTAGGTAGATCTCAATTTTATACAAATTTAGAAATTTGAACCACTCAAATCGGAGTTGAAACGCAAAAGTTATAAGCGTTTGAAGTTTGAATCTAAATTTGAATCAATATTTCGAATTAATAAATCATTTTCTTTTTCGGAAATTAATTATTGCGTCAGCATGGACACGTGGCAGCTCCTGATTGGCCTGCTGACGTCAGCCGGTCCATGGGCTCGGTCCACACTCGGCTTGGGTCCACCGTGGACTCGGTCCACAGCTCCACGTGAGACTGACATGTGGGCCCACTCGGGTGACGTCATTCTTTGGCGTCGGCGGGCTCACCACGGTGCTGACAGGTGGGTCCCACCGATGACGTCATGGGTGACGTCACGGTACTGTCGCTGACACGCGGGCCCCGCGTGTCAGTGACCACGCACGCGCGCGTGGGCGCGACGGTTCGGCTTCCTGGACGCGTGGCACAATCGTGGCCGTTGGTTTGAAATCCGACGGCTGGGATTGAGTTTGGCCTCATGTGCTTGGGGCGCACGTGACTGATCGTGGGCCGTTGGATCTAGATCCAACGGTTGGGATTAGATCTAGGATTTTCAACGGGGAAACTCACCGAAGTGACGTGGCACGATCTGGGCCTTTGGATCTTGATCGGACGGTTGGGGGAGCTCGGGGTCGGCGATGGCTTCACGGCGGAGTTGCCGCCGGCGCCGAGGACGGCGACCACCCAAACGGGCGGTTGGGGCGTGTTCGGCGAGATGGAGGGTGTCTTCGGTGCGCTGCTTCGGGTTTCAATCTGGGGTCAATGGCGGCGAGGACGGACGGGCGGCGAGGCGAGGCAAGGACCGTGGTGGCGCTTCACGCAACTACGGCGAGCGATTCCGGCGAACCTACGGCGGCTAGAGCTCGGCGGGTTAGGGCAAGAAGTGCGCGGGGTCACGGCGGTCCTCGGGGTGCGATCCGGGCATTAAATAGCCCCGGGAGGCGTGCTCAGCATGAGCCCTAATCGATCACGGCGCGCACTTTCGGGCGGAGTCCGGCTCGGTTACGGGAAGACGACGAAATCGTGGCCGTCCACGTGTCGCGATCAACGGCCACGATCGCACGGCGCGATCGGGTCCGGTCCGAACACGGCTCGGTCGGGGTCGGGCGGATCTCAGCCGTTGGATCTTGATCCAACGGTTGGGATCGATTAGGGTTAGGAGTGGGTTCGGTCGAGTCAACTGGCTCGGGTCGGACTCGAGTCCGACTCGGTCGGATGAACAAGATTTGACCCGAGTTGGATTTTCCAAATGATTTAATATTTAAAATAATTCCCAAGAATTCATTTAATTCATTAAAAATAGCAAATGACTCGAAAAATTCCAAAAATTCTGGAAAATATTTTGGATTATTTTGGACTCAAATAAAATATTTCCAACAAAAATTTATTTGCAAAATTAAATTCTTTAATTATTTCAAAATGGAATAAATTCAAATAAATTCCAAATAAATCCAAATAAATTCCAGAAAATTCCAAAAATTCACCAAAGTGCCAAATCACACATGAATTTAAGAAAAGCAAAATTTTGGGATGTTACAAACCTCCCCCCCTTAATAGAATCTCGTCCCCGAGATTCAGGGCTCACTAAAGAAATAGGTTTGGAAATTCTTTCTTCAAATCCTCTTCGCGCTCCCAAGTCGCTTCACTTTCTTCATGGTTGCTCCACTGAACTCTACAGAATCGGGTTGACTTGTTTCTAGTTTCTCGATCCATTGTGTCTAGAATCCCCACGGGATACTCCTTATAAGTCAAATCCTCTTGCAACTCAATTGACTCCATCTGTGTCTGCATTCCTCGAGAACTCTGAGACACTTCTTCAATCGGGACACATGGAATACATCATGTACTCCTCGCTAACGATCGTGGCAACTCCAAATGATAGGCAACTTCACCTCGCGACTCAAAATCTTAAATGGTCCAACATAACGGGTGCGAAGTTTCCCTTTGGCATGGAACCTCTTAACTCCCCGAGAGGCGAACTCGAGGTATACAAAGTCTTCTCGTTCAAAACTCAAATCTCGGCGACGATTGTCAAGATAACTCTTCTCGTCGAGATTGGGCTATCTTCAACCTTTCCTAATCATAGCGATCCGCTTCCTCACCTCTTGAAGAATATCAGGCCCAAAGACACGGCGCCACGGTCTCATTCCAATTCAATGGTGTCCGACAGTGGTCGACTCATACAAAGGCCTCAAAAGGTGACATCTGTAAACTAGCCTGATAACTATTGTTGTAACTAAACTCGGCATACGGCAAACTTTTATCCCAAGAGGTAGCATAAGCCAATGCACAAGCTCTCAACATATCCTCTAGAATCTGGTTGACTCTTTCTGGCCTGTCCATCCGTCTGTGGATGATAAGTCAGATCAAGTTTAAACGGGTTCCCATGACTTCATGCAACTTATTCCGTAACCTTGAGGTAAATTGGGTACCTCTGTCCGATACAATCCTCTTTGGCACTCCGTGCAAACAAACAATCTCGATCATGTACAACTCGCTAACTTATCTCCGAGTAAATGGTCTTCACGGGATAAAATGGGCTACTTTAGTCAAGCGATCCACTATAACCCATATGGAGTCATAACCTCCTTGAGTCTTCAAGAACCGGTAATGAAATCCATTCCGATTTCCTCCCACTTCCACTCAGGTATTTTCAGCGGTTGTAGCAATCCTGCTGGTCTCGATGCATTGCCTTGACTCTCGGCATACGCCGCACAATGCAACATGCTCGGCAACTTCACGCTTCATACTCGGCCACCGAATCTCTCCTTGAGATCCTCGATACATCTTGGCGCCTGTGATGAATCGAGTACTTAGAGTCATGGGCTTCTTCCGTAATCGCTTGCTTTAACTCCTTTTGTTAGGCACACAAATGCGATCCTTCATCCATAACGTGCCTTGCTCGCCTAGCTTGAAATCCTTTGCCTTGCCTTCCTCCATTTTGGACTTAATCCTACGGATCTTGTCATCATCCTTCTGTCCTTCTCGGATCTCGGTCCTCTAAAGTAGGCTTTACTTCCAAGGCGGCCAAGAATCCGCTAGGTACAACCTCAATCTTCATTTTCGGAAATCCTCACATAACTCATCCTCGACTTGTGGCTAGCAACGTACTCACGGTATGGCTTTTCCGACTCGGTGCATCGGCTACTACATTGGCCTTCCCGGATGGTAATGAATTCCAACATTATAGTCCTTGATCAATTCTAGCCATCTCCTTTGCCACATATTCAGATCCGACAGTGTGAATATTTACTTAAGGCTCTTATGATCCGTATATACTTCACATCTGCTTTCCAATCGATAGTGACGCCATCTCTTCAAAGCATGCACTACGGCCTAACTCTAGGTCATGTGTCGGATAATTTTCCTCATGCGGCCTCGGCTGCCTTGATGCATAAGCGGCGACCTTTCCATTCTGCAGACAAAGACACATCCAAGTCCTTGGCGCGATGCGTCACAATAAATATCGAAGCTTTGAGCAACATCCTGTATAACTATCACCGTTTCTGATGTCAATCGCTTCTTCCGATCATTAAATACTTCCTCACATTCTTGAGTCCATTCTAACTTCTTTTCCTTATTCTGCAATTGCGTATGAGGTTTCGCAATTGTCGAAAAACCTTCGATGAAACGGGCGGTAATATCCTGCCATTCCAAGGAAACTCGAATGGGTCACAGTCTTGTTTGCTCCCAATGTAACACACTTCTACTTTGCTTGGATCTACTGGCGACTCCTTCTGCGGTCATCACATGTCCAAGAAACTCCACCTTGTCCTTCCAAAAATCACACTTGTTGAACTTGGCGAAAAGTTGCTGTTCCTCGCCTTTTCCAAAACTCGCCTTAAGTGTTCGGCATGTTCATCCTCCTGCCTTGGAGTAGACTAGGATATCGTCTATGAACACGACGACAAACTTGTCCAAATATTCCATGAACACCTTATTCATCATATTCATGAAATAAGCCGCGATTGGTCACCCAAAGGACATAATCAGAAACTCGTAATGTCCATATCTTGACGAGAATGCAGTCTTGAATATCTTACGATCGGATCTTTAATCGATGATATCCCGATCTCAGATCAATCTTGGAGAAAACTCGGCTCCTCTTAATCGATCAAACAAATCATCAATCCCGGGTAGCGGATACTTATTCTTCACGGTGACTTCATTGAGTGCACGGTAGTCAATGCACATCCTGAAACTCCCGCCCTTCTTCTTGACAAACAAAACTGGTGCTCCCACGGCGACTAACTTGGTCTCGATAAATCCTTTCTCCATTAACTCTTCTAGCTGTTTCTTCATCTCTACCAACTCCTCGGTAGACATCCGATAGGGTCTCTTTGCTATCGGTCTTGCATCTTGCAGTACAAGCTCTATCACAAACTCTATGTCCCTGTCTAGCGGCATACCAGGTAGATCTTCGGAAAAACATCGGGTACTCATTCACCTTTGGGACATCCTCTATGCTGATTGCCTTGGTACTGTTAACCATCAATCGTCCATCTCTAATCGCAGTGGCTTGAAATTCCACTTTCTTCCCACACGGGCTCTCAATCGAGATAGTCCTTCGCCCACAATCCAATACAGCCTTGTGCTTGGATAACCAATCCATTCCCAATATAACATCTAAGGTCCTGGGTCTCCAAAATTATAAGGTTTGCTAGGAACTCTATTCCATCTATTAGTATTCTCACCCCGAACATCCTACTTCCGCTCGGAGTTCGGAACTGTGGGTTTGAACTAAAAGCATGCACTTAAGTCTTGCAATTCTTAAATCATTTCTAGCAGCAAAGCCTTGCGAAACAAACGACGCGAAGCTCCAGAGTCAAACAAAATCGCTGCAGTAATCGAGTTAACAAGTAACTTACCCAAGACGACGTCCGTAGCATTTTGCAATGCATCCGCGGTGACATGGTTGACTCGGCCTCTCACCACGGCCTGGGGTGTGGCTCCTGGTGCCGGGCGCCCTAGCTGGGTGGTTCCTAGATTGAAGCGAATCGGGTCGCTCCTGCTGTCTTCTTCGGACAATGTTGGCAAAGTGTCTGGCTCGTTGCGATTGTGGCGGCGTCTCAACATTCCTGTTGTTGCACAGGGGTAGCGTTTCTAAGCGGGGCTGGGGTTTGGTAGTTACGATTGGCGAGGTCTTGGTCTTTGAGGATGGTGTCCTTGTTGCATTCTCGTGGTTGGAATCAAGAATTGATTTGGTGCAACTCTCAAGCGCCGCTATGCTCCTCGACGTGATCCTTGCTGTTGCATCCTCGCGCTTCTGTTCTCATCCAGCCTCCTTGCGCTTGTCCTCAAGAATAAGCGCCTTATTCACCAACTCTTGGAAATCTGGAAAGGTGTGGGTGATCAACCCTACTTGCAATCCTGAGTTAAGTCCCTTCATAAAACGAGACTGTCTGGATTTATCTGTCGCTACATCCTCAGGTGCGTAGCGTGCTAGCTGTGTGAACTTGTTCAGGTAGTCGGCCACTGGCTGATTACCTTGCTTTAGTGCTCTAGGTTTAGAGATGAGGGGGAAACAAGAATAGACAAGTAATATGGAACTTACGCGGGGCAAAAGGTGTAGCCTTAAGGTCCAACTCTATTATTAATAACTTGGTATGGCTGCTTACAATGCCTAAGGGCCTTGCAACACATACTGCACACTCAGCAAACAATGAAAATCCAAATCGAACTAACTCTGGAGTCTAACGCCTAAAGGGTGACTCTTTATTCTATGACTCGACTCGGCGAAGGAGTCTCACTATAGAACCTATGCTCATTCATCGAGAAAACCTCCATCTGTCACAAGAGTGCTTTACGTAAGAACTCGGAATTTTTAAATCGTGACAAGGTAAGGGAAAATTTCAGCAAGAGACAAGAAAAGAGAGAAGGGGATAAGTCAAGATGTCATTTCTTATCTTCACAAATTTTTAGCTTTAGAAAATAGGTTTTGTCCTCACTACGACCATTCTAGCTAGGGTTGAGCCTACAGTCAAGTATGGCTCTGATACCACCTCTGTCGGGACCCCGAATTTACAAATCCGGACCCTCTGTGTATTCAGCACTAGTCCAGGAACGCGCTAGTGCACACAGTCTTTAACATCGGTAAATATCACAATCATACCAATCGATACCATAAAAGTACTTTATTAAAGTAATAAAACTGGTTACTCGACCTTATGGCCAAGTTACAAATATATGCCTCGTAGGGCGAAACTTATTCAGAGAGAAACAATAGCAGCGGAAAATCAAATAAACTTCGTGGCGCCATCCAATATACCACAGGCAATCGATCGGGCTCAGATCCCTAAGTAGTCGGGTCCTCTTGGAGTTCCTCCTCCAAAGCTGGCGTAATCTCCTCTTCAACTGGTATTGTGTTGAGGCAAGGGTGAGTACTTGGTACTCAGCAAGTCATGCACAGAATGCAAGCTAATATACTATATGCATGGCTTAGTACAAAGGAATAGCTCAGGGTATATTTGCAAAGAAATGACTTTTGACAAGTAATATAAGTAGATTCAAAGCAAAGAGAAATAAGTAAAGCATAAATAACTTTTCAAGAAGTTTAATAAACATTTTTCCCATCCTAAACCATATTTCCATCCTCTTTATTGTTAAACCAACCCAACTTTTCAAATCCAAGTTATTTTCAGAAAGTCTACCCCTTGACTGTAATTCCCGAGCATTGTCCAGTACCGTGGACTCGGCTATTCAAATAGATTCTACACTCTGCAGAGGTTATGCACTTTACCCACAAGATACAATCCACTCACCACGTCAGCCGTGAATCGCCATACAAGAGTATGCGAATGAGCGATCATAACAAAGCCATTCTAAGCCTCAAACAACACAGTGGTCCTCTCCAGACGTGCTCTACACCATCCCTTCCCTTAGCCAAGGCGAAGTATGGGACCAACACACCGTTAGATGGGTACTGCCACACCACGATACGCCCCCCGCATAATCACACAAACGGTGTAATCGACACCTGAGGCTCCACAAGTGAGTCCTTAGCGACTTAGTCAACTAGGGCCGTCCCATTCCAGCCATGTGGTTGCAAGTATGACCCAGTTCAAAGGCTTGCAAGGTTAAGTCCTTAGAGTGACCAGGGCAAGACTACCCGAAAAACCAAATCAACACTCCCAATGCCACAACCGCCCGCTGATTACTCTTGCCACATGCCCTGGCCGAAATCGTTTATCAAACCCCGCTTGATTACCATGCACCACGTGCCATCAACATCACATGATACTTTTCCAAAACAGGTTCAATATATCATTAAGTCAATATTAGCATTTGATTATCCAAAATCATGTCATGAGCACGAAAGGTGTCTAAGCAAAGATACTACAACGATCTAAACCCATGTTGGCAATTTAATAATGTCCAACTAGTAAACCACAACTAGGGTGACAAAGGGTCATGGCACATACTTAAGTAATCAAGGTGTCATATAGCAAATTGGTATTTATCTAACCCCCATGTTTAAACAAAGTATCTTTCTAATTGAACTAGCATGCAATAGTTTAAATCAAAATAGATTTCGAAATGGGATCAACATGGTCAAAGCACAACTTGCCTTCAAAAAGTACTTGCTCTTGGTCTTGAGTTGGATCCTGAGTCAACACTTCTCCCTCGAATCCTTCCGGCACTTCAACGTCTACTCGTAAAGCGTGCAAATAGCAAATACACAAATAAACACTATGCAAAAAGATCCCAAAACTCCAAATAAAATCCATAAACAGAGTGAACATAATTTTCTGGATTTTTAGAAACTGGAATCGTCAAATTTGGAGTTAAAACGCAAAAGTTATGATTATTTAAAGTTTAAATAATCAATTAAATAATATTTCAGAGAAAAACTTTAGTCCAAAAATTAAATAAAATTCATATTTAGGTAGATCTCAATTTTATACAAATTTAGAAATTTGAACCACTCAAATCGGAGTTGAAACGCAAAAGTTATAAGCGTTTGAAGTTTGAATCTAAATTTGAATCAATATTTCGAATTAATAAATCATTTTCTTTTTCGAAATTAATTATTGCGTACAAGATGGACACGTGGCAGCTCCTGATTGGCCTGGCCGACGCCACCGGTCCATGGGCTCGGTCCACACTCGGCTTGGGTCCACCGTGGACTCGGCCCACGCTCCACGTGAGATCGACATGTGGGCTCACTCGGTGACGCCATTGCCGACGTCACGGGGCTCACCACGGTGCGACAGTGGGTCCCACCGATGACGCCATGGGTGACGCCACGCATCGCCGCCGACACGCGGGCCTCGTGCGGTCGCTGACCACGACGCGCGCGCTGGCGCGACGGCCGGCTTGGACGCTGCGTGGCACAATCGTGGCCGTTGGTTTGAAATCCGACTACCGGGATTGAGTTTGGCCTCATGTGCTTGGGGCGCACGTGATCGATCGTGGCCGTTGGATCTAGATCCAACGGTTGGGATTAGATCTAGGATTTTCAACGGAAACTCACCGAAGTGACGTGGCACGATCCGGGCCTTTGGATCTTGATCGGACGGTTGGGGAGCTCGGTCGGCGATGGCTTCACGGCGGAGTTGCGCCGCCGGCCGAGGACGGTGACCACCCAAACGGCGGTTGGGGCGTGCTCGGCGAGATGGAGGGTGTCTTGGTGCGCCGCTTCGGGTTTCGAATGGGGTCAATGGCGGCGAGGACGGCGGACGGCGGCGAGGCGAGGCAAGGACCGTGGTGGCGCTTCACGCAACTACGGCGAGCGATTCCGCGAACCTACGGCGGCAAGAGCTCGGCGGGTTAGGGCAAGAAGTGCGCGGGGTCACGGCGGTCCTCGGGGTCCGATCCGGGCATTAAATTGCCCGGGGAGGCGTGCTCAGGGCGGAGCCCTAATCGGTCACTGGCAAGACTGGCGGCGTGAGTCCGGCTTCGATTCTGGGAAGACGACGAAAGCGTGGCCGTCCACGTGTCGCGATCAACGGCCACGATCGCACGGCGCGATCGGGTCCGTTCCGAACACGGCTCGGTCGGGGTCGGGCGGATCTCATCCGTTGGATCTGGATCCAACGGTTGGGATCGATTAGGGTTAGAGTGGGTTCGGCCGAGTCAACTGCTCGGTCGGACTCGAGTCCGACTTTGGTCGGATGAACAGTACTTGACCCGAGTTGGATTTTCCAGCGATTTAATATTTAAAATAATTCCCGAATTCATTTAATTCATTAAAAATAGCAAATGACTCGTAAAAATTCAGAAAAATTCTGGAAAATATTTTGGATTATTTTGGACTCAAATAAAATATTTCCAACAAAAATTTATTTGCAAAATTAAATTCTTTAATTATTTCAAAATGGAATAAATTCAAATAAATTCCAAATAAATCCAAATAAATTCCAGAAAATTCCAAAAATTCACCAAAGTGCCAAATCACACATGAATTTAAGAAAAGCAAAATTTTGGGATGTTACAAAATCCAACACCACCAATTGATCTAAAAACTTTATAATCATCCTTAGAACAGTACCTAGCCCAACCCAAAGGAGTCCCATGGCCATACCTTCGCCCGACGCACGAACACCCAATAGATCTCCTCCCGGATTGCTCCTCGCTCCTCGCTCCAATGGACGGATCTCCGAGGCACAGGGGTGGAGAGGCTACCCTAGGGCAGCAAGGGGTGGAGGAGAGGTGGTGGAGAGGTGGGAGCAATGGGGGCAAGGGGAAGGGGCGCACGGCCACAAGGGGAGAGGAGAGGAGGTGGGGCGGCTAGGGCAAGGGAGGAGGAGATGGGGGCGCACAATGGCAGGGTGGGCGCACACAAGGGGAAGGGGAAGCCCCTTAAACCAGCCCAAAAGGAATCATAGTCCTAAATGGACTCATACTCCATCCCACCAAAGCCCACAACCCTTTCCCCTAGGCCCAAAACTCCCTGGAAAGGCCCAAACTCCCGGAAACGGCCCGGAAACGGCCCGAAAAAGCTATTAACCTCCATACCCTATGGTTTTAACCTTAATTCCACATCTCATAATGATTTTGACCACATCATGCTCAATAAATAAGGATACGACACTCCGTGGTGTCACAATTTGGGCCTAAGGGGATGAGTCGTGGGCCTTGGTGGGAGGGAGGGACCAGGTTGGGCTGCCTTGTGCACCCCCCTAGCCCTCTTGGGCGCCACCCCCTAGCCTTAGGGTTTCCCCTGCATTCCACCTCCTAGCCGACACCCCCATGCGCCTCTCCTCTCCCCATTGCGCCATCACCCCCACCACCACCTCTCCACCTCCCTTGCTGCCCCTAGGGGAGTTCTCCACCTCACCAACCTGAAGATCCATCCATTGGAGCGCTCCGCGACGACGAGATCCGGTGGATTTGGAGCGAGGAAGGAGATCGCGCGAACCGGGAGAAGATCCGTTGGGTTTTCGTTCGTTGGGCGAAGGTATGGCCACGGGGATCCTTGGGGTTGGTCTAGGTTTTGTTCTAAGGGTTAACATCATGTTTTTAGATCAATTGGTGGTGCTGTAATTGGGTAGATTAGATGAAATCTAGAGTTTGCCACGTTCTCTGTTTCGGGCACCATGAGCAGTCGACCTAGGGTTTGGGTTTTCGCCAATTTAGAATCGGAATTTGGTCATCCGCCTGTTGAAGAAGTTGTAGGTAAATTCAATACCTTTCAATGGGTATAAAGAACGTCCAATTCCGCCCAGCCATTTGAAAGTTATGCATGTTTTACCGAACATATTAAAAACTGTGACATGATTGGAACAGATCACGGTATTCTGTAGATTAAACCACTTTAGAGTCCGAATCAGTCTTTGCATATACTTAGAAAAAGCTAAAAAATTTCCTAAGAAGTGCGAGAATGTACTCGTTTAATCGATTCGGAGTCTTAGAACCTGAGTTATGCTCGTTGCAAGTCTGCTGTCCCGACGGGACATAACCTCTGTTTTTGGGTTGTGCGAGTAGATTGCGAAGTCGGGGTAGAAGAGTGTTTGCGTATTATTTTGTGGGCATGATTTTGAGTGTGTGGTGCCTATGTGCAGGTGGTGTGACCCCGGGAGTGCCCTCTACTTCTCGCCAATCTGGCCGAGTGGTTGAGGCAAGTGTATTGGAATGGGTAGCGGGTTGTAGTTTGCTAGGTTGGTTGAGATTGAAATTGAATATATGATATGTTCACATGCCATGCTTTAATATTTGCCATTGATATGATGAATATTCTTATTATGTTATGATGCCATGTGTTAATGTACAACTTATTTGTGATGTTGGCATGTTTGCATACATGGCATGATACATGGCCCGGGCGGTGAGAAAGTCATAACTAGTCCGGGGAAGGTCGGTGAGAAAGTTATGACTATTCTGGAGAGCCAATGAGTAAGTCCTACATCGTGATTCCATCCACCGCGGTGTATGGAAGCGAGGAGTAGGCACCCTCCATCTTCGGGATGGAAGGGGGGAGAGGGTGCACACCGACGGGTGTGTACTCAACCATACCGGTATGAGTTTCCAAGAGACATGAGCATCGCATCGCATCGCATCGCATTGCATACATAATGATGATGATGATGATATGTGATCTTGAATTAGATGATAGACATGATGTGAGTTGTTGTAGCCATGTAATTGTTCTTTTGTACCATTGCAATATACTTGCTGAGTGTTGAACTCATGCTTGTGCTTTCTTGTTGTTTTAGGTACCATGAGACCGGCATGCGGGGAAGGGAAATAGTCACACTTCTACACGTAGCTTCACTTATTTGTTCCCACAGTCATTCAATTGGAGTCTTGATAATAAATTAAGTGTGATGCTTATTGATTTATGGTTTAGTTTTGTGATATGAGAGTCTTATCATTCGTTTGGCTCATGGAGACATTGAATGCTTGGAATTAGACTTATATTGCTGTCATGCCGTTAATTATTGATATTTTAGATGCCTCTTATATTGCCATATATTGCTATGCTGTTGTTGTTTCTTCAATTCATGTTAAAACAAAGGAGATGCTGCCGAAATTTCGGGTTTTAGCATTCGTGCCTTTGCTGTAATTTACTTGTATTTGTGGTATTTAGAGGTTGCTTAGTCTATGTTTGGTAGCATTCGGGCATATTAAATGTCGGGGTGTTACACTTGCTTCATAGCCCAAATTTGTCAAGAAGACTCAATATCAAGCCTAGAAGAGTAAGATATCACAGAGTATTTAGCTATAGGCAATCTGACCAAGAAATTCCACAATGTCATTTTTAGTTTAAGTGGAACAATTTAGATTATCATATATCAGCTTAATTACATAATATATAAAGAAATATGATAAAGTAAGCTCATCAAGTGAAAAAAAAACTTGGCAGGGAAATTCCCCCTCAAAACAAACACATTGGATGAACAATCCCAAGTTCTCCCCGAAAACAAGTAAAACGAGAAGAAGACAGGTTTTGTGAAAATGTCTGCCAATTGATGTTCAGTATCTACATGATGAAGCACAATGTTCCCTTTTTCAACATTATCTCTTAGAAAGTGAAATCTGATATCAATGTGTTTTGTTCTAGAATGTTGCACAGGGTTCTTAGCAATGCAAATTGCACTAGTGTTATCACACAAAAGAGGAACGCTATCCAAATTAACCCCATAATCTTTAAGTGTAGCTACTATCTAAAGAATTTGAGAACAACAACTAGCAGCAGCCGCATATTCAGATTCAGCAGTTGATTGTGCAACATAAGATTGTTTTCTAGATGACCATGCAATAAAAGAATTGCCCAAGAAATGAAATGTACCAGATGTACTTTTTCTATCAATTCTACATCCTTCAAAATCAGCATCCGAGAAAGCTCTTAAACAAATGCGTGAGGAAGCAGAAATCCAAATGCCAAAATCTTGAGTACCATGGAGATACCTGAAAATTCGCTTGATGGTTTGTCGATGTGAAGCACGTGGGAAGCTTGAAAACGAGCACACAAGCACACCATAAATTGTATATCCGGCCTTCCTCATTCTCAACATCATCATCGTCGTCGTCTTCATGAACAAAGATACTCTCCCCTAGAACATATGCACATGTATCCTCAATGTACCTTTTGCCACAACAGAAGTGGAAGAAGCATCTCCAAAAGTAACACTTTCAGCACGAGATGCACGAGTGAAGGAGAACCAAATCTTATCACCGAACATGTGGTGTGAGCATATGGAATCCACTAGAAATATGTTCTCCTAAGCGTACATAGAAGCAGAAATTGTCGAGGCCTCGGTACTGGGGTTAGAAATAAGATGTTTAGGAATCCAGTACTGAGACACATGACTCACAACAGTAGGCACAACACGAGTATTCTTATGCACAAAAACAGATTTGTCCTTTCTCGTGTTCTTAGCTACAAAAGGTGTTTGCATCACCCTAGGCACATAATGAGAAACAAAGTGTTCCTGTCTGAAATTAGACCTAGCCTTAGCTCTTTCTTTATGTTGTTGTTTGGCCAGTCTAAAGCAAAAATCTACTATATTTCCATCTCTACCACAATGAGTGCAAGTGTACTTAACATGATGTTTTGCTTTAACAGTAGAAGCACATTTTGCATTCATCATAGTAGAAGATAAAACTCCAGTGGACTTAAAAATAGTTTTCTTAGGCTCATTGACAATTTCAAATTTTCCACTTTCAAGTATTTTAACAATAGTGGGGGCATGTGATTTATGATGAGCATAAGAATCAAAACCTAAACCTTTGTTTTGAGTGCTGACTTTTGATTGATCCAAAATCATGTTTAGGTTTTTCTTGCCATTAGTGAAACGTTCCAAAGAATTTTGCAAGTAATCAACTTTCTTAGCAAGAGTTAGACAATTATTGCATGGAATGTCAACCTTCCCTTTTTGCTTACGACATGTAGAGCATGAAAGAACCTCATATGTAAGAAGATTATCAGTCAATTGAGAAACCGTAGCATTTACATCTTTTAATTTCAATTCAAGAATTGAACATTTAGAACAAGAAATTGAATAATGCAAATCATCAATGGAACAGCTAGTATGTTTAACATGTTTCTCATTTTTCTCATTTTGATGTAATAGAAGAGCATGTTCTTTCCTAAGCAAGGTGAGCTCATTGTAAGTTAAGTCACATGATTTGCAAGCATCATCATAAGGAATCAAAGTTTTAAGTCTAGCAATTTCAGCATTCAATGATTCAACAATAAGCTCATGTTTCTTAATTTTTCTATCACGTTTGTCAAGTAATTTTCCAAGATGAGCAACAGCAATAGCTAATTCATCATATGAAGGATCTACCTCATTAAAGTCGCTGTCGTGATCATCCTCGGTGAAGCTATCGCTGCTTTTGGCCATGAGACACAACCTCATCAACTCATGCTTGCTTGGAGTTGCATCGTCCTCGCTGCTCTCCAAATCCACATCGCTCAAATTGACTTGTTCAAGAGCGGAAAGAACTCGGTGGTCAACTTTGTTGTTGATGAAGCTCTTCTTTCTATTACTTGAAGAGAACTTCTTCTTCTCTTTTCTTCTATCGTTGTCCTTCTCCTCCATTGATGCTTTACCTGCAAGTTTAGGACAGTTTGGACGAATATGGTCGAGATCACCACATTCATAGCATCTCGGAGGATCACCACCACCTCTCTTTCTCATTCCCACATTTTCCAAAGCTTTGATAAAGCGAGAAGACAGTAATGATAAGTTTTCTTCTGAGAATTACTCAATCTGTTCATCGGTTAGTAAAGATGTAACACCCCAATTTTTGCTTTTCATGGATTTAATTGAAATTTTACACTTTTGAGAATTTTTGAAATTTTCTGGGATTTATTTAGATTTAATTTGAATTTATTACTTTTTGAGATAATTAAATAATTAAAAGTTTTATATAAAATTTTGCTAGAAATATTTTATTTGTGTCCAAAATGTCTCAAAGTATTTTTCAGAATTTTTTTGGAATTTTTTCTGATTATTTTGCTATTTTTCTTGAATTATTTGAATTTCTAGGAATTATTTTAAATATTTAATCGCTGGAAAATCCAATCGGTTTTACTGTTCATCCGACCCAGGTCTGACTCGAGTCTGACTCGAGTCCGACCGAACCACGTTCGAGCCCGAGCCGGATCGGACCCGCTCGCGCCCGGAGCGATCCCAGCCGTTGGACGCGCGCACGTGGACGGCCAGGATGCGTCCACGTCACCCAGTCTGAGTGCTCGCCGGATTCCGCCGTCGCGCGTGGGTGGACTTCGGTTTTCGCGGATTTCACGGACGCCGAGGGCCCTATTTAATGCGTCGCCACCTGTGTCGTGACCGTCGTTTTCGTGCCGCTGTTTTCCGTCATTTCCCGTCGACTCCGCCGTCCTCCGCCGTGTGGGAGCCCAGATCCGGAACCCTCGCGTCGAGCCGCATCGGGGAGGACCATCCACCTCGCCGGAGAGCCACGCAAACGCCGTTTGGTTGGTCATCGTCTTCGTCTCCGGCCACCTCTGCCCGTCGCGCCATCACCGGAACCGCGAGCTCCGTCAGCCGTTAGATCTTCATCGCACGACCCAGGTTCATCCACGTCACCCCGTTCGATTTTCACGTTACTGTTTTAGATCTATTTTCAACCGTTGGATCTGGATCCAACGCTTTAGATTAAGCCACGTAGCTCCTAGACTGCACCGTGCTAGATTGGATCTCAGCCGTTAGATCTAGATCGTACGGTTAGTGTTAATCCGCGTTGTAGCGCTAGATGTAATCTCGGCCGTTCGATCGAAATCAAACGATGTAGATTGAGCCACGTGTCGCACGCCGGGACATGCCACGTCGCCCATGACGCGGTGAAACCCGATCCGATCCTAGCCGTTCGATCTAAATCGAACGGTCCAAATCAAGCCACGTTACCCCAAACGTACGAGACCCAGATCAGGCCGCGTGGCCGAGAGCCGAACGGTCGCGGTCCGCGCGGGCGCACCCGATCGTCGTTGACGTCAGCGACGACATCAGCATGGGCCCGCGTGTCAGCGATCGCACCAACCGCACGGTGACGTCATCCGCTGACGTCATGATGGGGCCCGCGTGTCAGTACCGTGCGGCCGAGCATGATGACGTCAGCAATGACGTCATCCAGTGGGTCGCACGTGTCAGTGACACATGCACTCGTGGACCGAACCCGAACCGTGGACCGAGTCCATGGACCGGCTGACGCAAGCTGACGTCATAATTCGATTTTTAAATAGAAAAATAATTCGGTGGAAATTCGATTCAAATTTCTAAAAATTTATAAAAATGTGCTCTCTCTATTTATGTATTTTATTTGAATTTTTGGGCACTTTTTGTCCACTGTATAATTATTTATTGCTAATTGCACACGTTACGAGTAGACGTTGAAGTGTCCGAAGGCTTCGAAGGTGAAGTTTTGACCCAGGAGCCCGCTCAGGACCAAGAGCAAGTACTCTTTGAAGGCAAGTTATGCTTTGACCATATTGCTCCTATTCTTGAAAGTTAATTTACTTTAAATTATTGCATGCTAATTTAAATAGAAATTGTTTAAATTATTTCTGGGAAGTAGATAAATGCCAAACTACAGTATGACACCTTGATAAATTAAATTATGTGCCATGAACCCTTGTCACCCTAGTTGTGGTTTATATAGTTGGACATTATTAAATTACCAACATTGGGTACTTAGACAGTCGTAGTATATTGCTTAGACCTGCTACGTGCACATGACATGATTTTGAACAATCAAATGTTAATATTTACTTAATGAGATATTGAACCTGTTTTTGAGAAGTATCATGTGTTGTGATGTTGATGATGGCACGTGGTGCATGGTAATCAACTTGGTTTGATAAATAGATTTAGACCGGAGCAAGTGGCAAGAACGTTATGGTGGGCCATGAGTGGCACTGGGGATATCGTTTTGGTTCTTCGGGTAGTCATGCCCTGGTCACCCTAAGGACTTAACCTTCCAAACCTTTGATCTGAGTCGAACGTACAACCACATGTCTGTAATGGAACGGACCTAGTTGAGTAAGTTACCAATAACTTGCATGTGGTACCTCGGGGTGTCAACTACACCTTTTGTGTAGCTTGAAAGGGGAGCATACTAGGGCTATGGCATGGTACCCGTCCAACGGTATGTCGGTCCCATACTTTGCCTCTGTTAAGGGAAGGGATGGTGTATAGCAAAAACCGGAGAGGTTCACTTGTATAGTTTGCGATCTCTGAAATGCTTTGTTACGATCACTCGCCTTTGTGGTGTTTGACTGTATCTTGTGGGTAAAATGCATAACCTCTGCAGAGTGTACAATCTATTCGAATAGACGAGTCCATGGCATTGGACATTGCTCGGGGATTACAGTCAAGGGTTAGACTTTCTTGAAAACAACTTGGACTTGAAAAGTTGGTTGGGTTGGGTTTATTGATGACGTTGATGGAAATGTGGATTAGGAAAGGGAAGAGTGTTTATTTAACTCCTAGAAAAGTTATTGATATTATCTTTACATTTATTGCTTTCGAATCTACTTATGCTACTTGTTAATTGTTGTTTACTGCAAATGAACCATGAAACATTCCTTGTACTAAGCCATGCATGTAGAGTATTAGTTGCATTCTGTGCATGACTTGCTGAGTACCAAGTACTCACCCCTTGCAACAATACAACACCAGTTGAAGAAGAAGCGACGCCAGCTTTGGAGGAAGAACTTCAGGAGGAACCGTCTATCTAGGGAGCGAGCCCAATCAGTTACCTGTGGTATATTGGATGGCGCCACGTTGATGCTTTTATTCCGCTGCAATTTATTACCTTTAATAAGTTTTCGCCCTGTGTTGCGTACTCTCTTAACTTGACCATAAGGTCGAGCAATCAGTTTGGTTATTTTAATTAAAGTACTTTATTATTTCGATGAGTATGATTGTGATATTTACCGATGTTGAGACTGTGTGCACTAGCGTGGTCCTGGACTAGTGCTGAACACACAGAGGCTCCGGATTTGCAAATTCGAATCTCGACAGAAGACTACAAAGATAGAGCAAAACTTGAAGCAGCACCATTATGAGATATGCTAGATTGAGAAGTCAAAGCAATTGACTTGTGATCATTCTTTCTAACAAGAACATCTAATTCATGAGTTTTTAACTTGGAATAAAGAACATCTAATGTAAGTGTACTCATGACAGTAGATTCTCTAATGGATGTAACTTTCATCTCCCAAATAGACATGTCTAATGCACCAAGCAATTGTCTAGCATTAGCAGCAGCATCAAAGCTAACTCCAACAGCACGCAAATTGCTAAGAATTTTATTAAAGTGTGCAAAGAAATCATCTAGCGACTCACCAGGCTTCATCTCAAATCACATGTATTCCTTTTTCTAAAGATCTTGACAGACCTCTTTGATAGTGTTAGAACCCTCATGGTAATCACAAAGAGATTTTCATACCTCAGATGCGGATTTGAGATGGATCACACGGTCAAAGTCGCTGCGTCCCAAGCCTTGGATGATCAAGTTGCACGCCTTGCTGTTTGCTTCAACATGTGCGCGATTGGCGTCGTTGACGTTGTCATTTGCAGGGACTTCATATGGCTTGTAGACTTTCTCCCAAATTGCGAAGCCCTACGCCTGGATGAACGCCTCCATCTTAGCCTTCCAAAACTGAAAATCAACACCATCGAAAACACACAGTTTTGTCGAATAACGATCCATTAATCTAATCACCGGTTAAGATAGATTAGAAAGACCTTCCTCTGATACCACTTGTAGGATCGAAGTATACGAATATAGCAATCAGAGGGGGGTGAATGATTGTGCGAAAGCAAAAAACCAAAATTTTGATCTATTAAAAATTCACCTCAAAACGGAACCAAATAATTGCCTCGTATTCGATAAAAATAGATTGACATACGTCCGGTAAAACATGAATTCCCGGATATCCAACCGTCGGATCGATCTAATATTTGGAAAAAAGAAACTAGATTCCAATACAAATCGAACCCAAAAAGAATCAGCTCGATCGGACTTATGGATCAAAAGTTATGAACCTTGCAAGCTTGCTGTGACAGAACATGACGAGAATTAATCTAACCAAAACTTCAAGATTAAACAAGAACAACAAAAGATTAATCAACTAAACTTTGAGGAACCCTAAATCAATACCCTAGAAAGGTTTTTGATGAATCAATTCAAGATGAAACTCAAGGAACAAAAACCAATCTAGAATTAGAACAAGCATGCAAACAAAAACCAAAACAGGAAACACTATAGCAACGAGGTTACTGTAGCACGCAAGGATCTGGAAGAATTGATCTTTATTTCTTTTGTCTAAAGTACTCTAAATAAAAGAGTACAAACCATAAAGCTCTGCTCTATGCTTGATGCATAAACAGGAGGCGCATCCCCCTATTTATACGAAGCAAACACATAGAGTCCTGAATAAAATTCCTACTCCTAATCCTAGGAGTCCCACTCCTAATCCTAGAAGGAGTATGTATTCAACACAACTCCACTTGGGCCAACCTGGCCAAATACAGCTCTTACACGCGTATAGCAACCCAGCCATACTCACGTGACTAACAACTCTTGCACGCGTACGGTCACCATGCCATACTCACGTGACTAACCATTCTTCATGTGCACCATTCTCTTAGCCCGAACGTCCCGCATGACATCCTTGACCACCAAGACCTCAGTTCCTCCATGAACCTAGTCCCGAACCTCAGTTCCTCCATGAACCTAGTTCCTCCATGAACCTAGTTCCTCCATGAACCTAGTTCCGGTCCAGTCCCATCATCGACCACGTTCGCCCTCGAGCAACCCCTGCACATGAACAAACCACAAAGCGATTCCGAGCACAAGTCCGCGACTTGACTCAACATTAGTCCATGCAAATACTCACACGAGCATTGCATAACATCAACTCAACCTGAGCAAAATACATCCACAACGGACCAAGCAATGGTCCGGCGCACAAAGGAGTCAAAACCCTAGAAAAAGCATTCACACGAGACCAAACTTTGGTCCGGCGAAACTCACGACGGACAAAATATTTGGTCCGGCGTACATGCGAAAGTCTCGGTTCAATTCAAAGCAAAACATGTTCAACAACACGTTTACGACGGACCAAATCTTTGGCCCGGCGTACATGCAAAAACAACGCTCAAAAATGTGTTCACGACGGACCAAACTTTTGGTCCGGCGAGCATGGTCCGGCGTAACATAGAAGCTTACTGTTTTTCAACAAATTTGGTCCGGCACAAAAGCTTTAAAAACATGTTCACGGTGGACTAAAGAAAAGCGGTCCGGCGCATGCGAAATCAAGCTTAAAAATGCCGTTCACGACGGACCAAAAATTTGGTCCGGCGTGCATTTAAAAATAGCCGTCAAAAGCTCATTCACGGCAGACCAAAAGTTTGGTCCGGCGTAGCCTCGAGAAACGGTCCGGCGCAGATGGGAAACTTATTGTTTTTGTGAAATTCAGTTCGGCGCTAAAAGAACCACATGCACACACACATTTGCAAATTCAATTCTAAGCCAATTTTTCAGCATATGATTTCACACTTTCTATCACTTGAAGGGAACTTCTTCTTCTCTATTCTTCTATCGTTGTCCTTCTCCTCCCATGATGTTTTACCTGCAAGTTTAGGACAATTTGGACGAATATGGTCGAGATCACCACACTCATAGCATCTTGGAGGGCCAACACCACCTCTCTTTCTTATTCTCACATTTTGCAAAGCTTTGTTAAAGCGAGAAGATAGTAGTGACAAATCTTTTTCTGGGAATTGTTCAATCTGTTCATCGGTTAGTGAAAACAAGAAAGATAGAGCGAAACTTGAAGAAGCATTATTATGAGACATGCTAGATTGGGAGGTCAAAGCAATTGTTTTATGATCATTCTTCCTAGCAAGAACATCCAATTCATGAGTCTTTATTTAGAGAAAAGAACATCTAAAGTATGTGTACTCATGACAGTTGATTTTCTAATGGATGTAACTTTCATCTCCCAAATAGACATGTCTAATGCACCAAGCAATTGTCTAGCATTAGAGTAACACCCCGGCATCTAGCATGCCTGAATGCTACCAAACATAGGCTAAACAACATCTAAATACCATAAATTAAGATAAATTACAGCAAAGGAGTAAATGCTAAAACCGAAAATTTCGGCAGCATCTCCTTTGTTTTTCCATGGTACGGAGCATCAACAATAATATCAGAAGATATATCACAATGGGAAGCATCTAAACAACGATAACCGGTGACATAGCAGCAATTTAAGTCTAGCATATCAAATTTAGCCATACTATGATCTAAAACGAAGTAATGGATGTAACCAAGCACACAAGTAAGGCATACTCCAAGTTCTCAACGCATTAACTTATAATCACAACTACGAATGGCAAAAGTGTGTAAGTCTTAAGGAGTGAAACTTTGTGAAGATGTGCCACTAAGCCCCTTTCCCGCATGCCAATTTCATGGTACCTTAACCTCGGGCGACGGATTGGCGGGATGAGGAGGGCACTCCCGGGGTCACACCACCTCTTCCCGAAGAACAACGAACGCCGAAATCCTTCCTCCCGAGCTCCCCGATCGTCCTCCTCGCGCCGGAACCGTCGGATCTCCTCGTCGTGGGGCTTCCCGATGGAGGGGACAACAAGGTTGCGCGATGGGGAGCTCCCCTAGGGCAGCAAGGGAGGTGGAGAGGGGAGGTGGAGGTGGAGGCGCAAGATGGGGAAGTAGGGGAGTGTAGCGGCTAGGGTTAGGGAGGGGAGTGGTTTGGGGCGCAGGGAGGGCTAGGGTGGGCAGAAATTGCAGGAATTCCCCCCCCCATGGGCCCAAAAACTCCCCACTGAAGGACCATGACTCAACCCCCTAGGCCCAACTCCTCCCGGAGAGGCGCAAACCCTCCCGGAAAGGCCCAAATCCTCCCGGAAAGACCTAAAACTTCTGGAATCACAAAAACATGTCAAAAATTCATACCGTAATGTCACATTCTCTCCCCCTTAGCAGGATTCGACCTCGAATCTGAAGAACACCAAGAAAAAAACAAAGCCCCTACGGGACAAGTTTTCTTTGCAACACAAAACATTCACACAAAGACTCAAACCGGAACAAATGATAAACAAGTTCTCAAAACCAACACTTAGCGAGAAAGTGTTGATTTAGCTCAACTAAGTGCAACCTCCCACCTTCATTTCAATTCCCAATAATATTAACAGAAGTCAACCGAAGTCCTCAATTTCACCCACTAAAAGGGCTTAATCAAATTATTACGCCCGAATCCTCACGTCAAACCCTCCATACTACTATCACAACCATCCTGATGAACTCAGAACAACTTCTCTTTTCAACTTCATTCACAAACCTTAATTTCATTTCTCAACCTGTCTACCATATCTCATTAATCTCAAGATGACACAATCAAAGCGAATCACATCTCTTTTAACAACCTCTCTACCAACAAATCACCAACGATGTCTTATTAATAACGGGGGTTCTAAATGAGAACCTCCAAAGAATCTATTACACAAAATCCCATCTCTTCCAATTACTTGACCTTTTTCACAAAGAAACACAATTAACCAATCTCATTTACATACATAGTCCACATCGACAATAATTTCCTTTCCAAAAACAAACCATGCTATTTTTTTCTATCAACTTCCGGGCATATCTCATACCCAAGGACACTAGTTAAGACAATGTTCATGACAGAACATTTTTCATTACAATTTCTATAACCTTCACTACCACCAAACGGTACTCTCAACAAAATTTAAACCACGACATCTATAACCTCCATCATAACCACCTTTTAAACCACAACCAAAGTTCTACGCTTAGCCCAAGCTAGGGCTGAAAATTATTACCAAACCACCATTAGTTCTTTTCCTAAGAGGGTCTCGCCCTCATATATTCACATTCAAAAACAATCAAGCTCATGAGTATATTTCTCCAATATACTTAATAGTTCCATAAACATTTCTATTCATATCTCAAACGAGAATGCCAACAAAAGCAACTCCCTTTAGCCGGATGAACCACATTCATCAACTTGAACCCAAAGCGCTACAAATCACTTTGGAACAAAGATTCGACAACATCCAAAGAGCACACACTTTATTTTCCTAAGCCAAAATCGCAAAGAAAACTCGAATGTCTTACACCAGAGCCAAAACACCCGAGATTAATCACCCTTTCTTTTCATACAAGAAAACAATGGAAATCTCGATTCATGACATGAATGCAAACTTTTCAAGAGCACTCCGGATTAGTCATATATCCATATAGGACTTTATCACCGACCTGGCTCATCGACTCTTTTATCATTAAACATCTATAAACGATGTCATGTTTCCTTTTCACCATTCATTCATCATGCAACAACAATACCGAATGGTCATTCACCAAAAGACTTCTTCCTCGGTATCACCATATTGAAACACAAATAACATCTATGATTGCGCTAAATCATATAAACTATGACGGTAGCACAGTTAACAATAAAACACCACGTCGCAACACAACCCAACATCAGTTGAAAGCTAAACTTGCAAAACAACGCATTTCAACCAAAATCAATATTTTCGAAGAGAACATCACAATCTCAAGTCAAGCATCTGCACCTACAACCACCACAATTTATCTCAAAGAGAAAGGGAAGCTCACTCCAAAAAGAACACTTTACCAACAAAATCACTGATGAAACATCCCTGAAATCCACCTTTTGAAGCACACGCAAACACTAGACACATTTTCCAAATAACTCCAACTCTAGCCAAATAGAGTTACACATCAAGGGCTTAACTCAAAAGTTTCCAACACAACCCATTATGACCATCTACTTCCTTTTAAGCATTTATTCCAAAGGTAATTCAGTGTGAACGCGAAGGAGCGCGATCCACTCAAAGACTGTTGGGTGTAAAACCATACTCATAGCATAAACTAAACAAATTAGCCAAAACCAAAGATTGGCACCAATCACGACAAGTTTAGGGAAACTCTAAAATACAACATAAGGAATACCTTGCCCAAAAGCATTCAACCAAACTAGCAAACAACCAAACCAGTCCAAAAAGGTTTTAAACACCAGCTTAGCATAAATACAACCATCTCTAGTGTTCCACTACGCTTTCCATTAAAGACTTCAAAATTCACTACTTACTCATTGAGAAGGTCCAACCGGATTTAACAAAATTTACATAACAAATTCTTTCTCTAGTTACCATTTCAAACACTTTTAATGAAAGTTTATGATGCTTATCAAAAAGACACCCAACCAAGACTACATCGACATGATCCCCACGGATCATCATATCATAATACATCTTATTCTAAATTTGAAACATAGTACTTCAATAAATCTTTCAGCATGATCAACCTATAAATTTCATACCACCTATATGTCAACGTCTCGACAATCGAAACTTATTTAGTTAACAAACGACTTCAACATGTAAATATTATCTCCCCAGGGTAGAATTCGTAAGTGAGACTCTAAATTATACATTCATTAAGGATAAAATCATTCATCATGTTAATTATCCAAAGTTCACTCCATCACAACATGTTACAAATTCCTCTATTTTAACCATGGTTTTCAACAAGTAATTTAAACAATTACCACCACTACTAGGTTATTAATAACAACAAACGGGCATAATCATCAAACGACAACATTACTTTTAGCTACCCTATACATGGGTTATAACAAAATTGCCACTACACCACATACTCCAACTAGTTAAAATAAATTTAATAAGTTAGACCATCATGATGCTTTTACAACATCATCAAACAACAAAACCTATATTCTTCCAATTGACGTCAATACTAGCATTTCAGGAACACTGCTGCGTACTTCCAATTATGCTAATAGTTTGCAACATCATAAATAACAACTCTAATCAACTTCCAAGTTAAGGTCACAAACCAACACGGTTAAATTTCTGTACTAACATATTAAATTAGAACATCTTTAAACAATCAACCCAGTTTCTTTAACAACATCAGTAGGCTACATCATCTCAATATTCGAACTACGCATCAAGATTTAGTGCTTTAGACATTGACAATGGTCATGTGCATTTAAGATAAAACAATAGATTCCAAGCATGTACGTTAACACCTTTAATCATTATCGCTACAGAGTAATCTACAACGCTAGAAGTTTATTTAATCTCAAGCTAAAGATAACAATTACATTTAATTTATTCAACTGACCAATTAACTTAGAAGTACGTCATTTCCATAAACCACATTGTTACATGCTACCTAACATACTAAACAACAATTCTCACTTTTGACAAATAATTTCAGTCAAAAGACTACTTACTTTGTTTGCAGCATTTTCTTTTTAAAACTCAACCCACATTCACAAAGAAACTTGACTCTCAATGTTGCAATAGGACATGACTCACACTTGATCATGCAAAAGATCTCCAAAACACATTTCAATCTTAAAGACTCCTACAGGAGGGAACCAAGCGATCAAGTAAACCTTTATGGACAAAGGCACAAAACATAAATCGACACATCTTAAATTTTTTCCACACAACTTCTGTATCTTCTTTTAAACTCGAGGTGAGGCACACAAGAACCAAAACTATGATTTTCTTTGCAAAGCAACCAACCAAAACCGGTGTCAAAGACAAAAGGCGACCAAAAAGGCGCAACACTAAGCTCTTCTTCTTCGTCTTCAACCAAGGAAGACAAAACCACACACCGCATACGGAACAATCCGCGAAAATCTAATACCAAACACTTTTCTTTTAGTTTCAATCAACTAACACTACTACAGAATGACACATTACTATCGCTTCATCTGTGTCGGTTCTAAACTTTTGACTTCAGAACCGATTGTGATAAGCATATTCCATTTGGAAATCTTGGTAACAGGATATCACAACCGGTTCTGAGAGAGAACCGATTGTGATACGATAATAAGCCCAATCGGTTCTAGATAAGAACCGATTGTGATAATAATTTTGTTATCACAATCGGTTTTTATCTAAAACCGATTGTAATAAGTAGGTATTATCACAATCGGTTTTGGGAAGAAACCGATTGTGATGAGCACAGGGGTTATCACAATCAGTTCTTTTCCCCAACCGATTGTAATGAGACGGTATTATCATAATCGGGTTTGGGAAGACACCGATTGTGATGAGCACAGGGGTTATCACAATCAGTTCTTTTTCAGAACCGACAGATGATTTTTTGGCAACACCACGTGCAACCAAGAACGCATGATTCATTAGAAACATAGTTTTTGTGAGATCCTCCACTCACACATTTCTTAAGGGAAGAAGAAAAACAAACTCCAACACAGCCCGCTCTGCTAGAATCCCAACACAGACCTCTTGTGCCCTTCATTCATGCTTTAATATTTGTGCAAAACTTGTATTTTCGGACGATGAACAAGATCTGGAGTGCTAGAATCCCAACTCGCGGTTCAACTCTCAGACAATTTATATAGACACATGTAGTGATGCAAATTATATATAACATTATAGTAGCATGCATGCAGCAGATAATAATAATATATATACCATTCCACACATTATACTTGTTTTTTTATCAATAGGACATGAAACATTTTGACTTGGAACAACAGAACATTAGAAAGATACAATGCACAAAAATATAAAAGAGATTCAAAATAGTGTAAAGGCAAATTAATAGATTTCATCTGCACTAGGCCAACAACCCTAATATATTAAACAAGCTGTATTTCATTACAATATATCACCACATCCATTGTTTATAATTAGTAAACAATATATCACTGCATTACACCTAATATATTAAATTTACGACTCGCGGCTCTGGCCCGAGTAACCCGAGTCAACCGAGTCATCCGAGTGACCCGAGTCACCCGAGTCGCCAGAGTCGCCAAAGTCGCTGGAGACTACGCGGACTAGGGATGGTTCATCCTCCGATGATGAACCTGATCTAGACGACGCGCCGGTCCCTATGGTGACCGGCGCGTAGTACTCCTCCACCTTCTCCTCCTCCTCCTCCTCCTTCTCCTCCTCCTCCTCCTCCTCCTCGTCGTCGTCGTCGTCGTCGTCGTCCCCCTCGTCGTCCTCCTCCTCGTCGTCGTCCTCCTCGTCGTCCCCCTCGTAGTCGTCGTCCTCCTCCTCGTCGTCGTCGTCGTCGTCATCTCTGGGGCGCTTATTCCTGCTGCCTTTGGAGGCGCCCGGATGGGGTGAAGCGCCGGGAGGGACGACGGGAGACAGGTGGGGCGCTGGCGCCACGCCGGAGTGAGGCGCCGGAGGCTGAGGCGGCGCTACCGGCGGCGGTGAGGACGGTGGAGGAGGATGGAAGAGAGGCGACTCCACGGTGTTGTCAGAACTTGCCGGAGATGGTGGTGGCGCTGCCTTTGCCGGTCGAAGATGCAGAGAACGAAAGGAGCTATATGGAAGACTTGTACCGATGTGACCAGGAGGCAGTGAAAGAAAGGAGTTATATGGAAGAGCATTGCACTGCGATCGATGGTGTGATCAATGGTAGTATTGTTTGAACGTGAAAATGGCGGGGAAGACGAGGGGGCGAATGGATATCCGTGTCGGTTCTTATCAAGAACCGACTGTGATGTTGACTTGCTTTACAGTCGGTTCCTTTTTAGACCCTACACTGATTTATTATCTGTGTGGGTTATATAAATAAACCGACTGTTTTGAGTATCAAAATTATCACAGTCGGGTTTACATATACGCGACGGTGATAACTATTTAATCACAAACGATTCTTGTATAGAACCGATTGTGATGAGGTTCGTAGGTTTTATATATGTGTCGTCTGGACTCGGATGAACTTATTAACTCTCGTCGAGTTGGTGTTCGAGCCAAATAAATCCGCGTTGCCTCAAAAATGAATACTCAGGTTTAAACTTATATTTGGATGATTTGATGTGAAAGTCTTGAGGATGTGTGTGAAGAGGGGTAATTAATTGATACATTGAGGAGATTTCTCTATTTTCTGCCTAGCTTATTTGTGGCTTTATTCAAAGGTGGGCGCCATTCCTTCAAATCCCTTCAATATTGTATTAATGTACATTATTCGATTTTGATTTGGTGTCATTAGCAGAGTGTATGGTTGAGAAATTAATTAAATCGTGGAGGAAATCAAGGTCGGGTTGAAGGTTAAAGTTAATTGAAACCCTAGCTAGCTTGATCTCAGGAGCTAGATCAGCATTAATTCTTAGAAATCCCTTCCTTCAATATTGCAGTAGGACTTAAATTAATTTTTTTTATTGTGAATGTGTACATTACATGTCATAATTGTTAATGCTTCAACCCTTCTTTTATTTCATTGATTAGGGCATTATTAATTTATTGTTTGTGGTTTAATTGTAGATGGACCGTGAAGAATGGATGTATCAAAAAGCCGTGTGAGTGCTGAATTTCGTGAGGGGAGTTAAGGAGTTCATAAGAATTGCAGAAGAAGATATGGTTATGAGGGGTGTAAAGTTCATATATTGTCCTTGTATTGATTGCACCAATCTCAGGAGATTTAACAACTCATCTCAAATTGAAGGCCATTTGATTCGACGTGGCTTCGTGAGGAATTACACGTGTTGGATCCATCATGGGGGACAGTAGTACCCCGTGATATGCAACGAAGATATGCGGAAGCCGATCAGGAGTTGGAGCGTGATATGTTTGAAGAGGATAATTTAGATCAAATGTTGCGGGATGTGGAGGGAAATTACACGGAAAGAGAGTTCAAAATTTAAAAGCTTGATGGATGACGATGCCAAACCATTGTTTTCAGGTTGCAAAGGGAATACACCAAGTTGGGTTCGGTCCTTGCATTGTTTGAACTGAAGGCAAAACACCGTTGGACAGATACAAGTTTCAATGCACTTTTAATACTTCTATCGGATATGCTTCCAGAGGGAAACGAGTTGCCAACAAGTATTTATGAAGCGAAGAAGCTATTATGTCCCATGGGAATGGAAATAGAAAGGATACATGCATGTCCAAATGATTGCATACTATACCGCAACGTCCATAAGGAATCACAAGATTTGTCCCGCTTGTGGTGTACCCGATACAAACAAAATGAGAAGCGTAATGACAAGAAGCGTAAAACCGAATTGACCACGGTGAAGATGTGAAAAAGGGGTACCAGCCAAGGTGTTGTGGTATTTGCCCATCATTCCCCGTTTAGAGCGGTTATTTGCAAATCCTAAAGAGGCAAAATTGTTGCGTTGGCATTATGAATCTCGAAAGGAAGATGGCAAGTTGAGACATCCCGCTGATTCGGCTCAATGGAGAAACATTAATTGGGAACATGAGGAGTTTGGTGCTGAGATGAGGAACATAAGATTTGGATTGAGTACGGATGGTATGAACTGCTTGGTAATATGAGCAATGACACAAGATTCTTGGCCGCTTTTGTTGTGTATCTACAATTTGCCTCCTTGGTTATGCATGAAGCGGAAGTATATCATGATGTCATTGCTAATCTCAGGACCCAAACAGCCGGGTAATGATATTGATGTGTATCTATCACCACTAATTGAGGATTTAGTAAAATTGTGGAATGTGGGGGTTGAGGTGTGGGATGCATACAAAAGAGAGAACTTCACCTGCGGGCTATGATATTTTGCACCATAAATGATTTTCCAGCCTTTGGTAATTTGGCGGGCTATAGCACGAAGGGAGCCAAAGCTTGTCCAATTTGTGAAGAGGACACCGATAGCTTGTGGTCGCCGATTCGAGGAAAACGGTGTACATGGGTCACCGTAGGTTTCTACCTCAAGTCATCGATATCGTAAGATGGATGACAAATTTGATGGAAAGAGGGAAGTTCGTGCAGCCCCGCAGCCTATGACTGGAAGGCAAGTATATTCACGCCAGAGGATATCGATGTTCAAGATGGTAAGAGCCGTAGAATCTGTTCGTCCTAGGACCATTTGGAAAAAGAGGTCGATATTTTGGGACTTACCATATTGGAAGGAGTTAGATGTCCGTCAATGTATTGATGTCATGCACGTTGAGAAAAATGTTTGTGATAATTTGGTAGGCATCCTGCTGAACATACAGGAAGACCAAGGATGGTGTGAATGCTCGCCGCGATATGACCTACATGGGGATCAGGCCCAAGCTTGCAGTGATGGAGGAGGATGGAAAAGGGCCGTACATCCCCGCTGCATGCTACACCTTATCCAAGAAAGAGAAAGAAGACCTCTGCAAGTGTCTCCACGATATTAAAGTTCCATCGGGCTACTCCGCAAACATTAAGAAGCTTGTGTCTATGGATGATTTGAAGTTGATCGGTATGAAGTCCCACGACTGTCATGTCTTTATGACCCAAATGCTCCCTGTTGCAATCAGAAATATCCTACCAGATGACGTCAGGTTGGCAATCACGAAGCTATGCTATTTCTTCAATGCGATTTCATGCAAGGTTATTGATCCCGATATACTGGATAACTTACAAAGTGAGGTGGTGCAGACTCTTTGTCAGCTTGAGATGCATTTCCCCCCGTCATTCTTCGACGTCATGGTCCACCTCGTTGTTCACCTTATTAGAGAGATTAAGATTTGTGGACCCGCATTCCTGCGTTACATGTATCCGTTCGAGAGGTACATGGGTATATTAAAGTCATACGTGAGGAATAGGTCGAAGCCTGAGGGTAGTATTATTGAAGGTTATGGGATCAAGAGGTTATTGAGTTCTGCGTGGACTACCTAGGTAAAAGACAACCGATTGGTGTTCCTATATCTCGTCATGAGGGCAGACTTGGTGGCAAAGGAACCATTGGGTCAAATCTAATGAGCCCACAATTTGATATGTACTGTAAAGCGCATTTCACAGTCTTGCAACACAAATACAGGTTCATCCATACATCCAACAAAGACAAGTTGATATTACGGAAGAGAATCCACTTATGGATGAGCTTTCCATCACACGAGAACACAACGATCGATTCCTCACATGGTTCAAAGAAAAGGTGAAGGTCTCCGTTAGTACCGAGGATGTCAAATGGTTGGCTGATGGACCAAGATTTAATATACAGACATGGCAAGGTTACGATATTAATGGCCACACATTTTATACTGAAAGTCAAGATGCAAAGAGTACAGGGCAAAACAGTGGTGTGAGCATAGATGCTTTGTCCGATGATCCAATTATAGGATCGTCAACTGCAATGAACTGTTACTACGGGATGATCGAAGAAATATGGGAGCTCGACTACGGAATATACCAAGTTCCATTGTTCCGATGTAAGTGGGTGAGACTTCCTCACGGAGTTAAGGTCGACAAGACAGGTTTTACACTTGTTGATCTGAATAGATCGGCCTACTGAGAGATGAACCGCTCGTCCTCGCAAAGCAAGCAACTCAAGTTTTCTACGTGCGTGATCCGCCAATCCGAGGTTGCACGTCGTACTTCATGGCAAGAGGAGGATTGTTGGAGTTGAAAATGTCGTAGATGAAGAAGAGTACAACCAATTTGATGAAACACCTCCGTTTGCAGATGGGGCATGTCTTAGCGGTGACGACGGCACACATGGAACACATTACATGCGTGTAGATCATCAAGAAGGGTTGTATTTTAAATAAATTATGTTGTAAGAATTCCCTGTATAATGTGGCATTTTGTAGAATATATATGTCAAATGGATCTTATAGTATAGCAAATTTGAAAAAGATTTGACTTTTCGACTCTTTTGAATGAAGATTCTGTTTTAAAAAAAATTAGAAATTGGATCATATTTATCACAATCGGTTCTTTAGGAAACCGGCACAGATAGTATAATTGCGATCGGTTCTTTTAAAGAACCGACACAGATACTCCACATATTGCGATCGGTTTTTCTATAGAACCGACACAGATACTCCACATATTGCGATCGGTTTTTCTATAGAACCGACACAGATACTTAGTATAATTGCGATCGATTTTTCTATAGAAACGACCGTGATAAAACCCAGAGCATTTTCATTTCGGCGCGCACACTCAGTTCATTTCACAAGCACTAATTTCGCTTTCAATTCATTCCACAACCCTAGCTCCACCATCTCCGGCACCGGCGCCTCCTCCGCCTCCTCCCCGGCGCCTCCTCCGGCTCCTCCCACACCCTAGCTCGACCACCTCCTCGACCGGGCGCCTACCCGTGGCGCGCCCCGGCCTCTCCTCCCCATTGGCGGGTACACCGTGGCGCCTCCCCCTCTGGGTCCTCCCCAGCGCCTCCCCCTCCGGGTCCTCCCCAGCACCTCCTCCGGCGCCTCCCCTCCGGCTCGTCCCCCATCTGCGTCCCCCATCGGCTCCTCCCCATTGCCGACTCGGTTCGGGCGACCGTAAGATGCATTTGGACTGTGGGCTGTAATTGGTTGTAAATAGCTCGATGATGATTGCTTTTGAATGAGGCTTGATTAACTGATCATTAAAGGAACTTGCTAGACCTAGAACAACACCGCTCTTAGTCGACAATTTGGTGCCACTTGCTCTTAATGCATTGTTCTAGGTCGAGCAAAGGCTTGTGCTTATTCCTTTATGCTCTTAGTCGACAATTTGGTGGCACTTGCTCTTAATGCATTGTGGTAGGGTTAGATTAGTGCTATATTCATTATGATATTATCTTGTACTTGTTGTTTTCTGTATAGAGCAAAGGTTGTTCTAGGTTGTGTAATCCTTAAATTTTTAGATGTAATAGCCGGTGATATATTGGCCATCTAGAAGTTGGACGGCTAATTAATTTAGCAACCCTTCTATAGCAATCTGAGAGCAATCCATCATTGCAATTTGAAACTTGTAACACATGCTATATTATCGCACTTTATTATCGAGTTTAGTTGCGTAACCTATGCGTGTAACACCCCGTAAAACTAAACTATAGAACAAGAAAATTTCGACAGCATCTCCCCTAAAAACAGGACATTACGGAAGCATTTCATGATAAGCAATTCAAACAGGAATATAAGCAATTCAACAATACTAGCGACAACAAGTCTAAACCAACCGTAATCAAGTATAAGTTTAGACATAACAACAAATAGTCTAAGTGCAAATAAAATTCAGCAAGCTAATGTATTAAATAAACACTAGTTCATGGGAGTGGTGAAGACATTCGAAGGTTTAATGTGTTGCTAGCCCACCCCTCATGCTTATGTCTCTTGCACGCTACCTGAAAAACAACAAAACACAAGCAGTGAGATTGGGAAATCTCAGCAAGCGGAACAATTAACACATCAACACATCCATCAAGAATTTAACACACCACATGCTTTACTTTCAACACCACAACATTGATTACCACAACCTCAATAAAATGCTCATGCTTGTGCATATGCTTATGCCATGATCCTCTTCACCGTGCCCTTTCTCAGGAACACACGGTGTTGTATCACGGTCCGCAAGACGCCAAGGCCGACAAACTTCCAATGCATGATTATGCAGTTAATGCTTCATGCATGAATTCATTCATAAACTTCCACATTGAGTCCACATATTTGCATGCCATCATATAACATGGATAGAAAACAAATAACATTGTGATGAACTATTTAGACAATTCAACCAATAGGCAACATCATTCTTCTCTTTACTCATGGATCAAAGCCAAAACACATCATCACATTGCTAATCTAATTATTGCAATCTTCCTAGCAAATGATCAAACCATGTATGATTAATGTCATCGGAAAATATAACGAAGGCAATGCAAAACAACGATGTATAGCTCAACCCTAACACTACTTCCACTTGCCTTTACCGACGTAGACGACGGAACTAGTTGCGTCCAGAAGGGGCACGACCTGTACAAGCATATTTTCAGTATGTAAAAACACCACAATTGATCACACAACTCAAATACGCAATTCCTACAACCCGTTCCCCTTTTCCAACACCGAAACCCCGTTCTGTCCGGACCGAACAGCAGCAACCCCCATTCTCTTTTTCGTATCTTTCTTTCTACAGAACAAAAAAATATGAAAAAATTACAGGAGCTAGATATTGACGAGATCTACAACTTTCCAGAAGATCATAAATTCTAATTCCTCTGTTAAATATGCCTAAACAGTCGTCCAACACAGTGGATGAAATCTGTTCCCAGATTCTGTTCGTCGGTTTGCAACAGCGATAACTCTCAGAAAACTTCCCCAAAAATTCTGAAAAAATTACAGAATCTAGGTCTCGACGTTATCTACAACTTTCTAGTTATAGGTTTTGGCAGGAAAAATCATCTATGCCACTAAAAACGCGAAACAATCCGCGCTGCACAAATCCCCTTCCAGAAACAGCACCACGTGAACATCTACCCTTCTCCCCAACAAGATCCATCCAAAACCCTCACCACCAGATCTAATACACTCCTAATCCCTAGGTAAAACAGAGGTAAAAGTTTGGGAATTTTACCTAGTGATCTCCTTGCGAACCCACGAAGAACACGCGAAGAACCCCGAATCGGCGATCTGCTCGTCCTCCACGCCTCCACGGAGTCGCTCCTCGCCTTCTCCTTCGCGATTCGCGGTGGATCTTGAGCCACCACGTGGGGAGAGGAAGGGGAGGGAGAGGTGGCTGCTAGGGGAGGGAGAGGGAGTGGGAGAGGCGCCTAGGGTTTGGGGGTGTGGCCGGCCACATGGGGGGGGCGCACCACTAGTGGGCCGGCCCACTAGGGGGGGGTGGGAGGTGGAGGTGGGAGGAGAGATTCCCGGTCCAAGCCCAGGTTTTCTTCGGCCTTTTAATCCCTAGCCCAAAACCCAAAATAAAAATTAAAATGCAGCATTTTCTTCGATTGTTTCATTCCCCGACAATTCCGTCAATCCTCTCCGAAACAAAAACAAGGAAGAAAAGTTCTAGGGCTTCACATTCTCCCCTCCTTAAAAAGGATTCGTCCCCGAATCTACTTCTTTTAGCTACAGACCAAAAAGGAAAAAGGAAGGCAAAAGGTAAACCACGACTTACCCCCAGCGTCCTCAAATAGCGTAGGGTACTTCTTCCGCATCTGGTCTTCAGGTTCCCAAGTTGCCTCCCGCTCAGACTGATTGGTCCACAAAACTTTCACAAAGCGGATGGTTCTCCTCCTCATGACTCGCTCCGAAGAGTCTAAAATTCGAAGTGGATGGCACTCCAAAGTCAAATCTTGCTCAACTGTAATCGGTTCCAAGTCAATCTTATGCTCTGGGTCATGGAGATACTTCCGTAACATAGAGACATGGAAGACATCATGCACTCCTTCAAAGAGTCCGGCAACCTGCAGACGGTATGCCAAACCGCCCACCCGAGCCACCACTGAACGGACCAATGTACCTCGGGCTAAGCTTGCGGTGGTACCAAACGAACAACACCCTTTGATGGAGATACCTTGAGAAGGACTTGATCACCCACTACAAACTCCAAATCTTGTCTCTCGTTATCGGCATAACTCTTCCGACGGCTCGAGCAGCCTGTGAGATTTCGCCGTATCTCTTGCACCTTCTCAAAGGTCCGTTGAACCCAATCCGACCCTGCAATGATTTTTCTCCAATCAGATCCCAAAGAAAGTGGAGAAACACACTTTCGACCATAAAGCGCCTCGAATGGAGCCATTCGAATACTAGCCTGGTAACTGCGTATTGTAAGCAAACTCTACCAAGGCCAAGTGATCCTCCCAACTTCCTTCCAAGATAGAACACACGCCGAAGCATGTCCTCTAGAGTCTGGATGGTCCGCTCAGATCGGGCCGTCTGTCTGAGGATGAAAAGATGTGGCCGAGAGAGAGTTTTGTTCCCAAAGCACTATGCAAACTCTGCCAAAATGGGACACAAATCTAGTGTCTCGACGGAGACAATCGATTTAGGCACACCATGGAGTCTAAGCACTTCCTTCATGTACAAGGGAACTAGATCTCGTGCCGAATTGGTCGCCTTCATTGGAATAAAATGTGCTGACTTAGTGAGTCTATCCACAACCACCCAAATGGCATCTCTACTCAAGGTGAGCGGGTAACCCAATCACAAAGTCCATAGTGATGTGTTCCCACTTCCATTCTCGAATTTCCAATGGTCGTGAATGCACTCCAGGTCTCTTATGCTCACTTTACCTGTTGGCATACTCCACAAGAAGCCACATACTTGGCAATATCCACCCTCATCCTCTTCCACCAAAAACTCTGTTTCGCATCCCGATACATCTTGGTCTCACCAGATGAACGGAATACTGAGTCCTATGGGCTTCCCTTAGAATGTCCATCTTCACATCCGATTTCGAGGCACACAAAGACGGCCTCTAAACCGACAGAACCATGCTCGTCTATACTGAATTCCCGAGGGTTTCCTCTCAAATCCTCCGCCGAACCTCCTCAAGCAAACGATCATGCAACTGAGCCTCATGCACTCGCCGGGTATGCAAGATCGAATGAGCATCTCGAGTCTCATTTTGCGCAACCCCAAGAAAACAAAGAAGTGGCTCGTCCTCTTTCCAACTCGCAACCAAAGGCATAGCAGTCTTGGGGACTCCTGTTCTACTCAAGGCATCCGCCATGACATTAGCCTTGCCGGGATGATACTGGATCGACACATCAAAGTCCTTTATCAATTCCAACCATCTACGTTGCCGCAGATTCAGCTCCCGCTGGTGAATATATATTTGAGGCTCTTATGATCGGTGAAAATATCACAAGACTCCCCATAAAGATAGTGCCTCCACAATTTCAAGGCAAAAACCACAATGGCTAACTCGAGATCATGGGTGGGATAATTTGCTCATGAGTCTTTAGCTGTCTTGAAGCATAAGCAATGACACAGCCTTCTTGCATGAGCACACAACCCAAACCAATCCTCGAGGCATCTCAGATACATCAGATAACGCTTGCCACTCACAGCAAGGATAAAATAGGTGCATTGACCAGTTTGCTCTTTAGCGTCAAAATCGGCCTCACATTCCTCGACTGGATGAAAGGAACCCTTTCTGAGTGAGCCTTGTCATCGGCTTAGCTATGATAGAGAAATTATGCACGGCGCCGGTAATAACCTGCCAACCCAAGGAAACTCCCGATTTCCGTCACACTAGACGGTCTTCGCCATTCAACCACAAATGCAACCTTCTTTGGGTCAATCAGACACCACTTTGGTTGATGACATGCCCAAGGAAGCTCACCTCCGACAACCGTAAGGCGACTTCTTGAGTTTGGCATAGAATTGATTCTTACGAAGAGCTTCCAAAACTAGACCAAGATGCACGGCGTGCTCCTCCTGACTTCGAGTAGACAAGAATGTCGCCAATGAAGACGACAATAAAGTCATCAAGATATTCATGGAGCATCCTGTTCATTGCTTCCATAAAGACGGCAGGAGCATTCGTTAGTCCAAAAGACATGACTACGAATTCAAAATGCCCATACCTCGTGTTGAAAGCCGCTTTTTCAATATCCTCCTCCTTAATCCGCGAATCGATGATACCCAGATTGCAAATCAATCTTGGAGAATACTTTGGCACCCTCAATTGATCAAAAAGATCATCAATACGAGGCAATGGGTACTTGTTCTTAATGGTAACTTGATTGAGCGCCTTAGTCCACACATAGCCGCTTGGTGCCATCTTTCTTCTCCACGAACAAGACCGGGTCGCCAAGGAGACGAGCTCACTCTAATAAACCCCTTAGCCAGGAGTTCATCCAATTGCCTCTTCAACTCAACTTGTTCTATTGGAGCCATCCAGACGGGTTTTATAGATTGGCCTCGCATCAGAACAAGATCAATACGGAAAATAGTCTCCCGCCTGGGGCAATCCCGAAGCTCACCGGGAAACACATCCGGATAACGGCAAACTATGGCAATGCCCTCCAAACTCTTCTCTTCCTCTCGACCCTCAACCATGGACCAGAGGACCCTCGATTTCAACATCCGCGAGTTTGGGAATAGCTTACACAAGAAGGAGAGGGAGTACCGCATAGCACTCCCTCGAAAGTTATCTCTTGCCTGCATGAGCATGCAAAGTAACTGCCCTCCAAGCACAATCAATCACCGCTGGTGCCGGGATAGCTACCCATGCCAAGGATAACATCAAACGGCTCCAAGGAGATCACCACCAGATTCGCCATGAACACCTCGTCGCCTAATGTAAATTGACAGCGAGATGCACTCGAACTAGAAATCAAGCCTTGCGGTGCACTAACCACCACGACATCACCCAAACTCGCACGCATGCACCAGCCCGAACCACAAAATCCACAGAGACAAACGAGTAGCTAGCGCCGAGTCGAACAACACACCGGCAACCACAGCACTAATGTAAATAGTACTGTCACCACATTGCCACGATCCGCATCCCCGAAGAGGGCAAAGCGTGGACTCCTGGGTAGATCGAGATGGTGCAGCCTCAGATCTGGATACGCCACAGTGGACCCACGGGCGAAGTCCGGAGGAAGGTGGCGGTGGAAGTTGGGGCATCCAAAGAAGTCCTCGAGAGTGGCGCCGGTAGAACGAGGGAGTCGGAGTAGGCGCCGGAGGTGCTGCAAAGTAGGAGCCGATGGCAACATATGCATCACGCCTCGACGCTGTCCGCCCGGGTGAAGATGTCACCGGCTCCCAACGCAGCCTTGCCGTTGGGGTTCTTCCAAGACACCACATCCTTGTGATCCTCCCGACCACAGATGGTGCACCTTCCCTTCCACGAGCACTCGGCTGCGGCGATGGGAATCGCCACAACGGAAACATACCATCCCCATGCCAGGAGTGACTATGGCACGCAGATCGGGCGCACCTCCACCGAGGTGTGTCGCTGAGTAGGACGGCCACCATAGGGTCGGTGACGATAATTCTTCCCCTTCTTGCTCCAAGTACCAGAGGATTGGCCCTTCTTCTCTCGAGGGCCCTTAACCTCGCTCTCCGTGGCAGGTTTGCGATGCTCTTCTGTAGTTCACCGCAGCTCTACACCCAGAGCTTGCTCCACCATTGTCCGAAATCGACAATGGGGAAAGCGCCAAAGATATGGCGAATGGCAGGACGGAGTCCCCGCCGGAACCGCCTTGCCTTCTCCACTCGCCACGTGCCACATGGGGCACAAAACGCACGATCTGGTTGAAGCCAACCTCGTACTCCGCCACGCCTTCTTGTCTTGGGCATACTGTCCCAAGTCAATTTGCATCTTGTCGAGGAAGGTGGTGGGGTAGAACCTCCTCTCAAATTGCCTGACAAACACCTCCCAAGAGGGGTCACCTTGCGCACCCTCGAGGACAAAGACACCCTCCACCAGATTTGGGCTTCTCCTTCAAGAGCTGTGCTACAAAGCGAACACGATCTTGCGCCACCACCTCAAAAGCGCCCAATGCAACTCCATAAAGGACAGCCAATCCGCCGCTGGATCGGAGTGCCCGCACCATCAAAGCTGTCCGGGCCTCACCCAACCCACTTCGCAGCCTTGATGCCACCGCCGCCGCGCCGATACCGGGCGCAGAGCTGCAGCCGCCACGTTAGGGCGGCGGCGGCGCGCTTCGCGCCGCCGCGAATTACTCCTCGTGACGCTCTCATGGCGGCTACTAACTCCGCCGAAACACCACCTCACTGGTAGTCTCGGCCGCCCGACGGCTCGGGAGTGTCGCCTCCCGAACGACTGTCGCAAGGCCCTCGGTGGCATACTGCACTCCAACAAGCCGCAAACAAACAATCACACCAACAAGAACATAAGCAACTGAAACACCAACAATCAAACCATAAATATAATCGAACATATGCATGCCATGCAATGCAGCCCATCCCATCCTAATAGTGCAAGTGTGTCAATTTTAAAGTTGATTAACAATCCTATTCCGTATTAAAAGTTTTATTATCCTATGGCAATTTAAAGAGTTATACCTAAGCAATGTTACTAATTTCACACAAAGAAAATTTTAGTTCATGTTAGAATATCTCTCCTAAACTCATACACCAAGGACCTAAAGCCCGCTCTGATACCAACTGTAACACCCCGTAAAACTAAACTATAGAACAAGAAAATTTCGACAGCATCTCCCCTAAAAACAGGACATTACGGAAGCATTTCATGATAAGCAATTCAAACAGGAATATAAGCAATTCAACAATACTAGCGACAACAAGTCTAAACCAACCGTAATCAAGTATAAGTTTAGACATAACAACAAATAGTCTAAGTGCAAATAAAATTCAGCAAGCTAATGTATTAAATAAACACTAGTTCATGGGAGTGGTGAAGACATTCGAAGGTTTAATGTGTTGCTAGCCCACCCCTCATGCTTATGTCTCTTGCACGCTACCTGAAAAACAACAAAACACAAGCAGTGAGATTGGGAAATCTCAGCAAGCGGAACAATTAACACATCAACACATCCATCAAGAATTTAACACACCACATGCTTTACTTTCAACACCACAACATTGATTACCACAACCTCAATAAAATGCTCATGCTTGTGCATATGCTTATGCCATGATCCTCTTCACCGCGTTCTTTCTCAGAACACACGGTGTTGTACGGCATTTGATCGCGCACGCTGGCGTCGACAAACTTCCAATGCATGATTATGCAGTTAATGCTTCATGCATGAATTCATTCATAAACTTCCACATTGAGTCCACATATTTGCATGCCATCATATAACATGGATAGAAAACAAATAACATTGTGATGAACTATTTAGACAATTCAACCAATAGGCAACATCATTCTTCTCTTTACTCATGGATCAAAGCCAAAACACATCATCACATTGCTAATCTAATTATTGCAATCTTCCTAGCAAATGATCAAACCATGTATGATTAATGTCATCGGAAAATATAACGAAGGCAATGCAAAACAACGATGTATAGCTCAACCCTAACACTACTTCCACTTGCCTTTACCGACGTAGACGACGGAACTAGTTGCGTCCAGAAGGGGCACGACCTGTACAAGCATATTTTCAGTATGTAAAAACACCACAATTGATCACACAACTCAAATACGCAATTCCTACAACCCGTTCCCCTTTTCCAACACCGAAACCCCGTTCTGTCCGGACCGAACAGCAGCAACCCCCATTCTCTTTTTCGTATCTTTCTTTCTACAGAACAAAAAAATATGAAAAAATTACAGGAGCTAGATATTGACGAGATCTACAACTTTCCAGAAGATCATAAATTCTAATTCCTCTGTTAAATATGCCTAAACAGTCGTCCAACACAGTGGATGAAATCTGTTCCCAGATTCTGTTCGTCGGTTTGCAACAGCGATAACTCTCAGAAAACTTCCCCAAAAATTCTGAAAAAATTACAGAATCTAGGTCTCGACGTTATCTACAACTTTCTAGTTATAGGTTTTGGCAGGAAAAATCATCTATGCCACTAAAAACGCGAAACAATCCGCGCTGCACAAATCCCCCTTCCAGAAACAGCACCACGTGAACATCTACCCTTCTCCCCCAACAAGATCCATCCAAAACCCTCACCACCAGATCTAATACACTCCTAATCCCTAGGTAAAACAGAGGTAAAAGTTTGGGAATTTTACCTAGTGATCTCCCTTGCGAACCCATGAAGAACACGCGAAGAACCCCGAATCGGCGATCTGCTCGTCCTCCACGCCTCCACGGAGTCGCTCCTCGCCTTCTCCTTCGCGATTCGCGGTGGATCTTGAGCCACCACGTGGGGAGAGGAAGGGGAGGGAGAGGTGGCTGCTAGGGGAGGGAGAGGGAGTGGGAGAGGCGCCTAGGGTTTGGGGGTGTGGCCGGCCACATGGGGGGGGCGCACCACTAGTGGGCCGGCCCACTAGGGGGGGGTGGGAGGTGGAGGTGGGAGGAGAGATTCCCGGTCCAAGCCCAGGTTTTCTTCGGCCTTTTAATCCCTAGCCCAAAACCCAAAATAAAAATTAAAATGCAGCATTTTCTTCGATTGTTTCATTCCCCGACAATTCCGTCAATCCTCTCCGAAACAAAAACAAGGAAGAAAAGTTCTAGGGCTTCACAATGCGTCTCCCGTTCGAGGGTGCTTGTTTATAAGTATGCTAAAATGGCATATTTATAAATAAGCAGTCTCGAATTGTCCATGTTTTTTGGACAGTTCGAGGATATGTGGCTCGGGCAAGTTCCTAAGATGTTGTACAAACTCTAGAGAAAGTTTCGTCAGCATCTCCCTGGTGTTCTTCGAATACACACCCTCTTGACCTGTTGTCGAGACGTGTATTTGGAGAACAGCGGGGAGATGCTGCCGAAATTTCCTCTAGAGTTGTACAACAGCTTAGGAACTTGCTCGAACCACATATCCTCGAATGGGATTAGGACCTAACCTAATTAGAGATTAGGAGTCATCGTTGGTACGTACGTACTTAGTCGGTCTACAGATAGACATGTGAATTGCTTTCTATTATGTGAAATTTGAATTGCTTCCTCTCATGAAGTTTAGGTTTGACAATATACGTACTTACTTCGAAATGTCGCAAAGAGAGAGCACCGGCTCAACGCCAGAGAGAGAAGAAGGTCCTGCTACCCCATCGAGGAAGGTTAGAAAGGCCAGAGGACCGAATAAAGGAGCCACAGGGAGAACGCCGCAAGTGCTCCACTTCAATGCCAGGGGGGTTTGCACGGGTCCTGGCCTGTTTAAGGGGCGGTACTCTTTTCTCGGCCAATTGGTGAGGGAGCGAGTGCCGATCACAATTAAGGACTGGAGGAAGGAAGTGTTTAATGAGCGTAAGAACCGAGTGTGGGACGGTTAAGGGAAAATGGATTATACCAGAGGAAGATGAAATCAATGCGAGGCAGTACGCCTTGAAGAGAATGGGTGTGGCTTTGAGGCCTTTCAGGGTGACCATGCATGCCGAAGTTCGTGTTGAAAGACCGTACTCCCTTCCAAAGGTATCCATTTGTTACACCCGAGGTTTGGGAGGAGTTCGCAAGGATGAGGAGTACGCCCGAGGCGGAGGAGCTGGGAGAGAAGAATATCGCTATACAGAGGCGTAACACACACGCGCACCACCTCGGTTTCGGTGGGTACGTAGGGAAGAAGGCAGAGTGGGTGCGACTAGCCTCTGAGTGTGCAACCTCTGGGACAACGATGCCTTACTCCCACATATGCGAGGAGCGGGCACGCGACTGGGTATTAGCGAGGATGAAGAAAACCTCGACGGCCGATTGTCATTCCAAACCTCGCGATCGCACGTATCGTCACAACCATCGTAAGATATCTAACATAGTACATTGCATATTATATTCCCATTGTATTTTAGTAATAATTTATATTTGCGACCTGCAGGAGGAGGTAAGCCTGCAGAAAGAGCAAGGAGCATTTGAAAGCCAAGGGTCACGGGACATCCTGTGTTCGGCAATCGGGAAGCCCGATCATAAGGGCGGTGCTTGCCGCAGTGCGGGGGTATACGAAGAGGTCCTTCTTTGTAGAGGAGAGCGCGTCAGTGCCAGGGCAAGATCATGGGAAGCACGTGAGGCGCGGATCCGCTTGCGAGATGAAGGAGGAGTTGAAGGAGGAGTTAAAGGTGAGATGATGGTTGAGATGATGGCGATGTTCTCCCGTAATCAGATTCCTCAACCATCGCCTATGCTACGCCCTAGCATTGCGCTTCCAATAAGGAAGTGTGCATTCCACACCTCAAGGTAATAACTGCTTTGAGACCAAAAGGTACATGAGTAAGCTTAACACAGATTATGATGAAGATGTCGATCACTTCTTGCGTGGTCCCGCCAAGTGCCTGGCTAGTCCTGATCGACGACGGAATCTGATTGAGGCTGCGCGCGGGGTTGCATTTCCAAGCAAGGAGGATGACACGGTGCATGGTATACCTTTGGGGATGGGCTACATGAGGGTGCAGGTGGACTATGTCCACGATGTTTACATGTCTCATGCCCTGGAGTTCCCCCCGAACGAAGATATCACCACTCTCGGGCAAGCACGGATGTCGTTCATCAAGTGGCCCGCGACGGGTGTCGTAGTGCAAGCACCTCCTCCTGCTGCCGGTACTGCTGGTACTACTGCTACCACTTCTGCTACTGCTGGTACAATCGCTGCTATCGCTATCGCATCGCTTATTTCTGCATTACTATCAAGCTATCGCTAGTATCGTATCGCTACTATCGGTGTCGCTTCGTTATCGCGAATCGCTTCCTCCTACTATCGCTGCTTCCTCCTGCCATCAAGCTATCGCTGGTACTATCGCTCCTCCTACTACCGCTGCTCCTCGTTATCGCGAATCGCTCCTCCTCCTCTCGCCGCTTCCTCCTCATCGCTATCTTTGGTACTACCGCTGCTCTGCTCGCCGCACATGCTCCTCGCCTCGCTACACAACCCGCACTTGCAAATGCTGGTGCGCAGGTGGGGCGCAAAAGGACTTCTACCACGATGACGAAAGATACAAAGCAGAGTTTAGAGAGTCCCTCCGTGAAGAAGGCAAAGTTGTCAGAGGGCACAGAGCACCCTGATGATCACAAGCGGTACATACATGGAAAGCCCTTTCTCCCAAGCCAAGAATTGAATTCTTTGGGCTTGTTCACTCGTCACCTACATGGATGGTACATCGATAGGTCACATGAGGCCGAGCCTCGCCACGATTTCATAGTGAAGTATCGAGCGGGCCAATTCCACCGCAACGAGGATGGGACCTTTCCAGTCAGTTTTGAGGATCTGTACTTTATGTACAGCTTGAAAGCTGTCGATATTTCTACCATACGATCCTAGACGCTGTGAGTCTCGCACCATACTCAATCAGATGACTATTTATTGATTTTGTATTATATTTTTTAACAATTGACATGAATCGCAGGATCATGAGGCAGCGAGCCGTGACGGTCGACACTGTCGGGTTTGTCGACTTTTGAGATGGTGTCTGCGACCATGGCTAAGTATCAATCGGAGTTCCTTGCAGGATACATCAAGCGTGCATTGCATGAGGAGGCAAAAGGACTTCATTCTCTTCCCATACCACCAGGAGTATGTACTACTATACAATTCAATTACATGTACACACTTCAACCTTGTATTAACTTATTCTCTTGCATTGTGTACCGCTTAATAAGCAACCAATGGGTTCTACTTGTGGTTGTTCGAGTCAAAACAAGGTCTACACGTTGAACTCACTCGAAAATAGACCGATGGACTATGCGATCGAGCCTGTTTTGCGAAGTAAGTACATTCCTCTAACCTAACACTTTACATATTGAACTACGTTAGGTATTTTTAACCTCAATGCATGGCATCTCTCCAATGTATAGGGCTTTCATGTCTTACGTTGCGTGAACGTGGTCGACACAATGATAAACAAGGCACCAAACTCGAGTGGAAGCGCTTCAAGGTACAAGTGTGTATCATAGGATTTTTTCTTACACCTATTTTTAATTCGTCTCCTAATTTAAGTTTCTTTGTTCACAAGTGTCATCAACAAGGGTGCGATGATCTGTGTGGCTTTTACGTGATGCATCACATGCTGATTTTGGTTGGTCGCTCACATCTTTTCCCTAAGGTATAGAGCAGATTATTTGCACTCTTGTCTATGTGATATTTGTTTACAAGCATAATACTATCAAGATGTTTTTGTTCCAATTTAAGACTTAAATATATTAGTGCACTACTATCTATTTTGCAAGACCTTGATATCATCCTAAGAGCCTAACCAACGCCGATCTCAAGAAATTACGAGACCATTTATGCCAGTGGTACCGACGGAAGTTATAACGGATGATGGTAGATATAGAGACCATTCAAGCAAATACTAGTCCATAAAGTGTAAACAAAATTTATCCGAATGTGAATGTGATGCATTACATTGTAAACAATATTAATTTCAATGTAATATGTGTAGATTGTGATGTATATGTTACGTGATATTGTGGATTGTGATGAATGTGTCATGTTGTCAATGCGAGGCCATTTTCGGACGATGGACAATAACATCATCACAATCGGTTCTTGGTTGGAACCGATTGGGATAGGTCTGAGATCACAATCGGTTCTTCCGGAACCGATTGGGATATTTTTAGTATCGCAATCGGTTTGCATAAAGAACCGATTTTGATAATATTCTTATCCCCATCGGTTTCAATAAAAAACCGATTGTGATAATGTAATAATTTGAATCGGTTCTAAAAACGAACCGATTGTGATATTATACTTATCCCCATCGGTTTCAACAAAAAACCGATTGTGATAATGTAATCATTTGTATCAGTTCTAAAAAAGAACCGATTGTGATATTATACTTATCTCAATCGGTTCTAAGCAAAAACCGATTGTGATAAGTGTAAATATCACAGTCGGTTCCTAAAAAGAACCGACAGTGATAATGTATTATTAGTGTCGGTTAAAAACCGACTGTGATATATCTACCTTATCACTGTCGTTGAACTTTGTATCGCCACCAAAACCGACTGTGATGACCAAAAAGAACCGATTGTGATGTACGGATTTGTAGTAGTGTAAAACCAAGAAAACCAATCAAGACCGACCGTCAGAACGATGAAGAACATCCAAAGGAATCCACCACCAATCTCTTCTAATTGACTCCAGTCAACTACTCGATCTACGACAGAAAGGGTAAGCACTCTTCTCCTACAGGGGTTAATAATTATTCGGTGATGGCGTTAACCGGTCACATCATCAAACCACACCCTTACTATGAACAAAAAGAGGTGACCGAAACCCTTCGGCACCACAACCCCACTTTATCACAAATATAGCAACTCAATCAAATCTATCATAAATATAGCATTATACATCATCAGAAGTAGCATTCAACGTCAAAGCTTAGATACAATATTTAAGCGGATAGCCACGACACCCATACCCTTCCTACTGTGCATCAGAGTGTGTCAAGTTTTAAATTAGTTAACCAAACTATTTTAGATTTTAAAGTTATTGCCCTAAGGCCAAATTTTAACGAGTAGACCTATGCCATGTTTCTACTCTTCCAAGTCAACATTTTAGTTTACTCTAGAGTAATTTGCTACATTCACATTCTACAGACCTAAAACCCTCTCTGATACCAACTGTAACACCCCCGACATCTAGCATGCCTGAATGCTACCAAACATAGGCTAAACAACATCTAAATACCATAAATTAAGATAAATTACAGCAAAGGAGTAAATGCTAAAACCGAAAATTTCGGCAACATCTCCTTTGTTTTTCCATGGTACGGAGCATCAACAATAATATCAGAAGATATATCACAATGGGAAGCATCTAAACAACGATAACCGGTGACATAGCAGCAATTTAAGTCTAGCATATCAAATTTAGCCATACTATGATCTAAAACGAAGTAATGGATGTAACCAAGCACACAAGTAAGGCATACTCCAAGTTCTCAACGCATTAACTTATAATCACAACTACGAATGGCAAAAGTGTGTAAGTCTTAAGGAGTGAAACTTTGTGAAGATGTGCCACTAAGCCCCTTTCCCGCATGCCAATTTCATGGTACCTTAACCTCGGGCAACGGATTGGCGGGATGAGGAGGGCACTCCCGGGGTCACACCACCTCTTCCCGAAGAACGACGAACGCTGAAATCCTTCCTCCCGAGCTCCCCGATCGTCCTCCTCGCGCCGGAACCGTCAGATCTCCTCGTCGCGAGGCTTCCCGATGGAGGGGACAACGACGTTACGCGGTGGGGAGTTCCCCTAGGGCAGCAAGGGAGGTGGAGAGGGGAGCTGGAGGTGGAGGCGCAAGATGGGGGAGTAGGGGAGTGTGGCGGCTAGGGTTAGGGAGGGGAGTGGTTTGGGGCTCAGGGAGGGCTAGGGTGGGCAGAAATTGCAGGAATTCCCCCCCCCCCATGGGCCTAAAAACTCCCCACTGAAGACCCATGACTCAACCCCCTAGGCCCAACTCCTCCCGGTGAGGCGCAAACCCTCCCGGAAAGGCCCAAATCCTCCCAGAAAGACCAAAAAATTCTAGAATCACAAAAACATGTCAAAAATTCATACCGTAATGTCACAATTAGCAGCAGCATCAAAACTAACTCCAACAGCACGCAAATTGCTAAGAATTTTATTAAAGCATGCAAAGAAATCATCTAGCGACTCACCAGACTTCATCTCAAATCGTTTGTATTCTTTCTTATATATATCCTAACGAACCTCTTTGACAGTGTTAGAACCCTCATGATAATCACAAAGAGATTTTCATACCTCATATGCAGACTTGAGATGAATCACACGGTCGAAGTCACTTCTTCCCAATCCTTGGATGATCAAATTTCGTGCTTTGCTGTTTGCCTCAACATGTGCTTGATTGGTTTTGTTGACTTCATCAATCTTGGGTACTTGATATGTCTTGTACATCTTCTCCCAAATTGCAAAGCCCTGAGCTTGGATGTATGCCTCCATCTTCGCTTTCCAAAACTGAAAATCAACACCATCGAAAATACAAGGTTTTGTCGAATACTTATCCATCGCTACGGTTTCTAATCACCGGTTAAGGTTAATTAGAAAGTCCAAGCTCTGATACCACTTGTAGGATCGATATATACTAATATAGCAATCAGAGGGGGGTGAATGATTGAGCGGAAGCTAAAATCAATTTTTGATCTACTAAAAATTCACCCAATTCGGAATCAAATAATTGCTTCGGTTTCATGCAAAAACAGATTGACAGACGTTAGGTAAAATGCTAATTCCTTGATATCTAGCTGTCGGATTGACCTGAAATTTTAACACAAGAAACTAGATTCCAATACGCATCTAACAAAAAAAAGAATCAACTCGATCGGACCTACGGATCAAAAGTTATAAGCTTCGTAAGTTAACTATATCAATAAAACCAAAAATAGATTAAACCCTAATTTCGTGATTATACAAAATCTACAAGGAATTAACCAATCAAACTTTTTAGATCACTAACTTGATGCCTTAGGAAGGTTTGGAAAGATCAAATCAAAATTATCAAGGTGAAATAATGAATCAATCTAGAATCAAAGCATGCATGCAAAGAATAAGATTCAAAAAAATACTGCAGCGATCCTAGCAATAGGTATTGTTCATCGCGTTTGCTGTAGCTACAGTATATCGCAAAATGCTATACCTTCAAAATTCCTTCGCTTGATTCAACATCAGCTGTAGCACTGATAAGAGAACCGATCGCTCGCCTTGATTAGCAAACGAGAGCTGCTCGGTAGCAAGATGGTCGCTAGACTCGCTACTGCCCGTGCTAGTCTCATGCGGACAGAAGGCTAGCTGCCAGACTTGTTCAACAGACCTGCAAAATATTATATACTAGAAGTATATGAGAAAGCGCTGCGCTGGAACGAAGTTCGCAAGTGCGGCTTCACGGTACGATGAAAAATCGAATTTAGTTCTTTTTGTCTAGTCACAGTACTCTTAACAAAAAGAGTACAAACTCTAATCCACGCACTCTCATACAATAAACAGGGGACACCTCCCCCTATTTATAAGAAAACTCTAGAAGAGTTCGCATGCATGTCACTTGGCCCAACATGGTCTAATACATGCAAACTACCTCAAAACGATTACAACTGCATGCGTACGGCCCACCTGCCGTACTCACATGACTCACTAGTAACCACGTGCACCGTTCTCTAGTCCGAATGCCCCGCATGACATTCTCGACCACTGGGACCTCGATTCCTCCCTGAACCTAGTCCCGAACCTCAGTTCCTCCATGAAACTAGTTCCGGTCCCGTCATCGACCACATTCGACCTCAAGCAACACCTGCACATGAACAAACACGAAACCGTGTACGAGCACAAGTCCATGACTTGACTCAAGATCAGTCCATACAACCACTCACACGAGCGCATTACATCAAGCAAAACAATTACCATGCTATCACAAGCATATCAAATAATTATCTGAAATAACACATGCACATGCACCATACATGTCATGAGCACAACTACTTTGTAGTACTAAATTCATCACTCAGCCAATTTTTTAGCACATGATTTCACACATATCGACTCCCTAATCGATCACTACGTAATAAAAAGTATACGCTACACGTCGTGTCATTTGGCATAAACTTACTAGCGAGTAGTCTGTACTGAACACAAGTGGCCTCCAAACGCATTGATACTTACCCATTCGCTTAATCTGGGAGTATCTTGATCACGCAGGCTGAACCTACTGTGTCATCAACAAGAAGGTTTTTTAAGGCTTTGCTTAGTTTTGTGCCGAGTTAAGACATGTGAATACAGTATAATCGAACCTATTGGATGCGCGCGTGGTTCATATGGATTTGATAGCTAGGAAGGGAGACGTTCTGTATGTTGATCGTAGTTTGTAGGATCCCTCACCTAGGCCATGTTTGGATGGGCTAAAACTAATTGTTAGCTGGCTAATGGCTAGAGCTAATTGTTAGCCAGCTAATAATTAGTCCATCTAAAATTAGCCCAGGGCTGTTTGGATACATGACTAATGGTTGGGCTAATTTCTTAGAAAAGTCATGTCTGCCCCCTCATAATAGGTGAGGAAATGATGATAAGGTCAGCGCGAGGGTATTTCAGACTTTTCCCAGCGTGTTACATGCTATTAGCCCAAATTAGCTCCTCCCCACCAGCTAATGGACTAATTATTAGCTAAGGGGTTGGCTAAAAATTAGCCCACCTATTAGTCTTCCTGTTTGGATAGACTAGAGCTAATTTTTAGCCAGCTAACAATTAGTCCAGGGATCCAAACATGGCCCTAATAGTCTTGCTGGCAGGAGCACTTGGTTTACCAAAGATATTTGTTTCCTCAATCCTCATGGACCTCAAGGCACTTAATAAAGCTATCTGGCAGGGCAATTCGATTGAATGCTGGAGCAAGCAAATGTGTACTCCTTTCCAATAGTTGGATGCAAAGTGATACATTAATTATGGCCTGTAAATCAGTGGAGCCGCACAAGGGTTTTAGAGCATGCCATAAAAACCTCACGAAATTAGCGCGATTCAAACGTTTGGTTTGAAACGTTCTTCTCTTTTCTCTTGTCCAATTTATTGCGTGTAGGTATAACACCTCATTATGCAGGGTTATAAGGTACAAAAGGAAGCTACAGCTTCGCACACAATTGTACCCGAAATCATCGCACCATTCACACGACGACGTGGCGAGACGGGGAGAGCAGATATTCTTCTTTTGCTTGCTTTACTTAGGCAAAACCAACTTCACATTACAAGTTGGTCTTTGGGAGATTTTCTAGGATTTATAAAGAGCATTAATTTAGGCCACCAAGCCCATAAATTTGAGCAGTATGCCGGGGTGGCAATGCAAGAATCACCTAGCTAGAGATAAGAGCTACTAGCTAAGAGCATCTCGAGCAGAGCCCCTAAACCAGCCCCTAAACTTTAAAATAAGGGGTGTAGTAAAAAAAAACAAATCCAGCAGGACCCCAACTCAAGCCCCTAAAATTAAGAGGCCCCTAAATTTGCCTCCTCAGCCCCAATTCTCAGGGGCCCCAACTCCAGCCTCTAAAATTATGAGACCCTTAAATTTGCCTTCTCAGCCCCAATTCCTAGGGACACAAGTACAACCTCTATTATTGAAGATAGGAAAATACATGAGAGGCTTCGAAAATTTTATCATATTTTAAAAATTTTAAATTTAAATTTGAAATATCATGTTTTTAAATTGTATGCTTATGTTTTATGTATTACAAATATTTTTGATTGAATTTTAGTGGTGTCAAATGAAGATTATACATAGCGGATATGTTAAAATAGGAGAAAAAGTAAAATAGGGGCTGAGATTTGAAATTTCATTCTTTGGACTTGTCTTTCAAAGCACAAAAATAGAGAGAGTCCCTAAATCCAAAATAGGGACCCTGTTTTAGGGCCCTTGCTGGAGATGCTCCAATGGACTTTTGTGAACATGATATGCAACATCAGTCGGTCAGCAACTTTGGTCGGTAGGGAACTTCAAATGACAAATGCAACACGCGGGACAGTTTCACACCTTCCCCGGCCCCTTGTCCCGCGTTAGACCAGCAGCGACATGCGTACGCCGCAGCAAGGTCGCATGGAACCTTTTGTCGAGCCACATGTACGGACGGGTTGATACGTGACGGATCCGACTTTGGCCTGTACGCATGTCTTTGCTCCCATGCCTACAGAACGAAATAAACGCGTACCTGGTAGCTGAAGTACCGCATAAACATGGGAGAGCTCTGGGTTACTTCCATCCCCTGTCATGCACAACCTTATGTAAGGAATTCTGCCGTTCACTTGAGGTGAAGTGAGAGTCGAACTCGTTGAAGTATATTGTTCATTTTTTTCTTGTCAAGTTAAGCTTTTAGATGAATTAGTTAGTGTATACAACTTAGTACAGTATCAGAGCTTAGATATCCTTAGTTTAAGACACGACTAACATGATATTTTTTGTAGATAATTATGACCTACTTCGAGTCCATGTCTCGGGCCCGGTGAAGCTTAGAGGTGAGGAAAGTGTTATATTGCCTACTTTTTTTTTATCACCTTAAGCTTCTACATGAACTAGTTGTGCATACAACTAAATATAACTTACATAGTTGAGCTCCCTATTTCATCCAGGGAGAGCTCTCTTCTCGGATGGGATCTTAGGTGGAGGCAAGTCCAGTTAATTATAAGCTTTTCTCACGCCAACCTGCCCGTGAGGGAGACTACCAATGTTTCAAGATGCAACTCATGATTTACCGGATTCATTTTAGAACCCCGAATTCATCGAAAATGGAGAGGAATCCATATTGAGATCAGTCCTGAAAAAAACAGGGGAAACAGATTCCTTGGATCCTATCAGTCTTTTGAAAACCACCTCTACATTTGTTGAGTCTGAACACGATAAAAAAATATATATATTGAAGATTCTTTCTTGCATCTGGCTGTACAGCTTAAACAATTGTGCGTGTGCATTCCGATCGTGTGTTCATCGGTTAAGTTAAAGCTTACAAAGAAATACTCAGGCAAGAAGGTGTTGAAAGTTGAGACATCTCAAAAAAAAAATGGTTCTATTGCATCATTGGTGTGTATCCCTTTTGATTACACGAGGCGCAGGTAGAGTGGAGAAGTACAAGTTTGATTTTACATGGGCAGCAAAAATTATTCCGACGATCTCAGAAGAGATGCAAATAATCCTGAATCTACTTACAGAGAAAAGAGAGGATAAAAAAAAGAAGAATCTCAGCAAGTGGCTGATCTAGTGATCTCTAATCTCTTGCTTCAAGACAACAAACATGGAGTAATTCCCGAAAACGATGCTTCAGTGTGCTTTCCTTTTGTTTGCCAGGCCAGGAAATGCAGCCAGGATGTTGTGTGCCCTCAGGTCCTGCCTTGTCAGGATCCCCACAATCGGAGATATCTGAAGAGAAGAAAGGACCAAAAATAACACAAAATTCAGCACCAAATGCTTCACACTGAAAAGAGAAAATGAACAAGAAGCAAGTTTTGCAAGAACATTATCATGGTAGAGACTACTGGAAGTTTGTGTTCACAGCTCTATAACAAATGACCAAATTAGAAGCCTAAATTTTGCACATCTATCTAGGGTATCAAATACTAGGATTCTTCAGATATTGTGATCTTGGCATGTACTAGTAATTATCTCGCATCATTTTTAGAAGCATTCATTCTTTTCAATTCAATAAATAGTATTTATTTATACTTCCTCCAATAGTACTGTAGTAGAATACCTTTAAGAAATCAATATTTAGATATGATTTCTACTACATATTATATACTACCAGTATAATGTATTGTAAAATTAGAATGTTCTTTGTTTGCACTCACCTCAGCCCCTTGGTACTTGGGGATGATGAGCATGTGCCGGAGCGCGACGGTGCGGAATAGCACGACGGCCTTAGCGACGGACATGGTCTCCACGACGGTATAGGGCGTGGTGTTCGTGAATGGGTGTAGGTCGACGTACATGTCCATCTCCTCCGGCGTGAGTTGGACGTCGTCGAGCTTCCCGCCCTTCTCGGCGAGCTCGGCCGACGAGAACCGCTCCCTGACCTCCCACTCCTCCGTCCTCCTCTTCTCCGGCAGGAACCACCGCTTCTTGAGCACGGCGACGAGGTGGGACCGGAGCACGAGCCCGTGCAGCTCTGACACACCGGGGCGCGGCCTGTCGAGCACCGGGAACCCGTTGTGGCTGGTGGACCGCAGCGTGTCGACGATGGTGGACACCTTCTCGACTACCTGGAGAGTGATGGCGCGCGGCTTGGCGGCGGCGAGCTCGCCGACGGTGAGGTCCTTCATCCACGGCTCCGGCTTGGGCTCCAGGAATGGCAACCCCTTGAGGTCGAGGATGATCTCGTAGATGCTGGGGTTGAAGGCATCGCCGACGGTCTTGGCGATGAGGAGCACGAACATGGTGATGGGGAGCAGGAGGAGGTTGTTGGTGAGCTCGAGGAAGATGACGCAGAGCGAGACGGTCATTCTCATCGACCCGGACATGAGCGCCGCCGCGCCGAGCACGGCGTAGAGGCCGTGGTCGATGCGCACGAAGCGGGCGAGCACGAGCGCGAGGATGCGGCCGTAGGCGGAGCCCATGAGGATGATGGGGAGGAAGAGCCCTGACGGGACGGCGATGCCAAAGGTGAAGAGCCCTAGCACGCAGTATATGGCGAAGAAGATGAGCAGCGAGTCGAAACGGAACTCGCCGGCGGTACCCGTGGAGAAGATGTTGCGGGTGGCGTCGACGTTGGTGGCGTGCAGCAGGCTGGCGAGGTCGTTGTAGTGCCCGGCGGGGCAGTTGAACTGCTTGAAGTTGCCGCTCTTCCCCGTCGTCGGGCACGTTTCGCCGAACGCCGGGTCGCACGGCGTGCACGGCACCGCGAACGGCAGCACGTAGAGCCCCGCCGACGTGAACACGCACACGGCCAGCGCCAGCGCCAGCTTCGCCAGCCGCCCCTTCTCGTTGATGAGGTTGTACAGCCGGAGCACCTTGTGGAGGAGGTGGTTGTACAGGCTGCCAAGGATGCCGCCGATGACGCCGACGAGGGTCACCGGGAGGAGGTCGCCGACGTGGTACCGGACTGTGACGTCGCTGACGTCGAAGATTATGAGCCCGCCCTCGCCGAACATACCGCACCGCCCGTTGCGGCACACCTCGATGAACCCGCGCAGCACTACCACCACGGTTGCCGTGCTGAAGAAGTTGCGCCACAGCAGCGAGCTCCGCCACCACGTCGCCACCTCCTCCAGCGCGAAAAGCACGCCGCCCACGGGGGAGCGGAACGCAGCGCACACCCCCGACGACGCGCCGCAGGTGATCAGGTCTCGCCGGTCCCGGTCGTTGTTGAAGTACCGCAGCCACCGCCACCGGAGACGGTACCGGTCGGAGCCACCCTGGCTGAGCAGGTTCGCCAGGCACGCGCCGATGTGCACCAGAGGCCCCTCCTTGCCGAGGTCGAGCCCCGACGACACCGCGCCAATGCTGCCTATGATCTGCACCACAAATTGAAAAAAAAAAAATTGTGACTCGTGTCACTCGCTGACACATAGGCTGGTGTTGCGTATCGCGTTTGGGTGAGAGGAACACTTGCCTTGACAATGAGCTGCGGCGCGCCGAACATATTGGGCGTGTCGACGCCGTTGAGGTAGGCCTTGATCTCGGGGATGCCGGGGCCGGCGGCGGTGGGGGCGAAGACGACGCAGAGCACGGCGGCGGCGAACGTCAGGGCGAAGTTGATGCCGGCGAAGTAGAAGAACCCGGTCCAGTACCTGCAGTGTTCGGCAAACAAGCAGGATTTCCCAATCAAGAAATCTGTTCTCCGCTATTGAGGTAAGAATTGGGGATTGGGGAGATTGCCGTAGCCCGAAGCTGTTACCTTTTCTCCCGGACGAGCTGGACCATGTGGAGCATCTTGAGGCCGGAGATGTTCTCGATGGCGAGGTTGATGAGCGACGCGATGACGCCGGTAAGGAGGCCGACGAGGAACGCCATGGCCCACTTGAGGAAGGTGTACTGCAGCACCTCCACGTTGGACCGGCTCCTCCAGTCGTGCTTGAAAAGATCGTTCTCGATGATCCTGACATATTCACACACCGTACAACATGACAGATTCAGCAATTAAGCAACCAAACGCGCAAGAACAGAGTCGTAACTACGCGCGATCAAGCTGGCACCAGAGCTCAGAAACATATATCGAGCTGGTGATGGAATGCTCACTCGTAGTCGAGGCTCTCGATGTGCGAGACCTTGGTGCCGACCATGGCGACGTGGCTGGCGGTCAGGGTGTTGCTCCGCTTCAGCAGCGGCTGCTCCAGGGATCGGACGCCGTTGCCGGTGCTCTCCGGGTCTTCCGGGTCATCGATGCCATCGTCGTTCTTGCATTCCGGTCCGGGATCGGCCGCCGCCATCGTCGGCCGTCCGGCGATCCTCGGGCTCTGCTCTTCCTCCATGGCCGTCCTTGGGACAGAGGAGTTGTGTGGTGTCTCTGGTTCTTGAAGCGTAGAATGAAGAAGATGTGAAGGGGAAGTCAAGGATGGGATAGGTGTAAGTATACTGGACAATTGGAGGGACCGTTTCAATGCTCTTATCTGGCTTGCAAGGCTGGACCATAACTAGTAGTACTGGTGACCCATCGGCATGCTGAGGAGTTCTCTCATCTGCTCAGTTGAGGTGTCCTCGTATAACTTAAAAGATTTGGAAAATATCAAAACCCAATACATATTGCCACTGCATGTAGCTACATGTGTTATCGTCACCGTCCATTGTGCCCCATGATCCGTGCGCCTATCTCTTTCTCTCTCTCGGTCCGGCCCCAGCAGTGCCGCCTGAGCCGCACCGCTGCCATCGCGCAGCGCTTGTAAGAAACCCCGTCGCCATCGCGCCGGAGACCCCACCTTGCTGGAAACCTTGGCAAACCCTGTCTTGCTCACCGGAAACCTCGCCGCCGCCGTTGCTAGGTTTACGGTTTAGGGCCAAACCCCACCGCCACCCGCGGAAACCTTGCAACAGCGTGGGGTGAGGCTTCAGTGAGCAGCGCGGGATTTGGTGAGGTTTCCTATGAGTAGAGGGGGGTTTTGGCATGGTTTCCGTTGAGTGACGAGGTTTCTGACGCGGCGGCGATGTGGTTTCCAGCGAGTGGTGGCACATCAGCAGCGGCGACGGTAGCGGCATGCCTTAGGCAGGCATGATTTCAGGCTAGAGCTAGCCCCGTGACACAGACGGAGCAACAGGCGCTGTGGAGGCCAGCATCATGTGGTGTGGACGGAGCGGCGGCAGACGTCGGTATAGCACGCGGCGCGATAGACTTGACGAAGGAGAGAGAGAACAGATAGGAAGGGGAGCGCAAATCTCGGAGTAAGGATGGTCGACAGTGAAAGTGCTACACTAGATACATTCGCGCGCGTTGCCGCGCTTTGCGAAATTTGATCTAATTTTTTTCTGAAAAATAATCAGCGTAAGGATCTAAACGTAATTTAATTTTTTCAGAGGGACTTTTGGCGAGGAGGATGACGTGGCCAGCCAGCTGCTCCGTAAATCTTGCAAGCATAATAGATATATTTTCTCGGGAAAAATAGAGAAAGGATCTTCTTTTGGCGAGTTTAACATTATATACGTTCATCGGTGAATAATACATATTTCGAAAAATAATATAGATCGAGTTGCAAAAAAAAATATAGAAATACAGCTCTACATATATTTCTTATTCCGAAAAATATTAGAAATCGAGGTACCAAAAAAAATAAAGAGATAGAGTTGTACACATATTTCTTTTAACAAATTTGGTTAACACTCTATTATTACTCGGTCAACTTTCTTTTGTCGAGTTTAACACTCTATGTGTTAACCGGGTAATAATACATATTCCGAAAATTATTAGAGATGTTAACCTTCTTTTGTCGAGTTTATCACTTTATGTATTCACCGAGTAATAATACATGTTTCAAAAAATATTAGAAATCGAGTTGGGAAAAAAAATCTAGAATTAGAGATCGATTTGGAAAACAATTCTAGCGATAGAGCTACACACATATTTCTGTTAACGAAAATATTTTTTCTGGGAAAAACGGAGAAAGGGTCATGTTCCGAAAATTATTAGAGATGCCAACATTCTTTTGTCGAGTTTAACACTCTACGCGTTCACTGAGTAATAATACATGTTCTGAAAAATATTAGAGATCGAGTTGGGAAAAAGTCTAGATATAGAGTTGTACACAAATTTCTGCTGATGAAAACATTCTTTTTCGGGAAAAACGGAGAAATGACCTAGACGTAAGAAACGAGGACATGTTTGTTATCTTTTTGAACCTGATCGCTATCCTAAAAAATTAGAAAAGGGCTCGTCCAATAATTATATTTAGCGAGGAGTTTTCCGTAAAGTAACGAACGAGGGACCTAACAGTAATTTGAAAAAGTTTTTTTGCTCTCACAAAAATCGCAGAAGACCTCTTTGTAATTTACAGTAACCTATCTGTAATTTAGAAGAAATAGAGTGGTTTTTACAAAATGGAGAGGGGTTGACGTGGAGACGCTGGCTGGCCTCCAAAGTGTTAGGGTTTATATGCAGTTGTAGAAAACCACACTCCAAAAGATTTTGGCATTTCCTGCACTTTTTTCCATTTTTCGGTGCCTAGTCCTCACATGGATTTTATATAATTAGTCAATGTTAACTGAACCAATGTTTTGTGATATTTTTATAGGGATTGTATTGTTATAGTGTATATAAAATGATGTAATTTCAGACATGATAAGACCGTTCAATAATCTGAAGAACTCATCCTTGTGTGGGCCATCGTGCCTTTTGGGGAGCTACTAAGGTTCTTCCCTTGCTTTTAGTGAAGAGGGAAATGTACACATAGGGATGGAACTGGTACGGATATTTTTCGACCGACCGACCGACCGAATTGATTTGGATGATGATTTGGATAGTTTCACAGATATCCAGTTGATTTCTCGGATAAGGATATGGATACAGATAATTTACATGGATACGGATACGGATATGGAACACTGATTATCCGATGGATACGGAATATCTGAGTTTTTGTTCGGATAATATCCGAATATGACATACGGATATTATCCGAATAACACGTTTCAGAATAACACATTAACAATTTAACATGCTTCACTATTTCAGATACTGGGGTCTGCATTGGATGACAAGATATAATGTGTTCATGTGTGCTAGATGTTAATTTGGAGATATTTGGGTAAAGGTGGTACAGAAATTGGCAAGTGGCGTTTCAGGAGGGCTACTTAGGATTCAGCAGCATATGCCAGCTGCAAATCATTTGGTTCAATTATTGCAATGGGGTACATTGTTACTCACAGAGTCACATGTATGACAAGCTAGGGATAAAAAGGCAAAAAAAGACATACAAATATATTTTTTTTGGAATTTTGAATTTAAATTTGGACCGGTTTTGGAAAAAAACTGAAATTGGATTTTAAAATATCCGACTAATATTATTCGTATCCATGTTGATTCCGATCCGTATTCGATCTGTATTCGTAACCGATATTATCCTGTATAATTCGTATTCGATTCTGTATTCGACACTATTCGTATTCGATTCTGTATTCGATAAAAAATACGGATACGGATATGAATAGAACGATATTCGACCGTATCCGATCCGATCACATCCCTATGTACACAGCTCATTTGGTGGCCACTTGATCTTCCTATCAAACCTTTTTTTACTATGGACAAATAGGATATTGTGAAGTGGATGGATGGGACCAAGTCAAGGTTAGCAACAAAAGGAATAGTGGTTGTCTGTATCTATGGAGGGTTGAACTTTCCTATGGTTTTAGCTCAGATACATTCAGGCCAGACGGGGTTAATTCATAGCATCAGCAACTGTTAAAAGAGAAAAATCCTTTAGCTGGAGACCAAGCCTTGGCTCGAATGGCAAGAGCACTGGGTTGAGCGCTGCTCGCCCGCGTTTAACGTCGCTCATCGTGGATGCTAGTGCCGAGTGCGTGTGTATGTGTGTGCGCGCGTGCATGATTGTGCGTTTATAACTTGACTGTTGTTCTCCTCCTTTAATGAAATGCTAGAGCTCCTAGCTCCTAGCTAATTTTTAAAAATCCTTTAGCTGGATAAGAGCTAGGTGAAGCCAAGTGGATCAAGTGGATTGTGAATCAACCTTATGCAGGTTCAATTTCCATCATTCACCCGTCGCATTATTGCAAATTCCAAAAATACAATTTTTCATATTCCTATTTACGTATTTAGTTTCGGCGATGAAGAATAAAACTATTACTATATTTTTCCTTTTTCTAGTTCTTTTTCCAAACACAAAATAACCCTAAGGGGTTGTACTTTTTTTATTTTTTACAAATGGGGGTTTTCCCTTCACCGCCCCAATGTAGGTGGTTCATATGGTCCATAACTACCCCTCTTACTGCGAGGGATTTATATGAACACTTAGATCCGACTCTATTCAAACTTTTTTGGTTAACTCCAACATTATCTACTTGTCCAATTGTATTTCTAAGCAAATTTGGGAGGCTAATCATTCTGTACCTCAAAGAGCGCATATGAAATTTCTTCTACTTGTGCAAAAAAAAAAAAAATCGTTGACTGTAAACCGCTTAAAATTTGCGATATAGTTCAACACTCCTAAGAAAATGAATTTATTTGTTGCAGCCTCCAGTATGTCGCATAGTTGAAAAGAGCTAAAAGAACTGGTTGTGTTAAACTGTGGCAAGAGCACTGTCTTTTTTTAATGCAATAATTAAGAACATGATCCTTGAACAGAACAAATACATACACTGATTCTTCAGTAGTGATTCTTACAAGGAGATAAGACCTTAGAACACAGGACAAAATTTGTGGGGCCTGGAGAGGCATTTCATATGTGTGGAAAGTTATCGGTCCATTCTTCTAAGGTAACTTGACGTTATTTTACCATTCTTTTGGTGCATTGCATGATATGACGCAATTTGGTCTTTGGAACGACTTGTTCCATGGGATCCAATGGACATTAGCATGTTCATCTCCACTGCCTTAATATAGGTTTAAGCTCTATATGCCCACTTTTGCTGGTCAAGCGGAGCTCTGTTTCTCATTATGAGTTATTAAGTACGTTCGTTATTTTACCAGTTTCTTGTAAATTATAACATGAAAACTAAAGAATGATATTCCATTTTACTTAAAATCGACGGTATAGTTTTCTTTTATTCGATTCTTTTATCACATCCAATATTCTCCTTCTGTCATCCTTCCCTCTCTCTCCGCTCACAACCACATCACTACTACACACATCAACATCACAGATGGTCCACAAATCACATCACAGGTAGTTTTGTGAACCATCTGTATCAAACTGTCAGTGATGACTATATAGTCATCACAGATGGTTTTTCAACCATCAGTGAAAAAAGTCATTACAAACGGTTCCAAATTGGACTATCTGTGATGCGGTATCATCTCAGACACCTCTTCTTTAGAATCGTCTGTGATGTTGATTTTCTTTTTTCTTTTTAGTAATTTTTAGTATTAGAACTGTTCCTAAAATTTCACTAATAGGCTCCTCTACTTCATATCAAGACATTGTCAGTAAGGACTAAGGCTACTTACTCTAGAATGATATAGAATTAGCTCTTTGTTTTTAATGATCCAAGATATTTTACAATATTCTTGTGATTAAGATTTTGTACAAGGTAATAAAACTTAGTTTGCAGCAATACAATTTTCTTGAAAACATGTGCATCTAGGACAGTAGAGGCGAAATAAATGTTCAAACTCAAGATCCTTAAAAAAACAATAGATTAGTATCATCTTTCATGGAATTTTCAACATTTATAGGAACTTCTAAGTAAAAAGTTAATGTAGCCATCTGAGAGTACAAAAATAACAAGACAATTTCACTTGAGGGAAGAATGCCCCTTGGGGGTCTTCAGTATAGATATTTTACATGGGGCTAAAATAATAGAGGCAAAAGTGACATCAAAACTCATATGCATAGGAATAGGAAAAGGGGAGCAGATGCAACACAAATAAGGAATACGATGAGATATGAGATGAGTTAACGAGGAAAATATGGGGCTAATTGTCTGATCAAATAAAAACATGAAGAGTATAAAATGAAAAAAATTTAGAACTTACTTTCAGTAGACAATTTCTTGCTGAACAGCCACACCAGCAATCCATGGATAAAATTATGAACAATTGTTCAAACATACACACACACAAAATGTTAGAAGTCCATGTTACAGCAATACAAGAGAAATTGTAGAAAATGGTATATATATATATATATATATATATATATATATATATATATATATATATATATATATATATATGAAAAAGCTGAATAAGATGATCCCTAATTGAATCATCGTTGCTGGGATCGATGAAGAAAAGGAGTACGAAAAAGTCCATAGATAGCGGCACGCCGAAGAAGACGATGAGTACGCCTATGAAAGTAACCAAACTAGCTTTCTTTTAGGTGTAATAGACTACTAAACTAGATGCGTTTAGTTTTTTAATTTGTGTCATATTTTGGTGTGCTGGCCGGAATCATCTTATGGCTACACTTTTTCTTTGTCTTCTTCACACATCTTGTGCGGATTCATGACTCGCCTAAATTGCGCTGCTTATGTTTCTCTACTGAAGCAAGCAGCTGATTAATCCATGTGGTTATGGATTCGAGCTACTAATGTTTTGAGTAATTAATTTTATGCTATAATTCGTTGGTTGATGATGATTATGGGTTGATTGCTTGGGGTTTGGTGGTGGCGTGACCAGCAACTCATCAGTACTATCTGTCCCGAATAGCCTGTACCGGTTTAAAAACTGGTACTAATGGCAGTTGTTAACCGGTATTGATGGTCAAATTTGTAGTTGTATTGGTTTCCTCAACCACAATGCATCGGCTTATGAATATAACACAGTTTAAGTTCGCTGAAAAGGTCGTATTTATACATGCGTTTATTTAAGACAATTATTTGCCACGTAAGCACTTCGAAAAGGCAGTTAAAATTTATTCAATTTTTAAGTTTATTGGAGTCGCTTAACTCAAATATTTAACATACAGGTGCCAAAAATAGAGATGACTGATTAGCGCTTACAAATCTGCTTAAATGGCTATTCAAGCCATTTATTCCAGATCATCAGTTCACATGATCTAAGGTCACATCCATGTCAACAGCATGTCTTGAGTACCCTTTTTCCTTTATGAAAGCTTCGTAAAACATCTACAAACATATCACGTTGTGGAAGATAAGAGCAAAATGAAGTTTACCAACTAAAAAAGGAACTGCCGTACCGTCTCTTTTCTCCTCTAGCTAGCATGGCTCTTCAGGCCTCCGAAGAAAACTTAGGCTGTAACAAGTTGGACACATGGACAAGGACTATCATTATCAAGATCTAGTACCTCTAAATTTATGTGCCCTCCTTTCTTTTCTTTTCTGCTTGTCTTGGGATTAGCACAACTCAGTGCCTCAGTCCCATAAAGAATGCATTTTTAGTGTTCAAAATCTGTTCCACAAAGAATGCATCTTTAGTCCGTAGGGCCCATCCAAAGCCCATTAATTTCCATAAATTCATTCCAAGATTTGAAATTTTTTAAGTCCTTTGCATGCTTAGTGGCTTGGCGTGGAGTAATATCCTACTAATCTTCTACATGCAGAGCTGTAAATGCATGCATGCGCATTTAAGTGCCGGTGAAAACCAAAACACCAGCACGCTTATGCATGGAGTAATGAGGATCACGTTAGTCAGGGCCTGTTTGGATCCATTAGCGGCTAATAGTTAGCTAGCTAATAGTTCCTATCTAATATTAGCTAGCTAACTATTAGTTGGAGGGTGTTTGGATCCACCAGCTAATATATTGCTAATAAATGCTATTGTCCAGAATACCCATGCTATTAAATGCTATTGGTGGTAGACGCGAAGGGTATTTTGGTTAAATGCCACCTATTAGCTGGGTTTGGCTAGCTAATGAGATAACCATTAGCTGGGTGTCCAGCTAATAGTTAGCTGATCTATTAGCTGGGGGTGTTTGGATCCACTCCAGCTAATTTTTAGCAGCTAACTATTAGCTGCATGGATCCAAACAGGCCCTCATTTACCTTGCACACTAATCTGTCTTAAAAAAAACTAGAAATGCACTCTTTGTGGGGCAGAGGGAGTAGATCAAAGGACGATACAAACATTACATGGAAACAAACATACATATGTGGAATTCGAGGAATATGCCATTGCAGAATTAGCTTCATTAGATACTCACATAGAGGCGTTTCTTCACCATACCAGGTGCATGGCCACTAATACTATGCCCATCAGCCCAAGTCATACAAACTCCTATTTCCACATGTCACTCTGAATTTCTACCTATTTTTGGTACTGCTCCATAGTTCTAGTTTATGATTGACGTCTAACTGGCGTGCACCTACTGTTGAAATTATTTGTGTTAGGCCCATTAATTCATAAATAATTTCTGAAAAATCCCAAAGGCTCATTCGGTGGAAGAGAGATGAAAAGATAATATTACCACATTGCTAGTGGATATGGATGGAGACCAATTTATAAGGGGTGGTTCCTTCCACCTTGCTAGAGCATAAGAAGAAGAGAAGAAGAAGACACACGCGCGTGCTCACCTTGCCAGGCAGCGCGCGTACGTGACATGCGTGTGAATGGTGCAATGAAATCGAGTCTGACGGCTTGCTCACGGCGCAGTCCTCTTTTGCATTTTTTGCAGTGTGGGACCTAGTGGTGGATTTTACACGTGCGAGTATAAATCCGTAACCGACTTGTATCGTTCTCGGATTTTACGCTTGTAACCGACTCGTATCGTGTTCGGATTTTCTCCCTCTATCATATATACGCGAACATAGATCAGATTTCTCTTGCACGAATCTTTTGCCTTCCAACTAGTACTGCGCTGCTTCCTTCTTCCCCATCCCTTCATCGGCATGCATCGAGTGTTGGCAGAGTAGGTCTCCAAAACATCAATCCTTGAGATCCTACACCGAGAGAGGGCGAATCACGTTTTTGGGAAGCGTCTTCATGCGACTGCTCACTAATTTCGTCATCGACAATTGGCTTCGACTACATCGCCTGCTAATCTTCATCGACATCTACTACCGGTTCGGCCACGTCTTCGCTTCAACTCGGTAACACATGCGAATCATATCTATGTTCTGTTCATCTCATAATATGCATAAGATAAATATTACAATTGGCATATTACTAGTGTCTCATCTATTTATTTCCACTGTTATATCGTCAACTATCATCGTAATTTATTTTCAAGATAAATTTATCATTAATATGCTTAATATTCTAACACCTGCCGTACTGCAGGAGTCGATCGAGAGGTTTCACATATAAATCAGCACTCCTTTTCTTTTCTTTTTTTTCCCGCTGAGAAACACACATCACCATTTCAGCAGAGGACCATGCATCTATCATACAGTGCCAGCTAAGACCAGGACAGGCCCTGCACAGGCGCGAACGAGTGCAAATAAAGAAAGCAGCAGTACAGAAACGAAGCTACTGCCATCAGTAAGCAGTTGGAGTTAGCATGAATGTGTCTCTGGCCAGATCTGGGGCACGTCCTGTTCCTATCAGCTAGCTATCAGCAATGGCCGTCGGACCGGCGACTAAATCGCGAGTAAAAAAATAATGTGTGTGTGGCTCGGAGAAATGGGGAGGTGAGGAAGCAATGGCAGAGCCGGCGACAGGTGGACGCATGACCTGTCCCTTCTGCCTAGATGCCGTGCGGCCGTCTGTCGATCCGGTGCAGAGAGATTCAGACGTGGAAAAGGCGCGGCAATAATGCAGCGGGGCTCACGATCCCAGGCTTCCAAGTCACATGGAGTGGGACTGCATGATTGGCAACCAGGACAAAACGGCCTTTGCATGCTCCCAATGGCCGGCTTTATCCAGGCTGAGACTGCCTCGTCGGTTGTTTCTCCTCTATGACACCGGCGATTCAATGGTTTCACATGATTGCCATGCTGGTTGAACAGGACGTAGGAAAAGCCAAGGCGTGTGTTCTAATCCAAGAGGCCATGCGATGATGCAAAATGGGTGGCTTTAGATCTTATCTCTCTCTGGAGCGTGGGAAAATGACACTGGACTAATGTGTCACTGTATCAGGGAGTCATGTACTTGTTGATTAAATTTAATGTTAACCGCTTCGTATCAGTGTTCTTGGCGTGGGGACAAACCACCCCGGGTTTGCTGCAGGCAACAACTTCGATATCTTGCAATGTTGGAAAACTGAGTTACGAAGATTAGGGTGTCTGTCCGGACTCTGGATCAGGGTGCACTTGGATCCAAACATCCCCAAAGCAATCAGTCTCCACCTAACATGAAATTTTTTTATTGGTACACATGTAAGTTATTCGGGTGAGATGTCTGGAACACGAACTCGAAGTCGAAGGCATGTATTGCTCCTGGCGGACGTACGGCTCATCGGGGCCATATGGGACAACGAGACCCGGAGGGAATTCTTGTCGGCAAATTCGGGTCTCCACGTAGCGCAAATTAATGGACGTTAACAAATCTAGCGAGAACATGGGACTATGGAGCTTTTCTTTGTTGGTGACACCTAAAATAATAAGTTTTCCGGATCCTGTTACATGTGTCTCCCATGGAAGCAAGATCAGCACGCCATAAATAAAATTAATCCTGAAAATTGCATTGGTAGAGCAATTATTGGAATTGGTGGGTGGGTGGGTGGATCGTATCTGATTTTGACTTGGATTTTGATTCTTCATCAGCTCGAAATGTCGAATGCCAATGCAAACATGAAACTGCAAAATTGTCAAACAGCCCCTTATCTGTTGTACCAGTGTAACGCTAGCTAGTACCGGCGTACCGCCTTAATTACCGGCTGTTATCTATCCCCCCCGTTTTTTACCATTCATTAAATTGTGATGTAGATTCTCGATTTTGCAGCCATTAAAGCCCCAGCAATTGATCGGGGCATCTTGTATTCTAGAGCAAAAGCGATTTGCCTCGTGGCTTCAGTATAGTTACCAATAGCGGTACATATCGGTCGGTGTATACTATTTCAGCATCTAAATCAGTATAAAGTAGCTTTCTGTACCGTATCGATCTTGATACCGATCACACCGGTCTGATACTGATCATACCAGTTCGATACCGATCAATACCGACCCAATACTGGTCAATACTAGTTACGCCGATGCAATTGATAATATAGTCTATTGAACTAGATGTTATATTTGATAATATCACTATGTGTTTGGAGTAATATTTTAAGTGAATTTTTGTGTACATATAATTAAATATGTGTATACTTATAAATATATACTATTATACGAAACCTGAAACGGTGTGTCGGTATAGATCGGTACCACAGCGTACCATTCTAAGAGCCAAATCAGTATGACCTCCAATACGATATTAACAAGTTTAGGCTTTAGTCCTTTATTTACCGTTGATTGCATGATGTAAACGTGAGTTCAGAGGGCACCATATAGTCATCCAACAAAAAAGAATGGAGAAAAAAAAATGCATAGGATAGCCACACTCTGGTCAATACTCCGATTTAAATTGAAGTGTCTCTCGTCACCTGCTTCTACATTTCAAGGTTTATCTATTTTATCGGACCGTTTATTCGATTTAACGGCTGTTATCGTTTAATAGGTCCGTTTTATCGGACCGTTTATGTGCGTAAAGTTGCAATATTGTCATATGATATAGAACACTATGACATATATAAGATGAATGCTAGTTTTGCTTTTTATTGCTACTTGACCTGTTCATTCATTCAATTATGATTATTTAATATATACATGTTATGTCATCTTTTTTCTTCATATCACCATTGTGGATAATTGTTGATAACCTGGTAATTACATTCTTTATGCGTGTAAGAAGATGAATTAGATGATTATTTTGTTACTGCAAACACATGTATATATTTCTCTGAATTTTACATAATACAACCGTTTTACAAGACTATTTACAAGACCGTTTACCATATAAATACTAAAAGGTGAAGAGTGACCATTTATTAACATTTACCGTTATCTAGAGCGTTGGCTGTCTCTGATCCAAATGGAAAGCATCTAAGCATCCTGCATTAGGATTAGCTTATCCGATCAGGTGCTATGTTCTATAACGTTATCCGTGCGCACCATCAAGCTTGGAAAGCTGACTGCATAAAAAGACAACATATTATCACATTACGAGCCGGGAAAAAAGTACACATCTTTCTATTGACGAAAATATTTTTATCGGAGAAAACGGAGCAAGGATCTGATTTCCGGAGGAAAAATAGACAGACATATTTTTTTTTTTTTTTGAGGCTCAAGAACCTTTAGAGACCGAGCCAGGGAAAAAGTACACATTTTTCTGTTGATAAAAATAATTTTTTTGGGGAAAACGGAGAAAGGACGACCTATTTGTTATATTTTTGGACCTGATCGCTATCCCGAAAAATTAGAAAAAGGCTCGTTCGCGATTCGTATTTAACAGGAGACTCTTTCCGTAAAACGACGAACGGGAGACCTAAACGCGAACCGAAAAAAAAGTTTTTCCCTCACAGAAAATTGCGAAGGATCTATTCGTAAATTTGGAGGGACCTATCCGTAATTCAGAAAAACAGGAGGGCTTTTTGTAAAATGGCTAGGGTGACATGTGGGGTTGCTCCCGGATGCCCTTTACTCCGAGCTTTAGTACCGGACGATTTGGGAACACGGCAGTATCATTGCTTAGAGAAAAGTGAGCCGTGGGCCGCTAAACTTGCGCGAAGAGTGCCACTTGGATTCATGAACATAGAAATGTATATTTATGTATCTCAACTTGTAAGTGTGTCAAGCAAGCTTGTCACAATCTCAAATTCGAGACTTTAAAGTATTCCAACCTACGGCCCTAGATTTATTGAACCGATTCGATCACAGGATTTTAATTTCGTAGTATCTTATTAATCTTACGGTTATAGCAGTTTTTTTAGTGGGATCGGGATCGCAATTTTCGTGCGATCCTAACCGATTCTATCGACCATAGTAATGTACATAAATAAAAACAATTAGTGATATTTAAAACATCTTTTTCACAAGCAAATCCTACAGTTATCCTAATAAAAAATCCTAGAAATTATCACATTAATCAAGAGAAAAGGAGAAAGATCTCCACCACTTATTTTAGTAGGACCAGATTATAACAGTATAGATTAATTATATATAGATATTATAGTTAAGTAACAAATACAATTGTATTTCAATTATATAAAGTAGAGTTGAATATCAAAGACGACTGGATAATAATATCTATAGTTCCTTGCATATGTCCTTTCAACTGTAAAATTGCATCGTTTATCCATTTATTATTTGTATAGATATTTATAAATTATTCATTTAGACTACAATTTTAAAGTAAAAAACATCCAAAGCCCAATTCAAAAAATGTACTTTTGTTGAAATGCATGATATAATTGACATCTCAATTCGCAGCCATCAAATTAAGTCCCACATATTGATCGATCGAGGCATCTTGCACCTCGTATTCCATCCACAGGAAAAAAAAAAAGTGATTTGTCTTGTGACTTCGGTCCTTTATTTGCTGTTGATTGCATGATGTAAACATGAATATATAGAACACACGTATCACCTGATCAGTCCTTTCTTCTTGTGATCCACTGACAACGAGCACAACCTCAAAGCCAACATGCCAAATCTCGATTTGGGATTCGTGTTGATCAGGTGCTCTGTGCTATCCCGTTATCCATGCGCACGGTCAGGCTTCGAAAGTTTTCATGGCAAGAATTTTCGTGCGAAAGCTGATTTGCATCAGAAGAGAAAATATTATCATATAATTTGGAAGCACGACCGGTGTAAAGCAATTTCGTCGCAACTAATGCAAAAGCAGCTAATTGGAAAACAGTAGTCATATTTGTAATCCTCCAAGCTACCATCAAATAAAGTTAACTACATATTTGATCCCTCACTTAACCAAAATTGTAATAAAATACAAGAACTAGGAGAGGGGGTTAACTTCACTTGATAATCTCTAAAACCAATCAAGAAAGATTTCGACCTTCGTGGACTCGCTTATACAAAGTTACATAAGCAATTCTCAGGCCTAGGGACCTTGTGACATACGTATACAAAATCGAAATCCATAATCAAAAGCAAAAATAAACAGCCCTACGCCAGCGATTTTAGATTTCGAGCTCACACTTCGTCAAGAGCAGAGACAGGATGAGCGAACTGGCTGAAGCCTGAACCAGATGGAAGCAGATGGGCGTATAATACTATAATGTAAAGTGCGATCAAGTACTATATGTCACAGATATCTTCCCACCTGGTATGTTACTTCCAACCAGATGACAATCAACACAGGTATTAAACACATCACATCTTTATAAAAAGACAAACAGATCACATCAAAGGTAAGCAAGGGAAAAAAAAGACCATTTCGGCAGCTGAAGCATGGCAGGAATTGCATATCATAATTAGAGAATCTTACAGAAATGAACATTCCAGCATTTTGATTGCTCACAAACATCCAAATCATTTCACCAGTAGAAGGCCCTCAGTGTCTAGATATTCGGGAAAACAATACTCAGAACCAGATAAGATCAAACGAAATCACCCTAAGAAACAGAAACGAGTTGGAGGCTTCGCTTCTCAAGGTGAATGAAGAGCATGCAAGGTTAGCTCAAAACAAAAGATAAAAAAGTTTGATCACAGGCAGCATGTTGCAAGGCTTTGCAAGGCTTATTGATTGGAAATTTGGCCTATATAGTGGACTTACTAAGAACATATTAAACAGGCAAAGTGCTAAAAGAATATCAATGGAAATCATTTTACACTCTTAACATGTCCTCTCTACAATGAGTTGGACACCCAAAAAAAATCAATAGCAAGAATTACTGTTTGACTTGACAAAAGTTACACAACAGCTGGCGGTCATCACTCATCAACAATTCAACCAATGGACTGCTTCAGAAGTGCACTCAACCTTCCAATTTTATGATTTACTATACCATGAAATGTTCTTAAGTATGACGGTAAGCATTAACTTTTTAAAATTCACGTTGTTTTGTTTCCCTTCTGATGCAGTTTCAACTTTCAACATCAAGTTGTTCAATTGTGTGTGATATTACAGAGCTAACATAAGGAACCCAGTAATTCACGAAACAAAATAGAAGAGTAAAACTTCAGACGTTTGTGCAAAATCAGGATTTGGTTCTAAATTGACGTCAGGTTGTAAGTTACATATAATATATGTGGCAATTGGGAAAGTCAAGCAGCAGTAATAAGTAATATGTTGTAGTCGCAACTTATGGTGTGATATGTTGTACTGCTGTCAATGGCATAGAGGTGTTTCACTAATTTAAGAATTCGACCAGCAGTGAAGCAAAATGAACCCTACAATTGCTGCCCTGCAGCTCAATTGTATTTTAACTAAAGAAAACCTTGAGACAGTAATGCTTGGTAGTTCTTAGATGCCTGACTGGTAGTACATTCCTTATTACAATTTGGAAGTTGTTTTTTTTACTTGTAATTTGTCATTGGAATGTTAATAGTTAATACTCTTTTTGTATATTAACTAATTGGCAGCATACAGTTCAGATTCATAATAGTAAAACTTCACTAGCGATAGCAAATTTTCTCTGTAACTGCCAGATTCCACCCATCGCAGTGCAAGGAAAAAAGTCATGCTATGCTTTGGTTGCAAAGCGCCTCATTTCAAGGACAGATTAAACAGTGAGAGTAACTAGAATAACTAAGCATATATGCAAATTTTCTTACTTGGTGACTTTATTTATGCTTCTGCAGTTTACGAATATCTGCAAAGTAGAATCTACTCTATGTATTTTTAACTCATCCCAGGTTCATAACATCAAAACATATAAAGTTCCATGGACACATAAGTGTCCAAAAAGGTAGGTAGCATCTTAAAATGCACATTACTAGGTGCATATGATCACTTGGCATCAACTTCAATCCATATGAGAAATTAATGCATGTGGATAACTTATAACAAACAGAGGAGCAGGCTTGGATGTTCGATTATATTATATCATTAAGAGAACAACATAGGTGACATAAGAGTGAAAGGCATGTTAAATCGAAGTGACAAAAAAACAATATATTGTTCATCAGGACAAAAAGAATTGGTAGGGCTTGGATAATTTGATATGTGCAGATGGCCTTCGATAATTTGGATGGAAACTTCATGTAAGTAGCAGAGACAACATTAAACAACATCAAAGTATATATACACCTTACTAGAACTGAGCAAACATTGGCAGAACAGAATGCACCAGAATGAGAAAACAAGCACAATAAGAAAGAATAGGAAAAGGTGATATAGCAGATGGATGACTTACAAAAGTGTTACCACCAATAAATAATCACGAGGACCAAATCAAGGGATTGAACTTAAACTGTATATTCTCTACTTTAGAAGGCCATCAATCAAGATTCAATAACTAATTTTGAAGAAACAACACTCAATAAAATAAATACAGTTCATACCTTCGTACAATAACCAAGTTTTTCACTAAGTTTTCTAGCACGAATCATTATGATCAATCAGAAGAGATTTTGCTTAGGACACTACTATGCTATGCGTGAGAACACACCAATAAGAGGATGCCATTAACAAATATATACAGATAAGAAAAATATCATATAGTAACGACACCAAAATGCAGCGAAAACACTTCAGCTAAGCATCTTCGTCATTTTGAATATCAAGGGCAAATTCTTTTGCTAAAGTTAGTTCGATAGTTCACGCCCCTCGTAATTATATATGGCTTTTCCGGACCATCAAAGCAGATAACCGATAACCAGCAAGCAAAGCTAATCATCAGCAACATATAAGTAGCACAATATATCTAGCATCTCATAATCAGAAATTCTGCAATTGATATCATAAAAATATGTTGCGACAACGCATCAATCAAGAACACCTCTTCCTCTAGCAGCTACTTGTTCTTCCCGGTCTTCTTCTTGCCCCCGGTCGCCACCGTTGAGGCGCTGACCTGCGGGCGTGGGTGGCGGTCCGCCTCGGCGGGATCGAGCCACTTGACAGGGTGGCGGTTAAAGAAAGGCCAGTCGGGGACGGTGACGAGCGCGGTGAGTGCGACGCCGCCGGCGTAGACGAGCAGCATGAGCTGGAAGTCCCCCAGCGCGTACCCGACCAGGAACGCCGCCACGGCCGCCGCCACCAGCAGCACCTGCATCAGCATCTCCGCACGCTTCTGCCCCTGCCAGTCCATCTGCGCACCAGGAAAGAACAGGGTGGCACTCAAGATGGCTTGGTTGGTCCAAGAAAAGGGAGCGGATCTTGGATGGATCTGGGGCGCAAAGAAAGGAGGAATCCTTGGATCGGGGGAGTGGAGAAGAGGGGGAGTAGGAGGGGGAGGACGACGAGGAGGAGGCTTACTTGCTTGTTTGTCGTGCCGCGTGCGGGAGTCGCCGGAGAAGAAGACGAGGATGGAGGAGGCGAGCGGGACTTGTTGGATCTGTCCGGGTGCGCAGCGCCGGCCTATCTCAGCCTGAGATAAGCGATTCGGGCGTTGGGGCTTTGCCTTGATTCGTGCTAGTCTAGATGCCGGTGAGACTTTTCGGCCCGTCGGCCCGTAGGAGACGGGATGGGCCAGAATTAGGGATGGAACTGGTACGGATATTTTCCGACCGACCGACCGACCGAATTGATTTGGATGATGATTTGGATAGTTTTACAGATATCCAGTTGATTTCTCGGATAAGGATATGGATACAGATAATTTACATGGATACGGATACGGATATGGAACACTGATTATCCGATGGATACGGAATATCCGAGTTTTTGTTCGGATAATATCCGAATATGACATACGGATATTATCCGAATAACACGTTTCAGAATAACACATTAATAATTTAACTTGTTTCACTGTTTGAGATCTTGAGTGCATTGGATGACAAGATATAATGTGTTCATGTGTGCTAGATGCTAATTTGGAGATATTTGGGTAAAGGTGAGTACGAAATTGGCAAGTGGCGTTTGAGGAGGGCTACTTAGGATTCAAGAAAGATATGCCACCGCAAATCATTTGGTTCAATTATTGCAATGGGGGTACATTGTTACTCACAGAGTCACATGTATGACAAGCTAGGGATAAAAAGGCAAAAAAAAAAAGACATACAAATATATTTCTTTTGAAATTTTGAATTTAAATTTGAACCGATTTTGGAAAAAACTGAAATTGGATTTTAAAATATCCGACTAATATTATTCGTATCCATGTTGGTTCCGATCCGTATTCGATCTGTATTCGTAACCGATATTATCCTGTATAATCCGTATTCGATTTTGTATTCGACACTATTCGTATTCGATTTTGTATTCGATAAAAAATACGGATACGGATATGAATAGGACGATATTCGACCGTATCCGATCCGATCACATCCCTAGCCAGAATGCGGCAAGAATCGAGCCGGGCTTGCGGAGGATTTGGTATTCTTAGAGCATCTCAGCAGAGCCCATAAACTAGCCCCTAAACCTTAAAGTAGGGAGTGTAGTAAAAAAAACAGATTCAGCAAGGCCCCAACTTAGAGCATCTCCAACAGTGCCTCAAATCCATACCCTAAATCTAATTTTGGGTTTGATTAGAAAAATACATGCTCCAACAGTTCCTCATTTTAGATCCCAAAATTTTCGCACGCCCAAAACGAGGAGCCGGCCACCTCAAATTTTCGCCCCGCCGTCGTGCTCCCAATCACCAAATCGCGTCCCTCCCGCGGCCAAATCGCAATCGCCATTTTCTTCGCGCCATTCACCTCTTCCCCCACCTCGTCGTGCAGATCGAGGGGCCTCCCACCGCCTCCTCCCCTCCCGCCGCCGCCTCCTCCCCTCCCGCCGCCACCTCGCCCTCTCGCCGCCCCGCCTCACCACTCTCCGGCCAGTGTCGCCGCCTCGCCCTCTCCGCCCGACGCCGCCTCTACGTCGCCCTCTCCGCCCGATGACGTGGCTACGTCGCTGTTCGCGCTAAAAATGTGAAGCAGGTAGATCTGGGCATAAAACCCGAGCCCAAAGCCCGCAGAAATACCGAACCTGCAGTTTAGCCCGGCCGTTGCAGAATAGCTCCGGTAGAACTGGCGAATACCGAATTAAGTTCGGGCCTAATCGAGTTTTAACCAGCGGTGCAAGTACCCATTCAACTCCGAAATACCCGCCTTTGTCCGTGTGCTGTCTTTGCTAATCTGCTCTTGTAGTGCCGTGTCTGCTGTGTTGTGCGGTTGTGCCGTGTAGGCGTGTCTTCTTTGGAGAATGTGTCTGGTGTGTGTTACGTGTGTCAGCGTGTGCTCTCTTGCTCTCTGTTATGTGTGAGACTGTGACTCTGTGACTGTGTGCTCTCTGCTAGTGCTATGTGTGAGTGACTGGAACTGAATTGGAATATTGTTTCTCTGCTGGCCGCTGCAGGTCTGAAGTTTCATTTATTGTGTGCGCTGCAGGACTGGAAGTCTGGAACTGAACTGCGTTGTTCGGTGCATGGCTGGGTGTATCGGGTAGTTTCTTTATTATTCGAACCGTGCAGAAATTGTGGGTACGAAGTGCGGTACGAAAGTCTGGATCTGGGTTCGGGTTTATATTTTTGAAACCCGAAATATAAAAAACCCGAAAAGCCCGACCCAAAATTTCGGGTAAACCCGAACGTCCACCGCTAGAAGCAGGATCCTTAGCTTCGAACACACAAGACAAACACCGGGTTTGCAGAGCGTGCCAGTCAATTTGACCTGAAATTGACAAGGTAGAATTTGTAATTTGATCAAAAGCCGATAGAGCAATGTTTATCGGCTTTTCGCTAGTCGGCTAGAAACCGATTAGGGGATAACTAGATCAACCAGTTACGGTTAATCCGGATACAAGGTAAAATCGGCTTTGAGAAGGCGATGCGCAACAAAACAAAACGGATCGAACCTGGGTGAAATCGGCTAAAACCAACAATCGGCGATGCGCAGCTATGTTGATTCCGTCGACTTGCAGAGAGATTTATGAAGCTAAAACGATGTAAAAAAGGGCTTGCAAAAGTAGGTGTTTTGTGTGTTGGATTGATTGATTTTTTGCTTGACGTTCGCTCCCTTTTATAATATGCCCGGCCGATCCGAGTTGTATATGGACACGGTATGCTTATCCGTATCGGCCTTCGATCTGATCTCCTTCCTTAGAAACGGATTCTTGTTCCGATTCGGTCATCTGATCTTTTTTCAAACGAACGCTTTTATCCGATTCAAACTGATTTCACTGTATACCGAATTTTGGTGCAAACATATGCCCCCCATTTTTGGAAGATAACTTGTTATTTTCCAAAAAGAATCTATCGGCTTTTCGTCCGTATCGGCTTTATAGGAGAATCCTTTTCGGGAACCACCCCATTAACTGCGCCGTAAAAATCTCGGTGCGTTTTAAATGCACAACTGCTCCCGCCCGTTCGCCTTCTTTTCACCGTGGTATAAATATGGGGGGTCCCCCCACGGTCATTTGCACGCTTTCAAGCTCTCGACTCACGCATCATCGGCTTTCGTCATCTTTTCTCATCCTTTTGAAATCGGCTGAAATGGACCCTTCGCAGGTATTCATTCCGATTCCTCAAAGTTCAAATCAATTCTTCCTAAGACCGATAGGTACTATGTCGGCCGACATAGTCATCAATGAAGAGATCCCTAGACTCCCATTGTCGGCTGCCGGGTACAATATTTCTGAGTGGGGAAAAAGTTTCAGAGCTTGGCCCACAAATCTGAAGGGATGGAGATCTTGGTTTATTAGGGTATCGGCTCAAAAGAGGGTAGAATGGGAGAGAATGGGTATAGCCAAATCTTTGTCTTTGAGTCTAGCCGACCCTGAAGCCAACGAACCCTTAGTAGCTGCGGCCTGTTATTTTTGGTCGGATTCTTTCAATGCCTTTTGTTCCCGTCTGGCCCAATCGGCCCTACTTTGCTCGATGTAGCCCAATGGTGCTGCCTTAGGCCAGATGGGGACCAGCTATCGGCTTTTAGCGGAAAACCTTCCTTTAAATTAATCCGCAAGAAAGGCGAGGGTTGGCACAAATATATCCAGAATAACAATAGGGTTAACGGTCCAGTATCGGCTGAACAGCATGTCGCTTTTCTTAATCTTTGGTTAGACCGATACCTATTCTGCGGTGCCTCCCTTGGCCCTACCCAATCTTTTCAGTTAATAGCGGAGCGTTTGGTGGAGGGGCGTCGGCTTGCCCTTGGTAAAACGTTTCTTGGGGCGGTGTACCAAATGATGTATGTAATTCGTAGCCGACTCTTCTCTGGTTTTGCCAAACACGTCGTTGGCAATGTAGGAGGTCCTTTGTGGTTTATCCAGACATGGCTCTATTGCATGTTTAGCCGATCAATTTTATCCGAACCTTCGGGAAGTTCAACTTTCCCTCGGGAAGATTACTTGGAAAACGTAGTTCCCCAGTATAGAGTGAGCCGATCTTATGGTGAGAGATTTATCATGTCTTCAGCTGGTGAACTAAAAATTGATCCAGTCGGCTTACACAAATACCTAACCTTCTTCCTTACCCTAGACAGAACCTCCTTCGGCCAACAAGACTTTTTCTGCTATACTGATGTGGCCGATTGTCCATATCCCTCATTTCTTCGTTTAGATGCCGATAGTTCTTTAATGCCTCGGTCCACTTTAGACTTGTATAAAATTATCCTTTCCCCTTGCATTATTCATGTCGGCTTGAATACGCGCAATCGGACATTTCAGCCGTCCTATGAATTCTACCATCTTTCGGTTTACGCCCGCCAATTGGGTTTTGGGCAAACCATTCCCTCCTTTCCTTTGTTATCTTGTGTCGAACCCCGTTCTAAGGTGACGAACAACATTGCTGCGGAGATTGTACTTGAGGTGGCCGATGGGTTACAAATTCTCTCATCACCGCGCTTCATCCTCAATTCCCGCTTGGCCAATTGTATTTTATGATGGTGGGCTAGAATATCGGAAGTTGTTCTTATGGACAGGACTCCGTCGGCCATAATCCTCTTATTTTTGCCCGATTTTCATGAGCCGACGGTAGCTTTGGGGTCCAGCGCGAGTGTGATGCCTTAGAATTTGGGAGTTACCGTAGGGGGGTTTTTTCTCCCTTGTTTCGATTTCAGAAGGAATGAAGGAAATATTGGGAGATGAAATAATTGAGTTTTATGCTGCAATTAATATTAAAAACATTGGAGTTTTGGGTTAGTTTTAGCTGGGCTGAGGCAACCTGGGCCTGGGTCGGGAATTCCCTTCCCACCTTCCCCCTCCCCACGCCTTGGTGGGCCGGCCCACCTCTCCCTTAGTGGCGCCACCCCCTCCCCCAAACCCTAGGCGCCACCACTTCCTCCCCTTGGCAGCCACCACTCCCTCCCCTAGGCAGCCGCCCCCTCCCCTTCTCCTTCCCGGTGTGGTGGTTCGAGGATCCACCGCGGTTCGCGAAGGAAAATTCGAGAGGAGGACAGATTTCCGTTTCGGGGATCGTCACGCAATCTTTGTGGGTTCTCAAGGGAGAAATCAAGGTAAAATTTCTAATCTTTTACCCCTGTTCTACCTAGGGATTAGGAGGGTATTAGATCTGGTGGTGTTTGGTTTGGATGGATTTTGATGGGGGAGAAGGGTAGTTGTTCACGTGGTGCTGTTTCTGAGAGGGGAGATTGTGCAGCACGGATTGTTTCGCGTTTTATGTGACCTAGACGATTTTTCCTGCAGAAACCTATAACTAGAAAGTTGTAGATAACGTCTCGAGCTAGCTTCTGTAATTTTTTCAGAATTTTTGGGGCGTCGGTCTGAGAGTTATCGCTGTTGGAAGATGACGAACAGAATCTGGAAATAGATTTCGTCCACTATGTTGGACGGTTGTTTAGGCATGTTTAACAGCGGAATTGAAATTTTTGACCTTCATGAAAGTTGTAGATCTCGTCAATATCTAGCTACTGTAATTTTTTTGTATTTTTATGAACAGTAGAAAAAAAGATACGAAATTGGGAAGAGAGGGTGCTGCTGTTCGATCCGGACAGATCGGGGTTTTTGGCGTTTAAATGGGATCGGGGAGTAGGAAGCGTGTGTTTGAATTGTTTGATGAATTGTGATGTCGCTATGTACTGAAATAATGTTTGTTCAGGTGGTGCCACTGCTGGGCGTAACTAGGTTCATCGCCCACGTCGGTAAAGGCAAGTGGAAGTAGTTGTATTGTTAAGCTATACATTGTTGTTTGCTTCGCCTTCACTATAAACTCCAATTACAGCAATCATACATGGTTTAATCACTTGCTTTGAGGATTGCAATATCTTGACTGGCATTGTGATGTTGTGGTTTAGCTATGAATCATGAGTAAGGTGAAGAATGATGTTGTTTACTGGATGAATTGTCTAAACATTTCATCTCTATGATATTTGCTTTCTATCCATGCTATATGATGATATGCAAACATGTGGACTCAGTGGGAGGGGTTATGAATGAATTCATGCATGAAGCATTAACTGCATAATCATGCATTGGAAGTTTGTCGACGCCAGCGTGCGCGACCGTACCGGTACAACACCGTGTGTTCCTGAGAAAGGGCACGGTGAGGAGGAACATGGCATAAGCATGTACATCAATCATATGCATTTTACTGAAGTAGTGTGGACTCTTTGATGTGGTATTGTATATGAGGAATGCGGAATGCTAGATATATGGTGGATGTGTTATTTGTATCAGTTGTTCCGCTTGCTGAGATTACCCAATCTCACTACTTGCTGTTTTGATGTTTTCAGGTAGCGCACGTGAGTCATAAGCATGAAGGGTGGGCTAGCAACACAATAAATTTTCCGATGTCATCACGACTCACATGATCTAGTGCTTTAAATAATTCATTAGTTGGATGAAATTTTATTACAAATAGACCCATTGTTGTTCCCTTTAAACTTGTTCTCGTTTATGGTTGTCCCTTTAGAGATGTGTTATGTTTATGGTTGATTCCTGGTTGATTCCTGGTTGATTTAGACTTGTTGTCTCTAGTATTGATGTCGTGATATTATTCCTATTTGAATTGCTTATCATGGACCTTGTTTTTATGAATTGCTTCCGTATTATCCTGTTTTAGGGGAAATGCTGTCGAATTTTTCTTGTACAACAGTTTAGATTTGTGGAGTGTTACAGCGAGCTCTGATTATAGCAACTCCTCAGTAGCCGTAGAGGTACCGGTGTTTTATACTTTGTGTTTTTATACTGGCTATCGGCCTTTATTAAAAAATGTCTGATCTTTTCAGGGTGGTGCGGCTGCTAGTGAGCAAGTAGCCGATCCTCATGTTTCCGTCAGTAGTGGCCGACAGAGACGCCCGGGTCAATCTGTCGGTATTATAGGATATACTTCAGGTACCTTGGGTATCCATGGTCCATCCCTGTCGGACTTAGCTCGCCAGCGTGCTCCAAGTAAGTTATTTTTCCTGCATCGGCTACTGTGTCCCCTGTTTTATCAATATTAACTTGAACTTACCGCAGAGAGGAGGAAGAAATCTACCAGCGCTCGCCTGCACTGCGGAGGCGCCAACCCGATGGTTCCCCGGAGCACTCGGCTACCGATGTGAGTCTTGTTTTTTTGTTTAGAGCGACATTGCTTTGCGTTTGTTTTGCATTGCTGACTTGCTCCTTTTTTTGTTCTCTAGCAATCTCCGTCAGTACAAGTAGCGGGGGTTGTAGCCGATCTCCAAGGTGCTTCATCGGCTATCCCTCCATCGCCACCGGCAGTACCGCCTCCGACGATCACCGTTTTTGATCCCCCAGTACTGTCAACGGACCCAGCCGATCTCCTGGGTTTTACTCTGGACGAGCTTGATGACCCGGAGGTTTTAGCCACCGACGACTACCCAGCCGATATTTAACGCATAATAGCGGCCTCCGCGCCGGCGTCGGCTGCCGTCACTGCCGAGCCGGGTATGCAAGAACGTCTCAATCGCCTTTTGGATGAAGTAATGCAGCCGGAGGCAGCTATTTTGGCCAATACTCAAGCTCTGAGGAACGCTATGGCGGTCGTTCAAGCTGATCTCCCCCCTGCAGCTATGAATGCATTGCTCAAGGTCTGCCATTTGGACGCTCGTCGGCTAGACGTGGAATCGGCCAAATTAAGGATGGAACAGAGGAAGGCCCAGCAAGGCGACCAACAGATTTTGGACAAGCTTATAGCAGATGCCAAACTTCAAAAGAACGCATTCGACCAGGGTGCTGCTACGCTTAAGCTGGCTAAGAACAAAGCTCAAGATCTAGAAACGGCCAAGAAGAAACTTGAAGAGCAGTTGGCCTTGGTTACAAAAGAGCTTGCAGAATGTCAGGTCAATATCACTGACTCGACGTCTTCGCTGGCAATCCAGAGGCGACAAATTGGCGAAATCTTCACCCAAGTCAAGAATCAATCGGCCAAGATAGTTCCAGTTCCGGTGGCGAGGGGCGATCAACAACTAATAGACAGTGTTCAAGCTACTATTGGCAGGGCAGCAGCGGCACTACCGGCTTTGGGAGCTCACTTGCCTGGTTCCGGGCTTCATTGACTTGAGAACAGAGCATCGACTGCTTTTAACGAACTGATTTGTAGTACTGGCTGCGTAGCCGATCTTTTGTAAACAATGTTTTAATCTTGGGGATAATGACGTTTGTTTGAATGATCGACTGTATAACCGATTTTATATGCATGTGCTTTTGTAATCGGTTCTTGATGTGATCTCCCTGCGGTTAGGACCCAATCCATATGCTTGGGTAATATGCCTTTAGATATTTCCTATTGATTGCTTTAGGCAATACGAATCCGTCTAAGGACTCTAGTATATACGAATTTCCGCCAATTGGCCGATTTATCTTATAAGGCCCTTCCCACGTCGGAGACCATTTGCCGAATCGACCATCCTTAGAACCGATCGGCAACACGGTTTTCCATACTAGATCGGCTTGATTGAAAGATTTTAAAACCACCTTTTTATTATATGACCTGGCAACCTTCTCTTTGTTCTTTTTGAGCCGATCTAACGTGGTTAGCCTTAGTTCGGCCAAGTCATCTAGATTGTCAAGCATTGTCTGTTTGTATTCGTCGGCTGGCAAATTATCTTGCTTAAATAACCTTGCTGAGCCGATGTTGATCTCCACGGGTAAAACGGCTTCTTGTCCATATACCAACTGAAAAGGTGATAATTTAGTTGATCCGTGATGAGATAGCCGATAAGCCCATAAAGCTTCCGATAGTATTGAATGCCATTTCCTTGGTTCTTCCTCAATTTTCCTTTTTATTAGTTTTATCAATGTCTTGTTCGACGACTCGGCCTGCCCATTGGCCTGAGCATAGTAAGGGGAGGAGTTAAGCAGTTTTATCCCAAGACTTTTCGCAAAGTCTTTGAACTCCTTTGACATGAACACAGTCCCTTAATCGGTAGTGATTGTTTGCGGGATCCCAAACTGATGGACGATGTGTTCATTTACAAAGTCGATAAGCTCTCTGCTAGTAACTTTCCTGAGTGGTACAGCTTCAACCCATTTTGAGAAATAATCCGTGGCTACGAGAATGAATTTGTGCCCTTTGCTGGATGACGGAAATATCTGGCCGATTATATCTATACCCCATCCCCTAAACGGCCAAGGCTTGATGATAGGATGCAAAGTCGATGCTGGTGCCGACTGTATGTTACCAAACTTTTGGCATGTTTGGCACCCTTTATAATATTTGAAGCAATCTTCTAACATTGTCGGCCAAAAATATCCCGTTCGTCTCAGTATCCATTTCATTTTATGGCCCGATTGATGTGATCCACAAATTCCTTCATGGACTTCTCCCATTGCTATTTTGGCTTCTTCGGTTCCCAGGCATCTTAGCAATAAGCCTTCGATAGTTCGAAAGTATAATGCATCCTCCAGTAGAACATATTTGAGTGCTTTGCGCCTGATCTTCCGCTCAGTCGGCTTAGATGGGTTTGATAAATAATCCCTTATCCCTGTTCTCCAGTCGACAGGGTGGGCACATAAAATCGGCCAAATGTTTAGCTCGATTAGTTCCTGTCGACTCTCAATCTTGTACCCCGATGCACATTGTGCCAATCGGTTTGCTTTGTCATTAGTTTCTCTGGGGATATGTTTTATGGAAAATGTAGTAAACGTCTCAATGATCTGGAGGCACTGATGCAAATATTGAGTCAGCGCACCATCGTTGCATCGGTATTCCCCCTTGACCTGTTGTACAATTAACATTGAGTCTCCGAAAGCTTCGACGTCTTTTACCCCGATGCTGTCTAGCAATTGTAGCCCTCTCAATAACGCTTCATACTCTGCTTGATTATTTGAGTATCGGCTAGTTAGCCGATACATAAATTCGTACTCCTGTCCTCTGGGTGAAATTAATACTACACCGATGCCCTCGCCTTCTTGGCACACGGATCCATCGAAATATAACTGCCAAGGAGTCACATTAGCCGCTCCTATTAATGTCTCTCTTCCTGCAATAAAATCGGCCACAGCTTGCCCCTGGTTTCTGCATCTAAGAGACGTCGGCTTAAATAAAATATCGCTCGTTCCTTTCTGTCGGCTTCCTGTGTTAAAACTGCCCCTATTGTATCACCTTCAGCTGATATATATAGTTTAAAAGGTATACCATGCTTCGGTGCAGTCAACACTGGTGGGCTCATCAGATAACTTTTTATGTCGTCAAAGGCTTTTTGTTGATCGGCTCCCCATTTGAATTCTTGGTCATCTTTAACCTTCAGCAGCGGTGTGAAGGCCCGAATACGTCCTGACAAGTTCGAAATGAAACGTCGCAAGTAGTTGATTTTCCCTATCAATACTTGCAACTCCTTTTTGTTTGTTGGCAGTCTAGTATCGGCTATAGCTTTTACTTTGGCCTGGTTCACTTCAATTCCTTTTTCATGTACTGTAAACCCAAGGAACTGTCCAGCCGATACTCCAAAAGCACACTTGAGTGGGTTCATTTTTAACCCATGTAACCTTGTGCTCTCGAACATCCTTTCCAAATCGGCTAAATGTTGCCAATCTTCTTTGGATTTTACCACCACATCGTCGATGTATATTTCCACAGTATTGCCGATTAAATTATGGAAAATGTGGTTCATAGCACGCTGATAAGTGGCGCCGGCATTTTTTAAACCGAAGGTCATCACTTTCCATTCATATAGCCCCAGAGCTCCTGGGCATCTGAAAGCCGTTTTAGGTATATCAGCTTCGGCCATGAATATCTGGTTGTATCCGGCATTTCCATCCAAAAAACTTATGATTTTATTCCCGGACGCAGCATCGATAAGCATATCGGCTATAGGCATAGGGTACTCATCCTTTGGTGTGGCTTTATTCAAATCTCTAAAATCAACACACACCCTAAGTTTACCATTTTTTTTTACAGGAACGATATTCGAGACCCATTCAGCATATCGGCAAGGCTGGATAAACTTCGCTTCTAGCAATCGTCTCACTTCTTCTTTTATGGCGTCATACAACGTAGGATTAAACCGTCTAGGATACTGTTTGAAAGGTCGATATCCAGGTTTTATGGGTAGCCGATGTTCAACCAGTTGTCGTCTTAAACCTGGCATCTCATAATACTCCCACGCAAAGCAATCTCTATATTTCTTGAGTATTTCGACCAACTTTGCTTTATAATTTGGTTCTAATTTAGCACTTACAAATGTTGGTCTTTTACTATCGCCTTCTCCAATGTTGATCTCTTCGAGCAAATCGGCAGAGGTAAATCCTAAACCCTTTCTTTCTTCTTCAAAATCCTCAACAGCTTCTTCGTATTCTTCTTGCCGATAGCTCCTTGCCTTTTCTTGAAGTTTTGCTAGCGTCTTGGACTCCATCTTCTCACTACTTCATCTGTCCGATCAAACGTATTAGGTTTGACGCTGATCGGCTTGAATCCCGACTTCTCGATGCAGATAAAATCGCAATCGTCCAAAACTTTTCCTGATATACATTCAGCTTCTTCGTGTGGCCAATTGGTATCAGGACTGGCCATGGCGATATGAGCCGATGTGTCGGCCGGGTACCACTTCAATCGTATCATCGTTCCATTGTATCAACTTCGATGCATAGTTGATGGTATGCAATTGGCGTGGATCGATCCGCCCAAGGAGCACATCGTAATTGCCTTTGGCTTCTATCACGAAAAATGCGATCGGCAAAGTTTTATTACCGATCACAATTCCGACATCATTACGCCTTTAGCTTGGTAGGGTCTCGGTGAAGTCATTTAGCACCATATTAGTTTTGATCAAATCTTCATCGGCTTTACCCAATTTTCTGAAAGTACTTAACGGCATCAGATTAACTGTCGCCCCACCATCGACCAACATACGAGATATCGGTCGGCCATTAATATACCCTTTTAGGTATAACGGTTTCATATGCCGATGCATGTCTTGTGGCTTTTCGAACACAGCGTCTGGTGCTCCGAGGCACAATTGGGCGAACACTTCTTTAGCCGATTCTTCGGTTTTGAACTCGGCAGGCAGAGTGAATACCATGTTTATATCCATTGGTGGTGTATCATCTCGGATCATCGGAGACCCGGATTCGACCGATTGATCTGAGTCACTATCGATCTGTTCCTTCTTTCTCCACTCTTTTTTCAAAACCGGTATTGGCCTTAACTTATTGAACATCCGATCCCTCTCGCTTTCTTTCTCGGCTTCCCTTTCTTCTTGTGTCTTTAGTCGCTGAAGTCGCCTGCGTTGTGTCTTGCTGAGACCTGAGGGGCACCACCTAGGTTTAGGTTCTATCGGCTTCCTTATTTTTCCAGCTAAATTGCTTATTTCGCTGTCGGATTCCATTCGACTTGTGTTATGAGAAGCCGATAATTCTTGATTTCGGGAGGACTCGCCCTGCTCTGATGTTGACAACCTTTCATGGATCGGCCTCCTGCCTTTCACTTCTAGTCGATCGTGTATCGGTCTAGACAACCTGTCTTTTACCGATTAGTTTGGCCGATATGTAGACGAGTGTTGCATAGGACAAGACATAACTGTTGGTAAGGTCATCCCCCTTTCCCAGCAAAACTGCCAAAAGGGACATTGCCGGTGTCTCTCTTCTTCAGTAGTTGGCCGATGTGGTATATCTGGTTGCCAATAGTTATCTGTCTTCTGATCTGGTCGATGAAAACTCTGGGTTTGTCGAGTGTTACGTCTTCGACTTATCTTTTCATACTTCCCCAAGAGTTGCGAGAAAGTCGGCTTTGGTTTGAAATCAACTTTTCTTGGAGCCCTTTCGGCCTTGTACCATTTTCCGACTTCCAAATCTCCCTTTGGTGTCACTGTTCTTGAGTTATGTCCACTTCTATCGGCTTCTATTTGTATAGAGCCGATAGTGATTTGCACTGTTTCGTCCCCTTTTGTCCGTGCCTCAACTCTTTTAGTCGGCTCATTGCTTTCTGCAGGTCCTTTCCCTTTCCGTGAGCATTGAACCATGTTAACTTGAAAAGGATTCACATCAATCTGCATAGCCGATTCTTCCGCAAATTTTAATCTACCATCTGTGATGGCCGATTGAATCTGTTGTCGAAAAATATTACAATCGTTAGTGTTATGCGAAAATGAATGGTGCCACTTACAGTACCTGCGCTTTTTAATTTCCTCGACCGATGGTATGATGTGTCCCTCTGGTAACCTTATGAGTTTTTCTTGTAATAATAAATCAAATATCTTGTCACACTTTGACACATCATATGAATACTTGACTTCTGCCTTATTTTTCATCGGCTTGAGTAAAGAGCATACGAGTGGCCTTTTGGAACCCTTAGTCCATTCGGCTATATTTATCTCTGTTTCTTCGTCTTCGGAAGTGTCGCTCGAATTATACTCCACCATGTTTACTTTGGTCTTTTCATTATTGTTTAACTTAAATCTATCTTTAAATCCTTTGCTCTCTGCATATCGGCTTTCATGTGCCGATACGCGATGGAGTAAGTGGCCCAAGTCGGGGAACTCCTGGCCAAATAGCTTTTCTTTCAATGGAGGGATTAATCCTTGGAATGCTAAATTGGCCAATTGATCATCGGGTAATGTTACGCTGAAGCATCTATTTCGTATGCCTCTAAATCTTCTGATATAGTCGGAAACCGATTCACCGTACTTCTGTCGGACTGAACTAAGATCAGAAATCCTAAGTTCCATAGTCCCCGAAAAGAAGTATTCATGGAATCGGCTTTCCAAATCGTTCCACACATGAACTGAATTTGGAGGTAGATTGGTAAACCAAGTGAATGCAGTACCAGATAATGATAAAGGAAATAACCTAATTTTTAATCCATCGGATTTTGCAGCTTCCCCACATTGAGCCATAAACCGTCCGATATGTTCAATAGCGGTAACAGAATCATCACCCGAAAATTTGGCGAAGTCTGGTATCCTGAAGTTGTGTGGGTATTGTATGCGATCTATATAATCGAGTGCGGCTTTACGTGGCCGATAACCCTTCCTCTGGGCTGTAGGCCGAACTGTTCTCTCAAAACGTTAGCAATTTGTTCTGCCCAATTGACATTGTCGGCTTGTGGTGTAACCGGACATTGCCAATTTTCATTGTTCACGCCCTGCCCCCCGAGTGCAAACTCGGGTCTTTGTCCAAATCGTGCCACAGGAGGTCTTGGCACTTGGTCATAATCGTGATTAAAAACCAATGTATCGGGTAGGGGTGCGAGAGGTTCAATATAAGGCACTACCCTATACGGCGCTTGTTTCATAGTCGCGGCTCCTCGTGAATGTGGAACCTGATCTGTTTCAATCGGCTGATAAGCCGACAAACCGATACTACTGGAGGGTGCATTCGACGGATTTGCGCGCTTATTTTAGCCCCATCAGGTATTGCCCATGGTAGTGCGTGAATCCACCTTTCTGTGTGCTAGGCTTCAAAACAGTAGGTTGAGTCGGCATCGTGACAGGTGTTTGAGCCGACATGTTTACTGTATTGGTGTTGGGTGTTATGGAGTATACTGGGTATGTCAGGATGGTTTGTGGTGGATCTAGCAGGCTCGAGACCACGGCCAATTCCTGAGCAATTGTTTTCACACTATTTTCTATCATCGGCTTTAACGTGGATACTAGAGCCGATGACTGGTTAATTAGTGCGTGATGGACAGATTGCTCAATCATATTTGACAAATCGGCTTGAGCAGGTGCGTATCGGCTTACCTGTTCAGAGGATGAATCTCCGATAGGATTGATGCTTGGAAGTGCAGTTTTTTGAGTAATGCCACGGCGTGTTTTCTGAAAACACCGCAGCATTATTTCTTCCAAGGCCGCTTTTCGGTCTTCGATTTCTTTCCGCTGCTCAGGGGTCAAATCGGCCATTTGAGGCGCGATTATAGCATCTGCATTGATATCAGCGGTGACTGCAGGCTTATCGGTTGAAGACATTTTGATTTTTCTTGTCCCACTGGGCGTGCCAAAATATGTTCGCGCTAAAAATGTGAAGCAGAATCCTTAGCTTCGAACACACAAGACAAACACCGGGTTTACAGAGCGTGCCAGTCAATTTGACCTGAAATTGACAAGGTAGAATTTGTAATTTGATCAAAAGCCGATAGAGCAATGTTTATCGGCTTTTCGCTAGTCGGCTAGAAACCGATTAGGGGATAACTAGATCAACCAGTTACGGTTAATCCGGATACAAGGTAAAATCGGCTTTGAGAAGGCGATGCGCAACAAAACAAAGCAGATCGAACCTGGGTGAAATCGGCTAAAACCAACAATCGGCGATGCGCAGCTATGTTGATTCCGTCGACGTGCAGAGAGATTTATGAAGCTAAAACGATGTAAAAAGGGCTTGCAAAAGTAGGTGTTTTGTGTGTTGGATTGATTGATTTTTTGCTTGACGTTCGCTCCCTTTTATAATATGCCCGGCCGATCCGAGTTGTATATGGACACGGTATGCTTATCCGTATCGGCCTCCGATCTGATCTCCTTCCTTAGAAATGGATTCTTGTTCCGATTCGGTCATCTGATCTTTTTCCAAACGAACGCTTTTATCCGATTCAAACTGATTTCACTGTATACCGAATTTTGGTGCAAACAGTCGCCCTCTCGGCCGGCCGCCGCCGCCTCCTCTCCACCGAAGGTTAACCCTACTTGCAGGCACCACTGAGTGTTGCTTCTTGGTTCTTGCTACCGGGGTTTCGTGTCAAATATATATCTGTGCTTGAGGTTACTGTGATGGTAGAGTTGTTGCATGAATTAACTTGTAGATTGAGTTTCTCCTTCAAATAGCTTCATTTGTTGAGATGCTTGCATGATGGATATATTTGTTCTAACCTCGAATTAGCAATTCCTTTTAGAGTTGTAATGAACCTTCTCTCTTCCTCTCTCTATCCTGCGTTTTCCCTATTTCTGCATTTTTAGAATCCTGTGAATCAATTAGAACCTGAAACTGGTCAGTGACTTATGTAACCCAGCAACATTTCAGCTGAAATTATAAGGGAACATCTAAGCTAGATGATCTGATGTTTTGTACTTCCTTGAGATGACTTTTCCAATACTCGTTATACATGGTCCCAAAACTCATGCTTTGGATTCCACTTGTATCCAGTGAATACAGAGTATACATGTCTGTACTACAACCTTCAGATAATGCACAGGAACAGAACCAAATGCAGGTCAACATGTTAGAAGCCTGGATCAGAAACTGAATGCAGAGTCGGGATGTTAGAGTGCTCTTGAACCTCTACTACTCGTGGCTCTGTCTTGGTCACAACACGTGCCAAAATATGATACTAATGTTACCATGGTTAGGTAGGTGTCACTATGGGATGCCAGCCTTGGTGAGAGATCACCGAAGAGGAGCTGCGTTTGAGATCCTAAATTGCGTAAAGGTTTGCTTCAGCGTAGCATGTCCTTAGCACAGCCCGGATTGCTTGGTTGATGGGTCTGCACTGCTTCAACAAAAAGAAAAGGAATCATGCACCTTGTGATAGAAATCTAAATGGTGTGTGGTGCTCATTAGAATATTAGATGATTCTTGTAATAACCTGTGGGCTATTCTTTACGTCCAAAGTACTACTATTTGGTAGGTCAGGGGTGGTCTTTGAATATTAATGGTAGGTGGATACTTATATAAGAGTATAGGTAGTTTCATATATTTGGTAGGTCAGGGGTTGTCTTTGAATATTAATGTACCTGGATTAAGCTTTTGCTTGTGTTCGAAAGACCTCTATATTACTTATTATATTATTATCAGTCCTAGTTATTACACCACTGCACCCGTGCTGTGATCTGATGGGATGATCAAGACCTACTTGTTGTTTGTGTATGATTGAGACCTATCTATTAATATTATCTATACATGTGAGAATGGATCATGGTTTGTGTGGTTTGCTATGTACTGTACTCTGGTATGAACTACTGTTGCTTGCATTGTGTTGTCTCCATGCACCATGCGTTTCGATGGATTTGTGTTCATGGTGATGTGATGTGACCGGCCGGCTGCTAACCTCGGACGTTAAGACGACGGTTTCTCCATGTTATTGTTTTGCATGTGGCTCTGGTGTGTGAGGACGAAGACTCCGTTTGTGTGATTGGCATGGGAGGATAGTACGTAATGAGATCGCCGGTTTCCTCTGCCCTTCAGATGGTGGCCGGTGGCTGTCGGCGGTCAAACGGCGGCTTTGGTTTTTACCAAACAAAACAGAACCACCATGAGAAGGATGGCCCACCAGACCAATTCAAAGGTTTTTTGGGAAAAATATTAGGAACTGTTAGAGAACAAGGTATTTTGTAGGCCCAAAAACTTTTGGGAAGGTCCCAATCTAAAGATATTGGGAGTCTAAATATTAGGAATTGTTGGAGATGCTCTTAAGCCCCTAAAATTAGGGGGCCCCTAAATTTGCCTCCTCAGCCCCAATTCCCAGGGAGTCCCAACTCAAGCCCCTAAAATTAGGAGATCTCTAAATTTGCCTCCTCAACCCCAATTCCCAGGGACACGAGTACATCCCCTATTATTGAAGACAGAGAAACATGAGAGGCTTCGAGATGATCTTATTGAGCATTTGTGGGCAATTCACAGTGCTTCGTAGTTTGATTCATTGTTCGGAGTTTCTATTTATCTATTTATCATGTTTTGAAAATTTTAAATTTAAATTTGAAATATCATGTTTTTAAATTGTAAATATTAATATGCTTATGTTTTATGTATTAAAAATATTTTTGATTGAATTTTAGTGGTGTCAAATGAAGATTATACATAGCGGATATGTCAAAATAGGAGAAAAAGTAAAATAGGGGCTGAGATTTAGGGGCTGTTGCTGAACTTGTGCTCTGAAAACAAGGCCCCAAAAAATAGGGGGAGTCCCTAAATCCAAAATTGGAACCCTGTTTTAGGGGCCCTTGCTGGAGATGCTCTTATAAAGTATGATTTGATTTTATACGATCTTCGTTAAATTTTGATCATTGATTTTTTATAATATTTTATTCATAACTATATAATCATAACCATAGAAGAGTGTTTTCAAATACGAATCTAATGATATCACTTTTGTGTCATATAATCTGTATATTGTTGGTTGTTTGTAATATATCCCTTACCAAAGATTATTACAATCGACTCTAACAGAAATCGGCCACATATCAAATTTGGGTATCAACACGTTTGTATGTGCTCCCTTCACCGAGGCGTTGGGACTAAAGTATTCCAATACAACGGTGTATGCTTTGCTATGGGCTAAAAATCACGATGGGGCGTAAACCATCGTCAGTACTGTGTGTACAGGCCAGGATTTTCACCGCCATAGCAAGGGTTAGACATCACCGGAGCTGGTGTAAGACTAGGCTCTAGCTAGTTGAATGGTTTCGTCACAATCTAGCACAACGGTATCGCGTGGCATGGTTGACATGATTACTAGAATGTGTCATATGGGTAAAGTGTATGCTTTATGCAGAGATATAAATTTAATTAATTAGATGTGCTCATGGTCAAGAGCAACTTGGAAAAATAATGTCAGGTATAGTTTTATTTTTATGAAGATTTTGGAAAATATGCTGTGACGAGATTGTATTATACTTGAGTTATGGTTAGCTGAGTTTCTCTCACTGTTCGTGGCCATGGAAGGTCACAAAATGATGAAATTAAACTATATTTACTTTTATTAGTTTCTCTCACTGTTCGTGGCCATGAAGAGAAAATCGATACTCAAGTCAAACATTGGTACCCACAACTGCCACATATTCTCTCAAAGAGAAAGGGAAAATCATTCCCAACAGAAACCATTTCACCCGCAGAAATCACTTATGAAACATTCATAAGATTCATATTTTTGGAACACTCGCAAACACCGCACAGATTTTTAAGTAAACCCAACTCTAGTCAAGATGGAGTTACAAATATTTCCAAATCGGGAGCTGTCAACACAACCCATTATGTCTACTTTTCTCCTTTAAATACCGATTCCAAAGATAATTCAGTTTGCATGCTAAGAAACGCAATCCATTCATACATTCTTGAGTGTAAATTCCATACTCAAAACATAAGCTAAACACCTAGCCAAAACCAAAGATTGGCACAATTCAATGGAATACAATATTCCAGACTCCATCAACTGATTACTTCCAAAAACCACTCTTTCATCCTCATTTTCGATCATCAAAGCCAAGTTCGCAACTTGACCAAAATGCAACTTCATCAGGGGAGTTCTATTGCCCACTAATTAGAACGCCTTAACAAAAGGTACGCACTCCCAGAAAATCATACAATCCATTGAATCCGTAAACCTTTAAAAGAAGGTTCAACTCCAATCACACCATTTCTAGTATTGGAATACTCTTAGCCATTAAAGATTTCATATTCATCAAATCCTGAGAAGTCCAATACAGTTGAACACAAGTTACAACATACAGTCTTTGATTAATCACTTTCTACTATTCACATAACCACCATCGGTCATATTATCATAAAACTCTAAACCATGTCTATCTTATGACAATCACGAGGAGAACCACGTTCTCACATCTTCAGCAAAATTAACTTATCAGTTAACTCAACATAAGACACATATCAGCATCTTCTTTTGGTCTACTAACCATGACGAACCATCGTTCATATAACTTGTTATTCCAAGCTTAAAACACATATCTTCACGTTTATTTCGGCATAATCAACAAATACCTTTCGTATAATCCCAAAGTCACATATTCCATATCCCTAGTTTATTCCACCAATAATTAATCCTAACCACGCGACACGATCTCCACTAGACATCCTTCATAAATACGGATCCTAGACAGACATTTGTCCAGGATAAACTCAACCTTTTATACTATCATTATATATCTCTATTCTTTGATTACACATTGATCAAGTCATTTTGTCAATCCACAGTTTAATTGACCTACAAACAACATAATCTAATAATCCTCGTGTCGTTACACCATCATACTCCGGTGCTTTACACCATCAACTTGCTATAATAATTCATCGATCAGAAGATTCTAGACCTTCTCAATCGTGATCAATACTAGCATTTTAGGAACACAAATCTCGGAATTCCTGTTAGTTCCATAACTCACAACACCTTGCATAGACTCTAATCAACTTTCACTTTAGATCATTTACCATCTCGATTAATCCTCTCTACCACACAATAAATTAGGTTGTCTTTAGATAACCCACAAGTCCACTTTAACAGAATCAGTAACCCATATCATCTGGAAGCTCTAACTACTCATCATACTCTTAACGTCTTAAACATCCTCATGGGTCACGTACCCAACCTTTAAGGAAATCACAGCTCTTAAGCATGAATGAACACCGATAAACAGTTTCTTCTTTCCAGAAAAACCCAAACAAAAATTACAAGAGAGCTCAACTCTCAAATTCCCAAACTCTGGTACTCTCGTTGCTGTCAATGTGTTTGGTACGGGAATGTTGGATAGGATTGTTGGCTATTTTTATGGCACTCTCGTTGTCACACAAAAGTGGAACTTTTTTCAAATTTAGACCATAATCCTTCAAAGTTTGCCTCATCCATAACAATTGTGCACAACAACTTCCCGCGGCAATGTATTCGGCTTCGGCGGTGGATAGAGCTGTTAGTGTTATGCCCTTGAGGCAATCATATGGATGATTGTAACATGACTATGTTTATGAATAATAATATGATTATTGGTCCAATGAATGTATATCATTGTTTTGATCAACAAGTGCGTGACTTGTTTATGAAGCTCTTTACTTATTGATATAATTCGATAAATATCTCTGATCGGATATCATCGTATAGGACATAACACAACTGCGCGAGTAGCTTTTCTGGTTTGCGGTAGAAATTTTAATTTGTGCTAGTGTAGCATACCGCGTTCCCCAACAAGAGCTATGGAATTTTGTTTCTTGGAGGACCAAGATACTAAAGATCTACCTAAGAATTGACAAGTCCCTGAAGTACTTTTTCTATCCACTTTGTAACCTGCATAGTCGGCGTTTGAATAGCCAATTAAATCGAATTTTGATCCTTTAGGATACCAAAGCTCTAGACTTGGTGTGTGAACTAGATATCTAAGAATTCTCTTTACATCCACTAAATGACACTCTTTCGGAGTGGCTTGAAATCTTGCACACATGCAAACACTAAGCATGATATCGGACCTAAATGCACATAGGTAAAGTAATGAACCTATCATGGACTGATATACCTTTTGATCTACCGGATTACCTTCTTCGTTTAGGCGGAGATGTCCATTTGTTGCCATGGGAGTGTGAATTGGCTTGGCGTTTTCCATGTCAAACTTCTTGAGCATATCCTTGATGTACTTAGTTTGACATAGAAAAGTTACTTTCTTGAGTTGTTTGATTTAAAATCCTAGGAAGAACTTTAATTCTCCCATCTTTAACATCTCAAACCTTTTAGTCATCAACCTACTAAACTCTTCACAAAAGTTTTTATTAGTAGAACCAAATATAATGTCATCGACATATATTTGGCATACGAATAAATCATCATCAACATTTTTAGTGAAGAGAGTAGGGTCGACTTTACCAATTGCAAAACCCTTTTTAACAAGAAAATCCCTAAGGCATTTATACCATGCTCTAGGTGCTTGTTTAAGCCTATAGAGCGCCTTATGGAGTTTGTAGACGTGCGAGGGGTTCTTGATGTCTTCTAAGCCCGAATGTTGCTCCACATATACCAATTCGAAAATTGATCCATTTAAGAAGGCACTCTTGACGTCCATTTGATAAAGCTTGAAATCATGGTGAGTAGCAAATGCAAGTAATATTCGAATTGACTCTAATATAGCAACGGGAGCATAAGTCTCACCAAAATCCAAACCTGCAAGTAATATTAAATAGACGTAATAGTTCCTACTCTACTTTTATGGTATGTCAATTACATGTGTGTATGTATAATGATTCATCTCGAATACAAGATATATGGGCGCTAGGCTTTGATCTTGGGAACTAGCGCTGGACATATATCCAAGTACTCGAAATTGTCCTTAACAATCCGACGCGTGGACACGAGCGACTGTCATTTCTTGCCTATTGCGACGCACACCCCTCGGTGGGTGTGGGCGGTACCAAGATTTTGAGGCAGGCAGCGTGTGTTACGCCTAAAAGGATTAGTTTCAGTCCTGGTATGGTTCTTTGAAAAAGAATCAGAACTACCTTGGATCCGTAAGTGTGTACGTTGATAATCAAGTGGTTCATATTTGTTTGAGTGATGGCCATCTGGTTATCACTCTTTGCACGGGACTATTAATGGTAGTAAGCATAAACTTAAGTTGAGTATAAGTGTCACTTCTAGTCCAACTCACGAGTGAGGTGTCCGATCCGTGTTTCCAGATGCCCACAAATGGTTTGTACAACACGATGGGTTCATGCCAGAAAGCTAAATCCAAGTTAAATCCACATGGTTTGTATACTCCTCTTCCAGTTTCTAGTACTCCATGGGAAGACATTAGCATGGATTTTGTTTTGGGATTTCCTAGGACTAAGACGGGGAGATATTCTATTTTTGTGATAGTGGATAGGTTTTCTAAGATGGCTCATTTTATTCCTTGTCATAAGAGTGATGATGCTTCATATGTAGCTGATTTGTTCTTTAGGAAAATTATGAGATTGCATGGTATTCCACTAACTATTGTTCCAGATCGTGGTGTCAAATCCATGAGTTACTTTTGGAAGAATTTGTGGGCAAAGCTAGGAACAAAATTGCTATTTTCCACAACATGTCACCCACAAATAGATAGACAAACTAAAGTGATGAGTTACTTTTGATAGAGGATTGCTTGCCACACATGGAGTTTGTGTACAATAAGACGGTACATTCTACTAAACTTTGTCCTTTTTAGCTAATGTATGGTTTCAAACCTATTACACCACTTGATTTCTTACCGCTTCCTTTACAAGAACGTACAAATATGGATGCTTCTAAATGAGATGATATTGTTAAAACAAACTTCATGAAACAGCTAAAGAAGTAATTAAAAAGAAGATACGTTCTTATGCTGATAGAGCCAACAAGTCTAAGGGCTTGTTTGTTTTTTTGCTTTGGATTCTCTAAAAGTTGATTCTGGATTGTGGTTGTAGAGAAACTGATTCTCCAAAAGCTGGAATCTAAAAGCACATATAAAGTGGATTGTGGATTCTAGTGTATATGGGTGGGTTGAGTTGTGAGAATCAATTCCTAGAATCAGGCTGTTTGTTTTTTATTCAGCTTTTGGAGTCAGAACCTAGAATCAAAAGCAAAAACAAGCAGGCCTTAAAAAGAAAATGCTTTTTGAGCCAAATGACTTGGTTTGGGTTCACTTGAGAAAGAAACATTACCAGAAAAGGGAAAGTCCAAATTGATGCCTAGAGGTGATGGTCCATTCAAGGTTCTTGAGAAGATTAATGACAATGCTTACAAGATTGAACTTCTAGGAGATGACTACGCTGTTAGTGCTACTTTTAATGTTTCAGATTTATCTCCTTTCTTTGAACCACAGGATACAGAGTTGACAACAACTCCTTTTCAAGAAGGGGAGGATGATGAGGGCAAGCCTTTTACTACAACGACATCATCTTCACCATCTTCTTCCATTATTCGTGATGGGGCTCCAAACATGTTTCAAAGACCAAGATCACATCCCAAGAAACTATCTCAAAATGTTGCTTTGTTTTTAACTGATCATAACTTAAGTTCCAATGAGCATTGGATGTTTCTTTTCGTAACTATTTTTTGTGTTCTCAGATGTGAAGGTGTTCGAACATAGTGTGTCCAGCAGAGGAAGAGGGAGGATGGATACCAAAAGGAGACAACAAAAGCATTGTTAACATTGGAAAACCGATAGGAGCACTCGGAGGCTGTGAGACCCCGGATCAGCTATCCGAAATCTCCTGTGTATTTCTGTACTAGTCCCAGATCAGTAGCTAGTGCACACAGTCAACAGTGATACGTCATTGCCGAACATAATGAAATTGTAACATAATTATAAAGTATGGGCCACATGGCCACTTATTACAATACTCGGTCACGGGACCGGAGACACGACAGCGGAAGCAAAAACGACAAAAGAGCGAAAACAAAAAAAAACACCACAGGCGACGACACGACACGCGATCTTCCTCGAATTCCTCGGAGTAGAACTCACAGTCTTCAACGGCGTCCTGATAGTTTTCTGATGATGACAAGATGTGTAGCACGTGAGTACAAAAGTACTCAGCAAGTCGGGGAAAGTATGCATATGTGGGGCTTGCCAAGGAAGGCTTAATATGGTTCTTTTGCACAAAGCCAAATTTCATTAAACCATACTTGCTAATAAGTTTCATAAAGCATATTTTAGCAATTCTTTTTAACAATTGAATTATTTAATATTGCAGTGAAGGTTCTATCCACCATCACTAGTATAAGGCTCTATCCGCCACCAGTTTAAAAGATCAAGATTATCCAGACATGACTCTATCCGTCATGACATAAAACAGGTTCAATCTACCTGGTTGGCTCAATCCGCCAACTAATCATCCGAGAGTTCTAACCACTCCCGAATCCCAAAACCACATTTTATTTTCAAAACCAAAACCAAAATCTACCAGTATGAAAGCATTCTTTGCTTTACCCTTGACCGTAGGCACGGCTATTCGAATAGTTTTAACTCTGCAGAGGTGTACAGCTTTACCCACAAGACATGATCATCTCTTTAACGCCATGCAATTAACACACTTTCTTTGGTGTGTCGGCAGAGAGATCATGACAAGGCCTTTACAATGTATACGCCTAACCCGACTCACCCGCTGAGGTTTCACCATTTGTTAGGGTTCTATCTACCCAAGATGAAGCCCTCTTGCGCCGTGTGGGGAGTACAACTTGCCTCTATCTGGCACCCACATTCCACCAACTAGCGAGTCTAAGTTAGGTTTCTACAAATTATTTAGCCAGGTCATACCATGGATAGAAATCTCGGACGAAATTCGGAAATCTCGGTCGAGATTTCGGATTTCGGATCCCCCCGAGATCCTAAATCCCGGCCGGGTAAAATTTTTTTTAAAAAAAATCAATTTGCTACAGTAACTACTAAAATCTCGCCGAAATCTCGGTCATCTCGGGCGAAATCTCGGGTTTTCGGACCGGATTTTTTTTTGGGCATTGCATTTGATTGGATTGGTGGTCAGGATCATCAACAAAAAAATTCAAATTTTTTTGATGAGTTTTGAGCATTTTTCGGTCGGTTCAAAAATTTTCTAGTGTTAGGACCATTTTTCGATCGGTTCAAAAATCTCCTTCTTACATTATGGATGTGTTAGGGACATATATAAAACTTTTCAAATGACTTGAAGTTCATTTGTTACATTTGAAAAATCAAAAACTAATTTTACATACGGTTTTTATCACGACGTTACCACTGTTAGATTTTTTAAAAATTCCTCATGCTTGATCATCATCTCAAATTTTTATGGGAACATTAGTGATGTGTGAGGACCATTCAAAAAAAATTTCAAAATTTTTTGACATGTTTTGGACCATTTTTCAGCCGGTTCAATTTGGACGAGATCTCGGTGATTTCGGCCGAGATCTCGGATTTCCCGGTTGAAAAAAAAACCGGATTTGAAATTTGGTTTTTGCAATTCGTCCGGATTTTGTCCGAAATTTCCGAATCTCGCCGAGATTTCGGATTTCGGGAACCTCCGAGATTCGACTCAAAACGAGATTTGAAACCTTAGGTCATACCATGTTAGACATGTGGTAGTACGGTTATGCTTAGAATGGACAATCATAAGCGTCGGTCCTTAATTGACTTGGGACGGCACTTGCACAATGCAAACTAGTGCTCAATCCGCACCCACCCGACATTCCATTCCGCCCAAGTCCAAATCATTTTTCCTTTTCTTTTTAGTTTAGAAAAACAGTACCAAAATCTTTATAATAATTCCCAAAGCACAACTTTAAATCATCATTTTTGTATAATCCCACCCATGGATCATTTTCATCAATGTTGGCCCTAAGCAATTCTATCGTACTACTCAACAAAGGTCACCATATAGGGTAAACATGGCATAGAAAATGTCCTAGGGTTACAAGTAAACATGGATATCAATAACAAAGGAGGTATTCGCAAGTTGGATTAACTATTCATCTATATTTGACACACGATGATAAACATAGCCATGCAAGTTTATAAAACATGTTAAATATTTGCAATCATAGGATCAAAATGCGTCAAGGGACTTGCCTTCGGTCGCAGCGAGGGTGTCGAAACCTTGGAGTTCGGCGGCGGGTCTGGACTCGGACGGCTTCCTGGCCACGCCAAGAAAACGAGATAACAAATAAATAACAAGAAAATAAATAAAATCCAAAAATTACAAAAGTAGTACTGGCAGGAAGGTATTGATTTTAGATGAATTTAGGAATTTGAACGGAGTCAATCGGAGTTCGGACGGAAAAGATATGAGCTTCCGAAGTTCGAAAATCCTGGAAAATCGAAAACGAGAGAATATTCCCGGAATATTCCCTTTTCTTTATTTTTCTGATTTTTGGAATTGTTTCTCAATGACTAGTGGGGCCCTCCTGTCATTGGCTCTTGTCTTCTTCTCCATGGGCGCCGGCGAGGCGGCCGGCCAAGACGGCGGCCTTGGCGCGCCGGGTAAGCGGCACGCGGCCGAGGCGTCTTGAAGCGGCGGCGGCTCGGCCGGTCTGTGAGCGCGGCGAGGCCGCAGCGGAGGCGGCGGCGTGGGGAAGCGATGGCGGCGCCACAAGCGGCGGCGGCCTTGGGCAGCGGGAAGCGACGAGCGGCAGCGATCGGCGGCCTTGGGGCTGGCAGCGTGAGCTAAGCCGGCGGTGGCGGGCGGGTAAGCGGCGCCGGCCAACGGTGGCGGCGACGGCGGCAGCGGCGGCCGGCGGCGGCGAGGATGGAACAAAACAGAGAAGCCAAGTTTCTCCAAAAATTGAGAAATTTCGCAAAAATTTGAACATGCCTTCACAAATTAATTGATGAATCATCTAAAGCACACCTACAAGGGCTTAGGATAACAAGGAATTGATCAATTGCTCACCGGAGGCGACGAATTTGGCGAAGAACACCGATTCGGCCGAAGCAACCAAAATGCAAAATTTGTCGCCAAATCTTGATGAAACCTAAAATTGATGGATGAATTAGAATCTAGACACCCATGCTAACACGAGGAAACAACCGGAACGGAGAATGAACCACCGAAGGGGAAGCTATGGGGATGAACTCGAAGAACACGGAAACTCGGCGTTCCTTGGCGGTTTCTTTGATCTAGCGACCGGACGAGTTGGAGATGCAAAGGGTGAGTGCTACCATTGGGAAGAGGGTTCTAATACGGAGCAATGAGAGGTGGAAGCATGCGAAACGGATTAAAAATAGCCGAGTTATTGCCATTAACGTCGATTTCGGTTTTGGGAAGAATAAGCCGTTTCCGGCGAGATCCCGAGCTAAGGATGGTGGGGGATGGAAAGAGCTCGTCCATACGAATCCAACGGATCCGGCCTTGCTTGATTTGGAGCATTGATTGGTGAGTTATGGTGATTTGCATGCATGAACCTAGTATGGAAGCTTGAAAGCTCAAGGCTCTGGTTCTTCCAACGCAAGGTAGAAGACAATGAACTATCACTGCCACGTGTCACTCCACGGTTGGCCGGGGTTTACGCGAAAGTGACGCCCTAGAGAAAAATTAGCAAAAATGGTCTAAAAATTTCGGAAAAATTCTTAGAACTATTTTGGAATATTTGGAACCCAATAAAATTAGTTTCGCGGAATTTGGATGAAATTTGGAGATTTGAATATTCTGGAGCGAATAGCGGGCATTAAACAAAAACCGCGCGAGATAAAATACCAGAGAACCTCAAAAAATCTTGGGAAAATTCCCAAAATGTTTTTAGAATATCTGGGACCTAATGCAATAGGTTCCATGATTTTTGGAGCATCTTTGGACTCGGGTGAAATTTCGGGTACTGGCGGGAATATGGAAATTCGATTTTTCGAACGGAAGGGAATTGAATTCCGATATTGGATGGAAAAAGATGCCAGGTTAACATAAACACCAAGAAAACTCCAATTTTTGAATTTAATTAATTTAAATTAGATTTTTCCAGAACGCGAAACTGAGGATGTTACAGAGGCGTGGATCAAGTCAACTCCATGCGGCCCATACAGCCCATACATGGTCCATATGCTCTTCCCTCCATCTCCTTCCATGTATGCCATTAAAGAAGAAAGGATAGAAGCAAGAAAGAAGGAAGGAGAAGAAGGAAAATGAACTTTTCATGTATGACACCAAAGAAGAAAGGAAAGAAGCAAGAAAGAATGAAGGAGAAGGAAAGGAACCTTCCATATATGCTATTAAAGGGGGAAAAAAAGAAGCAAGAAAGAGGGAAGGAAAAGGAAAGGGAGAAATTTCAGCCATCTTTTAACATGGAACAGGACACCATAACATGGAAAAAAGGTATTGTTTTTAACAAGATAAGTGCTCCACGTGGAATTTTTTTGGCACGGCTACTATTCAATTGTTCATGTGTACTGTTCAATCCAACTACTGTTCACGCGGTGTTGTTCATATCTGAGTATTGCTCATAACGAGTACTATTCATGACCCACTCCTATATATGTACTCCATCCATTGTAAATGGAACCATGAATTTTCTAAAATTTAAAATATACTCTTGATTCTATGGCTTGTGCTCAATACCCCTATTAGAATAGGAAGTTACAATCTGAAATATATCATCGTTGTTCTTGCAACTTTTTCGGAGTGATTGCAAGGAAACGTACGTCTACTTTGCATGGTCAAGTAGGCGAGGATCGAAAAGTGTTCTTGGTTGAATTCATGTCGCATGTTATCATATCGAGACGGTGGTTGGCACGAGTGTTCGTCAGAATTTATGAATCCAAGTTATCATATTCGTTATCGTAAGATTAGGCTACCATGTGTTATCCATGTAAAGAAATTTTTTTGTGAAAAAGGTCAGGTATCCTCCCCATCGTTGTGTGAAAAATTGTAAAATGGAAGTATCTTTTGCGAAACATCCAAAAACGAAGTAGTATAATGGGAGCCCAGGGCTGGCGGCTGGCCCATGCAGAAAACCAAGGAGTCCGTGAGCGATAGAAGCACGGACAGAGAGAGAGAAAAAGAAGGATAGCACCTCTAAAACCCTCCGAAGCCAACAGAGCCGGGGAAGAAAAAAAAAACAAAAACAAAAAAACAAAACGCCCGAAACCCCCGAAATGGCGGAGCCGCCTCATGCCGCTGTCGGCGGCGGCCCGACGAACTGGCGTGAGGAAGCGGACGAGCGCCTACGGAGGCTCCACTCCCTCCTCTTCGGTGCTGACTCTGCCCTCGAGCGCGGGGACTCCGCAGCGGCGCAGGCGCTCGCGCTTCGCCTACTTGGCTTCCTCGACTCGCAGACCCTCGCCGCGGAAGCGGGACCCGACGCTGCCTTCGTTGCTCCCATCCGCTCTGCGGCCTCCTCCCGCCTCGCCGCCGCCTCCCGCGCCCGCGCCCCCGATTCCGACCGGTACAAACCCTACCCCCGGGCAGCCTCCCGCGTTCACGTCCGGATCATGTGATACAGCGTTTTCTGTGGCTTAATTCGTGAGTTTTCGTGGAAACGCGAGAATTCAGGGGGATTTAGTGTGGCTACTGTTCGGGTTGTGCCAACATTGTAGATTAGTAGCTCAATTGCTGGGATTCACTAAATGTGTTAGTCATGGAACTATGGTAATATGTGGGATTTGTGGGGATTTCCATGTACATTGTGGGAGAATTTCCAAGATGATGTGGTAGTTTAACGACCCAAACAGATTGATGGAGCACAAGCATCTCAACTGTAATGATACACGCCATGCCTTTCTGTTACCGAATATCCTGATATAATACAAGCTGAAATGTAGGTGTGGACATGTGATAAGTACGTTATATGCGTTATATTTGGGAATGGAAAGAAATGTTGCTCTTTATTTACGCCACTATGCTAGGGAATGCTCATATCATGTAGTGGAGAATTTGAACAGTCAAATATGTTCAAAGTGCATGCTCTACGTGTCAAAACACTGTTGAGCAGGCAAATAATTGTGGGAAAAGTGGGTCTTCATAGCAAAGGCTTTTCAAAGGTGATTGTGTTCTTCCACCATGATGAGGAGCACAAATATCAACTTGCATGTCCTACATCGGATTTGCTTCTACTCCTTGGGTTCAAGTCTTCTAATTAGGCAACAACCTACTCCTAACTAGGGTTCACTAAACATGAACTAGGGTTTAGAAAAAAAAACTCTAGACCATAAATATGGCCTAAAATCTTTTTAGAAGATCATCAAATTATTTCTAGCAGCCGTGTTCTACTTTTTTTGGACATAAGTACATAACAGGCCAGCCTACTGAAATACAAGTTGATTTATGTTTTACTTTTGCTCATTGTTTTTTTCTCGAAAACGCAGGAGCACTGCATTTCATTTCAAATAAGTAAGGATAACAGAGATAAACATAAACACGCGCGCACGTACACACCCACACAACCACAAACACGCGCACACCCACCCACACCCACCCCACTAACAGGAAACTACGTATCTGGCGTAGACAACCGGAGAAGTTCTTGGAGCGCACGAGCTCTAGCAGAGCACCAAAGGTTACTCTCATTCTCAATTGTCTGCAGTAACCTAGAAACATTCGGACTAGCACCATTGAAAATGCAATCATTCCGGGGTTTCCATAACTCCCAAGCTACAAGAATGATCAAAGAACTCAGGCCCTTCCTTAAGTGTTTAGGCACACCTTTGATAGCTTGACCCCACCAGCTTGAGAAATTGATCACTGAAGATTGTGGCGCCATCGCAAGCATCCCCAATTTCTGCAAAATGAGAGTCCACACTTGCTGAGCAAAAACACAGGAGATCAACACATGTTGGATAGTTTCCTCCTCTTGATCACAAAAAGGGCAGACAACTGGATGGGGTAGTCCACGTATGGCAAGGCGGTCGGCTGTCCAACAACGATTTTGGACAGCTAACCATAAAAAGAATTTGCAACGCGGCGGTGCCCAGCTTTTCCAAATTCTCTTCCACGGCGTAAAACTGATTGAGCCGAGGAAATAAGCGTTGTAAGCTGATCTACTGGAATAAGAGCCAGATTTTGAGAGTTTCCACCTGTGTAGATCGGGCACATCGTGTTGCAGGGCTATTCTGTCAACCAAACTCTAAATCTGTAAATAATCTACTATCACCTGAACAGTCAAGGCACCCATAATATCAAACACCCACCTTCTATTGTTTAAGGCCTGCGCCACTGTGCAATGTTTCTTAATTCTTTTGGGAATTAGCGATGAAAGGTTGGGAACCCATTCAGCAACTGTTCTGCCGTGTAACCACCGGTCAGTCCAGAATTTGGTACTCTCCCCATTGCCAATCAAAGTCTTCCTCATTGTTTACGTGTGAGAGGAAGAAAATACCAAGTTATCACTGCTAAAGGCTTGCCTGAGTGTAAGTTTATTTTTAATAAATGAAGACCCTCCGACCATTCCATCTTATGTGTGAACCATGTTTGAATTGTGTATATATCCTTACAAGGGTAGACGTGTTGGATACATACATAAGTGTGCTGGGGTCTGCTCAATAAGGATAAAGGTGTTGCAGAAATTGTAGGACATGACTAAGCATACGAGATTTGGAAGAAGAGTGGCAATTGTGAAATATGTCTGCAGAAATGTACTAAGTTTTGGCACAATGTTCTTGATTCTATCTTCGGATACCTGGAATGAGTGCAGCGACATAATTTTCTGTGACAGATCAGGGCCAGGAGTACATTTGGAAATTTGATTTTCCTGTGCTGATTAAGAATACCATATGCATATAATAATTAAGGCATCATCAATGATGGAAACGATCAAGAATCTCGTTGGGTTTATCTTGAACAAATAACTGCGCATAAAATAAAATTTACTATTGCTGCTATGTTTTCTGACTCCCGAATGTTCAAGTTTATACTTTGATGCATACTATCTTGAATATATCCCTCTATTTGGTATCAATCCTCACTTTGGTTGTGTTTTGTGTTCAGTGCAGCATTTGAGCTTGCAAAAAAGGATGTCGGTTGTGTTTTTTCAAAGCTGGGAGACATTAACATTGAAAAGATCAAGTGTTCAAAGTATTTCCAAGCACTTCATCAAAAATCCAAAGGAAATGCTGCTGATCAACTGGTATGATTCAATTTGTTTTGTTCTTAAGATGCTTTACTGAAAGGGCTATCTTTTTCCCTTCTCAATCTTGTTTTTCTTTTTCTTTGGGGCATCCAGACATTGTCCCTTTTTGCTTAGTTTCCTTTTTATTCATGAGCTCATTTATGAAAGGTGCATATGCTATTTTGGAATGTATTACTTTTGACTGAAGCATTGTTTGAAGAATAACATAGATATATAGGTTAGTTATTGCAAATCGTGGTGTTTGCCTGCTAACTTCTATTACCCTTTTCTCTCCTTGTTGCATGCATGAAATGCAAAAGAGCACATCTTGCCAAGAGATCACCATTCAAGGGGGTCCACATATTGAGGAAAGGCCAACTGACATAGAAAGTGAGAAGCTTAGTATCAGGGCTTCAAAACTAATGACGCAAAGAAAAATAACATCATTGTGTAGTAATAAGTCCTTGAAGGCAAATAGTGTGTCAGACAGGAATATGTTCAAATCAGAGGGGAACATATCTAAAGAATTTGCTGGTGTTGAAAATGAGATCAGAACAAATCAAAATGATAGCAGGCATCCTGCTTATCTAGGGGTTGAAGAAGATGAGAAACCTCGTGGGCCATTCCAGAATGCAAAGCGAAAGCATACAGGGTTCAGAAGTCCAATCTGTGAACATGCAAATTCTCCATTAAGTAATGATGAAGCTGATGCTCCTGCCAATGCGTTTGTGACTGCGAGGACAAAGTTGGTACGTACATTCGTCAAAATAAGTACTTTTAGCTGTGCCGTCGATATTGGTTATATTTTTCTTATGCTCTTTTTGATAAATATTTTAGAGAATGCTTGTATGCTCCAAGAAAAATGCACGTCATAAAAAACCAGTGTTTTATAATAGGTAGGTGGAGGTTTTTTGACATTGAGTTTCGCTCATATTGCATGTATTTGACTTTAGTCTTCACCATTCTTATCATACCAAGGCTAGTTTTAATTTTCTAAACACTGCATAGGTTTGAACATGAGGTAGGTTCTCTGTTGGGCTCATTTGCTGATTGCAGCTAACTTGAGTCCTATGCATTTTGTATCTGACATTGATTACTAGCGAATCCACATCATTAAACAGCTTTTGTGTATTTTACTTCTTACCGTTTCTCTGTTTGCTATCTAGCAGTGGAATCCTGAATCACCCATCCCCATTTTGGAATACCTAATAACTTTCTGCCGGTAGTATTACATAAAACCGTGCTGTGTACTGGTAGATATTTGGGGCAAATGATTTAGTTACGCCCTTATCAAAATGTTACTTGCCAGCTCCTTATAGCACTGCTTCCTGAATAGTGAGTTTCATCCTGATCTTCGAACTTTAAAATTTGAACCCTTTTACTGAGGGGTTCTGATTTATCATATGGCACCCCCCCCCCCCCCAGCGCATAAATATTCTTATACAATAATTGTGTTGCTCTGTACTAGCATCTGCCTTGCTTTGGCAGTCTGGTGGCCATTTGCATTCCTTTACATGCTAAATGTTAAGAAGGCATCACTATCTTTCTCCAGAAAAAGACTTTTGTGCAATTAAATAGCAAGGCTTATTGTAGGCACTCTGATTAAAGTTCAATGTATCCGTGTTTCTTTTTTCTAACCTTTTTTGGCTGATGCTTCTTTCTTTTGTAGGAGATGGATGCTGTCCAAAAGCACGGGTATAATGGTCCTCAAGGTGCTTCTGTATCTCCACAATGTGATAACCTTAGTACGAGGAATTATGGTGTGAGGCCAAGCTGGAATTCTCGTCGTGGACCACGTGGTAATTTTATTCCCCCTATCAGAAATAATGGTGGATCTGCTTGCAATACGATCAGCTCACGTGTTATTGGAAAAAATGATGATTCCATGGAAGATTCAACAAGAAAATGGTTTGTATTTCCAACTCAATTGTCTGATATGAATTTCTTTTTGTCTTCACATTAGGATTATACTTCCACAGCTATGCATCTCGTTAACTTCCTTAATATTTAGCATGTCCACATCTTACCTTTCTTCCATTTCTTTTGTTGATTGCACCATTCAAGTTGTTACAACAGTTTTGTTGTGTTTACTGGTTGCTCTGCTGTTAGAGCATAGCTACAATGACATCGATCCATGCCTGCATCAATTTCCGTATGCTAATATGACCAGTCCTTTCACAAGTTCAGAAGAGTAGTATGAAATGAGCAGAGGCAGCAAAATTAACCATTAAAGGAGACATGTACTAAAAACTAAAAAACATTATTTAAGTATAATATGTTTTAATTTTTCACAATTGGTACAAGCTAATTATGAACTCCCAGTGACAAATTGAGTACTGGGCTGTGAAGAACTTGTGCTCAATTAATTGAAATAAGAAAAATGCAAGCATGTGGAGTGCTGAACAATATCTAGTGAGTTTATTTGTCATTTAACATCTGGTGTCTTGCTTGTTGGTGGGAAAAGGCAGTTTTTTTTTTTAAAAAAAATACTTCCCACCTCCTCAAACATTAGCAACTTCCCTATGGCAAGCAAAAAAAACATTAATTACCTCCCTTTCCCAGTAGGGATCCCCTTGAATGCTCTCGGCCATTGCTACCATGCACCTCTTGAATTCTCATACAATTTAATTGCTGATTTGTCTGAAATTAACTTCTACTTTGAACTTTGATTTTATTTACATAACTGAAGGTACATAATTGAAATGTGTTCAATCATGACCATGCAAATTACTATTATTATTTCCTACCATTAAGTGTATTTTGCATCAATTATTCTGTTTTGTCGGATGCGGATGCACATGCATAATTAGTAGCCTAACAAAAACAAGATGTGCATATTTGATGTTTTTTCTGTTGTTTACGTTCATTTCATATCTTACTAATAAAATATTACTATCATCAGCTTAGAAATGCTTTGTGGCCCTGATGGTGAGCTTCCTGAGAAGCTGAGAAATCTGGAACCTCGCCTGATTGAGCATGTCAGCAACGAAATAATGGATAAAGACCCTAATGTTCGCTGGGATGACATAGGTACATAGTCGCCTTCTAGTTCTTCAGGATTTCTGTGAGACTTGTAACTAATTCATGCCAACTCGCAATAGCTGGTTTGGAACATGCAAAGAAGTGCGTGACAGAGATGGTGATATGGCCACTACTACGTCCAGACATATTTCGTGGTTGTCGATCTCCTGGAAGAGGTTTACTACTATTTGGACCTCCTGTGGGTATTTATCTCATCTAGTTGTTTTGTGCCTACCCATGTTTCTCAATGTTAAAATATGCACACTGATTTCCACAGGGGACAGGCAAGACCATGATTGGAAAAGCAATAGCTGGTGAGGCCAAGGCAACATTCTTCTACATATCTGCAAGTTCACTTACTAGCAAATGGGTAGGTCTGCCACTTGTTTTTTTTGAATCTTCAGTACGGTCCATTTCTATCATTCTAGTTTCGGTGCATCTTTCTGTTTTGTGTATATTTGTCACATCAAAAAAATGTCATGAGAACTGAATTTTCTTGTCAATGTGCTAATAAATTTTGTCGTTGTTTATGCTTTGCAAGCCTAACAATATTTAAGGAAGTAGAAGCAGGATTTAGTAGGATGCAGAATATGTTTGTATAATTGTTTGTTTCTACAAGAATTATCTTGCAGCAGGATGCAGCTTTTTGTGTTAACTCAATAATTGTCGATTTTCTGACAATCAAACAGTTTTAGGATGACAATGGAGAAACATATCTGTTCCAAAAAGTTTTGGTATTGTTGGTTCATTAGCATGTTTACACAACATCAATGTGACCGTATGGTTCATGCGACATGTACATGTCTGCCATGTACTGCACAACTAAACTGTTTTGGTGCAGGTTCTTGAGAAACCTTAGCACTTCCAGCTCTATGCGGTATATTGTTATCAATTGTATATTGTAGCGACCCGCCCAATTAGCCCGGGGTAATTAGCAACAGCTAGCATTACCCTAGGTTAATTAAGCGAATCTCGGCATAGTGGCTAACAAAATATTGGGCACCCCGGTACTTTATTAGCTACTATACCGTGTTCAGAGTGTTGCAACAGAACAATAATTAGAGACTGAATGTAAATATATTACAAACCAAGCCACGCAGGGCTACAAGTTCGATACATAATTAGATAGGATCCAAGTACAACATAAGCATAAGACATAACTACTAGTTACACAAAAGACCGACGTAGTGTAACACAGATACTCAGCATTCTATTCTCCCTGGTAGTCCTTCGCGTAGGTTTGGTTCTGCGGGTGACCCTCACTCCAAGTCTCATGGTCGGACCAATTGGGATCCACGTCCCAACCAGAAGCTTGACCCTCAGAACAAATACCTAGCAGGGGGAGAGTTAGCAAGGGTGAGTACAGAGTACTCAGCAAGTAATAGTATAGAATGCAATACATGAGTTTTTCCTCTTTTTCCAAACCCAGCTTACCTTCTTCCCAAAATCTGATTTTTTTATTGGAAATAGGTTTTGATTTTCTTTAAGAGTTACACATTTTAATTGAAAAGACTACTAACACCCGTATATGAGGCAGACTTAGCTTCCGTAGCCTCCAATCCAGGAGACAGGCATGAATTCATGATTTGACCTGCCTTGAGTTTGTACCACTTTACCCATAGTGACCCCTAACACGAGAGGCCCCAAAATGTTTATCACTAGTCCAGTATTAGATCTCCAACCCTGTTACCCGAGTCGCGGATTCCTTCACTAGGCAATCCCGCCGGCTCGCGGCTAACAGTTGTATCAGACTATCCAGGCTACCGTAGCAAAGACAACCGATACTCAACCCAAGGCTTTATTCATATATAGCCCGAAAGAACCATCGATGTCCTCACTGGGCCTTCCGCATACCCGACTTCACACGCGCGTATTTATCTACTCTTACCCAATGTGGAGATCATAATACCTTCCTAGGACAACCTTTTCGGGTCGATCCACACACTATGGTTGATAATCGAAAATACGGCTCATTGCCCGAGTGTAGTTGTTTATCCTTACATCATAGCCTATGTAGAGGGTCCCACCGGCCACATTCCAAGTACCTTGGCCCCCTCTACCCACCATATTAACACCACACCAATATAATAAATAACACAAGCCAGCTGCTCCATCAGCTGGACTTGCCAACACACTCCACACCTCATCGTCATCCATACTTTCATTTCCACCACACCACATCTCCATCCATATTCAATCGGGTATTTTCAATTTACATATAGAGTTGCAATGCATGAATGATACTTATAATTATAATAAATCAATTCGAAAACATTTAATGAAATTTGCTCAAAGGAATCTTGCCTGAAGTAGGATTTGCAAGTACGGCCTCGCTCGAATACAGAGGTGGTTGGTACGACTGGTTCGGTTCTGGACCTGACAAATACAACGTATCAACTCTACGGGAATTAACCCACATCAACCTTACGGTATCTGAATCGGCGGACAACGCTTATTCACTAAACCCACTGACTTAACCCGATTCATAATATTCTAGCAGCAATGAACATAGCAATTCAATTAATACAACAATTAACAATCTACACATTTATTAACTACTAACTCACAGATTTTAGAAATCAAATAGAATTTTTCCTACGATATGAATACGGCAAGTTAACCTACACGGATGCACGGAAGATAGAGCTTCCTATTTTTCCTATTTTTCTTCTCCTTTCTTTTCTTCTCTTCTCTTTTCTTTTCTCTTCTTTTCTTTTTCTCTCTCTCCCTTTCCTTTTTCTTTTCTTCTTTCTTTTCCCTGCTTCTTCCTATGGCTGAGCCGAACCGGCTCATTTCCTTGGTTTCTTCTCCCGTACGCTCCTCCACTCGGGCCTCGCTCCACGCACAAGAACGGCGCTGGCCGCAGCTCCTCTCCCGCCGGTCCCTCCTACCTCCCTTCTCCTCTCTCTCTCTCTCTCTCTCTCTCTCTCCTCCCTGTACCCTTCACTCACGGCCGCCTCTGCCGTCGCCCTCTCCCTCTCCACTTCTCCCTCTTCTTCTCTACTGCCTAATCCCCCCCTCTAATCTCTCCTCTACTCCCCACTCGCCCCTACTTGCCCTAATGGCTACGGATAAGAACAAATGTTACTTGGTCTATTCATTTGCCCTTTTTCTTGAATGCTTTACTTTGATTTCGCATTTGAGTTAATGATGAGAACAGATACTACTAGATCTGCCTCGATGATCTTTTCTTTGGTTCACACATTTTTATTGCAAGTTTTACAATCGATGATGCAAAGGTTCTAGCGGGACGGCAGACTTGGTCTAGCAACCCTAGAATCTCCTTCGAGATTACTTAACGTCCCAATCTACTCGGTGCACTAAATAGTCTAGCTCCGCTATTACTACGTGGATGGTCGTGCACCGAGGGATTTGGTTCGAGGTTGATTGAGGGAAGAAGATTACGTGCAGCTCTGTTCTTGGGGATCACCGAGTCCGGTTCTTGTGGTTCCTCCTGGTTCTTGCTCGGTTCAGTTGTTCTTGGGGATCCTCCGGTTTCTTGCTCGGCTTGGGGATCTCCTGGTTTTGGTGTGTCTTGTGGCTCTCCTTACTCCTGCTTGTGGACTTCTCCCTCTAGCTTCTGGCTCGGCTTGGGGATCTCCGGCTCCTTGCGCCTTTTTGCTCCTTGCTCCGGTTTGGGGACTCACAGTGCTGAGTGCTGCTTCTTGTTCCTCCTTCTTGCTCTCTTGCGCTCCCTCACTCTCTGGACTGCAGGTGTGTGTGTGCTCTCTGGATGGTTGCTCTCGCTTGGAGAAAATAGGGGAAGGGAATGGCTGCTGTGCTTTGCTCTCTGGTTCGGCTGGGAGTGAGGAAAGAAGTGAATGCTTTGCTCTCTTTGTACTGGAGTGAGGGGTGCTAAGGATGGCATGTAGCCATGCCCTCCCCTGGCTGGCTACGAGCTGTGCTTGGCTGGGAGAGCTGCGTGGTTGCTGGCTGTGGAATGGTCAAGGGCCCTGAAGTGTCCAATGGGCAAAGCAAAGGCTCCAATGGTTGTGTGGTTACTTGGTCAAGTTACTGAGTTACCTCTTGGCTCCGTGGTGGTTCTCTGGTTAAAGCAATGCTGCTGGTTAACTAATGGGTGTTGCACTGTTTCACTGGTTGCCTACTGGGTAAAACGCTACTACGGATACCCGCAATCCGAACAGGTAAGTACGGATTGCCGAGTGATGAACCGGTCTAGCGAGAGGTACCGATACGGCCCCAACAGGGTCTGGTATCTCGGTGATCAATACCTCGCCTGCGGGTCTGACGGCAAACCTCTTTTCTATTTCCATTCGTTCTATTCGCATTTTTAAATTTTACACTAACAAAGAACACTAATTAATAACCTCATTAACCACTAATACTATTATTTAGCTAATTAATATAGTGGGTCCTTACATATATCTTAATTTAATTCATAATAGGTATGGATTAGGTTTATTCCAATAGGGATTCTTCCTCTATTACATCTTTCATTACAGATTAGATGATAAAATAAAACCTGAATGGTAACTTACAAGGTGACTTATTTGGGCAAGTTTAAATGTGGCAGATCCACTATAATATTGTGATTAGTATTTTAAACACATAAATTATTTAGCCTCAGCAGAAATCATTTGTAAATTGACCTAATAAGTTGTAACTTGGTAATTCTTTTAATCCCTATGTTAGAGATAGAGTCCTATTCCTTGTATGTTAGAGATAGAGTCATATTCCTTGTATACATACTTGGTTAGAGATAGAGTCCTATTCCTATTCCTTTTCCTCATGTACATGTATATATACTGGCCCATTGGCCTCATGATGAATACAAGTGCTATTCATAACATGGTATCAGAGTTAAGAGATTTAGGGTTAGGTTTTTAACGGACGGTGCGCTTGCGTCCTCCCAACCCCTAGCTCACGCCACCCCATCTGGTCGTCGCCGCCGCCTTTTCCATCTGGTCGGCACTGCCTTCATCACGCGTCCTCTGTTCCTCTGTTCCTTCTCAAGCGTCCGCCTGCGCCCATGGTCTGTTCCTTCTGCCGTGCTGAAGCCGTCGCCATTGGATACCGATCGCGCGCTTTGCAGCTGCGTGGCGCTTAGCCGTGGCCTCGCCGTGGCGTGGACGTGGCCACCTTGTTGCTGGCGTCACCTCCGGCTGTTGTGCGACCTCGGTAGGATCTTGGCGCCTTGCTCGCCAGCATGGCGGCTCTGACGATCGACGGCCCTGGTTGTTGTGTCCATTGCCCGGCTCTCTGCGACACCGCCGGTGAAGCTTCTGGCGTCGGCTGCCGAGACGTCCGCCACGGAAACATCGCTGCAAGCGCGCCGACGCTGCGACTACCTCGCCGAGCCCGACAATTCACCAAGTCCAGATCGAAAGCAAGAATCGATTGGTTCTCAGTTGGACTTCAAGTCTGTGAAGCGATCGGACTTCAAGTCTGTGAAGTGAGTTTGGTTCACGTCCGTGAGGGATAAGTTCCAACTCCAAGTCCCAAGTTCACGTGTACAGACGTCAAGTTCCAAGTCAAAAAAAAAAAATGCCGTTATCTTCTGGATCTTCGGGGACTGTTTATGTCCCTCGCTGCCCGGTTATCTTCGATGGTCTTAATTATCAAGACTGGGTTCTTCATATGCGCCTTCACATGCGTGGTCAGCGTCTATGGGAGTTTCTTACTGGCGAGTTATCCTGGCCGCCTCGTCCGGCTCTTCCTGCCACGCCTGTTATTCCCAAGGAGGCCGATGATGCTGCTCGTCAGAAGATCTCAGATGATTATCTCGATCTTTGTGGAGTCCTTCGGACTCGATTTTACGCCTACAAGACATGGATTGATGAAGATGCTCGTGCCTCTGCTATTTTGGTTGCCAGCATGGAGGTGCATCTTACTGGTGACATAGTTGCTTTGTCTTCGGCACAGTTGATGTGGGCGCATCTTCGTGATCGTTATGAGCCACCGGAGACTCCCTGTACCTTCTTTGTTGTACGACGGGGCGATACTTCGGAAGGTGATTCTACTGTGGATGAGTTCTATGCGCAGCTATCTTCTGTGTGGCGTCAGCTTGATTCACTCAGACCGGAGGTTTGTCGGATTTGCCAGTGCTGTCAGCGTCAGCACTCATTTGGAGCTTCGCCGCATTTACGACTTCCTGACATGTCTTCGGGCTGAGTTCGAGCAGATTCGTGACCAGCTGCTTGCTCATCATCCCCGTGTGACTCTGTTGGAGGCCCTTGCAGCTATTCGTACTGAGACTCGTCTTCGTGGCGCGGGCCTGCTGGTGTCTTCCTCAGTTTTGGCGGCTCCTCGCTCTACTCCTCCGACAGTGCCGCCTACTTCAGTTCCAACCACTAAGGGGGAAGGCCTTCACTGCACCTATTGCAATAAGAGCGGACATGTGGAGCAGTTCTGCTACAGAAAGAAGAAGGATCTTGCTTGTCGAGGAGGGCGCCCTTCTAAGGGTCCCGGACTCTTAGGTGCATCTCCTCAGCAGACTTCTGTTGGTTCTGACTCAACTCAGGAGATTCTTGCCCTACTACGTCGCATGGCTGCCACTACACCGACAGGTTCTGCTGGTTCTGCTACTCAGTCTTCTAATGAGAAACCACCATCCTCATCAGGTATCACACCATGGATTCTTGACTCTGGAGCTTCTTTTCATATGACATCTGATCCTACTTGTCTACATTCCATCAGTCCTCTTGTTGCTCCTACCACTGTGCATACTGCAGTTAGTACTTCTCTCTGTTGTAGGACGAGGCAATCTTTTGTCATCCTCTTTTCATGTCCCTGCTGTTTCTTATGTTCCCAAACTGACCATGCAGCTCATATCCGCTGGCCAGCTCACTGATCATGGTTGTCGCATTATTCTTGATTCTGACTCTTGTTGTGTTCAGGATCGCCACACGGGGGCTCTAGTTGGGACTGGCCCTCGCCGCCATGACTCTCAGCGTCTTTGGGAGCTTGACTGGCTTCATCTACCTTCCGCTGCCTCTGCCAGTCTCCCTGCTTCATCGACTGCTTCAGCATCCGTTGTTTCTTCTACCGGGACTTTTGCTCAGTGGCATCACCATTTGGGTCATCTTTGTGGTTCACGACTGTCTTCTTTAGTTCGTCGTGGTCTTTTAGGCTCTGTCTGGTGATGCTTCTTTACACTGTACGGGCTGTAAGCTTGGCAAACAGCTACAACTCCCCTACCATTCTAGCGAGTCTATCTCACAACGTCCTTTTGATCTTGTTCATTCTGATGTTTGGGGTCCAGCTTCTTTTGTTTCAAAAGGGGGTCATCGATATTATATTCTTTTTATAGATGATTTCTCTCGCTACACTTAGATATATTTTATGTCCTCTCGTAGTGAGGTGTTATCCATCTATAAAACTTTTGCCACTATGATTTGCACTCAGTTTGATTCTCCTATTCGTGTTCTTCGTGCTGACTCGGCAGGAGAGTATCTGTCAGGAGCTCTTCGAGCTTTTCTTGCTACACAGGGCACTCTTTCTCAGTTTTCTTGTCCTGGTGCTCATGCTTAGAATGTGTTACGAATAGGACTTGATGTATTCAATATGAGGCCAATGGCCACAATATATAGAGTACATGAGGGTACAATAGGAAAGTCTAAATAAGGAAAACTAAATAAGGAAAACATGTATATGGAAAACATATATATGGGAATCAACTATATAAGGCAATATATCCTTAATATCCTTAACACCCCCCTCCCCCCCCCCCCCCAACAAATGCAAGGCGTATGCAATAGCATTGCATTTGGAAGGGATGAACTAAAATAGGGAAAATCCAAAATCATAGTCCTGAAGAAGTCGTCGTAGCATGTAACTCTTGAAAAACATCGGTGACGAAGAAACGTACCAACGAAGAACCCGATCGGTGATGAAAAGTCGACGAAGAAGCCAAATCGACGAAGAGAAGTCGAAGACAGGGCCGATTCGACGAAGAAGGATCGACGAGGCGACAAAGCGTCTTGAGCCAAGGTAAAAGTGTTGATGTAATGAGTCGAGCCGATAAGAGAGCGAGCGACGACGGAAGACGGAATCAAGATGCTTTGACTTGGATGGACGCCAGCGGAATACTAAAAACATTTAGGAATTACTAGCCGCGGCACTAAAAGCAATAGCCAACGAAAGAGCCAAGACAAAGAGGCCATCTTTGAAATGAGCCGAACAAAGAAGATCCAAGGCGATGATCGGCTATGTCGGCGCGATGGAGGCGAGCGGCAAGCTGCATCGATGTCCAGATGAAGCGAGCCTGCTGCCGCAGATCGACGCGGCAAGTGCTTTAGCTAAACGCGGCGGCCGGACAACGCGGCCGGGCCAGACGATGAAGCGAGCCAGCGGCGGCCAGGCCGAAACAGACACGTGGAAAGCGATTCCACCGCAGTGCAAAGTGACTCGCGGTAGCCGCTCGAAGATGATCTGGCCGAGCGACGCGGAAGGACGGTCCTGCACGGATGAAGCCGGATGAAGCGGCGGCGACGCAGCCACTTGATGAGTGGTGGCAGCAGCAACGCAGCCAGGTGGCCAGATGAAACGGCGGGTGGCGTCGGCCAGATGAAGCGGCGGTGCGCCAAAAGGAGCAACGGCGGCCTTCCAGATGGCGGCGGCCGGATGGAGCGGCAATCGGATGGAGAGCGGCGCAGCAGAGCTTGGAAGAAGCCACGGGCAAGTGCCCGCCCGGGAGAGCAGATTGCTTCTCCCGGGCACGGCGGCAGCGGAGAAGGATTGCGGCTAGGGTTTGGACCTCTGCTCGATACCATGCTACGAATAGGACTTGATGTATTCAATATGAGGCCAATGGCCACAATATATAGAGTACATGAGGGTACAATAGGAAAGTCTAAATAAGGAAAACTAAATAAGGAAAACATGTATATGGAAAACATATATATGGGAATCAACTATATAAGGCAATATATCCTTAATATCCTTAACAGAATGGTGTGGCTGAGCGTAAGCATCATCTTCTTGAGACAGCTCGCGCTCTTATGCTTGCTTCCGCTGTTTCACCTCACTTCTGGGTTGAGGCTGTTTCCACTGCTACCTACTTGACCAATATCCAACCTTCTTCTACTCTGAAGGGTGGGATTCCAGTTGAGCGTCTTTGTGGCATGCCTCCTGATTATTCTGGACTTCGCCTTTTTGGGTGTGTGTGTGTGCTATGTTCTTCTTGCATCTCGTGAACGCACCAAGCTGACTGCTCAGTCTGTTGAGTGTGTTTTTCTGGGATACAGTGCTGAGCATAAGGGATATCGTTGTTGGGATCCTGTTGGCCGACGGATACGGATTTCACGAGATGTCACTTTTGATGAGTCTCGCCCCTTCTACCCTCGTTCTTCTTCCTCTCCTACATCCCCTGTTGAGCCATTGTCTTTTCTGACTTTTTCTGATACTCCAGTTGTCACTTTTCCTTCACAATCGGCGTCTCCTTCATCGCCGGTTCCTTCACCACCGTCCTCTCCTACACAGGTCTTTTCAGATGTTGTTTCTCCCTATCCTCTCCACTACACTCGTCGTTCGCCAGCTGAGGACTCTTCTGATGTGCCATCTTCCTCTTCTTCTGATGAGCCATCTTCTTCAGTGTCTCCTCCTCGTTATGCTCTTCGCGATCGACAGTCTATTCGGCCTCCTGAGCGCTTTGCCTTTGTTGGTGCCGTTTTGGCCGAGCCGACTTCTTACCGGGATGCTGTTATTCATCAGAAATGGCAGCATGCAATGGCGGAGGAGATTGCTGCCCTTGAGCGCACCGGCACGTAGGATCTTGTTCCACTTCCTCCACGTGTCCGCCCCATTACTTGCAAGTGGGTCTATAAGATTAAGACTAGCTCTGATAGTTCTCTTGAGCGCTACAAGGCTCGTCTTGTGGCGCGTGGTTTTCAGCAGGAGCATGGTTGTGATTATGATGAGACTTGCACATGTGGCTCACATGACCATTGTTCGCACTCTCCTTGTTGTGGCCTCTGTCCGTGAGTGGTCCATCTCTCAGCTTGATGTCAAGAATGCTTTTCTTAATGGTGAGCTGCATGAGGAGGTCTATATGCAGCCACCACCGGGGTATTCTGTTCCAGAGGGCATGGTTTGTCGCCTTCGCCGCTCTCTTTATGGGCTCAAACAAGCCCCTCGTGCTTGGTTTGAGCGTTTTTCTTCTGTGATCACTGCAGCTGGTTTTTCTGCAAGTGTTCATGATCCTGCGCTCTTTGTTCACACTTCTTCTCGTGGTCGGACTCTTCTCCTTCTATATGTTGATGACATGATCATTACTGGCGATGATTCTCAGTATATTGCCTTTGTAAAGGCTCGTCTCAATGAGCAGTTTCTCTTGTTTGATCTTGGTCCTCTTCGATACTTTCTTGGGATTGAGGTTTCTTCTACCTCTGAGGGCTTTTTTCTCTCCCAAGAGAAGTATATCCAGGATCTTCTTGATCGTGCTTCTCTCACTGATGAGCGTCTGGTAGAGACTCCCATGGAGCTCAATGTTCACCTTCGACCTCACGATGGTGAACCTCTTGAGGATCCTACTACGCTATCGCCATCTTGTTGGGAATCTTGTTTACCTTGGTGTCACTCGTCGACATTTCTTATCGATCCATATCACGAGTCGGTTCGTTTACGCTCCCACTCGGCTCCACTATAGTCATCTTCTTCGTGTTCTACGATATCTTCGTGGAACCATCTCTCATTGTCTTTTCTTTCCACGCTCCGGCTCTTTCTGACTCCAGGCATACTACGATGCTACATGGGCTAGTGATCACTCGATCGTCGGTCCCTTCACGCTTCGTGTTTTTCTTGGTGGTTCTCTCATTGCTTGGAAGACTAAGAAGCGCATGCCAGCTGCTCGAGTGCTGAGGCTGAGTTGCGGGCTATGGCTCTTTTGACAGCAGAGGTTACTTGGCTATGGTGGTTACTTGAGGATTTTGGTGTTTCTGTTTCTACACCGACTCCTCTTCTATCTGACAGTACAGGGGCTATCAGCATTGCGCGAGATCCAGTGAAGCATGAACTTACCAAGCATATTGGTGTTGATGCTTCTTATATGAGGTCACAGGTACAGGATAAGGTTGTGGCTCTTCAGTATGTGCCTTCAGAGCTCCAGTTAGCAGATTTCTTCACGAAAACACAAACTAGAGCGTATCATAACTTTTTTCTCTCCAAACTCAGTGTTGTTGATCCACCATGAGTTTGAGGGGGGGTGTTAGAGATAGAGTCATATTCCTTGTATACATACTTGGTTAGAGATAGAGTCCTATTCCTATTCCTTTTCCTCATGTACATGTATATATACTGGCCCATTGGCCTCATGATGAATACAAGTGCTATTCATAACACCCTAAACTCAGTAGGATAAAAAAGGGTCCATACTGCCAAGATTTCCTGTAACTGCACAACTGCTGGCTACAGCTTGTTTTAATAACACTTGCCATGAATACATGGGATATTGGTATATATTGTAGCATTACAATGAGTAGTAATAGAAGTATAAACTGTGTTGTTTGTTTGTTTGTCATATCCGTCTATATCAGTATCAAGTGTGAAACCTATTCTGTGAATTGAAAAAGATGAAGATTGTAATGTTCAAAAGTCTGAATGGCAATTTGATTTGTGTGTGTATCCTGGTTGCTGTTTTGGTGCTCTCAAATATGCTTACTTCACAGTAGCACACTAACACATACACAGCATGCTGATCCTCATCCTAGATTTTTTTTTTTTTTTTTACTTTTGCTCCCCATCAAAAGTAAAAGAGGGCCCACAGACTACAATTGCATATCTTAAGCATCTCACACAGTAGCAAATGGTGAATCATCCTGTTTTAGATTGATAATAATTGTTAATTCTTTTGCATGTGCAGATTGGCGAGGGTGAGAAGCTAGTTCGGGCACTATTTGGCGTGGCCAGTTGTCGCCAGCCTGCTGTCATATTTGTTGATGAGATAGATTCATTACTATCTCAGGTTTTGTTCAATGCGTTGTTTTTGTCATGCCCATATCCATTGCATATGTTGACACTTGACAACCTTGAACATTATTACAGCGCAAATCAGATGGTGAGCATGAATCAAGTAGGAGGTTGAAAACACAGTTTCTAATTGAGATGGAGGGTTTCGACAGTGGAAATGGGCAGATTTTACTTATAGGTACCTCATGCATAAAAAGTGAAAAATTGTATTTAATATTACATTTATGTCATGTTTGGACTTGCACAATATCACCTATGGGGTTCGAGCATCAAAGAAGCCTGCGTTTTTTTCTCTCTATGAATGCTTTATTGCATATGCATATTTTCATAGACAGCTATGCGTTGAGGTTAATATTGGAATCTCGGGTTATGACAAATGGCAGAGCTTAGGTTGGGCCAAACATGGTGGTGGGCCTCAAACAAATCCACGATTGGATCATATGTTGATTGAGCCTTCATCTGGCCCCCATAAACCTGTAAGCCTGCCAGTTGTATCCTTAGGCCTCCCTCCATACTGGCCGAAGCTCCTCCACTGGTTATGACTGAGTCTATGACAACCAGCACATGTTCTTCCATGTTCATTACAGAAATCTTTGTTTTGATCCATGTCGTTTTACTTTGTTATCCACAATTTGAAACTTGGAGCATCCAATGAATCATGGCCCGTAGCATAGGAGCATACTGATATCGTGGAGGAAAAATGATGGCAGGAGCAACAAACAGACCTCAAGAACTGGATGAAGCAGCACGCAGGCGACTTACAAAACGTCTATACATTCCCCTTCCTTCATCAGGTAATTCTCTATTTGTTGTTCTTTTATGGAGTTGCTTCAGAAATTTTACTGTTCCGTTGTTGTGAAGAAGCACGGGATTGGATAATTCGCAATCTGTTGGAGAAGGATGGACTTTTTAAGCTCACAGAGGAAGAAACAACTGTCATATGCAAGTTAACAGAAGGTACTCGGAATCATCCGGCTTTCTTCATGTTACTGTCAGGCTCTAGGCTTCATGCCATATTACTGATTCTTTGCTTTTGTAAATAATGTTGTTTGTTATTTCCAGGTTACTCGGGATCTGACATGAAAAATCTTGTGAAAGATGCCTCAATGGGACCACTAAGAGAAGCTCTTCAACAGGGTGTTGAAATCGCAAAGCTCAACAAGGAAGATATGCGACCGGTGATGCTCAAGGTACTTGTCAAATGAGTGTTAAGACTTAAGAGTTCAGATAATGAGGAGTTTCTGATCGTAAGAAAAATATACTATTTGCTCCAATGATCTATTCTAAATGTTTATTTTATGACGTGCTTCTTTCTGATGAATCATTCCCAGAGATGACGTATTCTAATTCTGAATGGTTATTTGGATGACAGGATTTTGAGATTGCTCTGCAGGAGGTCAGACCTTCTGTTTCCTCAAGTGAGCTGGGGATTTATGAAGAATGGAACAGGCAATTCGGCAGCCTATCAATCTAATTTGTCGGGAGATAACAAGTAAAAGAATGAACAGTCATAGCAACAGATAAAGTGGTTCAATGCTTTTACTCAGAATATTACACCCTGTACGACATACGTGAACTTGAGTATCGCCTTAAGAGTACGAGAACTAGGAAAAATATGGGGAAACTTTGTGATAGCAGGGTGCTCTGCACCTTGTAAAATTTCGTGTTAAATTATGTACTCGAGTCTGAGAGATTCTGTACTCCACAGCGAAATTACACATCCTAAACCACTGTGGTTTACTAACGGGTTGCTACATGTAGATCAGCTACTCAACATATTCATTTTCCAACAACATATAGAAAGATTTTTTATTATTATTATTATTCACTCGACCATTCTTTTCTTTATTTCCCCTTTGAGATCTAGACAGGAGTCTTGGGCTTAGTTTGTTTCAGCTTTTGGATTATAGATTCTGGATTATTGGAGAATCGGATTAGGTTGGCTAGCAAGAATCATCAATAATTAGTGAGAATTAGGTTCTGATCGGATTCTAATTTTATATAGAGGGCAGCTTTTCATTTTGAAATAAACTGTTCGGAATCCTCTTATTCCATAAGCAATTCGCTTTGAAACGAACATGGACTTACTGTGCTGTGGAACACCTCTCTCGTAGACTTGCAATTGGGACTGGGTTCAGGAAGCTTCACTACCCAGCGTGAGTGTTGAGATAAACTATTAGGTCCTACCATGGCCAGTCTAAATGCAAATGTGTCTTATGGTGTATTATGTTTCGTGTAACTTTGAGTGCTTTGGGTGGGTCTGACACATGACTTGGGAGTCTGCAAGTTTCCCATGCAAAGCGTGCGAAACATGCCCCTGCAACCAGGGTTAACAACACCAATCTAGGGTTGAAAATCGAACACTCATGATACCAGTTTTTTACGAAAATCGTTCAAAATTGAACGGTCTACAAAGTCAAACCCAGTAGTCAAATTGAACCAAAAAGTTCAAAAATTAGTTGGTTTGCACAATTCATTGAGTGGTTTGCATGGTTTATCGAGTGGTTTTTAAGAAAAACCATGAAAACCGGTGACAATAAAAAATAAAGAAGAATGCAAGAAAAAGTGGGAAAATTATTAAAAAATATGAACAAATTGTAAAAAGTTATAAAGTACATATTTAATAATAATAGAATAACTATGAAAAAGTATGAAAAATTTTGGTATGATTTTTGCTATATTTTAGATAATATGAAGTTGTAAAGGACGAATTTAGCAATAATATATCAACAAATAACATTTTATTTCAAAACCATTAACAACTCAATCCAACAAATTCACATTTCAATAACATTAATTTCAATACCATAACTTAGTTGTACGTGATAGATACTATAAGAGCATCTCCAGCAAGGGCCCCTAAAACAGGGTCCCTATTTTGGATTTAGGGACCCCCCCTATTTTTTGAGGCCCTGTTTTCAGAGCACAAGTCCAAAGAATAAATTTCCTAAATCTCAGCCCCTATTTTACTTTTTCTCCTATTTTGACATATCCGCTATGTATAATCTTCATTTGACACCACTAAAATTCAATCAAAAATATTTGTAATACATAAAACATAAGCATATTAACATTTACAATTTAAAAACATGATATTTAAAATTTAAATTTAAAATTTTCAAAACATGATAAAATTTTCGAAGCCTCTCATGTATTTCCCTATCTTCAATAATAGGGGTTGTACTCGTGTCCCTGGAAATTAGGGTTGAGGAGGCAAATTTAGAGGCCTCCTAATTTTAGGGGCTTGAGTAGGGGCCCCATGGGAATTGGGGCTGAGGAGGCAAATTTAGGGGCCCCCTAATTTTAGGGGCTTGAGTTGGGGCTCTGCTGGATCTGTTTTTTTTACTACACTCCCTATTTTAAGGTTTAGGAGCTGGTTTAGGGGCTCTGCTGGAGATGCTCTAACTTGGTTCTATTAGATGGATGCCAAATCTTTTCCTTTTCTCGATTAATTGAAATTCTTTTTGTAGTTTATAATTAGTACAGGTAATAGATATTGTTATGAATTTTAATATTTTTGCAACTTAGCATTTTAATATATACTCTTTCTTTTAATCTAAACCGTTATAACTTGGGTATTTTTTATTCTGAATTTTAGTTAATTTGGCTTATAATTGACATGGACTCTTTGTTTAATCAGGTAATTTTTATTTAATTATTATTATAAATTTTAGTTATTTATGGATTTACTTTGAAAATAGTACGGAAGTCAATTTGCTAATTTTCCTTTATTGTCTATTCTGAATTTCATAATTTAGATTGTACTTGATATTGACTCTTTCTTTTAATATAAGCCGTTACAACTTGGGCTTTTTTATTCCAAATTTTAGTTAATAAAAGGCATTACATCAGTTAATGCTACAAATAAAAATTCCCACACTCCTTGCCTAACTTATCATCTAGTGTTTGTGCAACATCATACGAGAGGATGGCCGCGGTGGGCAGATCTGGATGGAGGCGCCAGTGACTGCGAGAACTCAGCGTGAGGAGTGTCGTAAGTGCAATGAATATGTCCAAAGCTTCATAGAACGGGGTGTATAGCGTGTAAACTTTAAGTGGGCCGGACCGGGCCTAATGGGCCTGATACTGTTTTCTTTTTTTTACTGGTACTATTTTCTATTTTTTTTTTACCCTTTTCAATTATATAAATTCGTTTTTGCATCAAAAAATCTCAAAATTTTGGTTTTTCAAATCATTTTGATGCCAGGCATCATAAATCTATTAATACTAATTTTAGGAAAATTTACGACAAATTTTTGCAATTTTTTTTAAAAAAATTGTCGACGATCGGGGATCGCAACCGCAGAAATGAGGTCAGGTGTGTTTGCAAGTAGGGGACTCGAGAACCAGAGGTCGATCCCCAGGAGACTAATGGCGCTGCTTGCTATAGTATGGACGAAAAACAGGCAATGGACACCAGGAATTATACTGGTTCGAGCCCCCAAGCAGGGTAATAGCTCTACTCCAGCCTTGCCCAGAGGCAGAGAGTTTGATTGAGAATGAGTACAGGTGAGTGTTTATGATGTCATGTATCTCTCCCTCTATCGGGGACTCTCTCATGTCTATATATACTAGTTACAAGGTCCCCCTTAGCTGTCATTTTGAGAAGCGGTTAGGAGCATCCTTCGGATGGGATAGATCTGGATCCACTCCAATCGGATCTCAACTCCTGGCCAGAATCTGCACCCACATCCTGCCTTTTCGGATCTCGGGAACCATCATGCCTTTGACCCGGTCTCCTACGGGCTGCATGTCTTGGTCGTGAGGTGGCCTTCGATCCTCTAGCTCCAGGTCGCGCGGGCCCCGACCTGGCCATCGAGTAAGGAACCCGAGGTCGAGCCCGACCTTCGAGGTCGAGCTCGAACAAGGGTCTGCTCGTCCAGCCCGAGGAATGGGTAGGATATCTCACTCCCTGACAAAATTTAATTTGAATTTGAATTGGACTGGTTTGCTGATCGGTTTCTATTGTCGAACAGGCTCGGTAAGGTTGGTTTTCGCGAAATTTATTCGATTTTTGTCGGTCAGACGAACCTGCCCGCAACAAGGGACAATGAAGTGCCCCTCACATCTATGCAGGTACATGCTACAACAGCTTATCAGCATTCAGCGATGCAGTCCTCCGTGTTTGTCAGCTGAAACACACAGCGAAAGGAGCTGCAGATCCTGGCGATTTGGTTCTATCCTATTTGTTGCTCAAGTCCAAATATCTCCTCAGCTTGTAACTTTGTATGAGGTGGTTCAAAAGAAGCTACTTCTAAAAGTTATTGGACATTCAGTCGTTGCAAAGCCAAATGGCAAACGCTATCTTGGTTAAATATATTCTGCTGTTGTACATTGTTGCGTATCTTTGTGCTGAATGCATATCCTAATCATGCTGTTCTATATCTGTTCCTTTCTTGTGGCTAATTGATTTCTGGCATAGAGAAGATAATCTAGCCACCATTGTTGGCCACCATTTTGGGTGTGTTTGATTGGATGACCCAACGTACAGGTGTGACTTCTCCCAGTCTTTTGAGCCCCCCACGGCAGCAATGTGATTTTTGGGTTGAGACAGGAGGGTTGAGTTTTTCAGTGCAAGAGGTCTCAGAGATCACCATGTTCAATGTACATAGATGCCTAAATCAAAATTATCTGCGTATAATTTTAAAGATATTTAAAGTCTAGATTTATTTCCTCGTTTATTTGTTTTAAAAATCTGATGGAATTAAAAATGCGTGGAGGTCATATTTGTGTTTTGTCAGATACAACAATATGAAGTCTTTTGCTACTTGGCCATCTGCAGTCCTCGATCATCTGTTTCTAGGCGTTGTAAATTAGGCCAAAGATTGCCCATACTTGTTTAGTTTGACTCCCTTATCGTGATGTTGTAGAAAGACTTCGGCCCTATTCGAATTTTTTTCATTCAGTGAGAATTGAACTATTTTCTAAGGAATTCTAGTGTTCTACATGCCCCTTATTATGAAACCAAACATTATTTTTTTAGATGGAATTACTGTTATTCCATTAAATCGGTGCCAAGGCAGAATCGCCAGCCACTAGGGGTGTATTTGGTTGATAGTATGAGATTAAATGGGATGAGATGGTTCTGGACTATTTGGTTCTATTATTTTGGATGAATGAAATGGTTCAGTATTTATAGGAAATATTTCTTAAATTTGTATCACTTGGTTCAGGATGGGATGGTTCCATTCAAACAACCAAACACATGGATAGTTTTTTTCTTGAATCATCTCATAATGTATCACTGGCAACCAAACACACCCTAGAGGAACTTATGCGAATTTTTTTAAAAATAATACTTTTTTTAAAAATCAATTGCAGTTTTAATACACGAAAAATCTAAATTACAAAATTAATACGTGTTCGCCATACGGTATGGCGAATAACCTATTTTCGCCATACCCTACGGCGAAAATACCCTAATTACCCGATTAAAGCCGATTAACCGTCCGATGTGTGGTTAAGGCTATTTTCGCCTTACCATATGGCGAAAATAGTATTTTCGCCATACCATATGGCCATACCAGTCGGCGACAACACCCAAATTATGAAAAAAATTTCCCAAAATAATGAAATAATTATGAATTATTCGTAGGTTGTAGGATGTTCCATTTATATAGGAATCAATTGAGTTGAATAAACTAAATAAGTATAAGAAATTAAAAGTGTATGATATTGTTAAGCCTTTTCGCCAGCTTGTAAAATATCACATTTAAATGAATTTTTTTGCAACTGTACTGCAGATTAGCTCTTTGATATATGGAGTACCATATTCTGGAAAAATATTTTATGAACACCTTTCGTTGCTACAAAAATAGACCGTCGCAATAACCTTAAGTATTATTGTCAACGCTAACTTTGAACCCTTTTCGGCGGCCCATAAAATATCACGTTTAAATGTATTTTCTTGCAACTGTACTGTAGATTAGCTCTTTGATATATGGAGTACCATATTCTGGAAAAATATTTTTTGTACACCTTTCGTTGCTACAAAAATAGACCGTCGCAATAACCCTAAGTATCACGTATAAATGTATTTTCTTGCAACTGTACTGCAGATTAGCACTTTGATATATGGAGTACCATATTCTGAAAAAATATTTTATGTACACCTTTCGTTGCTACAAAAATAGACCGTCGCAATAACCCTAAGTATTATTGTCAACGCTAACTCTGAACCCTTTTCGGCGGCCCATAAAATATCACGTTTAAATGTATTTTCTTGCAACTGTACTGCAGATTAGCACTTTGATATATGGAGTACCATATTCTGGAAAAATATTTTATGTACACCTTTCGTTGCTACAAAAATAGACCGTCGCAATAACCCTAAATATTATTGTCAACGCTAACTTTGAACCCTTTCGGCGGCCCATAAAATATTACGTTTAAATGTATTTTCTTGCAACTGTACTGCAGATTAGCACTTTGATATATGGAGTACCATATTCTGGAAAAATATTTTATGTACACCTTTCGTTGCATACTAATTATACTATCGCAATAACCCCAGTCGACAACTCATGATATGAATAGTTTAGCCCAGGAACACTTTAGCCAAAGTGTTTAAATCATTACAAGCATTGTAAAAAGCATGTAGTTGCAGCCAGTAACCTTAGTAAGCAAACTCAACCTTAGTAGGTCAGATACAACGAACGTGAAGATGATATTACAAGGATATTATAACAGTGACGAGACTGCTGGAAGAAGTGCGGATAACACTGATTGTCATGGTGGAACAAGTGATCGTTCCGCCTATGTTCGTAGAGTGGGAATGATGCGCCACATTTTCTACATATTACATCACCCGTCAATCTTGTGCGATTTGTTCTCGGACACCGCTCAATCTCTCTTATGAAAGAGCTCCATGGCCGTGCGCAGTGCTCCCAACTGTCGCCGAATGGGTAGCCTATGTCATACGTCTCTGGGGTATGAGAAGTAACCTGTTTGTGTGCATTGTGTGGAGTTCTGCCCTCCCATACGGGCATGCCATCCTGATTTTCGGCGCCCCCTATGTTAATACCACCTGGGTTCCCGGATGGTCTTTGTAATGCGTTAAGGATTTGTTGTGTAGTGCGAACCTCGGCCGGCTGCTTCCCCTTGTCCCTTTCTCTTCGAGAGGACGAACCCTCTTGCCCTTCAGGAGACTTGCCGAGACGCCTCCTCTGTTTCAGTTCGCACTCCACTATATGGTGCAGGAGGTGTGTGTTGGGCTTCTTGTTGTACAACCGTAAGCGTGCCCTGCAGTCGATGCAGTATGCCCGCTGTGGTGGTTGAAGAATACCGTATGCGAACTCGGGGTCCGGCTTTTCTGGGAGATAGTAGCACCACGGTGAGGGTTGCTCTCCCCAGTTATCGAATACGGGAAGTTTGAGATGTGGGTGGTACGTCTCCGGGTCCACCCAGTTGAAGTAGCAGCACCATTCACCCTCAGGCAAAGGGCACCGGTAGAATCTTCGGTCTGCTAGATCCTCGTGGCAGGTATCAACCACTGCCTGCAGGCCGTGGTCGCAAAGTTCGGGGCTTTGGGGTGACCCTTGAGAAGGATGTTTCTGCCTTGACTTGAGCAAATTTGCAACCTTCTTTTTGAAGTCCTGTATGCGATGATCTGGTTTAGAATGACTACTTTGAGACTGAAACATGAGCATGTCACATGAAACTCACCGATTGGTTCATCCCTTGCCCACCGACCCTTAATTCCAGTCGATCCATATAGGGGACATATCCCGGCGGCCTCTCCCACCGGATGAAGTTCTCGGGCGAAGTGGGGTAGGTATCGTGGCAATTGTAGACAAATTCGTAGTCACATCGTTCAGGCCTGTCGATCCATTGGAAGAAGCAACACTGGTCCTTTGCTAAAAAAAACAAAGAACAATGCATGAATTGGTAGTGTTACCCTAATTTGTATTGAGACCAGTTGGTTTACCTCGTAGCCGTGGCCACAACAGTAGTGTCGATGTTTCGTGCACCGACAATACGAATTTTTGGTTTAGTGGGGGTCGTGAGCTCCCTCTCCCCGAATGGTTGACTCAAGAAGCCAGAGGTTTATATTGGTTCGGGCTGAATGTCCCTACTCCAGTTCGTGTCGTTGGGGTGTATTGTTTTCGTGAGACGAACTGAAGGTTACAGACGAGACAAGGGGTTCGATTGATCTCCCTTGTGCTCGGCGAGTTTTGTGTTTTCTTGCTTGATCGGTCTCCCCTTCCCCCCCCCCCCCCCGGAGCCCTGCTTCTCCTTATATATCCGGAGGCGGCAGGTTACAATGGGAGTTAGAGAGAGGGGAAGGAAGGGGCACTGTATGCCTTGGAGTCTGGTCTTCTATCTTGTTGCCCAACCGGGCTTCGACTGCCTCCACGCCGGGTTGGTAGCCCTGTGGCGGGGAGTCTTCGACCGTGCTGACGAGGTGACGCACTGCTCCGTACGGACGTCAGCCCTGACAGTTGATGGTATTTGACCTCAGCTTGGCCTCGGGAGGGGGCGCTTCTCCTCTGCGGTGTGTCAGTGACGATGGGACCGGGCATTGACTTCTTGGCGCACCCTCTGACATTCTCGGGAAGGGACCACCTACCCTGGTACGGACGTGAGGGGATGTCACGTACACAGAGCGGTTGGCCCCTCACCAACACGGGTATTGGCCCTTCGAGCGTTAGTGGAGCCGGCCGACCATGCGCTCCGACCCAGGAGGTCGGAGTCCATCGACCACCTGGGGCTGGCTCTAAAACAGTGCCAGGCGCACTCTTCGTAGCCCATGAACCTTCGCCAGAACTGGGCTTTTGAAGGATGTCAGCCCGCTCGTGGTCTCGGGCTGATGGGGGTACCCATGGTATGGGTACTCGTCAGTAGACCCCGAGCCCCTGTCCGGGTCGGAGAGCCGGTCGGGGGTTTACCCAGTCGAGGTGGTCCGCTGACCCGGAGGTCGGCGGGGTTTAGTCGGCACAGCCTCACTGGCCGTGTCGCCGAGGGGTCTTGTGGCGAAGCACCTGGTGTAGCCCAGCAAGGTCGGAGAGCCGGTCGGGTTTACGGCCGAGAGGTCACGACCGAGGTCGGCGAGGTTTAGTCGGACACCGTCACTGGCCGTGGTTGGCCGAGGGGTCTTGGCATGGCGAAGACCCGGCAGTGTAGCCCCGAGCGGTCGGAGAGCCGGTCGGGGGTTTACCTTGGCGATCCGCCGACCCGAGGTCGGCGGGTTTAGTTTGACACCGCTGCTGGCCGTGTGTCGGCCGAGGGGCCTGGGCGGTGAGCGACCCGGGTGTAGCCCCGAGCCCCGAAAGTCGGAGAGCCGGTCGGGGGTTTACCCGATCGGACTCTGGTTGGCCACGGTTGTGGGACCAAGAGTCGGGTGAGCGAACGCGCGTTTACCTTCGTCGGTTTGAACGCCGTGCTCATGCGAACTACTAACGGGCAATCCGAGTGGGACCTTGGCGATCTCCCTTGAGGGGGATCGTCTCCAAGCGGACGTGGGTCCTGGCGCGGGCGTCCGACCCGCTGTGGGGCGTCCCATGAGAACCTTTCCTTACTCGATCCCGTATCGGGCTACCGGGTCGTCCGCCAACCCGGAGCGCGGCTGGTCGCCACTCATCGATGAGCTCCGCGGGAGAGTGTGAGGTGTGGTCTCGGATGCAGGTCAGGGTGATTGGGTCGTCCACCGACCCAACTGGAGGCCCTCTAGGAGCTCACCCTGGCCCGCCTCGCTTCGCTTTTACGTGGCCGAGCGGCTTGATTCGATTGATCGGACTTGGCCTTCGTAACCCTCAACACGGTGCCGGGCCTCGGGTGCGAGCCCGAAGGTGATCCGCTGCCCCGAGGTCGGGCGGCCCAGTGGGCCGTTCGTACCTTTTTTCGGGGCGCCTTGGCCCGTTACGCCCGGCGGGGTTCGTGGAACCGCGCGGTGTGCGGCGTGAGGCGGCTGTCCTGCCAGAGTAATTAATGCCTAGTGGGAATTTAATGAATTGCGGTACGTTATCGGGGTGGTGGCCGAGGTGGCAGGCGAACGGTCGGCGGTTTGCGCCGGTTCGCGCGAGGAGGCACCGGTTGGCGCGAAGAGGCACCCGTTCCCGCCCGGTGCCTATAAAGGAGGGCGAGGGAGGCGCGTGGAGGTTCACATTCGTTCGTGCTTTCTGCAAAAAGGAAAAAACCCAGAAGAAGAAAAGGAGAAAAAGCTACCTGCTTCCCTGCTTCCTTGCGTCTCGCTTCCTCTTCTCGTCGGTCTCGGAGATGTCGTGGGTTCCCTACTCGTCCGCGGCTGGCCGCTTCATTGGGCTGGAGAGGAAGGGGTTCCTCCCTCCGCGGGACGAGTCTGGGTGGAGGGTGCCGCCGGCGGGGGCCGCAACCCCCGCGCCTGGCGACGGGGAGATCATCGCACTCGCCTCCTTTTACAAGCGCGGATTCGGCCTCCCCCTCCATCCGTTCGTCCGCGGGCTGTTGCACTTCTACCGGGGGGAAGTGCACCACTTGAACCCCAACGGAGTCCTCCACATCGTGATCTTCATCACGCTGTGCGGCGGCCGCAAGGTGTACTACATCGACGTGAAGCTGCCGACGTCGAATCGGGGGTGGCATAGCGAGTGGTTCTATGTTCAGAACCTCGGCCACAGCGACCCATCCTTCACCGGCAGACTGCCAGAGTCGGGTCTTCACTGGATTTGGGGTCCCAACTCGAGAGACAAAAAGAAGGTGGAGGTGATCCTCGAGCGGCTCGAGGGTCTGAAGGCGCGGGGCCTGACGGGCGAGGTGGTTGTTCTCGCGTTCATGGAGAGGCGCATCCAACCTTTCAAGGATCGGGTGCACCCCATGTTCGAGTACACCGGAGTATCCGATCCCATGAGGTCGTCCGGGTCGGAACTCCCGGGGTCGGAGCTTTTTGCCCGCGTGGCTGCGGTCGTCCGCGTGGGCGACACCGAGGCGGTGGGCAAGGTCCCTGCGCCGTTCTCGGCACAGAATCCACCGAACTTGGTAGGTCGGGCGGTCTCTGTATTTCTGACTCTTCTTCACTTGCGTGAAGATTTCTCGGGGTGAATTTCTTTCCTCCTTTGCCGAGTCTGGCAAATCTCGAGGACGAGATTTTTATAAGGGGGGTGGAACTGTAACATCCTGGAATTTGTAATTAAGGTTAATTAGAATTAGCTAATCTTAATTAAGCTATTTGTGTGCTTGTTTGTGTGTTGAGTGCTATTGGATCTTAATTTGGTCTTTAGTTGGTTTTGGTTGCGTCGGTGTTTCGTCGTTCGAGTAGTTTCGACTGATTTTGTTTCGAACTTTGAGTTCGAAGTCGGTCGAAATCTTTCGAAATCCGTAGGAGCCTAAGTCCTAAAACCTTCCTTTGTGGTCCCGAAATTCTTCCCTTAAGTTTCCCGAGGTTAACCTCAAAGTTTGGAGAGAAGTTGGCGAAGAAACCCGGAGGTTTGCTGCAGGAGCGGCAGTACCACTGGCCAGGGCCGGTACTGCCGGTAGGGCGGCACTACCGCTCGGCAGGAGCGGTACTGCCGGCCGAGTCGTGCGGGCAGGGGTTGGAGCAGTCGTCGTTGCCCGTTGCCCGGCCACCTCACCCTCTTTCTCGATCCTTCCTCTCCTCTAAAGCCCAGCTGGCTTACCCCTCTCTCTCCCTCACTCCCTCACTTATTCTCTTCCCCTTTGGAGCTCTCTACCACTCTCCCGTGCTCTCTCCCTCTCCCTCTCCATTTCTCTCCCTTCAGTTCTCTCTCTCCCTCTTCCTCTCTGGTGTGCGTGGAGCCCCAGGAGCAGCAAGAGGACAAGCCGCGAGACATGGTGGATCTTCCTCAAGCCCTAGAGCAGCCTCAAGACCGGAGGAATAGAGTTTCAATCCGATCCCCGAGGTTTTGAGCTAAACCCTAAGTCCCTCTCTCTTCTCTATTAGTTTCTCTTTTGGTTTAGTCTTGAAACCCTAACCCTAGAAGTGCATCGACGTGTTTCTTTGTTGCTAGACCTAGGTTAGCTCAGTAGATTAAATTAGCGTGGACGATTCGATCTGAAAACCCCTAATCGGTTCTCTGCTGGATATATTCGCCCAAAAGTCGTTTTCCTGAATTTTTGAAGTTCCTTTGAACCCTAACTTCGAAAAGTCGAGAAATTGACCTTCGAGTATATCTGACGTTGTCTGAGTTCGATTCCTGTGAAAAGATTTGAGTTTGAACTCAATCCGGATTTGGAATCGAATTTAGTTCCAATTGAGGGTTTTGAGTTCGGATGGTTCGATCGTCGTGCGAAGAGTTTTTAAGTGTGAGTTAGACCCTGTGGAACCCTTACGTGCAAAAAGAATTAATACGTTAGTCGCAAATCCTTCATTTCGATTCGATTTGCGAAAAGTGCATTATCGAGCTTTTTGGAGAATCTTCGAGTTCCGAAGCTCCAAAAATCCCGAGAGTGACTCGTATTGGTTCTTAGTGCCCTAATGGTTCTATTTCTGGAAAAAGATCGAGTCGAAAACCCTGATTCGGAGTTTATCGGATTTGTTCGCAAGCCGAGTCAAATTCTCGAGTTTTGGAGTTTTCCTTGAACCCTAGCTCCAAAAGTTGAGGATATGACTCTAGAATATATCTGATGTCGTTAGAAGTCGACCCTCGCGAAAAGAATCAAGTTTGGACTTGATTTGGATCGAAAGTCGAATTCTAACGGTAATTAGGGTTATCGAGTTCGAAAAAGTGGAAATTAGGTTAAATGAACTTGAAACTTGGTGAGACCTGCATGGATGGGTCCCTGGCATCACTAGAAACCTAACCATGCGATCGTCGCGAAGTTTCGAATCCGTTTGCGCAAAATCCCATTTTGCGAAACCCTAATTTCTTCCTGAGGCCGGCACTACCGACGTTATGGGGCCGGTACTACCGCCCGTGAGGCACTACCGTAACCACAACGTCGGCAGCTTTTTTCCAGAGAGCACCTCCTTTGGTCTCTGGAAATCCGGCACTACCGCCCTCCTTGGCCGGTACTGCCGGGTAGCCGGTACTACCGCATGTTTAACGTTGGTACTTTTTTTCCAGAGAGTGCCCTTTTGGGTCATCGGCCGCCGGCACTACCGGGCCCTGTGGCCGGTACTGCCGGGCTTGAGGGCGGCACTACCGGGGTTGTACCGCCGGTACTGCCGACTTCACTGACCGAGTTAGGTCTCCTTTAGTCCCTTTTTCTCCGTTGTTTCTCCAATTGGTTTAGTCGTTGTCCTTGCTTCTTAATTGTCTTAATTGATTCTTGTTCGCCCTGTTTGTTCTGAGTTTGATCGTTTTGTTGTTGTTCTGTTGTCACTCGTTCGCGTAGACGTTGACGCGGTGGTGGGCGCCTGCGCGGTTCTCGATCTCTTTCCCGGAAGTGTAATCAGTACAAAGCAAACAGGCAAGCACCTCCTTTGACCATATTGATCCCATAATTGCAAATTTAATTTGAATTGCCAAAACTATTATGCATGCTTTAGAATTGGTACAAATGATAAATTGTGGGCATTGGTAGTTAAACCTGGATTGAATGGTTTTCCTCGATTATCAGTTACATTGTGATCCTTGTAAATCTCTAGGATAATGGTAGACACCATATTAAGTGTCAATTGGGTTATATGTCTAATAATTGCATACGCTTAGCCCAGCGTTAGTACAATTGATTGTTGATCGGTGGACCCAGTCAATCAAATTCTTTTGGAAACTTAATTAGGATTTTGAAATGGTGGTTTTGGTGGAAAAAGCTATGTTGGTAAAAAGAGAAAAAGGAAAAAGGTGGAAGGTGGTTTTATGCCGGACGGACGGGTGGAGGTCTCGTCTGTGCAATCCTAAAGACTGAACTTGATGTTGTTAACTGAGTCAAATCGTACAACCACATGTGTTAGTATGGGATGACCTGAACGTAGTACAGGAGTGAATGACTGGTCTTGCACCGTGGTAGGTCGAAGTAGTTGGACAGTCACCGACGTGCTGGTGCTGTCTAAGGGCCTCCCTCACCTCGCACAGGTGTTGGAGTATACCATCTCAATATGGTACCGTTACAACGGTGAGGGCCTTGCTATGGGTTGTGAGGCGATGGACGGTAATCGTAAACCATCGTGAAAAGTTGTAAATGTTTTGTGTGTGGGGCTGATCACCCGCCATAGCAAGGGGTGCACTTCACCGGGGCTGACGCAAGACTAGAAACTCGCAAGTGGAACAGTTCCGTCACAGTCTAGCGAAACGGGTGCATTTTGTATCGCGTGGCATGGTTGACATGATCGCTAGAGTGTGTCATGTGGGTAAAGTGTACACTCTCTGCAGAGAATAAATCTAATCGATTAGCCGTGCTCACGGTCACGAGCAGCTTGGATAATTATTGTCAAGTATAGTATTTTTGGTTTCATTTTGGAAAACATTTTGGCACCGGTAGATCTTTTAAATGTTGGGTTATATTATGCATAATGTTGAGTCGTTGGACTCAGAGACTGATTGGATTGGTAAATCAATTGTGCTGGTGGTGATTCTTGATGCCATGTGATGGTGGTGTTGAATAAATTGGAGGAAATTGGATGTGGATACTGAATGAATTATACTATTATGTATTGAATTACATTCTTTATCAATTGCTTTGGTAAATTGAGCATCTTCTGAAATCTATTATTCTATTGCAAATAAATTCAGCTTTATGCAACTCTGAACTGGTTTAGCAGCCTTTTTCATTGATTAATCTGCATACTTAATATACTTGCAAACACTAAAGTCTTGCGAGTACACACGTGTACTCACCGTTTTCTTTAAAACTGATTACCAAGCTCAGAAGACGGAGTCAAGCGAGAAGAAGGTGAGCTAGGCGAGGATCGCTTCGTTTCAGAGATCGTCGGGTTTTGCAGCTGTAGTTTTGGTTTTCTCTCGGTCGCAACTCGGCTACTGCCTTTGGGTTTGGGAAGGCACTCTGCTGCCGTTGCTGTACTCTAAGTCTCTCTTTAGCTTTTGTAGCCATTTGGCATAATTTCTTTCTTGTATTACTATCTCGATGTAATCAAACCTGTACTACTGTAACCATTTTGTTAATGTAAGTGTTTTGATGCAATTTATTGTGAAAATATGTGGGTGCTAGGCTACTGATCCAGGGAACTAGCACTAGACACATATCTCGAGGAAGCTCGGGTTGGAATCAATCATTTGGCATTTGACCACGTGCCGAGTGTGTCGTGCTGATTGATTGGCCTCAATCCGGGTACGGTTTGTAATTAGGGTTCGGTTTACTAACGGGTTGCGTTAATTCCAGTCCGACGCAACAGTGAGTACCCGAATCTCTGTTACAAAGACTGGAGCCCCCACAGGACTTGACGGCATGATCTCCCGAGCTCTTCTGCCGAGAGAAAAAGAGGCGAGAGCCGCGGCGCGCGCCGTCGTGGAACAACGCGCCGCCGCCCGCCGCGCGCGCAAGGAGGAGAAGCAAGCCGCGGCGGCGCGGAAGAAAAAGGAGCGCGCGGCCCGGGCCGCGCAAGGCGAGGAGGTCTCTGACACGACCCTTGAGGACAGCGTCGAGGAGTCGTCCTCCAGTGAGAGCGGTGAGAGCGCCGGAGGTGACTCGGGCGACCCTGAGGCGGGATCCGACCAAGGGGTCAGTTGGCTCGAGCCTCAGGAGGACGCCTCGAGCTCGGGGTTCCTTCTCAGGAGATAGAGAGCCCCTACGCCCCCGCGCAGGGGTCCGGCGAAAAGGGCGCGTCAGGCGTTGCACATCCGCTCGACGCGGTAAGTGTCTCGTACGCCCTCTGACCGGTCCTTTGGTTAGGCTTCCTTGTGCGGTTCCCGACTAGTTGTCGCGTGAAGGGACCGTTCGAGCACGGGGGTGGTGCTGAGCCCTACCTCGGGAACGAGGAGCCGCGTTTCCTCACCTCCGCCGGCGGTGCCGGCGCCGACGACTGTCCGGAGTGGGTCACCCGCGAGCACGGTCCCCGCGGCGGGGTCTGCGGGAGAGGAGGTGTTGCCGCCGGCGGGGGGACCGCCGGGCCCGACGCCTACCGTGACGCCGGTCGCGGGGGTCCCGCTAGGTTTGCTGCCCACCCTGACACCGGTCGAAGGAGCTCTGGCGAAATTTCTGCCGCCCCCACCGCCGGGGCAACCACCGGTTGGGGCAGGTCGACTGACGCACGAGGCCCCGCTACGGGCCGCCGGGGATGCTTCGGAAGGGCAGGGCGCCGGTGCGGAGCGCCCGGGAATCGCCGTGCTGACCTGGCCGGGCAGCGACCCGTCTGGAGAACCGTCGTTCGTCTTGGACGATGAGTCGGAGCGCCGCGACTGGAATGCTCTGGGGGAGAGCGAGAGGAAGGTCGAGAACGAGCTTGGCCGGATGCGCAAGGGTCTTGCCCTTGTCCTCGAATCTTCCTCTAGGGCGATGAACTCTATCATCGAGGAGTCCCGTCCAGCCAGATCGGTAAGGCTAGGAGTGGCTTGTCCGTGGTTTCTTGATTGGAGCCGCGATTGACCGGGCAGGTGACTTCTTGCAGCGTCTGCAGTCCCGGGCGTTGAGGAAGTCAGGCTTCCTCCGACGTCTGCACAGAGAGTGGGATGCCGTGGAGGAAGCGCTGCGCGACGCCCAGGAGGCGCTCGTCGCCGAGCGACGGAAGGCCACCGCCGTTGGTCAACAACTGGGCGAAGTCACTAAAGCCCTGCGAGAGGCTCAGCGACTAGCGCAGTCGCTGAACGGCCAGGTCGAGGAGGCCAGGTCGTCCTTGGCGGAAGCTGAGAGAGCCAAGGCTTCGGCGGTCAGCGCGGAGGAGTCCGCTCGGGCGGAGGCCGTCCGCTTCCGGGAGGCAAGTGAGGCGGCTCGGAGGGAGGCCGACCAGGTGCGTGCTGAGCGGGACCTCGCTCGGGGGGAGTTTGTGTCGGCGAGGGCGCTCGCCGACCGTGCAGCGTCCGATCGGGAGGCGCGCGCTAAAGCCGAAGAGGATCTCCGCGCCAGAGAGGCTTCCTTGGCTGGTGAGTTTAGTCGACCCTCTCGTGGGCATTTGGGGGAGGCGTCTTCTGACGCGGTTCTTTCCTTGCAGAGCTGCGGGAGAACCTCAACGGCGTTCTGGAGTTGAAACGGCAGGCGTCGGAGCAGTGGGACGAGGCACTCAACGCGCGGGACTCCGCCTTGTCGGCCCAGCAGAGAGCGGAGAGGGAGGCGGCAGGTTATAATGGGAGTTAGAGAGAGGGAAAGGAAGGGGTACTGTATGCCTTGGAGTCTGGTCTTCTGTCTTGTCGCCCGACCGGGCTCCGACTACCTCCACGCCGGGTTGGTAGCCCTGTGGCGGGGAGTCTTCGACCGTGCTGACGAGGTGACGCACTGCTCCGTACGGACGTCAGCCCCGGCAGTTGATGGTATTTGACCTCAGCTTGGCCTCGGGAGGGGGCGCTTCTCCTCTGCGGTGTGTCAGTGACGATGGGACTGGGCCTTGACTTCTTGGCGCACCCTCTGACATTCTCGGGAAGGGACCGCCTACCCTGGTACGGACGTGAGGGGACGTCACGTACACAGAGCGGTTGGCCCCTCACCAGCGCGGGTATTGGCCCTTCGAGCGTTAGTGGAGCCGGCCGACCATGCACTCCGACCCAGGAGGTTGGAGTCCGCCGACCACCTGGGGCTGGCTCTAAAACAGTGCCAGGCGCACTCTTCGCGGCCCATGAACCTTCGCCATAACTGGGCTTTTTAAGGATGTCAGCCCGCTCGTGGTCTCGGGCTGATGGGGGTACCCATGGTATGGGTACTCGTCAAGTAGTGAGCGCGGGCGGCCGTATTTCTGTGCGTAGACTGCATCATCTTCGCCGGAAGGTTGCAGTCGCATTTCGGCCGGGGCAACTCCGACAGGACTAGAGTGTCAACGATACTCGCATCCGGGTATTCGGGAGGGTTAATTTTCGTTTGCTGAAGAGGCGACGGTAGAACGACATCATGGCCTAATGGGGGTTAATTTTCGCTTGCTAAAGTTTATTGCAGTTTTGGCAGTGCGATGCACATATCCCTCCCTCAGTCAGTTTTTATAGTGCTGGTGAGGGGCCAGCCAAAGGGGAGAGTGACGGACTTAAGAGAAGTTCAAATCCGCGAGCATCGGATTCTTCTACAGCTTTGCATGTGATGGGACGTGAGCCTGGCTATGGCCACAGCTTTAGACAGGGAATCTATCCCATAGTCGGCTAGAAGGCTAGGTCATGCAGCTTTAGGTAGAAGATATGACAAAAGCTGGAAAAGTTGATATGACTAAAGCTGAAAAAGCAATAATGACAAGAGGTTGATATGACAAAAGCTGACAGAAATATATAACCAACCACGTAATATGAGAAAGTACACAAAACAGATGGTAAAACATAATATGAGAAAGTACCCAAAATGGGCAATACCACAAAAATTATGTCACGAAGAGCCTAATCCTGATCACCCCCCAGTGGTGGATCCTGACCCCTACCCCTACTCCTACCCCTACCTCTCCTCTGCCGACGTGCTGAAGGGGGTGCATCATCGAGAGGTCGTGGGTGAAGCGCCCGCGACGGTCCCGCCTGGCCGTAGTCTGAAGGGCTGTACCGAACCACTGGGCGACGCAGGCGTGGAGGTGTCGGGTCCTGCGTAGCTGTAGGAGGCTATGTGTCTTCGCGTGGTGGGGAGGCTGCGTGTCTTGCGTCATTTGGAGGCGGCGCGAACGGAGCGCCTGCGAACAACTGATCCACCCAGTAGTCACCAATGCCCTGCCCTGAAGGAGTGTCCGAAGTAGAGGCCTGTCCTAAGACACCTATAGTTGAAACAGTAACATCAATTGTATTCAGGTGGTTAGATTTGAAACGTGATCAATTGAATATTGCTCGGCTTACCGGGTGTGGGCACCATGATAGGACCGCGTGGTGGTGCTTGCCAGCTGGATCCTCCAGCCATGCCTGGAGCCGGAGGCACGGGGGTGTGGAAGCTGGAGCCCGGGTGGTGTGGTGGTCGAGGAGGTGGTGTCGAGGAGCTGAGCCCCGGAGGCGGCCTATGCACGGTGCCAGCCGAAACAGTCGGGGCTGGGACGTGGCAATCAGCACCAAGCTCCACGATCCGTCAAGATTGCGCCTCCACACGCCTCATGGCCTCTGATACCACGTCCAGTGTGAGAGCGACCCCCGGCTGTAGCCTAGCAAGAAAGTCAAGTGCATGCTGGTGCAAGTCCCTGGCCTCGTCCACCTATCACGTACAAACAAACGATAAACATAACGACATAGCATAACGAATAGATGATGTAATATAATAAATAAGACTTACCATCGCGTGCAGTGCCACTCCTACCCGGCTCGAGTACAAGTCTGAGACGCTAGCGGCATATATCTGGGCCGGGTCACCCTCCACAAGTAGGAGACGAGTACGAGTCCGGGGCACGTACCAGGACAAGTAATCCTGGTAGGAGGAGGGTTCGTAGGGCGCGTCCTCCTCAAGAACATCCTCCAATGCCCCATCCCACTGCACGAGCCACGGCCCCATCCTCTGAAGCAACGTCGCCATGGTCTTCTGGGGTCCCTGGGTGGAGTACCTGCATAAAAATCGACATTATTACAAATATAACATAAGCGCGTGGCATACTTGTTGTGGCGAGTAACTCACGAGTGCACTTTCGCTGGCACGCGTTCCCCCAAAGGAACAGGGACCAGTTGGCGAAGTCCGAACTGCCTAAGGACTCGGTGCGGCGCGTAGTCCTCTACGAAGACGTCGAAGATGAGCTTCCTCCTCGTCATCCAGTAAGCATGGTCCCTGTAGCACAGCAACGAGACGCCCCCCCGGCTCTCTCCGCGACACGCTGGTCGCTGTAAGGGTCCCAGACGACCTGGTCCGCACTCAAGTGGTTGAAGGCCTCCGTGAAGGCGAGGTACGCCGACCGTACCTGGAGACTTGCCCACTGTGGCTGCAATGGAGGAGAAATAAGTGTAAGCACATGCGATTCAAATTACAAGTGCAATGCCGAGGCATGAAGTACTGCCTCGGCATGCCTTTTCTGGTAGTAGGCAACGGTGCCGTGCAACATACCTTCAAGGATGGCCACAAGCGGTAGCGGACGGAGGCCTCTGATGACCCAATTGTAAACCTCGGCTATATTCGTTGTCATGACACCAAACTTGTTCAATGCATAACGGTTTAGCAAAACAACCCCATTTGTTCGGCGGTAATAAATATCTTAATGTAGTATACGAACCTGGCGCCTCCAGTGTCATGGAGCAATGCCCACTTCTCTAGAGGTTCCGCTTCTATCCAGTGCGAGAAACATTTTATGTTTCTTGACGTTCGTCTCCTCACATTGGGAGGATCGAGCTCCCCAAGAGGTGTTAGCCTTTTAGGTGGGCATTCGTTCGGTGTAGGTGGTTGCTTCTTTATCTCCTCGATATGTGCACTTATGTGCTTATCCAACTCTACCAACAACGCGTTGAACTTACGTGCCTGATTATGCTTGCATAACCTCTTAAATAGGTTCATCAGTTTCTTGCTCTTAAACTGCTTGAAGAAATTTGCTCCCAAATGTCTCATGCACCACCTATTCTGCAAGTCAGGCCATGAAAATGGTTCATCTGGGTCCTCCTGTAGAGTCTTAATTGCCGAAAGGATACCTTTGTGACGATCATGAATGATGCACATGTTGGGCCGATCACCAACTACCCCCACCTTGAGATGTTTGAAAAACCACAACCAGCTATCCTGGTTCTCACCCTCAACAAATGCAAAGGCCAATGGAAGTATTTGGTTGTTCGCATCAACTACAATGGCTGTTAGAATCTGCCCCTTGTATTTTTCAGTCAAAAAAGTACCATCCACACAAAGCAATGGACGACAGTACCTGAATGACGCAATGCAAGGGCCCAATGAAAAAAAAGCACGACGAAATATACAGATCCCATCTCCATCTGCTTCACTTTCTTTGAAAGCGGTGTATGTGCCAGGATTGGTTTGCTTCAACACTTCAAGCACACGAGGTAGGTTGCAATACGAAGCCTCGTATGTGCCAAACCTCTTCTCTAATGCTTTCTGCTTCGCACGCCAGGCCATCGAGTAACTTATCTGATACTTAAATGTTCGTAAGATTGCTTTCTGAATATACGAACACTCAATATCCCGCTTCTCAATGATTTCATTGAACATCACGCTAGCTATTAGAGCCACATTCAAGTTACGGTGCTTGACAAGAACATTTTTTAGTCTGCATGTGTGCTCCTCCACTCTTGATGCAATTCAATACGTCTCACACTTCGGCTTGTATGCATGAACTCGAAATTCACAACAATCGGTTCTGCACTTCACTGTGTACTTAGCTGGGCTGGACAACACAACCCGAAACTCTCTCTGCAGCGCTAGTGCCCACAGCCTCACTGCCAACTTCAATTCAGAATTGTTCGGGAACATTTGATTCAACCGAATGGCACCAGTACCATACTCACAATGCGAATCATGGCCCCACAAAGCTTCCATACCAGCTTTGTTCTGCCTATTCCATTCATCGGGGATGGGTACCTCCGCTGAGCCAGTACTACCATGCATTTCATCATCTTCCTCCCCTTTGTCATCTTGGCCGCTGGTATCATCAGGCTCCAACATTTCAGCTTCCTCTTCTGTCGCCATACGGTCCACCCAATCCAAATGATCCACAAGTTGATCGATCTCCTCCCCTTCATCAGCCTGACCTTCTGCGACTGTTGCATCACTGTGATCATCCCCCGCTGCTACCTCAGCCGGCACCACTGGCTAAACTTGTTCAGCTGTAGCCGATGTGCTGCTCTCGCTCAAACCAGTAGTACCCACCTCTTCCCTAGGGCAGGCTTGCACGAGCATCGCAAATTCAAGGCGAGATCCCTTGCACCACCTTAACCAATTCTGCCACAACTGTGTTCGATCTACTTTCTTCAACTCCCACACAGCCGGGTCACCCTTGCTACGCGTGAATACGATTTGGATGGTAACAGAATAAACACTTGGATCCAGAGAAAAATATTAGGTCAACCAAAGTTTTATATCACGGATGGTAACAGTATCGGAGGACAAGTGCTCAGCCATGGTGACCGCAAAGCTGCTTAAATCCACTTCATTCTGCCCAATTGTTACTTCACCATCGCCATAATATACCCTAAATTTCACTGGTTCCGACATCACTGCGATAACATAGACAAAATACATTTTTTTCACCACTACTGACATGTAAAATCAGAACCGTAAATTGAACAACGCTAATAACCTATCCCGCTATCGATACTCTAATAATATAATATTATAGCGCACATGTAACATCTCTATTTGCTACAACATGTAGTCTTCAAAACAACAGCCGATTGGCCGATTAACTGGCCGATTAGGTTCTGATTGGAGCCCTAAAGATTCGATTTTACAGTTTTCTATGAAAAAACTTGGCAGACCGATTTTTTTGGAATTTTAGTAATTGCTCTTGCTGACCAACTGATTAATGATCTCTAATCTTAGACCCGATCAGCTACCGATTAATAATTTCTAATCTTAGTCCAGTTAATCTTTCGATCGATCGATTAATCTCTAATCTTAGACCCGACCAGCTACCGATTAATGATTTCTTCAACATTGCTAGTATGTACAACCATTACTGCAAATTGAACAACATTATAATATTCAAACTAAAATCCCTACCCTAAACTATAGAACTAGAATCGCTACTCTAAATTACAAACCTAAATCGCTACTCTAAATTACACACCTAAATTGCTACTCTAAATTACAAACCTAAATTGCTACGCTAAATTGAAGAACGAAAAATGAATCAAAATTGCGATGTTACCTTCTTCTTCTTCTTCTTCTTCCTCCTCCTCCTCCTCCTCCTCCTCCTCCCCCTCCTCTTCTTCGTCCTCTTCTTCTTCCTCTTCTTCTTCTTCCTCCTCCTATCTCTCTCTCTCCCTCTCCTTCCTCTCCCTCTTCTTCTCTTCCTCCGGCCGGCGGCGCCCCCTCCCTTTCTTTTTTTTCTTCTCCCGCTCGCTGCCCAGCCAGATCGAGATCGATCTGGCTTCGGCCGTTTTTTACCGAGCTATTTTCGCCGTACGGTGTGGCGACAACCTATTTTCGCCAAACCGTACGGCGAAAATAGGGTCTTCGCCACACCGTGCGGCGAAAACAGCGTTGATTCCCGTGTAGCAGATTAACTGCGGATTTAGGGTATTGTCGCCGCACGGTTCGGCAAAAATAGCGTATTCGCCGTAGGGTATGGCGAAAATACGGTATTCGTCGTACGGTATGGCGAGTACATATTAATTTTGCAATTTTGATTTTTCGTGTATTACAATTGCAATTGATTTTAAAAAAAGTATTATTTAAAAAAAAAAATCGAACTTATGCAGGCCTGAACAGAATCAGGCCACACCATAACACCACCTGGTCTAAATTGGCTCCATAGTTGGCTCGTTCTTGAGCCACTAGGTCACAAGTGCGAGTGCAGTGAAGAACTTCGAAATCTAAAAAGCTGCAAATCAGCAAAAACTTTTTCTTCACGGATCAGAACACCATGCCTAGCAAGTGCTTGTCAAGGGTGAGCGCAGATTGACCGCATTTGTCTCCAGTTCGACATAGCCCATGCCTGCATCCGCAGCAAAATTCAGGGCTTGTACGCAAGCCTCAGCTTCCGCTTGAAATGGATCGCCTGTATCTTGAATTTTCCCTGCACCTGCCCCACAAACATTTGCCCACGGAGTCTCTGATAGTGAACCCCCAACCTCCAGATTTCGAAACTTCAGAGAAGGAGCCGTCGATATTTATCTTCATAAAGTTCTCTGAAGCTGGTTTCCACTGCATACCTGAAACAGGATTCTCCCCCGGTGATGCACTCAGGAAGTCCAGAAACTCCAGTGCATGGCGCGCTGCTAGATAACACATTTCAGCGCAAGGTTTCAGAGTATCGCCTGCAATAACCGCATTTCGTTCCGACCAGGAAACCCATAGAAACGTAACCACCTTGGCTTGTTTCCCCTCCGAGAGACTCCAGATATGAGCCAGGGACTCCTTTTCCGTCTTCTACAAAAGAAGTTGCTCTCCCTGAAATCTTCCATCTGCAGCAGACGCCAACGAGTTTTCGCTGTCTTACACTTCGGGATGATATGGCCACCATCCTCATCAATCCTCATTTAGTATCAAGGTGAAAGACCAATGTGGAGGTCCATCAATGTTTGTGATGAGTATTTGAGTATGTTTGAGCAAAGTGTGGTCAGGTTTGAGTTTATTTTGAATTGATTTTCAAAATGAAGCAATTTGAGTTGTATCTATCTCAGGCGGCACTACCGGACCCAGGCAGTGGTAGTGTCGGCCTACGGTTGTACTAAGGTATTCTCGGGGTTTTTGTTTGAGCGGCACTACTAGCGTGGGGGTGCGGTACTGTCGGTCAAGCGGCACTACCGGCCTGAACACAATGGTAGTTATTTTTCAGAGAGAGGTTCGCTAGATTTTTACTGTCGAGCAGTGCTACTGACCTACTGGAAGTGGTAATACCGAACTTGCAGTACTACCGGCCCTAGTTGGCGGTAGTGCCGATTTCATGAGCGAATTTTGGATGATTAAATTTGTGTTTTGTGATTTTATTGCATGTCAATTTAGACATTGCTATGTGATGGTTTTTCCTTATTGTTGATGGTTGCAGGGCGACAGTGCTAGGTCATGGTGAGACGGAGGATGACCGAGACTAAGCAAGGTGCGCTAAGGTTCAGATGGTTAGGGATCGCCGGAGGATGACCTGAGACGGAGTCACTGCGAGCCTAGAAGACAAGGGATCTGCTGAGATGCTAGTTTGGAGCTACTTAGATCAAGGAGAGCTGTTGGATTGTGGTTTAGAGGATAGAGTATCGGTCAAGTTAGCCTACTTTGAGAAGCGTGCAAAACTCGTTATGTTATTGGGTTTCGGGTTAGCTCATGTATGAGTGAGTGAGTTCATTGTAGCCCTTATAAGCTTACTTAGGATTGAATCAACTCATTCAAGGGTGAAGGATGACTCAAGTAAGCTATAAATAGAGCGGAGAGGGGTGTCTCTTCTCTTTGAAGGTTTTGGTGCTCCTTTGAGTTTTGCCCACTTTGTTGTAAGGCTTTGTAAACCTTCCATCTAAGAAATAAAATTTTATCTTCTTACTATTTTGAATTTATTTTTCGTATTTACATTATGTATTAATTTCAACAATTTACATTCTCACAATTTACATTCCGCACATTTGGATTTTGCCTCTCCTCTTTTTAAATGCTTGTGGATTTTATGCCGAGGATGAATGATTGATGGATGAATTTTTTTTAGGCTATATCCCAATCATTTAGGCAAAACTTTACTTAACCTTGCAAGAAATTGGTCTTTTTGCTTAATCTTTGAGATTTCTTTGTAGATCGTGTTTGTGGCTTTTGTTTCTTGTGTTCTTGCTTGCTGTGACAAGTGGGAGGATATGCAAAATCATTTTGATCATCAAAACCTCACGAGCAAGCTTGGAGTGAAGATTTGACTTTTGTTTTCATTCTTGAGCGTTCTCTTGAACTAGAAAAAGGCTGAAACTTTGACGTCAATTCTTGCGATTAAAGGTTGGAATAAGTTCCTGACATCCATATAAATGTCTCTACAAAGTTTCATAAAGTTTGGATCAACGGATCAAAAGATTCAACTATGAGAGGTGCTTCTATGCTCTTCCTTTTAAAAATTGCACAACTATTAAAGCATGAATGAAGGGTAGATGGTGATTACTTACCCCTTCGCTTGCTTCAAGATTTGAGCAACTTGTATTAGAAGGAAAAGCATAGAATCACTTCTCTTCAACTATTTTGGTTTTGAAATCGTGCTAATTTTGTTGTAGTGTGGCACTACTGCTATTCATCCCAGCAATGCCGGCCTATGTAGCGCAGCAGTGCCGCTCCTGAGTTGATTTTTCAGAAGATTTTCTCCCTCCGCACTTCTGAGATCTTGGGTGGTTTTGGTAGGTTTCTTTGGGGAAAAAGTTTTGTTGTAATCATTCGCCCTCTCTGATAACCATTTCGATACTTCACAAGGTCAACCTCGAGTAGGCATTTTGTACAGCCCATCGTGTATACAACTTATATCTGCATTGTTCATCTTGCATCAAGATAGTGCATCCAAATTTGAAATTTCAAATTTCAAATGAGTTGAGAGGGAAAAAGTACTTCACCAGCATAAATCTTAATGCCATTGGAGTATCTATAAAAACTCGATAAGCTGACTTGACCGAGAACATGCCATTGGAGTCAAAATGCCAAGCATTAGAAATCTTCGATATCACACAGCGTAAAGGAATTGTCAGGACGATATCACACAGTGTCTTCTGGACTGAAATTCTGCTGCACTACCTGAACATCTCAATGGTTCGTGATGGGATCGATGAGCTCATGCACAAGGCAACCATGAATACTCCCAAATTCTAATTCTCCTACCATCGCCCGCTCTGAAAATGAGTCCCATCTTGAGAACGTCAACACCTTTCAGGATACTACCCCAAATATCGGACATCCCATCCACCTGGGAAGTACTTGGCTCTTAAAATCCTTGCACATAGTGGATCAAGTTCCAGTAGAAGACGTCATCCTTGTTTTGCCAACATTGCCATTTTGAAAGCGTGCAATTCTCGGTTGCCCAGACCACCATCTTCCTTTGTGTGAATTTGTGAAGAAATGAAGAAGGTTTGGAAGACAAGCACGCCAAAAGGCAGTGCTGTTCTATTGCATTTATATGCTGTACAATTATTGATACATGGTAAGTATCTATACATAGAAAAGCTAAGTTAGGCAATGCTAAGTAAGGCAACACTAAACAAGGTAATGATATGTGCGCGTATCACGTATGCCTGTGTATGGAAATACTAAACATGGTAAGGAGAGATGACGTGAGATTATTTTTCCAACACCCCCCTTCACTCAAATGGTCGGTGCACGAACATGAAGACTGGACCGAAAATCTGCAAATAATTGGAAGGGAAGACCCTTGGTCATGATGTCGGCAAATTGATGTGCAGAGGGTACATGCAGAACGCGAACATGGCCAAGAGAAACCTTCTCTCGGACAAAGTGAATGTCAATCTCGATATGCTTGGTCCGCTTGTGCTGTACCGGATTAGAAGACATGTATACGACGCTAACATTGTCACAGTAGACAACAGTAGCAGTCGAAAGAGGGGTGCAAAGATCCTGAAGAAGCTGGCGTAGCCAACAACATTCTGCAACGGCATGGGCAACAGCTCGATATTCAGCCTCGACGTTGGAGCGGGAGACAGTGGCCTGGCGCTTGGAGGACCAAGAAATCAGGTTGTCGCCAAGAAATACACAATAGCCAGATGTAGAGCGACGACTATCGGACAGCCCGGCCCGATCGGCGAGAGTATCTTTGTCGAGAGAAGTCAGGGGAGAGGCATGCAGAGACAGACCATATGACAGAGTCCCTTGAATGTATCGAAGAACACGCTTCAAAAAGTGGAAATGAGGTTCCCTTGGAGCATGCATATAGAGGCATATCTGCTGAACTGCATAAGCAATGTCGGGCCGTGTAAGAGTGAGATACTGTAAAGCACCAGCTAGACTGCGAAATTCCGATGAATCACGGACAGGAGCACCGGCATCAGCGAATAGTTTGGCACGCGTATCCACAGGAGTCGTACAGGGCTTGCAGTTCGACATGTTGGCACGTTGAAGAAGCTCACGAGCATACTTCTGTTGAGAGAGAAACATCCCCTGAGTGCGAGTGACTGAGATCCCAAGAAAATAGTGCAAATCACCAAGATCAGTCATGGAGAACTCACGACTGAGAGAAGAAGTGATATCTCGCAGAAGTGTCATAGAAGACGCCGTGAGGATAATATCATCCACATAAAGTAACAGATAAGTAGTAGCTGAGCCACGGGAAAGAACAAAAAGGGATGTGTCTGACCGGGAGGCGATGAACCCAATGGAACTGACAAACTGAGTGAAACGTTGGTACCAAGCCCGAGGCGCTTGCTTGAGACCATATAGGGAGCGTTGTAGATGACAGACATGAGAAGGCCAAGAGGGATCCACAAATCCAGAGGGTTGCTCACAATAAACAGTTTCATCGAGGGAGCCGTGGAGAAAAGCATTCTTCACATCAAGCTGATGAACTGGCCAAGATCGGGAGACAGCTAGGCTGAGAACCGTCCAGATGGTGGCGGGTTTTACAACTGGACTGAAGGTCTCATCAAAGTCAATGCCGGGTTGTTGAGAATAGCCACGAACAACCCATCGTGCTTTGTACCTGGCAAATCAGCATGGAATTTATGTTTGTAGACCCATTTACCAGTGACCACGTTGGCGCCGACTGGTCGTGGTACTAAGCACCATGTGTTATTCTGCAATAGAGCCTCATATTCCTCGATCATAGCTCGGAGCTAGTGAGGATCCTGGAGAGCCGACCGATAGTTCTGTGGAATGGGAGATATATCCTGGTGAGCAACGTTCAAATTCATCTTCTCAATAGGCTTAACAATGCCATCCTTGGCCCTTGTAGTCATGTGATGAGGCCTTGGACCAGGCCGAGCTTGTAGGACTGGGAGTGCAGGCGGTGTGGTGCCAGAACCCAGCTCGGGCGAGGAGATTGAAGAAGATGGTCCGCTCGGTGGGCGTGGTGAACACGCAGGGGAGCCGACCCGCTCGGGTAAAGAGGGCGCTGAGGGAGTTGCGCCGAGGTCCGGCACAGACGAGTCCAGCACAGGTGGAGAACCCGACGAGGCTAGCCCTGGGAGAGAGCCCGTCGAGGTTGTCCCAGGAGCTCCATCGAGAGGGCATGGGAGAGCTACAGGCGCATGCACCGGAACTAGCGCCTGAGTAACAGGGACGTCCTGCAAAAAATCAAGCAAGGCAGTAGGAGAGCATGGCACCACATGTGCCAAGGGAAAATGACTCTCATCGAAGACAACATGCCGAGAAATGATAACCTTGCGGGTGATTGGGTTATAGCACCGGTAGCCTTTGTGGGAGCTAGGGTAGCCAAGGAAGACACATGCAGTGGAACGGGGGGCAAGCTTATTGGGAGTTGTGGCGGATGTGTTAGGGTAGCGAGACAACGAAAAACCCGAAGGTGATCATAGGAAGGAGGGCGTTTGTGGAGAAGATGGTAGGGGATGGAAGAGTTGAGGGCGGTTGTGGGTCGGAGATTAAGGAGATATGTGGCTGTGGCGAGGGCTTCCGCCCAAAAAGAAGGTGGCATGCTGGCTTGAATGAGAAGAGTTCTAATAATGTTATTAATAGTGCGAATGACACGTTCGGCTTTTCCATTTTGAGGTGAGGTATGTGGGCAAGAAAGACGTAGAAGAGTGCCGTGAGATGCGAAAAGTTCAGATGTACGAGTATTAACGAATTCTCCACCATTATCGGCTTGGACGGCAAGAATATTTTTGTTGAATTGGGTACGGGCATAGGAAAAAAATGGCGAAAGGTGTTAAAGACATCACTTTTGGAACGGAGAGGAAAGGTCCAGAGGTAATGAGTGTGGTCGTCAAGAATGACGAGATAGTATTGAAAACCGGAAGGGCTAAGAATAGGGGACGTCCATAAATCACAATGTAAAAGTTCAAAGGGTTTGCGAGTAGAAGATTGTGAACGACTAAAGGGTAATCGAACATGCTTGCCTAATTGACAAGCATGGCAAATAGTTTGACTAGATTTATTACATTTTTGGAATTGAGGAATAAAAGATAAATTTCCTAGAGCGGGATGGCCGAGACGACGATGCCATAGATCGGTGGTTGCGGTGGCGATGAAGGTGGAGGGAGCCGTGCGTACGGTGGGACGGATGGTATAAAGATCTCCTCCACTATTGCAGCGAAGAGTCTCGGTCTTGGTTCGAAGGTCCTTGATGGAGAAACCAAAAGGATCAAATTCAACAGAACATGAATTATCACGAGTAAATTGACGGATGGAAATAAGGTTTTTGACAATGTTAGGAACAATTAGAACATTTTGTAGAGCAAATTGACAATTAGGTGTGGAAAGGGAAGAATGACCAGTATAAGAGATTGGCATGGATGATCCGTTACCAACGGTAACAAAGGAAGGAGAACGGAAGGGAGTAGGAGATTTGAGTATACCGGCATCAGAGAACATGTGTGAGGTAGCCCCGGAATCCATCACCCAATCACCAACTTGGTTACCTTGAACAGACATGGTGTTCATTGCAGCGATGAGGCCAGTCGAGTCCCAAGTCGGCGAGGCCAACTGCGTAGGTGGTGGTGCAGGAAGCGTAGGGAAGCTGCTTGCTGGTTAAGCCTGGTGTGCAGCTGGCCGCGGTCCGAGTAGTCCGATGCCGCCGTTGCGCCAGTTGCCACCCCAGTTGGGCGACCAGAAGGGTGGTGGGCCGCTTGGGCTGAAGCAGAACCATGGCCTGCCACTGCGCGCATTAGGTAAGCCGCCGTTGCCGTAGTTGTTGAAGCCACCGTTCCTGCCAGTGTTGGAGTGCCCATTGCCACCATTGCCGCGTGATTTGTTGGAGGGTTTTTGCTACTTCTTTCCTCCTCCTTGTGGCTTCCCGCGCTGGTCGTGGCGACCTCCACCACCGGACTGGGAATCATTCGAAGCATTGGTGGAGGAAAACAGTGCTGTGCTGCCCTCCACGGCAACCTCATTGGCCAGCTTTTTCTCAGCCATGTCGAGGATGGACCTGGTACGTAAAAAGCTTGGGAACGGATCAAGTAGAGGAATTAGTTGAGCAGTAGAGGAGAGGCGCTTGTTCAGGCCACGGATGGTATTGAGAACAAGCGCCTTGTCGGAGACGGGCTGCCCGACGTCGCGCAAGGCATCGGCGATTTTCTTGAGTTTACGGCAGTAGTCGCCGACGGGCATGTCGCCCTGGACGATGCTTCGGAACTCTGCCTCGAGGAAGACGGCACGACTCTCCTTGTTGTCGCGGAAGAGTTCCTCGATCGCCGTCCAAGTTTGGCGAGCCGTCTGTTGTGGCTCGACGATGATCTCGAAGATCTCTTCGCAGACGGAGCCGTAGAGCCAGGAACGTACGGCAAAGTCTTGCCGCCGGTGAACGTCATCGACGTCGGGATTGGTGGTGCCGTCAATGAAGCCTAGCAGGCCGTACTTGCCGACGAACACCGTGAAGAGAGTGCTCCATTGGGAGTAGTTGCTGCCGGAGATGTCGAGCGTGACTGGCACATGAGTCTTGACACTTGCTACGTTGACGACGGAGGACATAGGATCAGGTGTAGTGGCCAGTAGAGCAATGGTACTGGTAGCAGGAGAAGAGACAGAAGCGCTGGAGGTGCTCATGGTGGGTTATGTGCTAAGAACAGAAGAATCAGACTTGCTCTGATACCATGTGAATTTGTGAAGAAGTGAAAAGGTTTCGAAGACAAGCACGCCAAAAGACAGTGCTGTTCTATTGCATTTATATGCTGTACAATCATTGATACATGGTAAGTATCTATACATAGAAAAGCTAAGTTAGGCAACACTAAACAAGGTAATGATATGTGCGCGTATCACATATGCCTGTGTATGGAAATACTAAACATGGTAAGGAGAGATGCCGTGAGATTATTTTTCCAACACTTTGATCTCATCAATTTGTCCCACGCAATCCAATGCATCTTTGGTTCCTTATCCTGTTGATCACTCCACCAGAAGCGACGTCATATCATAGTACTGAAACCGTCGCAAAAACTTTTATTAGTGAGATCAAAACAAGACATCGCATAAGTTGGAATAGCTTGGGCTGCCGCTTTGACGAGAATTTCCTTTCCGGCCTTTGATGTCATCTCTTGCTTCAACCCTTGGATTCTCTTCCAATTCTTGTCCTTGAAGCACTGAATGGCCTTCGTCTTTGAACGACCAATGCACACAGGTGTCAGGTAACCCCAAATACTTCTCATTTTATATGCTTCAGAATCAGGGGGGAGATGTGTCGCCTCCATACGCCTGAGTTTAACCGTGGCAGAAGTATTCTTGCTAAACATGTCAGATTATTTCTCTTTAGAGCATCTCCAGCAAGGGCCCCTAAAACAGGGTCCCTATTTTGGATTTAGGGACTTCCCCTATTTTTTGGGGCTCTGTTTTTAGATCACAAGTTCAGCAACAGCCCCTAAGAGCATCTCCAACAGTTCCCAAAACTTATTCCCAAAGTCATTTTTTAGGAATAAATGAAAAAATTACCGCTCCAACAGTTACCCTATCGGAATCCCAATATCTCTGCACGCCCAAAAACTCCTGCCGAAGTGGCGGATATTGGGCCTTCGTGTGCTTTCCCAATAACTATTTTTAGAGAAAAAACGATAACTGTTGGAGAATGTCCTTTTTTTTAATGCCTAAAAATTTTAGGAAGCTCCCAATCCAGGGTTATTGGGAGTCAAATTATAGGGAACTGTTGGAGATGCTCTAAGGCCATGTTTGGATCCTTGGACTAATTGTTAGTTGACTAAAAATTAGTCCTAGTCTATCCAAACAGGAAGACTAATAAGTGGACTAATTTTTAGCCAACCCCTTAGCTAACAATTAGTCCATTAGTTGGTGGGAGGGAGCTAATTTGGGCTAATAGCAGGTAACACGTTGGAAAAGTCTGAAATACCCTTGCGCTGGTCTTATCCTCACTTCCTCACCCGTGCGTCCACTCCCCAATCCGTTATGAGGGGTAAACTTGACTTTTCTAAGAAATTAGCCCAACCATTAGCCATGTATCCAAACAGTCCTAGGCTAATTTTGGATGGATTAATTATTAGCTGGCTAACAATTAGCTCTAGCAATTAGCCAACTAACAATTAGTTTTAGCCCATCCAAACATGACCTAAATCTCAGCCCCTATTTTACTTTTTCTCCTATTTTGACATATCCGCTATGTATAATCTTCATTTGGCACCACTAAAATTCAATCAAAAATATTTGTAATACATAAAACATAAGCATATTAACATTTACAATTTACAAACATGATATTTTAAATTTAAATTTAAAATTTTCAAAACATGATAAATAGATAAATAGAAACTCCGAACAATGAATCAAACTAAGAAGCACTGTGAATTGCCCACAAATACTCAATAAGATCATCTCGAAGCCTCTCATGTATTTCTCTGTCTTCAATAATAGGAGATGTACTCGTGTCCCTGAGAATTGAGGCTGAAGAGGCAAATTTAGGGGTCTCCTAATTTTAGGGGCTTGAGTTGGGGCCCCCTGGGAATTGGGGCTGAGGAGGCAAATTTAGGGGCTCCCTAATTTTAGGGGCTTGAGTTGGGGCCCTGCTGGATCTGTTTTTTTTACTACACCCCCTATTTTAAGGTTTAGGGGCTGGTTTAGGGGCTCTGCTGGAGATGCTCTTGCTAATAAACTGTCCAGGCTTTTACGCAAATTATCGATGTATAGGAATTCGACTACCTCATCACTGGTGAAGGGAAAAAGGTTCAGGAAGCCTCAAATTAAAAGTCTCATTGAGTACAAACTTTCTCATCTCAACTAGTAATATTGTAAACAAAAGTTACCAAATCAGATCTTCATCTACGCCACCGCATTACGACTAAATTAAAACAAGACATGCAAATCATTTTCTGCATCTCAAATTAATTAGTAAAACCTTTTGGGTGAGAATCTACATAAGAAAGTGATGTGGACAGCACTGCCATCCCACCATCTAGCAAAAGGAGGGAGAAGTAAGGCCAGTTAATCCTGCTTGTTCGTTGCCTCTTTGATAACATCACTCAATCCGAGTCCGACGACTCTGCTTTGCCTAGGGTTTCAGACAGCTAGAGAGAGAGAGAGACAGAGAGCAATAATATAAGAATTTACTATGTAAACTCTTGTAGTGTGTACTTGCTCCGGCTATGTCAGGGGAAAATAAGGTACGATTTTTTTAAAAATAGTTTAATTCTATATAATTTTGCATCTATTTGTTTTGATCATGTGAGCAAGTTTTTTTTTTCTTCCCGAATTGAGTTTGTCACATGCAACAACATTAGTCCTTTGCTACCGGACCCTTAATTTGCAGTTTTATTTACAAGAACTAAAACATGAAGCCCAAGCCTCGAACGATCTGGTATGGTTTCAGGTATGTTTTGAGTTAGGCCAACAATATGTTCCGTGGAAGTTCAAGCAAAAAAATGTCACTTTGTTTCGAAAAGGACAAGGTAACATTTGAACGTTCACACATCCGATTCAAAATTTTCTTTAATTTGTCAGTAACAGTTCAATGTATTGATATGACTGTTCTCAAATATTATTTAATTTGTCATTTGGAAGTTCTTTAATAGGACTTAGAAGTAATTGGAGAGTACTCTCTTCCATCCAATCACAGATACACACTGCTGCTAGGGTATTGTCAAGGACATAGCGTGTGGCGGGAAGACGTCAACTGAAGAAGTGAAGGAAAGCGGAAAGGAGAAAGACGTAAGCAACAACGGGAGTTCGACCTGATGGGTAGGCCCTAGCCGAGGATAGGCGTGAGTACTTAAGGGGTGAATGTAAGCTGTATGCATAACAAATGAGAAAACGTCTTGAACCCTCTTTCCTCTGTTCTTCCCCAAAGCATCTTCTCCTTCTCTATCGCTACAAACTCTGTACTGGAATTCTGGTTATCGAAGTGGTTATTGTCGGATCACTGTTGATTTTGTCGTTTATTTCTGAATCCGAGTTCTGGGCATCACATTTGGTATCAGAGCCTTGCGTTTTGGGAAGATTTTTTTTTTCTCTCGTGTTTCTGCCAACCGTAAAATCCCAGTTAAGGAGTTTACGATCCTGGATTCAAGTCAGATCCGATCACCTCCTGACCTGGTTGGTTGCTTGTTTCTTCATCACGGCTCCTACAAAGCCATCTGTGCAGACCAAGCTGATATTAGAAGCGATGGGAGAGACGGCAGATTCTGATGGAGCGCGTTGGGCACAGATGGATGATCGGTGGGACTCGTTGAAGGCCAGTTTGGATTTCATTGTGGAGAAGATCAAACCGATAGACTCTATACCTGCACTTCAATCGCAAGTAGCTGAGCACAACACGGTGATTTCGGGGTTGATGGAGCAATTTCAGACGACAACAACTATGCTGAATCAGTTTCTTCGCACTTCGGCACCTGATCGTGCGGCTGACGAACTGGGATTCGTGACCCCGAAGCCACGCGATCCTCCTCCGGCGCCGTCGGGAGGAGCTCTTACTGCGCCCTCCGCAGGGTTGTTGGGCAAGTGTACCTTACCTCCACTGGTAAACACTTCTCAGCATCCTCGTTTCAATCGGACACCATCGAGTTTCGGCGCTGAGTCATCTGGCTCCGAGCGGCGATCGCTACTTCCTAAAATGGCCTTTCCCAAGTTTGATGGCGCGGAGCCACGCATCTGGAAAGATCGCTGCCTACGATACTTCAGACTGTATAACATTGATGATTCCTTGTGGGTTACGGCAGCGGCAATGCACATGGAAGGCAACGCAGCTATGTGGTTGCAAACTTATCAGGAAGAGCACGTCATGGATCATTGGGAAAATTTCATGTCTGCGGTTGAATCTGAATTTGGCACTTTTGATAGCCGAAGATTCATGCGGGAATTGATCCAATTAAAGCAGACGGGTACAGTTCAAGAGTATATGGACCGATTTGAGGCCGCAATGTATAAAGTACGAGTTTATACCAAAACATGTACTGAGGATTTCTTTGTGCATCACTTCACTATGGGGCTGAAGGATGAATTGCGTTATGAAGTAGAGATTCAATTACCAGAGTCTGTGCGCAAGGCGGTGATGTTAGCTCAGATCCAAGAGGAGAAATGGCACACGCTTAAGGCAGGATCATTCAAAGGTGGGGGTGGAGTCAAGTCCCACATTCCAGTTCGAGGAGAGTTTCCTGGTGGATCTTATAAAAATGGGGGTGATGATCTGAATCGAGCTCGGCAACTGCGAGAGTTTCGGCGGGCACGTGGTCTATGTTTTAAGTGTGGGGATAAGTTTGATCGTGATCACAAGTGTAAACCGGTACCAGCGGCTCAACTCCATGCCATAGAGGTGGAGCCTGGACCTGAATTTTTGAGTGATGAAGTGTTACAGGTATTGGAGGATATGGACAAGGACTTTGAGCAGCAACAGTTTCAATTGTCAGTCCATGCGTTAGCAGGAACAGATGACAATGACACCATTCGTCTTCAAGCAAAAGTTGGAAATCAAATGATGCTGGTTCTCATTGATTCTGGAAGTTCTCATAGCTTTGTTAATGCAACATTTCTTTCTCGCACTCCTTACGAAGCCCAAACGATTCCGTCAGTTCAAGTGCAGATTGCAAATGGTGATACAGTGCATTGCCATCAATGGGTTCCTCAATTAGAGTGGTGGGCACAAGGGCATACATTTTGGACTGATATGCGCGTTTTGGAGTTGGGAGCATACGATGCTATTATCGGTATGGATTGGCTTCAGTTGTTTAGCCCAATGACTTGCCATTGGAAAAACAAGACACTAGAATTCGTTGACAAGCAACGTCCAGTCAAACTACAAGGGCTGCGTCAGAAACCGAGAGCGGAATTATCTGAAATGAAGCTAGATCAATTCCAGAAATGGAGTACCGTGTGAAGTTTGGGCCCTAGCGCTTTTCAGACTCATTGTTTCCATTCCGACAACCAAAGACATTCCTCATCAAATTCAGCAAGTCCTTGACCAGTTCGGTGCAGTTTTCTCCGAATCACATTCCTTGCCTCCATCTCGGTTGTTTGATCACACTATACCATTGATTCCGGATGCGGTTCCAGTGAATAGTCGTCCTTATCGTTATTCTCCGATGCATAAAGATGAGATTGAGCGCCAAGTGACACTCATGCTGAAGGAAGGGTTGATTCAGCACAGCACGAGTCCATTTGCTTCGCCTGTTTTGCTGGTTCAAAAGAAAGATGGCAGCTGGAGATTCTGTGTCGATTATCTCAAACTAAACAATATTACCATCAAGAACAAATTTCCGATGCCCGTGGTGGATGAGCTGTTGGATGAATTGGCCGGGACAAAATATTTTTCCAAATTGGATTTACGTTCGGGTTATCACCAAATCCGAATGGCGGCTCAAGATGTGGAGAAAACAGCCTTTAAGACCCATCATGGTCATTTTCAATTTTGTGTGATGCCATTTGGGCTAACGAACGCCCCGGCTACATTCCAATGCCTCATGAGCGACATTTTGGCTCCATATTTACGCAAGTTTGTCTTAGTCTTTATGGATGATATTCTAATCTATAATACGACTTAACACAACATGTGGAGCACTTAACTAAAGTGCTAGAGGTATTACTTCAACATCACTTATTTGTGAAGAGATCCAAATGTGCCTTTGCACAAATCAGCATTGCTTATTTGGGGCATATCATATCGGCTGAAGGAGTAGCCACTGATCCAGCCAAGACACAAGCAATGCTCAATTGGCCTCAACCGACCTCGGTCACAGAACTGCGTGGGTTTTTGGGTTTAACAGGCTATTACCGCAAGTTTGTCAGGAACTATGGTATCATCTCTCGTCCATTAACCAATCTTCTTAAGAAGAAAGCCATCCATTGGAATGAATCAGCCACTCAAGCATTTGAGCACCTAAAGAAAGCCATGACACAAACCCCTGTCCTAGCTATGCCAGATTTCCATCAAACATTTGTGGTTGAAATGGATGCCTGCGATATTGGGATTGGTGCTGTTTTGATGCAATTGGGGCATCCCATCGCCTTCCTAAGCAAAGCACTGAGTCCTCTCCATCAAAAATGGTCCATCTACGAAAAAGAGTTTTTGGCGGTAATCTTAGCGGTGGATCGATGGCGTCCATACTTGCAACGGGGTGAGTTTGTCATTTCTACCGATCACCGCAGTTTGTGCTATTTGAGTGATCAACCATTGGTATCGGACTTACAACGCAAGGCGATGACAAGGTTAATGGGATTGCACTTCCGAATTCAGTACAAAACGGGTGCTACCAATAGAGCGGCTGATGCTCTGTCTCGTGTGGGCCATTTAATGTCCCTGTATACGACATCCAGTGTGCAGCCACTTTGGATCCAAGAGGTCCTCAATTCTTATGTTACAGACATGAAAGCTCAGCAACTTCTTGCGGCATTGGCAGTCCATAGTCCCAATGAACATGGGTTTGAATTATGTAATGGATTGATCAAACAGAATGGACGTATTTGGGTGGGCGAAAATTCAGCGTTGCGCACGAAGCTTATTCAGGTTTTTCATTCCAGCGCTTTAGGGGGACACTCTGGGATAGCAGCAACTTATCACCGTATTCGGAGGTTGTTTGCTTGGAATGGATTGAAGCAGAACGTCACCGAGGTGATCCAACAATGTCATGTTTGTCAACAAGCTAAACATGAACATGTGCATTCCCCAGGTCTACTTCAACCATTACCAGTGCCGGATGGGGCTTGGCAAGATATCACTTTAGATTTCATTGAGGGACTGCCTCGCTCAGATGGTGCGGATACAATCTTAGTTGTGGTGGATCGATTCTCGAAATACGCCCACTTTATTGCTCTCAAGCATCCTTTTACTGCATCTCAAGTGGCTAAGGCATTTTTAGAGAATGTGGTGAAGCTTCACGGCATGCCTCGTTCTATCGTCTCCGACCGCGACAAAATCTTCACCAGTCTTTTTTGGAAAGCTTTATTTGCTGCAATGGATACAAAATTATTGCTCAGTACATCTTATCATCCTCAAACGGATGGTCAAAGTGAGCGGGTGAATCAATGCTTGGAGATGTTTTTAAGGTGTGCGGTTCATTCTTCGCCGACCAAGTGGCGCAATTGGCTCCCGCTGGCGGAACTTTGGTATAATACCAATCATCATACTTCTCTGGGTTGCTCTCCGTTTAAAGCCTTGTATGGGGTGGAACCTCGCTCGGGTGTCTTTCCGACATGGTCAACTTCCTCAAATCAGTCGCTGGAAGAACTGTTACAGGAACGGCAACATCATATTGCCATCTTGAAACGCCATCTGGAGACAGCCCAAAGCCGCATCAAAGTACAAGCTGATAAGAAGAGAACTGACCGGCAATTTCAATTGGGGGAACAAGTCTATCTTAAACTTCAACCATATGCACAATCTTCGGTCGTCAATCGTCCTTTCCCGAAGCTTGCCTTCAAATATTATGGGCCTTATCGAGTATTGGCCAAAATTGGTCCAGCTGCTTATAAACTCGATTTACCTCCAGGAAGTCAGATCCATCCCGTGTTTCACGTGTCGCAGCTCAAAGCTTTTATACCTAATTATACACCAGTGTTTCATTTCCCACCTTCAGTTGCTGATTTGAATATGGATGCTGTGTTGCCAGAGAGTATTCTGGACCGCCGGCTGGTAAAGAAGGGCAACAAAGCTATTCCTCAGGTTCTAATTAAATGGTCTCGTCTGGCGGCTGAGTTTGCAACTTGGGAAGATTTTGCTGTGGTGCGTCGCACATTTCCGGATGCTCCGGCTTGGGGACAAGCCGCATTTGCTGGCGGGGGTAATGTCAAGGACATAGCGTGTGGCGGGAAGACGTCAACTGAAGAAGTGAAGGAAAGCGGAAAGGAGAAAGACGTAAGCAACAACGGGAGTTCGACCTGATGGGTAGGCCCTAGCCGAGGATAGGCGTGAGTACTTAAGGGGTGAATGTAAGCTGTATGCATAACAAATGAGAAAACGTCTTGAACCCTCTTTCCTCTGTTCTTCCCCAAAGCATCTTCTCCTTCTCTATCGCTACAAACTCTGTACTAGAATTCTGGTTATCGAAGTGGTTATTGTCGGATCACTGTTGATTTTGTCGTTTATTTCTGAATCCGAGTTCTGGGCATCACAGGTATGTACAATAAGACCACATTGATTTTTTGTACACTGCCACTGACACCCCGCCCCAACACCGTCCTCCTCACCACGGCACCCGTGGACCGCGCCCACGAACCCAAGCACCACTCTCGAGAGCGTGCGCCGCCCGATTGCCATCCCGCGTGCGCCGTGCTGTCCAATTGACTACTTGCGCCCTACTCTGACGACTCCCTTCTTCCCCGCTCCCCACAGCCGCCGCCAGTTAAACCTAGCCAGTAGTACTCGCCACGCCTCGCTCGCAACGCCCGAATACTTCCCTTCCTCGTCTCCTCCCGGATTCCGGCGCAGATCCAGCCAGCCAGGCAAACTCCAGATCCCGTGCTCGCCACCGCGCGCGCATCCGTTTCTTTCCACGGTTCCTCACGAATTTCTCCGAGATTGTTTGGTTGAGATTTCCGTTTCTCGTCTCCTCGTGCAGCGGCGGCGGGTTGGGATCCAGCCATGTCGACCAACAAGGGTGGCGGAGGCGGAGGTGCCTTCTATTCTTGTTCTACTCCTTCGTCTTCGGATTCTTGCGATGTTGGTTGGGTTGGGCTGGATTCGGTGGTTTTGTGTCTTATCTGAGGTGGTTTGTTGGTGCCGTGTGGGTTGCAGGGAAGAAGAAGGAGGTGAAGAAGGAGACGAAGCTGGGGATGGCGTTCAAGAAGGCCGACAACTTCGGGGAGTGGTACTCCGAGGTGCGTTTTCTTTGGCCTTTTTCTGGGCTGTGGTGAGATTTAGTTCGTGGATTTGGGCGAATTTTTGGTGTGATGTGGGTGCGATGAGGTGTTAGTGTGGTGGAATTTATGGCGCTAGATACTAGGGGGCGAGATTTGGTATGGTGGCCGCAGAGGAAATTTTTGTGTTGTGGGAGCTGAAAGTTTGTGGCTTTCGTAACCGATTCTACTGCCTTAGGTTGCAATGTAGGTCTTCTTCTTAGCTGTTCTGGGTCAATTTGTTGGGCCCCAAAATGGAGTCCGACTTCAGATCGATGAGATAACCACGAATTCCAGACAACGTGAAGAACAAGAAGAAGCAAGAAAGAATACGCTAACAAACTAACAGACTGTAACGATATATGATCTCCATATTCTCTTTCTGTCTTTTACAGACTGGGCTTTATACCCGCAGCTATTACAGTCTTAAATCTCAGTCATTCCAAATCAGTAAAACGGTAATTAAGTGATAAAGGATAGCTAACGACAAGAACTGATTAGCTACAGCGTTCAGTAAATTTAACTGGTGTTCTACTCGCCGTTGGATGTATTCCTCACCAATCTAAAAGAGATTACAACCGCTGGTTGCCATAACTGAAGTTGACGAAACGGTATAAGTTTTGCCGCTTCTCTGTTCTTCTTCCTCACCTTGCTTGTATCTGACAATTCCCCCTGTTTGAGCAAGCCGTTGTCCTCACGGCGTGAAATCAGGAAAGGTCTTCTGTATAAATGCCGCGTCCTCCCAAGCAGCTTCTTTCTCCGACAAATTCATCCATTGAACCAGCCATTGAGCCACAGCAGCCCCTTTTCTTGGCACAATCCTCCTATCCAAAACGGCCACAGGTACAGTCTTCATTCTTCCCTCTGTATCTACCGATGGAAGTCCCGGCAGTGGAATTGCATTACTCCCCACGTGTTTCTTCAGTTGACTGACGTGAAATAATGGATGAATGCCAACGTCCGGAGGCAAGAGTAAACAATACGCCACTGTTCCCACTTTATCCATCACTCTGAAAGGCCCGTAATACTTGGATCGAAGTTTCAAGGAGCCTCGCAATCCAAAAGCATTCTGCCGGTATGGCTGCATTTTCAAGTATACCATGTCTCCCACCCTCAAAAGTCCTTTCGGTCCTCAGCTTATCAACCAGCTTCTTGATTCTCTGTTGGGCAGTATGCAAATTTTCTTTCAGTTTCTTCAACATTTCATCCTTTTCTTCAAGAGTAACCTTGGCTTCGTCTGACATATTGCAAGGAATGGATAATTCAGCTAATTGGGGAGGATGATACCCATATAAAGCTTGGAATGGTGTCATTTTGAAGGATGTATGATATGATGTGTTATACCACCATTCGGCCATTGTCAACCAATTCAGCCACTTCTTAGGATCTTGGAATACCATACTTCTCAAATAAGCTTCTAAAGATTGATTGACTTGTTCAGTTTGCCCATCGGATTGAGGATGGTAAGCAGTGCTAAATCGAAGTGAGACTTTGTGTGTCTTGAAAATTTCCTGAAACAGTTTGCTTGTGAAAATTCTATCTCGATCTGTCGCAATCACTATGGGCATGCCATGCAATTTAAATACATTATCCATGAAAACTTGGACCACTTGCTGCACTGAATAAGGATGTGATAAAGCTATGAAATGAGCATATTTTGTCAGTCTGTCTATAACTACCAGGATGACCTCCTTCCCCTTTGAGTTTGGGAGCCCTTCAATAAAATCAATTGATATATGAGTCCATGCCATCTCCGGTATTTCCAATGGGTTTAACAAGCTAGGAATATGTATATGTTCGGACTTGGTAAGCTGACAGACTGGACATGACTTAACGAAATACTCCACAATCCTCTTCATTTTTGGCCAATAGAATAACTTCTTGAGTCTATGATATGTAACACTCATGCCCGAATGTCCTCCAATTGCTCACTGATGAAATGTAGCTAACAAAACTGATCTCAAATCATTTTGCTCCCCTACATAAAGTCTCCCCTTATACTTGATGATGCCGGCTTCAACCTTAAATTTACAATCTGAGTTTGTGTTCGCCTTTATCTCCTCCAGTATTTTATCTACCTTGGGATCCTTTTCATAACTAGCTTGCACATCTTTCACCCATTCGGGTACAACACAAGTGATGGCAGCACAAGTCCCGGGTTCATCTTTGAGAGGTATTATTCTTGACAAAGCATCTGCAACCTTGTTCTCTTTTCCTTTCTTGTATTCGATCTTAAAATCAAACTCCAGAAGTTTTAACATCAATTTATGTTGAATGCCTTCGACTAACTTTTGCGAGGTGATAAACTTTAAACTTTGCTGATCAGTCTTAATGATCACCGTATTTCCTAGCAGATAATGTCTCCACCTTTTAAGTGCCTCTAATATCGCCATAGCCTCTTTGTCATTTATAGATTTCGCTGCCGCTCTTACCGCCAAAACTTAACTGAAGTAGGCTATGGGTCTAGCTGATTGCATGACGACAGCCCCAATCCCAGCTCCATTGGCGTCGGTCTCCAAAACAAATGGCTTGGTGAAATCCGACAATGCTAGTACAGGACAAGAAGTCATACGGCGTTTTAATTCTTCAAATACTGCAGTTTGCGCTGATCCCCACTGGAAATTGTTTTTGTTCAATAAGTCAAATAGTGGTCTTCAAATTTGCCCATATCCCTGAACGAATCTCCGGTAATACCCGGTTAATCCCAAGAATCCTCTCAGCTTGGTTACAGAGTCCGGTTGGGGCCAAGTGAGAACATCCGCGACCTTCTTTGGATCAGTGGATACTCCTTCTGGACTAATAATGTGGCCCAAATACTCCAAAGTGTTAACAGCGAAGACACATTTACTCCTCTTTGCTGCTAACTGGTTGTCGTTTAACAACTGTAATACCACCCTCAGGTGTTCTTGATGCTCCTGTAAATTTTTGCTGTAAATAAGTATGTCATCACAGAAAACCAAAACAAATTTCCTCAAATAATCTGCAAACGCATTGTTCATGAGTGCTTGAAAAGTTGGAGGAGCATTAGACAACCCAAAAGGCATGACTGTATATTCATTGTGACCTAAATGAGTTTTGAATGCTGTTTTCGGGATGTCATCTTCATTCATCCTTATCTGGTGATATCCAAATTTTAAGTCCAGCTTGGAGAAAATGTTAGCTCCATGTAATTCATCTAGTAAGTCTTCGATACCAGGCATGAGAAACTTGTTCTTGACAGTCAAAGAGTTAAAGTTGTCAAAAATCTACACACATTCTCCAGGTGCCATCTTTCTTCCTCACCATGACCACCGGCGATGAATAAGGACTCTTGCTAGGACGTATCTCCCCTGTCCTCAACAAGTTTTTGATAATATCCTCCAAAGCATCCCTTTGATGATGGGGTACTCGATAAGGTCTCAGATTGGGTGGCTCGGCTCCCACTTTCAAGTGAATCACATGATCACATTCCCTCCGAGGTGGTAATTCTTCCGTTTCCATAAAAACATCTGAATAACATTCCAATATCTTCTCAATTTCCGGCAAAATGGAAGTTTCAGTTGGATCTGTACTCCCACTGCACAAGTTAACTTGAATTAGAAATCCTCTTCCTCCTTTCAGACACAGTTTCTGAAGCTGTTCCGCCTTCATCAAATAGTTGGCTGCTGGTTGAGTGCAATCATGGAGTTGTATCATTTGCCCCTTCCTCTTAATGGTGAGCGTTCTCACCTTGAGATCCAATCCACTGGGACTGTGTTCATAGATCCAGTCAGCGTCCAAAATAATATCATAATTTCCCAGCTTCAATAATTTGAAAGTGGTGATGAATGGAACATTCTGAATTTCATAGCGCAGATTTTCCACTTTGGCATCGGATGTCAATTCTCCCCCACTAGCAACAATGATCTTTTTAAGGGACATATAGCTCAAAGAATACCCATGCTTAATAGTGTATTCATAATCCATGAATGAATTGGTACTTCCACTGTCGACTAATGCAATAGCTTGCTTGTTTCCAATATGTATTACCAAAGAAAAAGTCACAGGCCCTGATATACCATGAACTGCATATGCTGATATCTGCATGAGCTGGTCCGGTGCATCAGTGTTAGTAGTAGTAATTGGGCTGCCAGGTGCGGTAACAAACTCCACCGTTTTTCCACTGGGTTCAATTTCATCAGGTGACAGTTCTCCTTCTTCCCCTTGCAACAATAGAGTGTGTAATGCATTGCGAACCTTACATACTTGATTGTGCCCTGGAGTCCAAGGTGATTTACAGTGCCAGCATGTTCTACCCATTTTTTCCACTTGGTTTCCTCCCCAATCTTCCTTCTTGTCAGGTATAGGTGGTCTTGAGCTGGGAGTATTTCTGTGGTGCCACAACCTTCGGTTTGGAACTGCTCCCTACTTGGCTGGCTCGTCTTGCATTGGATGCCTTCTCTTCCAGCTTTGCATACCAATAAGCTTCTAGCAGTCCTTTTGGTTGATTGCTGCTGACATTATACTTGATCTCCTCTTTGAGTCCTCCAATAAAACAACTCAACAGGTATTGTTCTTGTAAATATGGATGGTCTCTTCTAACTAACTCAACACACTTTTCAAAGTAATCTATGTATTTACCAATTGTGCTCACATGTTTGATCCCCTGTAACTTCTCAACTGCTTCATGCGCGCTAGCCTCTGAAAATCTATCGCAAAGCATCGCGCTGAACTGAGCGCAAGTCAACATTTGCCAAGTCAGTCCTATCCCTCTAAACCATGTGCTAGCTCTCCCAATTAAATGACCCACCGCCAAATTAACCCATTGCTCAACAGGGGTGCCTGCCATCTCAAAAAATTTCTCACACAAGTCAATCCATCCTAAAGGATTCTCTCCTGAGAATAGGGACAATTCCAACTTTGGTCCCTTGATTACCGCCTCCACATACTGATGTGTGTTGTGATTACTTCCACAATATAAATTTCTTTGAGCATCAAATAAATGAACTCCAGGATAATGCAAATTCTGGTTTTAACTGTTAATATTGTGTGTATTACGCTGAGAATAAAACTGAGGCAACGACGGATGAACATAATATGGTACTTGCTGGTTACCACCCCCATTCCCATACGGTGCTGCTGGATTGTTCGGTGGTGGTAGTGGTGCGACTAGATTAGAAGCACTACCAAACAACCCACCCTCTCCGGGCGATCTCATATGATGATAAGCCGACGTTCGGATAGCCGAAGTATATACAGGTGAAACACTGTTTCCCAATCCTCTAGGCTCAATTAACCCGGAGGTTTCCAGATTTACACCAGAAACCATCCTGGGAAACTTGACCCTATTCCCCTCAGTCATGATCTGAACCTGGTTCCCTTCACTGATTGCTAAAGAATTAAACGATTCAACTGTGTTCGTAGCCGAACATGATCTTCCTAACAACAGGGTTTTGATCTCTGCTACATCAGTCTTAAGAGTTTCCAGATCATTGAGCCTTACCTGGATCTTTTCAATCTCTTCCTGAATATCCATGGCCTCCCCTTCAATAACCAGATTGGGGGATTTTACGGTTGAACCAACCCCAATCTATTAATCCCGTTTCAAGAATAAACCCACACTGCCAAAGACAGCGCAAGCTCTGATACCAATTGTCAGGCCCCAAAATGGAGTCCGACTTCAGATCGATGAGATCACCACGAATTCCAGAGAACGTGAAGAACAAGAAGAAGCAAGAAAGAATACGCTAACAAACTAACAGACTGTAACGATATATGATCTCCATATCCTGTTTCTGTCCTTTACAGACTGGGCTTTATACCCGCAGCTATTACAGTCTTAAGTCTCAGTCATTCCAAATCAGTAAAACGGTAATAAAGTGATAAAGGATAGCGACAAGAACTGATTAGCTACAGCATTCAGTAAATTTAACTGGTGTTCTACTCGCCGTTGGATGTATTCCTCACCAATCTAAAAGAGATTACAACCGCTGGTTGCCATAACTGAAGTTGACGAACTGGTATAAGTTTTGCCGCTTCTCTGTTCTTCTTCCTCACCTTGCTGGTATCTGACACAATTGCTCTATTCATATGTTGCTGTGAAAGAGAAAACTAGCAATTTCAAGGATTTGATATTGTGTTATGTTAGCTATAAGTTCTCCTTTTGAGTGAGCGATACTGCATCTAATTCACTCGTGCCCCTGTTACTGGTGCAGTGGTGCTGATAGTTACCGCTTCCTAACTGTTCTTCGTTGATTGCTCATTTGCTCTGTTTGTGCATTTTCGCCAAAGCAAAAGCAACAAACTTCAAGGATTTTCTCTGCGCTAGTTGGATGATTAGTTGCTCTGTGAACTAATTTTCTTTTCTTTCAAAATTCAAATTATATCTCATTCCTGCTAGGAGGCTTATTTGAAGATTTGTTGTTTGTTCCTTCAGGTTGTTGTCAACAGTGAAATGATTGAGTACTACGACATCTCTGGTTGTTATATATTGAGGCCATGGGCCATGGAAATCTGGGAATTGCTGAAAGTAAGTTTTCTCAATACCCTCAGAAATTAAACTAATCAAGATATATTTGACCGATCGTTAGTGTTTTGCCCTCTGTGCGATGAAATATAAGTATCCTTTGTTGGAGGTTTTGTACTCGAGTAAATGCAAGTATCTGTGGTGATAAAAGAAAGCCATCTCTATGTCTAAAGAATGATTTTGTATGTCATCTAAAACTACTTGTTTTGTCAGATTGCCCTATCTTCTTGGCCGCTCACCCCCCGCCCCCTCAGTGACTAATTTTGAACTTTCTTTTATCCAATTAAAATTTGATGTGTTTACTGTTTGAGTTACGATCCTCTTTCAAATTTAAATATTTTCTTACCATTTCAGCATTATACATGTAAGTATTATTTTTCTTCATGGATGTTGTGCTGTCTTGTTCGGAAATGGCTATTGCATCTGTTTGTAGGTGGGCACTGGGCAGCTTATCTAATCAGTACCTTCTGACTCTGAATTTTGCAGAAAACTATTGTTTTCAGCATCAAGGCCCTAGCTGTTTCTTTCTATAGTTTTAGCTTATCAATTTATAATGACATTATTATGGCCCTATTCCTTTTAGTAATCACTGTGTGATTTGGTGCAGGAGTTCTTTGATGCAGAAATTAAAAAGCTAAAGCTGAAACCTTATTATTTCCCTTTGTTTGTTACTGAGAATGTTCTACAGAAGGAGAAGGATCACATTGAGGGCTTTGCACCTGAGGTGTGCATTTACCTCTTGTCCTTTACACTTTGATTTTGTTTTTTTTTTCCAGTTAGGATATTGGTTTAGTTCTGCTATTCATCCTGTCCAACTATGGCAGTAACTTCTGTTGAAAAAAACAACTGTGAAAGAAAGAAAACCTACATTGAATAATGCATGCAGAAGCCTTAAGAGTTGAAGTTATTGCTACTTTTTTTGGTCTAAACACACATTGTAAGATTTGTTTTGCTTTGACCTGTGGAATGGTTGCTCATTGAACTTTTGAGATAGCCCAGACAACCAGAGCTATAAGATATTCAGAATAATCTCAAGTATGCCGCTATTTATCCTTCCTTCCTTTCTTTCTTTGTTTGGAGGTAATTGGACCTGAATCACTCAGTTTCATTTGTGAAAGTCTGACACGTAATTCTCATGAAGAAACTCCCTGGGCCCATTATGAAGCTGTTGCGCTTAGGAAAGGTTGGTTTTGAATAGATAATTTAAATTCAAGTACCCCTCATGAAAAGATACTATCTCTTTCTGGAAGGGGGAACAAAGGAATGAACAATGTGTCCTGTACTCCTGTCAACCTTTGTGAATTCCAAACTAGTTTCTTTCTGGTTATGTTGAGTGTTGGCACAGGCCACTGCGTTCCATGCAACTTTCGGCTGAGTTTGGTCAGACCAATGACATTGAGTAATTGAGTGACCGTGGTTGTTTGCAGCTGGCACTGCTTTTCATCATTTCTGAAATAGTTTTTTTGGTCCATTTTGATGCAGATATGCAGTGGAGTTAATGTTTCATGAAAGCTATTATTTCTTTAATTAAATTTCTTTCTGTGCTATACTGCTATATACCTCATAAACTGTGCCATAAATATTTCACCATAAGACTTTTGTTATTACTTTATCTGTATATTATGTTGTCCTCTAGACAGATATGTAAAAAGAAGATAAGCAACCTATTAATTTGTATTTATCTTGCAGGTAGCATGGGTTACAAAATCAGGAAAATCTGACCTAGAAGCTCCTATTGCAATCCGTCCCACAAGTGAGACTGTCATGTATCCATACTTCTCTAAATGGATAAGAAGCCACAGGGACTTACCTTTGAGGTGTAACCAGTGGTGCAATGTTGTTAGATGGGAGTTTAGCAACCCAACTCCTTTCATAAGGTAGCTCATTGTTCGGTGGATTATCATGTTTGTCTTTGCACTTCTCCCTGTCTGCCTTATTTGCTCTATTGTCTGCAAGACACTGCCATCCTAGCATCATTGTCTTACTAGTGCATGATTGCCTGTTTGCTAACATGTTGTTGCAAAGGAAGAATATTCATTTGTGTGTGAGTGAAATAAACAATGTCAAGATGGCTAGTGATCCCACGTTTCTTTTCTTCCCATTAAATCATAAAATAGCTCGTGCAAACATTTTTTCTTGCCAACATTGTGATCCTGTGTGAGACCATCTGAAACAAAAGGACTGAAAGAAGATTGGGAAATGGGGCTTTCGCAACTTCGAAATTTGCAATGAAAATTTTTACCCCGGCTAGTTACAAGCCCAATATGGTCTTTCTGTACAGTATCCATTACACCCACCCTTTCAGGTTTCCTCATCCTACTAATCGGTGTCACCTCTGTTAAATTGTAGCAATCTGATGATGCTTAACTCAAACCTGTGATGGTTTCAATGTTTTTCTCAATGAGTATAATAATGTAAATTTTCACGCACCTTGTGTTTCTGCGATGATGCATGATGATGGTTATAGCCACTAGGCCTTTTTTCCGCACATAAATTCTCATCAGCTCTCTGGGCTAACCATTCTGCAACTGTTCTCAGGAGCCGTGAATTTCTTTGGCAAGAAGGGCATACAGCTTTTGCATCTAAAGAGGAGGCAGATGAAGAGGTATTAACTAATTTCTTCACTGTTTTGTTCTTCTGTTGTAAACTAGTAGTACTGGGTTGGTTTTGGTGATTCTGTTGTGAACTGGTAGTAGTATTGAGTTGGTTTTATCCAGTATGAGCTATGAAGCAAACATATGGCTAGTCTGAAGTAGCAGTTGACCTAGTAAAGTGTGTGAGGTTATAAGATATGAAACTTCTAGTGTGGACAAACATTTTGATCCCCGTAATTTGTAAATTGTACTACACTATGAACTTATAATAGCCTGGCCTTCATTTCAGAAATATAAAATTTGATGTATTTATTTCAGTAGTTCTCAGCAAAAAACTGTTTGAATGATCTCTAATGTGTTAAAGAGACGCTTGAACATATGTAACATTGTATTCTTAATTTTAAGATGTGTTTGATAGAATGATTTTATGAAAGCCTACATGTTAGATGTCAAAGGGATGATCAGTTATTTATACAATGTTCTCAGGTTCTACAAATATTGGAACTCTACCGAAGGATATATGAAGAATTTTTAGCAGTTCCAGTGTCCAAAGGGAGGAAAAGTGAGATGGAAAAATTTGCTGGTGGACTTTATACAACAAGTGTTGAGGTATTGATATGAAAATGTTTGATGTATTCCTGCTGCATGTAGTTTTCCTAAAGTTGTCCTGGTGAAGCGGACAAGTGATTTCTCTATTTTCTTTTACTGCTAATTTTTCCAGGCCTTCATTCCAGACACTGGCCGTGGTATACAAGGTGCAACCTCACATTGTCTCGGTCAAAACTTCGCAAAGATGTTTGACATCACTTTTGAGAATGAGAGGGGTGCAAGATCCATGGTGTGGCAGAACTCTTGGGCTTACACCACCCGCTCGGTAATTCTTGTATTTTTTTTTGAAATGGATTTCATTTGGATTCTCTTTGCCAATTTTTTAATGCTAAAGTTTTGGAAATGGAAATGAGGATTTTACTTTGTATACTTGTATTGTTGTAATTTGACACCTTGCTGGTTGATATATATTGAATAATAAGCCTATAGTTTGGCTTGGTATTTATACTCTTCATGTCTTTGGGTGTCGCCGTTTCAACATGAATAGCTGTTTTTTACTTTTTTTTTAAAAAGAAAATATTCTGTTAACTTTGCCAAGGCATTTACAACATTGATAAAGAGGAACTGGCAAGTTGGGTAATGCTGGTATACATCTGGAAAATATATCGTGTTGGAATTAACCCAATTTTGGACTGTTCTGCATAGTTCTTTGTAGTGTTACTTAAGGTCATGCTTGTCAGCCGAACTCGAGCAATTCCTATCCGAAAAAAAAAAAATATATATAAAAGTGAAGCTTCAAAGATTGGTGTTCAGTTTTATTTATCCATCATTTTGCCGAGAATTTAGTGTGCATGGGACAGGGGAGGCCTATTCCAAGCACTTTGGAGCTAGCTTTTGTGTGCTAATCCCAAAGGGTTGGCAATAGGCATCTGTGGTAATTTTTGCAATATCATTAGGTGTTATTTTTTTAAAGAGTATTGCATAGTACATTAATTTTGTGTTTTGGATTTTCAGTCAACAAGCGTTCTGCCTAAATTACGTTTGCATTTGCAATATCTACAACTTATACTCTTCATGCAGATTGGGGTGATGGTGATGACACATGGCGATGACAAGGGCTTAGTGTTACCACCAAGGGTGGCACCTCTCCAGGTCATTGTTATTCCAGTGCCTTTCAAGGATGCTGACACGACGGCTATTAAAGGAGCCTGCGAAGCAACTGTTTACACACTGAGCCAGGCAGGGATTCGAGCAGATTTGGATGCTCGTGAAAACTACTCTCCTGGCTGGAAGTACTCTCATTGGGAAATGAAAGGTGTTCCTTTGAGAATCGAGATAGGTCCAAAAGATCTGGCAAACAAGCAGGTACTGAGGTGTCAGCATTCAATTTATTTAAATCCATTTCTGCCAGTGATCACAAGTATTTTGTTTACTAACTCTTGATCATGCAGATTAATGTGCCACACGAATTACTCAGATTAATATGCCACGTAAATTACTCTCTTGTTTCATTTTGCACTGGGACTATTCGCAGTAGTTAATAGTAGTGCCTTTCATGTCGATCATAGATGACAAACAACCTTATTTAGGGGACCAGTCACTCTCCCCCAGTATATCTTGTCTTTACATTTCTGCTCTTGTTCCTGTGGTTCCAAGATACAAGCTTTTTTGCTTCTTTCACTTGTTCATGAACCCTAAGATGAAGTGTAAGTTGTTTCTTTGTTTTTGTTCCCTTTGCAAAATCTGATTAGAACTGATCATAAATTGGACTTTGAAACAGGCTTTCACAGTTTTTTCATGGTGAAAGCATGTAGCTAACGGACATGTATAATTAAGTACCACCTTTTTATTTCTACACGTTGACCTGCACATTTTTAGAATTTTATACTAAACTTTTTTGTCAAGTGATGTGAAGTTAATCTTTCCTGTTCAGCTGTTCAGCCCAATAAGCTTTGTGGTCCTTTTTAAAAAAACCATTTTTTATTGACTAATTTATCACTTGTCGCTTTTGTTCTCTTCTGGGCTTTGGCAGTGTAAAATATGCTAGAACTCTGTATACTGGAATGTAAAAACAAAAAGATTGTCTTGAAATACTAGATTCCCTTGAGTGTACTATTTCAGTTTATGCTTGTTGTAGAGGATTGTTCTATTGTTTTCTCGACTTCAATTTTATGTAATAATTATTGAAAGGGTAATTCAAGAAGGCAGGATGGGACAACAATAGCATGAAGTGCAAGTTGATTTTTTTAACATATGAGCTTCTGTTCTTCGATAATTTGCGAAAAAACATTCTAATTCCTGACTGTTGTTTAAGTCAAAGATGGAAGGACTTATTTCTCCTGTTAAAAAATCAGGTTAATGGGATACCATTAGTTAGACGCACCCTTAGATGATTTTATCATTTATTTTATTTTTCCTCAATAACAAAATAATTGCACCCACCAACTTTTGCATCTTTTCATGTGACTAAATGGTGCCCCTTTTCAGATATATGCAGAGTTGTAACAAGGATTTGATTCTCATTTTTCTGCAGTTTTTAATTTGTTATCATTTCCTGAATTTTTATTTCACAAGTGAAAGAGAATGTATTCTTTTGTCTTTTCAGGTGCGCATTGTGCGACGAGACAATGGTGCCAAGGTTGATGTTCCTTCAAGCGATTTGGTCGAGAAGGTCAGAATATTACTAGATGGGGTTCAAGAAAACTTGTTCGAAACAGCCAAACAAAGGAGAGATGCCTGCATTAAAGTCATCAACACTTGGGATGAATTCACGGCAGCTCTGAATGACAAAAAGTTGATCTTGGCTCCCTGGTGTGATGAAGAGGTATTTGGAAGCGTTTTCTACATTTATCAGATCCCCCTCCCATCCTGATTCTTTTTTTCGAAAAAAAAAACTGAGCAACAATTAACTAATAGGAGTGACTAATGACTATGGTACACAGATTTGTATCTAATGCACTTTATGTACTCTTTTTCCACAATATATTACAAACCGTAGAAGTGGGAGTGGGGGGATGTGCAAACATGTGGAGGAGAAAAGTGTTAGGAAACTTGTATAGTCATAAGTTTGTGCCGCAGCCATCCCCTTAGATATGAAACATAAAGGTTTAAAAAGTTTGTAAATAAAATATTCAGTAATGAACTTTTAATATACATGTTTACATGTATATTTGACTCCTGCACTCTGGGGTATGCTTATCAAGTTATCAACAAAATTTGCAGATTCTCAAGTTTCACTAATAACAGGAGGGCACAGTCTGAGTGTCTCACTCTATGATGCACGGACACGGATACGTCGACACGATACAACACTGATATGGAATTCACTATTTTTCCAAAAATGCCGATACGGCTATATATATTTAAATAATAATAATAATAATAATAATATACATATGTATTATTCTCTATCTTCAAGTGCTTGCCAAATTGAAATAATGTAAACCGTAAACTAGGAATATGTACCTCAACCTTTACAATTTCACTTCTAAGCACTTTGACTTTAGAGTAATTACTAGTGCCAACATATTTTCAATACTTGCATCTCCATTTCACATTTACTCTATGGACCACCCTTATCTAGAACGTCAACATGGTTCCACAATAGAGCCTTGATTGTTGAATTGTTGAAGTCGTGTTGAACATTAAAAATATTTATTTTGGCTATCTAATTGTCCAATACGTGACCGATACCTATCGAGTGGCGTGCTGGTGTCGTATCCGTGTCGGACACCGATACGACACTAAACCGATGTGTTGTTGCTACAGAGGTCTCACTCATGCATTAAGCAGGTTTATGGTAAACTATGAAATCAGGAGTGCACTGGTGGCATCGAGTCTTAGGCCGCCGCTGGTGCATAAGTAGCTGTTACTCAGCCAGTAAGCAGGTTGGTTTATGGTAAAATTAGTCAACTTAGGAGTGCACTTGTGACATCTTGGCCATATTGTTGTCCGTTTGTGCGTACATGCCACAGCCATGGGGCCAGTCACTTCATTCCCGTCTCCATGGAAGTATTCCACATGCTCTGGGAATCCTTCCACCATAGGCTTCCTCAATAGTGCTGTTCAGGAACAACCACCATTAGCTAAAAGGGATCCATTTCATTTGCTGCAAATCCTTTCCATTTGCTGCAATCTGCTATCATAATACGACACACCAGCTGTTAGCTAACCCATGGAGTTAAGGAGAAAGGAGAATGGATTAGGATAGAGAAGTTCCCTTTCCAGTTTCCATTCCACTGGTGAAGGGCCACACGGAGTAGCTCTCAAAAAAATTTGATTGGGATGTAAGAAAATCGAAAATTTGTTAGTTATTAGCGCACATATTCTACATTGCAGTAATTGGTTTCATGTACCATTTACATTGATACTAGGCACTTTCCACTCAACATGTATATCTTACGATTTCTTGCTTTTGGTGCAGGATGTTGAGAAGGACGTGAAAACTCGGACAAAAGGTGAACTCGGAGCTGCCAAAACATTGTGTACTCTGTTCGACCAACCAGATCTTCCAGCAGGTATGCTACATCCACACCTAACACGTATGAACCGGAAAAAAATTACTTTGGGTTTCTCCTTTGCTACATTTCTTCCAACAGATGCTGCACACAACCCTGACCTGTGTTATATCTGCACCAAAATTCAGGAACCGTGTGCTTTGCTTCTGGAAAGCCTGCAAAGAAGTGGTCATTCTGGGGTCGCAGCTATTGATCTTTGTTGTGTTCCATAACCTGTCGCTCTACAGTTCTCATCATTCACTCATGCTGGCGAAGCCGCTGATTCGATAGACTTGTATTCAGTAAGTCGACAATGCACTGGTTTGCTTGTCGTGAAAAATAACACATACATCTATTTAGCATGCAGTTTTGCTACTATTGGGAAACCCTTACTACCCAGGAACATGTTTGTTTCGAAATCCTGCTGTTGAGACAACTCCAATACAATGCACTTAATCGAGTTTTCTTTGTTGTGTGTGTCATGTCAGCATCAACGGGGGCCGTTGGTCAACTTGATCTGTTGTTTAATCTCGTTGCCTCTGTATTATAGTTTATACTCGAAGTCTGGTGCCGTATGGAATAGTACAAGAGTATAGCTAAGCCAGGTAGGCTTTCGATTCGACACACATTTGACTCCCTGGGCCCAAACCAACAATATTGGCAATGCATTTGCAACATCTAAATATTTATGAAATAAACAAAGAAATAAATAAAAGCACCACTTTGTCGGATTTTCTTATGTTTTGGCAATATTATCTTATTTCAAATTAATTCCATACAAGCCATCCAATGCTTTGGAAACAAAAACCAATTGGTTTGAGTTTCCAAAATGATTCCTTATCAATGTCCAAAATGAAAAACACTGCCAAATCTCGAACCCAAAATGGAGAGGGATCAAGAGGGCAATCTGCTGAAAAGCATCGTCTTTTTTTTATTTTGAAAACTTGAAATCGTTTTTAGCATGAGCATCAATCAATGTGAAAGACTCCCCAAAGAAACAGGGGGTTGTTCTTAAGTTAGGGAGCATCTATTAACAAGTTCATGTTGAAATTCAATATGTAACGGGAGAGAAAAAAAAAAGGGAATCTGTCAAAAAAATAAGCTAAACAACCATAGATTCCCTCGCAAAAAAGAAATAATCCATAGATTATCTCATTGTTTCAAGGGATCTTTTCATGTTCATTTGGTTCTCAAACTAAAAAAGTTTTCATATTTTTAAAAAGACAATGGTTTTCACTGGATATTCCTCATGTATCACAAGCAGATAGATATAAATGCAACAAGATGCAAAAGAAATTGCTTCAAAGTTTCGTTATGTGATTCCACTGTGAATTTTACACTTTCGAAGCGATTCATGTGGGGGCTCCGGTCTTTGTAACAGTAACTCGATTACTTACTGTTGCGTCGGACTGATATTGGTGCCAGCCGTCAGTAATCCAATCACTAATTACAAACCATACACGTATTGAGGCCAATCAATCGGCACGACACACTCGGCTCGTGGTCATATGCCAAATGATTGATTCCAACCCGAGCTTCCCCAAGATTGGCTGAACAACAAGATAAGAAAAACAAAACTGCAACAACGGCAACGCTATGCCTTCCCATACCCAGAGGCAACCGATTGGGGGTGAAAGTCCTAGATAACCGCCCAAACTCGACACCCGCCTCGAGGAACTCGTCGACCGACGCGCCTTCATTGCATTCATCGCCAACTTCTATGCATGATGTTAATATAGAGCAAACGGTGACTACACGTATGTACTCGCAAGACTTTAGTGTATGGAAATATTAATATAGATGCAGGCTATAACAAAAAATACAAGTTTCTACATTAAGTCTATTTTGAGCATAAAGCAAGATTTATTTGCAATAACATAATAGATTCAAAACATTCGCAATTTGTAAAGCAATTGTAAACATAAACATTTATTCAAAACCAAGTTTTCCAACCATTCCCTTCCTACAAACCGACAACTGAACTAACCCACCAAGCCAAATCCATTTTCCAAAACCAACTTCCGACCAAACCCCTTTAACCAATTCAATACCCATCCAAGCTCCAACTTTTGAGTTCAGGCCTACGCCGTCGGTAGTGCCGGCCTTCCAGGAGAAACTTTTTGCAAAAAGGAGATTTTGCGCAAATGAGTTCAGAACTTCGACGCGAAGGTATGAATAGGTTCCTAGGGACACTAGGGACCCATTCACCCAGGTTTCGTCAAGTTTTGAGCTCGTTTGCTCAATTTCACGCTTTTTACTCTTTTCGAACCCCGAAAACGATACGAAAACGGATTTCGACTCGACAGTGGTCCAAATCCGGTTTTCGTCGTGGCAATGGAACCTCTACGGCTTCATGGACCAATACAAACTAGTTTCGTGGATTTTGGAACTTCGAAACACGAATTCGCTCCGAATGCCCAAGATGCACCTTTTTGCGAATCAAGTCAAACGGCGGATTCCCAACTTGCGTATTGAATCCATTAGCACCATACGGTCCCAAGCGACCGAAAGCTCATCTACGAGCTCGATGCACGACGATCGAACTCCCAGAACTTGAAAACCCTAATTAATCCCGAATTCGATTCTGAATCCGAATCGAGTTCAAACTCGATTCTTCCGCGAGAATCGAACTTCACCGGTGTTGGATATATTTGTGTGTCATTTTTTCGACTTTTACGGAGCTAGGGTTTGGAAGGAAATCTCCGAAAAATTCGGGAAATGACTTTCTAGAGTAAATAAATCCAATGAGGAGTAGATTACGGTTTCCAGAGCGAATCAATCGCGCAAAAGAATTCTTCTAACCCTAACCTAGGTCTAGCAACTTGACGAAACACCAATTTACTACCCGATCTAGGTTTTCTAGGGCTAAACAAGAGGGAAAAGAAAAGAAAAGGAGGGAGAAGGCTAGGGTTTGCATTTTACCCGAGGAAATGGGTGCAAAAATCCAAATCCACTGGGAGAGGAACTTCTTGGGGACTTGAGGATGCTCCACCACACTTCAATCTTGCTCCACTTGCACTCCTTGAGGTCCAACCGGCCGGCAATGGAGGAAGGAGGAGGGGAGCTCAGGTGAGGAGGAAGAAGAAGAGAGGAAGAGCAAGAGAGAGAGAGAGAGAGAGAGAGAGAGAGAGAGAGAGAGAGAGAGAGGGTGAGGGAGTGAAATGAGTGAGGGAGAGGGAGAGGCTCTCCCCTGGCTTGATAAGGGAGAGGGAGGCTCACGGGAACCGAGGGAAGGGAGGCGTGGCCGGCGACGTGTAAACAGGGGCTCTGTCCCCCGTTCTCGATGCCGGCCCGGCGATACCGCCGGATGGGCGATCTTGCCCGCTCTGGCGATAATCGCCATTACAACCGTGATCTTTGCTGCCTGAGTGAAAGTTTAGGACTTTTTGGCTTTTCGCAACGGCGCTTGACCAATTGCTTTGGGGACTTTTGGAATAGGTTAGGGGGATCCTATTGAGGGCTTTAGAGTTCCAAAGGAAGGTTTTTGGGATTAGGTTTACTAATGACTTCGAAGGATTTCGACCGGACTCGAAACTCGGGGTTTCAGGTCAAAACCAATCGAAACGGCACGAACGAAACGACAAAAACACTCCAAAAACAACTAACTCCAAATCAAAATCCAAATTACAAATTAGGGCACAATCAAACACTTAATTGGCTTAATTAATCCTAATTATTCTTACTTACAAATTCAGGGTGTTACAATTCACAAACACATCGATTAATTCAAGGTAATATGTGACCCGCATGGCAATCTTACCCGACTACCCGTGTACCCACAGGTAAAAACCCTAATAGAGGTGAATATGTTCCTCTTTTGTTACCTGTGGGTATGTTCATGAGGCTAAACTTTACCCGACGGGTAAATGGGCATGGGTATGGGGGAGCTCTACCTGTACCCCTTTCGCCCGATTACCCGCCACCTTCTACTGACATGTGGGCCACAATAGACGTCTAGTTGGTCCATTGATCTCCAATTTGCGGTACCTCATATTGGTAATTTATGTTGGTGATATTGTAATTGGCTATTTGTAATTTGTGTGGTGATTAATGAATTGTTTCTATTTTAATTATTGAAATTAAACATGTGTGATGACTGATGAACTATTTTTATTTTAATTGTTAAACTCGAGCATCCGTGCATCATTTGTTTACATGTGTTATTTTAATTCTTATCCCTATGTGCATTTGAAATTATGAATCATTGATAATCATTCTTTAATCCATATGATGTAGCTGATTCCTACAATTTCATCAAAGGGATTGTATCGGTACCATTGATCATTAGTTCCTAGTACCCTTTGGTTGAAAGGATTATTGATGGTGGCGGGTAAACGGATATATCTGCGGGTAACGGGTACCTGTGGGCGACGGGTATGTGCAAGATTCTTTACCCATCACCCTTCGTGGGATACTCGTGAGGGAAATTGTCTGGTGGGTATGGGTATGGGCGAGCACTACTCATGCCCGACTACACCCGATTGCCATACCTAATCACAGAGATCTTTAAACCACATCTCTCTTGGGCATACAAAAGAGAACATGTACAATGCATATACTTAGAGAGGTGTTTACTAATAAAAAACTAAATTTTCTTGCAACGTAGGATAAATAAGGTACATATTTTGTAGCATCGGTGCTTAACTGGTATTTCTATGTATACATATATCTAATTAACAAATAATATAACATCTAAGTGCTCACAAAAGAGATATTTTCTGTAGGACCAAGAAGATGATAGCCCGGGAGGGGGGATTCAAAGCTCTTCACTCCAATAGCTATGTGAAGCTATAAAAATCAAGACTAAGCAAAAATAAAGAAAGCTCCAAGAAAACCAAGCCAAATGAGCCTTAACACTTAGGTTGATACTACCTCCAACCAAAGTACTGTATGACCATAGTTATAATGGCGGAAGCACCTTTTGCTCGGAACAAAACTGAAAAACTACAGCTTGAGCAAGACCAAAATGACACAACTTTTAAACCACGACTCCAAATCTAATAAAACTTGGTATACACCTTCTCTAGGACCTAAGGGACCTATTCCAATCAAAGATCTAGGAGACCATTGCCCAAGTTCCAACCTTTTACCTTATAAAGGCAAGCAGCACCAAAACTAGGCCAAAGACCAAAACTGAGCCTAGCACTTGCCCGTGGGTAAAGGATGGTCAAGATGAGAGTGGATCAACTCACATGCATGTCGTAGAAAGGCTAATAATAGCAAGAATCAAAACCAAAACCCCAGAGCAAAGATCACCCCAAATTGCACTTTTATAAGTCAAAATTGGGTAATCTCAAGTACATGCTATGGAGAGTACCTAGATGGATGGAATCTAACCTCCAAGAGGTATTTTTATCTCTTAAACATTTTTGTCACACAATAAGATTAAAAGGAGAGGAAAAACCATGAGACTCAAACACATGCAAGGCAAAATGCTCAAGAACAAACACTTGCACAAATTTGATACGTATATCGGTGCTTGGAGATGAATGTTTATAGGTACTCCCTAGTCACACACAAACCTAAGGATGAAAAAAAAGCCTCAACTCATCTCTCCCTAAAGTTGTCTCAAGATCACCTACCTCTCTCAACCTTGTCTTCCCAAGGGCTTACAAGGCTTAATCCCTAGGGCACATATACCTCTCCTTTTACACTTGTGGTCAAGCCAATCATTTCATCGCAAAACCCTATATTTGTCACACATGGATACTATCCATTTACACCTCGGCTAACCCGATAACCCAACAACATAATGGGTTTTACACTTAATTCAACTCTTGAGCACATTTTTGAAAGCGCACTTCACCATATCGCTCCATTAACCTAATCCATGCTCTTATCCTCCATTTGCTTGACCTAAACCATAGCCCATTGCCACTTTTTCAATATTGGGCAATTGACTAGAATTTCCCCTCTACCTTCACCATTCCATTTCTTCTCCTTGAAGCAACTCTAAAGTCTTCACACCAAATCATCAAATCAAATCAAATTCCCCTCTACCTTCACCATTCCATTTCCAAGTCTTCACATCAAATCATCTATGCATGCTTTGATATGTAGCCTATGGCACCCAATGACTTTCCATCAAGTCTTCATGCATATGGTCTCCCCGGGACATCTTTAATTGCATTTGCCCAAGTTATTTGACACACCACACCACCAACTTGCCTCTTCATGATACTTGTCTTTTCAGTGCCTCCCACTTGAGCCACCTAGCCTCACCTGGACTTACTTGACCGCACCAACCTTAGGTTGCCTACCTAGTTATGGTCAATTGTTGTTGACTGCTAATGTTTTTCAAGCAATTTGTACATCCAAAGACCAAACAACCATCTTCAAGCTCAAGTTCCATGCACTTGACTCACATTAGTTAAAACACGTATCATGTACCATATATGCAACTCTTCTCAACACCCTAAACTAATTCACAATCCAATTCCAAAATTTCAACGAGAAGTTCATATGACCATCAACCAAGGGCTGGTCATACCACCCAAAATTTTTCTAAAACTATCCTTGATAATAGGATACCTACATGACCACAATTACCATAGCGGTCATACCGCCATGCAACTTGCGGTCATATTGCCCTCACCTCAACCTACACACCCTCTCTGGAAAATAACTATAGCCAATTGAAAATCGTTAATAGCACCAAATGAAAATTGGTACTACCGAAAATCAGTACTATCGCATTTTCAATGGCGGTACTATCTTTCTTCTTGATAGCAACCAAAATTTGCATACTCTCCAAAAACACAACTCAAACTTCGACAATGTAACACTACAAGAATATTAAAGTGAAATAAAGTGACTTGGCATGACTTCTCTTGAAATTTTGGATTTTATATTGAATTTATTGGGTTTTAGAATTAAATGCCTAATTTAAATTCCTTTTCACCCGATTTGGACCATTCAAAATAAACTTATAAAAATAACAAATAACCTAACCTAGTAGATGATTTTTTAAAATAATAAATTAATTTAGATACATAAACATAATTTTTTATAATTTTTTTGCAAATGCTCTAAAAATTCAAATAAATCTTAAAAATACCAAATTTCCAAGACTTTTCATTTGAAAAGAAAAACTGTAAATTGAGTGACTGAAGGGAATTTGAAACCATATTCTCTGGGCTATCTACACAAAAATTTACATAATTTTTTGGATCACTTAAAGCCATGAAAGGATAGTTGCAAACGACCAACTAAATTGAATAAATTAGGTATAGCTACAGTGTGCATGCAGGCTGTTCGATGAAATGCCGGGACATTGCCGTTTGGTCACCGTGATGCCTCATTGCCTCCACCCATGCTCTAGCCTCACGCAATTGCCTCCCTCCCCATTTCCCTCTCCTCTCTCCGCCCGAGCCGACGACACGGCCATGCCATGGGAGGGCGAGCGCAGAAGCCACGCACCATGCGGCCACACTCGCCTCGCCTAGCTGCCCCACCCTATCCATCCCGTGCTAGTAACTTAAAGCCATCTCAGGAGCCCACCTACTGCTCTTGTTCACCCTTACCTTGCCCCCCATTGCCAAAGAGAGCTCCAAGCTTGGGGACGAGGCCGGTGAAGACATCTCACGCAATCCGCAACCGGGTGAGCTCAATGATAAATTCCTCTCGTCATAGAGTTCCATTCGGTCCTCTAATCCACCTTCTCGCTATGGTTGTAGGTCAAGCTGACTGCGTTGCCGCTGGAGCCTCTCTTCTTCTCCACCTCAACCGCATGCCGTTAGTTCGGCCCACAGCTTCTCCGCTGCACTAGGGCATCACATTCGACTCCCCTTGGTCCAATGATGGGTGGGGCCGCCATGTTAGTCGGCTCGGGTTAAATTCAAAATCCCGTGAAAGTCCAAAAGACACATTCAAACTTATAAAGCGTATTTTCCATTTTCCTAGATTTTTATTTTCCATTTTCCTGGATTTTTAAAACTTAGAAAGAATCATTGAGATGAAGAAGAGAGAGTTCCACAAGCTGCATCAGGGAAACCAGAGTGTTTTTGAGTACCTTAATTAGTTCACTCAGCTATCAAGGAATGCACTAGAAGATGTGGCAACTGAAAGCACTAAGATCTGGAGGTTCATGGAAGGACTTGACCTCGACATCAAAGTGCTGCTAGTTGCCTTGGATTTTCCAAACTTTCAGCACATGGTGAATAAGGCACTTATGCAAGAGGATGTCTAACGTCAACAGCGGGAGTTCCGCAAGAGAAGGATGGCATTCTAGGCCTAGTAGGAGTTCAGTATTATCACTATCATCAGATGGAATACTATGCTAATAACTATCCTCAGAAGCGTCAGCCAGTGACCCCTATGCTATTCATCTTGGGATCCAATTCTGCCAGATCTCCTACACAAGGATAGGGACATGGAGCACCATAGACACCAAGAGCTCCGCAAACCATTGGAAAAGGGCGAGTCAATCATGTGACCGCAGAAGAATCTTAGCAAGCACTAGATGTGGTTCTGGGTAAGTTCCTTGTATACTCAGTACCTGCCTTAATTTTATTTGATTCTGGAGCATTGCATTCTTTTATATCAAAGGATTTTGTTGAACAATTTGATTGGGAAACCTATACTCTTAAGAACCCCATGATAGTTCAATTACCTAGGAAAGAGTTGAGAACTAGTTCAGTATGCCCAATTGCATCAATAGAAAATTAATGGGGTAGAATTCCTAGCAAATCTCATCGTTTTGGATTCAAAAGGCATAGATGTCATCCTAGGGATGGATTGGTTAATCAAGTATAAAGGTCAAATGGATTTTGTCAGTAGAGTCATCACCCTCACCATTTCAGAAGGCTTATGAGTGGAGAACATGCTTGATGAGTCTTCAAGTGTGAAATGCACATTAAATAGATTGGAGGAAACAACCTTGGAAAGTATGCCCATTGTGCAGGAATACCCAGATGTATTTTCAGAATAATTACCAGGCATGCCACCTAATCGAGATGTGGACTTCATCATAGTCCCTAGTACAACTCCCATCTTGAAGAGAACCTACCGCATGCCAGCCAATGAACTCACCGAGATGAAGAAACAAATTGAGGAGTTACAAGAAAAAGGATTTGTTCGGCCAATTTCATCGCCTTGGGGAGCACCAGTACTTTTTGTGAAAAAGAAGGATAATAGTTTGTGCATGTGTGTGGAATATAGAGCCCTGAATGAAGTCACAATCAAGAATAAGTATCCTTTGCCTAGGATTGATGACTTTTTTGATCAGTTGAAAGTATCTCGTTTCTTCTCCAAGATTGATCTTCGATCTGGATACCATCAATTGAAAATAAGACCAAAGGATATCCCAAAGACAACTTTTGCTACCCGTTATGGACTCTACAAGTTAACAGTCATGTGGTTTAGTCTTACCAATGCACCAGCCTACTTCATGAACATGATGAATAAGATTTTTATGGAACACCTAGACAAGTTTGTGGCGGCATTCATAGATGACATACTTATCTATTCCAGTGATGAATCAGAACATGAAGGCCATTTGAGGATAGTGTTGGAAAATCTCAAAAAGCACCAGTTGTATGCCAAATTCAGTAAGTGTAAATTTTGGTTAAAGGAAGTCGCTTTCTTGGGACATGTGATTTCTACTGGAGGTGTATCAGTGGATCCTGAGAAAGTAAAGAGTGTACTTGACTGGAAGCAACCCAATTAGTGCTAGACATTAGGAGTTTTCTTAGTTTAGCGGGATACTACTGCAGATTCATAGAAGGATTCTCGAAGCTTGTGAGCAAAGTTTTCAGAAATTGAAGAAGAGACTCACTACAGTCCCAGTACTCATCTTACCAGATATTCGGAAAAACTTTGAGATTTTATGTGATGCTTCAAGACAGGGACTTGGATGTGTATTGAGGCAAGAAGGCAAAGTAGTTGCATACACCTCATGGCAATTACAATCGCATGAGGAAAACTATCCTACCCATGACTTGAAAATGGTTGTAGTTGTGCATGCACTAAAGTTGTGGAGGCATTATCTCATTGGAAATCATTGTGAGATTTTCACATACCACAAGAGTTTGAAGTATATCTTCACTCAAGCAGACCTCAACCTAAGACAAAGAAGATGGTTAAAGTTAATCAAGGATTATGATGTAGGAATCCATTACCATCCTGGTAAGGCTAATGTAGTTGCCGATGCTTCAAACCGGAAGAGCTACTGCAATAATTTGATTATTCAAGAAGGACAACCTGCTCTTCATGAGGAGTTTCATCATTTGAATTTGGAACTAGTAGAGGAAGGTTCTGTAGCTGCGTTAGAGATTTAGCCAACCTTGAGGATAAGATCAAAAAGATGCAAAAGTTAGATAAAGAAGCTGCTAAGATCAATGACAAGATAAAGGAGGGTAAAGCCCCAGGATTCTTAGAGGATGAAGAAGGAACAATTTGACTTGGAAAATGTATCTATGTGTCGAATCAAAAAGAAATCAAGTAGTTGATACTAAAAGAGGCGCATGAGTCAGCATACTCAATTAATCCAGGCAATACCAAGATGTATTAGTATCTTCATAGTAGATATTGGTGGCCAAGGATGAGAAAGGAAATTGTAGAATACATAACTGTGTGTGATATATGTTGCGAGTTAAGGCAAAGCATCAAATACCCATTGTATTGCTACAACCATTAAAAGTACTTGAATGGAAGTGGGAAGAAATTGGAATAGACTTCATTATAGGACTTCCAAGGACCAGAGCAGGTCACAACTCTATATGGGTTGTAGTAGACTGGTTAACAAAAGTTGCACATTTCATTTAGGTGAAAACAACCTAAAAGGGAGATAAACTTGCGGAATTGTATATGTCTAGGATCGTATGTTTGCATGGTGTGCCAAAGAAGATTGTTTCAGATTGAGGCACTCAATTCATTTCAAGATTCTGGCAAAGGTTGAAAGATGCATTGGGAACCAACCTGAATTTTAGTATAGCTTATCACCCTCAGACTGACTGAGTGAGTGAATCATATCCTTGAAGATATGTTAAGCACTTGTGCATTGTCCAACAAGCCAAGATGGGATCGAAGCTTACCCCATGTAGAATTCTCATATAAAAATAGCTATCAAGCAAGCTTACAAATGTCACCATTTGAAGCCTTGTATGAAATAAAGTGAAGGAAACCTCTTTATTGGAATGAAACAGTAGATCGCCAAGTTTTCGGTCCTAATATTTTGCAAAAAGCTGAAGAACAGGTGAGAATGATTCAAGAAATATTAAGAATAGCACAGTCTAGGTAGAAGAGCTACACTAACAACCTTTAGAGAGAGTTAACCTTTTCTCCAGGTGACCATGTGTACTTGAAAGTCTCACCACTCAAAGGGATGCGTTGATTCTGAGTTCGTGGAAAGTTAGCATCAAGGTTCATTGGACCATTCCCAATCCTAGCCAGTAGAGAAGTGGTATATCAGTTGGAGTTGCCACTGTAGTTGTCGGATGTGCATAATGTGTTTCATGTGTCATAGCTGAAAAAGTGCCTTAGGATACCAGACGAACAAATACAGATTGAGAACGTTGAGCTAAATGAGGACCTTACCTACCAAGAGGACCCAATTAGAATGAGAACATTGAGCTAAATAACGACCTTACCTATAGAGAGTACCCAATTAGAATTCTGGATGAAGCAGAGCGTACGACGAGGACCAAGACGATCAAGTTTTGCAAGGTTCAGTGAAGGAATCATTTCAGAAAAAGAAGCAACTTGGGAGCGTGAAGAGGATCTAAAAGCCAAGTTTTCCCACCTATTCTTTAGTTAGCCTTCAATCTCGGGGTCAAGATTTTCTTTAGGGAGGGAGGTTTGTAACATTCCAAATTTGATCTATTTTAATTTTCTCTATTTTCTAAAATTTTGGTGAATTTAAAATTCTTTTTCTAGTTAGAAAATTAATTAAAACTAAATTTAAAAGTTGAAATGTATTCAAAATAATTTTATTTGGGTTCTAAATGTCTTAAAATATTTTTAAAATAAATTTTGGAAATTTTATGATATTTTTTATATTTATTTCACCTTGTTTTATTTTTTGAAAAATAATTTTAACGAAAAATCTCTAGAAAATCCTGTTTTGGTTCTTGGGCCAAACCCGTTAAGCCGGCCCAAGCCAACTAGAAATCGGCCCACCTCCGCCCCTAGCCCTCCTTTTCGCGCAAACCCTAGCCGCTTGAATCCGAGTCATTGGATCATGATCAAATGCTCGAGATTTGGCTGCATCACCCACGCATGTGAGCCATCAGATTGCCGCTGCACGGACGGGTGAGATACACCACGTCACTCTCCGTCTTTGCATCGGACTCGCCGGTGCCACTGAACTCCGGGCAGTGATCGCCGCAATTTCCAAGCACACCACGCAGAATCCGGGCCGGTCTCCTCAACGTCCACCCCTATTTATTGCGCTGCCCATCCTCTCGCGATTCCTGAGCTTGCCACCTGTCAAATCGATGTCATCCACCATGAATTCTTCGCTGGATTTCCTTTGCGCCGCCATCGCCATTGCCTACTTTTGAAGCTCCTTCGTCGTTGTTTTCTTGCAACGGTGAGCTCCGTCACCCTGCTGTTGTCTCGTGCCACCACCGCTCCATGCACCATCGTCGTCATGTCACCACCGGCGTGTGTGCATCACTGTCCTCCGCCGGTTATGCGCCGCGATTCGCGCCCGTTCTTTGCCGTTCGATCCATTTGTCCATTTGCATCCGCTTTGCTTGGCGTCGTCGCCGGCAACCGATCATCGTGAAGGCGTTAGAACCAAAGTGCCGCTCTAGAACCGAGACACCACAATCAAGGCATCACTTACGTCAGCATTACGCTAGCATCCCACTCGACTGTGCAATTGTTAATGTCAGCCCAAGCCACGTTAGCATGACGTTAGTGATCTCTGTGGACCCAGTGCACCGTGAACCGAACCATTGATGTGTGGACCACATGTGTTAGTGGATTATCTTTTCTTTTTCCTATTTTCTAGAATTTTTGAAATTCCAGCCAATCAGATTGCGCCACATGTTGCTTTCTCTCTCCTTTTTCATTTTTTTGAATTTCTTCATCCGAGCCACTTCCAAGAGCCTGTTCTCCTTCGTTCGAGCTCTGATTCCAGTGATTCAAATTTCTAAATTCATATAAAATCAAGATGTAACTCTTTGTACCATTATTTTTAATTTTTGAATTTTTTTATTTATTTGTTCTCATTTCGCGTGTAGACGACGTCGTCAAAGTTCAACCAATTCAACAATCGGAGGTAGAACCAGTAGGGGCAATGAAGGCAAGTATACCTTGACCATGTTGATCCCAAGTTTATTAAATTCATATGTTGTTTTAAATTATGCATGCTAACTTTTATGCAATGTACTTTAAATGTTGTCTTGAGGTTTAGTTAAGTTCCTGAACTTGTTTTGACTCTTTGATATTGATCATTGTGAACCTTTGTCACCCTAGATGATACTAGCTATTTTATTTGGTGATAACCAATAGTGTAGCATGGGATGGTAGAATTGCTTAGTCTAGTTTAAATGTTTCGGTATTATGCTATTATGGGAATAATTTCAAACTCAGTTTAAACTCTTTTGTGAAGTTGTGGCAATTGGTATTGCTGCTATTATTTAAATGAAATAAAGTGTAAAAAATGGTTTAGACGGGGTGAATGGATGTTTGGCGGGTGCTGGATGCATGAGAATGTTTTGGTAACGTGAATGTTCCGCCCTAGTCGATTAAGGACCGAAACGTGTGTTACCATGAATCAAGCACTACCGTACAACCACAAGTCTATATGGGTACAACCTGACTAATTAATTTGTGCATCTCATTGTTGGCTTTGCCAATTAGTAGAATGTGGGTGTCGGATGAAGACACTCACAAGGTGCAAGAGGGGGCTTCTGAACTGGACGGCTTTTGAACTGGACGGCTACAACCCTATTAGTGGTGGAAAATTAGGGAGCGAAGTTAATAGTGTGGTTATAAATTGTAAAGGGCTTGTCATGATCCCTCTACCGACACACCAAAGGAAGTGTGTTAATTGCATGGCAATAAGAGATGATCATGTCTTGTGGGAAAAGCTATACACACTCTGCAGAGTTAAAACTACTTAAGTAGCCATACCCACAGTTAAGGGTAGGCGAGATATGTTTTCACATTGTAGATTTTATGATTTTATTTTTAAATTCAAATGATGTTTTGGGAATCCGTGAGTCGATTGAACTCTTATTTGTAGTTTGGGGGTTAGAGCTAGTAGGGTGGTTGGAACATGTTTAGTTGTTATATCAAATTTCAATTATTATGACTACATTTGTAAAATGATGCTTTGTGAAATTACTAGTTGTCGGGACCCGAATTTGCAAATCCGGACCCTCTGTGTATTCAACACTAGTCCAGGAACGCGCTAGTGCACACAGTCTTAACATCGGTAAATATCACAATCATACCACTCGATACTAATAAAGTACTTTAATTAAATAGTCAAACTGGTTACTCGACCTTATGGTCAAGTTACAAATAGACGCCACGCAGGGCGAAACTTAGTAAGAGAGAAATAATAGCAGCGGAAAATAAGATAACATCATGGCGCCATCCAGTATACCACAGGCAACTGACTGGGCTCGCTCCCTAAGTAGACGGTTCCTCTTATAGCTCCTCCTCCAAAGCTGGTGTAGTCTCCTCTTCAACTGGTGTTGTATTGCGGCAAGGGTGAGTACTTGGTACTCAGCAAGTCATGCACAGAATGCAAGCTAATATACTATATGCATGGCTTGATACAAAGGAATAGCTCAAGGTATATTTGCGATGCTTGACATTTGACAAGTAGCATAAGTAGATTCGAAAGCAGTAGAAACAAGTATAACATCAATAACTTTTTCCAGGAGTTTAATCAACATCTTTCCCATTCCTAATCCACATTTCCATTGACAACATTATTTTAACCAAACCAACCTTTCAAGTCCAAGTTATTTTCAAGAAAAACTAACCCTTATTTGTAATTCGGCGATGTCCAATACCGCGGACACGGCTATTGGAATAGATTTTTCACTCTGCAGAGGTTATGCACTTTACCCACAAGATACAGTCAAACACCACAAAGGCGAGTTCCCGTAACAAAGTCTTTCGGAAACTTCTAACAATACAAGTGGTCCTCCCCGGTTGTTGCACACTAACCCTTCCCTTAGCTACGGCGAAGTTTAGGCCAACCAACCGTTAGAAGGGTACCTGGCATCAGCCCCGGTACGCTCCCCCATACAATTTACACAAAGGGTGTAGTTGACCTCCTGAGGTCCCACAGGTACGTTATTAGCAACTTAATCAACTAGGTCCGTCCCATTACAGACATGTGGTTGCACGTTAGACCCAGTTCAAAGGCTTGCAAGGTTAAGTCCTTAGGATGACCAGGGCAAGACTACCCGAAGAACCAAATCATCATTCCCAATGCCACAACTGGCCCACCTGAATATTCTTGCCACATGCCCCGGTCGAAAACTATTTATCAAACCCCAGTTGATTAACATGCACCACGTGCCATCAACATCACATGATACTTTTCCAAAACAGCTTCAATATGTCATTAAGTCAATATTAACGTTTGATTGTCCAAAATCATGTCATGAGTACATAGCAGGTCTAAGCAATATACTACAACGTTCTACAAACCCATGTTGGCAATTTAGTAATGTCCAACTAGTAATCCTCACTAGGGTGACAAAGGGGATCATGGCACATACTTAAGTAATCAAGGTGTCATACAGCAATTTGGCATTTATCTAATTTCCCATATTTAAATAAAGTATTTTCTAATTGAACTAGCATGCAATAATTTGAACAAAAATAGATTTCAAAATGGGATTAATATGGTCAAAGCATAACTTGCCTTCAAAAAGCACTTGTTCTTGGTCTTGAGTTGGATCCTGAGTCAATACTTCTCCTTCGAATCCTTCCGGCACTTCAACGTCTACTCGTAAAGCGTGCAAATAGCAATACACGAATGAACAATAGGCAAAAAGTATCCAAACATCCAAATAAAATCCATAAACAGAGAGAACATAATTTTATGAATTTTTAGAAACTGGAATCGTCAAATTCGGAGTTAAAATGCAAAAGTTATAGCATTTTGAAGTTTAAATAATCAATTAAATAATATTACAGAGGAAAACTTTAGTCCAAAAATTAAATAAAATTCATAATTAGGTAGATCTCAATTTTATACAAATTTAGAAATTTGAATCACTCAAATCGGAGTTGAAACGCAAAAGTTATAAGCGTTTGAAGTTTGAATCAAAATCTAAAATCATTATTTCGAATTAATAAATCATTTTCTTTTTTGAAAATTAATTATTGCGTCAGCAGTGACACGTGGCAGCCTACGATTGGGCCGGTGGCGTCGGCGATCCATGGACTCGGCCAGTTCGGCTCGGTCCACCGTGGACTCGGTCCACGGCTCACGTGTCGACAGCGGTGGGACCACTCGGGTGGCGTCGCTGCGGCGTCGGCGGGGCTCGGCCACGGTGCGCTAGGTGGGTCCGCCGCGGCGTCATGGGTAGCGTCCATCGCGACGGTTGGGGTGGCCGCTGACATGCGGGCCCGCCATGACGTCAGCGTGACGTCATGGTGCAGTGTGGCTGGGACGCTGACATGCGGGCCCCGCGTGTCAGCGTCACACGCACGCGCGCGTGGACGGCGCTGACTGCGGCGGTCAGTCTCCCGCACACGTGGCTAGATCTCGGCCGTTGATTTGAAAATCAACGGCCCAGATTGGATCTGGACTCACGCGTTTGGGGTGAACGCGTTTGATCTGGACCGTTGGATCTAGATCGGACGGTTGAGATTGGATCTTGGAGTTTTGGATTGGGATCTCACCGACGGTGATGTGGCGTGATCTGGGACGTTGGATCTGGATCGGACGGTGGAGCGAGCTCGAGGTCCGGCGATGGCTTGCGGCGGCGTTGGCTTACCGGGGTTGGGGATGACGACCACGGCAACGGCGCTTCGGGCGTGCTCCGGCGAAGTGAGAGGTCTCCTCCGACGCGGCTTGACCTCCCGGTTCCGGATCTGACCTCAACGGCGGCGGAGGACGGCGAACGGTGGCGGAAAAAGCACTTAACCGCGACGGAGCGCTACGGCAACTACGGCGAGCGATTGCGGCTAAACGGCGGCGGCTCAGGCGAGGTGAGTTAGGGCTACGGGTGCGCAATGAAGCGGCGATCCCGACACGGGTGGCGGCGCAATAAATAGGGCCCTCGGCGTCCGTGAAACGCGCGGAAACCAAGGTCCTCTCCGTTGCGGCGGCGTCTCGGATTGGGTGACGTGGCATGCGCACAGCCGTTGGATCGAGATCCAACGGTGCGTGGGTTTGGGTTCGGGTCGGACTCGGGCGAGCTGGCTGGCTCGGTCGGGCTCGGGTCCGGTGACGTGGCTCAATCGTGGCCGTTGGATCTGAATCCAACGGTCACGCGGTTAGGGCTCGGCCGAGTGGGTTCGGTCGAGTCACGTGACTCGGGTCGGACTTGAACTCGAGTCTGACTCGGGCTCGGTCGGATGAACAGTAACCGACTCGGTTTGATTTTCCAGCGATTTAATATTTAAAATAATTCCCAGTAATTCATTTAATTCAAGAAAAATAGCAAAATACTCAGAAAAATTCCAGAAAAATTCTGGAAAATATTTTAGGGTATTTGGAACTCAAATAAAATATTTCCAACAAAATTTTATTTGAAAACTTAAATTCTTTAATTATTTTAAAATGGAATAAATTCAAATAAATTCCAAATAAATCCAAATAAATTCCAGAAAATTCCAAAAATTCACCAAAGTGCCAAATCACACATGAATTTAAGAAAAGCAAAATTTTGGGGTGTTACACTTGTGCTATTTAAATTTAAACATTGCTTTATGCTAAAAGAGCCATATTATGCCTTCAATTGTTTAACATTGCATATAGTTATCATGCATTATGTTTCTAAGACTTGTGAGTATGGTTGTGTACTCACCCTTGCAATATTCCCCACTTTGCACATAGGAGTGTGCAGAAGCAGAAGGTGACTATGAGAAATTTGGTTGTGGTTTCGATGAAGGAGATCCGGCATTCTAGGACGTGCACCCCAGTCGATTGCCTGTTGGGCACATGGATGGGTTTATCTGCTGCTGTTATTTCATTTCCACTGCTACTTTATTGAACTCAAGCCATATGTCTATTTATTTGTAAACGTTGACCATAAGGTCAGTATCTTTTATTTGAGTTTTAATATTACTTTATTCGTGGTATGGATGTATGGATGTGTTGTCATAGCTGTTACAGCTCTGTGCACTAGCTTGATCCGGGACTAGTGCGGTTGTACACAGTGGGTTCGAATTTGGAAATCCGGTCCCAACAAGCTCCTTAAATATGTAAATATTATGATTCAGCAGATGAACATCATATATTACGCATTTATGATTTTTCTACCATCAGATATGTGATATAGAGAGATACAATGAACTAAGTCTTTTGGTCTTCTTTTACACTGTACCATGCAATGAACAGTCATATTGCTTTCAAAAGAAAAAAAATGTCCTATTCATTCAAGTCCTAGGAATTCATTTAATATATCAGTAGTTTTATACTTGATATGTATACTTCAATTATGCCCTGTTTGGTATTATAACAAGGAATTTCTCATATTTAATAACGCTGACAACCGAAAATTCAACAGGAACTTGTTTTCATTGTCACTGAATTTATTGTTACATCAAGTTCAATCTTGCATTAATTTTTGCCAAAAGATAAGCCAACAAAAAACATGAACACTCTACTTTGATGCAATATATTATACTTTCCCATATTTATGTAGAATTCAGATTTTATTACATATTTGTTAGAAAAATAATCTCTTGCTATGCATGTCAAAGAGATGCAAAACAATGCTCCTATGTTTATATACTTTCTAAATTTGTGAATTGTCGCACGGTCATCTTCTACCAACCATTCTGTGAAATCATGTGATAAAAAATTGGCTTGGTGATGAATTTGGTATTGCAAAGTGGTTGTTGTGAAATCATGTGCTGAAAAATTGGCTTTGAACTGAAAAATTAACTTAGATTTGAATTTGCAAAATGTGTTTGTTCATGTGTTTTGACAATTTGACAAGAAACAGTAAGTTACGCATTAGCGCCGGACAAAGTTCTCAAGAAACAGTAAGTTTCCCATCTGCGACGGACAATGTTTTTGGGTCTGTTGTGAACATGTTTTTGAGCCCATGACCGAAGTCATTTTCACATGTACAACGGACAGTTTTTCTTGGTCCGTTGTAAACAAGCTTTTTCGGTTTGGATAATTTCTTGGAACCAAAGATTTTCACATGTACAACGGACTAATTCTTTTTGTCCGTCGTGAATGGACTTTTTCTAGGGTTTTACTTTTGTGAAACCGAGCGTGGCACGTTTGCGCCGGACAAGCTTCTGGGGTCCGTTGTGAACTTGTTTTGAGCTCATGACCGAAGCCATTTTTGCATGTACAACGGACCAACTTTGTTTGTCCGTTGTGAACGTGTTTTTCCGCGTTTGGTTAGCTTCTTGGAACAGAAACTTTTCCTTATACAACGGACCAACTTTGTTTGTCCGTCGTGAATGCGTTTTCGCTCAATTAGGGTTTTGAGCGATTTGGATTTGAATTTTGAATGTGAATTTGAAATTTGTAATGATTTCATGATGCTTCTTTTGAAGTGGACTTTATGCAATACTCATGTGAGTAGTTGCATGGATTGACATTGAGTCAAGTCGTGGACTTGTGCTCGGATTTGTTTTGTGGTTTGTTCATATGCAGGTATTGCTCAAAGACGAATGTGGTCGATGACGGGACCGGAACTAGGTTCATGGAGGAACTGAGGTTCGGGACTAGGTTCGGGAGGAACCGAGGTCTTGGTGGTCAAGGATGTCATGCGGGACGTTCGGGCTAAGAGAATGGTGCACATGAAGAATGGTTAGTCACGTGAGAATGGCGGAGGTCATTCGCGTGCAAAGTGTTAGTCACGTGAGTATGGCAGGTGGCCATACGGCGTGCAAAGTGTTAGTCACGTGAGTATGGTAGGGTTGCCATACAGCGTGCAAGAGTTGTACTCGGCCTGGTTGGGCCAAGTAGAGTTGAGTTGGATCACGGATTCCTTCTAGGGAATAGGAATCGTATTGAACTTTTGTGGGTTGGTGCTTTAAATAGGTGGGGGTCTCTGTTGAAAGGCACCAAGTAGAGCTGAGCATCAAGCTTTGAGCTTGGTTTTAGGGTTTGTACTCTTTTGATGAGAGTATTTTAGACAAGAAATAAAGATCAATTCTTCCAAAATTTTTGCGTGCTCTGATAACCACGTCGCTACAGTGTTTTCTGTTTTGGTTCTTGTTTGCATGCTTGTTCTAATTCTAGATTGGTTTTTGATCGTTGAGTTTCATCTTGATTTGATCCATCAAAAACCGTTCTAGGGTATTGATTTAGAGTTTCTCAAAGTCTAGTTGATTAATCTTTTGAAGATCTTGTTTAATCTTGAAGTTTTGATTAGATTGATTCTCGTCAAGTTCTGAAATAGCAAGCTTGCGAAGCTCATAACTTTTGATCCGTAAGTCCGATCGAGCTGATTCTTTTTGGGTTCGATTCGTATTGGAATCTAGTTTCTTGTGTCCAAATTTCAGATCGTTTCGATGGTTGGATCTCCGGGAATTCTTGTTTTACCAAACCTCTGTCATTCTGTTTTTGTCGAAAACGAGGCAATTATTTGGTTCTGTTTTGGGGTGAACTTTTAATAGATCAAGAATTTGGTTTTAGCTTCCGCACAATCATTCACCCCCCCTCTGATTGCTATATTCGTATACTTCGATCCTACAAGTGGTATCAGAGCAAGGTTTTTCTAATTATTCTTAACCGGTGATTAGATTAATGGATCGTTATTCGACAAAACCTTGTGTGTTCGATGGTGTTGATTTTCAGTTTTGGAAGGCCAAGATGGAGGCGTTCATCCAGGCGCAGGGCTTCGCAATTTGGGAGAAGGTCTACAAGCCATACGAAGTTCCTGCAAACGACAACGTCAACGACGCCAATCGCGCACATGTTGAAGCAAACAGCAAGGCACGCAACTTGATCATCCAAGGATTGGGAAGAAGTGACTTCGACCGCGTGGTTCATCTTCGATCCGCATATGAGGTATGGAAATCTCTTTGTGATTACCATGAGGGTTCTAACACTGTCAAAGAGGTTCGCCAAGATATTTACAAAAAGGAATACATGCGTTTTGAGATGAAACCTAGTGAATCGATAGATGACTTCTTTGCACGTTTCAATAAAATTCTTAGCAATCTACGTCTTTGTTGGAGTTAGCTACTGCGATGCTGCAAATGCTCGACTATTGCTTAGTGCTTTTGAAATGTCGGTTTGGGTGATGATAGTAACATTTATACAGGTATCTTTGTCATGAGCACACTTACATTAGATGTTCTTTATTCTAAACTGAAAACTCATGAATTAGATGTTCTTGCCAGGAAAGGGAATATTAAATCAATTGCTTTGATCTCTAACCCTAACATGTCAAATGAAAATTCTTCTTCTAGCTTTGCCTTGTCTTCCATGACTTCTTTAACAGATGAGCAACTTGAAGAGTTTCCTGAAGAAGATCTGGCACTACTCTCTTCTCGCTTTAACAAAGCCTTGCAGAACGTGAGAATGAGAAAGAGAGGTGGTCCTCCAAGATGCTATGAGTGTGGTGACCTCAACCATATTCGCACAAATTGTCCTAAGCTTGCAGGAAAAACATCAAAGGAGGAGAAGGACAACGACAGAAGGAATGAGAAGAAAAGGTTCTCGTCAAATGATAGGAAGAAGAAGAGTTTCATCAACCGCAAGGTGGTTCACCGAGTTCTTTCCGCTCTTGAACAAGTCAATTTGAGCGATGTGGACTCGGAGAGCAGCGAAGATGATGCAACTCCAAGCAAGCATGATTTGATGGGATTGTGTCTCATGGCAAGCAGCAAGGATAGCTTCACCGAGGACGGCAATGACAGCGACTTCAATGAGGTAGATCCTTCTTATGATGAATTAGCCAATGCTGTTGCCCGTCTTGGAAAATTACTTAACAAACGTGATAGAAAAATTAAGAAACATGATATTCTTGTGGAGTCATTGAATGCTGAAATTGCTAGACTTAAGACATTGATTCCTAGTGATGATACTTGCAAATCATGTGACTTAATTTACAATGAGCTCACCTTGCTTAGGAAAGAACATGCTCTTTTGTTGCATCTAAATGAGAAAAATGAGAAACATGTTGTACATGCTAGCTGTTCCACTGATGATTTGCATAGTTCAACTTCTTGTTCTAAATGCTCAACTCTTGAATTAAAATTGAAAGATGCAAATGCTAGGGTTTCTCAATTGACTGATAATCTGCTTTCACATGAAATTCTTTCATGCTCAACTTGTCATAAGCAAAAAGGAAAAGTGAATGTTCCTTGCAATAATTGTTTAACTCTTTCTCGAAAAGTTGATTACTTGGAAATATCATTAGAACATTTCACTAAAGGAAAGAAGAACCTAAACATGATTTTGGATCAATCAAAAGTCAGCACTCATAACAAAGGTTTAGGTTTTGATTCTTATGCTCATCATAAATCACATGCTCCCACTGTTGTTAAAGCACTTGACGGAGGAAAATTTGAAATTGTCAATGAGCCTAAGAAAACTGTCTTTAAGTCTGCTGGAGTGTTATCTTCTACTATGATGAATGCAAATGTTGCTTCTACTTCTAAAGCCAAACATCCTGTTAAGTACACTTGCACTCATTGTGGTAGAGATGGACATTTAGTAGATTTTTGCTTTAGACTAGCCAAACAACAAAAGAAAGAAAGAGCTAAGGCTAGGTCTAATTTGTAAAGGCACGCTTTGCTTCTCACTACGTGCCTAGGGTGATGCAAGCACCTTTTGTTGCTAGAAACACGGGAACAGGCAAATTTGATTTTGTGCATAAGACTGCTCGTGTTGTGCCTACTATTGTCCGTCGTGTGTCTCAAGATCGATTCCTAAACATCTTATTTCTAACCGATCGAGACCTCGACACTTTCTCGCTTCTATGTAGGCCTCTCACGAGGAAGGAGAACATGTGGCTAGTGAATTCGGATGCTCACTTCATATGTTCGATGATAAGTTTTGGTTCTTCTTCACTCGTGCATCTCATGCTAAAAGTGTTGCTTTTGAAGATACTTCTTCCATACTGTTTTTAAAAGGCACTAGTCCAAATGATGCGAGTGCAGGTGCATATGTTTAGGGAGAGTATCTTTGTTGATGAAGATGATGATGATCTTTGTTGAGGATGAGATAATTGGAGTTCTTTGTGTGCTTGTGTGCTCGTTTTCAAGCTTCCCAGCGTGCTTCACATCGACAAGCTATCAAGAGGATTTTAAGGTATCTCCGTGGTACTCAAGATTTTGGCATTTGGCTTTCGCTTCCTCATGCATTAGTTTGAGATCTTTTCTCGATGCTGATTTTGGAGGATGTAGAATTGATAGAAAAGTACATCTGGTACATGTCATTTCTTGGGCAATTCTCTTATTGTATGGTCATCTAGAAAACAATCTTCTATTGCACAATCAAGCTGAATCTGAATATGTGGTGCTTTGCTAGTTGTTGTTCTCAAATTCTTTGGATAGTAGCTACACTTAAAGATTATGGGGTTAATTTGGATAGTGTTCCTCTTTTGTGTGATAACACTAGTGCAATTTGCTTTGCTAAGAACCCGTGCAACACTCTAGAACAAAACACATTGACATCAGATTTCACTTTCTTAGAGATCATGTTGAAAAGGCAACATTGTGCTTCATCATGTGGATCTTGAACATCAATTGGCAGACATTTTCACAAAACCTTTGTCTTCTTCTCATTTTGTTTTTATTCGGGAGAACTTGGGATTGTTCATCCAATGGGTTTGTTTTGAGGAGTTTCTTTGCCAAGTTCTTTCACTTAATGAGCTCACTTTATCATATTTCTTTATATATTATGTAATTGTGCTAATATATGATAATCTAAATTGTTCCACTTGAACTAAAAATGATATTGCGGAATTCCTTGGTTTGATTGCCTATAGCTAAATACTCTGTGATATCTTACTCTTCTAGGCTTGATATTGAATCTTCTTGACAAATTTGGGCTATGAAGCAAGTGTGTTTTAGCTTTACTCTTTCATAAGACCTTTTAATCACTTTTGCATGTTTATAATCAAAGAAAAATGAAAAGAAAAGGGAATCAATAAAAGGGTTGTTAAAAGCAAAAGCCTCAAGTTATGAGCTTCAGGATGCTTTCCTAAAAGATAAGATGTATGCTTCAAGCATGCCATTCCCTCAAAAGACAAGATGTATGCTTCAAGCATGCCACTCCAAGGAAATAAAAGAAGTATGCTTCAAGCATGCCACATGCGATTCTTGTTTAAAGATTAAATTGGTCCACTAGATTGGAGTTGAAACTACTTGCTCGCCTGATTTGTTATTTGCTTCAACTTTGAGTCTTTGTTTTTCTACTAAAGGTTTTGCTTAGTACTTGGCTATAGTTGACTGAATTGAGGTTGAGATGCATGTCATTCCCTAACTTGTTAAAATTACATCAAGATCATGTCTTTTGCATATTATGTGATATATAAGGTTATATGATCGAATGAGCTCATCTTTTCCTATCTTGGCACTCCCTTGTTTCTCTTGGTGAAATCATTGTTTCAGGAAAAATTTTGAACTGTTCTCTCTTTTACTCTTGATGAATCCATTGTCAAAGGGGGAGAAATTTGGAAATCTTTCTTTGAAAAGTTTAAAGAAAAAGGGAGAGTTGTATTTGGAAATTTGAGAATTTTGGGAGAAGTTTGGAGAATTTTTGAAATTTTTGGGCGCATTGCACATTCACACACATTTTCATTCTCAGGGAGATTTTGTTTTGCATTTTGGTCAAAGAGGGATTTCTGTGTTTTCTTACTTTGGTCTTTGATCCTTTGGATTTCAAAATCTTTGGTAAAGTGAATGCCAAATGATCAATTCTAAGTGGTGTTGCCAATGTTTTCATCAAGGGAGATTGTGAAATCATGTGCTGAAAAATTGGCTTTGAACTGAAAAATTAACTTAGATTTGAATTTGCAAAATGTGTTTGTTCATGTGTTTTGACAATTTGACAAGAAAGCGATGAGATTACGCATTAGCGCGGACAAAGTTCTCAAGAAGCAAGAAGTTTCCCATCTGCGACGGACAATGTTTTTGGGTCTGTTGTGAACATGTTTTGAGCCCATGACCAAGTCATTTTCACATGTACAACGGATGCTTTTTCTTGGTCCGTTGTAAACAAGCTTTTCGGTTTGGATAATTTCTTGGAACCAAAGATTTTCACATGTACAACGGACTAATTCTTTTTGTCCGTCGTGAATGGACTTTTTCTAGGGTTTTACTTTTGTGAAACCGGCGTGGCACGCTTGCGCGGACAAGCTTCGGGTCCGTTGTGAACTTGTTTTGAGCTCATGACCAAGCCATTTTTGCATGTACAGCGGACCAACTTTGTTTGTCCGTTGTGAACGTGTTTTTCCGCGTTTGGTTAGCTTCTTGGAACAGAAACTTTTCCTTATACAACGGACCAACTTTGTTTGTCCGTCGTGAATGCGTTTGCTCAATTAGGGTTTTGAGCGATTTGGATTTGAATTTTGAATGTGAATTTGAAATTTGTAATGATTTCATGATGCTTCTTTTGAAGTGGACTTTATGCAATACTCATGGGAGTAGTTGCATGGATTGACATTGAGTCACGTCGTGGACTTGTGCTCGGATTTGTTTTGTGGTTTGTTCATGTACAGTATTGCTCAAAGACGAATGTGGTCGATGACGGGACCGGAACTAGGTTCATGGAGGAACTGAGGTTCGGGACTAGGTTCAGGAGGAACCGAGGTCTTGGTGGTCAAGGATGTCATGCGGGACGTTCGGGCTAAGAGAATGGTGCACATGAAGAATGGTTAGTCACGTGAGAATGGCAGGAGGTCATTCGCGTGCAAAGTGTTAGTCACGTGAGTATGGCAGGTGGCCATACGCGTGCAAAGTGTTAGTCACGTGAGTATGGTAGGGTTGCCATACAGCGTGCAAGAGTTGTACTCGGCCTGGTTGGGCCAAGTAGAGTTGAGTTGGATCACGGATTCCTTCTAGGAATAGGAATCGTATTGAGAACTTTTGTGGGTTGGTGCTTTAAATAGGTGGGGGTCTCCTGTTGAAAGGCACCAAGTAGAGCTGAGCGCATCAAGCTTTGAGCTTGGTTTTAGGGTTTGTACTCTTTTGATGAGAGTATTTTAGACAAGAAATAAAGATCAATTCTTCCAAAATTTTTGCGTGCTACAGTAACCACGTCGCTACAGTGTTTTCTGTTTTGGTTCTTGTTTGCATGCTTGTTCTAATTCTAGATTGGTTTTTGATCGTTGAGTTTCATCTTGATTTGATCCATCAAAAACCGTTCTAGGGTATTGATTTAGAGTTTCTCAAAGTCTAGTTGATTAATCTTTTGAAGATCTTGTTTAATCTTGAAGTTTTGATTAGATTGATTCTCGTCAAGTTCTGAAATAGCAAGCTTGCGAAGCTCATAACTTTTGATCCGTAAGTCCGATCGAGCTGATTCTTTTTGGGTTCGATTCGTATTGGAATCTAGTTTCTTGTGTCCAAATTTCAGATCGTTTCGATGGTTGGATCTCCGGGAATTCTTGTTTTACCAAACCTCTGTCATTCTGTTTTTGTCGAAAACGAGGCAATTATTTGGTTCTGTTTTGGGGTGAACTTTTAATAGATCAAGAATTTGGTTTTAGCTTCCGCACAATCATTCACCCCCCCTCTGATTGCTATATTCGTATACTTCGATCCTACAGTTGTGTTCATGGCATGTGTGGTGCATGTGCATGTGTTGTTTCAGTTGATCTTTTGATATGCTTGAAATAGCTTGACTAATAATCCAAGTTACAGAGAATATTGCTTTTGTGCCAGACTAAGTTTTCGATGACGGGACCGGAACTAGGTTCATGGAGAAACTGAGGTTCGGGACTAGGTTCAGAGAGGAATCGAGATCCTAGTGGTCGAGAATGTCATGCGGGACGTTCGGGCTAGAGAACGGTGCACATGAAGACTAGTCAGTCATGTGAGTATGGCAGGTGGGCTGTACGCGTGCAGAGTTGTTAGTCACGTGAGTATGGCAGGTGAGCCATACGCGTGCAGAGGGGAGCTTGCATGTATTGGGCCATGTTAGACCAAGTGGACATGCAAGCGTACTCTGTTAGGGTTGCTCATTATAAATAGGGGGAGGTGTCCTCTGTTTATAGAGAGAGCAGAGCGCTGGAAACAATTGTGTGCATGAGTTTCCTCTTGTGCTGTGTTTTAGGGTTTGTACTCTTTTGATGGGAGTACTTTAGACAAAAAGAAATAAATATCAATTCCTTTCAAATCCTCTGCATGCTACTGTAATCTCGAAGCTACAGTGCACGCGTTGCTACAGTATTATCTGTTTTGAGTGCTTGTTCGCTCATTTGTTCTGGTTCTAGATTGGTTCTTTGTCTACTTTGATTCTTTCAGTTTTGTCTTGATTTGATCCATCCAAAATCTTTCTAGGGCCTTGATTTAGAGTTCCTCAAAGTTTTGTTGGTTAGTCTTTTGAAGATTTTGTTTAATCACGAAATTGATGTTAGATCAATTCTCGTCATATTCTATCACAACAAGCTTGCGAGGTTCATAACTTTTGATCCGTAAGTCCAATCGAGCTGATTCTTTTTCTGTTAGATTTGTATTGTCATCTAGTTTCTTGTGTTCAAATTTCAAATCAATCTGACGGTTGGATCTCTAGAAATTCACATTTTACTGAATATCTATCAATCTGTCTTTGCTGAATATGAGGCATTTATTTAAGTCCAAATTGGGGTGAATTTTTAGTAGATAAAAAATTTTGTTTTAGCTTTCGCACAATCATTCACCCCCTCTGATTGCTATATTAGTATATATCGATCCTACACATTCGCATCCACAGCACATCGAATCTAGGTCCCAATTCTTTCTCTCACCAAGATTTACTTTTTGTGCAACATTACTTCAACTAAACTGCATTTTGTTATAGAACCGCTTAAAGAAACTTAAGTCAGAGCATGAAAAGGTTTAGCTTGGAAACACAACTGCAGATATGGTATGTAACGGACCACCTTTTCAGGTGGTGCATTTGAATACCTCAACAGTTACCCAGGAAGATTAGTTGTCGGGAACCAAGCGCACATTGCCAGACAAAAGGCAAATTCAACTGCTTCTACATAAATTAAGGCCTAACAGCCAGAGTTTTTTTATAAAGGTAGGCGTAGCGAGCCCCGAATATATATTACATCACAGAAGACCGCACAGGCATGCCTAAGCACAGACTAAGACCTAAAACCAAATCGAATCGCCATCTACGGTTTCTTGAAATTCTTCAACATCTTGGAACTCTGGAAGATTTGGGTTTGAGCAAGAGTGAGTACACAACCGTACTGAACAAGTCGCACAGGAATTTACTGAATACTACATGCAGGGGATTAACAAGGGTTAGCACAAGTTTTATTGTTATTGTGGATGCAGTTTTACTTTTAAATTCAATCTACATTTGAAACACAAACCATAAATAATAGTAACTGGGTGTGGGGGGGGGGGGGGTAATCACAAAGTTAACACTATTAAGCCATATTCTCAAAATTCTCCAAGAACTACTTGAGCTAGGTTACGCTAGTCACACCAATCAAACTTAGCTTCATTAACCGGAAGCACGACGTATTCAAAAACCATTTAATTAGACTCTGCAGAGCTGCTCAGCTTTACCCACAAGATATATATGGCCGTTAATGCCATGCACAAATTACATGCAACTTAAATGCATGCGGCTGGGCCGAGATGATCACTGCCTTTTGTTGAACATTTCTCGGATAGCCCCTAACCAGTAGATATAAGACCACTCCACTCAGGACCCACTGCCTTGAGCGAGTATCTACCATTGTGAAAACCGGTGAATGGTGCTACAACGCCCCTTCCCGTTCCACCCCATCAGTCATCCCCCTGCCAGGAATGCTACTCCCTATTCTCCTTCCGAGAATGGTACCACCATGTAAGTATCTTCTAGGAAATGAACAATGTACTGAGCTATGTTGAAAAGCGGTTCAACCGAACTGACCGGTTCTCAACTTGTGGTTGAGCAGAAACTTAAGTTATTTACTTTGCTCAAGGGGGGTTCGGCCTTAAATTGCCAAAGACCAAGCCATACAACCAACCACAAACCAATCTGGTACCTGCTCATACCAGCCATCGAACCACACATGGCTTTTGTCATCGGTCGGGGATCAGACCAGCATCCACATCGTGGTTAGTCCAATACTGTCCCCCTGACTGTAGCACATTTATAAATTCACCGAGCCAACCGCTCGCCATAATTTTATTTCTGTTTTTAAAGATTTTGAGTGAAACTAGTAAGATTAATAATTTACTATGGTGTGTTTAATCAACTAGGGTTATTCAAGATTTAACATGGTTCATCAATGTCAAGGAGGCTAAGTGCGAAATTTGGGCATAGCTAAGTAGCATGTCATTCTAAACTATCGCTTTTAAGTAGGGCTGGACAGAAAGCTCGTGGCTCGCGGCTCGGCTCGGGCTCGGCCGAGCCTGGCTCGGCTCGCCCTGGCTCGTGGCTCGGACCGAGCCCGAGCCTACTTGTTAGGCTCGTTAATGGACCGAGCCGGCTCGGCTCGAGCCACGAGCGGCTCGGCGAGCCAGGGCGGCTCGGTGCCTCGATCGGTCAATAGACTCAAAACTCTCCACCTCCAGACTCCAGTCTCTCTCCATCTATCGCACCAGCCCACCAGCCGGTTGGGTTCTGGGACTTGGGGACCTTGGGGTGTTTGGGGGCGCTACTCGCTAGGGCTAGCGTCGATCCCTCCAGCCGCAGCCGCCTGGCGCCTGCCGCCGGCGACTCGACCGACGCCAGCGGCGCCAGCGCCCGGCGGCGCCGCCCGACACGCTGTCGCCCGACGCCGTCGTCGCACCCGACGCCGCCGCCCGACGCGCCGTCGCCCCCGACGCCCGGCCGCCCGACGCGGCCGCCCCGACCCGGCCGCCCCTAACCCCGCCGCCCCGGCGGTCGCCCCTAACCCCGCCGCCCCGTCGATGTCGGCCGCGCTCGCCCCGACGCCCACCAGGCCACCGGCCAGACCGTTTGGTTTGTGTTTTGCATAGATGAATAGATGATTCAATGGAATTTTTGTCAATCAATTTATTCAATGATTGGTTTGTGTTTTGCATAGGTGAATTAACAGCTTATCAAATAGTTTAGTCGGTGTATGTGTGGCTACTTACGTAGAGAATTCCATAGTGCATTAGTGCGGTATTTGTTGTGCTCATTTGCTTGTGTTGCTGAATTCCATAGTTTAGTCGGTGTATGTGTGGTCGCTTGAAGTTGTATTCTTCACGATCTGTCTTGCATCCTTCATTTGTTACCATGATATAAATGCTTGATGCTTCTCTGAATCTCCTTATGTAAAGATTGATTCATTTCACCTACAAAATGCTGAATGTAAAGATTGATTCATTTCACCTACAATTTCAGCAATTTGTGTTTTTCATCAATGGAATTATGCATTGGTGCATGACTAATAACAGAAAAGAAATGATATGAGAATGTTTGGTGTGTTGCTCACTCTTGAGTTCATCAATGATTCATTGTTTGGTGTGTTGTGCTCACTCTTGAGTTCATCAATGATTCAATGCAATTGGCATTTGGCAGGCATGGAGATGGAATCAACTGTGGCGAAAGGGAAGGGGAAGAGGCCCTCAGCCCGGCCACTGCTAGGCGTCAGTGGTGCCCCTCTAGCCAAGCCGGTAAGCATGCTTAGACTTAGTCTTAGCTAAGAATCTATATGCTAGTATGTGACGTGATTTTTGTTACATGTTCTCAGGTTTTATGCGAGGAAAGGGAACAAACGGCTGAAATTGAAGAAGAAGATAACTCTTATGATATGAATGATGAGATGTCTGAGGACGAGATAGCAATGCACCCATTGCCAGGTGATCAAGAAGAGGGTGGGCATATGACAATTGAAGGCTCCGAGGAGGATGAAGATAATTCTGGGGATGGTAATGTTGGTAGAGCTCATCAAAGAGGGAAAAAGCGACGAAAGGGGGTGAAGGTCAAAGGTGAAACATCATCTAGTGTTTGGGATATTTTTACAAAGATGAAGGTGCCATCTCTGAATGAAAAGGGGGTGATGGTATCAAAGGCACAATGTGGGTACTGTAAGAAGTTGTATTCTTACAAGCAAGGGTCAACTACGTCACATCTATTGAGACATACGAAGAAATGTGACACATACTTGAAGTATTTGGCAAAGAAGCGAGATCAAGCCCTTCTAAACTTTGCTCCTTCAAAGGCAGGTGACTCTGGATCTGGTCTCCCAACTATTATTGCTCCTAGAGATTATAATCATGAGCAAGTTAGAAAATTGTTTGCGAAGATGATAATAGTTCATGAGTACTCATTCAGGATGGTTGAGCATACATGGTTTAACATAGCAATGAAGTATTTAAATCCTGCCTATGAGTTCATTGGTAGAAAAACAATTAGAGCTGAATGCATGAAGGTGTTTCAATCTGAAAAAGAATCACTAAGAAAGGTCCTTAGATATGTGGATAGCATTGCTTTAACCACTGATTTGTGGACATCTAACCAAACATTGTCCTATATGTGTTTAGTTGCACACTACATTGATAATGATTGGAAAATGCAATGTCGTGTGTTGAACTTTGTTGAGTTAGATCCTCCACATACTGGACCTGTCATAGCTCAAGCTGTTTATGAGTGTGTTGCTGCTTGGAAGATAGAGGATAAAATCATTTCCATCACTTTGGATAATGCTTCGAACAATGATGTTGCTGTTCGTGGTTTAAAGGCAAAGTTTGTAGCTAGACAAGGCAATGCTTTCCTCGCAAAATATTTTCATGTTCGGTGTTGTGTTCATATTATCAATTTGGTAGTGAATGATGGGACAGCCGTGTTAGCACCTCTCATAAGTAATATAAGAGAAACTGTGAAGTACATCAAAAAGTCCCCTTCTCGGTTGCATAAATTTGTCGAAATTTGTAGATCTCTTGCATTGCCACTTGGGGAAGGGTTGAGACTAGATGTATCAACAAGGTGGGGTTCAACATATAAGATGTTGAGTACTAGCATTGCATACAAGGAAGCTATACAATCATATGCCGATATAGATGCAAATTATAGATGGGAGCCTACAGCTGCAGAATGGGATTTGTTTGCAGCAATTGAGCCAATTCTTGCATGTTTAGCTAAAGTTAGCACTGCATTCTCAGCTTCAACATATCCAACAGCAAATATATTTTATCCTCATATTGTGGATGTAAAGATTGGTTTGAGGGCAGCAATTGTTTGTGATGATTTCAAGTTGAAAGAAATGGGCAATGCAATGATGGGAAAGTTCAATAAGTATTGGGAAGACAAAAACAATATGATGGTGATTGCTACCATCCTAGACCCAAGGTATAAGATGAGATATGTGGAGTGGTGCTTTGGTAAGATTTTTGAAGCCTCAAAAATTGAAACTGAGGTAGCAGATGTTCGTGAGGAGTTAGATAGGCTATATGAAAAATATGAGAGGGAACATCGTCAAAGGAAGACTGCTATGAGTAAGACATGTGGAGCTTCATCTTCATCTGCTAATACCTCTTGCTCTTTACCATCCGCCTCAAGTGAATTTCAGTCATTCTTATCGTCTACTTCTGCGAGTCCATCAAAGAGTGAGTTGATCATATATTTGGATGAGCAGAATGAGGATTTAGGTAACAAAGAGTTTGATTTGCTTCAATGGTGGAAGTTGAATTCACATAGATTTCCGGTGGTGTCCAAGATGGCAAAACAATTCTTGACTATACCGGCGACCTCCGTGTCTTCGGAATCAACTTTCAGCACGGGGGGTAGAGTTCTAGATGATTTTCGCAGTTCTCTAAGTCCATCTATGGTGGAGGCATTGATATGTGCTTCTAGTTGGATTAGAGGTGGACATGATGATAATAAGGCTCCTATGTTTGTGGTATGTTCATCTTGCATTAATTTTTTTTCATTCATGGCTGGTTTGATTTGAATTAATTTGGTATGGCTAATACTTATATTTTTAGGAAAAAGATGATGAAGATAATGTTGAGACGATCCCATTTCCTACAAGTGTGATAGAGAGCAACTAAGCAACTACTATTATTTAGTAGTGACTAGTAAGTTAATATTATTAACTACAAATCCATGAATTATTGTTTAAATGTTTAATTTTAGATAGCTTATTTGACTTGTGGTTGTAGGTTCAAAACTTGGATTAGTGGAGATGGTCAAATGGAGCATGGAGGACAGGAAGGGAGAGAAATGCATGATGATCATAATTCATGATTATTTGTGTTGGATCATCTATTTTGTTGTGATTTGTATTACGTGCTGTCATTAAGTTTTAGAGCATGTGATGTTGGTTGGATGAGATCATCTATTTTGTTTGAGACTTTGAGCCTTGGCTTGGAAGCAATGTTATTGTTATGTACTTGATTACTTATGTCATCAAGCATTTCTTGCTTTGAATCTGTCATTCTTTGTCATTTTATTTTTAAATGAATCTGATATTCATCGTTTTTATATGAATTATTGCTGGCTTTTAGAAATTGTTGTCATCCTTATTATTTATATGACAGATTCAGATTTTTGTCATCCTTTTAGAAATTGCTGTCATCCTTATTATTGCTGTCTTCATATTTTTTAGTGTAAAATGCATTGGCTCGGCGAGCCAACGAGCTGGCTCGCGAGCCGAGCTCGAGCCGAGCCGAGCCGAATGTTTGGGCTCGCCGCAGGGCCGAGCCGAGCCTGGCTCGGCTCGTCACTAGTCCGAGCCACACCGAGCCGAGCCAAGCCGGGCTCGGCTCGGCTCGTTTCCAGCCCTACTTTTAAGTATTTGAACATACGAGTAATATAATGCAGTAGAAAATTAAATACTATAATATTAAGGACAATTGGGTTCAATATGTTCAAGGGCGTGCGGCTTGCCTTGCTGCACTGCGGGGTCATCTAGGTCGTAGTTGACGTAGTCGTATGCAGCTCCGTTCGGGTCCTGCTCCTAGTCCGGGAACTGCTCGGGCTCTGGGTGCTGTGTGAACGTCGGGTCTAGTGCAAAAGAACGGAAGCAATAAGTAAACGAATAAATAAAGACAATTAAATAGGAAAAACCGGAAATAAATCAACGAGAGGGCCGGAGAGAGTGTCGTAGGGTGTTTTGGTCATTTTTGAGGATTTTGAGACTTGAGTTGGCAAAACGGTGGTCATTTCTAGACTTAGTGGGTCGAAACAATTAAGATGGTGTATTTTTGGATTTTGGGGAATTTTGGAATTTTTTGGGATTTTTCTGGATTTTCGGATTATTTAAATCTGGAAATAAAAGAAAAAAAAATGGATGTGGGCCGCACAATGCCAGGCTGGACGGCCCAAAAGCAACCCATGCGACGCGAGCAAATTATTACATGGTCGGGTCAATGGCCATGCGAGCGGGTGGGCGGTCCTGACAAGTGAGGTCGGTGGCTACGGAGGCTGACAAGTGGGTCGGCGGCTACGGAGGCTGACGCGTGGGGTCAGGCTGGTGGGGCGCTGACGAGTGGGCCCAAGGCTCGGTGAGGCTGATGCGCGGGCCCATGGTGCATCGCGGCTGACCGTTGGACCTGGCAAGCAGGGGGAGTGCAGGGCATATGACAGGTGGGGCCGTCAGGGCAGAGAGAGAGAGGGGTGGGGGAATGGGGGGGTTGGCTCAGCTAGGGCTCGGTGAGGGCGACGGCGGCGGCGATGGAGGTGAGCTCGAGCGCAGCGGTGGCGCACCGAGGAGAAGAGAGGGCGGAGGGGGAAAGGGAGAAGGGGAGCTCACCGAGGGGGAGAGGGGAGTGGCAAGGAAGAATAGGGCTCGGGGGGGTTTCTTATACATGGGCGGCAAGGGGAGAGAGAGAAAGGGTGCGGAGCGAGGCCGGCATGGGCAGCGGCGTGGTGCGGGCAGGAGATGGGCGGCGACATCGGGACGTGATGGGGGCCGGTGGCAGAGCAGGAGATGGGAGCAGCGTGGGCGTCGACGGGAGCCGGTGGTGGAGAAGATGGCGACGGGGCAGACGGGGAGCAGGAGATGGGCAGCGGCGTGGGCGGAGCAGGCGGCCTGTGATGAAGGCAACAACAGCGACGGGACGCGATAGGGCCGGGCTGGGCGAGCGCGGAGTAGGCCGGGAAGAGGGAGTGGGCTAGAGCGCGGCCCAAGGTGAGAAGAGGCCCAGGTAAAACTCAAACCGAAAATCAAATTCAAAGCCGAAATGAAATTCAAATTTTTGAATTTCTTTTTGAAATTTTTGTGTTCATTTCATGGTATGCATTCACAATTTTCTGTGGATAACTCTATTGCTTTTCTAGGGTGTTTCTTTGTACTTATTGGCCAAATCCTGAACAATGTTTCTCTAAGTCCTTGGTGGCATGAGTGGTATGGTTGGGATGCTTTGGGAAACATCTTTACTTGACCCGGAGGAGGTAACCATGCATTCTTCCACTCCATGGTGTTATGGTAGCTATTTATAAGGGCAAAATGCATATTTGGTCTACATGTGTTGTAATGTGCAGTGGACTAGAAAAAGAAATAACAACTGTATTTGCTTCAAATCATCTAATAAGTTTTTATACTAATACTTGGGAATATATTATTTCTACTAATAATTGCTTTATTAATTGTATATTTTATGTCAAAATCTTAATCAATTTCTAGAATTGACTATAACACAGTGATTTAAAATAGGTCTGTATGGATCTATGGAATAAATTTACTAAAATCATTATACAGGAACATGCTTGACTACAAGAGCATGATTCTTTTACAAATTTATCTTTTAGTATGAGACCATCATTGCACATTTTATGATAGTATTGGAACTAATTTTGCTGATGCCAAATTTAAATGTGTATCACTGTATCTCTTTGTTGTTGTATGTAATCTATTTTTCCTTTCTATCGAGGGTATTCGTTTTAGGGGTCTCTATTCCAAAGTGCTAGAAAGTACTTCCAACAGCAGCTAAAGATGAAGAACCTTTGCCTGAGGGTCACCTTTGGCTTCTTTTGGCTGGAAAGGTTTTCCTTATATAAAGCACTTACCACACATTCAGTTTGGTGGTCTGCTAAAAAGTTCCTTCTAAAAATAGGAAAATTATTTTTTTATTGATTCCAAAAGTAAGTAGAGTATTTTGTTGGTGATTCAGTAGGGAACATGTGACGACCCGGTTAATTAGCCCAGATAATTGACAGCTTCACTGTCATTATGCTAAGATAATTACTTGGATCTCGGTATAGTGGCTAACAAAATATCAGGCAACCCAATACTTTATCAGCTACTACACCGTATTCAGAGTGTTACAGCAGAACAATAATTAGAGACGAAAATGGTACCTTTATTGCATACCATCATCCCACGTCGGGCTACAAGTCCAAAAGGTTAATTATACAATATACCGATACATCAAACAATACATAATTATTACCCCAGGGACCCCTCAGAACGAGGCCTCGGTCCCCTGGGAAACGATCCACCAGGAGATGGTCCCCTAGACACCCTAGTCCTCCTGTAGATAGTAGTAGTAGTAGACTGCCTCCGATAAGTCCTGGTCCTGCGAATAATCCTCACCCCCTGCCTCTGAAGCGGATCCATAGGAATCACCTTCTAAGCAAATGGGGGTTTAAGCAAGAGTGAGTACAGAGTACTCAACAAGTATTAATAGCAAGAAATGCAGATATGAATTTCTCTCTAATTTACTAAAATCCACCAAACTGACTCCTTCCCTCCTACTAGCTTTTTATGTAAGATAGTTTTATTAAAGAGTGGTTCGTTTTAACTTCCCAAAACTCTACTAACACTGTATATGAGATAGACTTAGCTTCTGTAGTCTCTAATCCAAGAGACTGGCATGAATTCATGATTTACCCTGCGCAGGTTTGTACCACTTTACCCATAGTGACATTGAGATGCCCTAGAACGTTTATCACTAGTCTAGTATTAATTCTCCACACCCACCAAGGTCATCCACAACTCGCAGATCTGATTTGTTACCCACTTTTGATGGCGTAACTCCACTAGCTTCAAATATACCGCCGTCCAATTGGCTTCAGTCCTCTGGGCCTACCGGCATATCCCAGAGGCGCACCCCTTAACTTACCCATGGTGGAGTTATTAATACCATCCTAGGACAACCTTTTCTGACTAAATAGTTCACACTATGGTTGATACTCTTTTACGGCTCATTGCCCAAGTGTTAGGTTGTTTGACCTTATATCATAACCTATGTAGAGGACCCCACCGGCCTACAACCCTTCTCATCGGCGTCCTCTACCCACCAATATTAGCCCCACTAATATTCTATTTTTCCCCATTGCCCCTTTCATTTAACCACACCATTCACCATCTCCCATAACCAACCCTTTCACAATCCTTCCTCCCAACAGATCCACATTCCCATTCCTCAACCATCAAGCTTCTCATTTTCTATTTATAATATAGATTTTTCCATGCAAGATGACATTTATAATACAAAGCATTTAAAAGCATTTAGAAACTCATGATCAAAGGAACTTGCCTGGAATAGAATTGGAAAGTACGTCCTCACTCAAAGGTTGGTTCAGGTCGGTTTGATTCAGGTTCAGATCTGAAAATATGTTTACCAATTATTAGTTCTGCTAATACCTAGCCTTTTGAATCTGACTAATGGCGTCCAACAACTAAAGACCTCACTTAAATTGAGATGGTGCTAAGTCTAATTAAGTTATCTGCTTATCTATGCCCATGGTCTAACCCCAACTCATCTTTTCTCCTCTTTTCCCATTTTCTCTTTTCTTTTCTCTTCTTTCCCTTTTCTTCTTTCTTTCTTTTCTCTCCTTCTTTTCCTTCTGTTTCTTTTCTTTTGCTCCCTTAGCCGACTGGGCTTTCGGCCCCATCGCTTCCTCTCCTCTCTTTTTCTTCGTTCTCCTCCCTGAACTCCTCAACTCCTCCCGACTCCTCTCTCGGTCCCCCCGTCGCCTCCTCTCCCTCTTGGCGACACCCCTCTACCGGCTCTCTACGGCGGCACCTCTCCTACTCCACCGATTGGGCTCCTCTGCGCTACCTTACTCACAGGCTCCCTCTACTCCACCCCGGTTGCTTGATCTAGGGTTTTTGCTAGATGGTTCTTTTGGGAAAGGTTGCAGTGACTCGGTTCTGGGTTCTTGGTTGCTTGCTGATGGTTGATGGGGCTTAGTTCTCTGCTGGGATTCGGTTCTTGCTGCCTGGGCTTGGATCTATGCTAGTTTAACCGATCTATTGCTGGCTTGCTTGGCCAAACCCTATGGATGGTGGTTCACGGTAAGTCTAGGGTTGATGAAGAACTTGGGGTGAGATGACCTAGGCTGGGGGCTGTAGCGCCGAGATCAGCTGGCCAGTTCTAGGTAAGGGCTTGGGAATAGCTTGGGACGAGCTACAAGGGCCCCTAGGTAACTTCCCCTCTGAGACCCAAAAGAAGAACTCCGATCTACACTAGATCTGAAGGTTTTGCATACTACATTCTACTCTAGGTTTTGCTTGCTGTTTGCTACTGTTATGCTAAAGGGGTTGTCGGCTTACTTGGGGTCCTTGCTGTTTGGTTCGGCTGGGGAAGACAGAAGTTGGAGTAGTGATGGCCGAAATCCCAGCTGGCCCCGCTCGACCACCTTCTGGCTCCAAGCTCCAGCCGTTCCTTGGCCAGCAGCTCCTTCGGTTCTTGCTCTCACTCTCACTCCCTCTCAGTTGGCTGGGAAGGCACAGGGAGTGGCTCCATGGAGTGAAAGGAGAGTGTGGTGAAATGAGGGAGTGCGGTGAATTTAGGCTGCAATTTTGGTCTTATCCATTCCCTAATGCGAAAGGACCTTTCTACCCCTTGAGCTTTAATGAACGGGCAAAGGCAAGAATGTCCTCCCTCTTTTCTATTGTAGCACTAGCAATGTCCTCCCTCTTTTCTGTTGTAGCACTAGCTCTCTGGTTAATTAGCAATACTACTCATACTGACTCCAAACTCCCACTCATGGCATGCTTTATTGCTAATTAGACTCTTAATGATGAGATTGATGTAGTTGGAATTTCAGGGTTCTTACAGAACATAAGTTTCTTATTGACTTTTCTGTTATCCCTGTAAACTTTTTTTAATTAGCCATGTTCTCACCCTTCTTTGGTCATATTGAATTCTTTAGCTATTAATATAGGCTGACTTTTTTTTGTTTATTTCAGGTGCCAACCAAAGAGCAAGTTGATGCTCTATCAATGGAATTGCTTAGCAATTCAAATGTTCCAGGTCTCTTGCTGTGCATCCTGGCTAATTGCATTATGCTTTGCTTAAATTATCCATAAACTATCTGAACAAATCAATATCATTGTCTAATTTCTTGTTTTAAAATTCAAATATAGTCAGATGAATAGAGATTTAGTATTTCTTGTTGCTATGAAGTTCTATTCCACAGGTAGACGGAAAACATACCAAATTTGTTGTATGCTTTCTTGATTCATGTAGTTCTTTAGTTAGGTGTTTAAAAAAATTTGAAGGTACTGACTAGGTTTTAACAAGCCCAATCAATCCTGCATTTTTCCACTTTTGATGTCTGGTAAATTATTTTAAGACTTATTTCCAATTGATGTTCTTATGTACCATGACTAGGTGCATTCTATTCTGTTCATAGAGACGCTTCGCATTATTGATTATTGGCATATTTTTAGGAAGTTCAAATTTAATAGAACAAATGCTTATCGTACTTGATTGTATATCTTATGGGATTGCCTTTTGATGTATTGCTGTGAATTTTGGGTTGATTTGATTTGACAAACTGAATTTAATGCAATTTGCATTCTTGTTTTTGGCGGATAGTGGATGCAAATCTTATCCCATCGCCTTACAATGATCCAGAGCTTTATCAGCTGTATTTTGAAGGTGTAGCCGATATAGAAGAGAGAGAGGAACCTAAGTTGGCAGATATTTTGAAGGTGCTAAAATGTTGGCTCCTTTTATATGTTGCAGCATATTTTGAGTCAGTTGTTCGGATGAACTATCATGTGACTGTTCCCACATATTAAGTACGCATTGGTTATCTAGAAAAAGTATTATGTGGCTACTGCCTTGAGACACTTTTTAGTGATAATGTAAACCTATAAACATCTTTTGCATCTCTTTTCTTGCATTGTAATGAAAGAAAGCTCTTACAATCTTATGACGTTGGTTACTGCAGGGAAGATTTGTTAGGAGCCCATCTCTTCTTCAGCTGGTGTTACATATTTTTGTAGCTAGCACTGAAGACCATCCTACCCTCAATAATTATATACTTGGTGAGTACTTTTGTCTTCGTGAGACAGTGTTTGTTCATATCTACACATGTCAGAAGTGTCATGCTATTTGGTGAATGGTTCAAGTGGTTTACATAACTGGAGTGGCTTCTACAGTGTAGCATGGAAACATTCAGCCATATGTGCTTCTGTGCTTCTGATGCTTTTCTATCAATTTACTTAGTGCTAGAAGTTTCCTATACAATGCAGCAAGCACTGGTACATGCCCACATTTATGTGTTGTTTAATTCCTCCATGTTCCTGTCGACTACGTATTAACCAAGCCAATTTAATCATTCACCATAATTCCCTGTATTTCAGGTTGTTTGGTGATGCCCAAAACTTCTGAGCGGTTCTGCTTTTCTTTTTCTTCATAGGGCAGGTATACTGGTTTCTCATGCCTATAAGATGAGGTTATAAGAGCATCTCCAAAAAGGCTCTCCAAAACTCACTCTCTATAAGTCATATTTGGGGAGTTCTCCAAAAATATGACTCTCCATATCTCCTTTCTCTCCAACAGAACTCTCTATATCACACTCTCTATTTTCTCTCCCCTATATTTTAATTATATTTCATAACCGCCATAACAGTAACGGTTATTTTTGACCGGTTAAATTCAAACGAGACAATAACTCATGAATTAATATATCTGGCATGAAAAATATGGCATCCTAGAACTGTTGTTGGGTTATACAACCAGAAGTCAATAACTCATGAATTTCATTGCATAATTGTAACAACTCAATGCCATCCCTTCCTTCTTCAACACAGGTCATGATCTTGAGAGAAATATATGTTACTCTGTTAAATAGTGGGACATTATAACAACTTCACTGATGAAGTTACAGAATATTTGGCATTACAAGATTGGTGAACTACTGGAGATACTATCTCCTGTCACCATCGTTCTTTGAAAGTAAGCGCAAGTTAGCAGTTTGCCGCCGCCCTTCATTTATTGGGACCTAAATTAAACATGAATATTGAATATTTAGTAAAAGGATATTAGTAAGGTAAAAGTGGAACACAATTTGAACTTATATGGTCATTGCTATGATGAAATGCTTACAGCCGGAAATCCACCATAGTCACCGGCCGGCTTCTGAATATCCTTTGTCACTGAACTATTTGCTGCAAGGCGGACCTGCAACAGGTTTGAGGAAAATATAACTAGTGAGAACAGTGAAAAAAGCCTAACGGGCAAGCAAAAGATAATGTTATCAGCTAAATCTTCGTCAGATGTTTGGATCAGTGGTATCTGGATGCTTGCGATGACTACCAACAGGGAAGAAGCATATGTTTGGCTGTATATTTTTTTGCTATAACCAATGTGAAGATATCGTTGCACATGAATTTCCTAGGTTGTAGTCAGTTGTTCAACAAGAAGAAAAGAAATATTCAGTTCACTGTGACCGAAATTAATTTCGAAGAACCTTTGGAGTCAAGAGTGCTTTGCGCAACACATCTTGGTTATGACACACACAAGACAAAATCGCATAGAATTTGAAGTACTATTAAATAAAGGTACAAAAAGAAGGCAAGGCCGAAAGCATAGAGCTGGGAAAACAACACCTTTGATGCAATGGAGACATGATCCCGGATCGCCACCCTACCACCCAGTGTTACATAATCCCCCAACCTATGTGCTCATAACATGAAAAATCTCAAAAAACAGACTGGAAGAATTATACAGCATTCCTAAGCAGAATGAACACTTCATCGATGAGATGATGGCATACATACATTGCAGAGCCAGCAATCCCTACTTGTCCACAGATCATGCAGCATTTTCCAATCACCACATTGTGGCCTATCTGCAAGAGAAATTGTCAATTCACGGGGAAGGGGGAGAAGGGTCCAAACACGTAAAGCAGGGGGTATAATACCTGAACCAGATTATCAATCTTGGTATCATCTCCAATCACTGTGTCTCTCCAACTGCAGTCGCCTGCAAAACAAAGAAAAGAGAGCGAAGAACCAGTTCATTGCCTGAGGATCATATCTTATCTCTGCAATGGGTCACTCTAACTAATATTATCAAAATATCTCCTATATAGGTTGAAGTTGAATAACATCTAAAAAGATTAATTAACACATGATCATCAACTACTGCAGAAAGGCATACTAAGCTCTTTTGAGTATATCTCCTATATTGTTACATTGCCAAGCATTTAGCTCTATCTATATACACATTGGCTAGGCTTGCTTTACCCTCTGATTGATCACCTCTACCTCTGCAAAACATTTAATTTAGTGAATATACATACATTTGTTCATCCAAAATTTTGTGAGATAAAGTCTGAGCCCATTGGGCCAACGACAAAGTCAAAATTGTTCTATGATACAGATGCTGACAGTATAACTTGTTTTCTGAAGAACATAATACAACCTGTAATACACAAGCTGCAAAGCGGCAAAGCGGCATGGTCAGCCCTTCTACCATGTGTATTCATCTAGCATAACCGCATAGTTCTACGCATATGTTTAATACTCCTAATTAATCTTTCACAGAAGAGTAGCAGCGAAACTCCCCCACCAAAAATGGATCCTTCGATAGGATGGACCTCGACAAACAAATCTGCAACTAGATCCGCAACCTAATTAGATGAACCATGAACACAACAAACATATCCACAACTATCTCCTCCAATAGTCAAATCCAAATCCAAACAAGAAATCTAGGGTTCCTCTTACCAAGAAAACAAGAAGCAGCAGCAGATCACTCAAATCCAGATGGATCTCGACTCCACACCAGTACCAGTACCAGATTCGTCGCCGGATGACTCGTGTAGGGTTGGGGATCCGCCAGGACCTTCTTGGGGGGTTGGGGATCCGCCGGGACCTTCTTGGGGGAGGGGAGATATGGTGACTTCGAGCTCGACCTTCGGATGGGATTGGGGGAGGGGAGAGCGACCGGAGATGGTGGCGGAAGCTGCACTGCCGCGGCGACCGTTGTGCGCGTGGGAGACGACGAGGGGGATGACGGTCCGTCCGCTCGCGCGAATGGAGGAGCGGTTCTGCGGAGCCAAATAGCGAGTGGAGAGAGAATCGCCAAATATAGCGAGTCTCTCTCCGCTCGCAAATTTTCGGTAGCATAATGGCAACTCTGTTGGAGACATGTATTACTCGTGACTCGGTAAAAAATGCGGAAAGAATGTTGGATACAGAGTCTTTCGGAGATGCTCTAACTTAGAGGTATCTTGATGTTTCCTCATTCCATGTACGATTCTTACAAAATATTTAACTTTACAATCTGCTAGCCTACTACTGATTAAGGACATATGAAAACTAAAGGTTCAATTGATTTCACCAGTTCTTTCTTGCATGAGTCACCTTTCCATGTAATCTTAGTTCTTTGATCCATGACACCTTGCTTTCTTCGCCCAATGCTGCAACTACCTTTGATAAAAACTTCCTCTTTACCTGCCTAAGCTGAACATGTCAAAATGTTTTTTCTGTGCCGATAACGATTGACAACATTATAGTTGAATCAGCAAAGCTGCCGAGGTCTTATGTTTATATTTTTATATATTTTTTGTTGAGAAGTGCTTATATGCTCTTCCTTTTAACAGTTGCACAACTATTAAAGCATGAATGAAGGGTAGATGGTGATTACTTACCCCTTCACTTGCTTCAAGATTTGTGTAACTTATACTAGAAGGAAAAGTTGTTTCATGCGTGCCAAAAAATATTGCCGAGCAATGCATTCTTGCATTTTTTATGGCCAAAACCTAATCTTTGTTTTCCTTCAGTTCATTCCAGACAGCTTTCATATTCGGTTATGTAACAGAAAGTGATCCTCCCTATTTGTAGGTACGTATTTGCAGGATTTCTCTTTAGTAGATCTACCATGACAATACAAATGTATCTTACTCTCTTGGTAGAGCTGTGGAATTTTAATACTGTTATAGAAGACGTCAGTTTTTTTATGGAGAGTTTCCTTCCTCTTTTGGTATGTTCAGTTTGTTATTAATTTCCCAGCCACAATTCAGTTGATATAGGGTTCAAAATCATTGTACAGTTATCATATGGCTGAATGGTCCTCTGTTCTGCATCACAATTCTACGTCACATGTTTTCTTACTAGCCGCTGGTGGCCGTGCTGCTACAAGGTTTGGCTTCAAGCTCCACTGATCTAACGTAGGTGTGCGTTCATGCTGTTTGATTATTGATTTCGTGTTGCTGGTAGGCAAAATCCAATGTGTATTTTGTTTCTCCTCTCCCAGTCCAGTTGTAGAATTCAGTAATCTGAGTTTGGATCTGTTCGATTATGGTTCTAACTTTTCAACTACGTTGTTTCGGTTTCCACGCCGCTTCTACCACATATGCTTTCATCTTGTGTATTGAGCATTCAGGACAAACTGCATTGAAAAAACATACATACAAGCTGGACACGAACCGGCTAGATACTATATATATATATATATATATATATATATATATATATATATATATATATATATTACATAATCGTTCGATACAAACTCCAAGCAATCCACACAAAACAGGAGAACGGTGAGCTAGCTGAATACACACCGAGTGGTGCCCAGTAGAACTCAAGGCTGACTGGGATGTGCCGACCTAGGTGGAGACGTAGGACGATGTGATCGTGTGACCACGTCGCTGGGCCGACCACAGCTAATGCTCTTCATAATGCCCTTGGCATCCTCGTACATGGCATGAACAATCCCTAGAAGGCTGCTAACGGTGTGGTGATTTGCGCCGTGTAGCACAGTGGCACCTTCTGCAACGATACGAGAAGCACGATCGTGCTGCAAAACAAATGACAGGAGTGGTTAATTAGTACGGCAAACATTATTACTTCGTTATTTATTAAAAAAAATTGAACTTTGTACCATGTCATCAAGCCGGGCCGCCCGATGTCGATCGGGGCCAAGGGCCAACCTGTCGGAGTGCGTGACCTCGGTCGGACGCTGCGGAAGGGGTCCTGTTAGTCTGCACCGCGTGCGCGGCACGTACCATTGCAAGTACGCAGCGTAGACGTCCACATCGTAGGGTCGTCGCTCCTGCACAACATGGGTCATTGCACTCTGCTCCCACGCCGTGGTCCAAGGGAGCTGTGTCGCCCTCCAATCGTCGCTCTTTCGACCCTTCTTTGTCTGCCTGCAAAAAAAAAAAAAAGTAGTACGAAGCTGTTAGTTCACCGAATGTGACATACCAAACTAAATGTGATGTACTCAAATGCTATGCAAGAGATTAAGAACTACATCATTTACTTACGAGTGAACTTGTCGTGCTAGAGGTCGTCCAGCTGGTGGTGGCACCTGCTGGTGAAGTCCAAATTGCCTCATGACCCGCTCTGGGGCATACGGTTCCACCATATGGGAGAACACGAGATGGCAAGTCGTCAACCAGTACTCGTTATCCAGTGTGCACTGAATGGACAAGCCATGCGGTGCCGTATCTGCCACGAAGCGTGGTGTCCATGGCATCCAAATAATGTCATCTTCGTGCAGAGTCTCAAATTCGTTGTGAAACTCCAGGTATACTCGTCGTGGTCTCTCCCCAGCCCATCCCAATTGGCTAGCTGTCCAACGAGTACCCATGGTGGGTCCATCCACAGGGTCATCACCATCACCGTAGAACTGTGGTTGCATGGTGTAGGGGTGCACAGGCACCCGAAAGTACGGCCGACCGATTGGGAAATGCTCCCATGACCACAACTGTAATAAGGTGTAGCATATGGCGAGATTCGGCTCCTCACCCGTGCTCTTTTGTGAAGCGTCACACAAACCCCTGTAGGTGGCACAGAGAACAGCCGACCCCCAGCTGAACTGTGGCATGTGGCCAGGCTCAGCATCGACCAAAGACTCAGCAAGGTGGATATAGCTAGGGTACACCCAATCTCCCTGAGTTGTAGGAAACAACACCCACCCGAATAAGAACAACAAGTAAGCAAGTAAGTGGTTCCTCACAACATCCTTTGTCGCATCAGCTGGGCAGCGCATGTACTGTCGTAGCCAAGAATGTGGCACACCTGCAGTGCTATCCGGAATGCCTATCCCAAATCTGTGCTGCATATGAGCCTTCCAGTCAGATGATTTCGGAGGGGGAACCACTGCAAGACCCCTAATTGGTAGACCAGTAAGCATAGCAACATCCCGAAGAGTGACGGTCATCTCTCCCCACCGAAAGTGAAATGTGTGAGTTTCTGGCCTCCATCGATCAACAAGCGCTGACAACAGTGATGCGTCAAAGGCAAAGGAGTGCCCAATATTTAGCATCCTCGCGAAGGGAAGCAACCCAGACTCACGTAGAACTGGAACATAGCGTTTGTCAAGAGGCCAATGCTCCCTAGGACCCCTGAGAACGAAAGGACGAGGCCCAACACCGCTCAACCATGCACGACTACGATGTTGCCCATCATAATATGGATCAAGCAATGTGGCCTCCTCTTCACCTGCGCCATGGCCCATTTCCTGCATAAGGGCAAAATATGTCATTCTCCATGTATGAATTGAAAATTGATTGCAAACAAATTACAAACCTATGCATCAATAAATTAGAAATAATAGGTCAAACCACATTTAACATTAACCCAAGGTACACTTAAATTACAGGAAACACGGACTCTACTAGGTTCGACACGAACAAAAACTACTACAAAACACACATACATCACACTAAGTTGGCCACAAGACACATAGTTGGTGTTCATAGTACGCATCACAATGCCTACGGGCGAGTCGACGACGTTGGCCTCTTTGGGCATTTCTTCATGGAGTGTCCCGCTGTCTTGCGTACCCTGCACTTCTGTGGTTGAGCCGATTGTCCATGCTGACTCGCATCCATATAATTTCGGATGCACTGAGACTACTGTCATCCGCGACTAACCTGCTTTAGGACATAATTCGGCACTGTTGATACCAAAAAATATGACGAGTGATTGATCGACTTCAAACACACTCAAATACTAGGTTTAATTAGGGTGCAAACGTGTCAACTGATTTGATCCTACAATCGATAAGAAAAATGTACGATCTAAGTGACTATTTCAGCCGATTAGGTTTCAATAATAATTTGATCTAGACGACAATTTGAGCCGATTACACCACAAGTAATGATAAATCTAAATAGCCTAATTTAGCTGAATAGATAGTTGATAAAAGTAGATTTTTCTCGAAAAAAACGATCGCAACAAGATCGGAGAAAAAACAAATCTGGATAAATTGGCGTAAATCGGCAATGATCAAAATCGGTGATGTGCAACTTTATTGATCAAAAACGAATTACAGAGAAAAGATTCTAAGTCTAAAGAACTACTCCTAGTCGACAAAAAGTAACTAAAAAGTAGAGCGAAGTTGGTTGATCGTTGGATGTCTTTGTCTTACCTGTCGCCCCTTTTTCTAGCACTTAGGCCAATCATATCCTTCTTCGATTCCTATAAACAAATGATTCTTATATGTGTAAACTTTCCCAAGAATAATCTTTTATCCTGAATCAATATCGGCTAAGATCTTTATCCATAGTTAACATCATCTTTCCAAATCGGCTATAACCACTAAATTTTGGTGCCAACATATGCCCCATTTTTTGGGAGATCATATGAATCTGCCAAAGATTACTATGATCAGCTTTACCATGATCTTCACATTTTACGCTCTCTTAACCGATATGTTCGATAACTTCTCCACTTCTTGAGCCGTAAATCATGTGAACATGCAATTTCTCGCATTAACTGCTTTTGAAACTTCAAAGAAAGTACCCGCCTTTTGCCATTGGTTTTACCCAACTATAAGTACCGCCATTCACCCCTGTCATTTTCACACCTTCGAGCTCTGATCACACACCATCAGCTTGTGCCTCCTTTCTTCAACCTCAACACTTCAACTCTGTCAGCATTCAATCTCATCGGCTCTAAGAACAATGGACTCAGCAGGTATTTATCCTTGTGCTCAATTTTGAATATAGATATTACATAGGTCCAGTAAGAAATCCGGATCCATCGGCCATAATAGAATAGGATATTCCTAGATTCATTTACATGCTCCTGAGTACTATATCCATGGATGGAGCAAGAGTTTTAAGGTCCGGCCGACATCATTAAAAGGCTAGAGAGATTGGTACAATCGAATAACGGTGGTAAAAATGCCCTAATGGGAGCATATAGGCATAGCGGAGTTTCTCCCTCTCTCTTTAGCCGATCCAAAGGCCAATGAGTCCTTAGGGGCCACAACCTTTTATTATTGGTCGGACACACTTAATACTTTTTTTGTTCATAACTGGTCCCATCGGCCCAACTCTCCTTGATGTGGCGCAATTTTGCTGCCTAAGGCTAGATGGTGACCAAATATCAGCTTTCAACGCCAAGTATCAGCATAAATTGGTTTCCACCAAGGGAGAATGCTGGAGACGATATCTTGCCGACAACATCAAGTAATATCGGCTACTTTCTTAACATGTGGCTTTGACCAATTCATATTCTGTGGTGCATCTCTGGGCCCGACCCAAGCTTACCAAGTCTTGATAAATAACTTGTTGAGGGTCGTCGGCTAGAACTTGGTAAAATATTTTTAGGACCAGTTTTCCAAATGATGCATGTGATTAGCAGTTGTCTATTCACCGAATTAGGATCCTATTCTATCGGCAATGTAGGCAGACCCTCTGGTTTATTCAGGTTTGGTTGTATTGTATGTTTAACCGATGTTCCAAATCGATGCAGCTATAATGACTCCTTTTCATCGTGAAGAAACTACGGAAGGTCGGTAGATCGAGTACAAAAACAACCAATCATTTGGCGAGAGGTTTATCCTTTGCTCTAGCACCTTGGTATGGGTAATGTTGCATCGGAGATGTGTATGGTGACGGCAAAGCCGATCCCCTCTCCCAGCAGAATTGCTAAAAAGGGCATCATTGGTGGGCTCTTTCAGGGCCATTTGGCCGAAACATATCCACCGACCGATGTGGAGGGCTTCGTTGCGGCCTTTCATTCCTTCTCTCATATTTTGCAAATAACTTAGAGAAAGTGGGCTTCTTTTCTGTATTGGCTTACGTGGTTGCAAAGATCTTTCGACCTTATACCACTTGCCGATCTATAGCTCTCCCTTTGGCTTGACAGTTCTTGAGCTTTTCCCTTCATGATCGGTTTTTATTTGAGTAGAGCCGACCGTAATCCTAAGGGTCTCTTTATTAATCAGCGCTTGGCTGCATGTCAACTTGGCGTGTGACGCTTGTCGACAACGATAAATGCGCTCGACCCTTAGGCTCTGCTGCCTGTGTCGACTTTTGCTTCTTTTCAGCACAGTGGACTATGTTGATTAGAAAAGGATTAGCATCCAACTGCATCGTCGGCTCTTCTGCAAATTTCAATCAGATCATCTATAGCCGATTGCATCTGCTGATGAAAAATATTGCAATCGTTAGTATTACGAGAAAGAGTGACGCCATTTGCAATACCTTCGTTTCTTAATCTCCTCAACCAATGACAGCACATGACCTTCAGGCAACCGTATTATTTTTTCTTGCAACGGTAGATCAAAAATATGATTGCACTTAGTCACATCAAAAGAGTATTTAACTTCCAACTTTTTTTAGTCAGCTTGAGCCACGAACACATTAAGGACTTTTTATTTTCCTTAACCCACTCGGCTATGTTTATTTTAGCTTCTTCATCATCGGACGAATCGTTTGATACTCGACGAGATTAACCTTAGTCTTCTCTTTTTCTTTATTATTTTTTAATGTCATTGAAGCCTTTATTATCGAAGAAACGGTTTTCTTAAGCCAATACTCGATGTAGGAGATGAATTAAATTGGTGAATTTTTGCCCACCGAATTTCTCTTTCAACGGAGGGATTAATGCTTGGAAAGCTAAAGCGGCTAATTGATTATCGGGCAGGGTAGCGCTAAAGCACCGATTCATAACCTCTGTAAACCTTTTAATGCATTTAGTTACTGATTCTTCAAAATTCTATTGGACAGAACTCGAATATGAAATTCCAAGTTCTAGACTTCCACGGAAAAAGTATTTATAGAATTGGCTTTGCAAGCGGCTTAAGTGTTGACAGAATTTAGGGGTAAAGTGTGAACCATGTGAAAGCTACCCCTGACGAAGACAACAGAAATAATTTCATCCTTAAACCATCGGATTGATCCGCTTCCCCACATTGTGCGATAAAATGCCTAATATGCAAAATCAGGGACTCTAGTATGGCGCTCTAGTCAGCTATGTTTGACAATTGCGCTCGTAGTTGATGTTATGTCTTCCCGATGTCGGCTTTGGTTGTGGGATAAATGGCTCTGAGTATGTCACCACCCTGTGTGGGGCTGAATCCTTCTGCGGAATCGGTTCATCGTACTGCGAACGCGGCATAGGTTTAATCAGCTGAAAGACCAATTTTGGGTATATATAAAACGGAGCTGATTGTGGTAAGTTGACTTGGGGGGTCCAACTTGGCACCATCGGTGTGTACTTCGTAATAGGGAATATTGTTGGTGCTCATATCTCATGGGAGGATCACAGTCGGCTTTGTTGGCAGCAAAGTAGGGACCAGAGCTAATGTCCTTGAATCGGTTGCTAGTTTTGGGACTTGAGTGTTTTGTGCTATGGAATAGACCGAGTATGTCGGCAGTGTTTGCACCAAGTTGAGTAAAGTTCCTGCCGCTACCATCTCATGTGCTATTGTTTTGATGTTGTTGACTATCATCAGCTTAAGCATAGTTGCTAGCCGAAGATTGGTTGATCAGAGTATAATGTATAGATTGGTTAATGTCACCTTCGATAATTCGGCCTGCACAGGTGTATATCGGCTTACCGGTTTGTTGTCTGAAGTACCTGTGGCCTCCTTGTCACTGAAATTAACTGTCAGCAATGTAATCTTTTGCGTAATGCCACATCGAGTCTTATGGTAGCAGTTCAGTATCATCTGCTCGAATGCAGCTTTCTAATCTTCAATCTCTTTTCGTTGCTCGGGTGTTAAATCGTCCAGCGTTGGGATGATTATAGCATCGAAGTTGACATTAGATGGGGAAATTGATCGTCCCACCAGGTATGCTAAAAGTGTGTTAAAGCTGAAAAATATGATGAGGAATTGATAGACTTCAAACACACGCAAATACCGAATTTAATTAGGGTGCGAGCGTGAAGAAAAAATGTATGATCTAAGCGACTATTTCAGCTGAGTAGGTTTTCAATAATAATCTGACCTAAACAGCAATGAACTAATTAGACTGCAAGTAACGATAAATCCAAATAGCCTGATTGAATTGAGTAGATGGTTGATAAAGGTAGATTTTTTCCAAAAAGGTGGTGCGCAATAAGATCGGAGAAAAAACAAACCTAGATAAATTAGCGTAAATCGACAATAATCAAAATCGACGATGCACAACTTTATTGATAAAAAACAAATTACAGAGAAAAGATTCTAAGTCTAAAGAACTATTCTTAGTCGACGAAAAATAAATAAAAAGTAAAACAGGTTAGTTGATTGTTGGATTTGTTTCTATCTTGCCCGTCGCCCCTTTTTATAACACTTAGGCTAATCGTGTCTTTCTCCGATTCCTGTAAACATATATTAACATATATTATTCATATCGGCCTCAACTTTCTAAAAAATAATCTTTTATCCTGAACTGATACCGACTAAGATCTTTATTCATACTAACTTTATCTTTCCAAATCGACCATAACCGCCAAATCTTAGTGTCAACAGGCAACCACTTCACTTGCCTCGACTAAAGGTCCCTTTAATGCATGTCCACCTCATACCCGTTGAACTCAATGCTCTGTCCTGAACAAATGCTGCGTGTCCAAGTATCTCGAGATGTATTGCGTCGAAGACTACAAAAATGCAGCACAAGCTGCATACACATGCTAGCACAGCTTGTGAAGGAGCCTCGGCTTGTTGCTAGTGTACGTGACTACCCCGTCAATGGTTGTTCATATACATCTCCCTGAGATGTATCTCGATCTTCAACTCCATTCATGGTCCGAGGAGCAACGAGGGATCAAGCCTTCTTTATTTTCTAGTCTATATATGCTTGCATAACGTCCGAGAATTGCTTTCGTTCCTCTAATGTTAACAAAGTAACCGACGGTGCGGTTCTAAATGTCGTCCACAATGGCTGTGATTCGCAGGGACCATACACCCTTAAGCACACTGTTGTACACCTTCGACCTTCGACATGTTTGTTGTAACTATTCCCTACTTTGCACCTCAGTGTCATGAAGCTAGGATCATTTCTCCAGTTTAGGGGCATGCAAATTGATCCATTGCACCCAAAAAAAAAAAAATAGTTACTCTCCTTGACCCACCCCTCTGCTTGCCTCACCCTCAATTTCCACTACTGCTTCTAATGCCCCCTATGAGTTCTTTCTACATCGCCTCGATCTTGCGACTCTAGTTTTACATGCATGAGGCCAGTACATAGAATTCGCATGTAATGACAAACTTCTTGCATTGTTCTCTCCCTGCCAGACTACATCCGGATACACCTCCTCAGGTCATCAATACCAATCCCCTACAGGTCCTCCGCCCGTACCACCCCGTGTTGGCATTTTGATAGGTCCAATCCACACGCTTATTATAGCTATAGATTTCTGTTGCACTATACTACAAAACAGTTAGCATATTAATATGGCATGTACATTCTACATTTCACAAGGCTGCAGCAAACAAATCAGTCCAACACGTCAGCCAAGCAGGTAGTACAGCAGAATAAAGGGATCCACCATGAGATGAGGACCACTACCATGCCATGCACAGATTAATCTTGGTTAGCAATTTACAGAAGCAACCGTAGGTAGGTTCATAGTATACAGGGCAGGGCTGGCATAACACCGGCCAGCCCTGCTAAAACGGTACTCGGTGCAGCACAAAACAGTATGGAACATGCTATCGTCCTAGCCAAATCAATGGGTTAAAAGGCCATTCCTAGTCAGGTGTGCCCCTGCTCATCTCAAGGGGGCAACTCTAGTTGTGTCAGTCTAGTCCCCCATCTGCTAGCCTGATTCATCATCAGACAAGCATACCACATCTATATCACCACCCGTACGATCCCCTGCGCCAGGGGGGTCCCTGCTCAACCCAAGACTTGCTGTAAGCCATGCGTCCAATGATGCTGATTCAGTTTCTGACTGCAGCATGTTTGGCATGGAAGGCGCAGCACAACTACTTGCCAGCGGCGCATCCAATGCGGATGAGGATATGCAAGGCACTGTATTCAAACCGGGCAGTGCTGTTGCTTGTAAAGTTGGATTTGGAATTGATGACAGCGGAGGCCGTACCTGGTGAGTTGAATGTGAACTTGATGACAACAAGGATGCTGGAAGAATCTGGTGTGAACTTGACGGCAACGAGGTTGCTGGGAGAACCGGATGTGAACTAGACGACAATGGGGATGAAGTTGCTAGAGGGACTGGATGTGGACCTGATGGGATAGAATTTGCTGGCATGACTGGATGTAAGCTTGACACTGCTGACGTTGCTGGGAGGAATGGGTGCAAGCTTGACGGTGATGAGTTCACTGGGGGAACTGCCTGTGAACATGACGGTCTAACATTTACTGGGGTCACAGGAGCCAACTGTGTCCTTGCAGATGTGACCTCCAACCTAGTTGGAGGCTGCTGCAGATTTGCAGGGGCCATGTTATGTGCCCGTGGCAACCTGAATTGGAGATGAGGAGCAGGTGCACGTGCTAGTTCACTCTGAACTCCATAGCTTCCACGTGGTGGAGGCATGTGACTAAAAGGAGCTGATGTTGATCTGACAAGGTTGCTTGGTATTGAGGGGGGAGGTCGGACCACTTGTGAAGATGGCGATGACGAATGAGACATCTGCGATGATGGTGGTGGAGGCATGTGACTAATAGGAGTTGATGTTGATCTGACAAGGTTGCCCAGTATTGAGGGGGGAGGTCGGACCACTTGTGAAGATGGCGATGATGAATGAGACAGCTGCAATGATGGTGGTGGTCGATCCTCCTGAGATGGTTGGACACAATGTCTTGGCACTGGTGGTCGACCAGCTGATGATGAGGCAATTGGTGATGCAGTAGAACCCACCACTGAAGGCCTCATTGGTATTTGCTGCGAAGCCTGAGGTGTCCGACGAATTGGAGGGCTTTGGGCTCTTGCTGCAGCTCAAAAAGAAATAAACATCAGTGATCGAGAGAGTGAGGGGGAGTCAATTGAATTCACAAGTCACAACTACTGGATAATTCTTGTTTCAGCGCAACCCTATTTAAAGCCTCATAGCATCTTGTCAAGCATAACAACAAACTGATCATTGGCGCTCAGAAATCATACACACCACTAACTCATTATGCAGAACGAACTAACAAAGCATATAGATTGACCATACCAAATCATCTTAACACTGGAGAATCAAAAACAAATACCATCTTGTTGAAGAACTACTGAATCTTTGAATGTAAATATCACAAAATGGAAATTTGGCCCGGAGTGTTTCATATCTAACAGTGATTATGTGGGAATAATAATTTGCAAGACATCAAATATGATTGTCTATATTCATTACCTTGAGCAGCAGATGTTGATATGAATTTGGCCCGAAAATCCTCAGCTAGTGATTGGTTGAGGAGAACTTTCTCATATAAATCATCAAGCGTCTTCCTTTGCTGAAGATGAGTGGAATCTTGTTCTTTAAGTAACAAATCATACTTTCGTTTTATCTTCTCTATTTCTAGGCTGCACTCCGTTCGAAGTTGTGATTGCTGTCCATAATTAAAACCAATGAAAACAAGATGAATCTGGCACTAGCATAAGCAGTTCGCAATCAAGATGTACATGAGCAGGAAGAAACATGCAAACCTTCAGTTCATGGATTTTATTACACGAGTCAATGTGTAATTGTAATCTGTGCAGCTCATTTTTCAAAGGTTCATCACCAACTGGTGGGTGATTAAACATCATTGATGCCACTGGAAAGAGTTGTGCAGACTGCGCAGAACCAGGTGTGGCCTCTGGTTGATGACTTGATTGACTCTGATCAGCGCATGTTCTTTCAAGAGGAGTATTGGAAACTGGGGTTGATAGTTGCATTTCAGGTTGCAAAGCTGATGCTACAACAGACAGACCTGCTTGTTCTGCATCTCCTTGTGGAAGATATGCTGGTGCTACACTTGGTTGGGCAGACTGAATTAAAAGACATGTCTGAGTTTCAACTTCCCTAGATGTTGGCAAGGCAGCCTGGGTGGGCAGAGCAGTCACGGTTGGTGGTTCTAATTGAGGAGCATCTGCAAGAGTAGTGTCGTTATTGCTGGTGTTAACTTCCATTGTAGAATAACCCAAATGTTGGCATGTGCCTCCCTGTAATGGTTGTGAACCAACAACACTCTCTCCCTCAACATGTTCAGTCCTTCTATGGTCACCACTTGAAGACTCCTGATATAATGTTAATGGTATATATGATTAAGTTATTCTGGCATCATAAATGTATGCAAGGTTATCAAAGCGATAACGCGAGGCATGGCGACTCACCACCTTTTTACCGCTGAAGCGCTTAAGGCGCGCGGCAAAGAGGCGCCATACACATATCCTAACCCTAATATAGCAACAAACAAATAAGCATATTGTCAGTTGTATAGTGCTACTACCGGTAATCTACTACTAAAATACTACTGCTGCTGCTACTTCCACTACTGATAGACTCCTACTACTACTGCAGCACTTCTACTGCTGCTACAGTACTACTTCTTTAAAGCTCATCTGCCCCGAGCCCCCGACCCCATCGCCTCTTCCTCCCCCATCTCCCACCCCCAACCCTCCCCCATACCTGATGGCAACAATGCACAAAGGATGAGCAGCAGCAGAGGCAGAGGAGCGGCAGCGCGGCGCAACTACTCCCTTGCAAGATATGATGAGGATGGGGTGGAGCGGCGTGGTGCTTGGGTTTCTCCCTCTCGGTCTTCAACTACCTGAGGCTCAGGTATGAATTGTGCTCCCTCTCAGTTTCACTTAGTCTTCAACATCTTATCCTGGTCCCCAAAATCTATGGCAGCCGCCTCGGGCCACGGCCGTGAGGCAGACGACCCCCACCAACATAGAAGCAACGCTTTAATAAGCATGAATGTATGCAATTAATTACAATGACAAAAAAAAAAAACCTTGTGCCAATGATATGTACAGCACAGGGCTCACACAAAAGTAGTAACTAAAAAAAATGAACTGCATACAGTTCTCAAATATGATGCCTAGCAGAACAAGTAACTAGATTAGCATTGCTATATGGAAAGAGCAAAAAAGAAATCCTAGATTAGCGTACCAAACGTTTCTTTAGTCTTTTGATCTATCGCAAAGAACAATAACTTAAACAGGCAATCTACCAACCATAAAACCAGCACAGCTCATGAAAACTGAACTGAAGCTTCACTGCGTAGTCTTATATATATGCACAACATTGACTGAAATAAGTTACAGTTGATAGGGTTACATGGATATGTTCCTATGCTACAAATATGACATCGCACTAAACAAGGCTAAAAATATGATACCTTGTTGTATGGAAATTATATATATATATATATATATATATATATATATATATATATATGGAAGCCTTTTCCGTACTCTTAGGAGTACGTACTCCCCATCTCTAGTATACCACATCATGGTTGTTAAGGCGTCCTTTCAAGGACGCCTAATCGCCGCTTTATCGTCGTGGCGCTACTGTGGAGACGCCATGCCGGACGCCACGCCAAGCTCGCCTATGGCGTCGTTGAAGCGTCCGTGGCGTCCTTGAGGCGTCCACGGCGACGCCTTGCCCTAAAAAGGGCGCCATAGGGAGGAAGGGGGAGTCGGGCCAGGCTAAAAAGCCAAGTCGAAGAGCGGAAGGGGGAGTCGGGACAGAGAGGAAGAGAGGAAGGGGGACTCGGGGCCGAACCCTAGCCGCCGCCGTCGGTCCTCCGCTTCCGCTTGATCGCGCGCTTCCGCTCCGCCCGGCTCGCTCTGCCCGCCAGCGCCGCCCTGCGGCAGCTCATGCCGGCTCGAGCTCGCTCGCCCGCCCGGCGGCGCTCACTTTGTCGACGGCTCGAAGCTCCCCGTCTTGGCCGGCTCGAGATCCGCCTGTCTGCTGCTGCTGGTGGTCCTCTGCTGGTCCTCTGCTGGTGGTCCTCTGCTCGGCGACGCTCCTCTGCTGCTGGTGGTTCTCTACTCCTCTGCTATTTGTGTTAGCTCTACTGCTACTCCTCTGCTATGTTGCCCCTCTGGTTGTGTTAGTTTGGTGGTCCTCTGGTTGTGTTACAGTTTGTTGCTCCTCTACTGCTCCTTTGGCTAGGTGGACATGGCAGACGACGACCAGCACGCAACCACCGAAACCAACTCCTCTCGGGCAAATGAATATGACCCATTGACAGATCCAAAACGAAGGCCAAAAAGCAACGATCCGGGTTGGAAGTATGGGTATTGGGACGAGATTGGCAACCGGGATGTTGTGCGATGCTCTTTATGTCAAAGGAGGATAACAGGGGGGATTAAGAGATACAAGGAGCATCTTGCTGGAGGATTTGGTGATGTGCAAAAATGTATGAGCACCACCACAGCCATCATAAAGGAGATGAGAGATGCTTTGTTGAAGAACAAGAGGGCTCGACCTCTCTATCTAGATGATGATCATGAGAACGAAGAAGTCAATGAATGTGACAAGAAAAGCCAACCTTCTTCACAGTCCATTGCGCAACCAAGTTCGGGGACAGCAGCCAAGAGAAGGCAAAGTACTTTAGCGTTCAAGGTTCCAGCTCCAAAGAAGCCAGTTAGTGCCATGCTTCGACTGACACCACGTGAGGTGGTAGAGCAAAGGCATTCGAAGGGACCTTGTCAAACAAGCATCCAATCTTCTATGAGGACTAAGGAAGAAAGAGAAGCTGTTAATCTTGAGATAGCCAAAATGTTCTATGAGTGTGGCATTCCTTTTAATGTTGCACGCTCACGACAGTTTGAGATAGCTGTGGAGGCCATTGCACGATGCTCGGGTACAAGCCTCCTAGCTACCATGAGTTGCGTGAGCCATTTCTCCGAAGGTTGTCAAGGAGACCGACAACATGAGGGAGAAGCATGAGGAAGCTTGGAAGTTATATGGTTGCGACCTCATGTCGATGGATGGACGGATAGGAGGGCGTCATTTGATCAACTTCCTTGTCAATAGTCCCGAGGACTTTCTTCTTGGAGTACATTAATGCTTCCAGTGAGGTTCATGATGCACAAATGCTTGCCTACTTTCCGAGAAACAAATTGAGAAAATTGGCAAAGAATATGTTGTTCAAGTGGTCACCGATAATGGTGCTAACTACAAGGTCAGCAGAGGCTTCTAATGGAGAGGATCCCGCTATGTTTTGGACTCCTTGTCTTTGCGCATTGCTTGGACCTTATGTTGGAAGACATAGGGAAGTTGAAGGAATTCAAGAAGCCTATTGCACAAGCCCGCCATCTCACCACATTCATCTATAGGCATTCAAGGCTTCTTAGTGCAATGAGGGAGAAGACAAAGTGGATGGATATTGTGAGACCAGGCTACTAGGTTTGCTCTGCGTTTCTAACATTGTCAAGTTTGAACAAGCATAGAGAAGCATTGAAAAGCCTATTTGCAACCACGGATTGGACTTCAACCAAGTTAGCCAAGACGGAGGCGGGAAAGAAGGCATATGATGTGGTGTTTGGCAACTCCTTTTGGCACCAAGTGGAGGATTGCATTAGAGCTTCACTACCACTACTTAGGGTGCTAAGGGTGGTTGATGGTGATGAGATGCCCGCCATGCCGATGGTCCAATGCTTGATGTCTATTGCGAAACATAAGATCATGACATCTTTCTCCACTCAAAACAAGAAGTCTTTGCTCACTCGCATCTTGAGCATCATGGATGGGCGTTGGAACAACCAAATGGTCACACCCCATTGTATGGTGCCGCTCTCTTCTTAAACCCCAGAAAGTTCTATGCTCTTCTAAAGAAGAGTAGTGAAAATGAAGATGCCATTGCGCAAATGAGGTGTGATTTGAATGAATGTCTTTCAAAGATGGTGGAAGATCCAATCCTTCTAGACAAGATTGATAGCCAAGTGATTCTCTACGAGAATCAAAGAGGAGTGTTTGCAAATAAAATGGCAATCCAACATGCGGAGACAAGGAATCCTAGTAAGTGTTTGTAAATTTCAGCATGCTTCTTTTTGTTTATAGCATCCTAACTTCAACTTGTTTATCATTTCTAGTTGATTGGTGGCGTGCATATGGTGGCAAATGCATAGAGCTTCATAGGTTTGCAAGGCGAATAGTTAGTCTATGTGCTTCGTCAACCGGTTGTGAGCGTAATTGGAGCACTTTTGAATTTGTAAGTTTACTAAAAAATTATATGAATCATTAGGTTTAACCTCTTATTTTATTGACCTTGTGTATCTTGGATGTTTTCTAGATGCATACCAAGAAAAGAAACCGGTTGGAACACAAGAGGTTAAATGATTTGGTCTATGTTTCATACAATAGCAAGATGACCTCTAGGTTTCAAAAGAGGCGTGAGGAGGGGACCAAAGGCTATGACCCATTGATTTTGGAGGAGTTTGATTGGGACAATGAATGGGTTACCGCATCGTCCAAACAGTCCAATGCAATTGTAGGTCATGATGGCCTTACATGGGATGATGTTGATGAAGCTATTGGTGCATCAGCCAATCTTCGAGGTCGCAATTTTCCTAGAAGAGCTCATGGTCGACCTATCTGCTACACGAGGCGTAAGAGGGGGCAGCAAGTAGAGGAAGAAGACTTAGAAGAGGGACATTCTGATCCAAGCACGGAAGGGGAAGATGAGATGGAGGTCGATGATGAAGGGGATGAGGAGATAGTGGTCGATGATGACGATGTTGATGACTATGGTGAAGATCCCACTGATCTTGAAGAAGGTGGAGGAGGAGAAGATGACACTACTAATACCGATAACGATTTGATGGATGATTATTGATTATGCGGTTATGCCTAGATGAGAGAGGGTTTGAGATGCAAAACTATGTTATTTTGTTAACTATGTTATGTCATTGTGGTCATGTGACGCCAAACTACATTATTTTGTGAACTATGTTATGTATTAGACTTGGTGGTGTCAACTTGTCAACTATTGTAATGTCTTATTATGTTGCAATTTGGTTGTTTTTATTCGCCTTACATATATGTCTAAAAAGGCGCCTCGCCTCGCGCCTTAACCTCTTAAAAGGTAAAAAGGTCCTGGCACGCCGCGGACGCCTTACCGCCGTGACAACCATGTGCCACATATACGAATGTGTTATACTCTTTTATGACTTTCAATATACTCCAAGATACTACAATACGACATTGTTGAAAAAAATTCATCGAGGCCCTTTATTTTTTGCTATATACCCATTTCTATATTAAAAAGAGTATATAAACAAATTATGCTATAAAGGGTGGACTTTGATGAAATTTTTTGTAGAACTCACTTTGGAGTATCTTATAATTAGTATTAGAGCATACTCAAAAAGATAAAGTATAACAATATCATTTAAACAATATATTGAGAGTGGGAGTACATACTTCCAGGGGAATGGAACCATTTTCATACACACACACACAAGCAAGCAATACCGGCGTTTTGCGGGTATTTGAGAGAATAAGCCAATGCCATACCTGATTAATCGAATTGTCAATTGCAGGACTAGAACTTAAAGAATGTTGAACAGCCAGAGATTCCCCTCCTTGTGAGTCAATGCCATCAGAACTATTGCAGGTCCTGTTCTCAAACAAATCAATAACTTCTGATGCTAACCCTCCTTCGGTGTGGATAAGAACTTCAGCAGGCCCATTTCTCGCTGCTTCTGCATTGATTACTTCAGATGGAACCACACTTCGAACCAATGTAAATTCCATCAGAGAGGTATCATCCAAAGAAGAACAATTTGTTAAAACAGCTGTATCAACATGGCAACAAACAACTTTGTCCCTAGAGTGGATGAATTCCTCCATAAAAAAGTTTGAATCTGGTAAAGGAATGTGTTGATCAAAAGTATGATCTAATTGGCCAGATTTTGCTTCCTTGCGGAATTTTTCCTTCAACTGCAACTCCTTGGTCCACACAGCTGATTGCTGCACCTCCAGCTTCTTACGCTGGCACATCATGTGCTCCAAAAATTCATACAGAAGCATAGTAAACCATTCAATTATTAGCTTTATTTTCCCATCCCTGTCCTCAGGATCAATGTGAGTTCTACGAAGATGTTCGACAACTAATTTGCATGCTTCTCTCAGTTTAACCGCTTCCTTTTGCTTGTGCATGTCCAATACTGTGACCTCATTTGCTTGTTTATCGTGGATATTCTTTTCTCTCAAGGAGAAAACCATATCAACTAAATTAATTCTTTTCTCTGTGATTCTGTTAAGAAGTTCATCCTTCAATAAATGTTGTTCTCTACGAGTTTCTGGAACAGATAACAGTTCCTTCTCTCCTGAAAGCATCCTCTCGTTCCAAAAATCATGTGGAGCCTCTTGATGTAAACCATTTTCTAAACTACCATCAACAGATATTACCTGGCTAGAGATTGAGTCATCATTTCTCAATTTAGTTGAGATTTCCTGCTGGTAAGGTGATATATTGTTTACTGAAGTCAATTGACTGTGCTTGCTTGTTTCGCTTGCTCTACGTGAAAACTTCTTCTTTAGGATCCTTAGCTTCTCATAAACAAACTCAGCAAGCCCTTCATTGCACTCATAGTTCAAGTGTTTTACAGCAAGGGCCAGTGATTCTGTACGATTGATCTTGTGCTTTAAGAGAGAAGCAGCACGCCAACACTGAAGTAAAGCATGAAAAGAAAAGCACATTTAGCAATGCACATGTAGTAAAAAATGATAGGAAGGATCTTTTTCTAACCAGAGCAATGTTGAATGCATGCAATATGCCCTTTGGCTCCTGACTGACTTGGTGATTCTTCAAAATATACTCGAGGAATTCCTCACACAAGCATTTAACATTCTCCTGCAAAATTTGTTATCATCCATCGCAGAATCCAATCAGCTCAGATAGCAAAATGACGACTACATGTAACATCATGAAATATTACGCTTTCAATGAAACGGTTGGGTAAAAGATGTTCTAATAACTTTGCTGTGTCTTTGCTACACATACAGTATTGCCATTAAGAATGCTGCACTGTTTAGTTTAAGCACAGTTCCAAAACAACCAAATGTTTTACTTACTTCTACCGAGGATGTATTTGCTTCTTAATATCCTTATGGATCTGACATGTGATATGCTTTCAGCTTTCTTAAAAGCCACTGGTTGCAAATAAATGATCCTGCTCTAATGAGGGTGCAAAAGATAGACACTACTTTTGACCCATGGAAGATAATAAACACTTACACTCCTAAAAGATGAAATTTGATGCAACCAAAACAAAAAAATTCAGTTCAATGCTGCCAAATTAGATGTGGAGTATGCAGAGAAAAAAGAGCTCTTAACTAATGAAAGCAACATCAGTTGGGCATGGCCAGGACAACATGGAGATTCTAACCGCAATCACAACTTGATACTGTAAGTAGAGTATGCTTAAGATAAATTAGCTACTATCAACTAGTAAATGTTAACGGATTGAAGATGACACTGTAAGAATTAAAGGTGTTTCAATTATGAAAAGCAAAAAGTTATCAAGAAGCAAGATCCAACATTACAAAGAACACTTTGTAAGGTATGTGTGACACTCAGTTGAAGGCTGAGAAATATTAGCTACTAAAGGCCTAAAAGAGTATATTCTATCCTCTACTTGTTGTCAACTAAAATATTTTGCTCAATTAATAAATTAAAAAAGCAAACATGACACAGCAATAAAGTCAATATGTTTAGCAGTACCGGCAGTTCCAACAATTTATATAACTTTGACAGCTCTGGCTTCAGTTGGACGTGAAGACCTTTTTGTGTGCCCTGAAGGTTTTCCGCCCCTACATAATGGGCCGTATTAGAAAAATGCAGTATGTACACCTAATACACAATTGGTAGTTACAGTTTAAGTTGTAATACCTAGTTCCTGCCATGTGTCATCAACCGATATTTGATGAGAACTGGATGGGGTATTGTTTTCAGGCAACATCGCATTCTTGTCTTTGCCAGGCAAAACCTTCGTAGATGAATCCATGATTTCACCAATTTTTCTACGTTTCATCCTGACTTCATCAGATTCTTCAGCAGGAATTTTTACTTGTTCTTCCATGTTTTGTATCTTTCTACGGCTTCTTTGTGCACGCTCAGGTATATGCTGCCAATGGGGAGACCTCCCATCTAGCAAATTTAACCAGAAGGTCCAGAACTTTGGCAGATCACCATGAAGTGCAGAGATTCCCCACCTCTCACCAACTACAACAATGTCTCTAGAATAAAAATGTCCACTCAGATGAGCTTGCGATATGGTTGAATTGTTCATATTAGTGCTGACTTCAACCTTAGTGGATAATTTCGTCAAGAACTCTAAAAATACTTTATCCAGGAACACTTTGTTGCCATCAGAATCTTTACTTGAGTAGTTATGGTTTTTTAATTCCTCAAGTCTATTGAAGAGAAATGATGCACCCCAACTAAGCAGAGAATGGCTAAGGATAGGCGTTATATTCTCAATGTTGCTATCAAGATTATGATCATGCTTTGCAAGTATAAGAGCCTTTTCCTCCACTGTACAAGATGAATACAAACGAAAAATGGGCACACGTTCAGATTGTGACTCTATGCTGATCCTCTGAAGGATTCTCAAGTCATTCACCGGATTCCAGTCACTACCATATATGATGATGGCATCAACAGATGATAATTTAATGCTTGGAACACATGCACGACTATCAATCAAGAAAATAAACCGCCCCTTAGTCTTGTCATTGAACATATTCATTGCTGTCTGTTTCTTTGACACTAGCAAACCACGTTCTACACGTTCATATGACTCAAAACCAAATCTTTGACGGACAAAATCGTCCAAAATATCACCCATAGGATTGCCAGCCCCGCCACCAGACTGCCATATGAAAGAAAGTAATATCAGATTGGACTGATAAGCTTTAAAAATAAGTACATTCCAAAGAATAGCAATAGGCATAGCATATCCAAACAATGAGCTAAATAAGAAATATAGACATGGACTTGAAAAGGAACTCGTGCATGTTATTTACTTTTTCATTGCAACACACTAAAGAAAATAACGTCTATCACATCCATGCTGTAGAACTCTTATGTGCATAACTGTATTAAAGTGAAACATCCCCTGGGACTTTTATGCACATCTGGAGTTTGTAATTTAGGCAAGATACCTAAAAGTTATTACGCAACAATTTGACAAAATGTGCATACTGAAGACAGGAATTTTTTTAAATAATAGACTTAAAAAAATTACAGAAATAATACACCAAAAAATTTACAGAAATATACCTCTGTAACCAATTGAAATGGTGATAGATCCTCTATCGACAGACACTATGTTGCCATTTCAATTGGCGACAGGGATTCTGTCGCCACTTGAAATGGCAACAAAGTGCCACGCGGGAGGCCGGGTCATCTGTCGCTATTCAATTGACAGCAGTGATAGATCGTCAGTTGAAATGGCGACAAAGGCCCTCGCCCCCTTTGTCGGTCCAACTATAAAAGTCGCGTGCAACCGGGAAGGGAGAGCAACCTATTGAGTTGCATGCACCAACCAGTTCACCCAAAAGCTTAAGCTGATGAGGAAAGACGGGCAAATTCACTTATACTTCAACACTCCCCCTCACATGTAGGCTCCCTCAGGCCTAAGACGTAGAATAGAAGGGGGAGGGCAAGAGAAGAAGAGAAGAGGAGATTTTTCCAGGTGATTTTTTTATTTTGTTGGAATATAGTTTGAAAACATTGTAGGTTAGCAACCAAAATAATTAGATCTGTATTTGTGTAGATTTGTAGGTATGTAGTGTAGATATGTAGGCATGTGTAGAACTGTAGTATTGTAAACATGGTTGAGGACGGATCAGATAGATTAGGACCAATTTGGACAAATGTAAAGAACGATAGGAATAATGTGGACGATTTTGAAAATCTATGTTGTATAGAACATAGAAATGAAGTATAAATTTATTAAAATTGGCAACGTAGTTAAAAAAAATTGAATATTACTAGGGACGTTTGTCGAAGTATGGAATTGGAAAACAGAAAATTTGCATCATTTCTTTGTTGCGAAAAATTTAGAAAAAAAAATGGTGCATATATTATTTTAAACACAAATGAATAGAGGAATAGTGGTCATAGTTTGTGATTCTGATTCGCTCCATATATTTATTCGATATTACATGCTTTTGACGCTATTGGTATGTGTAAAGGGGGAGATTAAAACAAATATGGGAGATGCATTATTGTTGTAATGTAGAGACAGTAGTTTTTTTGTGATACTTAGGCATGGTGGTGCAATTAACTTTAGAATTCATTTAGTTTATTACGTATTTGCTTAAGGGAATGACATTATGTCGTGTAAATAATAACAATTTGAGGAAATGCTCAACATGTATAGATGAGTGAGTACATTTTAAAATACACTATGGAGAAGAGGTTCCACATATGGGTGCCGAAGGGGTCCAACTAGGTTATTTTCTAAGTGTGATAACTAGCCTGTCATGTGCAGAGAAGCGTCGCACCCATGGGGCACTGTCATCAGATAGTTGTACTACCTGTTCTTGTTGGGCCATGAGTTGCATGGTCTGAAGTTGCACAGTGTTGGCACTCATGCACATACTAGGAGTTAGTGGAACTGACGAGGCCGAAGCCGTGTAGCTCGTATGTACGGCAAAGAAGCGATGGTGGCCTCAAGTTTTGTTGGCGCAAGAATTTTAGAAAGTCGCTTCCGGCCATGTGACATAAGAGGAGTCCATGTTGATGAAACCGAAGAAGTTGGGAGAGTTGAGCCGCAGTCATGCATGCTTATTGAGCCAAGATGTGGGAGAGGGTGCCGAGCTATGAATCACCGATCCTTCATGAAGGTGCCGTACCGGTATTGGATCCTTATCGGAAACTCCGATCCTCCGACATCCTCCCTGATACTGGATCGGGAAGGATTAGTGAAATTCAGCATAAAAGATTAATAAAAAAAACCCGATCCTTCTCTAACACTTCGTGACTCCCCGATACCTCCAAGCCTATAACACAATGCCCAAACAAAGGAAAAAAACCCATTCAAACCCCGATCCTTCATGAAGGTGCCGTACCGGTATTGGATCCTTATCGGAAACTCCGATCCTCCGACATCCTCCCTGATACTGGATTGGGAAGGATTAGTGAAATTCAGCATAAAAGATTAATAAAAAAAACCCGATCCTTCTCTAACACTTCGTGACTCCCCGATACCTCCAAGCCTATAACACAATGCCCAAACAAAGGAAAAAAACCCATTCAAACCCATGAATCCTAACCCTAAAAATCTCTCCCTCAATAGCCCCCTTCTCCACGCGCGGGGCGAGCTCGTCGAGCAGCATCGAGCACGCCACAGATCGCCGCTGCCTCCCCCTTCTCCTACCGCCAGAAATCGCGCCACCACTTCCTCCTCCTCCCTTGCCGCCCCTCCCCCTTCTATCGCCGCCGGATATCGCGCCGCCGCATCCTCCTCCCGAGCAGCAAATCGCACCGCCCCTCCCCCTTCTCATGAAGCCACTGTAAATCCCACTGCCTCCCTCTTCTCCTGCCGCAGCCGCAAATCGCGTCACCTCCCCCTTCTGTGCCTCCCACATTCCCCATCGCCTCCCCCATCTGTGCATGCCTCCTTCCTCGCCCTTTTGTGCTGGCCGCCTTCCTCGTCGCCTTCCCCTTCTGTGCCAACTGCCTTCCCTGCCCTTATTTGCATGAATTGAGGTATAAAGAGGAAAGGAGGCAACAAATGTATAGTTTTCAACTTTTCATGAAGGTAATCAACTAATTATTGTCCTATTTGCATTTTTTTAATTTTTAACACATATATACTTGCCATATCGCTGGATTCTTGTTTTTGGAAAATTGTGTATCACCGTACCGGTACCACATATCGGTGATACATAGGTGACGAGTAAGTGGAAGCCGAGGAACTAGACCTTGCCATGCCGGAGGTGCGGGAACCGATGGGCATTGCAGACGAAGCAGAACAAATCGAAGCCATGGTGGAACGAATAGAGGCCGAGAACCACGACTACGAAACATTATTTGATGAAGGTTGCGATAATGGGCAAGTTGGACGTGAGGAAGGTATTCCTTGGGAGTGAAACGAGTACCAGTTCAACAAGTTGGTAGTCAATGAGGGTGAAGATGTTGCATGGGCCTATCAGCGGAATGAGCTGGAAAAGGAGGGATGTACAAAAGTAAGTTGGAGGTGAATGATACAGTGAAAGCATGGGCATTGTCACTACGGAGAACATTTAAGGTTGTGAAGTCAACTCAACAGATGTATGATGTTAAATGCGAGATAGAGTACTGCCCATGGCGCGTCCATGCGTACCAACCTAAGTGAGACACCCATTGTAAGTGCTCAAAAGTTGTTTTTCACACATGCATGCTGAAAGAGTCCATGCAATCGCATAGAAACATCTTTTCAGGCTTTGTTGCAAATACAATTGACGGAGAGATTGTGGGCAACCTGGATTTGGAGCCGTGTTCCATTATACTTACAATAAAGCAGAGGTTACACAATAAGCTACGCGAAGGCCTGGAGCGCAAGAAGCAAAAGGGGGCTCGAAGCTAGGTTCGGTACGTATGAAGACTCATACCACAACCTGCCAAGTTCTCAAGTACTGTTCTAAGGAAAGGAACTGCCTATTCCGACCGAGGAGAATAGGCCATTCTACAGGGTGATTCGGAAATTGTGGAAGCTTGGTTTGATCAAGCTGTTGAGTATTGGAAACAAGCTATAGCGCTTACTCTGGGAAATTATATTGAAGCACAGAACTGGTTGAAGATTACGAAGCGCTTTGAATTTGAATAAGACCACTCCCTTTCTCATAAAATGGGTAGTTTGGTTGTTGATCCATTAATCAAATAAATTAGGTCAGAAGATCGAATCAAAAATTTCATTATATCCCTTTGTTCTACCTTAGATTTTATAAAGCTTCAAGTCATTCAAGAAGGAATGCTGGGCATTTATCAATATTTTCGAACAGCGCTCGTGGTGGTTCCCTCGAAAAATTGTACTTACGCGAGCATTCTTTGCTTTTGGTGCGTGCACCAACGCATTCAAACATTGCCATCCCTTGCTTTGCATGGACGGCACATTTCTGACTGGGAAGTTATTGACTGCCATCGAAGTGGATGGCAACGGCCGGGTTCTCGTCGCACCGGCATTTGTGGAGTAAGAACACAAATAGTTGACTGTACTTTCTGAGAAACGTGAAAGCCAGTGTTGGCGGCGAGCGGCCTCGAGTTTGTTTCATACATGATGACATCCAGGGTTATTAAAGGCGATTGTCCAATTGCAACAAGCGCAACATGAGCTCATTACATGCATACAACGAATTCATTAGTTAAGCGACAGAAAAGGCACGATTTTGCTCTCCTTCCCTAAAGGAAAATATTTCTTTATTTCAACATATTAGCTAATGTCGGCGCCTTTTTTTGCCAAAAGCCAAAAGGTAATTTCTGTTTTCTTTTTTTTTGTCCCTTAGGGCTCTATCGCCGTTTGGTTTGGCGACAAAGCCCCTGCCGCCATTTCAATTGGCAACAGTCTCTGTCGCCGTTTCGAATGGTGACAAAGGCTTTGTCGCCAAACCAAACAGCGATAAATATAGCCTAGCTGGACACCACATCAGCATTTCGTTATTCGAAATGGCAACAGTATCTCCGTCGCCGTTTGGAATGGAGACAGAGCCTCTGTCGCCATTTCAAATCGTTACAAAGGTATATTTCTGTAATTTTTTTGGTGTATTATTTATGTAATTTTTTTAAATTTTGTATAATTTAAAAATAAATTTCCTAGACAGCTTGGGACCTTTTTCTCATATGATACACTTGTGCATAACATTTTGAATAACATGGCCAATATATGCTTAAGGAAGGTATAAAACTAAAAAATACTAATGGTTGCCAAAACATTGGGCTTAAGTAGTAATGAATCACCCTTTAGGCCTTTACAGGAATCATCAATGTTCGAAATAACGGTTAACGAACGGTCACCCACCACCTTTTAGTGTTTATACAATGAATGGTCTTTACACGGCCTTGTACACGGTTTTAGTACTTAAAGTCAAATGATTATATATTTATTTATATAGTAACAAAATAAATTAAATAAGCATCTAATACATCTTTCCTATACATAGAACAAAACTCCCAGCAATTGTTCATGACAACAGCACAAAGGGGAAGATTTGACTAAATTATGCCTGCTAAATGCGTCATACTAGATGTTCCATGCTATAATTTCTGACAAAAAAATAGATTTATACTATAAAACGTCCCTAGTAAATGTTTAATGCCCGTTAAACTGTATAAACGGACCTTATATCGGCCTAACCTTTAAATTTAGTTTAATGTAATGGATGGGCTATGTATACCTTGTAAACGGCCTTTATTTAGAACAATGGGAATCCTATGTACAAATTGTCCTAAATGAAATAATGCAAGTAAAAAACTATACTGGAGGCATGGTACAATGAGTACGTCACCTGGGAAAGAATAAGAACTCTCAGCCCTTTGTTCCTGATTTGTTGGAGCATTTTGTCAAGAAGCAGCAGCTTCCCACTTGCATGCACTCCAATATCTAGAATATCAGTGACAGGGTGACCCTTGGTAAGCGAGATTTGCAGCGATTGATCTACTAGATAAGGGTGGTCACTGCACTGTTGCATCATAAGAATGGATGAAGATTAGTAAGACTGTCAGCAGCTATTCACAATGAGTAACTGTTCCTGCAGATTCCATCTAGTACATCTAATTCCCTACTGTGGAAAAGAAGGCATCATGCATGCTCAGAAATTTTAAGAGCAAACCTTCCGGAGAGATAAAAGAATGTCGCGAAGAGCACCAAAATTATCAGTCTTCGAATGTGATCGGAGCGCTGGGGAATTTGAAAGTAAGGTATAACAGTACATTTCTAGCTGCACTGGTGAAAGGTGAGCAGGAACCCAGTACTCCAGAAATTTTGAAGAATCTGCTTTCCGCTCATATGCAACATAACGTGCAAGTTTTGCTTTCAGCATTGCTAGGGTGCCAGCTGTATCTGTAGAATCACCATTTGAATTACTGGAAATATCATTTCCTTCAGAGTTAAGGAAAGACAGCAGATTGATGCAGTCAGGAATATTTTCCTGCAAAACAACAGGAGTTAACACTGCCTATTTGTGGTATAAAAGAAATTTTATAGGTAAAGTTGATGACAGCACCTTAAGTGGGGAACTCGAGAGAACCATCCTAAAATTGGTAGTAAAGCACTTAATTTGTTCGAGACATTTTGAAACTCTTGAGATTTGACAATCATCAACAATAACCGCCTCCCAACAAAAACATTCCATGGTTTCAATGTCCTGTGTTATAGTGGAACAAAAAAAAAGGAAAGCAAACAGATATACATAACCTTGATGCGTAAACTTCAGGATTGCATAATGCTAATGCAAATATGAAACAGAGGTTAACTTCGTTATGGCTTTAAATGGTAAGCTACATGAGCTGAGACTAACAGAAAACTATTACCTCTAAGATAGCATCAGGGTGGGACAAGAGAACTTGCAACATCACAGAACCGTTTTCATAAAACTCCAAATCATGAATTGATTTGCGCACGCCTTTCTCCCCATTGTACACAACAACATTGATGGATGGTGCCAAGCGATTGAACTTAGCCTCCCACAACGAGAGAGAAGCCGAACTAGAGACAACGAGAAGTGGCTGGCATACATCAGGCAATATGGACATCGCAAAAAGAATGGTCTTAATTACACGCTCCTGTATGAAATAGTTAAACCTGAGATGAGGCAAAATACTATAATGTAACAGTAAAAGAATCCAGTCGTCCAAAACACTACATCAGTAACAGTCTTACAGGGACACTAAAAGATTTAGCCATGTTGATGGCCAAGACAGTAAGGCTTTAAATAACAAACGACAAGAAAAAAAATGAGTAGGCAAAAAATGAAAGCAGAAATCAAATTGTCAGTGAGAACTTATGTTGAAGGTGCAAAAGAAATATATTTTTTGGTACATAGCTGCTAAAATATTCAGATAGTTCTACCTGATCATCAACAATAATAGCACCACCAGAATTGTGCCAGAACTCTCGAAGTTGATTAACCGAACTCAAATGATCATTATCTAAACCAGGGGGGCACACATCTGGCAGCCTCTGGAGTTTCTGAAATGGACTTTGCTTAACCTGTAAGGACCAGAGAAAGAATACTGTTACTCAAAATTGTTCAAATGCAATACACGGTTTTATTTCAGAGATAAATTGTCAGCGAATACATCAAAAAAATATATCAATCTAGGGACTGTTTGGAACATAGGGATTTCACAGGAATTTTACAGGAAACAGTGCAGTTCCCACAGGGTTCCTCTCAAATTCCAGCATTCCACAGTCCCTCATGCGCACAAGGATGCATACAGAATGAACTTGGAAAAGGTACAATGAAGTAGCAAAAGTTACAGGAGCAAAAAAAATAAGTGCAAGTAGCCAACAAAATATCAGTAAGTCAGAATGATACTGGGTGATGGTATGGAGTCACAAAAGGTGAAGGGTGCAAAGAACTAACAAAAAGTCAAAGTCAGAATTATACCTGCTGTTTGATGTAAAAAAGGAAATATACCCACTTAAGATATAGAAGTGCAGAATGTAGCATGGAAGGAAAGATAAGGTCAACATATAGTGCAGAAAATTCATTGTTACAGATTTCAATATTGAATAAGAAACTCAGCTGTTAAAATTTCAACTTCCGAAATTTTCAATAGCCATAATTGGTTAAATTGATAAAATAAAATCTAGCGAATAGAGGGCATAACTAAGAAAAGTTATGGAATCAGTAGTGTATTAGAAATCTACAAAGTTCAGTATTTATATGAGGTGGACTAGCATACCAATGTGCCTATAGCTAACAAATCAAGATGTATAGGCTATCAGCGTGATCCTTGTCAAATTAAGTTATAGGGCATCAATTAATATGAATAAAAACTGTTCTCTAAGGAATACCTTGTTTATTTTTGCAGGATCAGAAGCTTTTCTTGCAGCTTCATGGCGATTCTCATAGCTCCTTTTGAGCTCCTCAGCTTCAGGAGTACATAAAAATGATGAAGTCTCGAGTTCCCATGTCGCGTGTTCGTATCCCAAATCCTTCCATTTCACTAACCATTCGACATTGCTAAATGCAAATTTATGACCGAATGGATTAAAAAATCTTTCAGCTTCTTTTGGAGGCATAAGTGATCTTTTCTTCAATAGGCGGTGTGGTTCAGCCCATTCCTGTCTCCACCTTATTGTCTACGAAACCACATTTAAAAAGGTACCCGTCAACAGGCGTACTTTTGCAGAGCTAACAGTTTACTCTGACAAACAGAAACAAAGAAATTTATCACAAGAGTAACCACCTTTTCTTTTTGAATCCTCTTACTAAATTTGGAGACAAGATCATGACCTCCAAGGGTGCTAATTACATCGCTTTCTGGAACCCACCGATTATGTACATGAGCTAGATTCTTGTACTTAACAAAATAGTGCTTGTTGTATCCTAGAATAAAGAAGCAATAGAATTAATACATGAATGGAGATGATTCAAGATGATATGTTTTATGTTAAACTTACCCTCCTTGACATCCCACAAAGATTCAATTCCCTCACTGACTGAATATATGCCAAACTGGATCCTCTTTTTAGTGCATATGGTGCATAACCAGATACCTAGAGACACACATTCCAAGGGAGGATCCACACAAGATAGATGGTACTGTCTTTTACAACCTTTTCCATCGCAAGATCTGTTACCAAATGAGAAAAATAAAAAAGTTTAGGCATTAAGAACCTTGCACATTAAGTACATGACACAATAATATTTTAATAAAGGTAATTATTATATCCACGGCACAAAATTTAAAAGGAAACAAAGGAAAGATTGCACACTACTCAGTCCAACAGCCCATCTCTGCACCCCTTCCTCTTGCGCCCTACTGCCCACCACACTACCGCCTTGTTCTCTCCTCCACCCCCCTCTTGGGCTCCTCTCCCTCACCCTCTCGTGGTGGCATATACTGCTGCTCTGTCTCACCCTCGGGGCTGGTTACGGGCGGCAGTGACTCCCCTGCAACCAGATCCAGTAGCAACAAGGCAAGGATCGACCCCCCACCCCCACCCCCCCACCAAAAAAAGAGAGCATGTTTCACCATTTCCCCTCACATCACACCTCTGGTGCCAGGACAACTAGGTGATGCCGTGACAACCTTTGGTAATTAGATCGTATTGTCACTGGAGTTACTATAAAGTATGCCAACCAACAACAGGAATAAAATCACCACATATTTTCTACACTGAAACGAACAATTTAACATATAGAAGGAACACCAGGGTGAAGAATTGACTTGGCACAAAAGCTACCAAAAGAAAATGTTTAGCTTCAAATCTGCACGATTATGTACTGTTTTTTATGGTAGGGACACATGTCCGTTATTTCGTTATTAGAAAAGAATTGAACCAAAAAAGAGACTGAAATATATTATAAGTAAATTGACTTACTTAATAATTTCAGGGTTTTCTCTACTTTTGCAAACAATACACATGTACTCATTGCACTTTGTTTCATCATATTGGGTTAATTCAGCCCGCCTCAAAGTACAAGCCCCTTGAATCCCAATGGAATCACCGTCTTCAATTGCCTTCGAGGCCTAGAGCAGGATCGAAAGAACATTAACTGCAACTCACAGATTCCATTCCACCAAAGCAAAAACAAATGAAACAACACACGAGTGCCAAAAAAAGTTGCTGCAAGACTTGAGTGCTACACTACTACCTCTTCGGAATGAATAGTGGTGCAAGGCCTATTTGGCGATTCTGGTACAAAACTTTGGCTGCAAAACAGAAAGTGGTCACAGAATCAGTTGGTTTACGGCGTGCATGCTCAGTGACATCAAGTGGCATCTATATAGCTAAATGAAAAATAAGCACAATGCAAGGATAAGTGAATTACTTTGAATACCCAGCAGTTTGCTCTCTAGCTTCCATTGCAGGGCTGCTTTCAGCCACATTACTTTGTGAGCACATATCAATAGGCTTATGTGGCTGTACAAAAATTGACAATACAACTTTTAAGCCCTCTAATACACATGGGAAGATGATAAGAGAAAAGAACAAGGATGTTACTAAAAATTATCAAACATAGTATTTAAAGGAACCAGGATGTTACAAAAAAACTATCAAACATAATAATTAAAGGAACTCCAGATAGTAAAAGAGCGTACGAAGTATCCTCATCAGGTGGAAACTGTCCGTAAGAGTTACAATAAAGTAAAGCAGCTCCAGAGGCTGTATAAGACTTCCCAGGTGCAAACAAAGAACAAATAAATGTATTATTGAAATATGTGTTTACTTTCTAGTATGCTACTCAAGTGTTTAGACCTACAAAGGATGAAACAAGAAAACAGCGCTACTTTCAGTAATGCCTTCATTTTATCAACAGTAGAAACACAGCAACGACACCTCAATAGTATAGAAGATGAATGGTTGTACAAACCTCTGAAATGGGATCAGATTGCTCAACTTCAATCTTCAACCCATCTATCTCTATTAACACCTCGGGAATTTCACACAAGGCAGAAGTATAGCCTTCCAAAAATTTATTGACACCCTCACTGAAACGTACCTGGTTGTCTTGTTCTTGTGCATCATTTTCTTCATACCCCAAAACAGCGCCATTGTCTTCCATATACACCTCAGAAGCATCTTCCTCATCCATTCTAAGAGGAGAAGCAAGAACTGCATCGCCAAAGTTAGATATAGAGATGATGGATGATGGCATTAGGATGAAAGCTAAATATATAAGCACAACCCCCCTCCCCAAAAAAAGCCATGTTTGCCATGAATCACTATGCCTAAGCTCATTGATAACAAGATGTAGACCATCTTGGAATTTAGAGCTTGCAGCAGGCTAAAGACGCTTCATCGTAACAGAACTTGTCACAAGAATGCATCAAGCTTTACAAATTCAGCTAGCAAAGTGCACCTACATTGCAAGCAGCAATAGCAAGGCCTCGGAGATGTCTGTTTGCAACAAACAGATCAACTGGGATAATGAAACGGGCAACTAAACTGTGAATTATCATCATAACTGATTGGACAAGCAAGACATGAGTTAAAAATCAGGGGGAAATCCAGTACCTGGGGATTCTGCTTTTTTTTCTGATGGCATGAAGAGTGCTTTATAGCTCTTTGTGTTTAGCCTTCTCTGCTTCTTCAATGGCCTGCTACCACTCTCAGTGCCATCATGCTTATCCTTCATTGAGTTTTGTACATCAATTTGTCTTTTTGCTGTTTTCTTGGGGGTGGCCACTGGACTAGAATTTCCATTTGAATCGTTTGAATCAGGAGAAGCTGAAACAGTATTGTTCTTCACTCTGTTAGACTTTATTGTGGTACTAGCCTTCCCTGTTGACTCTGCTACTCCTTTTAGCTTCTTTACTGAGGATTTCGGGGTAGCATCCCTACTGCTGCTGCCCCTTGCAGATTTCTGCGAAGCCGTTGTAGAAAGTATGGCAGGTCTGGAAGTGGTTGCCACAATAGGTTTCTTTCCCCTTGTTTCTCGATTTGACCTCCTGAGGTTTGGTGTCTGCGTATCCCTTGCTTCATGCGCAGATGAGCTTCTAGTCTCCCTTGCACTGGTGGACGAGGTTGGGATCGCTGTAGACTTTGGGTCTTTTGCTTTGTCAGAGGCGCTGGCCTTCCTTGTGCTGGGACCAGCACCAGTGTCCCCTTCTCCATCTTTCTGTGCCCCTCCTGACCGCGTATTGGCCATCTGCTCCGCTTCAGAAGCAATCAACGCATCACGTAGGGTACCTAGATTAGCGCAATCAGAAGCACTGTGAGATGAATTCTCAAGTTGATGAACATGGTAACAGATAGTGCAGCAGTTTAATCTCATGAATTAAGCGCGAAAGCAGTGTGTGATAATTTGGAACCACACAGAAGATTTTGCTATCAACACGCATTGAATCTGCCGCATGCTGCACTAACCTAAACACTCGAACGGGCACACTATTTCCCCCAAAACACACAATAGCCGCAGGGGCGGACTTAAACGCGGCTCATGGGGGTTCAGTCAGTTGAACCCCCAAAAAATCTTGGAAAATAAACTGCACCCGCACCTTGGGTGCAAACTGAGATCGATCTTGCGCGCAGAAGAAGAACCTAATCGAACGAACCATGGATGGATTAGGTTATTAGGGCACCACCGCACAGCAAACAAACCAGTAAACTAACCGAACTGGGAGAGAGAAAGACTTGGATTCGATTGCGAACTCTTAGAACAAACAAGCTAGGGTTCCTTACCAGCAAAAGAAGATATCAATCCAAGCCGCCGTCGAGAGAAGGCTTCGGTGGTGCGGAAGGAGGTCTGGCCTGTCGTGCCCAGTCGCCGGCGGTGAGGTCGCCGGTGACGAGGCGCAGCAAATTTGCGAGGAAGAAAGAGAAGAGCAAAGAAGATTGGGAAGCGAACAATTTCGGGGGGCGAAATCGGAGGAAGAGGGAGAACAGGAGAGAGGAGAATGAAGAACAGCGGAGCCGTGGAGCTCTATCTCGACTTTCTCGAGTGAATTGGCTCATAACATTGGCCCTGTTGGGCTGTGCTGCATCCAAAGAGATCTGCAGATGTAAAAGATGGGTGTTTAGTTGTCTTCTTATCTAAGAGCATCTCTAACAGATTCCTATAATTTGACTTCCTATAACTCTTGATTAGGAGTTTCCTAAAATTTTTGGGTCTTAAAAAAAGACTATTCTCCAACAGTTCCGTTATTTCCCTAAAAAATAGTGATTGGGAAAACGCATGAGCGTCCAATATCTGGCCACTTCGGCCGGAGTTTTTGGGCGTGCAGAGAGATTGAGATTCCGATAGGGTAACTGTTGGAATGGTAATTTTTTCATTTGTTTCTAAAAAATAATTTTGGGAATAAGTTTTGGGAATTATTGGAGATGCTCTAACTCAGCCTGCTCTACAGATGCAAAACACCTGTTTGCACCAGAATTCGGTATATGGTGGAATCAGTTTGAATCGGATAGAAACGTTCGTACGGAAAGAGATCAGGTGGCCGAATCAGAGCAAGAATTCGTTTCTGACAAGAAAATCAAATCAGAGGCCGATATGGATAGATACCGTATCCATATACAACTCGGATCGGCCCAAAGTATTATAAAAGGGAGACGTCAAACGGCGAAAGGACAATCATATCAATCCAACACACACACCTACTTTTTACAAGCCCTTCTTTACATCGTCTTTTAGATTCATAGACCTTCTTGCGAGTCGACGGAATCAACATAGGCAAGATCGCCGATTGTTGGTTTTAGCCGATTTCACCTGTGTTCGACCGCTTGCTTTGCGCGATCGCCTTCTCGAAGCCGATTTTACCTTGTATCCGGATTAACCGTAACTGGTTGATCTAGTCACCCCCTAATCGATTTCTAGCCGACTAGCGAAAAGCCGATAAACATTGCTCTATCGGCTTTGATCAAATTACAAATCCTACATTGTCAATTTCAGGTCAAATTGACTGGCACGCTCTACAAACCTGGCGTTTGTCTCGTGTGTTCGAGGCTGAAGACCCCGCTTCACGTTTTTAGCGCGAACATATTTTGGCACGCCCGGTGGGACCCAAGAAAATCGAAAAAAATGTCATCAACCGATAAGCCTGCGGTCACCGCCGATATCAACGCTGATGCTATAATCGCGCCTCAAATGGCCGATTTAACCCCTGAGCAGCGAAAAGAAATCGAAGACCGAAAGGCAGCTTTGGAAGAAATGATGCTACGGTGCTTCCAGAAAACACGCCGTGGCGTTACTCAAAAGACTGCACTCCCAATCATCAATCCTATCGGGGATTCGTCATCCGATTCGGTAAGCCGATACGCACCCGCTCAAGCTGATTTGTCAAATATGATTGAGCAATCTGTTCATCACGCATTAATTAACTAGTCATCGGCTCTAGTATCCACATTAAAGCCGATGGTAGAAAATAGTGTGAAAACAATTGCTCAGGAATTGGTTGTGTCTGGAAGCCTGCTAGATCCACCACAAACCATCCCGACATACCCAGTATACTCCATAACACCCAACACCAATACAGTAAACGTGTCGGCTCAAACACCTGTCACGATGCCGACTCAACCTACTGTTTTAAAGCCTAGCACACATAAAGGGGGATTCGCGCACTACCATGGGCACACGGATGGGGTTAAAATAAGCGCACCAAATCCATCGAATGCACCCTCCAGTAGTATCGGTTTGTCGGCTTATCAGCCGATTGAAACAGATCAGGTTCCACATTCACGAGGAGCTGCGACTATGAAACAAGCGCCGTACAGGGTAGTGCCTTATATTGAACCTCTCGCACCCCTACCCGACACATTGGTTTTTAATCACGATTATGACCAAGTGCCAAGACCTCCTATGGCACGATTTGGACAAAGACCCGAGTTTGCACTCGGGGGGCAGGGCGTGAACAATGAAAATTGGCAATGTCCGGTTACACCACAAGCCGACAATGTCAATTGGGCAGAACAAATTGCTAACGTTTTGAGAGAACAGTTCGGCCCTACGACCAGAGGAAGGGTTATCGGCTATAGGAAGCCGTACCCCGATTATATAGATCGCATACAATACCCACACAACTTCAGGATACCAGACTTCGCCAAATTTTTGGGTGATGATTCTGTTACCACTATTGAACATATCGAACGGTTTATGGCTCAATGTGGGGAAGCTGCACAATCCGATGGATTAAAAATTAGGTTATTTCCTTTATCGTTATCTGGTACTGCATTCACTTGGTTTACCAATCTACCTCCAAATTCAGTTCATGTGTGGAACGATTTGGAAAGCCGATTCCATGAATACTTCTTTTCGGGGACTATGGAACTTAGGATTTCTGATCTTAGTTCGATCAAGTAATCTGGCGAATCGGTTTCTGACTATATCAGAAGATTTAGAGGCATACGAAATAGATGCTTCAACGTAACATTACCCGATGATCAATTGGCCGATTTAGCATTCCAAGGATTAATCCCCCCATTGAAGGAAAAGCTATCTGGACAGGAGTTCCCCAATCTAGGCCACTTACTCCATCGTGTATCGGCACATGAAAGCCGATATGCAGAGAGTAAAGGGTTTAAAGAAAAATTTAGATTAAACGGTAATGAAAGGGCCAAAGTGAACATGGTAGAGTACAATTCGAGCGACACTTCCGAAGACGAAGAAGTGGAAATAAACATAGCCGAGTGGACTAAGGGTTCCAAAAAACCACTCGTATGCTCTCTACTTAAGCCGACGAAAAATAAGGCAGAAGTCAAATATTCATATGATGTGTCGAAATGTGACAAGATATTTGATTTATTACTACAAGAAAAACTCATAAGGTTACCAGAAGGACACGTCATCCTGTCGGCCGAAGAAATTAAAAAGCGAAGGTACTGTAAATGGCACCATTCATTTTCACATAACACTAACGATTGCAATATTTTTCGACAAATAGATTCAATCGGCCATCGCCGATGGTAGATTAAAATTTGCGTAAGAATCGGCTATGCAGATAGATATGAATCCTTTCCAAGTCAACATGGTGCAATGCTCGCAAAAGGAAAAGGACACAGAAAAGATGTTAAGCCGACTAAAGGAATTGAAGCACGATCAAAAGGAGGTGAAACAGTGCAGATCACTATCGGCTCCATACAAATAGAAACCGATAAAAACGGACAGAACTCAAGGACGGTAAAACCAAGAGGAGACTTGGAAATCGGAAAATGGTATCGGGCTGAAAGGGCTCCAAGAAAGTTAATTTCAAGTCCAAGCCGACCTTCTCGCAACTTCTGGGGAAGTATGAAAGTATAAGTCGAAGACATGACGCTCGACAACCTCAAAGTTTTCATCGGCCGGATCAGAAGACAGACAACTATTGGCGACCAGGTATGCCACATCAGCCAACTACTGAAGAAGAGAGACACCGGCAATGTCCCTTTTGGCAGTTTTGCTGGGAAAGGGGGGTAACCTTACCAACAGTCATATCCTGTCCTATGCAACACTCGTCTGTGCATCGGCCCAACCAATCGGTAAAGGACAGGTTGTCTAGACCGATACACGATCGACTAGAAATGAGAGACAGGAGGTCGATCCATGAAAGGTTGTCAGCATCGGAGCAAGGCGAGTGTAACACCCCAATTTTTGCTTTTCATGAAATTAAATATTATTTTGCACATTTGTGAATTTTTGGAATTTTCTGGAATTTATTTGGATTTATTTGGATTTAATTTGAATTTATTCCATATTGAAATAATTAAATAAATTAAATTTTCAAATAAAGTTTTGTTGGAAATATTTTATTTGAGTCCCAAATACCCTAAAATATTTTCCAGAATTTTTCTGGAATTTTTCTGAGTCTTTTGCTATTTTTAATGAATTAAATGAATTATTGGGAATTATTTTAAATATTAAATCGTTGGAAAATCGAGTCGGTCGAGCATCGTTTCATCCGATCGACCCGAGTCCGAAGTCGACTCGAGTCCGACTCGACCGGCCAAGGCCGCCGCTCGGCCAAATTCGCCAAGACGCTGGCCGTTGGATCGAGATCCAACGGCTGCGCGTCATCGTTCCCGATCCGACTCGGAGACGGACTGCGCCGCCGCGCCATGACCGAGTTCGGTTAGGGTTCGCGAAAATCCCGCAAGCCGAGGCCGTATAAGAAGGACTGGTCCCGCCCCGAGGATCGCCCGTTGTTTGCGCGTATTTTGCCCCAGATTTCAGCCGCCGTGGAACCCTAGGTAGCCCTAAATCGCTCGCCGTAGTTGGCCCGGGGTTTTGCTTCGGTTTTGGCTTCGTTCCGTCGTCGCCGAGGACTCTCCGCCGCCGTGAGACCCAGATCCAAGCTCCTCGCACCGAACCGCGTCCGGAAAGTGCACTCACATCACCAGAGCGTGCTCCAAACGCCGCTTCGTAGGTCGTCATCCTCAACCCCGGCAGCCTGCGCCACCGACCTCCATCGCCGGACTCGCGAGCTCCACGGACCGTTCGATCCCCATCCGACGATCACGGTGAGTCCACGTTTCCCTGAGGCTTTAGAAGACCAGATTGGATGCGACCGTTGGATCAAGATCCAACGGCCCACGATCACCACGTGCCGTAGCAACGTTACTGTAGGGATTGATCTGGACCGTCCGATCTAGATCGAACGGCCCACGATCATCGTGTAGTTTTTAGCGTGTTAACCCTAGATCTAATCGCGACCGTTGATTTCCAAATCAACGGCCGAGATCACGCCACGTATGCCTAGCCGCCAGACGCGCCAAGACGTGTGCATGCCATCGACATGATGGGCCCGCACGTCACCCGGTCGCGGCGTGGGCACCGACAGCGGGCCCACACGCCGGCAAAGTTGAGCCAAACCACGCGGCCGCTGAAGCCACGACATGTGGGACCCACATGTTACAGTGGGCGCGAGCCTGCGGATCCGACGTCAAGAGGTCGACGTGGCCAAATCGTGAGGTCGCCACGTGTCCAGCCGACGCAATAATTAATTTCGAAAAGAAAATGATTTATTAATTCGAAATAATGATTTGATTTTGTTTCAAACTTCAAACGCTTATAACTTTTGCGTTTCAACTCCGATTTGAGTGATTCAAATTTCTAAATTTGTATAAAATTGAGATCTACCTAATGATGAATTTTATTTAATTTTTGGACTAAAGTTTTCCTCTGTAATATTATTTAATTGATTATTTAAACTTTAAATAATTATAACTTTTGCATTTTAACTCCAAATTTGACGATTCCAGTTCCTAAAAATTCATAAAATTATGTTCTCTCTGTTTATGGATTTTATTTGGAGTTTTGGGATGCTTTTGCCTATTATTTATTTATGTATTGCTATTTGCACGCGTTACGAGTAGACGTTGAAGTGCTGGAAGGATTCGAAGGAGAGGTATTGACTCAGGATCCAACTCAAGACCAAGAACAAGTACTTTTTGAAGGCAAGTTGTGCTTTGACCATGTTGATCCTATTTTGAAAATTATTTTGATTTAAATTATTGCATGCTAGTTCAATTAGAAAATACTTTGTTTAAATATGGTAAATTAGATAAATGCCAAATTGCTGTATGACACCTTGATTAATTAAATATGTGCCATGACCCTTGTCACCCTAGTTGTGGTTTACTAGTTGGACATTATTAAATTGCCAACATGGGAAATTAGATCGTTGTAGTATGTTGCTTAGGCCTGCTACGTGCTCATGACATGATTTTGGACAATCAAATGTTAATATTGACTTAATGATATATTGAACCTGTTTTGGAAAGGTATCATGTGATGTTGATGGCACGTGATGCATGGTAATCAACTGGGGTTTGATAAATAGTTTTTCGACCAGGGCATGTGGCAAGAATAATCAGGTGGGCCAGTTGTGGCATTGGGAATGTTGGTTTGGTTCTTCGGGTAGTCTTGCCCTGGTCACCGTAAGGACTTAACCTTGCAAGCCTTTGAACTGAGTCAAGCGTGCAACCACATGTCTGTAATGGGACGGACCTAGTTGACTAAGTTGCTAATAACGTACCTGTGGGACCTCAGGAGGTCAACTACACCCTTTGTGTAAGTTGTACGGGGGAGCGTACTGGGGCTGAAGCCAGGTTCCCATCTAACGGTTGATTGGCCTAAACTTCGCCTTAGCTAAGGGAAGGGTTAGTGTGCAATAACCGGGGAGGACCACCTGTATTGTTAGAAGTTTCCGAAAGATTTTGTTACGGGAACTCGCCTTTGTGGTGTTTGACTGTATCTTTGGGTAAAGTGCATAACCTCTGCAGAGTATAAAATCTATTCGAATAGCCGTGTCCGCGGTATTGGACATCGCTCGGGAATTACAGTCAAGGGTTAGATTTTCCCAAAAGAATAACTTGGACTTGAAAGGTTGGGTTTGGTTTACAAATGACGTTAATGGAAATGTGGATTAGGATGGGAGAGATGTTTACTAAACTCTTTGAAAAGTTATCTATGCTTTACTTGTTACTACTGCTTTCGAATCTACTTATGATACTTGTTAGATGTCAAGCATCGCAAAATACCTTGAGCCACCCCTTTGTATTAAGCCATGCATATAGTATATTAGCTGCATTACGTGCATGACTTGCCGAGTACCAAGTACTCACCCTTGCCACAATACAACACCGCTTGAAGAGGAGACTACACAGCTTTGGAGGAGGAGCTCCAAGAGGAACCGTCTACTTAGGAGCGAGCCCGGTTGCCTTCGTGGTATCTTGGATGGCGCCACGAAGTTATCTTATTTTCCCGCTGCTATTATTTCTCTCTTAATAAGTTTCGCCCTGCGAGGCGTATATTTGTAACTTGACCATAAGGTCGAGCAACCAGTTTGACTATTTAATTAGAGTACTTTATTAGTATCGAGTGGTATGATTGTGATATTTACCGATGTTAAGACTGTGTGCACTAGCGCGTTCCTGGACTAGTGCTGAATACACAGAGGGTCCGGATTTGCAGATTCGGGTCCCGACAGAGGTGGTATCAGAGCCATACTGACTGTAGGCTCAACCCTAGCTAAATTGGTCGTAGTGAGGATAAAACCTATTTTCTAAAAAGATAAAATTTGTCAAGACAAGAAAGGACATCTAGACTTATCCCATTCTCTCTTTTCTTGTCTCTTGCTGAATTTTTCCTTACCTTGTCACGATTTAAAAATTTCAAGTTCTTACCTGAGCAGTCTTGTGACAGATGGAGGGAGAGTTCAACTACGTCGATCTGGAGGTTGGTCACGCCGCGGAACTTTGGCGTATGCTACAAACTCTCGGAGATTTTGAGAAGCCGCAATACCAAGTGGACGTGATCAGACAAGCAGGATTGATCAAGGCTTGTGACGTGAAGATTGTGGTACCTGCTAGGAGGAAGGGCCCAGGCTCGCCCGATACACTGCACTGCCAGGAGGTCTACAATGCATATGGGTATCCAAGAAGCGTCCCGACGAGCAATGCGGCACATTACCCGTATCTACGCCAGAAAATTGGAGAGCACGGTGTTCCGATATCATCCGCGCAGCAATAACCTTCTTGACCCGAAGGCGATTCAGGATGAGAATGCCATGGTTACACAGTTGGCTCGACTTGTTGTCGCCCAGGAGGAAGTACTCGACGATACAAGCAAGGAGCTACAGAAGGCCCGCAAGGAGATCACGATAGAGAAGAACAGGTGGTGGAAAGCTCAAGAGTATGTGTCACACCTTCTGCAAAGAATTGGAGAGTTAGAGACGGCATTATACGCACCAGAGCCGGAGCCAATCCTCGAGTTGCACAAGCCAGACCCAGAGGAGCCGGAGCTTGAGGAGGACACTGCTTCTTCGACTACCACAGATGACACAGTTGCTGGACATGGCAATCGTTTCGCGCCTATGCCGCAGCATCCGTATCCAGGCCGTGGAGGTTTTCTCGATGAGTGAGCGTAGGTTCTATAGTGAGACTCCTTTGCCGAGTCGCGTCATAGAATAAAGAGTCACCCTTTAGGCGTCAGACTCCAGTGTTAGTTCGATTTGGATTTTCATTGCTTGCTGAGTGTGCAGTATGTGTTGCAAGGCCCCTAGGCATTGTAAGCAACCATACCAAGTTACTATTGATTAAAATAATAAAGTTGGACTTTAAAGTTACACCTTTCGCCCCACATAAGTTCCATACTACTTGTCTATTCTTGTTTCCCTCTCATCTCTAAAACCTAGAGCAAACCACAGATGGTGAACACTCGTGGAAACTTTGGAGGCAATGGAAGTGGTTCTCGCCAATGTAAAACCCCAATGATGGAGCACCAAAGACCGCCATCGGACATGCAGAATTTTGGAGCATTTCTTGTCGCTCAGACTCGATTGATGCATGCTATGATGCAACAGATGCAAAGACGTCATCGCCAGGCCACTGCTAATCAAGTTAATCAGGGACAACGCCAGAATACAAGACTGTCAGAGTTCATGAGGACCCATCCACCCACTTTCTCCGGGAATGCTAATCCGTTGGAGGCCGATGACTGGTTAAGGTCAATTGAGAGGAAGCTACACATTGCCCAATGCATGGGAAATGATAAGGTACTTTACGCTTCTCATCAGTTGGAAGGAACAGCCGCCGAATGGTGGGAGAACTTCTGTGCCACGCAAGTGAACCCTCAGGACATCACTTGGGAGGAGTTCATACCGCATTCCACAAGATTATCACGTGCTGAAGGAATCATGGATCTCAAGAAGGAGGAGTTGAGCATCAAGCAAGGTAATCACTGTGGGTCGAATACGAACAAGTTCACAGCCTTGCTCGCTACACACCGAGGATGTAGCGACAGATAAAGCCGATACCTCGTTTCATGAAGGGACTTAACTCAGATTGCAGTGGGATTGATCACCCACACCTTTCGATTTCCGTGAATTGGTGAATAAGGCGCTTATTCTTGAGGACAAGCGCAAGGAACCGGATGAGAACAGAAGCGCAGGATGCAACAAACAGGATCACGCCAGGAACGCAATACCGAGAGTTGCACCAAATCAATTTTTCGATTCCAAACCACAGAATGCAACCAGACACCGTCACCAAAGCACTCAAGACCCGCCAATCGTAACTACTGCACCCAGCCCCGCTTAGAAACGCCGCCTGTGCAAATAACAAGGAACAGTGAGACGTTGCTACAACTGCAACGAGCCAGGGCACTTTGCCAACAGTTGTCCTAAGAAGACAGCAGGAGTGACCCCAGTCCGCTTCAACTTGGGATCCACCCCAGCTAGGATGCCAGCACCAGGAGCCACACCCCAGACTGTGGTGAGAGGCCGAGTCAACCATGTCACTGCAGATGCACTGCAGAATGCTACGGACGTCGTACTGGGTAAGTTACTTGTTAACTCAGTACCTGCAACAGTTTTGTTTGATTCTGGAGCTTCGCATTCGTTTGTTTCACAAGGCTTTGCTGCTAAAAATGATTTGGAGATTGCAAGGCTTAAATGCATGCTTGTAGTTCAAACCCCTGGTTCCGAACTCCGAATGAAAGTAGGATGTTCTGGGGTGAGAATACTAATAGATGGGATAGAGTTCCTAGCGAACCTTATTATTTTGGAGACCCAGACCTTAGATGTCATTTTGGGAATGGATTAGTTATCCAAGCACAAGGCCGTATTGGATTGTGGACGAAGAACTATCTCAGTTGAGAGCCCGTGTGGGAAGAAAGTGGAATTTCAAGCTACCACCGTTAGAGAGGGACAGTTGATGGTTAACAGCACCAAGGCAATCAGCATAGAAGATGTCTCGGTAGTGAATGAGCACCCAGATGTTTTTCCTGAAGATCTACCTGGTATGCCACCGGACAGGGATATAGAGTTTGTGATAGAGCTTGTACTGCACAAAGACCGATAGCAAAGAGACCTTATCGGATGTCCACCAAGAATTGGTAGAGATGAAGAAACAAATTGAAGAGCTAATGGAGAAAGGATTTATCGAGGCCGAGTTAGTCGCCGTGGGGAGCGCCCGGTGTTGTTTGTCAAGAAGAAGGGCGGGAGTTTCAGGATGTGCATTGACTACCGTGCACTCAATGAAGTCACCGTGAAGAATAAGTACCGCTACCAGGATCGATGATTTGTTTGACCAGCTAAGAGGAGCCGGAGTCTTCTCTAAGATTGATCTAAGATCGGGATACCATCGATTGAAGATCGATCGAGGATATTCAAGACCGCATTCTCGTCAAGATACGGACATTACGAGTTGCTGATTATGTCCTTTGGTCTCGACGAATGCGCCAAAGATATTTCATGAATATGATGAATAAGGTGTTCATGGAATATTTGGACAAGTTTGTTGTCGTGTTCATAGATGATATCCTAATCTACTCCAAGACAGAGGATGAACATGCAGAGCACTTGAGGCGAAGTTTTGGAAAAGCCGAGGAACAAAGCAACTCTTCGCCAAGTTCAGCAAGTGTGATTTTTGGAAGGACAAGGTGGAGTTCCTCGGACATGTAATGACCGCATGAAGGAGTTGCCGTTGATCCAAGTAAAGTAGAAGTCGTGTTACACCGGGAGCAAACAAGACCGTAACCTGCATCGTAAGTTTCCTTGGAATGGCAGGATACTATCGCCGTTTCATTGAAGGCTTTTCGACAATTGCGAAACCTCTCACGCAATTCTTTGAAAAAGGAGAAGAAGTTTGCATGGACGCCAGAGTGCGAAAGGTTTTCAAGAATCAAGAAACGATTGACATCGGCGCGGTGTTAGTTCTCTGGATGTTAATCAAAGCTTTGATATCTATTGTGATGCATCGCGTCAAGGACTTGGATGTGTCTTGTCACGTAACGAAGAAGGCTGTTGCCTATGCATCAAGGCAGTTGAGGCCGCATGAGGAGAATTATCCGACGCATGACCTAGAGCTAGCTGTCGTAGTGCATGCCTTAAAGATATGGCGTCACTATCTGATCGGGAACAGATGTGAAGTGTATACGGATCATAAGAGCCTTAAATACATATTCACCCAGTCGGATCTAAATATGAGGCAGAGGAGATGGTTAGAGTTGATCAAGGACTACAATGTTGGGATCCATTACCATCCCGGAAAGGCCAACGTAGTAGCCGATGCTCTGAGTCGGAAAAGCCATACCGTGAGTATGTTGCTGGCCACAAGTCAGGATGAGTTATGTGAGGATTTTCAGAGAATGCAGATTGAAGTCGTACCAGAAGGGTTCATAGCAGCATTGGAAGTGAAGCCCACCCTAGAAGATCAGATTCGAGAAGGACAGAAGGACGATGACAAGATCCGCAGGATTAAGTCCATCAAGGGAGAAGGCAAGGCAGAGGATTTCAGGTTAGATGAGCAGGGCACGTTATGGATAAAGGATCGGATTTGTGTGCCCAACAAGAAGGAATTAAAACAGCTGATTTTGGAGGAATCCCATGACTCCAAGTATTCAATTCACCCAGGGAGTGCCAAGATGTATCAGGATTTGAAGGAGAGATTCTGGTGGCCGAGCATGAAGCGTGAAGTTGCCGAGCATGTTGCATTGTGCGACGTATGCCAGAGAGTCAAGGCGATGCATCAGAGACCAGCAGGATTGCTACAGCCGTTGAAGATACCAGAGTGGAAGTGGGAAGAAATCGGAATGGATTTCATTACCGATTTGCCGAAAACTCAAGGAGGTTATGACTCCATATGGGTTATAGTGGATCGCTTGACCAAGGTCGCCCATTTTATCCCCGTGAAAACCACTTACTCGGGAGATAAGTTAGCAGAGTTGTATATGATCAGGATCGTCTGTTTGCACGGAGTGCCAAAGAGGATTGTATCGGACAGAGGTACCCAATTTACCTCAAGATTTTGGAATAAGTTGCATGAAGCCATGGGAATCCGTTTGAACTTTAGTACAGCTTATCATCCGCAGACGGATGGCCAGACCGAAAGGGTCAATCAGATTCTGGAGGATATGCTAAGAGCGTGTGCATTGGCTTATGCTACCTCTTGGGATAAGAGTTTGCCGTATGCCGAGTTCAGTTACAATAATAGTTACCAGGCAAGTTTGCAAATGTCACCATTTGAGGCACTGTATGGTCGACCCTGTCGGACGCCATTAAATTGGAATGAGACCGGCGAGCGCCGTGTCTTTGGGCCTGATATTCTTCAAGAAGCTGAAGAGCAGATTGCCCTGATTAGGGAAAGGTTGAAGATAGCCCAATCACGACAGAAGAGTTATGCTGACAATCGTCGCCGGGATTTGAGTTTTGAACCAGAAGACTTTGTATACCTCAGAGTTACGCCTCTCAGGGGAGTTAAGAGGTTCCTTGCCAAAGGGAAACTCGCACCCCGTTATGTTGGACCATTTAAGATTTTGAGCCGCAGAGGCGAAGTTGCTTACCAGCTAGAGTTACCGCAGTCATTAGCAGGAGTGCATGACGTGTTCCACGTGTCCCAGTTGAAGAAGTGTCTCCGAGTCCCTGAGGAACAGACACCGCTAGAGTCAATTGAGCTGCGAGAGGATCTGACTTACAAGGAGCACCCCGTGAAGATTTTGGATACTATGTGGATCGAGAGACTAGAAATAAGTCAACCCGCTTCTGTAGAGTTCAGTGGAACAACCACGCAGAGAGTGAAGCAACTTGGGAGCGCGAAGAGGAATTGAAGAAAGAGTTCCCGAACCTATTCCTTTAGTAAGCCCTGAATCTCGGGGACGAGATTCTGTTAAGGGGGGAGGTTTGTAACACCCCAATTTTTGCTTTTCATGAAATTAAATATTATTTTGCACATTTGTGAATTTTTGGAATTTTCTGGAATTTATTTGGATTTATTTGGATTTAATTTGAATTTATTCCATATTGAAATAATTAAATAAATTAAATTTTCAAATAAAGTTTTGTTGGAAATATTTTATTTGAGTCCCAAATACCCTAAAATATTTTCCAGAATTTTTCTGGAATTTTTCTGAGTCTTTTGCTATTTTTAATGAATTAAATGAATTATTGGGAATTATTTTAAATATTAAATCGTTGGAAAATCGAGTCGGGTCGAGTACTGTTCATCCGACCGGACCCGAGTCCGAGTCAGACTCGAGTCCGACCCGGACCCGGCCGCGTCGCTGGCTCGGCCAAACCCGCTCGCACGCGAGCCGTTGGATCGAGATCCAACGGCTGCGCGTCATCGTTCCCGATCCGACTCGGAGACGGACTGCGCCGCCGCGCCATGACCGAGTTCGGTTAGGGTTCGCGAAAATCCCGCAAGCCGAGGCCGTATAAGAAGGACTGGTCCCGCCCCGAGGATCGCCCGTTGTTTGCGCGTATTTTGCCCCAGATTTCAGCCGCCGTGGAACCCTAAGTAGCCCTAAATCGCTCGCCGTAGTTGGCCCGGGGTTTTGCTTCGGTTTTGGCTTCGTTCCGTCGTCGCCGAGGACTCTCCGCCGCCGTGAGACCCGGATCCAAGCTCCTCGCACCGAACCGCGTCCGGAAAGTGCACTCACATCACCAGAGCGTGCTCCAAACGCCGCTTCGTAGGTCGTCATCCTCAACCCCGGCAGCCTGCGCCACCGACCTCCATCGCCGGACTCGCGAGCTCCACGGACCGTTCGATCCCCATCCGACGATCACGGTGAGTCCACGTTTCCCTGAGGCTTTAGAAGACCAGATTGGATCTGGACCGTTGGATCAAGATCCAACGGCCCACGATCACCACGTGCCGTAGCAACGTTACTGTAGGGATTGATCTGGACCGTCCGATCTAGATCGAACGGCCCACGATCATCGTGTAGTTTTTAGCGTGTTAACCCTAGATCTAATCGCGACCGTTGATTTCCAAATCAACGGCCGAGATCACGCCACGTATGCCTAGCCGCGTACGCGCGCACGTGTGCATGCCACTGACATGATGGGCCCGCACGTCAGTCCAGTGCGTGCGTGGGCACTGACAGGCGGGGCCCACACGTCAGCAAAGTTGAGCCAAACCACGCGGTTGCGCGCGAGCCGCTGACATGTGGGACCCACATGTTAGGGGGGGCGCGAGCCCGTGGACCGCTGACGTCAGCAGGGCTGACGTGGCCAAATCAGAGGCTGCCACGTGTCCAGGCTGACGCAATAATTAATTTCCGAAAAAGAAAATGATTTATTAATTCGAAATAATGATTTCAGATTTTGTTTCAAACTTCAAACGCTTATAACTTTTGCGTTTCAACTCCGATTTGAGTGATTCAAATTTCTAAATTTGTATAAAATTGAGATCTACCTAATGATGAATTTTATTTAATTTTTGGACTAAAGTTTTCCTCTGTAATATTATTTAATTGATTATTTAAACTTTAAATAATTATAACTTTTGCATTTTAACTCCAAATTTGACGATTCCAGTTCCTAAAAATTCATAAAATTATGTTCTCTCTGTTTATGGATTTTATTTGGAGTTTTGGGATGCTTTTGCCTATTGTTTATTTGTGTATTGCTATTTGCACGCGTTACGAGTAGACGTTGAAGTGCCGGAAGGATTCGAAGGAGAGGTATTGACTCAGGATCCAACTCAAGACCAAGAACAAGTACTTTTTGAAGGCAAGTTGTGCTTTGACCATGTTGATCCTATTTTGAAAATTATTTTGATTTAAATTATTGCATGCTAGTTCAATTAGAAAATACTTTATTTAAATATGGAAAATTAGATAAATGCCAAATTGCTGTATGACACCTTGATTAATTAAATATGTGCCATGACCCTTGTCACCCTAGTTGTGGTTTACTAGTTGGACATTATTAAATTGCCAACATGGGAAATTAGATCGTTGTAGTATGTTGCTTAGACCTGCTACGTGCTCATGACATGATTTTGGACAATCAAATGTTAATATTGACTTAATGATATATTGAACCTGTTTTGGAAAGGTATCATGTGATGTTGATGGCACGTGGTGCATGGTAATCTCTACTATTCTCAAGCACGACTTGGTGGCAGTGGTGAGTTCTCCGCGGGACCCACTTGTCAGCCTAAACTAATCTCTACTATTCTAATAGTGCATGCACCAACGTTATAAAGAGATATTTGAAGCCTGTGGACATGCATTCATCGTAAAGGAACATGCAAGGATGGCACAACACTCCTGCCGCATTAATTAACATTTGACTGAGTACATTGGACGATGTCTCCAATGGGCATGCATTTGACGACGTGATAACACTCCTGCCGCATTAATTAACATTTGACGACTGCATTTGACGCGGATGGGCATGCAAATCTGAAGGTGGCGTCTACCGCTAAAATTTAACAAGCCCTTTAGTCTGCCATTACGAAGCGTCATTTTACACCATTTGAAATTTAAAATTTGCCGCTAAAATCTGCTGCTATCTCTACTTATATCCCTGGACTTTGTAGAGATAGAGATAGTAGAGCGGCAGCTCCATTTACATTTCCAATAGACGCTGGCAATGCACCGGTGAGCTGGTTGTTGGATAGGCTGATCTCCCCAAGATTGGGCGCTGCGACCACAGCTGCGAGGTTATCTTGCAGCTCGATCACACCGGAGAACGAGTTCCGATCAAGAAGCAGCTCGACCACACCGGAGAACGACAGCTCCATTTACATCGCCGCAGCTCGGAGAACATCTCCACCAGCTTCAATTCCATCCACGCCGTCCCTGCATGCAGTGAGACCAATCAAGGTTAGTCTGTTTCAGCCCTATTCGGAACTATGTTAGGCCCTAAGTCAATTCAACATGCTTTCTGTTCTGCGTTTTCCTTACGTCCATACCATTTCATGCATCAAATTATCACACTAATTGTCGGGACCCCGAATTTGCAAATCCGGACCCTCTGTGTATTCAGCACTAGTCCAGGAACGCGCTAGTGCACACAGTCTTAACATCGGTAAATATCACAATCATACCAATCGATACCAATAAAGTACTTTATTTAAATAACCAAACTGGTTACTCGACCTTATGATCAAGTTACAAATGTATGCCTCGCAAGGCGAAACTTATTAAAAGAGAAATAATAGCAGCGGAAAATCAAATAACTTCGTGGCGCCATCCAAAGATACCACAGGCAATGGCCGGGCTCGCATCCCTAAGTAGAGCGGGTCCTCTTGGAGTTCCTCCTCCAAAGCGGGCGTAATCTCCTCTTCAAGCGATATTGTGTTGAGGCAAGGGTGAGTACTTGGTACTCGGCAAGTCATGCGAGAATGCAGGCTAATATACTATATGCATGGCTTGGTACAAAGGAATAGCTTAAGGTATATTTGCAAGAAACAAAGATTTGACAAGTATCATAAATAGATTCAAAGCGGAGAAATAAGTAAAGCATAAATAACTTTTCAAGAAGTTTAATAAACATTTTCCCCATCCTAAACCACATTTCCATCATCTTCATTATTAAACCAATCCAACCTTTCAAACCAAAGTTATTTTCAGAAAGTCTAACCCTTATTGTAATTCCCGAGCATTGTCCAAGATGTGGACTCGGCTATTTAAATAGATTCTACACTCTGCAGAGGTTATGCACTTTACCCACAAGATACAGTCAAACACCACAAAGGCGAAGTTCAGTAACAAAGCCTTTCTAAGCCTCAAACAACACAGTGGTCCTCTCCGGTCAGGTTTCTACACCATCCCTTCCCTTAGCCAAGGCGAAGTATGGGACCAACACACCGCTAGATGGGTATCCGGCCACACCACGATACGCTCCCCGCATAATCACACAAACGGTGTAATCGACACCCGAGGCTCCACAAGTGAGTCCTTAGCGACTTAGTCAACTAGGGCCGTCCCATTCCACCCATGTGGTTGCAAGTATGACCCAGTTCAAAGGCTTGCAAGGTTAAGTCCTTAGAGTGACCAGGGCAAGACTACCCAAGAACCAAATCAACATTCCCAATGCCACAACTGCCCACCTGACATTACTCTTGCCACATGCCCCCGAAATCTGTTTATCAAACCCCGCTTGATTACCATGCACCACGTGCCATCAACATCACATGATACTTTTCCAAAACAGGTTCAATATATCATTAAGTCAATATTAACATTTGATTGTCCAAAATCATGTCATGAGCACGTAGCGTGTCTAAGCGATACTACAACGATCTAACCCATGTTGGCAATTTAATAATGTCCAACTAGTAATCCACAACTAGGGTGACAAGGATCATGGCACATACTTAGATAATCAAGGTGTCATACAAAGAAATTGGTATTTATCTAACCCCAGTGTTTAAACAAAGTATTTTTCTAATTGAACTAGCATGCAATAGTTTAAATCAAAATAGATTTCGAAATAGGATCAACATGGTCAAAGCACAACTTGCCTTCAAAGAGTACTTGTTCTTGGTCTTGAGTTGGATCCTGAGTCAATACTTCTCCTTCGAATCCTTCCCAGACTTCAACGTCTACTCAGAAAGCGTGCAAATAGCAATACACAAATAAGCAATAGGCAAAAACATCCCAAAACTCCAAATAAAATCCATAAACAGAGAGAATATAATTTTCTGGATTTTTAGAAACTGGAATCGTTCAAATCGGAGTTAAAATGCAAAAGTTATGATTTATTAAAGTTTAAATAATCAATTAAATAATATTACAGAGAAAAACTTTAGTCCAAAAATTAAATAAAATTCATATTTGAGTAGATCTGAATTTTATACAAATTTAGAAATTTGAATCACTCAAATCGGAGTTGAAACGCAAAAGTTATAAACGTTTGAAGTTTGAATCTAAATTTGAATCAATATTTCGAATTAATAAATCATTTTCTTTTGGAAATTAATTATTGGCGTCGGCATGGACACGTGTCATCCTGTGATTGGTCCACGGTGACTGGCCGACGCCAAGATCCGACGCCTCCATGATGACGCCAAGATGACGTCATCATGCCACGTGGCATGTCGGTCTTTGCCACGTGTCTCGGTCCATGGATCGAGTCCACGGTGACACCCGGCCCACGGTGGACGCGCCTACGGCTCTGAGAGGCGACACGCGGGTCCCACCGTCGGTGGAGTCACGTGCGCGGTGAGGCTCTCTCGGGCGAGACAGCGACATGCGGGCCCCGCATGTCGGTGACTCTGCGTCGAGCCAGGCTCGGCCGGCACGCGGGCCGCTGTCGATGACTCAACGCACGCGCGGCGGCGGCTACGTGGCATGATCACGGCTGCTCGATCTAGATCGGACGGTCTAGATCCACCCTAAGTTAACGCAGCTTCTAGCACGTGGCGATCGTGGGCGTCGGATCTTGATCCAACGGCCCAGATCCGATCCGTTTTCCAAAGTTTCGGGAAGCGTGGACTCACCGTGATCGTCCGATGAAGATCCAACGGTGCACGGAGCTCGTGGACGGAGATGGAGTCACTGGCAGGTGGGTTGCCGGCGCCAGGGAAGATGACCACGGGCTCGGCGCTACGGGCGTTCTCGGCGTGATCGAGATGTCCCGCAGTGCGCCTTTGTCTTGGGGGTTCGAACCCGGCTTCAACACGGCGGACAAGGGCTATCGGTGCCGAGAAGACGAGGAAACCGTAGCGGCTCCGTCCCAACCGGCGAGCAATTGGTACGGCTTGGCGGCGGCTTGAGCTCTATTAGCTAGGGCAAACGGGGCGCATAGGAGAGGGCAACCTCGGGGACCGGTCTGGGCCTTAAATAGCCCCGGGAGGCGTGCTCAGGGCGAAGCCCTAGTCGGACACGGCGGCGCTCTCCGAGCCTGATTCGGGCGAGGACGACTCAGATGCCGCCCACGTGTCCCGCGATCGAATCCCACGCCAAGACACGCGACGCTGTCACACGCACGGCCGTCGGACGAGATCCAACGGCCTATGGGCTAGTGGTTAGGTTGGGTTCGGCGACGCGGCTCGACCGAATCAAGTGGCTCGGTCGGGTTCGGTCGGACTGAGTCCGACTTCGGACCCGATGAACAAGATACTAAACCCGGCGATTTTAATTTTCAAAATAATTCCCGATAATTCATTTAATTCATTAAAAATAGCAAATGACTCGTAAAAAATTCCAGAAAAGTTCTGGAAAATACTTTGGAACATTTTGGACTCAAATAAAATATTTCCAACAAAATTTTATTTGAAAAAAATAAATTCTTTAATTATTTCAAAATGGAATAAATTCAAATAAATTCCAAATAAATCCAAATAAATTCCAGAAAATTCCAAAAATTCACCAAAGTGCCAAATCACACATGAATTTAAGAAAAGCAAAATTTTGGGGTGTTACAAACCTCCCCCCCTTAATAGAATCTCGTCCCCGAGATTCAGGGCTTACTAAAGGAATAGGTTTGGAAACTCCTTCTTCAAATCCTCTTCGCGCTCCCAAGTCGCTTCACTTTCTTCATGGTTGCTCCATCGAACTCTCTGAAACGGGTTGACTTGTTTCTAGTTTCTCGATCCATTGTGTCTAGAATCCTCACGGGATACTCCTCATAAGTCAAATCCTCTTGCAACTCAATTGACTCTAGCGGTGCCTGTTCCTCAAGAACTCGGAGACACTTCTTTAACTGGGACACATGGAATACATCATGTACTCCTGCTAACGATCGTGGCAACTCCGGTGATAAGCAACTTCGCCTCTGCGACTCAAAATCTTAAATGGTCCAACATAACGGGGTGCAAGTTTCCCTTTGGCATGGAACCTCTTAACTCCCCTGAGAGGCGTAACTCTGAGGTAAACAAAGTCTTCTGGTTCAAAACTCAAGTCTCGGCGACGATTGTCAAGATAACTCTTACATCGTGATTGGGCTATCTTCAACCTTTCCCTAATCGTGGCAATCGCTTCTTGACTTCTTGAAGTATATCAGGCCCAAAGACACGGCGCTCACGGTCTCATTCCAATTCAATGGCGTCCGACAGGCCGACCATACAATGCCTCAAAAGGTGACATCTCAGAACTAGCCTCGATAACTATTGTTGTAACTAAACTCGGCATACGGTAAACTCTTATCCCAAGAAGTAGCATAAGCCAATGCACAAGCTCTTAACATATCCTCGAGACCGTTGACTCTTTCGGCCTGGTCCATCCGTCTGTGGATGATAAGTCATCTTGAAGTTCAAACGGGTTCCCATGGCTTCATGCAACTTATTCCAGAACCTTGAGGTAAATTGGGTACCTCTGTCCGATACAATCCTCTTTGGCACTCCGTGCAAACAGACAATCCCGATCATGTATAATTACGCTAATTTATCTCCGAGTAAGTGGTCTTCACGGGATAAAATGGGCTACTTTAGTCAAGCGATCCACTATAACCCATATGGAGTCATAACCTCCTTGAGTCTTGACAAGAAACCGTAATGAAATCCATTCGATTTCCTCCCACTTCCATTCAGGTATCTTCACGGTTGTAGCAATCCTGCGGCCTCTCGATGCATTGCCTTGACTCTACGGCATACATCGCACAATGCAACATGCTCGGCAACTTCACGTTTCATACTCGGCCACGAATCTCTCCTTCAGATCTTGATACATCTTGGCGCTTCGGGATGTATTGAGTACTTAGAGTCATGGGCTTCTTCCAAAATCAGTTGCTTTAACTCCTTTTGTTAGGCACACAAATGCGATCCTTCATCCACAACGTGCCTTGCTCATCCAACTTGAAGTCCTCCGCCTTGCCTTCCTCCTTGATGGACTTAATCCTGCGGATCTTGTCATCATCCTTCCGTCCTTCTCGGATCCGATCCTCTAGGGTAGGCTTTACTTCTAATGTGGCCAAGAATCCGCTAGGTACAACCTCAATCTTCATCTTAGAAAATCCTCACATAACTCATCCCGACTTGTGGCTAGCAACGTACTCACGGTATGGCTTTTCCGACTCAGAGCATCGGCTACTACGTTGGCCTTCCCGGATGGTAATGGATTCCAACATTGTAGTCCTTGATTAACTCTAACCATCTCCTCGCCTCATATTCAGATCCGACTGGGTGAATATGTACTTAAGGCTCTTATGATCCGTATATACTTCACATCTGTTTCCAATCGATAGTGACGCCATATCTTCAAAGCATGCACTACGGCAGCCTAACTCTAAGTCATGTGTCGGATAATTTTCCTCATGCGGCCTCAATCGCTTTGATGCATAAGCGGCGACCTTTCCATTCTCAGACAAAGACACATCCAAGTCCTTGGCGCGATCGTCACAATAAATATCGAAGCTTTGAGCAACATCCGGTAGAACTAACACCGTGCCGACGTCAATCGCTTCTTCACCTCTGAAATCCTTTCTCACATTCTCAAGCGTCCATGCAAACTTCTTTTCCTTCTTCAAAGAATTGCGTAAGAGGTTTCGCAATTGTCGAGAAGCCTTCGATGAAAGCGGCGGTAGTATCCTGCCATTCCAAGGAAACTCCGACCGGGTCACAGTCTTTGGTTGTTCCCAATGTAACACTTGCTTCTACTTTGCTTGGATCTACTGGCGACTCCTTCTGCGGTCATTACATGTCCAAGAAACTCCACCTTGTCCTTCCAAAAATCACACTTGCTGAACTTGGCGAAAAGTTGCCGTTCCTCGGCTTTTCCAAAACTCGCCTTAAGTGTTCGGCATGTTCATCCTCTGCCTTGGAGTAGATTAGGATATCGTCTATGAACACGACGACAAACTTGTCCAAATATTCCATGAACACCTTATTCATCATATTCATGAAATAAGCCGGGCGCATTCGATCCAAAGGACATAATCAGAACTTCGTAATGTCCATATCTTGACGAGAATGCGAGTCTTGAATATCTTACGATCGGATCTTCAAGCGATGGTATCCCGATCTCAGATCAATCTTGGAGAAAACTCCGGCTCCTCTTAATCGATCAAACAAATCATCAATCCTGGTAGCGGATACTTATCCTTCACGGTGACTTCATTGAGTGCACGGTAGTCAATGCACATCCCGAAACTCCGTCCTTCTTCTTGACAAACAAAGCTGGTGCTCCCCACGGCGACTAACTTGGTCTCGATAAAGCCTTTCTCCATTAACTCTTCTATTGTTTCTTCATCTCTACCAACTCCTCGGTAGACATCCGATAGGGTCTCTTTGCTATCGGTCTTGTACTGCACAAGCTCTATCACAAACTCTATGTCCCTGCCTGGTGGCATACCGTAGATCTTCGGAAAAAACATCGGGTACTCATTCACTAATGAGACATCATCTATCTTGATTGCCTTAGTACTGCTTTACCATCAACTGTCCATCTCTAGCTGCGGTGGCTTGAAATTCCACTTTCTTCCCACACTGCTCTCAATCGAGATAGTCCTTCGTCCACAATCCAATACGGCCTTGTGCTTGGATAACCAATCCATTCCCAATATAACGCCTAAGGTCCGGGTCTCCAAAATTATAAGGTTTGCTAGGAACTCTATTCCACCTATCAAGATTCTCACCGGAACATCCTACTTCCGCTCGGAGTTCGGAACCAGGGTTTGAACCAAGACGACGTCCGTAGCATTCTGCAAAGGTGCATCTACGGTGACATGGTTGACTCGGCCTCTCACCACGATGCAGGGTGTGGCTCCTGTCTTTGGCGTCCTAGCTGGGGTGGTTCCTAGGTTGAAACGAATCGGGTCGCTCTCGCTGTCTTCTTTGGACAAGCTGTTGGCAAAGTGTCTGGCTCGTTGCGATTGTAGTGGCGTCTCACTTGTTCCTTCTTGTTGCACAGGGGTAGCGTTTCTAAGCGAAGTGGGTGCAGTAGTTTTGATTGACAGTCTTGGTGCCGAGGATGGTGTCCTTGTTGCATTCTCGTGGTTGGAATCGAAGAATTGATTTGGTGCAACTCTCAGCGTATTGCGTTCCTGGCGTGATCCTTGTCGTTGCATCCTCGCGCTTAGGTTCTCATCCAGTTCCTTGCGCTTGTCCTCAAGAATAAGCGCCTTATTCACCAACTCTTGGAAATGCGGAAAGGTGTGGGTGATCAACCCTACTTGCAATCTGAGTTAAGTCCCTTCATAAAACGAGACTGCCTGGATTTATCTGTCGCTACATCCTCAAAGGTGCGTAGCGTGCTAGCCGTGTGAACTTGTTCAGGTAGTCGGCCACCGGGTGATTACCTTGTTTGATGCTCTGAACTCCTCCTTCTTAAGATCCATGATTCCTTCAGCACGTGATCTTGTCGAATGCATTGTGAACTCTTCCCAAGTGATATCTTGAGGGTTCTCTGCGTGGCACGAAGTTCTCCCACCATTCTGGCCAATGTTCCTTCCAAGCGATGAGAAGCGTAGAGTCCCTTCTCATTCCCTATGCATTGAGCTATGTGTAGCTTCCTCTCGATTGATCTTAACCAATCATCGGCCTCCAATGGATTGGCATTCCCAGAGAAAGTGGGTGGGTGAGTTCTCATGAACTCTGACAGTCTTGTATTCTGGCGTTGTCCATGATTAACTTGATTAGCGGTGGCCTGGCAAAGGACGTGCTGCATTTGTTGCATCATAGCATGCATCAATCGAGTCTGAGCAGCAAGAAAGGCTCCAAAATTCTGCATATCAATCAAGCGGTCTTTGGTGCTCCATCATTGGGGTTTTCTGCTGGGCGAGAACCTCTCCCATTGCTTCCAAAGTTTCCACGGGTGTTCACCATCTGTCGGTTTGCTCTAGGTTTAGAGATGAGAGGGAAACAAGAATAGACAAGTAGTATGGAACTTATGCGGGGCGAAAGGTGTAGCCTTAAGGTCCAACTTTATTATTGATATTAATAACTTGGTATGGTTGCTTACAATGCCTAAGGGCCTTGCAACACATACTGCACACTCAGCAAGCAATGAAAATCCAAATCAAACTAACACTGGAGTCTAACGCCTAAGGGTGACTCTTTATTCTATGACGCGACTCGGCGAAGGAGTCTCACTATAGAACCTATGCTCACTCATCGAGAAAACCTCCACGGCACGGGTGCAGGTCTTTGTGGCATAGGCGCCAAACGATCGCCATGTCCAAATGATCGTGTCCTCTGTGGTAGTCGAAGAAGCAGTGTCCTCATCGAGATCGACTCCTCTGGATCTCGCTCGTAGCTCGAGTACCGGCTCTGGATCTGGTCCGTACAAGGTCATCTCCAACTCGTCAATCCTTCGTAGAAGGTGTGCCACATACTCCTGAGCTTCCCGCCATCTGTTCTTCTCTGTCGTGATCTCCTTGCGGGCCTTCTGTAGCTCCTTGCTTGTATTATCTAGTACATCCTCCTGGGCGACGACAAATCGTGCCAACTGTGTAACCGTGGCATCCTCATCCTGAATCGCCTTCGGGTCAAGAAGGTTATCGCTGCGCGGATGGTAACGGAACACCGTACTCTCCAATTCTCTGGCGTAGATACGGGTAATGTGCCGCATTGCTCGTCGTGATACTTCTTGGATACCCGTCTGCACTGTGGATCTCCTGGCAGTGCAGTGTATCGGCCGATTGCCTGGGCCCTTTTTCCTAGCGGGTACCTCAATCCTCACGTCACAAGCCTTGATCAATACCGCTTGTCTGATCACTTCCACTTGGTATTGGGGCTTCTCAAAATCTCCGAGAGTCTGTAGCATATGCCAAAGTTCTGCAGCGTGACCAACTCTCAGATCAACGTAGTTGAACTCTTCCTCCATCTGTCACAAGAGTGCTTTATGTAAGAACTCGGAATTTTTAAATTGTGGCAAGGTAAGGGAGAATTTCAGCAAGAGACAAGAAAAGAGAGAAGGGGATAAGTCGAGAGGTCATTTCTTATCTTGACAACTTTTTAGCTTTAGAAAATAGGTTTTATCCTCACTACGACCATTCTAGCTAGGGTTGAGCCTACAGTCAAGTATGGCTCTGATACCACCTCTGTCGGGACCCCGAATTTGCAAATCCGGACCCTCTGTGTATTCAGCACTAGTCCAGAACGCAGCTTAGTGCACACAGTCTTAACATCGGTAAATATCACAATCATACCAATCGATACCAATAAAGTACTTTATTTAAATAACCAAACCGGTTACTCGACCTTATGATCAAGTTACAAATGTATGCCTGCAAGGCGAAACTTATTAAAAGAGAAATAATAGCGGCGGAAAATCAAATAACCGTGGCGCCATCCAAAGATACCACAGTAACCGATCGGGCTCGCATCCCTAAGTAGACGGGTCCTCTTGGAGTTCCTCCTCCAAAGCGGGAGTAATCTCCTCTTCAACTGATATTGTGTTGAGGCTAGGGTGAGTACTTGGTACTCAGCAAGTCATGCACAGAATGCAGGCTAATATACTATATGCATGGCTTGGTACAAAGGAATAGCTTAAGGTATATTTGCGAAACAAAGATTTGACAAGTATCATAAATAGATTCAAAGCGTGAGAAATAAGTAAAGCATAAATAACTTTTCAAGAAGTTTAATAAACATTTTCCCCATCCTAAACCACATTTCCATCATCTTCATTATTAAACCAATCCAACCTTTCAAACCAAAGTTATTTTCAGAAAGTCTAACCCTTATTGTAATTCAGAGCATTGTCGATCACAGTGGACTCGGCTATTTAAATAGATTCTACACTCTGCAGAGGTTATGCACTTTACCCACAAGATCTGAGTCAAACACCACAAAGGCGAGTTCAGTAACAAAGCCTTCTAAGCCTCAAACAACACAGGTGGTCCTCTCAGGTTCGTGCTCTACACCATCCCTTCCTTAGCCAAGGCGAAGTATGGGACCAACACACCGTTAGATGGGTATCGGCCACAGCCACGATACGCTCCCCGCATAATCACACAAACGGTGTAATCGACACCCTGAGGCTCCACAAGTGAGTCCTTAGCGACTTAGTCAACTAGGGCCGTCCCATTCGACCATGTGGTTGCAAGTATGACCAGTTCAAAGGCTTGCAAGGTTAAGTCCTTAGAGTGACCAGGGCAAGACTACCCGAAGAACCAAATCAACATTCCCAATGCCACAACTGGCCCACCTGATTACTCTTGCCACATGCCCCAGTCGAAATCTGTTTATCAAACCCCAGTTGATTACCATGCACCACGTGCCATCAACATCACATGATACTTTTCCAAAACAGGTTCAATATATCATTAAGTCAATATTAACATTTGATTGTCCAAAATCATGTCATGAGCACGAAAGGTGTCTAAGCAGTATACTACAACGATCTAACCCATGTTGGCAATTTAATAATGTCCAACTAGTAATCCACAACTAGGGTGACAAGGGATCATGGCACATACTTAGATAATCAAGGTGTCATACAGCAAATTGGTATTTATCTAACCCCCCAGGTTTAAACAAAGTATTTTTCTAATTGAACTAGCATGCAATAGTTTAAATCAAAATAGATTTCGAAATAGGATCAACATGGTCAAAGCACAACTTGCCTTCAAAGAGTACTTGTTCTTGGTCTTGAGTTGGATCCTGAGTCAATACTTCTCCTTCGAATCCTTCCGGCACTTCAACGTCTACTCGTAAAGCGTGCAAATAGCAATACACAAATAAGCAATAGGCAAAAACATCCCAAAACTCCAAATAAAATCCATAAACAGAGAGAATATAATTTTCTGGATTTTTAGAAACTGGAATCGTTCAAATCGGAGTTAAAATGCAAAAGTTATGATTTATTAAAGTTTAAATAATCAATTAAATAATATTACAGAGAAAAACTTTAGTCCAAAAATTAAATAAAATTCATATTTGAGTAGATCTGAATTTTATACAAATTTAGAAATTTGAATCACTCAAATCGGAGTTGAAACGCAAAAGTTATAAACGTTTGAAGTTTGAATCTAAATTTGAATCAATATTTCGAATTAATAAATCATTTTCTTTTTCGGAAATTAATTATTGCGTCAGCATGGACACGTGTCATCCTGTGATTGGTCCACAGTGACCTGCTGACGTCAGCACCGACGGCCTCCATGATGACGTCAGCATGACGTCATCATGCCACGTGGCATGTCCCGGGTGCTGCCACGTGTCTCGGTCCATGGACTGAGTCCACGGTGACACCCGGCCCACGGTGGACGCGCTCACGGCTACAGAGGTCGACACGCGGGTCCCACCGTCGATGGGTCACGTGCACGGTGAGGTTTCTCGGCGAGACATCGACATGCGGGCCCCGCATGTCGATGACACGCAGCCAGCCAGGCTCGGCCACGCACGCGGGCCGGCCGTCGATGACTCAACGCACGGCGCGGCGGCGGCTACGTGGCATGATCACGGCCGCTCGATCTAGATCGGACGGTCTAGATCTACCCTAAGTTAACGCAGTTTCTAGCACGTGGCGATCGTGGGCCGTCGGATCTTGATCCAACGGTCGAGATCCGATCCGGTTTTCCAAAGTTTCGGGAAGCGTGGACTCACCGTGATCGTCCGATGAAGATCCAACGGCACGGAGCTCGTGGGCGGAGATGGAGTCACGGCAGGTCGGGTTGCTTGCCGCCAGGGAAGATGACCACGGGCTCGGCGCTACGGGCGTTCTCGGCGTGATCGAGATGTCCGCAGTGCGCCTTTGTCTTGGGGTTCGAACCCGGCTTCAACACGGCGGACAAGGGCTATCGGTGCCGGAGAAGACGAGGAAATCAGAGCGGCTCCGTCCCAACTTCGGCGAGCAATTGGTACGGCTTGGCGGCGCTTGAGCTCTATTAGCTAGGGCAAACGGGCGCATAGGAGAGGCAACCTCGGACCGGCCCGGCCTTAAATAGCCCCGGGAGGCGTGCTCAGGGCGAAGCCCTAGTCGGACACGGCGGCGCTCTCCGAGCCTGATTCGGGCGAGGACGACGACCAGATGCCGTCCACGTGTCCCGCAACGAACGGCCCACGCGCACACGCGACGCGTCACACGCACGGCCGTCGGATCGAGATCCAACGGTCGGTGGCTAGGGTTAGGGTTGGGTTCGGCGACGCGGTTCGACCGAATCAAGTGGCTCGGTCGGGTTCGGGTCGGACTCGAGTCCGACTCGGACCCGATGAACAGTACTAAACCCGAAGCGATTTTAATTTTCAAAATAATTCCCAGTAATTCATTTAATTCATTAAAAATAGCAAATGACTCAGAAAAATTCCAGAAAAATTCTGGAAAATACTTTGGAACATTTTGGACTCAAATAAAATATTTCCAACAAAATTTTATTTGAAAAAAATTAAATTCTTTAATTATTTCAAAATGGAATAAATTCAAATAAATTCCAAATAAATCCAAATAAATTCCAGAAAATTCCAAAAATTCACCAAAGTGCCAAATCACACATGAATTTAAGAAAAGCAAAATTTTGGGGTGTTACACTAATCACATTATACAAGGATCCAAATTCTAACTCATTCATACTCTAATCATTCAAAAGGACTCAATACCTACTCTCTCCTGAAGGTTACAGCACACCAAACTTGCATGTAAATGTCACTACATTCACTACCCCAAATCATCATGCACATAATAACATGCTTATCACAGAAAGATGCATCACCTAATTATATATTTACTCTTTTCAAAGAAATGTCGATTGCATAATATTCACTAGACTCCATTACTTGGGAAGGCATAAATATCACTCTGAAGTGCATAAGAAATATTCTAGACTACACATACATATATATCTCTGATGAACACAAAAGCTTAGGGGTTAATTTCCAACTCATGCAAATTAATCACATGTGGCAGGAGTTCAAGACCATACATTTAAATCAATGAGGAGTTGTAACACCCTGACTTCTTCCCCATCTGCACTCCATCTCCACTACAGAAAGAGGTGCAAAGATAGCTTTAATCTCACATAATCTCCTATTGACATTAATAGGTAGTAAGGGATAACTGCATATACCATTTCATGCATCAAATTATCACACTAATCACATTATACAAGGATCCAAATTCTAACTCATTCATACTCTAATCATTCAAAAGGACTCAATACCTACTCTCTCCTGAAGGTTACAGCACACCAAACTTGCATGTAAATGTCACTACATTCACTACCCCAAATCATCATGCACATAATAACATGCTTATCACAGAAAGATGCATCACCTAATTATATATTTACTCTTTTCAGCAAATGTCAGTGTATAATATTCACTAGACTCCATTACTTGGGAAGGCATAAATATCACTCTGAAGTGCATAAGAAATATTCTAGACTACACATACATATATATCTCTGATGAACACAAAAGCTTAGGGGTTAATTTCCAACTCATGCAAATTAATCACATGTGGCAGGAGTTCAGTACCATACATTTAAATCACTGAGGAGTTGTAACACCCCAGCTTCTTCCCCATCTGCACTCCATCTCCACTACAGAAAGAGGTGCAAAGATAGCTTTAATCTCACATAATCTCCTATTGACATTAATAGGTAGTAAGGGATAACTGCATATACCATTTCATGCATCAAATTATCACACTAATCACATTATACAAGGATCCAAATTCTAACTCATTCATACTCTAATCATTCAAAAGGACTCAATACCTACTCTCTCCTGAAGGTTACAGCACACCAAACTTGCATGTAAATGTCACTACATTCACTACCCCAAATCATCATGCACATAATAACATGCTTATCACAGAAAGATGCATCACCTAATTATATATTTACTCTTTTCAAAGAAATGTCGTGCATAATATTCACTAGACTCCATTACTTGGGAAGGCATAAATATCACTATGAAGTGCATAAGAAATAATCTAGACTACACATACATATATATCTCTGATGAACACAAAAGCTTAGGGGTGTGCATAAGAAATATTCTAGACTACACATACATTTAAATCACTGAGGAGTGTGCATAAGAAATATTCTAGACTACACATACATTTAAATCACCCGAGGAGTGTGCATAAGAAATATTCTAGACTACACATACATTTAAAAAGAGGAAAAAGGAAAATATTAAACACTCTACCAGAATTTCACAAATTATGGTAACTTGACTACTCATATCACCAAAGCGTTAGAACAAAATAACAGAGTTGATTTTCTGACTGCCAATTAGTCTTGTTTGGCTCCTATAATCCGTATAACGGAAACAAGTTTTCTCTAAACTAAAAAAATGAGTTTAACCAGATACAGTTTTTTTTGCTTTCTACAAAACACTTTTTTGCCAAATAATGTATTCTCTCAACAGAATCAAATATGTTTCTTCAAAACTCCCATTAGGACTTTATTTTAATAAAATAAATAAAAAATATCCATGACTCAAACCCTTGAGTTAATGAATAATAGCACAGTGCCTTTGCCCTGTGGCCACAGAACAACACAATTTAGAGGGAACAAAGTGTTTGGGCATGCATACACAACCAAATGTTCACACAGGCATGTGAGTATGCGACCAGTTATAATACAACAATCACATAATGTTACCAAAAAAAAAACTTCAGATATAATACATACACTGGAGACCATGGCATGGCAGCAGCAAACTTGTGCGTCTCAAGATAAGTATTTGATAGGACCAAGAACTTTACTCTCCTTGGACGGTGTTGAGCAAATATTTGTGCAAGAAATCCACCAAGAGATGTACCATAAATATGAACCTGCTTGGTCAGATGTTTTGGTATAAATTAGTACTACTTTGAATGAACAAAAACTCCTGCAGTACATTTGCAAGGAACAAATAATAAAAATAACTCTACTATTCGTCTCCTCAAGAAAGAAGATAATCATACAAACAAAACTGGGAAGTACATACTCTACATATATTTGTTGTGGAAAGAATAAGCAACAGCATGCATCTTTCTTGAACAAGGAAGCAGGAGCTTGCACTAATTTTGATTTCACATATGTTCATAGCTCATTATACCACACTTTTTGTCACCGAATTTTTGTCACTAAACTACCTTCCAAGCATTTTTCTCATGCTTAAATGAATCCATGAGCACTGTTGTTATGCAGACCTAAAGTTTCTTATTCAACACCAAAGAAACACAATACTGATTTCTGTTGTATTAGTATTGTTTGTGCGTACTATGTGCTTATGCATGGAAAAAACAGATCTACCAACAACTTCAGGTATTGTATGACGTTAATATTTCAATAGTTGTGCAAAAAGCAATTGCTAATGCCTTCTATAAACTCATTTTATGTAATGAAGTATTTAAAGGACATTTGTATGGCGCCACTTAATCCAACAAGAAAGAGAATTGACATGTAAAGCTGATGTTGTCTTTCCGTATGGTAAGTTGGATACGATTTAGTGATATTTTGTTAATTTTACACTTTTACAGGTACAAAACTTGATTGAGAAACCTCAGAGTGACCATCTGCCACTAATTGAGGCTAGCAGGTTTGTCAGTTACCTTTTCATATTGCTTATAATTTTGTGCTATGTGTTTTGTGTCATTAGGTGCGGTCACCATCTTTACCTAGAATTAAATATAAGATATTTTATAATGATTGAGTATTTGATCAAAAGCTCGATTGGCCTATTTTTTTGCTTCTGGTTCACCTTCTGGGCTTGCACTAATGTTATTACTATGTATTAGTAGCTTCAAAACAACCCATTTATTCCGCTTTATACTGGGCTAGACTTATACTATCACATGTGTTAATTCTAATAACTTGAATTATGGGAGGTAGACAGAAGGTCACATACAGCGCGAATGGAACCAATGAATGTTAGTCGAAAGAGATTGTATGCGGGCTTCTCTGGACAACCGGTGGTGACTAGGTTAGTTTATGATCTATCGAAATTAACCTACAATAAAACATAAAGCAATATAAAGCTAAAATGCGCTCCTTATTTTACAAGGTTTAAAAATTTCGATGACCTTGAATTATGGGACGTAGATAGATTATGGAGTATTGTTGTTAGAGTGGACGTCAAGTTCCATGTTGAAGATCATGGCAACCTTCAACGACTTATCCTCATGGATATGACTGTAAGTTCCAAAAATAGTGAATGCTAATAATGGTAACAAAATAATTCTATCACAAGCTAATATTGTTTGAATTTGTGTTTGAAGGGATCAAAAATTGAAGCCATCTCAAGGGATAGTGTTGATACTTTAAACATGCTACTCAATGAAGGACATAGCTATACCATTCATCGGGTGCAATTCCAACCAAACTATGGGGAGGTTCAGTTCAGAATCATAGCAAACCCATATGAATGTGTTTTCACCCGACACACAAGTGTTGAGCCTTACAATGTGCCAATTCAGTTTCCACGGTACCCAAAGCATCTTATGTCTTTCACTGAAGTGCACCATCGTCCTAACAAGACTTTTGTAGGTAAGCTGTCGTACATTGCATCTTAATTAGTTACATATATTGATAAAAGAGAATTTCTAAATTTGTCTAACAATCATTGGCGTAGACATAGCTGGAATAGCTGTACACTGGGGTCAACTGGAGCATTTCGGACCTAATCTTTACAGAGAGGTCACACTAATGGACACAAGGTACCTATTAGTTGATAGAAAGCAATAATTCATTGTCAAAAATATACAATGACTTATATGTAGATATAACACAATTTTATATTTTCTATGTTTAATTTATAGGTTCAACCTTTTAATTGTTGGCATTTGGTGTCAACATTTGACTAAATCACGACTCTTTGGGAATCGGCTTATCTTTGGCAAGCACATTGTCTTAGGAACTATGCTAAAAAAAAATTACAGACATGGTACCTGATTCCACGTCACTACTATATAAGCATACTTTGTTTTAATTGCAATAACTAAAAAATTTCAATTCTCGATAATAGGGTGCTTGGAGACTTCAGACCACACAACATTTTCATTTAATCCAAATCATCATGAGACACGTGACCTCGAGAGTAAGTAGTTGCGGTATCATAAATAAATAAAAGTCTCTATATAGCATAAGTACTCATTAAAAAATTGTAATATGTAAATCAAATATATTAACCGCAACATTTCTCTTGTAACATGCAGCTTTACGACGGTCGTTAGTCATGGGAGTTATCGATCTCGGATTTGTGACCAGATTTGTTGAAAATAGATGGGCATATCTAGCAACTGTGGTTTGAGTGTGATGGCTGCAAGTGTGTTTTGTAGCTATCCTCTTGGATGTTTTATTTTAGCTGCAAGTGTGTTTTGTAAATCGCTGCCTTAGATGTTTTATTTTATTGTGATGTTTGTTTATGTTGAAACTATACTATCGTTATTTTATTGTGATGTTTGTTTATGTTTGTCAATATTTGCGCATAAAGATGCTTAGCATGTGTGCACTACAACATTATGCATTGCATCATTCACAAAGTCATATATGTATTACTCTAGATCCATAGTGTGTTCAGCATGCATGTGTGATAATCAAAAAACATGGCTAAAAGACACAAGATAGTAACGGAACAAGCGATTAAGAGGAACATGAGGAGAGAGCTTAGCTTGTGGGTGCAAAAGAAGGAGCCGCCAAGAAAAAGAGGGCAATCACAAGATCATCTATCTTTGGTTAAACAAAGTTGATTTGCCAACATTGGTAATCCAACCTGCACAAAACATCAATCAATAAACTCCATAAGTCCTCATATTAGGTGACAAGATTGGGATAAATCAAATAGCCAAAGACGAGGATTACTGCTAATCATTTATCGCCATGAAATTGCGAGATAACCTCAGAACAGATGGACTAATAAAAGCAAATGCTCCTACACACCATCATAGCAACTAGCAAAACAACCTGATTATGGAGGTGTTGCAAGAAAGGGAGGGCCGAGAGAGGGAGAGAGAGGGATGGAGGGAGAGAGCAAAGGAGTAAACAGATAAATAAGAACAACTGGAGATTAATGGCAGTACAAGCAAAAGTGTGAGGGTGACATTGTCACTACTCATAAGAATATCTACCACAGTGCGTGCTCATCTCATCACCATTCACAAATAATTCCTACTGCGTACGTGTAGCTAAATAATTAGTATATACATACGTATATATGTACGCATACCTCTTTCAAAATATGCACGCCAATTTAATTAACCAGCGTACCCTAGCTGCATATTAATCTTGTATGTATACATATATACTCTTTTCTGAAAGCAACGTGTATGTATATACTCACTAGCTGCCTTTAGTCATGCTTAGTATAAAGCACACGCAGCCAGTTTATAACTTTTGCTTTGTAATGCCAGGCATTATTAATCTCAATTAGAACCAAGGAAAACAAATAAAAAATCCATATACGTAATAAGATATTGAACGTTACTGACAGTGACGAGTACTTAATTTCAACACAGTATCTTAAAAAAGTACAAATTTCAACACAGTATCTTAAACAGTCACGCTGTGCTTAAAAACAAGTAATTTCTCCTCAGTGCGTCCGATTTTAGAGTAATCATGGCCTCTCATGCATGAGCGAATTTGTTTAATTTTAATCTAGCGCTTTGCCTGGCAAGCAACACAATCATAAAGAAGCTGCACCAGTGTACAGTGTATAATACTTAAAATATCAAACAATGTACATGTCACACGTTAAAGCAATAATTGAATTTGCACATAGAGTTCACTGATTTTAAATGGTACAGAAAGCATTGCACTTAGTGCCATGTACTGCGCATCTAACTCAAAAGCTATTCTTAAGTGTAGCAGTCACCAGTGTAGCACATAGAGTTCACTGATTTTAAATCATACATTTCAACCCATGGTTCACCGGTGTAGCAGTCAGAGTTATTATCATTTCGAGCAGCTTGGGATGGAGGGATTTGATAGAAAATAACAAGTGTAATTCATCCATAATTTCTATAAAAAAATAGTTATTCTTAAGATTAATGTCAAACTATCTATTTAGATACAAAAAGATGCATAACTATCTGTTCTCACCACATCAACAACTGCAACAGGCATTTTTACATGCTGTCTTATCCTATTTAGATACATAAAAAAGTAAATAAACCAGCAAACCTTGACAATATCCGGTGGAAGGATCAACCCATGCATAAACTGCAAGTATATCTGACATTCTGGCCATATTACTAATTCTGAAACTGTATGATCTTGTGAAATAATTGTAGCCATATTACGACTTCTACTATTTGTCAGTTTAATTCTACTATTTGTCTTTTGTCGTAATCTGGCTAATTGTAGCACAATTAAATATTACTACTTCCTGTTCCTTATGTTGAACAATGTTTCAACTACCTTCCGCAAAGTTTCATCCTGTTGCCATATGTTGAGGCCAATTAGCATTTATAGTACAGTTGTAGCATTTATCAAGGTTCGATGTAGCAACTGTATGCTAAAGAACCTTCCCACTTTCCCAATGTCTCTAAATAGATCACCAAATATTAAAGCACTTGATGCACACCCAGTAAAAGCCTTCATTATCCAAGCTAACAATGTATTTCACAGTAACAATAAAGTAGGTAGCAAGCTTCATCGTGACCTTTACTGGCATTTTTCTTCAAGTATTTCACAGTAACAATAAGGGTTATAGGATGTACGTAAACTGTGGCTTAATCATCAACTCAATGCACAATTAAACACTTAGACCTCTATGGACTCAATGGTCGCATGATTTCACAGGACACAAGGAAAGGAAAATTTAATTCAACAACTATACTAATAGTATAGCCTATCATGAACATATAGCAAAAGAAGCTTGACAACTCAATAACCCATTTTCTCCCTACAATGTGCTCACTTGAATTTTTAATGCATACACAAATACTTACGATGGTCGCACGAACTACATTAGTTGGAAGGAAATAAATTACACGGTGGAATCAATCTTTTCACTGAGACAGTGACATACTTATGTTGAGCACAAAGCAGAAATGTGACATACATACACATGCAGAATCAATCAACAAGGATCCAACACGCACAAAGGTTGTTGCTCTTTAACTCTATTAGTGTATCAAGGTTTTCATAGCACAATCGAACACAAGGTAGAGACATCCAGTGGTGACTCCAGTGAATGTAATAAATAGGGTTCCATGTAAACATAATGCTACTCAGTAGCTCAGCAGAATTTCATTTTCGATGCTAGCACCACATGAACACCACGGCACATTAATACTTGTTCTAGAAATAATCATTAATCAAAGTATCAACCACTGTTTTCTTTCAAGATATTTTGGTATGACAAAACCATAGGGGCCATAGCAGTAGGAAGGGAGGAAGGAGGGTAGGAAGCACACTTAGCTTTCAGGGAGTACCCATGCCGAAGGGGGTTGTGAGGTTCGGCATATCTGTTAGCGGCGCCCTTAGGGTGGAGTCGCCAAGGATGGTTGGATCCATCGGATCCTGATGATGGCAAGAAATCAGTATATCGGAGAGAAGACCGAAGGAGGCGGCGCCCAGAAGGGCGAGAGCCAGAGAGGGGAAGGACTGGAGTCGGTGGTGGCGTAGAGAGGAGGTAGCTGCGGTTACCTTGCTATCCTCGGCATATCTGTTGGCGGTGCCCTTAGGGTGGAGTCGCCAAGGACCTCCAGATCCGCTGGATCTGGGCGGCGCTTGGACGGAAATGGGACGGCACACGCCACATTCCCACAGATCTAAAAGCTAGCCACTCAAAACCACCCTGCAGCAAGCTCCCCACCCGTAAGGTCAACAAGCTGCAGAATGGAAAAGGTCAAATCCGAACCCTAATCCCCTAATCCCATCCGAACCGAGCCCTAAAATCCAAATCCGAACCCCTAAAATCCTCAAACCCCGTACGGATTTGAACCCAAAATTTCCCCAAATCTAATCAATCTAGAACCCTAAAAGGCATTGGAGGGTTTTGGGGACTTATCTTAGTCGCGCCGTAAATGCGTTAGAGCCCTTGGCTCGCTTGCGGTGATCCGAACTGCGCGTCACTTGATGCCACCCTCGTCCCCTTATCCGCGGCTCGCTTGAAGCTCCGCGCTGGCCGGCATAGCGCATGGCGGCGTCCCGCGACGCCCTCGCGCCGCGATTCGCTTTCCTCGGCCGCCGCCACGTTAGCCTTCCGCGCCGCCGCCTCCTTCCTGGCCACAATACTGGCACGAATCAAGCGCCACAGCGTCTTGGATCAGGAATGGGTCAAATGAAATTAGGGTTAGGGTTTTCCCAGCCCTTTGGTTATGTTTCCATCACATTTGATCTCATCCGTCCATTTCGATCCAACAGCCAATGTTCGCTTGCGCGTTACCTGGGCTGCCGTTTTTGCTTGTGGGCCGCAGGATGTGTTCGGGCTGCCCTCGCTGCAGCACCCGATCAGGTTACCTACATTTTGATACTAGGTAATCTTCCAATAAACATTTATGCAATACAACACTTATACCTGCAGGCAAATAGGGCAAGACAAGTTTTCACCAATCGAGTCCTGCTTCTGATCAGACATTTGTAGGTACGGTAACTTCTTTAATGAATCTTCCGAGAGCCCTTTGGATGAAACTTCCGCAAAGATTTCATACAGATCATCACTGCCAAAGTCTGCAGCACCAATCTGTTGACAAATAACATACAAACTTCAGATAAAATAAAGCACGTTCCACTAGGGATAGAAATTTCAATGACAACCAATCAACATTTGTTTTAAGTTTTTTTGTGGGAATGTTTTAAGTTTTAACAGTCATCGACGTATCATCTGTATAACCCATTAGCAAATGGATTAGTATAAAGGTACAACTAAACACTACAGCTGACCTGCCAACGATATGCCATATGTACTGATGGCTCATACTGCTCTTGCACAAACCTAGAATGAAGGAGCTCATCTATGAAATCCCCCTAGAGACCAAACTAGCCCAATTACATGTGTGATACTTTTGAATAGCTCGTATCTTGCACTGTTTCATTGTGATGCTTATTATTTTTCGCACTATTAAATAGGAGGAATGGAACTCAATTTGCAAATGTTAACCTGAGTATCATTGATTGATTGCAATTCATTTGTCACCGAATGGACAAGATCTAGCCATACCTACTGCCTACAGGAGGTGGCCTAAACTTCAAACAACTAACATTAATTATGAATCATTTTGTAGATCACAAACGATTTTGACAATTATGTCGCATCATCCAAGCCAATCATCACGGAAAGGGAAAGAAGGTTGCTATATTGCCATCCTATTAAATTTTGGCTTATAGTAGAGATTGTCGTAACTGCATGATATTAATCGCAATTGTGTGATATTATTTCTGGAAATATCATTTTGGCAGTGATGGATGCACATCATGCTCCAAAGAGAGTTCAAGATCGCTCTTTGCCGCAAGCATCCGCTAGCTTATTTATACGTGATGGAGACAAAATTCAAAGTAAAATATTTTCTACTTCGGACGAAGAAGATGATCACAATCAAACACCTATGCTATACACAATTACACATCAAAGTACCCTCACAATGGGTGTATCGTTACAAGACGATTGCTCAAATGGTACAAGTTGCTTTTTTCCTATGATGTGTGTTCTAATCACAAACATTCCTACTCAAAATAGATCATTATATTATATCGTTGTACACTTGAGTAGGATGAATTACCGTGATGTTCTTTGAAAGTTCCACGCCATGACAGAGGTCCAAACACAACTGAATTTTGATCAAGTAGTGGCTCACATTACACCTCAACAAAGTGTACCAAGTTATAGTGGACAGTTTGTAAGAAATGCAAACCTCAGAGAGGAGCAAATACAATCAAGGCGTCAATGACAAAATGCGTGTAATGCAGCTCTTACACCAGAGCAAAGGCTAGCGAGACGAGAACGTCAGAGAGCACGTCGTCAAAGTTTAACACCTGAACAAAGGGAAGAGACTAATGCCTGTCGAAGAGCGCGTAGGCAAAGTTTGACTCCTAAAGAAAGGCATGAGTCAAATGCTCATCGAAGAGCGTGTAGAAGAGAGGAGAGGGATGACATTAACGCTCGTAGAAGATCAGCCAGGCAAATAATTACACCACATGATAGACAAACATTGTTACATGAACGTAATGCAATCTATGCAAGTAGGAGAGACACACCATGCTCTGACTCAATTGCAATGAAATGCTCACAGTCAGATGCTTCATTGGCGGCCAATCCATCATCGCATGGCTTCGCTATTGCAGGTCCCTCAATGCAGTCATTCATTACAGACAATGGTAATATCTATAACTAGATTTACCTTTGTAACTATGTAACCGTTATTAACATGTACTCATGGAAAATGACAGGTGGTATAGAAACAATCGTAGAGGAGGATATGGATGAGGAGTACTACATGTTCGCCGGTGGAGGTAGTTTAGATGACATTTCTCTCTTCTTTATATGGAATTCAACAACTATCATAATCCCCTCAACTTAAATCCATCCAGATGATGACGGAATGGAGGATAGGGACTCTCCAGCAGCCTCGGATGTCCAAGATCCCTACAATCATGTGTATAGCAACATTCCCGATAGCACACATATGTCAAGATCGAGCCAGATCGCAAGCATTGCGGTGCAAAGAGGTTTCAGATGAGACGAATGGGTTTTGTTGTCGCAACGGTAAAATCAAAGCTATCGGATCGAGCCAATTCCCGAACTCCTCAGGCTTTGGTCGAGTGCAGATGCTGATGCTAGGCATTTTCGCGAAAACATAAGATTCTTCAACGGTCACTTCTCCTTCACCAGCCTAGGCGTGAGTCTTGATGATAACTATACTAACATGAGATCTGGAGTGTACACATTTCGAGCCCACGGACAAATTTACCACAATGTCCATTCCTTTGGCCCGAGCGAATCCGGTCCAAATCATTTGGAACTCTATTTCTATGACGACGACCCGATCTGAATCACCGGTTTCGTTACTCACCTAGCCTCGACCAGGAAGTCGTTAGGAGGTTGGTCAACATCCTCCAGGACAACCCCTACTCTCAAACTTTTAGGAGCCTAGGCCAAGCCGAAAACCTCCAGGAATATCGTGTATCACTTAACACCGACTTACAGATGGATCAACGAGTGTACAACAGCCAAGAACGCCGTAAGTGGCGTGTGGGTTGAGGGCAATGAGCGGCGCAGAGAATTCAATCGCAGCGTAATCCTATATGGCAACAACAATGAGAAGTTCAGTATAAAGTCGCACTATGGATGCTACGACCCCCTGTCGTATCCACTCTTCTTCCCAAGAGGAGAACTAGGATGGCATCCACATATCCCCAAGCATGGTGTGCCCGTTGAAGCTGTAATCCGGCCATCAGAAAATAACAATAACAATAGTCACTATGAGGATCAAGGTGAGTATTGCTATTAACCTTGAATCTCATCATTATTGATGTCCATATTATTTACACATCATCTGACTATATGTCCCTCTTTTGCATAGATTTGAATAACCGGCTTATGCTATCGTAAGGGACTACTACTGCTACAAATTCCAGATGCGTCGTGGGATATTCAACCCCTTGTTATACGGCAAGCGCCTATTGCAGCAGTACGCGGTTGACATGTACATCAAGGTGGAGGGTACAAGGCTGGACTACATCAGGCACCACCAAAAGGAGATACGAGCCGATCTGTATCAGGGCTTGGTTGATAGCATAGAGTGCGGAGAGAGTCGTGGCGCAAGCCGTGGGCAAAAGGATTGTGCTCGACTTCATTCATTGGGGGTGATAGAGATATGCAACGAAGGTACCTGGATGCTATGGCCTTGGTGCAGAATTACGGGAAGCCGAACATCTTCTTAACTATGACTTGCAACCCTAACTGGGAAGAGATAATACGAGAGCTAGAGCCTGGACAGGCACCATCAAAAGGAGATACGAGCCGATCTGTATCAGGGCTTGGTTGATAGCATAGAGTCTGGAGAGAGTCGTGCGCAAGCTGTGGGCAAAAGGATTGTGCTCCCAGCTTCATTCATTGGGGGTGATAGAGATATGCAACGAAGGTACCTGGATGCTATGGCCTTGGTGCAGAATTACGGGAAGCCGAACATCTTCTTAACTATGACTTGCAACCCTAACTGGGAAGAGATAATACGAGAGCTAGAGCCTGGACAGACCCCACAGGATCGACCTGATCTCATCGTTCGGGTATTCAGAGCCAAGCTTGAGAGCATCAAGGAACAACTATTCAAGAAGCATATCCTTGGCATAGTAGTTGCTTATGTGTACGTCATCGAGTTCCAGAAGAGGGGTCTTCCGCATGTTCACTTCCTTCTTATCATGAAGGGAGGGTACAAGCTCACTTGTCCGGAGCAGTTTGATTGCATCATCTCCGCTGAGCTCCCAGACAGGAACAAGTATCCAGAGTTGTACGAGATGGTCATTAAGCATATGATGCATGGTCCATGCGGAGTCCTAAATCCGAAGAATGTGTGCATGCGGGAGGGTAGATGCAAGAACTACTACCCATGTCATTTCAATGCATCTACAACACAAGGCAATGATTCGTATCCCTTATACAGGAGAAGGGATAATGGCCGCCATGCAAAGGTTCGAGGGCGAACGCTTGACAATAGGTGGGTAGTGCCATACAACCCTTACCTTCTGAGGAAGTACAAATGCCATATAAATGTGGAGGTTTGCTCAAGCATAAAAGCTGTAAAATACCTATTCAAGTATATTTACAAAGGCCACGACCGTGCTTCTGTAGCTCTCAATGAACCCGATAGCAACGGAAATATTGACGAGATCAATCAGTTTAGGGACGCTAGGTGGGTTACCCCACCAGAAGCTCTATGGAGGATCTACAGCTTCGACCTTAGCAAGATCTCCCCACCCGTGTTGCAAATGCAGCTACATCTACCGAACATGCACATGGTCTCGCTTCACGCGGTCAAGATCTTCATGATGTTGTTGCCCAGCGTGGCATCGAGAGGACCATGTTGACAGAGTATTTCAACATGAACCGAACATGCGAGGAGGCTCGAGCGATCTTGTACAGGAATTTTCCAGCGGCATTTATTTGGCAGCCAGGACTAAAGCAGTGGAAGAAGAGGGTAGAACGAACACAAGTTGGCAGAATCGTGTCGGCTCGTCCGAACGAGGGGGAGCGTTACTATCTAAGGGTTCTCCTAAACCACGTACCTGGTGCCACCTCCTTTGAAGAACTTAGGACGGTGAATGGTGTAGTCTACCTGTTCTTCCGTGAAGCCGCTGAGAATAGGGGACTAATCGAGGCTGACAACACCCTAGAGGAGTGCCTTAGTGAGGCTGAGCTATTCCAGATGCCATCATCGCTCAGGAGGCTATTTGCAACTATACTGGTGTTCTGCGAGCCAAATGACGTGTGTGGGCTATGGGAAAGGCATCTCGAGGGAATGTCAGATGACTACCGCCGTTCCTATGCATGCCAACAGACGGTTGAGCAGATGGTGCTATTGGACATCAGAAATATGCTGCGATCGATGGGGAAGGACATAACATCATTTCCTCTTCCTGTTATAGATGAGTCTCATGACAATGCTGATATAGATGTTAGAGAGATATACGAGGAGTCAACAATCCAGGTCGACGATGATCATATATCCCTATCGTCCTCCCTCAACCCTGAGCAAATGGCAGCGTACGTCGATATATTATCTGCGGTTGATAGTGGCAATGGAGGAGTCTTCTTCGTAGATGGCCCGGGAGGCACCGGAAAGACATTCCTATATAAAGCTTTGCTCGCGAAGATCCGAGGTGATGGCAAGATAGCAGTGGCAACCGCGACGTCGGGCGTAGCCGCATCCATCCTGCCTGGAGGTAGGACAGCGCACTCGAGGTTTAAGATCCCACTCAACGTTACAAATGGGGCGGTATGTAGCTTCACAAAGCAAAGTGGGACCGCTAAGCTTCTTCAGCAGGCGTCATTGATAATATGGGATGAAGCCACCATGACGAGGCGACAGGCTATGGAGGCCCTGGACAGTAGCATGCGGGACATCATGGGCCGACGTGACTTGCCGTTCGGTGGGAAAACGATCGTGTTTGGTGGGGACTTCCGGCAGGTTCTACCGGTTGTTCGTAAGGGGACGAGGCCAGAAATAATTGACGCGACGTTGCGTAGGTCATACCTATGGGATTGCATGCGGCAGCTAAGGCTCGTACGTAACATGAGGGCCCAGGGTGATCCTGAGTACGCAGAGTTCCTATTGCGAATCGGGAATGGTATCGAGGAGACTAATGAGGATGGCTGCGTGCGGCTTCCCGAGCAGATCTGTATTCCATTTACAGGAAATGGCAAAGACATCTATAAACTCATACAGAGTGTATTTCCTATGCTGAATGACAACCTATCGGATGCCAACTATATCACATCTCGAGCCATACTTTCGACCTGGAACGAGTCCATTGATAGGATCAATACGAAGATGATTGACATGTTTCGTGGTGAGGAGATGGTGTACCATAGCTTCGATTCTCGCAGAGGATGATCCCCATAGCTACTACCCTCCTGAATTCCTAAACACCACGACCCTAACGGTCTACCTCCGCATATACTCAAGTGAAGATTAATCGTCCCGTGATCTTGTTGCGGAACATTGACCCCGCAAATGGACTATGCAACGGACGAGACTTGTAGTCAGGGCATTCCAAAAGAATACTATAGATGCCGAGATTGTGCTTGGCCAAAGACTTGGGAAGAGGGTGTTTCTACCTCGAATACCTCTATGTCCCTCGATGACGAGATGTTCCCATTTAGATTCAAGAGGAAGCGATTCCCTATCAGGCTCGGCCAGTAATGACAATCAACAAGGCACAAGGACAGACCATCCCGAATGCCGGTGTCTACCTCCACTGAACCGATTTTCTCTCATGGGCAATTGTATGTTGCGCTATCTAGAGCCACCGCTAGAAGCAATATCAAGATACTTGCCGTCGCTGACAAGGAGAAGGATAAGGGTCGAAAGTCTAAAAATACTAATGGAAACCTCACAAAAACATTGTCTACAGAGAAGTACTCACATCATAGACAAGGTTTTGATTGAAATCATATTCAAGTCGTGTTACAATGTAACTGTTTATTTTAAGATCTTCCGAGACGTATACCAACAATATCATCTCTAAGTATGTTGTAATCGGGAGAAACCATAGAAACTTTTGCAATCGGGAGAAATAGAAGGTGCCCTTGTGCATGCGGATATTCAGTGGGTATTGTTCAATGCTTGGAATCTCTCTGACAATGAGATTGAGAAGATTTATGATCGTTTTCTGTGTGCTCTTGCGGCTTTGTTATCCACTACTAACATCAAAGATGGTATTTAGTGTGTATTGTTCAATGCTTGGAATCTCTCTGACAATGAGATTGAGAAGATTCATGATCGTTTTCTGTGTGCTCTTGTTGCTTTGTTATTCACCATTAACATCAAAGATTGTATTCGAAGAGAATCTAACGCACTTGTAATCGAGAAAGATAGATGTTTGATCTTGTGAAATAATTTTTTTATTTTGTAATCTTTATTTTTCGTAATTAATTTTGTTTTTCGTAGCAACGCACGGGCATGTAACTAGTCAACTGGGGTTTGATAAATAGTTTTTCGACCGGGGCATGTGGCAAGAATAATCAGGTGGGCCAGTTGTGGCATTGGGAATGTTGGTTTGGTTCTTCGGGTAGTCTTGCCCTGGTCACCCTAAGGACTTAACCTGGCAAGCCTTTGAACTGAGTCAAGCGTGCAACCACATGTCTGTAATGGGACGGACCTAGTTGACTAAGTTGCTAATAATGTACCTGTGGGACCTCAAGAGGTCAACTACACCCTTTGTGTAAGTTGTACGGGGGAGCGTCTGAAGTGAGGCCAGTACCCATCTAACGGTTGATTGGCCTAAACTTCGCCTTAGCTAAGGGAAGGGTTAGTGTGCAATAGCAGGAGGACCACCTGTATTGTTAGAAGTTTCCGAAAGACTTTGTTACGGGAACTCGCCTTTGTGGTGTTTGACTGTATCTTGTGGGTAAAGTGCATAACCTCTGCAGAGTATAAAATCTATTCGAATAGCCGTGTCCGCGGTATTGGACATCGCTCGGGAATTACAGTCAAGGGTTAGATTTTCTCAAAAGAATAACTTGAACTTGAAAGGTTGGGTTTGGTTTACAAATGACGTTAATGGAAATGTGGATTAGGATGGGAGAGATGTTTACTAAACTCTTTGAAAAGTTATCTATGCTTTACTTGTTACTACTGCTTTCGAATCTACTTATGATACTTGTTAGATGCTGTTTATTGCAAAAATACCTTGAGCCACCCCTTTGTATTATGCCATGCATATAGTATATTAGCTGCATTCTGTGCATGACTTGCTGAGTACCAAGTACTCACCCTTGCCACAATACAACACCAGTTGAAGAGGAGACTACACCAGCTTTGGAGGAGGAGCTCCAAGAGGAACCGTCTACTTAGGGAGCGAGCCCAGTCAGTTGCCTGTGGTATACTGGATGGCGCCACGAAGTTATCTTATTTTCCCGCTGCTATTATTTCTCTCTTAATAAGTTTCGCCCTGCGAGGCGTATATTTGTAACTTGACCATAAGGTCGAGCAACCAGTTTGACTATTTAATTAGAGTACTTTATTAGTATCGAGTGGTATGATTGTGATATTTACCGATGTTAAGACTGTGTGCACTAGCGCATTCCTGGACTAGTGCTGAATACACAGAGGGTCCTGATTTGCAGATTCGGGTCCCGACAGCGAGTCATCCCGAACTCAAAGATTATCGGCTTCTCATAGCATAAATATAATGGAATCTGACAGCAAAATGAGCAATTTAGCTGGAAAAATCAGGAAACCGATAGAACCTAAGCCTAGGTGGTGCCCCTCAGGTCTTAGCAAATCACAGCGCAGGCGGCTTCAGCGACTAAAGACACAAGAAGAAAGGGAAGCCGAGAACGAAAGAGAAAGGGATCGGGTGTTCAATAAGTTAAGACCTATACCAGTTCTGAAAAAAGAATGGAGAAAGAAGGAACAGACCGAGAGCTACTCAGATCAATCGGTCGAATCCGGATCTCCGATGATCCGAGATGATACCCCACCAATGGATATAAACATGGTATTCACTTTGCCTGCTGAGTTCAAGACCGAGGAATCGGCTGAAGAAGTGTTCGTCCAATTATGCCTCGGAGCACCAGACGCTGTGTTCGAAAAGCCACAAGACATGCATCGGCATCTGAAACCGTTATACCTAAAAGGGTATATTAATGGCCGACCGATATCTCGTATGTTGGTCGATGGTGGGGCGACAGTCAATCTGATGCCGTCAAGTACTTTCAGAAAATTGGGTAAAGCCGATGAAGATTTGATCAAAACTAACATGGTGCTAAACGACTTCACGTGGGACCCTACTGAAGCTAAAGGCGTAATGATGTCGGAATTAACAGTCGGTAATAAAACTTTGCCAACTGCATTTTTCGTGATAGAAGCCAAAGGCAATTACAGTGTGCTCCTTGGACGGGACTGGATCCACGCCAATTGCTGCATAACATCAACTATGCATCAGAAGTTGATACAATGGAACGATGATCTGATTGAAGTGGTGCGGTGACACATCGGCTCATATCGCCATGGCCACCACGATACCAATTGGCCGCACGAAGAAGCTGAATGTATATCAGGAAAAGTCTTGGACGATTGCGATTTTATCTGCATCGAGAAGTCAGGATTCAAGCCGATCAGCGTCAAACCTAATACGTTTGATCGGACAGATGAAGTAGTGAGAAGATGGAGTCCAAGACAATAGCAAGGCTTCAAGAAAAGGCAAGGAGCTATCGGCAAGAAGAATACGAGGAAGCTGTTGAGGATTTTGAAGAAGAAAGAAAAGGTTTAGGATTTACCTCTGCCGATTTGCTCGAAGAGATCAACATTGGAGAAGGCGATAGTAAAAGACCAACGTTTGTAAGTGCTAAATTAGAACCAAGTTATAAAGCAAAGTTGGTCGAAATACTCAAGAAATATAGAGATTGCTTTGCATGGGAATATTATGAGATGCCAGGTTTAAGCCGACAGCTGGTTGAACATCGGCTACCTATAAAACCTGGGTATCGCCCATTCAAACAATATCCTAGACGGTTTAATCCTACGTTGTATGATGCCATAAAAGAGGAAGTGGGACGATTGCTAGAGGCAAGGTTTATCCGGCCTTGCCGATATGCTGAATGGGTCTCGAATATCGTCCCTGTAAAAAAGAAAAATGGCAAACTTAGGGTATGCATAGATTTTAGAGATTTAAATAAAGCTACACCAAAGGATGAATACCCAATGCCTATAGCCGATATGCTTACCAATGCTGCGTCTGGGAATAAAATAATAAGTTTTTTGGATGAAAATGCCGGATACAATCAGATATTCATGGCAGAAGCTGATATCCCTAAAACAGCCTTCCGGTGCCCAGGAGCGTTAGGATTATATGAATGGAAGGTTATGACCTTCGGTTTGAAAAATGCCGGCGCCACTTATCAGCGTGCTATGAACCATATTTTTCATGATTTAATCGGCAATATCTTGTGAAATATACATCGACGATGTGGTAGTGAAATCCAAAGAAGATGGGCAACATTTAGCCGATTTGGAGAAGATGTTCGAAAACACAAGGTTACATGGGTTAAAAATGAACCCACTCAAGTGTGCTTTTGGAGTATCGGCTGGACAGTTCCTTGGGTTTACGGTACATGAAAAAGGAATTGAAGTAAACCAGGCCAAGGTAAAAGCTATAGCCGATACTAGACCACCAACGAACAAAAAGGAGCTGCAAGTATTGATAGGAAAAATCAACTACTTGCGGCGTTTCATTTCTAACTTGTCAGGACGTATTCGGGCCTTCACACCACTGCTGAAGATTAAAGACGACCAAAAATTCAAATGGGGAGCCGATCAACAGAAAGCCTTTGACGACATAAAAGGCTATCTGATGAACCCACCAGTGTTGACTGCACCAAAGCATGGTATACCTTTTAAACTATATATATCAGCTGAAGGTGATACAATAGGGGCAGTTTTAACACAGGAAGCCGACAGAAAGGAACGAGCGATATTTTATCTAAGTTGACGTCTTTTAGATACAGAAACCAGGTATCCCCTAGTAGAAAAATTGTGCTTATCTTTGTATTTTGCTTGTACTAAATTAAGACATTATATGCTGGCATCCAAATGCGTCATAATCTGCAAAACCGATGTAATCAAATACATGTTATCAGCACCAATCTTGCGAGGTCGGCTTGGTAAATGGGCATACGCCTTAACTGAGTTCGATTTAACCTATGAATCGGCTAAATCTATAAAGGGGCAAGCTGTGGCCGATTTTATTGCAGGAAGTGAAACGTTAATAGGAACGGCCGGTGTGACCCCTTGGCAGTTATATTTCGATGGGTCCGTGTGCCAAGAGGGCGAGGGCATTGGCATAATATTAATTTCACCTAGAAGATAGGAGTACGAATTCATGTATCGGCTAACTAGCCGATGTTCAAATAATCAAGCAGAATATGAAGCGTTATTGAGGGGACTACAACTGCTAGATGGCATCGGGGCAAAAGACGTCGAAGCTTTTGGAGATTCAATGTTAATTGTACAAGTCAAGGGGGAATACCGGTGCAATGATGGTGCGCTAACCCAATATTTACAGCAATGCCTCCGGATTATTGAGACATTTACTACGTTCTCTATAGAACATGTCCCTAGAGAAGCTAATGATAAAGCGAACCGATTGGCACAATGTGCATCAGGATACAGGACTGAAAGCCGACAGGAACCAATCGAGTTAAACGTTTGGCTGATTTTGTGTCCATCCTGTCGACTGGAGAACACAAATAAGAGATTATTTATCAGACCCATCTAAGCCGACTGAGCAGAAGGTCAGACGCAAAGCACTCAAATACGTTCTATTGGAGGAGGTATTATACTTTCGAACCATGGAAGGCTTATTGCTAAGGTGTTTGGGAAATGAAGAAGCCAAAATAGCGATGGGAGAAGTCCATGAAGGAATTTGTGGATCACATCAATCGGGCCATAAAATGAAATGGTTACTTAGGCGAACGGGATATTTTTGGCCGACAATGTTAGAAGACTGCTTCAGATATTATAAAGGATGCCAAACCTGCCAAAAGTTTGGTAACATACAACAAGACCGACATCGGCTTTGCATCCGATCATAAAGCCATGGCCATTTAGGGGATGGGGCATAGATATAATCGGCCAGATATTTCCGTCATCCAGTAAAGGACATAAATTCATCCTTGCAGCCACAGACTATTTTTCAAAATGGGTTGAGGCTGTGCCACTCAAGAAAGTTACTAGTAAAGAGCTGATCGACTTTGTAAATGAACACATCGTCCATCGGTTTGGAATTCCACAGACGATTACTACTGATCAAGGGACTGTGTTCATGTCTAACGAATTCAAAGGTTTTGCAGAAAGTCTTGAGATAAAATTACTCAACTCTTCTCCTTATTACGCTCAGGCCAATGGACAGGCCGAGTCATCGAACAAGATATTAATAAAATTAATAAAAAGGAAAATCGAGGAGAAACCAAGAAATTGGCATTCAACGCTATCGGAAGCTTTATGGGCTTATCGGCTATCTCATCGCGGATCAACTAAATTATCACCTTTTCAGTTGGTATATGGGCAAGAAGCCGTTTTGCCCGTAGAGATCAATATCGGCTCAGTAAGGTTATTCAAGCAGAATAATTTGTCAGCCGATGAATACGAACAAGCAATGCTTGACAATCTAGATGACTTGGCTGAACTAAGACTGATTGTGCTAGATCGGCTTAAAAGGAATAAAGAGAGGGTTGCCAGGTCGTATAATAAAAAGGTTATTTTAAAATCCTTCAATCAAGCCGATTTAGTATGGAAAACCGTGTTGCCGATCGGGTCTAAAGATAATCGATTCGGCAAATGGTCTCCAACGTGGGAAGGGCCTTATAAGATCAATTGGTCAATTGGCGGGAATTCGTATATACTGGAGTCCTTAGACGGGTTCATCTTACCTAAAGCAATCAATGGAAAATATCTAAAGGTATATCACCCAAGCATATGGGTTGGGTCCTAACTACAGGAAGAAAACATCAGGGATCGATTACAAAAAACACATGCATATAAAATCGGTCATACAGCCGAACCGAGTCAGTCATTCAAACATCCATCACGGATTAAACAGTTTACAAAATCAGCTACACAGCCAGTACTACGAATCAGTTTCATCGAAAGAAGTCGATGCTCTGTTCTCGTCAGTGGAGCCCGGAACCAGGCAAGTGAGCCCCCAAAGCCGAGAGTGCTGCTACCGCCCTACCAATAGTAGTTTGGACGCTGTCAATCAGTTGTTCGTCGGCTAGCGCGTCGCCCGGGACTTGGACTATCTTGGCTGATTGGTTCTTGACCTGAGCAAAGACTTCACCAATTTGCCGCCTCCGAACTGATAGCGAGGACGTCGAGTCAGTGATGTTAACCTGACATTCTACAAGCTCTTTTGTGACCAGGGCCAGCTGCTCTTCAAGATTCTTCTTGGTCGACTCCAACTCTTGAGCTCTGCTTTTAGCCGATTTGAGCGCGGCAACACCCTGGTCGAAAGCATTTTTCTGGAGTTTGGCGTCCGCTATTAAATTGTCCAGGATTTGTTGGTCGGCTTGCTGGGCTTTCCTCTGTTCAACCCTTAATCTAGCCGACTCCACGTCTAGCCGACGAGCATCTAGATGGCAAACTTCCAACAATGCGTTCATAGCAGGGAGGAAGATCGGCCTGAACAGCTGCCATGGCGTTCCTCAGAGGCTGGGTGTTGGACAGGAGGGCTGCCTCCGGCTGCATTACTTCATTGAAGAGATGATTAAGGCGCTCTTGCATACCCGGTTCGGCGGTTACAGCAGCCGACGCTGGCGCAGAGGCAGCAATTATGCGTTGAATGTCGGCCGGATAATCGTCAGTAGCCAAAACCTCGGGGTCATCAAGCTCGTCCAGAGAAAAACCTAAAAGATCGACTGGGTCCGTTGACGGTACTGGGGGGTCAGAAATAGGTTTTGGGGTTGGGGAAGCAGGTGATGGTACAGGAGCCGGAGCCGACAAGACGGGCACATCTGTCGGGGTTTTTTCAGCATCGGCTGAAGCTTCCAACACCTGGACGGAAGGAGTTTCCTGAAATAATAATACTTTGCATTAAAATATAAGCAAAAACCAAGGCAAAAACCAAATTAAGGATCGAAGCTAACCGCAGTAGCCGATCCGGTGAGATAATGACTGCGTCATGACGGCGAGTTTTGGAGATCGCTTGATAACGACTCTGCGGCTCTTCTTTTTTTCTGAAAATGGCAAGCATGGGGTTAGCCGACAGAAGAAATTTGAGCAAAAACGTACTGGACCTACTCTTAGCATGCTGCTCGGCAAGATCCGATAATGATGGGCTATTGACCCCCAACGTGCCGGAGGATAAACCAGCAAGGGGAGCCGACGGCCTTTGCCATTTCGAACGGTCGTCGGCCGACGCGGTCTGAGCCGGAGTTGACTTCTTGCTAGTCTGAAGGACAAAAGATATGGTTAAGCCGATGAAAATCTTATTTTCAACGAAACATCAAAATAAAATACCTCTAAAGACGAGTTAGCATAGCCTGAACTCGAGCTAGACCCGGCGGCGGTCTCCGTCGGCTCTTGAAAGCCAGGGAGAAAGGAAGATAAGACCTCGTGAATAGTGCGCCTCCGCAAGAGCGACTCAGCTATGGAAGCCCACCACGAGGTAAATTGGCCCGATCGACGTGTGTTCAGCACGAGGAAAGGCAAGTCCACCACATGGAGCTCATCGGCTAGTTCAATAATGAGCTTCGCCGCAGTAACATTAGTGACTTTGTTTCGTGGCTTGATCATGTTAAATAAGGGGAGGCAAGGGATCGTTTGTCCAAAACCCAGCTGGCGTGCATACACAGAATGGTGATAGAACTCATAGGTCGGCTGAAAGGTTCTATTACGAGTACTCAAGCCGACATGAAGGATGCAAGGAGAAATCAGCAAAGGGAGCAGATCAAGAGTGGACTGGGGCATTAGAGAGCTATCAGAGTTTAAACGGAGAAAAGAAGGCCATGGGAGATCCGCTAATTGGATATACGAAAAGAAGTCTCGACGATTGAAGGTGGCTTGGTTAAGATTCAAAAAGAAGGATAAGTACTTATGAAAACCGGCCGGGGAGATTTTGGGTTCATCGGATGAACACATCATGAATTTTTCACCCAGAGATCGGCTAGGTTGGAATCTAGGGGTTGCACCCTCAGGAAAATCTTCCGTTGGGAAAGCCGATTCTTCCGATGGATCTGGGATAATAAGGCGGCCAAAAACACAGTAAAGCCAGATCTGGATAAACCAAAGTGGACCACCAACGTTGCCCACGACATAGGAACCGTTACCAGTAAAGAGCTGACTCCGGATAATATGCATCATATGGTACACAGCCCCCAACAAGGATTTCCCTAAAGCTAGCCGACGGCCCATAACTTGATTGCTACACAGTAAATTGGTAAACTTGGGTTGGCCCTAAGGAAGCGCCGCAGAAAAGGAATCGGTCTAGCCATAGGTTAAGGAAAGCGACATGCTCCTCATCCGATACGGGACCGGTTACCTTGTTATTGTTTTGTATATATCTAGACCAACCTTCCCCCTTTTTTCGAGTCAATTTGTACTGAGGTTTCCCGCTGAAAGCCGATATTTGGTCTCCATCAGGCCTAAGGCAACACAACTCGACCATATCTAGGAGGGTTGGGCCGATAGGACCAATTGGGAAGAAGAAGGCGTTAAAGGAGTCCGACCAGAAATAGCAAGCGGCGGCCACCAAGGATTCATTGGGTTCTGAGGCAGCTAAAGACATGGGAATACACTCAGCAATGCCCATTCCTTCCCACTCCGCCTTCTTTTGGGCCGATACTCTAATATACCAAGACCTCCAGCCCTTGAGAGCTGTCGGCCAAGCCCTAAAGCTTTTAGTCCATTCCTTAATGTTGTAGCCAGGAGCCGATAAAGGAAGCCTAGGAATCTCATCTCCAATGACAGTATCGGTTTCTACGGTTCCTATAGGGCCTAAAAAATACTGATGATCACTATTTTGGATGGGAATGAGTACCTGTGAGGCATCCATTTCAGCCGATTGAGAAGGAGGAGGAGATGAAGAAAAGCGAGGAACCACTCAGGAAGACCAGGAATGCAGAAGAAGCCGATCGACGAAGATGCGAGAGCCTCAAGGGATGAAAATGACCGTGGGGGACCCCCATATTTATAGCACGGTAAAAGAATACAAGCAGGCGGGAAGCGATTGCGCATTTAAAGCGCACCGAGATTTTACGGCACGGTTAACGGGGTGGTTCCCAAGGAGGATTTTTCTATAAAGTCAATACGGATGAAAAGCCGATGGATTCTTTTTTGTAAAATAACAAGTTATCTTCCAAAAACGGGGGGCATATGTTTGCACCAGAATTCGGTATATGGTGGAATCAGTTTGAATCGGATAGAAACGTTCGTACGGAAAGAGATTAGGTGGCCGAATCAGAGCAAGAATCCGTTTCTGACAAGAAAATCAAATCAGAGGCCGATATGGATAGATACCGTATCCATATACAACTCGGATCGGCCCAAAGTATTATAAAAGGGAGACGTCAAACGGCAAAAGGACAATCATATCAATCCAACACACACACCTACTTTTTACAAGCCCATCTTTACATCGTCTTTTAGATTCATAGACCTTCTTGCGAGTCGACGGAATCAACATAGCTGCGCATCGCCGATTGTTGGTTTTAGCCGATTTCACCCAGGTTCGATCTGCTTCGTTTTGCTGCGCATCGCCTTCTCGAAGCCGATTTTACCTTGTATCCGGATTAACCGTAACTGGTTGATCTAGTCATCCCCTAATCAATTTCTAGCCGACTAGCGAAAAGCCGATAAACATTGCTCTATCGGCTTTGATCAAATTACAAATCCTACCTTGTCAATTTCAGGTCAAATTGACTGGCACGCTCTACAAACCCGGCGTTTGTCTCGTGTGTTCGAGGCTGAAGACCCCGCTTCACGTTTTTAGCGCGAACAACACCCCTTTCAGTCTAGCTCCAGGAAAATGAGAAAATCCATCGTTTCCCTAGGGCCAGGCTCTGCCGAGCTATGCATGTATACTGACATTAGCATTTACTATCTAGTTTTCTTCTTTTCTTTGCTATATATTTTGATTAGCATCTTCGATCAACGAACCGACTTCACCTATGTGTTCGTGATGTTTTTTCGAACAAAACTAGACCATACTTATTATATAAATTTCAAAAGATTAAAATTTTAATTTTTCAATTTATTGATTTTCTAGAATATATTTTAAAACTTTTTATTTTCGTTTGTGAAATTTTTGATTTTCTAGTATTTTTAAAATTTGTTTCATCCCTCTATTGAATTTGCTTATCACACTTCCATTCCAGTGCAGCCAACCAAACAACATCTCTGTGCAGCCTGTCCAACCTCATATGACCAACCAAACAACATCTCCTTGCATCCACTCAACCTGACTCCCACCAGCTTGGCTGAGCTCATGCAGCTTAGCTGAGCTGAGAAGGCAACCAAACAGCCTATATGGGTGTGTTTGGTTACCTGCACCATCCTAGCTTGTTTCGTATGAGCCATCCAGGCTAGCCTTGGCCTGACTGAGTGGATGCAAATTAAGTTGTTTGGTTGCTTGTTTGTGCATCTCACGGGCTTGCATGTCACACCCCAAAATTTTGCTTTTCTTGAATTCATGTGTGATTTGGCACTTTGGTGAATTTTTAGAATTTTCTGGAATTTATTTGGATTTATTTGGAATTTATTTGAATTTATTCCATTTTGAAATAATTAAAGAATTTAGCTTTGCAAATAAAATTTTGTTGGAAATATTTTATTTGAGTCCAAAATGATCCAAAATATTTTCCAGAATTTTTCTGGAATTTTTCTGAGTATTTTACTATTTTTCTTGAATTAAATGAATTACTGGAAATTATTTTAAATATTAAATCATTGAGAAATCCAAACCGGTTGATTCTTGTTCATCCGACCGAGCCCGAGTCAGACTCGAGTCCGAATCCGACCCGAGCCATGCGACTCGGTCGAACCCGGTCACCGCGCCGAAACTCAACCGTTGGATCAAGATCCAACGGCTGAGATCAACCGCAATAGCCACCGAACCCTAGCCCGTGACCGTTGGATTGAGATCCAACGGCTCACATTGATCCACGTCACCCAATCCGAATGGGATTCGGACTCCGCCGCCGCAGCCGTGTCGACCTCGGTCTCCGCGCGATACAGGGAAGCCGAGGCCCCTATTTAATGCGCCGCCGCCGCCATCGTGAAGCCCGTTCCCTTGCGCACCCGTAGCCCTAACCCACCCCGTCGGAGCCGCCGCCGTTTAGACGCGCGAGCTCGCCGTAGTTGGAATCCCTCTCCGCCGCGGTTTTTGCCCGCCGCCGCCGTCAGTCGTCGCCTTCGCCGCCGTTGACCCCAGATCCGGACTCCCCGCGACGAGACGCACCCGAGGGGAGGACTCACCTCGCCGGAGGAGCCCGCAAACGCCGTTGTCCGTGTCGCCGTTCCCAGCTCCGGCCAGCCAGCTCCGCCGCGCCGCCATCGCCGACCCCGAGCTTCATGGACCGTCGTATCACCATCGCACGGCTAGGATCACGCCACGTCACCGCCGGTGAGATTCCAATCCAAAAACCCAGATCCAATCTCAACCATTGGATCTAGATCCAACGGTCCAGATCAAACGCGTTAACCCAAACGCGTGAGAGCCAGATCCAATCTGGGCTGTTGATTTTCAAATCAACGGCCGAGATCGAGCCACGTGTGCGGAAGTTGGACCGGGCGCGTCGGCCAGACGCGTGACGCCGACACGCCGCCCGCTGGCCGACGCGGCGAAACCGCACCATGACGCCAAAGACGGCCCACCCATCGCCACCCCAACCGCCGTGCGGTGGCGTCACCCATGATGTCACGATGGGTCCCACTGTCGGCCGTGGTGAGCCTCGCCGACGTCGAATGACGTCACCCGAGTGGTCCCACCTGTTAGCCGCATGTGAGCCGTGGACCGGGTCCACGGTAGACCCGAGCCAAACCATGGACCACGTCCATGAACCGGCTGACATCAGCAGACCAATCAGAGGCTGCCACGTGTCTTCGCTGACGCAATAATTAATTTTCGAAAAAGAAAATGATTTATTATTTCGAAATAATGATTTCAGATTTTGTTTCAAACTTCAAACGCTTATAACTTTTGCGTTTCAACTCCGATTTGAGTGATTCAAATTTCTAAATTTGTATAAAATTGAGATATACCTAATTATGAATTTTATTTAATTTTTGGACTAAAGTTTTCCTCTGTAATATTATTTAATTGATTATTTAAACTTCAAAATGCTATAACTTTTGCATTTAAACTTCGAATTTGACGATTCCAGTTTCTAAAAATTCATAAAATTATGTTCTCTCTATTTATGAACTTTATTTGGATGTTTGGATACTTTTTGTCTACTGTTTTATTCATTTGTTGCTATTTGCACGCGTTACGAGTAGACGTTGAAGTGCCGGAAGGATTCGAAGGAGAAGTATTGACTCATGATCCAACTCAAGACCAAGAACAAGTACTTTTTGAAGGCAAGTTGTGCTTTGACCATATTGATCCCATTTTGAAACCTATTTTGATTTAATGTATTGCATGCTAGTTCAAATAGAAAATGCTTTACTTAATTATGGGAAATTAGATAAATGCCAAATTGCTGTATGACACCTTGACTATTTAAATATGTGCCATGACCCCCTTGTCACCCTAGTTGTGGATTACTAGTTGGACATTACTAAATTGCCAACATGGGTTTGTAGATCGTTGTAGTGTATGGCTTAGAGCACGCTTACGTGCTCATGACATGATTTTGGACAATCAAATGTTAATATTGACTTAATGATATATTGAACCTGTTTTGGGAAGGTATCATGTGATGTTGATGGCACGTGGTGCATGGTAATCAAGCGGGGTTTGATAAATAGCTTTTGGCCGCGCATGTGGCAAGAATGATCAGGTGGGCAGTTGTGGCACCGGAACGTTGGTTTGGTTCTTGGGTAGTCTTGCCCTGGTCACCCTAAGGACTTAACCTTGCAAGCCTTTGAACAGAGTCAATCTTGCAACCACATGTCCGTAATGGGACGGACCTAGTTGATTAAGTTGCTAATAACGCACTGTGGGACCTCGGGTTGTCAACTACACCCTTTGTGTAAGTTATGCGGGGGGCGTCACAGGGGCTGCGGCAGTACCCATCTAACGGTTGATTGGCCTAAACTTCGCCTTCGCTAAGGGAAGGGTTAGTGTGCAATAACCGGAGGGCTCACTTGTATTGTTAGAAGTTTCAGAAAGACTTTGTTACTGGGAACTCGCCTTTGTGGTGTTTGATTGTATCTTGTGGGTAAAGTGCATAACCTCTGCAGAGTGTAAAATCTATTCGAATAGCCGTGTCCGCGGTATTGGACATCGCCGGGAATTACAGATCAAGGGTTAGATTTTCTTGAAAATAACTTGGACTTGAAAGGTTGGGTTTGGTTAAATAATGATGTTGATGGAAATGTGGTTTAGGAATGGGAAGGATGTTGATTAAACTCCTGGAAAAGTTATTGATGCTATACTTGTTTCTATTGCTTTGAATCTACTTATGCTACTTGTCAAATCTTTGTTTCTTTGCAAATATACCTGAGCTATTCCTTTGTATTAAGCCATGCATGTAGTATATTAGCTGCATTACATGCATGACTTGCCGAGTACCAAGTACTCACCCTTGCCACAATACAACACCAGTTGAAGAGGAGACTACACCGGCTTTGGAGGAGGAGCTCCAAGAGGAACCGTCTACTTAGGAGCGAGCCCGATCAGTTGCCTGTGGTATCTTTGGATGGCGCCACGGTTATCTTATTTTTATTGCTATTATTTCTCTCTTAATAAGTTTTGCCTGCGTGGCGTATATTTGTAACTTGACCATAAGGTCGAGCAACCTGATTTGACTATCTAATTAAAGTACTTTATTAGTATCGAGTGGTATGATTGTGATATTTACCGATGTTAAGACTGTGTGCACTAAGCGCGTTCTGGACTAGTCTTGAATACGGAGGGTCGGATTTGCGGTCGGGTCCCGACAGAGGTGGTATCAGAGCCATACTGACCGTAGGCTCAACCCTAGCTAGAATGGTCGTAGAGAGGTTAAAACCTATTTTCTAAAGGTTAAAAGTTCGTCAAGATAAGAAATGACATCTCGACTTATTCCCTTCTCTCTTTTCTTGTCTCTTGCTGAATTTTTCCTTACCTTGTCACGATTTAAAAAAATTCGAGTTCTTACGTGAGCACTCTTGTGACAGATGGAGGGAGAGTTCAACTACGTCGATCTGGAGGTTGGTCACGCCGCGGAACTTTGGCGTATGCTACAGACTCTCGGAGATTTTGAGAAGCCGCAATACCAAGTGGACGTGATCAGACAAGCAGGATTGATCAAGGCTTGTGACGTGAAGATTGTGGTACCTGCTAGGAAGAAGGGCCCGGGCAATCGCCCGATACACTGCACTGCCAGGAGGTCTACAATGCAGATGGGTATCCAAGAGGCGTCACGACGAGCAATGCGGCACATTACCCGTATCTACGCCAGAGAATTGGAGAGCACGGTGTTCCGATATCATCCGCGCAGCAATAACCTTCTTGACCCGAAGGCGATTCAGGATGAGAATGCCATGGTCACACAGTTGGCACGACTTGTTGTCGCCCAGGAGGATGTACTCGATGATACAGGCAAGGAGCTACAGAAGGCCCGCAAGGAGATCAACTGCGAGAGAAGAAACAGATGGCGGGAAGCTCAAGAGTATTTGTCTCACCTTCTGAAAAGGATTGGAGAGTTAGAGATGGCATTGTACGCACTGCAGCGAGCGACTGAGCCGCACGAGCTGCACCGTGAGGAGCCGGAGCTTGAGGAGGACATCGCTTCTTCGACTACCACAGATGACACGATTCTTTGGATATGGCGATCGTTTCGCGCCTATACCGCAGCGTCCGTACCCAGGCCGTGGAGGTTTTCTCGATGAGTGAGCGTAGGTTCTATAGTGAGACTCCTTTGCCGAGTCGCGTCATAGAATAAAGAGTCACCCTTTAGGCGTTAGACTCCAGTGCTAGTTCGATTTGGATTTTCATTGCTTGCTGAGTGTGCAGTATGTGTTGCAAGGCCCCTAGGCATTGTAAGCAACCATACCAAGTTACTATTGATTAAAATAATAAAGTTGGACTTCAAGTTACACCTTTCGCCCCGCATAAGTTCCATATTACTTGTCTATTCTTGTTTCCCTCTTATCTCTAAAACCTAGAGCAAACCACAGATGGTGAACACTCGTGGAAACCTTGGAGGCAATGGAAGTGGTTCTCGCCCAGCAGAAAACCCCAATGATGGAGCACCAGCACCGCCAGTTGATATGCAGAATTTCGGAGCTTTTCTTGCTGCTCAGACTCAGTTGATGCATGCCATGATGCAACAGATGCAGCACGTCCTCGCTCAGGCCACGCTAATCAGGTCAATCAGGGCAACGCTGAATACAAGGCTGTTAGAGTTCATGAGGACTCATCCACCCACTTTCTCAGGAATGCTAACCCGTTGGAAGCCGATGGTAGTTAAGGTCAATTGAGAGGAAGCTACACATTGCTCAATGCATGGGAAATGAGAAGGTACTCTACGCTTCTCATCGATTGGAAGGAACAATTGAATGGTGGGAGAACACGTGCCACGCAAGAGAACCCTCGAGGACATCACTTGGGAAGAGTTCACGGTGCATTCCGTCGATTATCACGTGCCTAAAGGAATCATGGACCTCAAGAAGGAGGAGTTCGTGAGCCTTTGAAGCAGGGGTAATCAGCCGGTGGCCGAATACGAACAAGTTCACACACGGCTTGCACGTTACGCACCAAGGCGTAGCGGCAGATAAAGCCAGACAGTCTCATTTCATGAAGGGAATTAACTCAGGATTGCAGGTGGGATTGATCACCCACACCTTTCCAGATTTCCAGGAGCTTGTGAATAAGGCGCTTATTCTTGAGGACAAGCGCAAGGAACTGGATGAGAACAGGAAGCGCAGGATGCAGCATCAGGGAGCGCAGCAACGTTTGAGGGTTGCGCCAAATCAGTTTTTCAATTCCACCGAGAATGCAACCAGACACCGTCACGGCACCAAGACCCATCAATCGAACTACGGACCCAGCTCCGCTAGAAACGCCGCCCCAGGCAGTCAACAAGGAACAGTGAGACGTTGCTACAACTGCAACGAGCCAGGGCACTTTGCCAACAGTTGTCCTAAGAAGACAGCGGGAGTGACCCTAGTTCGCTTCAATCTGGGATCCACACCAGCTAGGACGCCAGCACCAGGAGCAGCACCCCAGACCGTGGTGTGAGGCCGAGTCAACCCTGTCACCGCAGATGCACTTGAGAATGCCACGGATGTCGTCTTGGGTAAGTTACTTGTTAACTCGGTACACCTGCTTGATTTTGTTTGATTCTCGAGCTTCGCATTCGTTTGTTTCACAAGGCTTTGCTGCTAAAAGGATTTGGGGATTGCAAGACTTAAATGCATGCTTTTAGTTCAAACCCACAGTTAGAACTCCGAGCGAAAGTAGGATGTTCGGGGTGAGAATACTAATAGATGGAATAGAGTTCCTAGCAAACCTTATTATTTTGGAGACCCAGACCTTAGATGTCATTTTGGGAATGGATTGGTTATCCAAGCACAAGGCCGTATTGGATTGTGGACGAAGGACTATCTCAGTTGAGAGCCCGTGTGGAAAGAAAGTGGAATTTCAAGCTACCGCCGTTAGAGATGGACAGTTGATGGTTACTTGACACCAAAGCAATCAGCATAGAAGATGTCTCATAGTGAATGAGTACCCGGATGTTTTCACGAAGATCTACGGTATGCCGCCAGACAGGGACATAGAGTTTGTGATAGAGCTTGTACAGTACAGCGCCCGATAGCAAAGAGACCTTACCGGATGTCTACCGAAGAATTGGTAGAGATGAAGAAGCAACTCGAAGAGCTAATGGAGAAAGGATTTATCAGACCGAGTTCGTCGCCGTGGGGAGCGCCAGTTTTGTTTGTCAAGAAGAAGGACGGAAGTTTCAGGATGTACATTGACTACCGTGCACTCAATGAAGTCACCGTGAAGAATAAGTACCCGCTACCCAAGATCGATGATCTGTTTGATCAGCTGAGAGGAGCCGGAGTTTTCTCCAAGATTGATCTAAGATCGGGATACCATCAGTTGAAGATCCGATCAGAGGATATTCTGAAGACCGCATTCTCGTCAAGATACGGACATTACGAGTTTACAGTTATGTCCTTTGGTCTGACGAATGCGCCAGCATATTTCATGAATATGATGAATAAGGTGTTCATGGAATATTTGGACAAGTTTGTTGTTGTGTTCATAGATGATATCCTAATCTACTCCAAGACAGAGGATGAACATGCCGAACACTTGAGGCGAGTTTTGGAAAAGCTGAGGGAACAGCAACTCTTCGCCAAGTTCAGTAAGTGTGATTTTTGGAAGGACAAGGTGGAATTCCTCGGACATGTAATGACCGCAGAAGGAGTCGCCGTAGATCCAAGCAAGGTAGAAGCTGTGTTACATTGGGAGCAGCCGAAGACTGTGACCCAGATCCGGAGTTTCCTTGGAATGGCAGGTTACTACCGCCGTTTCATTGAAGGTTTTTCGACAATTGCGAAACCTCTCACGCAATTGCTGAAAAAGGAGAAGAAGTTTGCATGGACGCCAGAGTGCGAGAATGGTTTTCAAGAACTGAAGAAATGATTGACATCAGCGCCGGTGTTAGTTCTACCGGATGTTAATCAAAGCTTTGATATTTATTGTGATGCATCGCGTCAAGGACTTGGATGTGTGTTGATGCAGAACGGAAAGGTCGTCGCTTATGCATCAAGGCAGTTGAGGCCGCATGAGGAGAATTATCCAACGCATGACTTAGAGCTGGCTGCTGTAGTGCATGCTCTGAAGTTGTGGCGTCACTATTTGATTGGAAACAGATGTGAAGTATACACGGACCATAAGAGTCTTAAGTACATCTTCATCCTAAGGACTTAACCTTGCAAGCCTTTGATCTGAGTCAAACGTGCAACCACGTGTCTGTAATGGGACGGACCTAGTTGAGTAAATTACTAATAACTTGGTTGTGGTACCTCGGGGTGTCAACTACACCTTTTGTGTAGCTCGAAGGGGAAACGTACCAGGGCTATGGCATGGTACCCGTCCAACAGTATGTCGGTCCCATACTTTGCCTCCGCTGAGGGAAGGGATGGTGTATGGCAAAAACCGGAGAGGTACACTTGTATAGTTTGCGGTCTCCGAAAGGCTTTGTTACGATCACTCGCCTTTGTGGTGTTTGACTGTATCTTGTGGGTAAAGTGCATAACCTCTGCAGAGTGTACAACCTATTCTAATAGCCTAGTCCGTGGCATTGGACACTACTCGGGGATTACAGTTAAGGGTTAGACTTTCATGAAAACAACTTGGACTTGAAAGGCTTGGTTGGGATTAATGATGACGTTGATGGAAATGTGGATTAGGAAAAGGAAAGTGTTTACTTAAGTCCTGGAAAAGTTATTGATATTATCTTTACTTTTACTGCTTTCGAATCTACTTATGCTACTTGTTAAATGCTGTTCTACTGCAAATGTACCTGTTAGCCTATCCTTTGTACTAAGCCATGCATGTAGAATATTAGTTTGCATTCTGTGCATGACGTGCTGAGTGCCAAGTACTCACCCCTTGCCACAATACAACACCAGTTGAAGGAGAAGCGACGCCAGCTTTGGAGGAAGAACTCCAGGAAGATCCGGCTAACTAGGGAGCGATCCCAGTCAGTTGCCTGTGGTATACTGGATGGCGCCACGTTGATGCTTATATTCTGCTGCAATTTATTTCCTTTAATAAATTTTCGCCCTGTGCGGCGTACTCTTGTTACTTGACACTAAGGTCGAGCAACCAGTTTGGTTATTTTAATTCAAGTACTTTACTACTATCGATGTGTATGATTGTGATATTTACCGATGTTGAGACTGTGTGCACTAGCGTGATCCTGGACTAGTGCTAAATACATAGAGGGTCCGTATTTGCAAATTCGGGTCCTGACACTCTGGCATGTGGTTTAGGACCCTATATCAGTAAAATATTATAGAATAAATGATCAATGACACATCAAAAAAGGACAAACTAATCCCTCGTATATAGGCACACCATCACTCTATGGCATTGTGAGCCCACAAAAAACTCTCATGTTAACACCTTTCATGACGGGTGTAGGGGATAATCAGCCAAAGGTGATACGGGGCTGCAGCCCACTAGTCTGATCAAAGTCTAAATTTTTATTTCTTTAATTCAGTCCCATCCAAGCCTAAAACTAATAAGCTTAGGTCTAATCCAGGCCCAAATAAAGGTTTGTACCTTGATCTAAGCCATTTACATGTACAACATTCATGTACATGTGACCAAAATTAACACATAATGCATATAATACTGCGATTTAATAGAAAAATGTAAGGTCCAAGCTTGGCCCAAGCTAATCTAGATCTGGTCAAATAACTATGGATCCAAAATGAGTCCAATCTATTTCAACTTTTGGATCGATCTAATCCAAAAGCCTAGACCGGTCCATGCCCGTTATCTCCCATAGAACTAGGAAAAATTGATGATTTGCTTCGTTTTTTCTTTATAATTAATTATTTCTTAACTAATAAAAAAATGAGTTTAATCCACTCACATTCAATGATTTCCCATGCCGCGCCCGCTTCTGTTCACACGTGAAGGTACCAACTGCTTGATCTTACCTTCTCTCATCCCCGCTTCACCCGTATCGCCTCCGCCCCCATTATCTCCTCGCCCTGCCGCATCCACTCCCACATTCTCCTCGCCACGTCCTATCGCAGTCGGCCTAGCGCCCGTTTGAAGGATCGTTATTTTTGATCCATTTGATTTTGATGATGAGTATTTGAAAAAGATTTGAAACCAGTTTGATATTTCGACAAGATTGATTTTGTGGTTTCTTTATTTGAAAAGATCTTAAATCAGTTTGATTATTTGAAAAGCTTCTTGATTTTTGCAAAGGTTTTGGTTCGTGTTTTGAAATCGTGTTCTTAGAATATTTAATGCAATGCACTCCTGTGAGTGGTTGCATGGTTTAATGTGAGTCAAGTCGCGGATTTGTGCTCGGAATCGTTTTGTGGTTTGTTCATGTGCAGGTGTTGCTCAAGGGCGAATGTGGTCGATGACGAGACCGGAACTAGGTTCATGGAGGAACTGAGGTTTGAGACTAGGTTCAGGGGGAACTGAGGTCTTGGTGGTCAAGGATGTCATGCAGGACGTTCGGGCTAAGAGAATGGTGCACATGAAGAATGGTTAGTCACGTGAGAATGGCAGGAGGTCATTCGCTTGCAAAGTGTTAGTCACGTGAGTATGGTAGGGTTGCCATACGCGTGCAAGAGTTGTACTTGGCCAGGTTGGGCCAAGAGGAGTTGTGTTGAATACATACTCTTTCTAGGATTAGGAGTGGGACTCCTTCTAGGATTAGGAGTGGGACTCCTTCTAGGATTAGGAGTAGGAATTGTATTCATGACTCCTTGTGTTTTGCTCCTTTAAATAGGAGGGTTGTCTCATGTTGAAGGGCATCAAGCTTTGAGCATGCTTTAGGGTTGTACTCTTTTGTTTGGAGTACTTTAGACAAAAGAAAGGAGAAATAAAGATCAAGTTCTTCAAATCTTTCGGCAAGCTACAATTCTAGTTAGATCTATTCTCGTTATCTTCTGTCACAGCAAGCTTGCGAGGTTCATAACTTTTGATACGTAAGTCCGATCGAGCTAATTCTTTCTGGGTTCGATTTGTATTGGAATCTAGTTTCTTGTGTCCAAATTTCAAATCGTTCCGACGGTTGGATCTCCAGTAATTCGCGTTTTACCGAACCTCTGTCATTCTGTTTTTGTCGAATACGAGGCAATTATTTGGTTTTATTTTGGGGTGAACTTTTAGTAGATCAAGAATTTGGTTTTAGCTTCCGCACAATCATTCACCCCCCTCTGATTGCTATATTCGTATACTTCGATCCTACAAGTGGTATCAGAGCTTGGCTCTACTTATCCGTCTTAACAGGTGATTAGTAAACGGTAAGTTATGGCAACAGAGAAATACTCGAACAAGCCGCCAATCTTCAATGGCACAGACTTTCCCCACTGGCGGATTCGGATGACTGCATACCTTCAAGCTCAAGGTAACGCTATTTGGCGCAAGGTAAAGATTCCATACGAGCTTCCTTCAAATGATGATATTGATAAAATCGAGTTTGAAAAAGATGTTGAAAACAATAATAGAGCTAGAAACATATTGCTTCAAGGACTTGCTAGAAAAGAATTCGATAGAGTCTGTCATTTACTCACTGCTCATGAAATTTGGAAATCTCTTCAAGATTATCATGAGGGCACTGACTCTGTAAAAGAAGCTAGGCAAGATCAATTTAAGAAGGAATACACTAGATTTGAAATGAACTCTGGAGAATCTCTAGATGATTGTTTTGCTCGCTTTAACAGAATCTTAAACAATCTTAGAAATGTAGATGTAAAGTACACTTGACTCTGAAAATGCTAGACATTTCCTATCATCTCTTGATCTTAAAATCGGCAAATGAAAGTGATCGCTTTTAGGGAAGCTCACAAGATGAGTGAAATGACTTTGGATAAACTATATTCTAGTCTCAAGACTTTTGAGATAGACATTGTTTCAAGAACATCCAATGATAACTCTATGGCTCTTAATGCTAATTCCTCTTCATATGATAATGCTACTAGTTCTTCATCATCATATTCCATTACTGCTTTGAGTGCTCTTAGTGATGAACAGCTAGATCAAATACCAGAAGATACACTTGCTCTTCTTTCCAAGCGTGTCAATGCAGCTTACATGAGATCAAGGGAGAGAAGAGGAGCCTCCATCCACTGCTACAACTGCGGCAAGGCAAGGCACATCCGTGCTAACTGTTTCAAGAACAAAGATAGAGAGGAGAAGGAGAAAAGCAACTCCTCTAAGTCCTTCCGGCCAAGAGAGAGTAAGGATAAAAATAAGCAACGGATGCAGAAGATGCTCAACAAAGTCTTCGAGGCAATTGGTCGCTTAGACTTAAGCGACATTGATGACTCAACTGAAGATGAGAAGGAAGCGAAGCAAACAAAGTTGAATGAGAAGGATTTCACCGGACTGTGCTTCATGGCAAAAGGGAACACTAGTGATTCTAGTGACAACGACAACACCTCCAGCGACGGTGATGAAGTAATGCCTTCGTATGATGAGCTTTGTGAAGTTTTAGTCATATTGAGAAAATCTTTAAGAAAATCTTCACTCAAAAATAAAAACTTAGAAAAGATCTATCCATGCTAAAATCTGAAAACTTTGATCTTAGAAATTCAAATTCTGAAAATATTTGTGATACTTGCTTAGATCTCAAATTTGAAATTAAGTCTCTAAAAGAGGAACATGTGATTAAACTAGAACAAGTTTATGCCGAACAATTGAAAAATGAAAAACTTGTGAAAAATATTGGTTGCTCTACTAATAGTTTACATGATCAAATTGCTTGCTCTAAATGTTCAATTCTTGAGTTGAAATTAAAAGATGCAAATTGTAGAGTTACCCAATTAACAAATGACATGTTCACTCATGAAATTAACTCGTGTTCAAATTGCCAGAAACAGAAAGCTAAAATTGACACTCCTTGTGATAATTGTTTAACTCTTGCTAAGAAAGTTGATTACTTGCAAAATTCTTTGGAACGTTTCACTGATGGCAAGAAAAACCTAAACATGATTTTGGATCAATCAAAAGTCAGCACTCAGAACAAAGGTTTAGGTTTTGATTCTTATGCTCATCATAAATCACATGCTCCCATTGGCTCATTGATCCCCATGGGTTGATTTGAGGGGGAGTCTTGAGTGTATCTCTTTTTGGGTTACTTGACTTTGGTTCCTACAAGTGATTTTTTTTATAAGTGGTATTTTGACTTTACACCTCAAGTAAAATCCCCTGTTTACATTGCATCATGTAGTACAAAGCTTTGGTGATTATTCTTGTGTATATAGCCAAGTTAATGCTCAATGCTTTACTTATCACTAAAAGGCTAAAATAATTCAATTTGAGATGCTTTTCGAGAATATTTTGGCTCTTACTCATTAAGGTATTGCATTTGTGAAATAGGCTTAAAAGTTTCTTGTCATCTGTTGAAAGGCTAGAGCTGATTAGAAACTATGTGTGAGCTTTTTATTGGACTTCAAATGATCATTATGAGTCTCAAGCAAAATCAGTGTTTTAATGTTAAAAGCAAGTTGAAAAAGATGCAAGCAAAAGCTACTTGGCTAAACACAAGTTTAGTACAATGTGCAGCTTCCTTGCCAGGGATTTAAATGCAAAAGATGCAAGAAAAGGCTACTTGTCTAAACAAAAGTTCAGAACAATGTGAAGCCACTTGCCAATTTAAACTAAGAAAGATACAAGAAAGAACTACCTACTCATACACAAGTATGGGCTAGTGTGCAGTTACTTGTCATCCCTGTTGATCACAAAGCAAAATTGTCAAACTTGCTAAAAGAGAAAAAGGAAATTCAAATGGTTGAAAAAGGTTTGAGACAAATATTAGTGAATTTGAAAGTCTCGCTATGCTCATGATAGATTTCTTTTTCGCTTTGACAAAATCAGTTTATGACATTTTACTTGTTTGCTCTAATTTGCTTATGCAATAACTATTCTATGTGTTAGAGCCTCCATATTCTCACAATTTGCTTTCTCATTGGATAAATTGATACAAAATGAGAAAGTTCTCCTAAAAACTCTCCAAATGCTTTACTTTGATTATATACCTTGAATATACTTCAAAGCTTGAGATATTGCATTCATTAAGGGGGAGTTTTGAGATCTTGATGACTATTTTGTCAAAAAGGGGGAGAACAAGTCAAGGAGGTTTTTGAATTGGGATTCTTTGGTCTTTTGGTTCTTGCTCAATCTCTTGTCAAATATTATATTGTGTTTTGTCAAATTACTCATCAAGGGGGAGATTGAAGGATCGTTATTTTTGATCCATTTGATTTTGATGATGAGTATTTGAAAAAGATTTGAAACCAGTTTGATATTTCGACAAGATTTATTTTTTGGTTTCTTTATTTGAAAAGATCTGAAATCAGTTTGATTATTTGAAAAACTTTTTGATTTTTGCAAAGGTTTTGGTTCGTGTTTTGAAATCGTGTTCTTAGAATATTTAATGCAATGCACTCCTGTGAGTGGTTGCATGGTTTAATGTGAGTCAAGTCGCGGATTTGTGCTCGGAATCGTTTTGTGGTTTGTTCATGTGCAGGTATTGCTCGAGGGCGAATGTGGTCGATGACGGGATCGGAACTAGGTTCATGGAGGAACTGAGGTTTGAGACTAGGTTCAGGGGGAACTGAGGTCTTGGTGGTCAAGGATGTCATGCGGGACGTTCGGGCTAAAAAAATGGTGCACATGAAGAATGGTTAGTCACGTGAGAATGGCAGGAGGTCATTCGCGTGCAAAGTGTTAGTCACGTGAGTATGGTAGGGTTGCCATACGCATGCAAGAGTTGTACTCGGCCAGGTTGGGCCAAGAGGAGTTGTGTTGAATACATACTCTTTCTAGGATTAGGAGTGGGACTCCTTCTAGGATTAGGAGTAGGAATTGTATTCATGACTCCTTGTGTTTTGCTCCTTTAAATAGGAGGGGTTGTCTCATGTTGAAGGGCATCAAGCTTTGAGCATGCTTTAGGGTTGTACTATTTTGTTTGGAGTACTTTAGACAAAAGAAAGGAGAAATAAAGATCAAGTTCTTCAAATCTTTCGGCGAGCTGCAATTCTAGTTAGATCTATTCTCGTCATCTTCTATCACAGCAAGCTTGCGAGGTTCATAACTTTTGATACGTAAGTCCGATCGAGCTGATTCTTTTTGTGTTCGATTCATATTGGAATCTAGTTTCTTGTGTCCAAATTTCAGATCGTTCCGACGGTTGGATCTCCAGGAATTCGCGTTTTACCGAACCTCTGTCATTCTGTTTTTGTCGAATACGAGGCAATTATTTGGTTTTGTTTTGGGGTGAACTTTTAGTAGATCAAGAATTTGGTTTTAGCTTCCGAACAATCATTCACCCCCCTCTGATTGCTTTATTCGTATACTTTGATCCTACACCGTTGCCTCGCCGCACTCCGGTTGCTCCGTCCCTTCTCTCCCGGGAGCTCCACCGCCTCCATGCATCTGCCCTTTCATTGCCCTATCGCACGCTCGTGTAACACCCTAGTTTGTAATTAAGCATAATTAAGCTAATTAAGTGCTTGATCATGCTTGCTTCGCTTTTGAATTTTAAATTTGGAGTTAATTGCTTTGGTGTTCGCTTGCCAAGTTGTTTCGATTAGGTTTTGAACCCTAGAGCCCTGAATTTTGATTTTGGTCGAAACCCTAAGCGGCTAAGTTGGAGCCAAAACCTAAGCCTTAGAGCCCTCGTGAGGAAGCCCTTGAACCTTTTCATAGAGCCTCGAAGTGCGTTGTCAAATCCCAAAGCGAAGTCGCGTGTTTTTTAGTTTTGCAGTGCAGCCGGAGCTACCGCTGGTCAACTGGCAGTACTGTCGGGCAAGCAACAGTACTAGGCCCTTGGGACGGTACTGCTAAGTGAGGGGAAAAGCTGGCTATGCGGTGCGCACGTCGTGCGCTGTTGTCACACGTTGCCGCCCCTATTCCCCCACGTCGCCATGTCCCAAGGCAAATGGGAGCAAGGAGCCCCCTTCGTCCTCCTCCCCTCCATTCCTCTCCATTTCCCCTCTCTTCCTCCCCCATCGAGCCAGGGCGACGCCGAGCCGCCGCCTCCTCCTTCTCTCCCTCCGGCCAATTTCTTGGTGTTACGGTGAAGGAGACCCTCCACCCACCTCCATTGCAGCTTCATGAGATTCCTCTCACTTTCCTTCCCTCTTTGCAGCTGCAAATCACTTGGAGATCGGTTTTCGTCGTCCTCCAACCGGACTACATCCAAGAAGAGGCAAGAAGGGCTAGATCGAGACGTTAATTGCGTCATCTTGTCACTAGCAACCTCCTAGTGCATGGTATGAGCTCTTGTAGGATCGAAGTATACGAATATAGCAATCAGAGGGGGGTGAATGATTGTGCGGAAGCTAAAACCAAATTTTTGATCTATTAAAAATTCACCCCAAAATAGAACCAAATAATTGCCTCGTATTCGACAAAAACAGATTGATAAACATTTGGTAAAATGCGAATTCCCGGAGATCCAACCGTCAGAGTGATCTAAAATTTGGACACAAGAAACTAGATTCCAATATGAATTGAACCCAAAAAGAATCAGCTCGATCGGACTTACGGATCAAAAGTTATGAACCTCGAAAGCTTATTGTGAAGAAGATGACGAGAATTGATCTACCCAAAACTTCAAGATTAAACAAGAATGACAAAGGATTAATCAACTAAACTTTGAGGAACCCTAAATCAATACGCTAGAAAGGTTTTTGATAGATCAAATCAAGATGAAACTCAAAGAACAAAAACCAATCTAGAATTAGAACAAGCATGCAAACAAGAACCAAAACAGGAAACATTGTAGCAACGCGTGCATTGTAGCTTCGCGATTACTGTAGCACGCAAAGGATCTAGAAGAATTGATCTTTATTTCTTTTTGTCTAAAGTACTCCAAACAAAAGAGTACAAACCCTAAAGCTCTAACTGATGCCCTTCAACAGGAGACAACCCCTCCTATTTAAAGGAGCAAAACACAAGGAATCCTGAATACAATTCCTACTCCTAATCCTAGAAGGAGTCCCACTCCTAATCCTAGAAGGAGTATGTATTCAACACAACTCCACTTGGCCCAACCTAGGCCAAATACAGCTCTTGCACGCGTATGGCAACCCAGCCATACTCACGTGACTAACAACTCTTGCACGCGTATGGCGACCATGCCATACTCACGTGACTAACCATTCTTCATGTGCACCATTCTCTTAGCCCGAACGTCCCGCTTGACATCCTTGACCACCAAGACCTCAGTTCCTCCCTAAACCTAGTCTCAAACCTTAGTTCCTCTATGAACCTAGTTTTGGTCCCGTCATCGACCACGTTCGTCTTCGAGCAATACCTGCACATGAACAAACACAAAGGTATGCGTGCAAAAGTCCGTGACTTGACTCAAATCAGTCCATGCAACTACTCACACGAGCATTGCATAAGTTCAAAACATGCATTATGAAATTCAAACAAATTTCATAACCACAAATCAATCACCAAACAATTTTCAAAATCACAAAAATCAACCTCGAGCAAAAAACCATTCACGCCGTACTAAACTCCGGTCTGGCGCACAAGGTAATTCAAAACCCTAGAAAAAGCATTCACACCGGACCAAACCTCGGTCCAACACAGCTTACGACGGACCAAATATTTGCTTCGGTGTACATGCGAAAGTCTCGGTTCAATTCAAAGCAAACATGTTCAAAAACACGTTCACGACGGACCCAAAAGGTTTGGTCCGGCGTAGATGCGAAACTTACTGGTTTCTTGGAAAATTGAGTCCGGCACAGGAGCTCAAAAAGCACGTTCATGACGGACTAAATGTTTGGTTCGGCGTAGATGCAAAAACTTGAGTCCGACGCCAAAGGAAAACGAAGTCTATTTTGATCCGGCGCTGATGTGAGAACAACATCCAAAATATCGTTCACGCCGGACTAAAAATTTGGTCCGGCGTGCATGGTCCGGCGTAAAATAGAAACATACTGTTTTTGCCCAAAGTTTGTCCGGCGCAAATGTCTCCAAATGCATATTTACGACGGACAAAAGATTTGGTCCGGCGCAAACATAAAATCGGTCCGGCGCAGATGGAAAACTTACTGTTTTCGAGAAATTGGTCCGGCGCATGCAAAGAAACACTATTTCTTGTCAATTTGTCAAACACATGCACAAACACATTTTGCAAATTCAATTCTTAAGCCAAATTTTCAGCACATGATTTCACATCATTGCTTGATTTGTTAAGTCTTGAGCTCAAATCCTCATTTATTCCAATTTCCTCCCTTTTGCTATTTTGGTCTTTCGCGTAATCTCGCGTTAGTAAAGTGTATTTGGCGATAGAAGAGTACATAGAGTTGAGTTAGGCCTTAAGGAACGCTAGTGTGCGAAGAGAACTTGCAGGATTCTTGCAGCTCGGCTGTGCTTCCCTAGGTCGGCTACTCAATTACCTCCACCTTGCCCGAGCCCCCAGGCTGCCTCCTTGCATCTTCGACCCACACGAAGTCCTCCACGAGCCGCTCCTATTTTCCCCACCACTACCGCGATGCTCTCCTCCGCACCCGTGTCGGGGTGCCCTCCTCACCGTCGTTATCGCCACGGCTAAAAGGTATGATAATTGCCTAGAGGGGGATGAATAGGCTATTTAAAATTTAAAGCTAAATTAATCGCAGCGGAAAGAATACCAGAACTTCCGATAAATAATCAGAACTTCCGATTATATCGGAATTTCTGATCTAGTATCGAAATATACGATCGGTACAGAGATTCGAGAAAAGCTAACTAAATCTAACAAACTACAAATTACTTCTACTTCAATTGAGTGCAAGCATTAGTAAATGATCTAGACAATATTTGCAACAGTAGAAGAGCTCAATTAAAAGGATTAAACACAAGTTAAGCGAGAGGGACTAAACCAAGAAGACAAGAATTTATTTCCCGGAGTTCGGATCCTTGAGGAGATCCTACGTCTCCATTGAGGAAGCTCACAAAGAGCCAGGTCTCTTCCAACCCTTTCCTCCCAAACCTCGGTCACACTTGAGATTTGGTTTCACTCTTGATTTCTTCCCTTTCGGAGGCGAAATCGGCCTTCACAAACTTCTCACAGCTTCCCACAACCTTCGGGAGCTCATGAGCGACACTTAGCCGCCTAGGAGTCCTCAATCTCCAAGAGTAATAGATGCAGCTTGAAACTAATCTTGGGGATGATCTCTAATGCTCAAGATGAATATGCTCCTAAGATTCTTGCACTAGATCTTTCTCTCACACCTCACTCTCCAGATGATCACTAAGATCAAGAGGAGGGGACAAGAATGCTCAAGAAAATGCACTTGAAGCTCACAAGTTCAGCCAAGTGAGTGTGTAACCTCTCAAAGGAGGTGGAGGTGGGTATTTACAGATTCGGGCCAAAAACTAGCCGTTATACTCGCACTCAGCCACACATCGGAACTTTCGATCTGTCTAATTTTCCAGAAATCAACATAGTCCAACGGTCGAATAAATTGAACATCGGAACTTCCGATTCCACTATCGGAATGTTTGATGTTTACAGTGAATACCCGTTGAGAAAGACTCACAACATTTCCTCAAGTCTATATAGGACTGTCCGATTCACAGATCGGAATGTCCGATGTTTCCAGTACGTACCTATCTAAGGAAAAAGACTTAATCGGAATGTCCGATCGTACATATCAGAACATCCGATGTCTCTAGAGAGCTCCCTTTTAAGAATTTACGCGAATCGGAACTTCTGATTGAAAATATCGGACCTTCCGAAGTTTCCAGAAAGCAGTCGTTTTTCGATCTAGCGCTAATCGGAACAGCCGGTCCAACAAATCGAAAAGTCCGATATGTGTTGGGGGTTCGGACTCAAGTACAACTAAGCATCGGAAAGTCTGATATATCGAAACTTCTGATTCAAAACCGGAATGTCCGACCTATCCTTTAAAAGGAACTACTCCGGTGAAAGTGCCGTGACTGTGTGTCTCTCAAATAGATTAGCTAGCATTCATCTGAGCATAGAGACTAATCCTAGATCAACTACAATCCATCCCTCTTAATAATACGGCATACCTATGACTCAATTAAAATGTAAAAACATTTGAATAACACCGTTTTTCTTGCTTGTTCCTTTTTGAGGGTATCCATCGTTCGTAGATGATCTCATCTTGGGACTTTTACCTGTTCACAAACTCATTAAACGCATTAGTCTCTTTAATCGTTTATCATTAATCATCCAAAACTTACTTAGGGGCCTAGATGCACTTTCAACGGCTGCCTCCCTTCGCACCCTCTTCTTCCATTTACTGCTGCTGGCCCTCTGCCTCACTCGTGGTCCTCATTGACTGTGGCATGGTCCTGCTCGTCCACTGCTCCGCTTGCGGGAGAGGCCAAGGCGTGGTATGACAAGGCCACTACAAGGTGGTCGATTTGGTACACTACCATGGTTTGGTCCTTATGATGCTTAAAAGTTCATATCTATTTGCTGCTTTGTTAGGGTTTATGACGATTACACTATGGAGGATGAGGTGTATGAGGAGAGGCGTAAAAGGAGACCATCGTGTTGTTCTTCCTGGCGATGTAAGGATGGATTGGCACTGCCATCTCCACTTTTATTGCTCCCGTTCTACTACTGGATTGCTTATTAAATTCGCTAGGACAGGAGAAAGCATGAATTGGTTCGATTTGTTTGCTTCTGCAAAATCCTCCTTTTTCTGATCACTTCATTTAAGTAGATGATTTGTTGAAAGTGTTTCAAATTTCTGTTAGCATGCATATTAGTTGAAAAATCAATCTATTGTCAAATGTTGGTTTTAAATATTTACATTTGTATGGTGTGTTTTGTTTCACTAACCATGTTCCTTCTTATTTAGAGCATGTGAAAGTTGATTTGTGGTTTTGTAATAACTGAATTATATACAAGGAGTACACAATAAATTGAAATAAGTTGTATATTTGCTAGCGTATTTAGGGATTACATAATAAGTTATCGTAATCTGCTTGTGTGGTTGAAATGTGTTATTTTCTACCCAGGAAGAGTTTAGGTTTGACTCATTTGGAATTCAAGAGATGGGCGCTCCCAAGAAAGAGGTAGGGTTTATTGTTAGAAAAGTTGCCCAAATTGAGGTTTTGCAACACATATAGCTCTTCTTTCCCTTTCCTATTTCCTTGGAAATATTCTACGAGGACAATCTACTTTGCTTTCGTCTACTCTATCCTCTATCTTGTGAAAGTTCTTATAGAGAAATGGTGGACCAAGAAGTAATGTGAATCTGATGCCCTCTGTTTGGGACGATTTTCAGACATCGACTAGCAAATCAAGCTATACATATAAAATATTTGTTGATATAACTATACCTATTCCACACTTGTTGTCTAATTAATACAAATACCACATTAGCCATTTTCATTACGAATATATTGAGCTAAGCCTGCGAAATCTTGTGCAGAAACTGTTCTTCCACACTGTTGGCGTCCAAAACTTGACGACGGGTTAATCACGACGAACACATGCGAACGCCAGGTTCAGTTTGTGGGGAGCGGGCGTGCCAGCTGATTTGATCCTGCAATCGATAAGAGGATAGTATATAAGCAAATCGGCTATGAAACCGATCTAAAGCTTCGATGATAACTTAGTCCTATTGGCCAATGCAAGCCAATACAGACTATGGTAACCGATGAATCTAATCAACCTGATGGAGTTGATTAGATGGGGTAAAGTCTATTCTTCCTGAAAAAGGCGATGCACAACAAGATCAGAGAAAAACTAGACCTGGCTAGTGTAAAACAACAATGATTAACAATCGGCGATGCGCAACTTTATTGATCAATGTGAATTACAGAGAAAAGATTACAAAACTAAAAGCTACTCCTAGACGATAAAAATAAGGTAAAAAATAAAATATGTTCGTTGATTGATTGGATCTATCCTCAAGACTTGCCCATCATCTTCTTTTATAGATTCTGGCCTAATCGTGTCTCTCTCAGTCTCTAAAGTCCCTGTATCGGCCTCGATCTCTCCTTGACATATCAAGTCCGATTGCATCCTTTTCAATCTCTTGAATTACCTGTATCAGACTCAATTTCCCTTGACACCAAATCATATCGTCTCATCTCATATATTTCATGAAAAACCAATACTAGTTATGATCTTTCGAAAATGTATCGGCCCATGATCCTAATATATCCCTTGCCAGAAGCCAACACCAATAAAGTCGACCATATATCAAATTTGGGTGTCAACATATACCCCCAATTTTGGGGATATGCTTAGACATGCCCCAAAATTCCATCTCACATTGGCTTTACAACCGAATTTTCCTTGGCATGATGTCATCCAATTGCATCATCCCCACTTTCGAGACCACCGCTTTGGAATACTGCAATCATTAATCCTTTGGCGGTCCACACACAGAACCACTTCGTCTTCCTTACTTCGTATCACACAAACGATGCTTCGTCTTCCGATGATGGTGCTTCACTCAACGATGCTTCGTTTTCCAATGATGGCGCTTCATTTGCTTGGTTTACCCTATAAATACCGAGGTGCACGCGGAAGAAGAGATAGCCGATGATGAGGCTATCGCCCGTTCACTCCAAGAGGAGCTCCAAGCCGATGTAGTTACCGCTCTTACAGAGGATGTAGCTCCTCCTCCTCCAACCAATGTCGTAGAAGAGGCGAAAGTAGGAGAGTCAGCCGGTAGTGCTGCTACTGTCGTTGACGCCGCAGCCGTCATCATTGTCTCCGACGATGAAGATGCTCAAAGGCCTCAACAAGGCTCTGCTATCGATGTTTCCCTCCAGGAGTCATCAAGCTCTTGTGGTAGTGTGGGATGCCTGAGATGGGGGTCCCGCAAGTGGAGCCCACACCCGATTGGGCCGACGATGGTGCAGTAGGCCCAGAGCCTAGAAGCGCCACGAGAAGCCCATAGCATGGCCCGACTTCTTCCCCAAGGCAGCTGGCTGACCCCCCGGCGAAGCTTCGTGCCGCGTCCAGACAACCCCGTCAAAAGCAAAGGCTGCGACCTGGCATCGGCAGAGCCTGCAGGCACCAGAACCTGGCGGAGTGGCAGGCGTGGGTCGGGAAAGGCACGACCACATCCCCTGGACGTAGTGGGGCCCAGTCGATAAAGACAAAGTACGTACTCATGAAGCCACCATGTTCAGGGCCAGGTGGCGCCTATTTTGTGGCGCATCCTTCCCCTAGTATATAAAGGGGGGGAACAACCCTAAAGAAAAGGAGAGATCACGCCCATATATCCAAGAACACAGGACTAGGGTATTATCTCCTCCGTGAGAGCCCGAACCTGTCTAAAAGAGATCGCCCTCGCATCCTGTGTTACCATCTAGCTCAGATCCCGCACGAAACCCCTAGAATCACAAATCTCATTACCGGCGAAACCGATCATCGACAGTTGGCGCGCCAGGTAGGGGCTTGTGTCAAGATCTTTGTCGAGCTTGATGGCTGCGACGAGCGGAGTCTCCACAGTCTTCTCCCCGGATTAGGTTTTCTGCTTCGAAAGCCTGACCTTCATCTCCAACAGCCTCGGGAACCTTTCCCTCTCTGAGGAGGCCGCGCTGCAGCACGGCGAGGTCTCCGGCGAGCCATCGTCACGATTTCCGCGCCGATCGGGAGGTCCCCCTGTCTCGTGCTCTAAAGCACTGAGTAGGGGACCGAAGGTCCGGTCCCGCCAGGGAGTCGGACTCCCGGGCGCCGAGGCACGAATGGTGGGGGTTCTCACCGCCAAACCACTCGGCACCTCCGAGCGCCTGGAGCTATCCTCTTCAGGCTGGCCCAGCTCACCGGCCGAGTCAGAAGAGAGCCTAGAGAGTTGCTGGAATTTTCGTAGAGTCTGCGTAATCGAGGGCTCGCGGACGGATTCGCAGCAACGCCTCGACAGTTCGGCCGCCGCCGACTTGGAATGTGGCCGAACAACAGAACCGGACGGGCGGGCGCGTGCCCTGCGGGACCGCGCCCGTGGTGTCAATGAAGACATTCTGCAAGCCAAGATGGGGGACCAAGCGGTCTTCCATACTCCACAGCAGAATATTATCACCTCCAAGACACTCCTGGATACCTTGAGCCCTATGCTGGGGGCGGGCGATCCAGCCGCCCCGATCGTGGCCCAAGTAAAGGCCATGGTGACGGCGGCAGCGATCCACCAGGCTCAGACCTACCAGCCGGCAAAGGAGCGGTCACGTGGTCCGGCGAGGACCCAGACGGCCAGCAGCCGGTCAGGTCGGGAAGCCCCCCGCCAGGGACGTTACGCTCCTCCCCGCGGAGACGACTTGCGACACAGCCTCAACCGCGACCTCCGTTCTGACCTCGACGCCAGGCGCCGCGACCGAGAAAGGGAGGAGCAACACCGTCATGCCGACGAATATGAACGTTACGGCATCCTTCCACGAGATCGTGAAGCACGCCAAGCGCGATCCCCTCCACGCCGATCACCACCCGGGGTTGCCGCGGGGTCATTGAAGGGGTTCGCGCGTTTACCCCTCACCTACGCCGAGTGGTTTGTCCTGATGGGTTTAATCCCAAGGGCATCACTAGGTTCGACGGTGAGAGGGACCCGGAGGCTTGGTTACAGGTGTACGCTCTGGCGGTCGAGGAATGGGGACCGTAAAGTAATGGCAAATTACTTACCGGTTACCCTCTCGCCTGGCCAAGCAGCTCACCGGACTCGGTGAACTCTATAGATTCCTGGGGAGATCCGTGTGAGCAGTTTATTTCAAACTTCCAAAGCACTTACGAGCGTCCCGGCACCCCCTGGGACTTGTATCAGCTGCACCAAAAGAGGAATGAGTCCCTGCAGGAGTTTGTCAAGCGCTTCATGCATCGTAAAAGCATTGTTCGGGATGTCACGGATGCGGTCGTGATAGCTGCCTTCCAGAAGGGGGTCAGCGACCCTGATCTCATCAAGAAGATGTCTCGGAAGCCACCAACATCGGTTCGTGAGCTGTTCACTCTTGCGGACCGCTACGCTTCCGCCTCCGAGGCCTTGGCGGAACGGCACGACGAGGGAAAGCATCAGGCCGAGCCCTCCAGACGGAAGGAAAAGAGCGTAAAGGTGAAGAGCTGGTGGCAGTCACCGAACATGCCCACCCTCGTTCCCTCAAAGAGGACGGGTATAACAAGGTGATGAACTCGCTTTGCCCCTTCCATCCGAAGGGGAGACATGCCGCCAAGGACTGTTTCACTTTGAAGAGATTTGCTCGGGAGAGCAAGAAGCAGGCTGGACAAGGTCTGAGTGGACATGTTGCCAAGCCGCCTCCCCCCGAAGCTGAGGAAGACTATCAGGAGGTCGATCTCGAGCTTAATTACATATTCGGGGGTTCAGTTGCGTACGAGTCCAAGCGGAAGCAAAAGCTTACCGCCCGAGATATCAACGCAATAGAGCCGGAGACCCCCCAGTATGTACGGTGGTCCGAGGTCGCGATAACTTACGACCGCTCTGATCACCCGGATCGAGTCCCATTCCCCGGTAGATATCCGCTTGTCTTGGCGCCGGTCGTCCGCGGCATCAAGCTCAAGAGGGTATTGATTGATGGTGGAAGTGGGCTCAATGTCCTCTTTGTAAAAACTCTCGACGACATGGGAATTCCACGGTCGGAGCTTAAGCGAGGGTCATCGCCCTTTCACGGCGTTATACCCGGAATGTCGGCGATACCACTCGGACAAATCTCCCTGCCGGTCACTTTCGGTACAAGAGAAAATTACCGGACAGAGAACCTTGGCTTCGAGGTGGCTGATTTCGCAGCAGCGTATCATGCCATCTTGGGGAGACCAGCGCTAGCCAAGTTCATGGCAGTGCCCCACTATGCGTATCTGACGCTGAAAATGCCATGCCCGAGTGGCATTATCGCTCTATGCGGTGATATCAAGCAGTCTTTTTCTTGTGACAGGGAGAGCTGCGAGATGGCCGAGGCACTGGAGGCGCGAGTGGGTCGGGATACGATTCGGCAAGGTAACGTCCCTACCCGCAAAGCGCCGAACGCTGGAATTGGTCCCGAAGAAGGTACCAAGAGAATTATCCTCGACCCGTCCGGTTCGGCTCGAACGGCCTTGATCGGGACAGGGCTCGGAGAGAAATAGGAGGACGCGCTCGTCACCTTTCTGCGGGCAAACCAAGACGTCTTTGCCTGGAAGCCGTCAGACATGCCCGGAGTCCCCAGGGAGGTGATCGAGCATGCGCTGAACGTAAGGGAATCGGCCAGGCCGGTCAAGCAAAGGTTGCGACGATTCGCTCAAGACCGCCGAGAAGCCATCAGGGAGGAGATCACAAAACTGTTGACCGCAGGTTTTATCAAAGAAGTGTATCATCCCGACTGGTTGGCAAACCCTGTACTCGTTCAAAAGAAGAATAAAAGTTGGCGCATGTGTGTTGACTATACCGACCTCAACAAGGCTTGCCCGAAATATCCCTTTGGCCTACCCCGCATCGATCAAGTGGTGGACTCCTTTGCCGGATGTCGACTCCTCGATTTTACGGGCGCCTACTCAGGCTATCACCAAATCCAGCTTCGAGAGGAGGATTGCGAGAAGACTTCGTTTATCACCCCATTTGGAGCATATTGCTACGTCACGATGCCGTTCGGGCTGAAAAACGCTAGCGCAACTTATCAGCGCGCGATACAGCGGTGCTTTCACCATCAGCTCGGACGCAACGTGGAGGCATATGTGGATGATATAGTGGTTAAAACGCAAGCCAAAGACAGTCTCACCTCCAATCTGGCCGAGACGTTTGAAAGTCTAAGGGCGTTCCGGATGAGGTTGAACCCCGAAAAGTGCGTTTTTGGAGTTTCTTCCGGGAAACTACTCGGATTCATCGTCTCTCATCGCGGGATCGAGCTGAACCCAGAGAAGATAGCGGCCATCATGAGGATGACGCCACCTACCAGCCAGAAAGATGTCCAAAAGCTTACGGGCTGCATGGTGGCGCTTGGCAGGTTTATCTCCCGGTTGGGGATCCGGGGGATGCCTTTCTTCAAGCTCCTCAAGAAGCAGGACCACTTTGAGTGGACAGCTGAAGCACGGCAAGCCTTCGAAGAACTCAAGGTGTTCCTCTCCACCCCTCCAATCCTAGTCTCGCCGGTGCCAGGTGAACTTCTCCTGCTTTACATAGCGGCAACAACTCATGTAGTCAGTGCCGCGATAGTTGTGGAGCGGGAAGAGTCAGGACACCACTACGGCGTACAACGCCCGGTTTACTTTGTCAGCGAAGTACTGGGCGAATCCAAGACACGATATCCTCAAGTTCAGAAGCTGCTGTATGCAATTTTGATTTCATCGCGGAAGCTGAAGCATTATTTCCAAGGACACTCGATTTTAGTAGTGACCTCTTTCCCTGTGGGAGAGGTCCTCTATAATCGGGAGGCTACTGGGAGAATTTCAAAGTGGGCAGCCGAGCTTGGAGCCTTCGACATCTCGTTCAAGCCGCGCACCGCCATCAAGTCCCAGGCCTTGGCCGACTTCACGGCTGAGTGGACTGAATTCCAAGCTCCCCGCGTCGAGGAAAAGCCGGAGTATTGGACCATGCACTTCGATGGGTCTCTCATGCTCGGCGGGGCTAGGGCGGGAATTCTCCTCGTCTCGCCGAGAGGCGATAGGTTGAAGTACGTCCTTCGGATTCACTTCCCAGCCTCGAACAATGCCGCAGAGTACGAGGCACTCATCCACGGGCTTCACATCGCAACATCGCTCGGTATCCGACGACTGGCGGTTCGCGGTGACTCCCAGTTGGTGGTGAGCCAAGTACAGAAGGACTGGTCGTGCGTCGACCAGACTATGACGGCATATTGTCAGCAGGTCCGAGAATTGGAAGGCAAGTTTGACGGTCTGGAGCTGGTCCATGTCCTGCGCCGCAATAACGAAGCAGCCGACGAGTTGGATAAGATGGGAGCCACTCGGGTAGAGGTTCCGAGTGGTATCTTCGTCTAGGATCTTTACGAGCCAACAGTTGCTAAACGACGAGAGCCAAGTAAGGATCCTGAGACTGAAATCCTGGTCATCAACCCTGACTGGACGGCTCCATATCTAGATTATCTCCTGAAGGACAAACTTCCAAAGGCAACCACTCTGGCCGAATGCATTTCCCGACAAGCCAAATCCTATGTGGTGATTGGGGAAGAGCTTTTTTGGAAGAGCACCTCCGGTTTCCTCAGGCGGTGCATTTCGGAACAAGTGGGAAGAGACCTGCTCAAAGAAATCCACTCGGGGATGTGCGGCCATCACGCGGCGTCAAGCGCTTTGGTTGGGAAAGCCTACCGCCAGGGCTTCTTTTGGCCTACGGCGGTGACGGATGCAAAGGAGATCGTTCGAACTTGCGAAGGTTGCCAGTTCTATGCAAAGCAGACACACTTGCCAGCACAGGAGCTGCAAACTATCCCCATCTCTTGGCTCTTTGCGGTCTGGGGGCTCGACTTGGTCGGCCCGCTTAAGAAGGCACAAGGCGGTTTCGCTTACCTTTTCGTGGCCATTGACAAGTTCACCAAGTGGATCGAAGCTAAACCAGTCGCCACGATCACTGCGGTCAAGGCCAAGGAGTTCTTCCAGGATATCGTGGTCAGATTCGGAGTTCCCAACCGGATCATTACAGACAACGGTACCCAATTCAGGAGCGAAGAATTTCAAGAGTGGTGCGAGGGCGTCGGAATCAAGATTTGCTTCGCCTCGGTAGCTCATCCACGAAGCAATGGGCAGGTGGAGCGGGCTAATGGCTTGGTCCTTCAGGGCCTTAAGGCCAGGATTTTCGATCGCCTCAAACCATACGCTGCCCGATGGGTGAGAGAGTTACCGTCAGTCCTCTGGGGACTTAGAACCACCCCCAGCCGGGCAACTGGGCAGACTCCCTTTTTCCTAGTTTACGGAGTAGAGGCGGTTCTGCCAACCGAACTACAATTCGAATCCACGAGGGTTCGGAATTACAAGGAAGCCGAGTCCGAGGAAAGCCGAATGGAAGAGCTTGATCAACTCGAGGAGGCTCGAAATGTTGCAGCCATCCAGTCGGCCAAGTACCTCCAGGGACTCCGGCGCTACCATTCTCGCAATGTCAGAAGTAGAGCCTTTTCAAAAGGAGACCTGGTCCTCAGAAGGAACCAGAAAAGTGAGCACAAGCTCTCTCCAATTTGGGAAGGTCCGTACATTATAGAGGAGACGGTTCGACCGGGCGCCTATCGGCTCAGGCGCGAAGATGGCGCGGTTTTGGCGAATACTTGGAACGCCGAACAGCTACGTCGCTTCTACGCATAAGTTATGTATCTTGCTCCCCTACATTAAATAAAGCTCCCGACTATCCGGCAATGTCCGAACGTCTGCACCAGCACACGAGTTAGAAAAGACTAAGCTAGAAGTAGGTACTAACCACTCGAGAATAACGATCGATAGTTCAGGAATTTTACTGAACAGAGATCGGGGTCACTAGACTGTAGTTGTTAAAAACTCGGCCCTCTAACACCTCATTTGCGAAGTGAAATTTGTCGACTAGCGTAAACTACTCAAAGAAAAACGATCAAACTCAGAAGAGTAAAAGGGCACCGATTTATATTCCATAATAACAGTAATTTACATTGCTGATCTTCTTTTTTTCATTTTCTCTCACAAAAAAAAGAAGAAGAGGGAGAGACCCTGGAGCTTCTGCTGCGATCTTTCTTTGCCCGATCTTTGCCGCTGCTGCTGCTTCGCGATCTTCTTCTTCTTGGCTTGCCGCTGGGAGGGCCGGAGGCGGGATCGCCGAGGTCAGACGCGGCGCGTGCGACCCAGAGCCGCCAGGATCTCGTCCTCAACCACCCAAAGGGGTGGTATAAGACGTGCGACCCAGAGCCGCCAGGTTGTCGCGGCGTTCGCGCCCGACCATCTCGGTGATAATCTCGGCCACCTCGAAGCCCCGGCGCCACCTCCAGCAAGGCGGCCACGGCGGCGGCGTTCCTGGCGGCCCCGTCCTGCTTCTCCGCCTCCAGGACAGCGAAGTCGTGCTCCTCCCAGAATTCTGCTTCCTCCCAGCTGAAGAGCAGCCCGAAGCACCGCTGGCGAAAAAACGCCGCGTAGGGGCCAACGAATCTCCTCATGTTAGACATGGAGGAAAGCTGGGAGGAAGAAGGGGAAGAAGACTCGAGAAAAGGGGCGATCGCTCAAGAGCGGTGACGTCCCATTTATAGGCCATGCACGGCCTCGGAGTCGAGACGACACCATTTAAAGACACAGAAGACGAAGCGACGATACGGCTTTACCAATATCCTCGAAACACAAAGAAGATCAACACGTGACAGGCGCAGTTTCGACGTAATCTGAACAGAGCGTAGGGATATATCGCCAGACACGTGTCACGCGCAGTTCAAATCAATATGCCCTTCCCGCTAAGTTGGCCCAATTAAGCAGAAGGCAGCGACATAAGCTTGAGGGCTGAACCACTCGGCCAGAAGGGCGACAAGCGCTATCCCGAGTGCTACTCAAAGTCCCGACGCTCGAGGGCTGAACCGCTCAATCAGAAGGACGACAAACAGTATTCAACCCAACAAAGTGCAAATGAGGCTAGTCACATGAAAACTTCGAACAACGCCTCAGACAAGGGTCAGCGTTCGACACGAATAGGTACATCAAACTTAGAATTCAAGGTTCTCCAATAAGGACTGCGATGTACTGGAAACCTCTTCGAGCAGTGCGTTGGCCTTGTCTTCGTCGCAAGCGAAACCCTCTTTAACAGCTTCAAGGTCAACTCTCAGATAGTGAGATTTGACCACCACCAATGCCTGGTTTGCACTCATGGTCGCCGACTCCTTTGCATAAGCCTTGATCCTGTCAGCTCCACCCGAGAGAAGCGGAACGGCGTCGTCTCCCTGGCTTAGTTCGATACGCAGAAGGTGCAGAACTGGCTCGCATGCCACGCGAAGCTCGGTGCGGCTTCGTTCCGCAGCGGTTATCTTCTCCTTGCATTCTGCACCAGAGCCAAGCTGCCGTCAAAAAACACACCCAGCGACAAGTACGTTCAATTCAAGTCAAAGAAGCTTACCCTCCAGCTCTCGCTGTGTCTTCTCCAAGCCAGCCCGAGTTTCGAGACTAGAACTTTCTGAAGCCTCCAGTCGTGCCCTCAACTCAGCGATGGTTGAGTCGCGTTCTGAAACACGAGGTCGCCGTCATTCTTCCCGGCTATTTAAGAAAGTGTCCACACCAAACCCAGGGGAGAATCTTACCTTCGAGTGTATGCTCAAGCTCCGCTTTTGCCTCTCGGAGTGTCATACACTGGGCCTCCAGCCCATGGACCTCTCCACCTTTCGTCGCCGATCTCGTTGATCTTGTCTTGATACTTTTGGTGCTCCTTGAGCTTGGGGAGCACCTTAGGAAAAAACTGCGACCTCTGCTCTGAGCGCTCTCCCATGTCCTAGGCGACATGGCAGAGTCTCAGGTGGGGGCCAGCATTTCGTCATGTTAGCAGACTAAAGAAAGATAGAAGACTTACCCTGACAAGCTTGCTATACCTGACGGTGAGCTCGTAAAGCTCCGTCCGAGCCGCTATCTCCGCTTCCTTGTCCTCCTCCATCCCTTTCCAGTCGGAACCCCCCTCACACCACACGGTCCGATTCGGGGGCTTCGGGAGAGGGCCAAGCGGCGGTGGCTCTCGATGGACCTCCTCCGCTTCGGGAGTCGAAGCCGGATCAAGCCCGTCGGCCGCTGGATCACTCGATGGCTCGGCGGTCGACCCGGCAACAGGAGGAGGCGGCGCCCCAGCCGCCGAAGGAGACGGGGACCTAGCCGGCGAGGGGGGGTCCCCCTTGGAGAAGCCGGCTTCGGGGATCCTTTTCAAAAGACCCCTCCACTGGGACATCCATAGTAGGAGTCCTGGGTTGACAAAAAGGAAACAGCTCAGCGCAGGTAAGAACAAAAAGACAAGGATTGCCCGAAAGAATACCTCCTGGATTTTTTAAACTTCATCCCAGGCCTCATCCGAGTCCCAGCACCGCTCGGAGAGGAGCCCGACCCGACACCAGCAGTCGGGGCTGCCCCTGAGTCAGAGGGCTGCGGCTCTGCGCCTTGTGACCCAGGGACACTGGAGGTCGAAGGCCCGGCCGGCGAGGGATCAGCAGCCTCCTCCACCGATTGCCGGCGCAGCTCATCGGCCGAAATGTCAGCCGCTCGCTTGGCCTGAACATTCCTCAGCTGAGAGAGGCCGACGACCGGAGCGTCAGAAAAGAAGGACTCACGCTCCTGAAAGATGAACGATTGCACGTTGTCAGAATCACACATCAGGCAAAAATCATGGGACAACTTCTCGAGAGAGTGGGACTTGTGAGGGCAGCCCCTGTTGGTGATCTCGGTGCCAGGCGCAAAGAAGTCAACCACCCGCGCCGCCAACGCATCTCTCGAAAGGGACGCGCTCGTCTCCCGGGTGGGATCCCGAGTCGGTATCTTGGAACCCCAAGTGGATTCTCTCCTTTAAGGGTTGCACCGGCTTGACAAAGCCGATCGCGATCCCGGGGCCGATGACCCGACTTTTCAGATCATTAATCAACGCTAAGCTCGGCGACTTGGTTCAACCCGCCGCCATCTGGGCATCACTCCAAAGATCGAGAAGCTTTAGGGGCGCGGCCAGTGAAAGGGGCGAGAAAAGGATCAACATTCTCACAATAGAACCACTCCCGCCTCCAACCTTTGAGGGAAGTCTTGAGGGGGATGGCGAAGTAATGTTTCTTCAAGCCCTCTCGCAGCTGAAGTCCGGCGTCCCCAATAACGCTGGGAGTAGCCCGGTTCGGATGAGGCTTGTGCAGGAAGAAGGAGCGGAACAAGTCAAAATGAGGTCGTATCCCAAGATACGCCTCGCAAAATTGAACGAAGAGAGCAATGTGAAGAATGGAGTTGGGATTCAAATTGATCAGCTCGATCTCATAAAAGTGAAGGAGCCCTCGGAAAAAGGCGCTCCCAGGAACGCTAAACCCCCGCCAAAAGAAGGACTCGAAGACCACGATCTCATTATCCAGGGGCAGGGGGTAAGGTTCACCTGCGGCGGGACGGGAGGAGATCAACTCCAACGGAGGAATAACGCCGGCCGCGACCAGCTCCTCCAGGCGGGACTCCGTAGTAATGGAGGTCTCCCACCCCGTGCTCGCCGGACCAGCGCCATCCTCCGACGACGACGAAGAAGAGGAAGAAGAAGACATCTCGAAGAAGAAGACCCTGTGGGAGGAACCACCGAGAGTCTTTGTAACATCCCAAAATTTGGGTTTTCAAAAATTTTGGTTTTGTTTAGCTTCCCAAAAATTTCGTTGATTTTCTCGCGTTTATAAAGCTTGATTTGAATTTTCTAAAAGCTAAAACAATTTAATTTGATTATTCTAAACCTCAAATAAATTTTATTTTATTTTATTTGGATTCCTTGTGTTTCAAGAAGTTCTTCTATAATTTTTGAGATTTTTCGGAGCTCGTTTGCTATTTATTGGATTTAATTGAAATGGATTTGTATTAAGCCCCTTTTATGGAAATTAATTAATTATTTGGAAAATTTCATATAAAGTTTTGTTGAAAATATTTTATTTGAGTTTAAAATGTCTCAAATTATTTTCTAGAATTTTTCTAGAATTTTTCTGGTATTTTTATTACGTCTATTGATTTATTTGAATTTGATTTGAATTAAGCCTCTTCGTGCAAATTAATTAATTATTTGGAAAAGTTTATATAAAGTTTTGTTGCAAATATTTTATTTGAGTTCAAAATATGTCAAAATATTTTATAGAATTTTTCTAGAATTTTTTGGGTATTTTTATTGCCTCAAATGATTTATTTGAATTTTCGGAATCGTTTTTATTCGAAAATGCCACAAGTCGCCACCACAGCGCGCCACGTCAGCCCAGTCCGAGCCACGCACGGAAGGTGCTCGTATAAATGCCTACAAGGCCCGTTTTTGCTCCAAACGCGTCCAAATTTTTTTTGCTTGACCTAGCCACCACCCCTAACCTTTGTAGACCTCTCACACGTCCCCTAGACCTCAGATGAATTTTCTAAAATTCCAAAACCATCCAATGTCGCCCGAACGTCGCCCGACGACGGCCGAACTTTGGGGCTGCGTCCCGGGCAGCTCGTCAACTATTTTCGAGATCCGTCTTCGCCATGGTGTGCCACAAGGTACCATCTGCTTGCTGTCCAAAATTCAGCCAATTTGGCCCAAGGGATCAAAAGTTATGGCTATTTCAATCTCGAATCTTGCCGAGGCCATAACTCCCTCAATTTTTCGTGTTTGACCGTGAAATGTTTTGTGTAGACTCCTGGGGATGTCCTCTACGTGATGCACATCTTGCCCCACGGTTTTCACCTCTGAATTTGGCGCAGCAAAATCTTTTCTCCGATCAGACAGCGAACAGACTGTGTTTCCGACAGCGGCAAACTTCCTCGCTCGTTTCCTGCTATTCCAGAAGGTATTTCTTCGAGCCACCTGTGTCACAGTGTGCCTCTTGGTCCCATCTAGCTCTCGGTCAAATTTCGTTAAGTTCCGATAATTATTCTAGAAGTTATGGCCGTCCAAAGTTTTGATCCGAAACCCGTTAAACGGCAGTTTGTGATTAATCCGGAGGGGTGCCGCAAAATCCGCCTATACCGTTGAGTTCGTCTCGCCGCGTTCTACGCAGTAGACATTCTCCCTTTGCCATCCCATCCTCCGGATTTTTTTTTATATATTTAGGCCACCGTTTGCCGTCGCCGCGCGTCGCCTTTTGACGCCGGCTATTTTGGTTCGCTCCGGCCATGTTGTCACGTCCGGTGGATCATCTTGTACTGTTTTTACCCATCCTTAAGATTCTTTTGGCCTCCGTTTGCCATCGGAGCCGATTCCGGCCTAAACCCGTCGTCTTTCAACCTAGCCCGTGCCGCCGGTTCGCGCACCGGTTAACCGTCCTTGGTAGCGTTCTACCGCGGCCATGTCGTTGCACCGACGGTCGCTACTTCGCTTCATGAAGTCTCCTATCATTGTTTAATGCTCCGTCGTTAACGATCTGCCGTTAACGCTCTGTCGTTAACGCTCCTCCGTTAACGTTTCCCCATTAACGTTCCTCCGTTAACGCCGCGGGTGCGTTCCGTCGATTAACGTTCCACCGTTAACGTTTTGCCGTTAACGTTTCACCGTTAGCGCTCGCGTGCGTTCCTCCGTTAACGTTTTGCCGTTAACGTTTCACTTGTGCGCTCGTCGTTAACGCTCGCCCGTTAACGTTTAGTCGATGCGTTCACTCCGTTAACGTTTTGCCGTTAACGTTTACCGTTGCGCTGCATCGATGCGCTCCTCCGTTAACGTTTCCGTGCGTTCCTCGGGTGCGTTTACGTCGATAACGTTTGCGTCGTGCGCTCCTCCGTTAACGTTTCCCGTTAACGTTCCTCCGTTAACGCTGCATCGCTGCGCCGTCGTTAACGCGTTCCTCCGTTAACGTTTTGCCTTTAACGTTCCACCGTTAGCGCTCGTCGTTAACGTTCCCGTCGCGCTCCGTCGTTAACGTTTCGCCGTTAACGTTCCATCATTAACGCTTGGCTCTCTTCGCCTCGTTGTCATCGCATGCGTGCATTCTTGCACAAACCCTAGTGCGATGCCTTCACCTGTGCCATCATCATGATGTGAGCCTAGTCTCATCATCATATCATCTTCAAAGCCGAATCAAAACCCTAACCTAAGACCGGTTTGATGGACTAAGTTCATCGTGAGCCGCGTTGTTATCCTTGCAATCTTTTCCGTTGTTTCAATCGTGGTAAGACACTTGTCTTGTCTTATCCCTGAAAACCTAATCTGCCAGTAATCGAGAATTCCTTCGTGGACTTGGTCGATAGACCATTAGCCATCTGTCATACCCCTGTGCCCGATCCATCCGTCTCTCTTTTGTTTGACTGTGTCCGTTCGGTCAACAAAAGTCAACTTCGAGAATCAGTTTAGTTCACTGTGAACTAACATATCCTTATGGACCCGATCTGTAGATCGAGAGCCCATATGTCATCATTTGTCCAATCGAGATAATAACTTTGGAAGAAATATTCTTCGAAATATTATTCTTTCTTTCCCAGTTATTAATCTTTCTCTTTTCGGTGTTCTTCCGAAAGCCCGTCCCCTCTTGTCCAATCTTCGATCCAATCTTTTCAGGTTCCTAATTTCATCCAAGCCGTTGTGCCCAATGCTGTTCGTTCTTAATTTGGAGTTTATTTGAATTGTCTTTTGAGTTTTGTTGTATTTGTGTTTCTTTATCGTTAGACGTGTCGTCCGGAAATCGTTCTACGAGCTGAGGATCGAGAAAGTGGAAGTTGAAGCTCGAGGATCAAGGATCAAGGATAAAGAGTAAAAGACAGTAAAGTTTGCAAGGGCCAGGCAAGTTGTGCTTTGACCATGTTGATCCCATTTTCGAACTTATGTTGTTTCAAATTATTGCATGCTTGTTGGATATAAACTGATTTCAATTAGTTTGGGATTAGATATTTAACCTACTTGTTATTGCCACCTTGTCTATAATAGTTGTACGCCATGATTCATGTGTCACCCTAGGTTTGTTGATTAATAGTTGGTAGCTAATAAATTGCCAACATGGGTTAGTTAGACCGTCAGTAGCTGCTTAGTCCTGCAACGTACCCTTGACATCATTTTGGAATTTCAAATGTCAATATTGATTAATGGAATATGCAATGTATTTTGAAATGGTGTGACGTGTTGCCAACACGATGATGTTGATATGTGGAGGCCTTAGTGCTTCTTCAAGGATGTTGAGTTGTTGTTGGCATTGTGTTGCGCAATAATCAACTGGGGTGATAAAATGATTTAGACTGGGGCAAGTGGCAAGAATGAGCTGGTGGGCCATGGTTGGCACCGGGGAAATCGTTTTGGTGCTTTGGGTAGTCTTGCCCTAGTCACTCTAAGGACTTAACCTTGCAAGCCTTTGAACTGAGTCAATCGTACAACCACATGTCTGTAATGGGACGGACCTAGTTGATTAAGTTGCTAATAACTTACTTGTGGTACCTCGGGGTGTCAACTACACCGTTTGTGTAGATTGAAGGGGGAGCGTACCAGGGCTGCGACATGGTACCCATCCAACGGTATGTCGGTCCCATACTTCGCCTTAGCTAAGGGAAGGGATGGTGTAGGGCATAAACCGGAGAGGTCCACTTGTGTAGTTAGAGGCTTCCAAAAGACTTTGTTATGATCACTCATTCGCATACTCTTGTATGGCGATTCACGGCTGACGTGATGAGTTGATTGTATCTTGTGGGTAAAGTGTATAACCTCTGCAGAGTGTAAAATCTATTCGAATAGCCGTGTCCGCGGTACTGGACAATGCTTAGGGATTACAGTCAAGGGTTAGCTTTTCATGAAAATGAACTTGGGTTTGGAGGCAGTTTGCCTGTGGAAAAGTGATAATTGTTTAAGGATGTGGAATGGTTTACTTGTGAAACAACTGTGAAATTATTACTATTGTTATCTGTTTTACCGCTTTATAATCTATTATGAATATTTGTGAATGCTGTTTATTGCAAAATAACCCCTTCAGCCTGTCATTTGGAATAAGCCATGCATATAGTTATTAGACTTGCATTCTGTGCATGACTTGCTGAGTGCTTTATGTACTAACCCCTTGCAAACAAACAATCACCAGTGAGCAAAAGTCTACCTCGTCGAAGAAGAAGAAGTTCCGTGAGAAGGCGATTATCTATGAGTCGAACCCTGTCAGTTGCCTGTGGCGTATTGATGGGATTCATCGATGTTCTTCGTTCCGCTGCTGCTTAATTGGAGTTGAAGCCGTCAAGGCTTCGCAAGTGTAAGGTTGACCTTAAGGTCGTTCAATAGTTTATATTCTATATTTGTGTTACTTTTACTATTCCGCTGTGTATGAATGTGATATTCATCTATGTTGAGACTGTGTGCACTAGCGTGATCCTGGACTAGTGCTGAATACACAGAGGGTCCGGATTTGCATATTCGGGTCCTGATAGTCTTGGGCGCGAAACCAGAAACCCTAGGTCGCCAAGATCACCAAAGGAGATTCGAAGGTTTCTCAGCCGTGGTGGGGGAGGGGCCAAGATGTCTTTACCCCAACAAGGGTTTCCTCATTTATAAGAAATGAGTCTCAATTTTCGCCTCACGGCGGGAAAAAGCAAGTGCCTCCCTACTAAATGCTGGGCCAGATCTAGGGCACGCCCCACATTGGGCCGAAAGCTGCGTCGCGCAAGGCGCGACCAGGTGTCAAGTCTGGTTCGAGGTTTGGGATAAAGTGCGCCCCATGATGGGCCACAACGCCGGCCGCCACGGAAGCTTGGGGCCGGGCACTTTCCGAACATCCTCCAGCGGTACGCCCCATAATTTGGGGTCAATTGCTGGTCCCTGCTGCTTAGCGTGATTGGGTACCGTGGGAGGATTTTTACCAACACGGTCTTGAGAATGCGCTCCATGAGAGTCTGAAGCTGTGCGCCGTAAGCGGGCATGGGCATTACTTTGAATGACCAAGGTATGCCCCATGAGGGTCAATTGAGCTCAACCAGCCAGTTGCCGCACACCGTAAACGGGTGTGGGTACCGCTCGGCCACGAGCCAACCAACTATGGTACGCCCCATGAGGGTCGATTGAGCTTTACAAGTCGATCGCCGCACACCGTAAACGGGTGCGGGTACCACTCGGCCACGAGCCGACCTATTTCAGGTATGCCCCATGAGGGTCAATTGAGCTTTACAAGTAGATCGCCGCACACCGTAAACTGGTGCGGGTACCACTCGGCCACGAGCCACTAGGCCATGAGCCACTCGGCCCCAAGCCAACCAACTATGGTACGCCCCATGAGGGTCGATTGAGCTTTACAAGTCGATCGCCGCACACCGTAAACGGGTGCGGGTACCACTCGGCCCCGAGCCAACCAACTATGGTACGCCCCATGAGGGTCGATTGAGCTTTACAAGTCGATCGCCAGACACCGTAAACGGGTGCGGGTACCACTCGGCCATGAGCCGATCTACTTCAGGTATGCCCCATGAGGGTCGATTGAGCTTTACAAGTCGATCACCGCACACCGTAAACGGGTGCGGGTACCACTCCGCCACGAGCCACTAGGCCACGAGTCGGCCTATTCTAGGTATGCCCCATGAGGGTCAATTGAGCTCTACGAGCCAACTGCCGCATATCGTAAACGAGTGCGGGTACCACTCGGCCCCGAGCCAACCAACCACGATGGTTTTAATTAACAAGTCCTTTACGATCTTTTTTCCCACAAAGCCTTTATGACAGGATAGGAGGGGGAAATCTTATCCTAAAGCACTTGGGGGCTGCTGTGGGATGCCTGAGATGGGGGTCCCGCAAGTGGAGCCCACACCCGATTGGGCCGACGATGGTGCAGTAGGCCCAGAGCCTAGAAGCGCCACGAGAAGCCCATAGCATGGCCCGACTTCTTCCCCAAGGCGGTGGTCGACCCCTGCCAAGCGTGCACGTCCAGACAACCCCGTCAAAAGCAAAGCCTGCGACCTAGCATCGGCAGAGCCTGCAGGCACCAGAACCTGGCGGAGTGGCAGGCGTGGGTCGGGAAAGGCACGACCACATCCCCTGGACGTAGTGGGGCCCAGTCGATTGAGACCAAGTACGTACTCATGAAGCCACCATGTTCAGGGCCAGGTGGCGCCCATTTTGTGGCGTATCCTTCCCCTAGTATATAAGGGGGGGGGACAACCCTAAAGAAAAGGAGAGATCACGCCCATATATCCAAGAACACAGGACTAGGGTATTATCTCCTCCGTGAGAGCCCGAACCTGTCTAAAAGAGATCGCCCTCGCATCCTGTGTTACCATCTAGCTCAGATCCCGCACGAAACCCCTAGAATCACAAATATCAATGCCGGCGAAACCGATCGTCGACAGGTAGCAACAATGGTGGTGGTGCTATCACTCCTAGAGGGAAGCGTCGTTGGCTTTTTTAGATTTCTTTTCTTTTATTCTCCTAAGTGTTGCATTGTGTAGGATCGAAGTATACGAATATAACAATCAGAGGGGGGTGAATGATTGTGCGGAAGCTAAAACCAAATTCTTGATCTATTAAAAGTTCACCCCAAAACAGAACCTAATAATTGCCTCGTTTTCGACAAAAACAGAATGATAGAGGTTCGGTAAAACGCGAATTCCCGGAGATCCAACCGTTGGAACGATCTGAAATTTGGACACAAGAAACTAGATTCCAATATGAATCTAAAGCAAAAATAATCAGCTCGATCGGACTTAGGGATCAAAAGTTATGAACCTTGCAAACTTGCTGTGACAGAAGATGACGAGAATTGATCTAATGTAAACTTGAAGGTTTAACAGAAACGACAAAAGTTTAATCAACTAAACTTAGAGAAACCCTAAATCAATTCTCTAGAAAGGTTTTGATGGATCAAATCAAGATAAAACTCAAAGAACAAAAACCAATCTAGAAAAGAACAAGCATGCAAACAAGAACCAAAACAGAAAACATCAGCAACGCTAAGCCATCAGTAGCACGCAAGGATCTAGAAGAATTGATCTTTATTTTTTTTATCTAAAGTACTCTCATCAAAAGAGTACAAACCCTAAAACTGAGCTTGAGGCTCTCAATGCGCTCAGCTCCGATTGATGCCCTTCAACAGGAGACACCCCTCCTATTTAAAGGAGCAAAACACAAGGAGTTCTGAATACAATTCCTAGAAAGAGTATGTATTCAACACAACTCCTCTTGGCCCAACCTGGCCGAGTACAACTCTTGCACGCGTATGGCAACCCTACCATACTCACGTGACTAACACTTTGCACGCGTATGGTCACCTGCCATACTCATGTGACTAACACTTTGCACGCGAATGACCTCCTGCCATTCTCACGTGACTAACCATTCTTCATGTGCACCATTCTCTTAGCCCGAACGTCCCGCATGACATCCTTGACCACCAAGACCTCAGTTCCTCCTGAACCTAGTCCCGAACCTCGGCTCCTCCATGAACCTAGTTCCGGTCCGTCATCGACCACGCTCGTCTTCGAGCAATACACGCACATGAACAAACCACAAAACAATTCCGAGCACAAGTCCACGACTTGACTCACATCAATCCATGCAAATACTCACACGAGCATTGCATAAAGTCCACTTCAAGCATCATGAAATTCTCACAAATTTCATAATCTCAAAAACAAATCAAACACAATTCCAATTTTGCTCAAAACCCTAATCGAGCAAAAACGCATTCACGACGGACCAAAAAATATGGTCCGGCGTACACATGAAAAAGTCACTCAAAAAACCATTCACGACGGACCAACAAAATCGGTCCGGTGTACAAGTGAAAGTCTCGGTTTCAAGAAAAAATCATTCCGGCGAAAACACGTTCATGACGGACTAAAAGAAATCAGTCCGTCGTACATGCGAAATCAATCCTCAAAAAAGGCCGTTCACGACTGACCAAAGAAATTGGTCCGATGTACATGCAAAACTTACTGGTTTCTTGGAAAATTGAGTTCGGCTCATGAGCTCAAAAGCACATCCACGACAGACCCAAAAACTTGGTCCGACGTACATGGGAAAAAGAGGTTGCCAAAAACATGTTTACAACAGACCAACAAAATTGGTCCGTCGTACATACGAAAAACGATCTGGCGCAGATGGGGAACTTACTGTTTCTTGAGAGCTTGGTCCGGCGCAAAAGCGAAACTTACTGTTTCTTGTCAAATTGTCAAACACATGCACAAGCACATTTTGCAAAACCAATTCTAAGTTAATTTTTCAGTTCATAGCCAATTTTTCAGCACATGATTTCACACATTGTAACATAAATTTCTTTTCCTTAGTATTCCTCTCCTTACCATAAGACTTTAGCCGATGATGTAATCGACCTTCAATATTTAATACAGATACCATTGTCTCCTTCTATGGTATTCTATAATAGATGTCACAAAATCTTGAAAATATCACTATTGTCGGCTTTAAACATGAGAATCTAATCGTCACAGCCGAAATTAACAGCCCGACTTTCCCACTGTTTTTCCCACTGGTCGAAGCAATTTCCCCGTGGGAACGGCACAAACACGCAGTCTAAGCATTAAATGCTTCAAAAAGTTTAGCGTATTTACTCACAGATGCCATCGATTTTCATCCCTTATAAATATGAGACTTACCCCTCTGTCATTTTCACGCCTTCTTGCTCTCAGCTCTTTAGCCATCGGATTGCTCCTTTTTCCCTCTCAACTAACCCTTCTTCATCGACTCAAGCATCTCTGACTCTCTTCATGGACCCCAACCAGGTATTCATCTCTGGCACTAATTATGATGATCAATACCACTTAGGCCCGATAGGAGACTTAGACCCATCAGCTATAGTGGAACAAGAGATATCTAGGCTCACAATCCACGCTTCAGGCTTTAACTTAGATGGATGGAAGAACAGTTTCCGCGCTTGATCGATCGCTCTGGCAGGCTGGTGTAATTGGTTTAATCAGGTAGCCACCCAGAAACTTCTAATCTGGGAGCAAATGGGCATAGCCGAGTGCTTCCCTTTATCTTTGGCCACCTCCTTTCCCAATGAGCCCTTATAACCATGTCTTGCTACTTTTGGTCCAATACTTTCAATGCCTTTTTCTTTCCAACAGGACTTATCGGCCCAATCCTGATGGATATTGCTCAACTATGTTGCCTTAGGCCAGATGATGAGCAATTGTCGGCCTTTAGTAATAAACCTCAGTACAAGCTAGTATCCACCAATGGAGAAGGATGGGAAAGTACATGGAAGACAACATAGGAGATGACCCTGTGTCCGACAAAGAACACGTCACTTTCTTGAACATGTGGCTAGACAGGTTTGTCTTATGTGGTGCTTCTTTATGACCTACCCAGACTTACCAGGTCGTAGCCGAACAGTTAGTAGCAGGTCATTGGCTTGCAGTAGGAAAAATGTTCTTAGGAGCAATTTTCCAAATGATGCATGAGATCCGCTGTTGGCTATTCACAACAATGGGAGCCCACACGGTAGGCAACATTGGAGGCCCCCTATGGTTCATCCAGTTGTGGCTCTACTGTATGTTAGCCGATCATTTCGAATCAATATGTATGAAATGTCTCCCTTCCCTCGTGAAGAAATCCTAGAAAGCCAACCAATAGACTTCAGACATAGCCAATCTTTCGGCGAGTGGCTCTTCTTTTGTTCTGGTGCAGAAATCAAGTTAACTCCTGAAGGCGCTAGAAAATACCTTTCTTTCTTCTGCCAACTCAACCACAACACTTTCAATTCCTCAGACTTCTTCTGTCACTACGAAGCTGATAACTATCATTGCCCCTCCTTTCTGTGCCTTGCTGCCGATAGTGACGTTATGCTTGCGGAAACAATTGATCTATTCAAATATTTCCTCTCTCCATGCATACTTTTTGTCGCCCTACATGCAAAGGGTCGGACATATCAGTCTTCCTATGAATTCTACCACCCTTGCATCTATTCCCAGCAGCTCGATTTTGATCAAATTCCCCCAAAACTCCAACTCCTAAATCAGCTTCAACCCAAAGAGAGGCTTCGCTATCTTTTCTTAGCCAACCTTGTCTTCCACCTACCTGATGATCTCTTCCTAGCTGATCTTCCTTACTTTGTTCTCCACACACGAAAATGTCCTATCTACTTCACTTGTTGGTCGGCCATATCTTCATCATTGTTATATGCCTAACCCGACCCACCCGCTGAGGTTTCACCGCTATTAAGGTTCCATCTACCCAGTACAGAAGCCCCCTCTTGCGCCGTGTGGGAAAATACGACTTGCCTCCATCTGGTGCCCACATTCCACCAACTGGTGAGTCTAGGTTAGGTTTCTACAAATTATTCAGCCAGGTCGTACCCATTATAGACATGTGGTTGTACGGTTATGCTTAGAACGGACAGTCATAAGCGTCGGTCCTTAATTGACTTGGGGCGGCACTTGCACAAACCAAGACCAGTGCTCCATCTGCACCCGCCCAACATTCCATTCCGCCCAAGTCCAAACCATTTTTCATTTTATTTTTATTTTAATAAAAACAATAGCAAATACATTGCTAAAATTCTCAAATCACACTTTAAATCAAAATTTTAATGTGATCCCACCCGTAGGTCATTTTACGCAATTTTGCAACTAAGCACAACTATCGTACTAGTCAACTGGTGTCAAATATTATTTAGGCATGACATAACAAAATGTCCTAGGGTTACAAATAAACATGGATAACAATAATCAATGAGATGATAGCAATCTGGAATAACTGACAGTCTATATTTGACATACGATGATAAAGATAGCCATGCATGTTTATAAAACCTTGTAAATCATTTGCAAACATGGATCAAAGTGCATCAAGGAGACTTGCCTTCGTGCGCAGCGAGAGACTCGAAACCTTGAAGTTCGGCGGCAGGGTCGGCGGATTTGGCGGGATCGTCGGCTACGCGCAAAACGGTACAACAAATAAATAAAATAAAATAAAATCAAAAAATTATAAAAATTACACTGGTAGGTAGATCTTGAATTTAGATGAATTTAGGAATTTGAACGGAGTGAATCGGAGTTCGGATGCAAAAGATATGAGCAATCGAAATATGAAAATCCTGAAAAATAGAAATTGGGAATATTCCATAGCATCTTCTTTTTGGGCTGATTTTTTTCTAATTTGCTAGTCTATGGCAAGTGGGCCCTTGCTGTCATAGGGATGGAGGCTTCTTCCTCAATGGCTTCCATGGGAAAAAATAGAGGAGCACGGGGAAGCTCCATGCGCCGGCGTGAGGAGGCCGGCTGGCTGGCGGCGGCTGGCGCAAGTGGAAGCTGGCGGCGGTGGTAAGCGACGGGGAACAGCGGCGGGCGCCTGGGCGCCTGGCGAGGACAGAGGCAGGCGGGCCGGCGGCGACCGAGCGGCGGGGAAGGTGCAGCGGGACCCAGGGAGGGTGGCACGCATGTCGGGGAGGCCGAAGGATGGCCGGAGAGGCGGCGGCATGAACGGGTTCGTCCGAACGGCAAATGAATAGTGATCCAAAATAAATAAGAAAAAAATTCAAAACGCGCAACGACAAAAAGGAAGTGAGCACCGCGTAGGTCTCGATGAGACGAGTTCAACGGTGTGGTCGGATTCGGGGGTAGCTCACCGGATTGAGAGTAATCAACGAAAAACCGAGCTCCTAACAAAGATTTCAACAGCGAAATTCATCGCCATCCTACAATGAAAAGTGAAATTGATTGAGGGCTTTTCCTCATGGCGCCGACAAGAACACAACGACGCAATCGGAATAGAGTTTGGCTCACCGGAGCAAAAGGTGGCGCGGTGGTGTCGACGGAGGACAACCGTCGTCGGTTTCTTCGCGTTCCCGGCCGAATGGAGAGGAATGACAACGGGAGGGTGTGAGCACGGGGTAGAGGACTCCGAGATGAAGGTTTGAGAGGTGGAAGCACGCGTTTTTGTGTTGAAATGGCCAAGTTATGACCATTTAAGTGATTTTTGGATTTTGGCGGATTGAACCATTTCCGGCGTGATTGAAGGTGAATGATCATGGGGAACGGGATCTCCTCGTCTCCCTCTTTCAAACGCAACCGGCCGTTCGTGATTTGGAGCTTTAATGGAGAAGATATGGGTGTTTAAAGATTGCATGCCATGAATGGGGAGAGAGAGACCTTCTCTGTAAGACTATAAAGTTTCTGGCCAAGGTTGAAGACGATGCTACAGTGCATGCCACGTGTTAGCGACTGGTTGGTCGGTAGTAAGTGAAGAGTTACGCGCGAGAGATAAAATAGCAAAAATGGTTTAAAAATCCCAGAAAAATTCCTAAAAATATTAGGGAATATTTGGAACCCAATAAAATTAGTTTCATGGAATTTGGATGAAATTTGGAATTTAGAAAATTCCGGGACAAATAAAGAGCATTTGACGAAAGGCCGCGAGATAAAATACCAGAGTGTGTCCAAAAATCTTGGGAAAAATTCCCAAAATGTTTTTGGAATATTTAGAACCTGATGCAATAGGTTTTGAGATTTTGGAGCATTTTGGGACTCGGTTGGAATTTCGGGTACGGACCGAAATTCGAAAATTTGATTTTTCGGACGATGAAATATTAAACTCCAATTTCGGAAGGATAAGGAGGCCAGTTTGTAACATCCCAAAATTTTGCTTTTCTTAAATTCATGTGTGATTTGGCACTTTGGTGAATTTTTGGAATTTTCTGGAATTTATTTGGATTTATTTGGAATTTATTTGAATTTATTCCATTTTGAAATAATTAAAGAATTTAAATTTGCAAATAAATTTTTGTTGGAAATATTTTATTTGAGTCCAAAATGATCCAAAATATTTTCCAGAATTTTTCTGGAATTTTTCTGAGTCATTTGCTATTTTTAATGAATTAAATGAATTACTGGGAATTATTTTAAATATTAATTCTCTGGAAAATCCAACTCGGGTCAAGTACTGTTCATCCGACCGAGTCGGACTCGAGTCCGACCCGAGACATTTGACTCGACCGAACCCACTCCTAACTCCTAATCGATCCCAACCGTTGGATCAAGATCCAACGGCCGAGATCCGCCGACTCGATCGAAAGCCGTGTCCGGACCGACCGATCGCGCTGCGGCGATCGTGGCGTTGAGCGCGACACGTGGACGGCCACGATTTCGTCGTCTTCCGTAATCGAGCCGGACTCGCCGAGTGCGCCGCCAGTGATCGACTAGGGCTCCGCTGAGCACGCCTCCGGGGCTATTTAATGCCGGATCGCACTCGAGGACCGCCGTGACCCGCGCACTTCTTGCCCTAACCCGCCGAGCTCTGCCGTAGTAGGTTCGCGGAATCGCTCGCCGTAATGGCGTGAAGCGCCGCCCGCAGTCCTTGCCTCGCCTCGCGCCGTCCGCGATCCTCCGCCGCCATTGACCCCAGATTCAAACCCGGCCAGCGCGCACCGAAGACACCCTCCATCTCGCCGAGCACGCCCCAACCGCCGTTTGGGTGGTCGCCGTCCTCGGCCAGCCGGCAGCCGCAACTCCGCCGTGAAGCCATCGCCGACCGAAGCTCCACCAACCGTCCGATCAAGATCCAAAGGCCCAGATCGTGCCACGTCACCTCGGTGAGTTTCCCCGTTGAAAATCTTAGATCTAATCCCAACCGTTGGATCTAGATCCAACGGCCCACGATCAGTCACGTGCGCCCCAAGCACATGAGGCCAAACTCAATCCCAGCCGTCGGATTTCGAACCAACGGCCACGATTGTGCCACGCGCGTCGAAGCCGTTGCCGCGCACAAGACGCGCGTAGCGTGATCACCGACACGCGGGCCCGCGTGTCGGCCGGCAATCCGTGGACGCCACCCATGGCGTCATCGGTGGGACCCACTGCCGACCGTGGTGAGCCCAGCCGACGCCAAGAATGACGTCACCCGAGTGGGCCCACATGTCGGGCCTCACGCGGGGTCGTGGACCGAGTCCACGGTGGACCCAAGCCGAGTGTGGACCGAGCCCATGGACCGCTGACGTCGCCAGGCCAATCAGGAGCTGCCACGTGTCCATGCTGACGCAATAATTAATTTCCGAAAAAAAAATGATTTATTAATTCGAATAATGATTTCAAATTTAGATTCAAACTTCAAACGCTTATAACTTTTGCGTTTCAACTCCGATTTGAGCGATTCAAATTTCTAAATTTGTATAAAATTAAGATCTACTTAAATATAAATTTTATTTAATTTTTGGACTAAAAGTTTTTCTCTGTAATATTATTTAATTGATTATTTAAACTTTAAATAATCATAACTTTTGCGTTTTAACTCCAAATTTGACGATTCCAGTTTCTAAAAATCCAGAAAATTATGTTCTCTCTGTTTATGGATTTTATTTGGAGTTTTGGGATCTTTTTGCATAGTGTTTATTTGTGTATTTGCTATTTGCACGCTTTACGAGTAGACGTTGAAGTGCCGGAGGGATTCGAAGGAGAAGTATTGACTCAGGATCCAACTCAAGACCAAGAGCAAGTACTTTTTGAAGGCAAGTTGTGCTTTGACCATATTGATCCTATTTTCGAAATCTATTTTGATTTAAACTATTGCATGCTAGTTCAATTAGAAAGATACTTTGTTTAAACCTGGGGGTTAGATAAATACCAATTTGATATATGACACCTTGATTACTTAAGTATGTGCCATGACCCTTTGTCACCCTAGTTGTGGTTTACTAGTTGGACATTATTAAATTGCCAACATGGGTTTAGACCGTTGTAGTATCTCGCTTAGACACACTACGTGCTCATGACATGATTTTGGATAATCAAATGATAATATTGACTTAATGATATATTGAACCTGTTTTGGAAAAGTATCATGTGATGTTGATGGCACGTGGTGCATGGTAATCAACTGGGGTTTGATAAACGATTTCGGCCAGGGGCATGTGGCAAGAGTAATCAGGTGGGCGATTGTGGCATTGGGAGTGTTGATTTGGTTTTTCGGGTAGTCTTGCCCTGGTCACTCTAAGGACTTAACCTTGCAAGCCTTTGAACTGGGTCATACTTGCAACCACATGGCTGGAATGGGACGGCCCTAGTTGACTAAGTCGCTAAGGACTCACTTGTGGAGCCTCAGGGTGTCAGTTACACCTTTTGTGTGATTGTACGGGGGTGCGTATCGTGGCTGTGGCCAGGTACCCATCTAACGGTGTGTTGGTCCCATACTTCGCCTTGGCTAAGGGAAGGGATGGTGTAGAGCACGTCTGAGAGGACCACCTGTGTTGTTTGAGGCTTCCGAAGGCTTTGTTATGATCGCTCATTCGCATACTCTTGTATGGCGATTCACGGTGACGTGGTGAGTGGATTGTATCTTGTGGGTAAAGTGCATAACCTCTGCAGAGTGTAGAATCTATTTGAATAAGCCAGGAGTCCGCGATCTTTGGACAATGCTCGGAATTACAGGTCAAGGGTTAGATTTTACGAAAATAACTTGGATTTGAAAAGTTGGGTTGGTTTAACAAGGAAGATGATGGAAATATGGTTTAGGATGGGGAAAAATGTTATTTAAACTTCTTGAAAAGTTATTTATGCTTTACTTGTTTTTACCGCTTCGAATCTACTTATATTACTTTTCAAATCGTTTACATAAATATACCTTGAGCTATTCCTTTGTACCAAGCCATGCATATAGTATATTAGCTTGCATTCTCATGCATGACTTCTTTGAGTACCAAGTACTCACCCTTGCCTCAACACAATACCAGTTGAAGAGGAGATTACGCCAAAGATTGGAGGAGGAACTCCAAGAGGACCCGACTACTTAGGGATGCGAGCAGTCAGGTTACTGTGGTATACTGGATGGCGCCACGAAGTTTATTTGATTTTCCGCTGCTGTTATTTCTCTTTGAATAAGTTTCGCCTTGCGAGGCATATATTTTTAACTTGGCCATAAGGTCAAGTAACCACCTTGGTTATTTAAATAAAGTACTTTGATAATATCGATTGGTATGATTGTGATATTTACCGATGTTAAGACTGTGTGCACTAGCGCGTTCCTGGACTAGTGCTGAATACACAGAGGGTCCGGATTTGCAAATTCGGGGTCCCGACAGAGGTGGTATCAGAGCCATACTTGACTGTAGGCTCAACCCTAAGCTAGAATGGTCGTAGTGAGGATAAAACCTATTTTCTAAAGCTAAAAATTTGTGAAGACAAGAAATGACCTCTCGACTTATCCCCTTCACTCTTTTCTCGTCTCTTGCTGAAATTTTCCCTTACCTTGTCACAATTTGAAAATTCCGAGTTCTTACGAAAAGCACTCTTGTGACAGATGGAGGAAGAGTTCAACTACGTTGATCTGGGAGTTGGTCACGCCGCGGAACTTTGGCATATGCTACAAACTCTCGGAGATTTTGAGAAGCCCCAATACCAAGTGGAAGTGATCAGACAAGCGGGATTGATCAAGGCTTGTGACGTGAGGATTGAGGTACCTGCTAGGAAAAAGGGCCCAGGCAATCGCCCGATACTGCTGACGCGCTAGAAGATCTACAATGCGGATGGGTATCCAAGAAGTTTCACGACGAGCAATGCGGCACATTACCCGTGTCACGCCAGGAGAGTTGGAAATGCGGTGTTCCGTTATCATCCGCAGCGATAACCTTCTTGACCCGAAGGCGATTCAGGATGAGAATGCCACGGTTACACAGGTTGGCACGATTAAATCGTCGCCAGGAGGATGTACTAGATAATACAAGCAAGGAGCTACGAAGGCCCGCAAGGAAATCACGGCGAGAGAAGAACAGATGGCGGGAAGCTCAAGAGTATGTGGCACACCTTCTACGAAGGATTGACGAGTTGGAGATGACTTTGTGCGGACCAGACCGAGCCAAGATTGAGCTACACGAGCCAGATCCAGAGGAGTCGATCTCGATAAGGACATCGCTTCTTCGACTACCACAGATGACATAGTCATTTGGACATGGCGATCGTTTCGCGCCTATGCCGCGGCACCGTACTCAGTGCCGTGGAGGTTTTCGATGAGTGAGCTTAGGTTCTATAGTGAGACTCCTTCGCCGAGTCGCGTCATAAAATAAAGAGTCACCCTTTAGGCGTTAGACTCCAGAGTTAGTTCGATTTGGATTTGCTTTGTTTGCTGAGTGTGCAGTATGTGTTGCAAGGCCCTTAGGCATTGTAAGCAGCCATACCAAGTTACTAATAATAAAGATGGACCTTAAAGTTACCCCTTTCGCCCCGCATAAGTTCCATATTACTTGTCTATTCTTGTTTCCCTCTCATCCCTAAACCTAGAGCAAATCAACAGATGGTGAACACCCGTGGGAACTTTGGAAGCAATGGGAGTGGATCTCGCCCAAGAAAACCCCAATGATGGAGCACCAGACCGCCAGCTGGATGTGCAGAATTTTGGAGCATTTCTTGCTGCTCAGACTCAGTTGATGCATGCTATGATGCAACAAATGCAGCACGTCCTTTGCCAGGCCCACAGCTAATCAAGTTAATCGGGGACCACGCTTGAATACAAGGTCGAGAGTTCATGAGGACTCACCCACCCACTTTCTCTGGGAATGCCAATCCGTTGGAGGCCGACGATTGGTTAAGATCAATTGAGAGGAAGCTGCACATAGCTCAATGCATAGGGAATGAGAAGGTACTTTACGCTTCTCATCAGTTGGAAGGAACAAATTACGAATGGTGGGAGAACTTCGTGCCACGCAGAGAACCCTCAAGATATCACTTGGGAAGAGTTCACGGTGCATTCCGACAAAGATCACGTGCCTGAAGGAATCATGGACCTTAAGAAGGAGGAGTTCAGAGCACTGAGGCAAGGTAATCAGCCAGTGGCCGACTACCTGAACAAGTTCACACAGTTAGCACGCTACGCACCTGAGGATGTAGCGACAGATAAATCCAGACAGTCTCGTTTCATGAAGGGACTTAACTCAGGATTGCAAGTAGGGTTGATCACCCACACCTTTCCAGATTTCCAAGAGTTGGTGAATAAGGCGCTTATTCTTGAGGACAAGCGCAAGGAACTGGATGAGAACAGGAAGCGCAGGATGCAACAGCAAGGATCACGTCAGGGAACGCAACAGCGCTTGAGAGTTGCACCAAATCAATTCTTCAGATTCCAACCACAGAATGCAACAAGGACACCATCCCCAGCACCAAGACCTGCCAATCAAAACTACTGCACCCACTTCGCTAGAAACGCTACCTGTGCAGCCAAAGAAGGAACAGTGAGACGCCGCTACAATCGCAACGAGCCAGGACACTTTGCCATGATTGTCCAAAGAAGACAGCAGGAGCGACCCAGTTCGCTTCAATCTAGGAACCACCCCAGCTAGGACGCCAAAGACCAGGAGCCACACCCCAGGCCGTGGTGAGAGGCCGAGTCAACCATGTCACCTCGGATGCACTTTGCAAAATGCTACTGACGTCGTCTTGGGTAAGTTACTTGTTAACTCGATACACTGCAATGATTTTGCTTGACTCGAGCTTCGCATTCGTTTGTTTCGCAAGGCTTTGCTGCTAGAAATGACTTGAGAATTGCAAGACTTAAGTGCATGCTTTTAGTTCAAACCCTCGGTTCCGAACTCCGAACGGAAGTAGGATGTTCCGGTGAGAATACTAATAGATGGAATAGAGTTCCTAGCAAACCTTATAATTTTGGAGACCCGGACCTTAGATGTTATATTGGGAATGGATTGGTTATCCAAGCACAAGGCTGTATTGGATTGTGGACGAAGAACTATCTCGATTGAGAGCCCGTGTGGGAAGAAAGTGGAATTTCAAGCCACCTGCATTAGGGATGGACAGTTGATGGTTATCGCACCAAGGCAATCAGCATAGAGGATGTTCGGTAGTGAATGAGTACACAGGCGTTTTCAGAGGATCTACAGGTATGCCGCCAGCAGGACATAGAGTTTGTGATAGAGCTTGTACTGCACAAAGACCGATAGCAAAGAGACCCTATCGGATGTCTACCGAGGAGTTGGTAGAGATGAAGAAACAGACTAGAAGAGTTAATGGAGAAAGGATTTATCGGACCAAGTTCGTCACCGTGGGGAGCACCGGTTTTGTTTGTCAAGAAGAAGGGCGGGAGTTTCAGGATGTGCATTGACTACCGTGCACTCAATGAAGTCACCGTGAAAAATAAGTATCCGCTTCCCGGGATTGATGATTTGTTTGATCGATTAAGAGGAGCCGGAGTTTTCTCCAAGATTGATCTCGAGATCGGGATACCATCGATTGAAGATCCGATCGAGAAGATATTCAAGATCGCATTCTCGTCAAGATATGGACATTACGAGTTCTGATTATGTCCTTTGGGCCGATTTAATGCGCCAAATTTTATTTCATGAATATGATGAATAAGGTGTTCATGGAATATTTGGACAAGTTTGTCGTCGTGTTCATAGACGATATCCTAATCTACTCCAAGACAAAGGATGAACATGCCGAACACTTAAGGCGAGTTTTGGAAAAGCTGAGGGAACAGCAACTTTTCGCCAAGTTCAGCAAGTGTGATTTTTGGAAGGACAAAGTGGAGTTTCTTGGACATGTAATGACCGCAGAGGGAGTCGCCGTGGATCCAAGCAAAGTAGAAGCGGTGTTACATTGGGAACAACCAAAGACAGTGACCCAGATTCGGAGTTTCCTTGGAATGGCAGGATACTACCGCCGTTTCATCGAAGGCTTTTCGACGATTGCGAAACCCCTTACTCAATTCTTTGAAGAAGGAAAAGAAGTTTGCATGGACGCCTTGAGAATGTGAGAAAGGATTTCAGAGCTGAAGAAGCGATTGACATCAGACGGTGTTAGTTCTCTGGATGTTGCTCAAAGCTTCGATATTTATTGTGACGATCGCGCCAAGGACTTGGATGTGTCGTCTGAGAATGGAAAGGTCGCCGCCTATGCATCAAGGCGATTGAGGCCGCAGGAGGACAATTATCCGCCACATGACCTCGAGTGAGCTGCCGTAGGGCATGCCTTGAAGATATGGCGTCACTATCGATTGGAAACAGATGTGAAGTGTATACGGATCATAAGAGCCTTAAGTACATATTCACCGATCGGATCTGAATATGAGGCGAGAGGAGATGGCTAGAGTTGATCAAGGACTATAATGTTGGAATCCATTACCATCCGGGAAGGCCAACGTAGTAGCCCGATGCTCTGGCCGGAAAAGCCATACCGTGGAGTGCGTTGCTAGCCACAAGTCGGGATGAGTTATGTGAGGATTTTCTAAAATGAAGATTGAGGTTGTACCTAGCGGATTCTTGGCCGCATTGGAAGTAAAGCCTACTTTAGAGGACCAGATCCGCGAAGGGCGAAGGATGATGACAAGATCCGTAGGATTAAGTCCAAAATGGAGGAAGGCAAGGCAAAGGATTTCAAGCTAGACGAGGCAAGGCACGTTATGGATGAAGGATCGCATTTGTGTGCCTAACAAAAAGGAGTTAAAGCAAGCGATTCGGAAGAAGCCCATGACTCTAAGTACTCGATTCATCCTCGAAGCGCCAAGATGTATCAGGATCTCAAGGAGAGATTACGGTGGCGAGTATGAAGCGTGAAGTTGCCGAGCATGTTGCATTGTGCGACGTATGCCGGAAGAGTCAAGGCAATGCATCGAGACCAGCAGGATTGCTACAAATTGAAAATACCCGAGTGGAAGTGGGAGGAAATCGGAATGGATTTCATTACGGTTTGCCGAAGACTCAAGGAGGTTATGACTCCATATGGGTTATAGTGGATCGCTTGACCAAAGTAGCCCATTTTATCCCCGTGAAGACCACCTACTCGGAGATAAGTTAGCGAGTTGTACATGATCGATTGTCTGTTTGCACGGAGTGCCAAAGAGGATTGTATCAGACAGAGGTACCCAATTTACCTCAAGGTTACGGAATAAGTTGCATGAAGCCATGGGAACCCGTTTGAACTTCAAGACGACTTATCATCCACAGACGGATGGGCGGGCCAGAAAGGGTCAACGGTCTGGAGGATATGCTAAGAGCTTGTGCATTAGCTTATGCTACCTCTTGGGATAAGAGTTTGCCGTATGCCGAGTTTAGTTACAACAATAGTTATCAGGCTAGTTCTGAGATGTCACCTTTTGAGGCCTTTGTATGGTCGACCCTGTCGGACGCCATTGAATTGGAATGAGACCGGCGGCGCCGTGTCTTTGGGCTGATATTCTTCAAGAGGTTGAAGAAGCGGTCGCCATGATTAGGGAAAGGTTGAAGATAGCCCAATCTCGACAGAAGAGTTATGCTGACAATCGTCGCCGAGATTTGAGTTTTGAACCAGAAGACTTTGTATACCTCAGAGTTACGCCTCTCAGGGGAGTTAAGAGGTTCCATGCCAAAGGGAAACTCGCACCCCGTTATGTTGGACCATTTAAGATTTTGAGTCGCCGAGGCGAAGTTGCTTACCAGCTGGAGTTGCCACAGTCGTTGGCAGGAGTACATGACGTGTTCCATGTGTCCCAGTTAAAGAAGTGTCTCCGAGTTCCTGAGGAACAGACACCGCTAGAGTCAATTGAGTTGCATGAGGACTTGACTTATAAGGAGCACCCTGTGAGGATTCTAGACACAATGGATCGAGAAACTAGAAACAAGTCAACCCGATTCTGTAGAGTTCAGTGGAGCAACCATGAAGAAAGTGAAGCGACTTGGGAGCGCGAAGAGGATTTGAAGAAAGAATTTCCAAACCTATTTCTTTAGTGAGCCCTGAATCTCGGGGACGAGATTCTATTAAGGGGGGGAGGTTTGTAACATCCCAAAATTTTGCTTTTCTTAAATTCATGTGTGATTTGGCACTTTGGTGAATTTTTGGAATTTTCTGGAATTTATTTGGATTTATTTGGAATTTATTTGAATTTATTCCATTTTGAAATAATTAAAGAATTTAAATTTGCAAATAAATTTTTGTTGGAAATATTTTATTTGAGTCCAAAATGATCCAAAATATTTTCCAGAATTTTGGAATTTTTGAAGTCATTTGCTATTTTTAATGAATTAAATGAATTACTAGGAATTATTTTAAATATTAATTATTGGAAAATCCAACTCGGGTCAAAATCTCTCATCCGATCGAAGTCGGACTCGAGTCCGACCGAGCGATTGACTCGACCGAACCCACTCCTAACCCTAATCGATCCCAACCGTTGGATCAAGATCCAACGGTGAGATCCGCCGACTCGATCGAGCCGCGTGTCGACCGGACCCGATCGCGCCGTGCGATCGTGGCCGTTGAGCGCGACACGTGGGCGGCCACGATTTCGTCGTCTTCAGAATCGAGCCGGACTCCGCCGAAAGTGCGCCGCAGTGATCGACTAGGGCTCGCCGAGCACGCCTCCGAGGGCTATTTAATGCCGGATCGCACCGAGGACCGCCGTGACCCAGCGCACTTCTTGCCCTAACCCGCCGAGCTCTAGCCGCCGTAGGTTCGCGGAATCGCTCGCCGTAGTAGCGTGAAGCGCCGCCACGGTCCTTGCCTCGCCTCGCCGCCGTCCGCCGTCCTCCGCCGCCATTGACCCCAGATTCGAAACCCCCGAAGCCAGGCGCACCCGAAGACACCATCCATCTCGCCGGAGCACGCCCCAACCGCCGTTTGGGTGGTCGCCGTCCTCAGCGCCGGCAGCCGCAACTCCGCCGTGAAGCCATCGCCGACCCCGAGCTCCACCAACCGTCCGATCAAGATCCAAAGGCCCAGATCGTGCCACGTCACCTCGGTGAGTTTCCCCGTTGAAAATCCTAGATCTAATCCCAACCGTTGGATCTAGATCCAACGGCCCACGATCAGTCACGTGCGCCCCAAGCACATGAGGCCAAACTCAATCCCAGCCGTCGGATTTCGAACCAACGGCCACGATTGTGCCACGCGTCCAGGAAGCCGAGCCGTCGCGCCCACGCACGCGTGCGTGGTCACTGACACGCGGGGCCCGCGTGTTAGCGACAGTACCGTGACGTCACCCATGACGTCATCGGTGGGACCCACCTGTCAGCACCGTGGGCTGAGCCCCGCTGACGTCAGCAATGACGTCACCCGAGTGGGCCCACATGTCAGTCTCACGTGGGGTCGTGGACCGAGTCCACGGTGGACCCAAGCTGAGTGTGGACCGAGCCCATGGACCGGCTGACGTCAGCAGGCCAATCAGGAGCTGCCACGTGTCCATGCTGACGCAATAATTAATTTCCGAAAAAGAAAATGATTTATTAATTCGAATAATGATTTCAAATTTAGATTCAAACTTCAAACGCTTATAACTTTTGCGTTTCAACTCCGATTTGAGCGATTCAAATTTCTAAATTTGTATAAAATTAAGATCTACTTAAATATAAATTTTATTTAATTTTTGGACTAAAAGTTTTTCTCTGTAATATTATTTAATTGATTATTTAAACTTTAAATAATCATAACTTTTGCGTTTTAACTCCAAATTTGACGATTCCAGTTTCTAAAAATCCAGAAAATTATGTTCTCTCTGTTTATGGATTTTATTTGGAGTTTTGGGATCTTTTTGCATAGTGTTTATTTGTGTATTTGCTATTTGCACGCTTTACGAGTAGACGTTGAAGTCTGGGAGGGATTCGAAGGAGAAGTATTGACTCAGGATCCAACTCAAGACCAAGAGCAAGTACTTTTGAAGGCAAGTTGTGCTTTGACCATATTGATCCTATTTTGAAATCTATTTTGATTTAAACTATTGCATGCTAGTTCAATTAGAAAGATACTTTGTTTAAACACAGGGGTTAGATAAATACCAATTTGATATATGACACCTTGATTACTTAAGTATGTGCCATGACCCTTTGTCACCCTAGTTGTGGTTTACTAGTTGGACATTATTAAATTGCCAACATGGGTTTAGACCGTTGTAGTATCGCTTAGAGCACACTCGTGCTCATGACATGATTTTGGATAATCAAATGATAATATTGACTTAATGATATATTGAACCTGTTTTGGAAAAGTATCATGTGATGTTGATGGCACGTGGTGCATGGTAATCAAGCGGGGTTTGATAAACGATTTCGGCCAGGGCATGTGGCAAGAGTAATCAGTGGGCCAGTTGTGGCATTGGGAGTGTTGATTTGGTTTTCGGGTAGTCTTGCCCTGGTCACTCTAAGGACTTAACCTTGCAAGCCTTTGAACTGGGTCATACTTGCAACCACATGGCTGGAATGGGACGGCCCTAGTTGACTAAGTCGCTAAGGACTCACTTGTGGAGCCTCAGGGTGTCGATTACACCTTTTGTGTGATTATGCGGAGGCGTATCGTGGGCGTGGCCAGTACCCATCTAACGGTGTGTTGGTCCCATACTTCGCCTTGGCTAAGGGAAGGGATGGTGTAGAGCACGTCTTAGGAGAGGACCACTGTGTTGTTTGAGGCTTAGAAAGGCTTTGTTATGATCGCTCATTCGCATACTCTTGTATGGCGATTCACGGCTGACGTGGTGAGTGGATTGTATCTTGTGGGTAAAGTGCATAACCTCTGCAGAGTGTAGAATCTATTTGAATAGCCGAGTCCACGGTACTGGACAATGCTCGGGAATTACAGTCAAGGGTTAGATTTTCTGAAAATAACTTGGATTTGAAAAGTTGGGTTGGTTTAACAAGGAAGATGATGGAAATATGGTTTAGGATGGGGAAAAATGTTATTTAAACTTCTTGAAAAGTTATTTATGCTTTACTTGTTTTTACTACTTTCGAATCTACTTATATTACTTTTCAAATGCTGTTTACCGCAAATATACCTTGAGCTATTCCTTTGTACCAAGCCATGCATATAGTATATTAGCTTGCATTCTCAGGCATGACTTCTTGAGTACCAAGTACTCACCCTTGCCTCAACACAATACCAGTTGAAGAGGAGATTACGCCAGCATTGGAGGAGGACCTCCCAGAGGACCCGACTACTTAGGGATGCGAGCCCCGTCCCGAGCCAGTGGTATACTGGATGGCGCCACGAAGTTTATTTGATTTTCCGCTGCTGTTATTTCTCTTTGAATAAGTTTCGCCTTGCGAGGCATATATTTTTAACTTGGCCATAAGGTCAAGTAACCACCTTGGTTATTTAAATAAAGTACTTTGATAATATCGATTGGTATGATTGTGATATTTACCGATGTTAAGACTGTGTGCACTAGCGCGTTCCTGGACTAGTGCTGAATACACAGAGGGTCCGGATTTGCAAATTCGGGGTCCCGACACAGGTTAATTTAAACACCAAGGAGAATCCAAATTTTGAATTTAATTAGTTTAAATTAGATTTTAGCTAAAGACCGAAATTGGGGATGTGACAAACCCACCCCCCTTAGAGAGAATCTCGTCCCCGAGATTCGGACGGAGAAAGAAAAAGATCAAGAAACTCTGCTCGAAGATCCTCTTCTCGTTCCCAGGTTGCTTCCTTCTCGGAATGGTTGCTCCACTGATCCTTGCAAAATTTGATCACCCGGCTTCTGGTTCGACGCTCAGCTTCATCCAAAATTTTGACTGGGTATTCTGGATATGACATGTCTTCTTTCAACTCTATCTCTTCATACGGCATCTGATGCTTAGGTACTCTGAGATACTTCTTCACTAAGAAACGTGAAAGACGTCAGGTACATCTGATAGCTGCGGAGGTAACTCCAACTTGTATGCCACTTCTCCTCTGCTGGCAACCACTGGAAACAATATAGCGGGGTGCTAACTTCCCACTAACTCTGAATCATCGCATTCCCTTGAGAGGTGAAACTTTCAGGTACACAAGATCACCGAGTGCAAAACTTAACTCCCGACGGCGATTATCAGCATAACTTTTCTGCCTAGACTGGGCTGTTTTCAGATTCTCGCTGCCCCTTCTGACTTGCTCTTCGGCTTCTTTCAGAATATCAGGTCCAATAATCTGTGCTCCCTCCGTCTCCTTCTAATATAAGGGTGTTCGGCATTTCCTTCCGTACAGAGCTTCAAAAGGTGCCATCTTTAGATTGGACTGATAACTGTTGTTATAAGAGAATTCTGCATAGGGCAAATTCTGATCCCACGAACCTCTATAAGTCAAAGCACAAGCTATCAACATATCTTCTAGGATTTGATTTATCCTTTTCGTTTGACCACCTGTCTGAGGATGGTAAGCAGTACTGAAGTTTAAATTTGTGCCCAAAACCTGTAACACCCCAATTTTTGCTTTTCATGAATTTAAATAAAATTTGACACTTTTGTGATTTTTTGGAATTTTCTGGGATTTATTAGGATTTATTTGGAATTTATTTGAATTTATGCCCATTTGAAATAATTAAAGAATTTAATTTTACAAATAAGGTTTTGTTGGAAATATTTTATTTGAGTCCCAAATGCCCTAAAATATTTTCTAGAATTTTTTTGGAATTTTTCTGAGTATTTTGCTATTTTTCATGAATTAAATGAATTTTGGGAAATTATTTTTAATATTTAATCGCTTCGGGATTAGTACTGTTCCTCGGGTCTGAGTCGGACTCGAGTCCGACCCGAACCCGACCGCGCCAGCCGTCTCGGTCAAACCGCGTCGCGCCGAGCCCAACCCTAACCTTAGCCTGCGACCGTTGGATGATCCAACGGTCCACGTTGAGCCACGTCTCCCAATCCGAATTGGATTCGGATTCCGTCGCCGCAGCCGGGTGAACCTCGGTCTCCGCGCGATTCACGGAAGCCGAGGCCCCTATTTATTGCGCCGCCGCCGCCAGCTTGTAGCCCATTTCCGTGCTCACCCGTAGCCCTAGACCATCACACCTGAGCCGCCGCCGTTCGCCCGCTAGAGCTCGCCGTAGTTGGTCGTGCGTTCCGCCGCGGTTTCGCGTCGTTTCCGCCACCGTCCGCCGTCCTTCGCCGTCACCGAGCCCAGATCCGGAACCGCAAGGACAAGACGCGTCAAGAGGTACCATCCACATCGCCGGAATCGCGCCCAAACGCCGTCGGGTGTGTCGTTGTCTTCGTCTCCGGTGACCTCACTACGCCGCACGCCATCGCAGACTCACGAAGCATCTCAGCCGTCGGATCTCCATCGCACGGCCCAAATTCGTCCACGTCGCCGAAGGTAATTTTTCCATGTTGCAGTTTTAGATCCGTTTCCAACCGTTGGATCTAGATCCAACGGTTTAGATCACGCCACGTAGCCGTAACCGCACCGTGCTTAGATAGATCTCAGCCGTTAGATCTAGATCGTACGGCTAGGGTTCCACCGCGTTGTAGCATTAGATCGGATCTCGACCGTTCGATCAAGATCGAACGGTCCAGATCAACTTTGTTGTTTCCAAACGTGTGAGGTTAGATCTGATCTGGACCGTTGATTTTCAAATCAACGGCCCAGATCGCGCCACGTGCGCAAAAGCTTGACCGTCGCGGTCAGCGCGGTCGCCGCCCGGTCACCGCTGACGTCACGCGTGACGTCAGCGTGGGTCCCGCGTGTCAGCGGCCGTCCCAACGGCACCATGACGTCACCCGTGACGTCATGCTGACGTCACGGTGGGGCCCAGTTGTCAGCCGTCCTCGGTCGAGCATGATGATGTCAACGCTGACGTCATCAGAGGGGTCCCACGCGTTAGTGACACATGCGCCCGTGGGCCGGGTCCACGGTGGACCCAAGCCGAGCCGTGGACCGAGTCCATGGACCGGCTGACGCAATAAATCGATTTTTCAGTAGAAAAATAATTCGGTGGAAAATCAAATTCCACGCTGACGTCATGCTGACATCATTAATCGGATTTTTCAATATAAAAATAAATGGATTAATTCAGATTATTGATTTATTTGAATTTTGAAACTTCAAACGCTTATAACGTTTGCATTTTAACTCCGATTTGAGTGATTCAAATTTTTAAATTTTTATAAAATTGAGATCTACCTAATGGTGAATTTTATTTAATTTTTGGACCAAAATTTTTCTCTGTAATATTATTTAATTGATTTTTTTTAACTTTAAACGCTTGTAACTTTTGCGTTTTAATTCCGATTTTGACGATTCAAATTCTTAAAAATTCATAAAATTATGCTCTCTCTATTTATGGACTTTATTTGTATGTTTGGATACTTTTTGTGTACTATTTTTAATTATTATTTGCTATTTGCACGCGTTACGAGTAGACGTTGAAGTACCCGAAGGCTTCGAAGGTGAAGTGTTGACCCAGGAGCCAGTTCAGGACCAAGAACAAGTACTTTTTGAAGGCAAGTTGTGCTTTGACCATGTTGATCCCATGTTTCAAAATTATATTGTTTCAAATTATTGCATGCTAGTTTGAGTTAAACTGATTTCAATTAATTTGGGATTAGATAATCAACCTACTTGTTATCGCCACCTTGCCTATAATGATTGTATGCCATGATTCATTTGTCACCCTAGGATTGTTGATTAATAGTTGGTAGCTAAATACCTTGCCGACATGGGTTAGTTAGACCGTCAGTAGCTACTTAGTCTTGCAACGTACCTTTGACATCATTTTGGAAATACAAAAGCTCAATATTGACTAATGGAATATGCAATGTATTTTGTAACGGTGTGACGTGTTGCCGACACGATGAAGTTGATATGTGGAGGTCTTCGTACTTCTTTAAGGATGTTGAGTTGTTGGCATTGTGTTGCGCAATAATCAACTGGGGTGATAAAATGATTTAGACTGGGGCAAGTGGCAAGAATTATGGTGGGCCAGTTTGGCAGTTGGGAATGTTTTAAACATGATATATGTATGAGTGATGGTGAAATGGATTTCTTTGAGAGTATTGATGTAAGTCATGCCCTGGTTACCCTAAGGACTTAACCTTGCAAGCCTTTGATCTGAGTCAAGCGTGCAACCACATGTCCGTAATGGGACGGGCCTAGTTGAGTAAGTTACTAATAACTTGCTTGTGTTACCTCGGGGTGTCAACTACACCTTTTGTGTAGCTTGAAAGGGGAGCGTACCAGTGCTATGGCATGGTACCCGTCCAACGGTATGTCAGTCCCATACTTCGCCTCTGTTAAGGGAAGGGATGGTGTATGACTAAAGCCGGAGGGGTTCACTTGTAATGTTTGCAGTCTCTGAAAGACTTTGTTACAATCACTCGCCCTTGTGGTGTTTGGCTGTATCTTGTGGGTAAAGTGCATAACCTCTACAGAGTGAAAAATCTATTTGAATAGCCGTTTCCGCGGTATTGGACATTGCTCGGGGATTACAGTCAAGGGTTAGACTTTCATGAAAACTACTTGGACTTGGAAGGTTTGGTTGGGTTAATGGATGACGTTGATGGAAATGTGGATTAGGAAAAGGAAAAGTGTTTATTTAACTCCTGGAAAAGTTATTGATGTTATGCTTGTTTCTATTGCTTTCGAATCTAATTATGTTACTTGTTAAATGCTGTTACTGCAAATGAACCATGAGCTATTCCCTTGTATTAAGCCATGCATGTAGTATATTAGCTTGCATCCTGTGCATGACTTGCTGAGTACCAAGTACTCACCCTTGCCACAATACAACATCAGTTGAAGAAGAGGCGACGCCAGCTTTGGAAGAAGAACTTCAGGAGGAGCCGACTATCTAGGGAGCGAGCCCAGTCAGTTGCCTGTGGTATACTGGATGGCGCCACGGAGTTATCTTATTTTTTTCCGCTGCAGTTATTTCTCTTTTAATAAGTTTTCACCCTGTGTGGCGTACTTTTGTAACTTGACCATAAGGTCGAGCAACCAGCTTGACTATCTAAATATGGTACTTTATTACTATCATTGTGTATGATTGTGATATTTATCGATGTTGAGACTGTGTGCACTAGCGTGATCCTGGACTAGTGCTGAATACACAGAGGGTCCGGATTTGCAAATTCGGGTCCCGACAGAGGTGGTATCAGAGCCATACTGACTGTAGGACAACCCTTAGTTAGAATGGTCGTAGTGAGGATAAAACCTATTTTCTAAAGCTAAAATTGGACAAGATAATGAATGAACTCTCGACTCATCCCCTTCTTTCTTGTTCATATCCCTTGCTGAGCTCTTTTGTCTTCTACTTTGATTTTAAAATGTTGCGCTCTTACGTGAGTGTCTTTGGCAGATGATGATGAAGAACAACTACGCCGAGCGTGAGGGAGGCTATGCTGCTGAGTTGTGGCGTATGGTTCAGTTCCTTGGAGGTTTTGAGAGACCGCTTTACCGAGGGACTACACTTGTGCAGGCAGGACTGGTCATAGGATGGGATGTCAAGATCACGGTGTATGCCCGAGAGAAGACGAAGTTCAATCGCCCTTTTCACTTCACCGCCCGAAGGTCTACTTTTGAGATGGGAATCCAGGAGGTGTCGCGTCGAGCAATGCAGCAGATTGCTCGCACTTACTCCAGGGAGCTGGAGGGCACAGTATTCCGTCACCACCCCCGCTGAGATAACAGAACTCAGCGAAGGCTGATAGAGGACGAGGATGCCACTCACCTAGCCAGATTCGTCGCCGCCCAGGAGGAGCTTATCGATGACACAGTTCAGGAGTTGATGAAGGCTCGCGAGCAAGTCGAGGAAGGGAAAAAGCACCTAGAGAATGCTCGTGAGTACGTCGCCCATGCTGCGGAGAGGATCGCAGAGCTAGAGAACGCACTGTACGGATAGGGCCCTGATCCAGTGTTGCAGTTGGATGCCCTAGAGCCAGAGGAGGACCCAGAAGAGGCGCCACCTGCACCCGTGCCACAGCCACAGCAACAGCCAGATCCCGAGCCAGAAGAGGACGCCGCGTTGTCAACCACAGCTGCAGTTGCAGGGCATGGCGATCGCTTCGCGCCTATGCCGCCGCACCCACCCCGAGGAGGCAGTGGAGGTTTTCTCGACGAGTGAGTGTAGGTGTTGCGGTTGAGACTCCTTCGTCGAGTCGCGTTATAGAATAAGAGTCACCCTTAGAGGCGTCAGACTCCAATGTGTTAGTTGATTTGGATTTTCATTGCTTGCTGAGTGTGTAGTATGTGTTGCAAGGCCCTTAGGCATTGTAAGCAACCATACCAAGTTATTATTAAATAATAAAGTTGAATTTTGAGTTACCCCTCCCCGCATAAGTTTCTCTACTACTTGTCCATTCTTGTTCCCTCTCGTCTCTAAAACTGGAGCAACCGACAGATGGTGAATACCCGTGGGAACCTTGGAGGTAATGGAAGTGGTTCGCGCCCAGCTGAACACCCCAATGATGGAGCCCCTGCACCCCAGCCAGCACCGCAAGTGGATATGCAGAACTTTGGAGCCTTCCTTGCCGCTCAGACTCAGTTGATGCACGCAATGATGCAGCAGATGCAATAGATTACTGCCCACGCCACTACTAATCAGAATAATCACAAGCATACTCAACGAAACAACTAGTACTTTATTTAAAATAACCAAACTGGTTGCTTGACCTTATGGTCAAGTTACAAAGATACACCATGCAGGGCGAAAACTTAATAAAGGAAATAAACTGCAGCAGATTAAAAGCATCAACGTGGCGCCATCCAGTATACCACAGGCAACTGACTGGGCTCGCTCCCTAGTTAGCCGGATCTTCCTGGAGCTCCTCCTCCAAAGCAGGTATAGCTTCTTCTTCAACTGATGTTGTAGTTGCAAGGGGTGAGTACTTGGTACTCAACAAGTCATGCACAGAATGCAAACTAATATTCTACATGCATGGCTTAGTACAAAGGAATGTTTCATGGTTCATTTGTAGCAAAACAGCATTTAACAAGTAGCATAAGTAGATTCGAAAGCGGTAAAAGCAAATATAATATCAATAACTTTTCTAGGAGTTAAGTAAACACTTTCCCTTTCCTAATCCACATTTCCATCAACGTCATCAATAAACCCAACCAAACTTTTCAAGTCCAAGTTGTTTTCATGAAAATCTAACCCTTGACTGTAATCCCCGAGTGGTGTCCAATACCGTGGACTTGGCTATTCAAAAAGGTTGTACACTCTGCAGAGGTTATGCACTTTACCCACAAGATACAATCAAATGCCACAAAGGCGAGTGACCGTAACAAAGCCTTTCGGAAACCGCAAACTATACAAGTGAACCTCTCTGATTTTGCCATACACCATCCCTTCCCTCAGTGGAGGCGAAGTATGGGACCGACATGCCGTTGGACGGGTACCATGCCATTACCCTGGTATGCTCCCCCTTCAAGCTACACAAAAGGTGTAGTTGACACCCCGAGGTACTACATGCAAGTTATTAATAACTTACTCAACTAGGGCCATCTGATTCTAGTCATGTGTTTGCATGTTTGACCCAGTTCAAAGGCTTGCAAGGTTAAGTCCTTAGGCGAGCGGCAGGCGCACGGGGGTGCGCAGCAAGGCCGGGCGGTGGGCCGGTGGTGTGCGGCCGAGCATGGGGAAGCTGGAGGCGGTGGCGCACGGGCACGCGGCGGCGGTCGTGCATGGCGCCGCGCGAGAACGGCTCGAGGCGGCCGGGCGGCATCGAAAGCAGCGAGGAAGGTGCGGCGGGACCCAGGGAGGGTAGCGCGCATGTCGGGGTGGCGGCGGCACGAATGGGTTTGTCCGGATGGTAAATGAATAGTGATCCCAAATAAATAAGAAAAAAATTCAGAACGCGCAACGACAAAAAGGAAGTGGGCACCGCGTAGGTCTCGACGAGACGAGTTCAATGGTGTGGTCAGATTCGGGAGTACCTCTCCGGATTGAGAGTAATCGACTTAAAACCGAGCTCCCAACGAAGATTTCAACGACGAAATTCGTCGCCATCCTACAACAAAAAGTGAAATTGGCTAAGGGCTTTTGCTCGTGGTGCCGACGCGAACACAATGACGCAATCGGAATAGAGTTTGGCTCACCGGAGCAAAAGGTGATGCGGTGGTGTCGACAAAGGACAACCATCGTCGGTTTCTTCGCGTTCCCGGCCGAATGGAGAGGAATGACAATGGGAGGGTGTGAGCACGGGGTAGAGGACTCTGAGACGAAGGTTTGAGAGGTGGAAGCACTCGTTTTCGTGTTGAAACGGCCAAGTTATGACCATTTAAGTGATTTTTGGATTTTGGGGGATTGAACCATTTCCGGCGTGATTGAAGGTGAATGATCATGGGGAACGGGATCTCCTCGTCTCGCTCTTTCAAACGCAACCGACCGTTCGCGATTTGGAGCTTTAATGGAGAAGATATGGGTGTTTAAAGATTGAATGCCAAGGTTGAAGACGATGCTACAGTGCATGCCACGTGTCAGCATCTGGTTGGCCGGTAGTAAGTGAAGAGTTACGCGCGAGAGATAAAATAGCAAAAATGGTTTAAAAATCCCAGAAAAATTCCTAAAAATATTAGGGAATATTTGGAACCCATTAAAATTAGTTTCATGGAATTTGGATGAAATTTGGAATTTAGAAAATTCCGGGACGAATAAAGAGCATTTGACGAAAGGCCGTGAGAGATAAAATACCAGAGGGTGTCCAAAAATCTTGGAAAAATTCCAAAAATGTTTTTGGAATATTTAGAACTTGATGCAATAGGTTTTGAGATTTTGGAGCATTTTGGGACTCGGGTGGAATTTCGGGTACGGACCGAAATTCAGAAATTCGATTTTTCGGACGATGAAATATTAAACTCCAATTTCGGAAGGATAAGGAGGCCAGGTTAATTTAAACACCAAGGAGAATCCAAATTTTGAATTTAATTAGTTTAAATTAGATTTTAGCTGAAGACCGAAATTGGGGATGTTACAAACCCACCCCCTTAGAGAGAATCTCGTCCCCGAGATTCGGACGAAGAAAGAAAAAGATCAAAAACTCTGCTCGAAGATCCTCTTCTCGTTCCCAGGTTGCTTCCTTCTCGGAATGGTTGCTCCACTGATCCTTGCAAAATTTGATCACCCGGCTTCTAGTTCGACGCTCAGCTTCATCCAAAATTTGACTAGGTATTCTGGATATGACAGGTCTTCTTTCAACTCTATCTCTTCATACGGCATCTGATGCTTAGGTACTCTGATAGACTTCTTCAACTAAGAAACGTGAAAGACGTCAGGTACATCTGATAGCTGCGGAGGTAACTCCAACTTGTATGCCACTTCTCCTCTCCTGGCAACCACTGGAAAGGGACCAATATAGCGGGGTGCTAACTTCCCACTAACTCTGAATCATCGCATTCCCTTGAGAGGTGAAACTTTCAGGTACACATGAGCCAGGGATCGATGAAGAAAAAGAGTGTGAATAAGTCTATGGATAGTGGCACGTCGAAGAAGACGGCGAGTTCGCCTAAGGAAGCAACCAAGGCCGGCACACAACACGAGGAAGAAGAGGAGACAGCAGCCATGGCTGCTGCTGTAGGCCGTGGTTACTGTCTCCTCTTCTTCCTCGTGTTGTGTGCCGGCCTTGGTTGCTTCCTTAGGCGAACTCGCCGTCTTCTTCGACGTGCCGCTATCCATATACTTGTTCGCATTCCTTTTCTTCATCGATCCCTGGATCACATACATTATCAACGATGATTCAGTCAGGCGTGTTGCATATGAAAGATTAATGAATGGAAGAGTATTTAATTTGCTCTCAGGTGTTGGGCTGCTTGAAGATTAAATCTTCAGCCTCCTCGCCACTCGATGTAGGGCTGCTAGAGACAAGCTTTTACCTCCTCTACACCTGGGTCGATTTATCACAATTGAGCTAAATAATTAACTAAGCAAATATGGCCTTGAACTCTTACCTTCCTAAATTATGCAACAATATTTAAAATAGTTGAAGCATATGTTATACAACAGAACAAGCTTAATAACCAAGTTACAAAGCAATCAGAGATGACCAAAACCATATACAATGAAATATCAATCCATACTTTGTAGCATTTAACAGGAAGCTATAAAGTTATTTCAAGGCCATATTTACAATTTAATTATTTTTGCTCATAAACAGACCCAAAGCATCATAGAGCATTCACAGAGGCAGCAATAAAGTGAAAGCAATTAATAAAAAATTAAGTACATTTAACAATCTAAAATTGTATAACTTCGAGAACATTAAAAAATAAAAATATCATACGTCAAAGGAAGCCATCAAAAGAAGACATTAAAAAAAATAAAAATATCATACGTCAAAGGCAGCAGATTGGCAAGTCAAAAATGAAAAAATTCGGCAACACCTCCCCTAAACTAGTGGTCGTCCACTCAGCAGACAAATGACACACAGTTCGAATGATACATATAAAGCACATATAATTGTCTTCAACACCGAGGAAAAGACACATGCATAGCCTCACTACAGTAAAGTACAGCACCATCACACCATCACACTACATCACATATAATTCATAGCCTCACTACCCATTGGATCAAATCGAAGCAAATCATCACACGATCATTATGGCAGTAGGAAATCGGCAAAAATGTAATATTCATCACAACATCAGAACATTGTAAAGGGGAGGAGGACCGGGGGCAGCGCTGGGCTCGGGGAGGCGACGGCGACAGCGGGAAGGGCGGCGCCGAGACGAGAGGAGGACGGGGACGGAGCTGAGCTCGGAAGGGGGTGTCGGGACCCAAATCTGCAAATCTGGACCCTCTGTGTATTCAGCACTAGTCCAGGAACGCGCTAGTGCACACAGTCTTAACATCGGTAAATATCACAGTCATACCATTCGATACTAATAAAGTACTTTAATTAAATAAACAAACTGGTTGCTTGACCTTATGGTCAAGTTACAAATATACGCCTCGCAGGGCGAAACTTATTAAAAGATAAATAATAGCAGCGAAAAATAAGATAACATCGTGGCGCCATCCAAAGATACCACAGTGCAACCGACCGGCTCGCTCCTAAGTAGACGGTTCCTCTTGGAGCTCCTCCTCCAAAGCCGGTGTAGTCTCCTCTTCACCGGTGTTGTATTACGGCAAGGGTGAGTACTTGGTACTCAAAGAAGTCATGCACGTAATGCAAGCTAATATACTATATGCATGGCTTGATACAAAGGAATAGCTCAAGGTATATTTGCAAGAAAGAGCATTTAACAAATAATATAAGTAGATTCAAAGCAAGAGAAACAAGTATATCACTAATAACTTTTCCAGGAGTTAAATAAACATCTTTCCAAATCCTAATCCACATTTCCATCAACATCATTCTTTAAACCAAACCCAACTTCTCAAGTCCAAGTTATTTTCAAGAAGATCTAACCCTTGACTGTAATCCCCGAGCGATGTCCAATGCCGCGGACACGGCTATTCGAATAGATTTTACACTCTGCAGAGGTTATGCACTTTACCCACAAGATACAGTCAAACACCACAAAGGCGAGTTCCCGTAACAAAGTCTTTCGGAAACTTCTAACAATACCAGTGGTCCTCTCCGGTGTTGCACACTAACCCTTCCCTTAGCAAAGGCGAAGTTTAGTTCAATCCACAGTTAGATGGGTACCTGGCCGCAGCTCCAGACGCCTCCCGCATAACATACACAAAGGGTGTAGTTGACACCCAGAGGTCCCACAGGTACGTTATTAGCAACTTAGTCAACTAGGTCCGTCCCATTACAGACATGTGGTTGCACGCTTGACTCAGTTCAAAGGCTTGCAAGGTTAAGTCCTTAGGGTGACCAGGGCAAGACAACCCGAAGAACCAACACAACGTTCTCGGTGCCACAACTGGCCCACCCGATCATTCTTGCCACATGCCCCGGTCGAAAACTATTTATCAAACCCCAGTTGATTACCATGCACCACGTGCCATCAACATCACAACACATGATACCTTTTCCAAAACAGGTTCAATATATCATTAAGTCGATATTAACATTTGATTATCCAAAATCATGTCATGAGCACGTAGCAGGTCTAAGCAATATACTACAACGATCTACAAACCCATGTTGGCAATTTAGTAATGTCCAACTAGTAATCCACAACTAAGGTGACAAGGGGTCATGGCACAATTTAATTAACCAAGGTGTCATACAACAATTTGGCATTTATCTAATTCCCCGGAATTAAATAAAGTATTTTCTAATTAAACTAGCATGCAATAAATTGAATCAAAATAGGTTTCAAAATGGGTTCAACATGGTCAAAGCATAACTTGCCTTCAAAGAGTACTTGTTCTTGGTCCTGAGTTGGCTCCTGGGTCAACACTTCACCTTCGAAGCCTTCGGGCACTTCAACGTCTACTCGTAAAGCGTGTAAACAGCAATAGATAAATAAACAGTAGACAAAAAGTGTCCAAACATCCTAATAAAGTTCATAAACAGAGAGAGCATAATTTTATGAATGTTTAGAAACTGGAATCGTCAAATTCGGAGTTTAAATGCAAAAGATACAAGCATTTAAAGTTTAAAATAATCAATTAAATAATATTACAGAGGAAAACTTTGGCCCAAAAATTAAATAAAATTCATCATTAGGTAGATCTCAATTTTAGACAAATTTAGAAATTTGAATCACTCAAATCGGAGTTAAAATGCAAAAGTTATAAGCGTTTGAAGTTTGAATCAAAATCTGAAATCAATAATTCAAATTAATAAATCATTTTATTTTTCGGAAATTCTTTTATTGCGTCAGCATGACACGTGGACCAATCCGGTGCCGCCACGTCGCCTCGGGTCCATGGACCCGGCGCACGGGCGCGGCTCGGTCCACCGTGGACCTGGTCCACGGCTCACGTGTCTCGCTGATAGGTGGGCCCCTCGAATGACGTCAGCAGTGACGTGATCACGCACGGCTGAGGACGGCTGACAGCTGGGCCCCACCGTGACGTCAACGATGACGTCATGGTGCACTTGGCTGAGACGCTGACGTGTGGGCCCCACTGACACGCGGGCCCTGCGTGTCAGAGACACGCGCCCACGCGCGGGCGCTGACCGTGACGGTCGGCCTCCCGGCCACATGGCTAGATCTCGGCCATTGATTTGAAAATCAACGGCCCAGATTGGATCTGGACTCTCGCGTTAAGAAACTACTCCGCTGATCTGGACCGTTCGATCTTGATCGGATGGTCAAGATCCAATCTAACGTTTACAACGCGGCTAACCCTAACCGTTCGATCTAAATCTAACGGCTGAGATCTATCCTAGCTCGGTGCGGTTTAGGCTACGTGGCACGATCTAAACCATTGGATCTAGATCCAACGGTTGGAAATAGATCTGGGATTTCAACGTGGAACTCACCGGGGTGACGTGGCGTGATCTGGAGCGTTGGCTCTAGATCGGACGGTGGAGCGAGCTCGGGGTCGGCGACGGCGACGCGGCGGAGCAGGGGTCACCGGAGACGATGACGACGACCACGGCGACGGCGCCTCGGGGCTTCTCCGGCGGAGTGGAAGATACCTCCCGACGTGTCTTGGCCTTGCGGTTCCGGAACTGACCTCAACGGCGGCGGAGAACGGCGGATGGCGGCAGGGCGAAGCAAAGTCCGCGGCGGAGCTTCACGCAACTACGGCGAGCAATAGCTAGGGCACCTGGGGCAAAAGATGCACGAGGTAAAGGCGAACCTCGGGCGCGAGTCCAGGCATTAAATATCGGCACGGACGCCGAGATCCCCGCGGAATCCGCGGCGAAACCGGTACGGGCGGCGGAGTCCGACCCGGACACGGCGAGGGCGACGTGGCACGCGCACAGCCGTTGGATCAAGATCCAACGGTGCAAGGGTTTGGGCTCGGGTCTGACTCGGGCGAGCTGGCTGGCTCGGTCGGGCTCGGGCTCGGGTGACGTGGCTCAATCTCGGCCGTTCGATCTTGATCGGACGGTCGAGAGGGTTAGGCTCGGTTGGGTTCGAGTCGGACTCGAACTCGAGTCTGACTCGGGCTCGGTCGGTGGAACAGTGCAAACCCACTCGCTATTAATCCAATTAAATAATTCAAATTAATTCCCAGAAATTCATTTAATTCATTAAAAATAGCAAAACACTCAGAAAAATCCCAGAAAAATTCTGGAAAATATTTTGGAACATTTTGGACTCAAATAAAATATTTCCAACAAAATTTTATTTGCAAAGTTAAATTCTTTAATTATTTCAAAATGGAATAAATTCCAAATAAATCCAAATAAATTCCAAAAAATTCCAAAAATTCACCAAAGTGCCAAATCACACATGAATTTAAGAAAAGCAAAATTTTGGGGTGTTACAGGGGGGCGGTGCTGGGCTCGGGGAGGGCAGTGAGAGGAGCTCGGGTGTGATGGCGACGACAGTGAGAGGAGGCGTGGGTCGGCACCGGGCTCGGGGGGCGGGGATGCCAGGCTCGGGGAGGGTAGTGAGAGGAGTTCGGGTGCGACGGCGACGGAAGTGAGAGGAGGCGTGGATTGGCACCAGGCTCGGGGGGCGGCGCTGGGCTCGTGGAGGGCAATGAGAGGAACTCAGGTGCAACGGCGATGGCTGTGAGAGGAGGCGCGGGTCTAGGTTAGGGTAAATGAGAGGAGAGCGCAGCCTTTGAAATTATAGGGGAGGACTATCACTGCCGGTTCGTAATAAGAATCGGCAGTGATAATATATCACTGCTGGTTAATAAGCATAACCGGTAGTGATAAGAATTATAACTGCAGCTCACTCCTCCAACCAGCAGTAATAATAAATATCAATGTCGGTTATACGTAGAACCGGCAGTGATAAGACTTGCAGCAATTTGCACCGTCGGTTAAAATCCTAATTTTTGGACAGCAAGCCCAAAATTTTTGTGAAGGATCCTAACGATGAATTAGATCTACCATAAAAATGTCAGACAAAAATACCAAGCCATTAGTTTTATAAAAATCTGACAACACTGCTGTCAGGAAGTGCACCTTTTCGAAAATGATTTTCTGTGGTTGCAAAACAATTCCAATAATTTTGAGATTTTTATTGTACTGTCCTAAGGTCATTTTCAAACTAAGGTAAAATTTTTAGGTCAAGGACACTCATATTTATTTTGCTAAAATTCTGACATTGCTCTAGGTTAGTTCTAATTGTTGTTTTTGATTTTCTAAAATTAGTAAATCAATTCCAAACTTAGTAAAAGTTTTCAGAGGTGACAACTAAGATATTTGGGATTTCATTACTACAACTAAGCTACATTAATTGTTACATATGAGAAAATAAACATGTCGTTCATACAAAAGAAAGCATACATTTCATTACTACAACTAAGCTACGATTCGACCTTCATTATGATCGCGGCGTATGTATGTAGCTTTGTCACTCTCTTCTATGATAATTAGGTCAACATCCTCTCCGAAAGGGGGAAGCTCATCGAATTGGTTGTACTCTTCCTCATCAACAACATTCTCAACTCCGACAATCCTTCTTTTTCCTTGAATAACCACGTGGCACTGCTTGTTAGCCGGGTCAGTTACAAAGAAGATTTGTGTAACAGAATTTGCAAGCACGAATAATTCTTCCCTGTATCCGATGAGTTTGAGGTCCACGGTAGTGATATCGTACTTGTCGATATTCACGCCCCCTGGAAGTCTGACCCATTGGCACCGAAAGAGAGGGACCTTCAAAGTTTGCCTATTTCCATTGCTGTCATAGGCATCTATACGGATACCGTTGTTTTGGTTGGTGCTCTTTTTATCTTGCGCTCTTGTATAAAATGTAAAACCATTTATATCTTATCCTTGGAATGTCTGAAATGTAGTTGACGGTCCCTGAGCCAATACTTTCGACTGAGTGCAGTCTGTCTCCGTATGCATCATGTGTCTACGCAACCAATCACTGAAGTTATCTCTATGCTCTCTCGCGAGCCAAACCTCTGACCTCCCTGGGTTGGTTCTGGATAGCATGTTCTTGTGCATGTTGACATACAGGGCCACCACAACTGATTGTCCCAAAACTGCGAAATGTGCTTGTGTAATGAAGCTAGATTGCTAGTACATACAAATTTCTCGCCTAGTGTCCCTTTCCCCTGTAGCCTCCCCTCATGCCGAGGTACAGGCACACCAATCGGTTTTGGTCCATATAATCGACGCAAAACTCAATGACCTCCTCAGTTCCCCAGCCATCGGCAATGCAGCTTTCTGGTCGATGTCGGTTATGAACATATTTCTTTATAACCCCCATGAATCTCTCAAAAGGGTACATCTGATGTAGAAATACGGGACCAAGAATCTGTATCTCTTTCACAATGTGAACAATGAGATGGACCATAATATCAAAAAAAGATGGAGGGAAACACATCTCAAGCCTGCACAGAGTGTGGACCACGTCTTCCTGCAGCTTATGTAGTTTTAACGGATCGATGGCTTTTTGTGAAATCGCGTTTAAGAATGAACAAAACTTGATAATTGGGTCTCGAACTTTCTCTGGCAGAACACCCCTTATTGCAATTGGAACCATTTGTGTCATCATCACGTGGCAATCGTGAGACTTCATACCAATTAATTTTAAGTCTTTCATCGAGACTAGTCTCTTTATATTAGCAGAGTAACCGGACGGAACTTTGACTCCGTGCAAGCATTCGCAAACACGCTAATTTTCTCTTTCTTGCTAAGAGTGTAGCAGGCTACGGGAAGGTACTTCTTGCCTGTATCCATTTCTTTGTGATGCAGCTCCTTCCTGAGTTTCATATCTTTGAGGTCCATCCTTGCTTGGAGTGTATCTTTTGTTTTGCCAGGTATGTCCAGTAAGATACCAAGCAAGCTATCACACACATTCTTCTCTATGGGCATGACGTCGATTGCGTGTTGAACTTCCAGGAGCTGCCAATAAGGTAGGACCCAAAATACTGATCTCTTTTTCCACAAATGAGCCTTATCCCGGGAACTCGGGATAGATGTACTACCAGCTCCCTTTCCGTGAATAATTGTAAGATCCTTTACGGCTGCAAATATCTTCCCAGTGTGATTATTTGGAGCTAAGGCAGTCTCCTTTGTCCGTCAAATGCTCTCTTATTATTGCGGTATGGGTGATCCTTGCGGAGGAACCTACGATGCTGCATGTAAACCATTTTTCGGCAATTCTTCAGCCACCGGCTAGCTGTATCATCCAAACACTGGACGCATCCATTGAAGCCTTTTGTCGTCTGGCCCGATAGGTTGCCAAGAGCAGGGTAATCATTGATGGTTACAAACAACAATGCCCGTAGGATAAAGTTCTCTCTTTTATACTCATCCTATACCCATACACCATCGTTCCACAATATTAGAAGATCTTCAACCAATGGTTTGAGGTACACATCAATATCATTGCCAGGTTGCCTGTGCCCTTGAATCAGTAGTGGCATCATAATGTACTTTCACTTCATGCAAAGCCATGGAGGAAGGTTGTAGATGCATAAAGTCACCGGCCCAGTGCTGTGATGACTGCTCATGTTGCCAAAAGGATTCATCCCATCCGTACTCAATCCGAACCTTATATTCCTCAAATCATATGCAAAGTGACTTTTATATTTTCTATCGATGTTCCTCCATTGCACAGAATCAGCAGGGTATCTGAACATTCCATCCTTCTTACGCTCTTCGGCGTGCCATAGTAGCAATTGGGCATGCCTTCTGTTCGCAAACAACCGCTTCAGATGGGGAATTACAGGGAAATACCATAGCACCTTACGGGGACACCTCTTCTTCTTACGCTTCACCCCGACATCATCGTTTTCGATATCATCGTCGTTGCCTTTATACCGCTTTGCTTTACAAACAACACATGCATCCATGTCTGCAAACTCATTGCGATACAATATGCAATCGTTTGGGCATGCGTGTATTCTTTGTACTTTCAGTCCCAACGGGCAGACAACCTGCTTGGCCTGGTACGTAGTTGTAGGCAACACGTTACCCTCTGGAAGCAAGTCCCCCAAGAGACATAACATCTCAGTAAGGCTCTTATCGGACCAACTATTACTTGCCTTCAACTGCAGTAGTGAAAGCACAGTATGCAGCTTTTTGTGCACCTCGCAGCCTGGGTACAATAGCATTGTATAGTCCTCTACTATACGCTGGAACTTTTGAAACTCCCTTTCACTCGTGAAGTCCCCCTCCCCATCATGCAACATTTGATCTAGATCATCTTTGTGGCTATGAACGAACGTATCTTCCACCGTCGTCATATCGTTGTCTCTGTCATCTTCATCAATGTGTTGCCCTTGTTGTACAATATCATCTTCATCAATGTGTTGCCCTTCATGTACAGTATCATCTTCACCGTGCTCGGTCCAACAGGTATAGCCAGCCTTGAAACCCCTTTGAAGTAAGTGTGCACGCATCGACACTGTTAGAAAACAACTTCTCATTTTTGCAATCAACGCATGGACAACACATATAGTCCGCAATATTCCTCGACTTGTGTGCCGCAGCCTCATTCAGAAAACAAGACACCATTAAAGAACTCTGGACCGCGACGGTATGTGTCATACATCCACCTTTGGTCCATCTACAAATAATTTATTTTTTACATTAGTCATGCAGTGCTAATTAATTCTAACGATAAACACATTATAAGCACATAACTGCAAATAATAATATAATTGTAAATGATTAGATTTACAAATATATCTAGCAATTTTGTCTATATTAAGGTACATCAAACCTTTTTCGCTATTTAAATATCCATCTAGCATTTTTAATTATTTAAAAGATTTATTCGTTTCATTTAATTATGTACCGCTATTAAATTAAATTAATATACATCAAACAAGCATATAATTGAATAAAAGGATATATTTCTAAATAATTATGTATCTTTCAACTTTCATTATTGGAAAATCCATCTACCATTTTTCTTTGTGTAAACATTCAACTAGCAATACTAACTATTTATAATTCATCTAGCAATTTATACTATTTAAAAATCCATATAACAATTTTTCATTATTTACAATAATTACAATTATGCACAATTGTCCATCTAGCAATTTCATTACTTCAAAATTTTACTACAAATATAACATAGACAATTTTTAAGCAATTTTACCGCTATTAAGTAACCTCGATGAGAAACACGAGAAAAATTTTAAAACAATTTTTCAGCACAACTCACCAAGATAATAATTACCCAGCAAAACAAAGCTCCTCTTTGTTCTGCTTAGTCGAAGAAGATGTCGCCTCGAAAAGAAATACGAGAAAAATATTAGCACAATTTTTTGGCAGCACCTCGGCAAGAAAATGATAACTGAGCAAACAGAGCTCCTCTCTGTCTGCTCGATTGGGGAAGGTGTCAGTCAATGTAGCTATATAAATACCTTAATACTGCCAGCTCTGCACAGAACCGTTAGTGATAAGGTTAGATTACGCGGGAAAATTCAGATGCTCGAGAAAATATATATCACTACCGGTTAAAGAATAAATCGGTAGTAAAAGTTCCAATATTACTGCCGGTTCTAAATGGAATCTGCAGTGATATGTCACTACCGGTTTTGAGTATAAACCGGTAGTGATAGTTTGTTATCACCGCCGGTTGGTTATACCAACCAGCAGTGATAGGTTTCCTGGGCAGTGGATCTTACAAACCGGCAGTGATATTTTATCACTGACGTGTGACGTCATAGGATGTGACAATAGAGAATGTGACGTTATGAGATGCGACGTTATAGAATCCGGCCTTCGGTACGACTTTATTACCTTGTTTTTGGTCTTTTCCGGGTGTTTGGGCCTCTCTGGGGAAGTTTGGGCATAGCAGGAGCTATTTTGGGCTTTAGGGGGAGGAAGTGGGCCGTTGGTGGGGGAGTTTCTCGGCCCATGAGGGGGAGAATTCTGCCAAACCCCCCCATGCGCCCAACCCCATTGTGGTGCGCCCCCTTGCTTCCCCTAGCCGCCACCTCCCTCCCCCCCACCTCTAGCCGGCCCTAGGTGAGTTCTACCATATCCCCTTGCTGCCACGCCCCTCCTCCTCGCTGTCCTCACCGTTGAGAAGCCCCGCGATGAGAGAATCCGGCGAGATTGGCGCGTGGAGGAAGATCGGGCGACCGGGAGGAGTTTTCGACGTTCGTTGTTCGTCGGGCGAAGGTATGTCTATGCGTAATCCTTGGGGATGGACTAGGTGCTGTGCTAGAGGGTTTTTTGGTGTTTTTATATCGAAAAGTGGTGCTGCAATTAGATGGATTTAGTGAAAACTAGAGATTGCTTAGCGTTCTGTTTCGGGCAGATTGGGCACACGACCTAGGGTTTGAGTTTTCGCAATTTTAGATTCGGAATTTGGTCGGCCGCCTGTTGAGAAAGTTGTAGATAACTTCAATATATTTAATTGGACACCAAGAATGTCCAATTCCTCCCAGCCGTTTGAAAGTTATGATCGTTTTACCGAACGTGTTCAAATCTGTGATGTGATTGGGACAGATCGGGTTGATATGTAGATTAGGCAATTTTAGAGGCCGAATCAGCTTTTCCCAATACTTAGAGAAAGCTAGGAAATTCCCTAAGCTTCACAATGATGTACTCGTTTACTTAATTTGGAAACCTAGAACTCAAGTTATGCTAGTTTGAAGCCTGTTGTCCCGGGGGACAGATTCTCTGTTTTTCGGCTTTGGGAGTAGTTTGCAAAGTCGGGGTAGATGAACGATTGTGTACTGTTTTGTGGGCATGGTTTGAGTGTGTGGTATCTATGTGCTGGTGGTGTGACCCCGGGAGTGCCCTCATCCTCTCGCCAATCCGTCGCCCACGGTTAAGGCAAGTGTATTGGAATGGGTAGTGTGTAGTATGGATTGCTAGTCTTGACTTGGTGCAAATTGATTACAAGATATACTATCTTGCCATGGTTAGTGTTTGCCCATGATATGATGAAAATGGGATGTTATGATGCTATGCAATGATTAGTTGTTTATGTTTATGGCATAATTGCATACATGGCATGTGATCTGACCAGGTCGGTGAGAAAGTCATAACTAGTCTGGTAAGGTCGGTGAGAAAGTTATGACTAATCCGGAGCGCTATTGAGTAAGACCTACCTCGTGATTCCATCCACCGTGGTGAGTGGAAGCGAGGAGTGAAGGGGAAAGAGGGTGCACGCCGATGGGTGTGCACTCAGCAATACCGGTATGTGTTTCGAGGAGACATGTGCATTGCATTGCATTGCATACATGATGATGATAATAAAAATGTGTACAATGAGATCGGGACATGGTTATGATGTTGTATATGAAATTATGACTTGATCATGATGTTAAGTATGGTATGTAACGATGTTGACATTGATTTGTTCTTTATGATCCATTGCAATATACTTGCTGAGTGATGAACTCACGCTTGTGTTCTATGTTGTTTCTAGGTACCATGAAACCGGCATGCAGGAGAGGGCATTAGGTACACTTCTACACGTAGCTCCACACTTATAGACAATTTAATCGTTTGGAGTCATGATAATAAGAATAGCACCATGAAACTTGGTGTATGATTAAATTGTGGGCTTGATTTCCTCACTTGCTTCGTTATAGTTTGTGGAGTGGTTGGACATAGTATTATTGCTTTAAGATGTTGCTATATTCATTATTATTGCTGTTTTAGATGTCTTATGTTATGATATATCTTGCCATGTTATTGCTATTGCCTCAATTCAAGGAAAAACAAAGGAGATACTGCCGAAATTTTCGATTTTAGCATTTTCTCCTTTGCTGTAATTTATCTTTATTTAGGGTATTTAGATGCTGCTTCTATCATGTTTGGTAACATTCAGGGCATACTAGATGCCGGGGTGTTACAGTTGGTATCAGAGCAGACTTCAGGTCCGTGGAATGTGAATGTAGTAATTTACTTTAGAGTAAACTAAAATATTGACTTGGAAAAGTAGAAACATGGCATAGGTTTACTTGTTAAAATTTGGCCTTAGGGCAATAACCTTAAAATCTGAAATAGTTTGGTTAACTAATTTAAAACTTGACACACTCTGATGCACAGTAGGAATGGTATGGTTATCGATGCTATCCGCTTAAATATTGTATTTAAGCTTTGATGTTAAATGCTGCATTTTGATGATGCTTGATGTTATATTTATGAAAGTATTGATTGTGATGCTATATGTTTGATAAAGTGAGGTTGTGGTGCCGAAGGGTTTCGGTTAGCTTCTTTAGTTCGTAGTAAAGTTGTGTGGAGTTCCGGTGTGGCCAGTGAGAGCCATCACCAAAAGACTATTAAACCTCCCGTAGGGAGAGTGCTTATCCTTTCTTTGTAGTTCGGATAGTTGGTTGGAGTCAAATGGAAGAGTTGATGGTGGATCCTTTTGGATTTCTTTTACCGTTCTAACGATCGGTTCGGGTTGGTTTCTGTGGGTTTTAGTGATTGGAAATCAAGGAAAGGTGCTTGGTGTTGAGTTTTCGCTGATGGTATTTCGGCGTTTTTCTTGGTTTTGCCTTCTTTGGTTGAAGACAAAGAAGAAGAGTTTAGTGCTTTGCCTATTTTGGATTGCCATTTCAGTTTTGGCGTCCAGTTGTGTTGATTGCTTTACGGAGAAAGCTCTCGATTTATTCTTATGTTTGTCTTTCTCCGGGATTAGCAGAGCTTATGGTGTTGTGCCAGACCTGGTGGTCAGTGCTAAAGTATGTGTCTTTGTAAGAGTAAGGAAGTGTTTTTATCAAGATTAGATGTTGTAACTTGTGTTCAACAGTGTTGGACTTCTCAGGATTTGGTGTTATGAAATCCTTAATGGCTAAGATCATTGGAATGCATAAAATGGTGGGATTCGAGTCGAACCTTCTTTTAAAGGTTTACGGATTTAAATGAATGTATAAACTTTCTGGGAGTGCCTGCCCTTTTGTTAAGGCATCTTGATTAGTGTGCAATAGATCTCCCTTGAGTAAGTGGCATCTTGTCAAGTTACGAATTTGACTTCGATGATTGGAAATTTGGATGAAAGTGTAGTTTTGGAAGTAACTGGCTGATGGATTCCGGAATATTGTATGTTATTGAATCATGGCAACCTTTGGTTTGGCAAATTTTTTTAGCTTAGGCTATGAGTATGGATTTTCACCCAAGAGTTTTGAGTGGATCGCGCTCTTTCGCGTTCAACTGAATTATCTTTGGAAACCATATGTAAAGGAAGTAAATGGATATGGTGGGTTGTGTTGGAAACCTTGGAGTTAAGCACTTAACTTGTAACTCTATTGTGACTAGAGTTGACTTTATTTGGAAAATGTATGCGGTGTTTGCAAGTGCTCTAAAAAGGTGGATCTTATGAATGTTCCATGAGTGATTTTGCTGGTGAAGTATTTTCTTTTGGAAATGAGCCTCCCTTTTTTTTCTTTGAAATAATTTGTATTGATTAAGGGTGCAAATGTTAGATTTGAGAATTGATGTTCTCTTTTGAAATATTGATTTGGTTAAAATGCGATGCTTTATCATAAAAGAGTTGTTGAGCCAGGTCGGTGAGAAAGTCATATATGGATATATGATTAATCCGGAGTGCTCTTGAAAAGTTTGCATCCATGTCATGAATCGAGATTTCCGTTACTCTCTAGCATGAAAAGAAAGAATGGACAAATGCTGATATTTTGGTTATGTTATGCAAGGGATTTGAGTTTCCTTTTCTCTTTGAGAGTTTTTGTGGCAGTTGTGGACCCTTTTGTGTGATTTGAGAATCAGTTTTCTCTTCTAAAATGTTGATTTTGGTTAAAAATAAAGGGGTGGCTGTGGTGAAAGCGAATTGTGTTGTCATTAGTTGTTAATAACTTCTGTCAAAGAATTGTGTGGAGTCTCTCTTTTGTTTAAGTGCTCCCCGATGCGAAATGTATCGCCTTGATTTGAGATTTGAGTTTTTCCTTTGCGACTTGACTTTGGCAAAGAAAAAGAGTGATCTTTGGGATGTTGTCGAATTCTTTCCAAAGTGATTTGTGGCGTTTTGGGATTCGAGATGATGAATGTAGTTCATCCGGCTAAAGCGAGTTGCTTTTGTTGGTATTCTCGTTTGAGATATGAATAGAAATGCTTATGGAATTGTTGAGTATATTGGAGGATTATACTCATGGGCTTGGTAGTAATTGAGTAAGAAAGTGTGAGGGCGAGACCCTCTTCAGAAAAGAACCAATGGTGGTTTGGTAATAATTTTCAGCCCTAGCTTGGGCTAGGCATAAAACTATGGTTGTGGTTTAAAGGATGGTCAGGATGGAGGTTATAGATGTCGTGGTTTAAAGTTTGTTGAAAGTACTGTTTGGTGGTAGTGAAGGTTATAGAAATTGTGATATAAAATGTTCTGCCATGAACATTGTCTTAGTTAGTGTCCTTGGGTATGAGATATGCCCGAAAGATGATAGAATAAAAAAAATGTAGCATGGTTTGTGTTTGGAAAGGAAATTATTATCGATGTGGACTATGTATGTAAATGACATTGGTTAATTGTGGTTCTTTGTAAAAAAGGTCAAATAATTGGAAGAGATGGCATTTTGTGTAATTGATTCTTTGGGGGTTCTCATTTAGAACCCCAGTTATTAATAAGACACCGTTGGTGACTTGTTTGTAGAGAGGTTGTTAAAGGAGATGTGATTCGCTTTCCTTGTGTCATCCTAAGTTTAATGAGATGTGGCAAATAGGTGGAGAATTGAAATTAAGGTTCTATGAATGAAGTTGAAAAGGGAAGTTGTTCTGAGTTCATCAGGTTGGTTGTGATAGTAGTATGAATTGTTTGATGTGAGGATTTAGGCGTAATAATTTGATTAAGCCCTTTAGTGGGTGAAATCGAGGACTTTGGTTGACTTTCGCTAATATTATTGGGAATTGAAATGAAGGTGGAACCGTGAGAGGAAGGTGGAACCATGAGAGGTTGCCCTTAGTTGAGCTAAATCAACACTTTCTCGCTAAGTGTTGGTTTTGGGAACTTGTTTGTCGTTTGTTTCGGATTAAGTTTTTGTGTGGTTGCCTTTGTTGCACAGAAGTTCTTGTCCCAAAGGGATTTCGTTTGTGTTCTTGGCGTTCTTCGGATTCGAGGTCGAATCCTGTTAAGGGGGAGAGAATGTGACATCATAGGATGTGACAATAGAGAATGTGACGTTATGAGATGCGACTTTATAGAATCCGGCTTTCGGTACGACTTTATTACCTTGTTTTTGGGCTTTTTCGGGTGTTTGGGCCTCTCCGGTGGAGTTTGGGCCTAGCGGGAGCTATTTGTGCTTTAGGGGGAGGAAGTGGGCCGTTGGTGGGGGAGTTTCTTGGCCCATGAGGGGGAGAATTATGCCAAAACCCCCCCATGCACCCAACCCTAGCTTTGTGCGCACCCCACCACCTCTCCCCTCCCATAGCCGCCACCCCCCCATTGTGGTGCGCTCCCTTGCTTCCCCTAGCCGCCACCTCCCTCCCCACCACCTCTAGTCGGCCCTAGGTGAGTACCACCACATCCCCTTGCTGCCATGCCCCTCCTCCTCGCTATCCTCGCCGTTGAGAAGCCCCGCGACGAGAGAATCCGGTGGGATTAGCGCGTGGAGGAAGATCGGGCGACCGGGAGGAGTTTTCGACGTTCGTTGTTCATCGGGCGAAGGTATGGCTATGCGTAATCCTTGGGGATGGACTAGGTTCTGTGCTAGAGGGTGTTTTGGTGTTTTTAGATCGAAAAGTGGTGCTGCAATTAGATGTATTTGGTGAAAACTAGAGATTGCTTAGCGTTCTGTTTTGGGCAGATTGGGCACACAACCTAAGGTTTGAGTTTTCGTAATTTTAGACTCGGAATTTGGTCGGCCGCCTGTTGAGAAAGTTGTAAATAACTTCAATACCTTTAATTGTACACCAAGAATGTCCAATTCTGCCCAGTCGCTTGAAAGTTATGATCATTTTACCGAACGTGTTCAAATCTGTGACGTGATTGGGACAGATCGGGTTGATCTGTAGATTAGGCAATTTTAGAGGCCGAATCAGCTTTTCCCAATACTTAGAGAAAGCTAGGAAATTCCCTAAGCTTCGCGATGATGTACTCGTTTACTTAATTTGGTATAACACCCCAGCATCTAGTATGCCTGAATGTTACCAAACATAGACTAAACAACATCTAAAAACCACAAATAATGATAAATTACAGCAAAGGTGCAAATGCTAAAACCGAAAATTTCGGCAGCGTCTCCTTTGTTTTTCCATGATTGAAGCAACAACAATAATATGACAAGATATAGCATGATATAAGACATCTAAAACAGCAATAACAATGGATATAGCAACATCTTAAGTCAATAATACCAAGTCCAACCACTCCTCAAACTAAAACGAAGCAAATGAGGAAAACAAGCACACGATTCAACCATACACCAAGATTCATGGCACTATTCTTATTATCATGACTCCAAACGATTAAATTGTCTATAAGTATGGAGCTACGTGTGGAAGTGTAGCTAATGCCCTTTCCCGCATGCCGGTTTCATGGTACCTAAAAACAACATAAAACACAAACGTGAGTTCATCACTCAGCAAGTATATTGCAATGGAACATAAAGAACAGTTCAATGTTAACATCGCTACACATCATGCTTAGCATCATAATCATGTACAAATCTCATTATACACATCCCATCACCATCATCATGTATGCAATGCAATGCAATGCAATGCAATGCACATGTCTCCTTGAAGCACATATCGGTATTGCCGAGTGCACACCCGTCGGCGTGCACCCTCTTTCCCCTCCCATCCCGTAGATGGAGGGTGCCTACTCCTCGCTTCCATTCACAACCGTGGATGGAATCAAGAGGTAGGACTTACTTAATGGCGCTCCGGATTAGTCATAACTTTCTCACCGACCTTACCGGACTAGTTATGACGTTCTCACCGACCGGGCCAGTTTTCATGCCATGTGTGCAACATATGCCATAAACAAAAACAATCAATCATTGCATAGCATCATAACAAACCATTTTCATCATATCATGGGCAAACACTAATCATGGCAAGATAGCATATCATCTAATCAATACTAGCAACATACAACACGCTACCCATTCCAATACTGTCGGGACCCGAATTTGCAAATTCGGACCCTCTGTGTATTCGGCACTAGTCCAGGAACGCGCTAGTGCACACAGTCTTAACATCGGTAAATATCACAATCATACCACTCGATACTAATAAAGTATTTTAATTAAATAGTCAAACTGGTTACCCGACCTTATGGTCAAGTTACAAATATACGCCTCGCAGGGCGAAACTTATTTAAGAGAGAAATAGTAGCAGCGGAAAAATAAGATAACATCGTGGCGCCATCCAGTATACCACAGGCAAATCGACCGGGCTCGCTCCCTAAGTAGACGGTTCCTCTTGGAGCTCCTCCTCCAAAGCCGGTGTAGTCTCTTCTTCAAGCGGTGTTGTATTGTGGCAAGGGTGAGTACTTGGTACTCAGCAAGTCATGCCTGTAATGCAGCTAATATACTACATGCATGGCTTAATACAAAGGAATAGCTCCGGTATATTTGCAAAGAAACAAAGATTTGACAAATATCATAAGTAGATTCAAAGCAAAGAGAAACAAGTATAGCATAGATAACTTTTCAAGGAGTTTAATAATCATCTCTCCCATCCTAGTCCACATTTCCATTAACGTTATTTGTAAACCAAACCCAACCTTCCAAGTCCAAGTTATTTTCATGAAAATCTAACCCTTGAATGTAATTCCAGCGATGTCCAATACCGCGGACACGGCTATTCGAATAGATTCTACACTCTGCAGAGGTTATGCACTTTACCCACAAGATACTGATCAAACACCACAAAGGCGAAGTTCAGTAACAAAGTCTTTCGGAAACTTCTAACAATACAAGTGGTCCTCCCGGTTATTGCACAATAACCCTTCCCTTAGCTAAGGCGAAGTTTAGGCCAATCAACCGTTAGATGGGTACTGGCCTCGGCCAGACGCTCCCCGCACAACTTACACAAAGGGTGTAGTTGACCTCCCGAGGTCCCACAGTGCGTTATTAGCAACTTAGTCAACTAGGTCCGTCCCATTACAGACATGTGGTTGCACGTTAGACCCAGTTCAAAGGCTTGCAAGGTGAAGTCCTTAGGGTGACCAGGGCAAGACTACCCAAGAACCAAACCAACATTCCCAATGCCACAACTGGCCCACTGATTATTCTTGCCACATGCCGGCCGAAAAACTATTTATCAAACCCCGCTTGATTACCATGCACCACGTGCCATCAACATCACATGATACCTTTCCAAAACAGGTTCAATATATCATTAAATCAATATTAACATTTGATTGTCCAAAATCATGTCATGAGCACGAGCGTGTCTAAGCAAAGTATACTACAACGGTCTAAAACCCATGTTGGCAATTTAATAATGTCCAACTAGTAATCCACAACTAGGGTGACAAGGGTCATGGCACATATTTAAATAATCAAGGTGTCATACAAAGAACCTGGGTGTTTATCTAATCCCCCATATTTAAATAAAGTATTTTCTAATTGAACTAGCATGCAATAGGTTAAATCAAAATAGGTTTCAAAATAGGATCAACATGGTCAAAGCACAACTTGCCTTCAAAAAGTACTTGTTCTTGGTCTTGAGTTGGCTCCTGAGTCAATACTTCTCCTTCGAATCCTTCCGGCACTTCAACGTCTACTCGTAAAGCGTGCAAATAGCAATACCCAAATAAATAATAGGCAAAAAGTGTCCAAATATCCAAATAAAGTCCATAAACTGAGAGAACATAATTTTATAAATTTTTAGAAACTGGAATCGTCAAATTCGGAGTTAAAATGCAAAAGTTATAGCATTTTGAAGTTTAAATAATCAATTAAATAATTTTACAGAGAAAAACTTTAGTCCAAAAATTAAATAAAATTCACTTTTAGGTAGATCTTAATTTTATACAAATTTAGAAATTTGAATCACTCAAATCGGAGTTGAAACGCAAAAGTTATAAGCGTTTGAAGTTTGAAACAAAATCTGAAATCATTATTTCGAATTAATAATTCATTTTCTTTTTCGGAAATTATTTATTGCGTCAGCCTGGACACGTGTCAGCACTGGATTGGTCCGCTGACGACTGACGTCAGCCGGTCCATGGACTCGGTCCACGCTCGGCTCGGGTTCACCGTGGACCCGGTCCACGGCTCCATGTGTCACTGACATGTGGGTCCCCCTCGGGTGACGTCATTGCTGACGTCAGCGGGGCTCAGCCCACGGTGCTGACAGGTGGGACCTACTGTGACGTCATTGCTGACGTCAGCGCTCGGCTGGGACAGCCGGCCACGACATGCTTGAGCCCGCCATGGCGTCGGCGTGACGTCATGGTGCGGTTTAATCACGTCGGCCGACACGCGGGCGGTGTGTCGGCGTCACACGCACGCGAAGCGATCGCGGCGGTCAGGCTTCCCGACACGTGGCGCAATCTCGGCCGTTGATTTGAAATTCAACGGCCCAGATTAGATCTGGCTCTCACGCGTTTGGGTTAACGCGTTTGATCTAGACCGTTAGATCTAGATCCAACGGTCGAGATTGGATCTTGAGATTTTTGGACGGGATCTCACCAGCGGGTGACGTGGCGTGATCTTGGACCGTGCGATGAAGATCCAACGGCTCACAAAGGTTTAAGTGACGGCGATGGCGATACGGCGGAGCAGGGCCACCGGAGACGAAAACGACGACGAGCCCGACGGCGCTTCGGGACCTCTCCGGCGGAGTGGGAGGTACCCACGGGTGCGCCTTGGCTTGAGGACTCCGGAACTGGGCTCCAACTCGGCGGAAGACGGCGGACGGCGGCGGGACGAGGCAAGAACCGTGGCGGAGGCTCTTCCAACTACGGCGAGCAATAGCGAGTCGACGGCGGCGGCTAGGGCTAGGGCGCTTGGGGCAAACGACGCACGAGACAAGGGCGAACCTCGGGCGCGGGTCCGGGCATTAAATGCCGGCCCGAACGCCGAGATCCCCGCGGAATCCGTGGCGGAGCCGGTACGGACGGCGGAGTCCGTTCCGAACACGGCGAGATGACGTGGACGCACGCGGGCCGTCCACGTGGCGCGGTCGACGGCCGAGATTGGCTCGGGCGCAACCATGCCTAGCGCGGATTGATCCTGACCGTTGGATCTTGATCCAACGGTTCGGATCTGATCTGGGGTTCAGACGCGGTTGGGTCAAATCAAGTGGCGCAGCTGGCTCGGGTCGGACTCGAGTCCGACTCGGGTTCCGACTCGGTCGGATGAATAGTACTTGACCCAACTCGAATTTCCAGCGATTTAATATTTAAAATAATTTCCAGTAATTCATTTAATTCATTAAAAATAGTAAAAGACTCAGAAAAATTCCAGAAAAATTCTGGAAAATATTTTGGATCATTTTGGACTCAAATAAAATATTTCCAACAAAATTTTATTTGCAAAGTTTAATTCTTTAATTATTTCAAAATGGAATAAATTCAAATAAATTCCAAATAAGTCCAAATAAATTCCAGAAAATTCCAAAAATTCACCAAAGTGCCAAATCACACATAGATTTAAGAAAAGCAAAATTTTGGGGTGTTACAAACCTCCCCCCTTAATAGAATCTCGTCCCCGAGATTCAGGGCTAACTAAGGAATAGGTTCGGAAACTCTTTCTTCAAATCCTCTTCGCGCTCCCAAGTCGCTTCGCTTTCTTCATGATTGCTCCACTGAACTCTACAGAAACGGGTCGACTTGTTCCTCGTCTCTCGATCCATTGTGTCTAGAATCTTCACGGGATGCTCCTTGTACGTCAAATCTTCTTGCAACTCAATTGACTCTAGCGGTGTCTGTTCCTCAGGTACTCGGAGACACTTCTTCAACTGGGACACGTGGAACACGTCATGTACTCCTGCTAACGATCGTGGCAACTCCGGTGATAAGCAACTTCGCCTCGCGGCTCAAAATCTTAAATGGTCCAACATAACGGGTGCGAAGTTTCCCTTTGGCATGGAACCTCTTAACTCCCCGAGAGGCGTAACTCGAGGTATACAAAGTCTTACGGTTCAAAACTCAAATCCCGGCGATGATTGTCAGCATAACTCGTCTGTCGTGATTGGGCTATCTTCAACCTTTCCCTAATCATGGCAATCTGCTTTTCAGCCTCTTGAAGAATATCAGGTCCGAAGACACGCGCTACTTTGTCTCATTCCAATTCAATGGCGTCATCGAGTCGACCATACTGATGCCTCAAAAGGTGACATCTGTAAACTAGCACGGTAACTATTATTGTAATCGAACTCGGCATACGGCAAACTCTTATCCCAAGAGGTAGCATAAGCCAATGCACATGCTCTTAAAATATCCTCGAGAATCTGGTTGACTCTTTTCGGCCTGTCCATCCGTCTATGGATGATAGGTCATCTTGAAGTTTAAACGGGTTCCCATGGCTTCATGCAACTTATTCCAGAACCTTGAGGTAAATTGGGTACCTCTGTCTGATACAATCCTCTTTGGCACTCCGTGCAAACAGACGATCCTGGTCATATACAACTCTGCTAACTTATCTCCCGAGCAGGTGGTCTTCACGGGGATAAAATGGGCTACTTTGGTCAAGCGATCCACTATAACCCATATGGAGTCATAACCACCTTGAGTCTTAGGCAAACCGGTAATGAAATCCATTCCGATTTCCTCCCACTTCCACTCAGGTATTTTCAGCGGCAGCAACAATCCTACTGGTCTCTAATGCATTGCCTTGACTCTCTGGCATACGTCGCACAATGCAACATGCTCGGCAACTTCACGCTTCATGCTCGGCCACCAGAATCTTTCCTTCAAATCCTGATACATCTTGGCACTTCCTGGGTGAATTGAATACTTGGAGTCATGGGCTTCTTCTAGAATCAACTGCTTCAGCTCCTTTTTGTTCGGCACACAAATGCGATTCTTCATCCATAACGTGCCTTGCTTATCCAACTTGAAGTCCTCTGCCTTGCCTTCCTCCTTGATGGACTTGATCCTGCGGATCTTGTCATCATCCTTCTGTCCTTCCCGGATCTGATCCTCTAGGGTAGGCTTCACTTCCAACGCGGCCAAGAATCCGCTAGGTACCACCTCAATCTTCATTCTCTGAAAATCCTCACTTAACTCATCCTGACTTGTGGCTAGCAACATACTCACGGTATGGCTTTTCCGACTCAAGGCATCGGCAACTACGTTGGCCTTCCCGGGATGGTAATGGATTCCAACATTGTAGTCCTTGATCAACTCTAACCATCTCCTCTGTCTCATATTCAGATCCGACTGGGTGAATATGTATTTAAGGCTCTTATGATCCGTATACACTTCACATCTATTTCCAATTAGATAGTGACGCCATATCTTCAAGGCATGCACTACGGCAGCTAACTCCAGGTCATGTGTCGGGTAATTCTCCTCATGCGGCCTCAACTGCCTTGATGCATAAGCGACGACCTTTCCATTCTGCATCAGCACACATCCAAGTCCTTGACGCGATGCATCACAATAGATATCAAAGCTTTGATTAACGTCCGGTAGAACCAACACCGGTGCTGATGTCAATCGCTTCTTCAGCTCTTGAAATCCTTTCTCGCACTCTGGCGTCCATGCAAACTTCTTTTCCTTTTTCAGCAATTGCGTGAGAGGTCTCGCAATTGTCGAAAAGCCTTCAATGAAACGGCGATAGTATCCTGCCATTCCAAGGAAACTCCGGATCTGGGTCACAGTCTTCGGCTGTTCCCAATGTAACACAGCTTCTACCTTGCTTGGATCAACGGCGACTCCTTCTGCGGTCATTACATGTCCGAGGAATTCCACCTTGTCCTTCCAAAAATCACACTTGCTGAACTTGGCGAAGAGTTGCTGTTCCCTCAGCTTTTCCAAAACTCACCTCAAGTGTTCGGTATGTTCATCCTCTGTCTTGGAGTAGATTAGGATATCATCTATGAACACAACAACAAACTTGTCCAAATATTCCATAAACACCTTATTCATCATATTCATGAAATATGCTGGCGCATTCGTCAGACCAAAGGACATAACTGTAAACTCGTAATGTCCATATCTTGACGAGAATGCAGTCTTCGGAATATCTTCTGATCGGATCTTCAACTGATGGTATCCCGATCTCAGATCAATCTTGGAGAAAACTCCGGCTCCTCTTAATTGGTCAAACAAATCATCAATCCTGGGTAGCGGATACTAATTCTTCACGGTGACTTCATTGAGTGCACGGTAGTTAATGCACATCCTGAAACTCCCGTCCTTCTTCTTGATGAACAAAACTGGTGCTCCCCACGACGACGAACTCGGTATGATAAATCCTTTCTCCATTAACTCTTCAAGTTGTTTCTTCATCTCTACCAATTCCTCGGTGGACATCCGATAGGGTCTCTTTGCTATCGGTCTTTGTGCAGTACAAGCTCTATCACAAACTCTATGTCCCTGTCTGGCGGCATACCAGGTAGATCTTCAGGAAAAACATCTGGGTACTCATTCACTACGACGTCTGTAGCATTCTGCAGTGCATCTGCGGTGACATGGTTGACTCGGCCTCTCACCACAGTCTGGGATGTGGTTCCTGGTGCTGGCTGAAGGGTTTCGAAGCATGGAAAACAAAAATTTTTCCTACGATTGCAACCAAACACCAAGATCATATCTAGGAGATGCAAGTAAACGGTTTCAGAAGGACTCACCCTCGTAGACCGAAAGCGGGAATAACGTTCCCGCAAACAAACGTGGTTGATGTAGAGGTACACTCCCGACTTCGAAGTCGCGAAGATGAGCGCCACAAACGGCAGCGCCTCCGTACTTGGTCACACGTATGGATCAACGATGACCTCCAATCCCTCGTTCAGTAGGGCAGCGAAGTAGAGGATCTCAGGAAAACTCCAACAACACTACTGACTTAGTGGTGGTGGTGGAGAAATAATTTCAGCGGCCGCATAAGCCACAGCTCGAAAAACGGATCAGCAGGAGGAGGGAGAATGGACCAACCAAAGGGTCAAATGGATGAACAACTAAGAGAGGAGCTCCTCCCTCCCTTTTATAGGAGGAGGAGGAGGAGAACCCCAAGGGGTGGCCGGCGCATGGGGGGTGCCCCTTGCCCTCCCTCTCTTCATGTGAGTGGTCTCTCCACTCACTTAAATCAACCCACTTTGGTTTCCATTAAAACCCCACTCAAGAAATGAAAGGTTTTCTCCCATAAATAAATAAACATTTTTATTTCAGATATTTTAATATTTGTTAATTCTTTTAATTAACAAACATTAACATATACCCCCTTTAACTATTCCGATATCCCGAAACTATTCCGGCGATACTCGAAACAAATCCTCAGATCTTGTCCATATTTTTCTCCTGTTTCAGTATCCACTCAAATGCATCGATGAACCTTAAGTGTGTCACCCTACGGTTCGTGAATAAAATGGACATGATTGAGACACCTCTCGGATCAATAATCATCGGCGGATCCGGAGATCCATAATGACTCCCATTCACTCAACGATGAACTAGTGATCGCGTAAACCGTAAACGACATAACCAATTCCTTTTGTCTCACGATATTTTACTTGTCCGGATCCGATCATCAGTATCAACTATACCTAGTTCGATCCCATTACCGACAAGTACTCTTTACTCGTTCCGTGATATGACATTCTTGTGACCTAGTCACGCTTTGCAAGCGATGTCAATGTGATATCACCGAGAGGGCCTGAGTATATCTCTCCGTCATCCGGATGGACAAATCCCACTCTTGATGCATGAGCCTCAACTAATACTTTCATAGTACCCAAATCCATCTTTATAGTCACCGTGTTACGGAGTGACGTTTGATGTCATCAAAGTACTCTTCGGAGTTAGTGATTGACATCATCTCATGGTCTAAGGAAAAGAGCTATTTCGTATGTGTTTGATACAAAGAACAAACTAAATGACTTGATCGTATTTGCTATACCAACTTGGGTGTATGTTCATCACATCATTCTTCTAATGACATGACCCCGTTATTAACAACATCCAATGTTCATGATCAGGAAACCTTGATTATCAGTTAATCAACGAGCTAGTTTAAAAAGAGGCTTTACTAGGAACCCTTTTGTTTATTAAACACACATGTATTAACGTTTCCGATTAATACAATTTTAGCATGAGAAATAAACATCTATTATAAACATGGAATATGATAATAAACAATTTATTATTGCCTCTCGGGCATATTCCCTTCAGTCTCCCACTTGCACTAGAGTCAATAATCTAGATTACATTGTGATGATTCTAACACCCATTGAGTTTTGGTGTTGATCATGTTTTGCCCTTGGGAGAGCTTTAGTCAACGAGTCTGCCACATTTAGATCCGTGTGTACTTTACAAATCTTTATATCACAATCCTTGACATGTTCACGGATGGAGTGAAACCGGCGCTTAATATGCTTGGAATTCTTGTGTGACCTTGGTTCTTTAGCATTGGCTATGGCACCATTGTTGTCACAATAGATAACCATCGGGTCCAACGCACTCGGAACCACACCTAGTTCGGATATGAACATCTTCATCCAAACCGCTTCTGCCGCTTACAAGCAGGCAATATATTCCGCCTCTGTTGAAGATCCCGCCACCACAGTTGCTTGGAACTTCTCGACTCACTTTGCTCCTCCATTCATTTCAAAAATGTACCCGGATTGAGACTTAGAGTCATCCGGATTAGTGTCAAAGCTAGCGTCGACGTAACATTTTGCGACGAGCTCTTCTTCACCACCATATATGAGAAACATATCTTTAGTTCTTCTTAAGTACTTAAAGATATTCTTGATCGCCGCCCAGTTGTTCAAAACCTGGATCAGATCGGGTACTGCTTAGTCAAACTAATAGCATGTGCCACATCCGGTCTTGTACACAACATAGCATACATGATAGAGCCTATGGCTGAAGCATAGGGAATCTTATTCATTACTTCTCTATCTTCTGCTGTAGCTGGACTCTGAGTCTTACTCAACGTCTTGCCTTGCATCATAGGTAAGAACCCTTTCTTACTTTCGTCCATTCTAAACTTCTTTAGAATCTTTTCAAGATATGTACTTTGTGATAGCCCAATCAAGCGTCTCGATCTATCTCTATAGATTTTGATGCCTAAAATATATGCCGCTTCACCAAGGTCCTTCATTGAAAACTTACTGTTTAAGTAATCTTTTACACTTTTCAAAAGTTCTATATCATTTCCTATCAACAATATGTCATCCACATATAATATCAGAAATGCTATAGAGCTCCCACTCACTTTCTTGTAAACACAAGATTCTCCGTAGGTTTGGACAAATCCAAAACCTTTGATTACCTCATCAAAACAGAGATTCCAACTTCGTGATGCTTGCTTCAGTCCATAAATGGATCGCTGAAGTTTGCATACCTTATCAGCATCCTTAGGATCAACAAAACCTTTGGGTTGTATCATATACAACTCTTCCTCAATGTTTCCATTAAGGAACGCAGTTTTGACATCCATCTGCCAGATTTCATAATCGAAAAATGAAGCAATTGCTAACATTATCCTTACAGACTTTAGCATCGCTACGGGTGAGAAAGTCTCATCGTAGTCAACTCCTTGAATTTGTCGAAAACCCTTTGCGACAAGTCGAGCTTTATAGACGGTCACATTACCATCAGCGTCTATTTTCTTTTGAAAATCCATTTGTTCTCAACGGCCTTACGGTCATTGGGTAGGTCCACCAAAGTCCATACTTGGTTTTCATACATGGATCCCATTTCGATTTCATGGCTTCTAGCCATTTGTCGGAATCTGGGCTCATCATCGCTTCATCATACGTCGCAGGTCATTATTCTCAACTACCATGACATTCATAGTAGGAACATAAAAGTCGGAGCATTATGCGCTCTTGTTGACCTGCGAGGTGCGGTAGTGTTCTCTTTCGGAGTTTCATGATCCTTATCATTAGTTCCCTCTTCATTTGGTGAAGTCAACTCCGAAACAACTTCCGGCGCTGCTGCACTTGCCATTCCATGAAGAGAAGGTTCAACAACCTCGTCGAGTTCTACCTTCCTACTACTCACACCTTTCGAGAGAAACTCTTTCTCCAAAAAGGATCCATTCTTGGCAACGAAAACCTTGCCCTCGGATCTGTGATAGAAGGTGTACCCAATTGTTTCTTTAGGGTATCCTATGAAGACGCATTTTTCCGCTTTGGGTTCGAGTTTATCAGGTTGAAGTTTCTTCACATAAACATCGCATCCCCAAACTTTTAGAAATGACAGCTTAGGTTTGTTGCCAAACCATAATTCATACGGTGTCGTTTCAACGGATTTAGATAGTGCCCTATTTAAAGTGAATGCAGCTGTTTCTAGTGCATGACCCCAAAATGAAAGTGGCAAATCTGTAAGGGACATCATAGATCGAACCATATCCAATAAAGTACGATTACGACGCTCGGATACACCATTACACTGTGGTGTTCCAGCAGGAGTGAGTTGTGAAACTATTCCACATTGTCTCATGTGTGTGCCAAACTCGTAACTAAGATACTCTCCTCCACGATCAGATCGTAGAAATTTGATCTTTACATTACGATGATTTTCTACTTCACTCTGAAATTCTTTGAACTTTTCAAATGTTTCAGACTTGTGTTTCATTAAGTAAATATATCCATATCTACTCAAATCATCCGTGAAAGTAACGAAGTAACGATATCCACCACGCGCTGACACACTCATTGGACCACACACATCGGTATGTATGATTTCCAATAAGTCGGTTGCCCGCTCCATTGTACCGGAAAACGGGGTCCTAGTCATCTTGCCCATGAGGCATGGTTCACATGTTTCAAATGATTCATAATCAAGTGATTCTAGTAGTCCATCGAATGGAGCTTCTTCATCGCTTAACACCAATATGACATAAGCGGCAATGCCACATATATGCAGCAATATCATCATTCAACTTAATTCTTTTGGCATTCACATTATGAACATGTGTACTATTATCAAGATTCAAAATAAATAAACCATTCTTTTGGTGCATGACCATAAAAGATATTATTCATATAAATTGAACAACCATTGTTCTCAGACTTGAATGAATAACCGTCTCGCATTAAACAAGATCCAGATATGATGTTCATGCTCAACGCAGGCACTAAATAACAATTATTTAGGTTTATAACTAATCACGATGGTAATTGGATAGGTAGCGCCCGACGGCGATCACATCAACTTTTGATCCATTGCCGACGCGCATCATTACCTCATCCCTTGCTAGTTGTCGCTTATTCCTTAGCTCCTGTTTCGAGTTACATATGTTAGCAACCGAACCGGTATCAAATACACAGTACTCTGCGAGTACTAGTAAGGTACACATCAATAACATGTATATCATATATACCTTTGCTCACTTTCCCGTCCTTCTTATCACCAGATATTTTGGGCGATTGCGCTTCAGTGCTCAAAGGTTCTTGTGAAAAACATTCGATTCGACTTAGGGCCAGCCTTGGTCTTCTTCTCAGATGTGGCAACAGATTTGCCCTTCTTCTTGAAGTTACCCTTAGCCTTGCCTTTCTTGAACTTAGTGGTTTTATTCACCATCAACACTTGATGTTCCTTTTTGATCTCCACTTCAGTTTTCAGCATTGTGAAGCTTCGAGGAGAGACTTCTTCATGCCCTGCATGTTGTAGTTCATCACAAAGCTCTTGTAGCTTGGTGGCAGAGACTGGAGAACACGATGAATTCCTAGCTCAATGGGGATCGTTATTCCCAAAGCTATGAGTTTATCGGCTGCATCTGCACATTTTGAGTACGTGCTCACTAACGGAGCTGTTTTCCTCCATCATGCAGCTAAAGAACTTTTCTGAAGCTTCATAACTCTCTACTGCGGCATGGGTGTCGAAGATCATTTTCAACTCTCTCATTGTATCAAAAGCATTGCTGTGCTCGAAACGTTTTCGCAGCTCAGGCTCAAGGCCATACAAAATGCCGCATTGAACTAAACTGTGGTCCTCCTTGCGAGTCAAGAAAACATTTTTCTCCTCCTCGGGGGCATCATCAGCGGGCGGGGCACCCAGTGGCGCTTCTAGCACATAGCTCCTTTGAGCATTGCTGAGGAGAATCCTCAGGTTAAGGGCCCAATTGGTAAAGTTGCTACCATTGGTCGCTAGTTTCTCTTTCTCCATGAACAGATTGAAATTGAAAGTAGGGGGTGCCATCTACAACGTATTTGCAAAGTTATTTAGACTAAGTTCATAATAGATTAAGTTCAAGTTTAATTCAAAATTACTACGAGAACTCCCACTCAAAAACAACATCCCTCTAGTCATCTTTAGTGATTACACGAACCAAATTCACTATACCGAAACCGATCATCACGTGAGACGGCATAGTTTCGAAGGCGAACATCAATATGTTCATCATATCATTCATATGACTCATGCTTTACCTTTCGGTTCGTGTTCCGAGGCCATGTCTGTACATGCTAGGCTCGCCAAGTAGAACCAAAGTATTTGCGTGTGTAAATCTGTCTTACACCCGTTGTATGCGAACGTAGAGTCTATCACACCCGATCATCACGTGGTGCTTCGAAACGACGAACTTTCTTAACGGTGCATACTATGGAAGAACACATTATTATCTTGATATTAATTTGGAGGGATCATCTTATAGTGCTATCGACGTGATCATAATCAAGCAAAATAAGATGCATAAAAGGATTAACATCACATGCATGAATAAAGTGATATGATATGGTCCTTTCAAAGACTTGATCTCCATCTTGTGCGACATGGTATGATCTCCATCATTCCACCGGCATGGCACCAAGGTCCATGATGCTGCCATCTTGATTGTCTTCCTCCATTACAATATATCACATGGACATATACTTAGCACGCAGGCCATAAAAGAAATAAAAACAACCAAATGGCTCCTGCCGGTTGTTTAAATTTACAATAAATTTCATTTCATACAACAATCTTTGTATCAATGACCATATCACATCACAAGCCCTGCAAAAACAAGTTAGACGCCTCTAATTTATTTTTGCATATTTTACGTGGTTTTGGGCTTTCTAGGAAAAACTATTCTTACCTACGAACAAGAACCACAACGGTGATAAAAACATTATTAGCAAACCGTTGTAAATTAGATCATGACTATAGTAGGAGAAACTGACACCCGCAAAGCCACTTATGCAATACTAGTTGCATGTCGAGCGTGGAACAAGTCTCATGTGCGAGGACATGTAAGGTTAGTCCGGGCCGCTTCAAATCCCACTATGCCACCATGATCCAAAATACACGAAAGTATGCAATAACATGATCATCAACGCCCACATCCACATGTGTTTTAAACCGTACAAAACATCTACGCATAGACACGGCTCTGATACCACTGAAGGGTTTCGAAGCATGGAAAACAAAAATTTTTCCTACGATTGCAACCAAACACCAAGATCATATCTAGGAGATGCAAGTAAACGGTTTCAGAAGGACTCACCCTCGTAGACCGAAAGCGGGAATAACGTTCCCGCAAACAAACGTGGTTGATGTAGAGGTACACTCCCGACTTCGAAGTCGCGAAGATGAGCGCCACAAACGGCAGCGCCTCCGTACTTGGTCACACGTACGGATCAACGATGACCTCCAATCCCTCGTTCCAGCGGGGCAGCGGAAGTAGAGGATCTCCGAAAAACTCCAACAACACTACAGCTTAGTGGTGGTGGTGGAGAAATAATTTCAGCGGCCGCATAAGCCACAAATAAAAAGCGGATCAGCAGGAGGAGGGAGAATGGACCAACCAAAGGGTCAAATGGATGAACAACTAAGAGAGGAGCTCCTCCCTCCCTTTTATAGGAGGAGGAGGAGGAGAACCCCAAGGGGTGGCCGGCGCATGGGGGGGTGCCCCTTGCCCTCCCTCTCTTCATGTGAGTGGTCTCTCCACTCACTTAAATCAACCCACTTTGGTTTCCATTAAAACCCCACTCAAGAAATGAAAGGTTTTCTCCCATAAATAAATAAACATTTTTATTTCAGATATTTTAATATTTGTTAATTCTTTTAATTAACAAACATTAACATATACCCCCTTTAACTATTCCGATATCCCGAAACTATTCCGGCGATACTCAAAGCAAATTCCTATCTTGTCCATATTTTTCTCCTGTTTCGTATCCACTCAAATGCATCGATGAACCTTAAGTGTGTCACCCTACGGTTCGTGAATAAAATGGACATGATTGAGACACCTCTCGATCAATAATCATCACGGATCTGGAGATCCATAATGACTCCCATTCACTCAACGATGAACTAGTGATCGCGTAAACCAGAAACGACATAACCAATTCCTTTTGTCTCACGATATTTTACTTGTCCGGGATCCGATCATCAGTATCAACTATACCTAGTTCGATCCCATTACCGACAAGTACTCTTTACTCGTTCCGTGATATGACATTCTTGTGACCTAGTCACGTGCTTGCAAGCGATGTCAATGTGATATCACCGAGAGGCCCCAGAGTATATCTCTCCGTCATCTGGATGGACAAATCCCACTCTTGATGCATGAGCCTCAACTAATACTTTCATAGTACCCAAATCCATCTTTATAATCACCGTGTTACAGAGTGACGTTTGATGTCATCAAAGTACTCTTCCGGAGTTAGTGATTGACATCATCTCATGGTCTAAGGAAAAGAGCTATTTCGTATGTGTTTGATACAGCAACAAACTAAATGACTTGATCGTATTTGCTATACCAACTTGGGTGTATGTTCATCACATCATTCTTCTAATGACATGACCCCGTTATTAACAACATCCAATGTTCATGATCAGGAAACCTTGATCATCAGTTAATCAACGAGCTAGTTTAAAAAGAGGCTTTACTAGGAACCCTTTTGTTTATTAAACACACATGTATTAACGTTTCCGATTAATACAATTTTAGCATGAGAAATAAACATCTATTATAAACATGGAATATGATAATAAACAATTTATTATTGCCTCTTGGGCATATTCCCTTCACTGGCGTCCTAGCTGGTGTGGATCCCAGGTTGAAGCGAACTGGGGTTACTCCTGCTGTCTTCTTTGGACAACTGTTGGCAAAGTGTCCTGGTTCGTTGCAGTTGTAGCAACGTCTCATCGTTTCCTTGTTGATCGCCTGGGCGGCATTTCTAGCGGGGTGGGTGCAGTAGTTACGATTGACGGGTCTTGGTGCCGTGACGGTGTCCTTGTTGCATTACGTGGCTAGAATCGGAAAAATTGATTTGGTGCAACTCAGCGCCGGTATTGCGTTTCTGGCGTGATCCTCGCTGTTGCATCCTGCGCTTCTGTTCTCATCCGGTTCCTTGCGCTTGTCCTCAAGAATAAGCGCCTTATTCACCGATTCCTGGAAATGCGGAAAGGTGTGGGTGATCAATCCCACCTGCAATCTGAGTTAAGTCCCTTCATGAAACGAGACTGCCTCGCTTTATCTGTCGCTACATCCTCAAAGCGTAGCGTGCTAGCCGTGTGAACTTGTTCGTATTCGCCCACCGGCTGGTTACCTTGCTTCAGTGCTCGAACTCCTCCTTCTTGAGGTCCATGATTCCTTCAGGCACGTGATCTTGTCGGAATGCACCGTGAACTCTTCCCAAGTGATATCTTGAGGGTTCTCTGCGTGGGCACGAAGTTCTCCCACCATTCGGCAATTGTTCCTTCCAAATTGATGAGAAGCGTAGAGTACCTTCTCATTCCCTATGTACTGAGCTATGTGTAGCTTCCTCTCGATTGATCTTAACCAATCATCGGCCTCCAATGGATTGGCATTCCCAGAGAACGTGGGTGGGTGAGTCCTCATGAACTCGACACCTTGTATTCTCAAGCGTGGTCCCCGATTAACTTGATTAGCGGTGGCCTGGCGATGACGTGCTGCATTTGTTGCATCATAGCATGCATCAACTGAGTCTGAGCAGCAAGAAAGGCTCCAAAATTCTGCATATCAACTGGCGGTGCTGGTGCTCTATCATTGGGGTTTTCTGCTGGGCGAGAACCACTTCCATTGCCTCCAAAGTTTCCGCGGGTGTTCACCATCTGTCGATTTGCTCTAGGTTTTAGAGATGAGAGGGAAACAAGAATAGACAAGTAATATGGAACTTATGCGGGGCGAAAGGTGTAACTTTAAGGTCCGACTTTATTATTTTAATCAATAGTAACTTGGTATGGTTGCTTACAATGCCTAGGGGCCTTGCAACACATACTGCACACTCAGCAAGCAATGAAAATCCAAATCAAACTAACACTGGAGTCTAACGCCTAAAGGGTGACTCTTTATTCTATGACGCGACTCGGCGAAGGAGTCTCACTATAGAACCTACGCTCACTCATCGAGAAAACCTCCACGGCCTGGGTACGGATGCTGCGGCATAGGTGTGAAACGATTGCCATGTCCAGCAACTGTGTCATCTGTGGTAGTCGAAGAAGCGGTGTCCTCCTCAAGCTCTGGCTCCTCCGGGTCTGGCTCGTGCAGCTCGAGCATTGGCTCCGGCCTGTGCGCATAATGCCGTCTCCAACTCTCCAATCCTTTGCGAAGGTGTGACACATACTCTTGAGCTTCTTGCCATCTGTTTCTTCTCTGCCGTGATCTCCTTGCGGGCCTTCAGTAGCTCTTTGCTTGTATCATCGAGTACATCCTCTGGGCGACAACAAGTCGTGCCAAGCTGTGTGACCATGGCATCCTCATCTGAATCGCCTTGGGTCAAGAAGGTTATTGCTGCGCGGATGATAACGGAACAGCGTGCTCTCCAACTCTCTGGCGTAGATGCGGGTAATGTGCCGCATTGCTCGTCGTGATACTTCTTGAATACCCATCTGCATTGTAGACCTCCCGGCAAGGTGCGTTGTATCGAAGCGATTGCCTGGGCCCTTCTTCCTAGCAGGTACCACAATCTTCACGTCACAAGCCTTGATCAATCCTGCTTGTCTGATCACTTCCACTTGGTATTGTGGCTTCTCAAAATCTCCGAGAGTCTGTAACATACGCCAAAGTTCCGCGGCGTGACCAACCTCCAGATCGACGTAGTTGAACTCTCCCTCCATCTGTCACAAGAGTGCTCACGTAAGAACTCGAAATTTTTAAATCGTGACAAGGTAAGGAAAAATTCAACAAGAGACAAGAAGAGAAAGAATGGGATAAGTCGAGATGTCATTTCTTATCTTGACAAACTTTTAGCCTTTAGAAAATAGGTTTTAACCTCTCTACGACCATTCTAGCTAAGGTTGAGCCTACGGTCAGTATGGCTCTGATACCACCTCTGTCGGGACCCGAATTTGCAAATCCGGACCCTCTGTGTATTCAGCACTAGTCCAGGAACGCGCTAGTGCACACAGTCTTAACATCGGTAAATATCACAATCATACCACTCGATACTAATAAAGTATTTTAATTAAATAGTCAAACTGGTTACCCGACCTTATGGTCAAGTTACAAATATACGCCTCGCAGGGCGAAACTTATTTAAGAGAGAAATAGTAGCAGCGGAAAAATAAGATAACATCGTGGCGCCATCCAGTATACCACAGGCAACTGACTGGGCTCGCTCCCTAAGTAGACGGTTCCTCTTGGAGCTCCTCCTCCAAAGCTGGTGTAGTCTCCTCTTCAACTGGTGTTGTATTGTGGCAAGGGTGAGTACTTGGTACTCAAGAAGTCATGCATGAATGCAGCTAATATACTACATGCATGGCTTAATAAAAAGGAATAGCTCAGGGTATATTTTCAGCAAAAAAGAATTTGACAAATATCATAAGTAGATTCGAAAGCAGTAGAAACAAGTATAGCATAGATAACTTTTCAAGGAGTTTAATAATCATCTCTCCCATCCTAGTCCACATTTCCATTAACGTTATTTGTAAACCAAACCCAACCTTCCAAGTCCAAGTTATTTTCATGAAAATCTAACCCTTGACTGTAATTCCCGAGCGATGTCCAATACCGCGGACACGGCTATTCGAATAGATTCTACACTCTGCAGAGGTTATGCACTTTACCCACAAGATACAGTCAAACACCACAAAGGCGAGTTCCCGTAACAAAGTCTTTCGGAAACTTCTAACAATACAAGTGGTCCTCCACGGTTATTGCACACTAACCCTTCCCTTAGCTAAGGCGAAGTTTAGGCCAATCAACCGTTAGATGGGTACTGGCCTCACCCAGACGCCCCCGCACAACTTACACAAAGGGTGTAGTTGACCTCCGAGGTCCCACAGTGCACGTTATTAGCAACTTAGTGAACTAGGTCCGTCCCATTACTGAGACATGTGGTTGCACGTTCGACCAGTTCAAAGGCTTGCAAGGTGAAGTCCTTAGGGTGACCAGGGCAAGACTACCCGAAGAACCAAACCAACATTCCCAATGCCACAACTGCCCACTGATTATTCTTGCCACATGCCCTGGTCGAAAAACTATTTATCAAACCCCGCTTGATTACCATGCACCACGTGCCATCAACATCACATGATACCTTTCCAAAACAGGTTCAATATATCATTAAATCAATATTAACATTTGATTGTCCAAAATCATGTCATGAGCACGAAAGGTGTCTAAGCAAAGATACTACAACGGTCTAAAACCCATGTTGGCAATTTAATAATGTCCAACTAGTAATCCACAACTAGGGTGACAAGGGTCATGGCACATATTTAAATAATCAAGGTGTCATACAGCAAACTGGTGTTTATCTAATCCCCCATATTTAAATAAAGTATTTTCTAATTGAACTAGCATGCAATAGGTTAAATCAAAATAGGTTTCAAAATAGGATCAACATGGACACGTGTTATAATCGTTTGAAGTTTGAAACGCAAAAGTTATAATCGTTTGAAGTTTGAAACAAAATCTGAGTTGAAACGCAAAAGTTATAATCGTTTGAAGTTTGAAACAAAATCTGAAATCATTATTTCGAATTAATAATTCATTTTCTTTTTCGGAAATTATTTATTGCGTCAGCCTGGACACGTGTCAGCACTGGATTGGTCGGTGGCGACGCCACCGGTCCATGGACTCGGTCCACGCTCGGCTCGGGTTCACCGTGGACCCGGTCCACGGCTCCATGTGTCACTGACATGTGGGTCCCCTCGGGTAGCGTCATTCTTGGCGTCGGCCGGGGCTCGACCGCAGTCGGCGGCGGGTGGGACCCTCTTGTGGCGTCATTCTTGGCGTCGGCGCTTTCGGCGGGATAGCGGCCCGACATGCGCCCGCCATGGCGTCGGCGTGGCGTCATGGTGCGGTTTAGTCACGTCGGCCGACACGCGGGCGGCGTGTCGGCGTCCACACGACGGGCGCCGATGGCGGTCAGGCTTCCCGACACGTGGCGCAATCTCGGCCGTTGATTTGAAATTCAACGGCCCAGATTAGATCTGGCTCTCACGCGTTTGGGTTAACGCGTTTGATCTAGACCGTTAGATCTAGATCCAACGGTCGAGATTGGATCTTGAGATTTTTGGACGGGATCTCACCAGCGGGTGACGTGGCGTGATCTTGGACCGTGCGATGAAGATCCAACGGCTCACAGTGCTTGCGGACGGCGATGGCGATACGGCGGAGCAGGGCCACCGGAGACGAAAACGACGACGAGCCCGACGGCGCTTCGGGACCTCTCCGGCGGAGTGGGAGGTACCCACGGGTGCGCCTTGGCTTGAGGACTCCGGAACTGGGCTCCAACTCGGCGGAAGACGGCGGACGGCGGCGGGACGAGGCATGAACCGTGGCGGAGGCTCTTCCAACTACGGCGAGCAATAGCGAGTCGACGGCGGCGGCTAGGGATAGGGCGCTTGGGGCAAACGACGCACAAGACAAGGGCGAACCTCGGGCGCGGGTCCGGGCATTAAATGCCAGCCCGAACGCCGAGATCCCCGCGGAATCCGTGGCGGAGCGATGCAGACGACGGCGAGTCCGTTCCGAACACGGCGAGATGACGTGGACGCACGCGGGCCGTCCACGTGGCGCGGTCGACGGCCGAGATTGGCTCGGGCGGGGCCGTGCCTAGCGCGGATTGATCCTGACCGTTGGATCTTGATCCAACGGTTCGGATCTGATCTGGGGTTCAGACGCGGTTGGATCAAATCAAGTGGCGCAGCTGGCTCGGGTCGGACTCGAGTCCGACTCGGGTTCCGACTCGGTCGGATGAATAGTACTTGACCCAACTCGAATTTCCAGCGATTTAATATTTAAAATAATTTCCAGTAATTCATTTAATTCATTAAAAATAGTAAAAGACTCAGAAAAATTCCAGAAAAATTCTGGAAAATATTTTGGATCATTTTGGACTCAAATAAAATATTTCCAACAAAATTTTATTTGCAAAGTTTAATTCTTTAATTATTTCAAAATGGAATAAATTCAAATAAATTCCAAATAAGTTCAAATAAATTCCAGAAAATTCCAAAAATTCACCAAAGTGCCAAATCACACATAGATTTAAGAAAAGCAAAATTTTGGGGTGTTACAAATACACTTGCCTTAACCGCGAGCGACGGATTGGCGAGAGGATGAGGGCACTCCCGGGGTCACACCACCTGCACATAGATACCACACGGTGCAGGCGGGAGTGGTCATAGGATGGGACGTCCGGATCACGGTGTATGCCCGAGAGAAGACGAAGTTCAGCCGCCCTTTTCACTTCACCGCCAGGAGGTCTACCTTTGAGATGGGAATCCAGGAGGTGTCGCGTCGAGCAATGCAGCAGATCGCTCGTACCTACTCCAGGGAGCTGGAAGGCACGATATTCCGTCACCACCCACGCCGAGACAGCAGAGCTCAGCGGAAGCCGATAGAGGATGAGGATGCTACCATCACTCACTTAGCCAGATTTGTCACCGCTCACGAGGAGCTGATCGATGACACAGTTCAGGAGTTGAAGAAGGCTTGCGAACAGGTTGAGGAGGAGAAGAAACACTTAGAGAATGCTTGTGAGTACGTCGCCTATGCTGCGAAAAGGATCACAGAGCTGGAGACCGCACTGTATGGACAGGGCCCCGATCCAGTGTTGGAGTTGGATGCCCCAGAGCCAGAGGAGGACCCAGAAGAGGCGCCACCTGCACCTGCGCCACAACCACAGCACCAGCCAGATCCAGAGCCAGAGGAAGACGCCGCGTCGTCAACCACAGCTGCAGTTGCAGGGCATGGCGATTGCTTCGCGCCAATGCCGCCGCACCCGCCGCGAGGAGGCAGTGGAGGTTTTCTCGACAAGTGAGCATAGGCGTTGAGGTTGAGACTCCTTCGTCGAATCGCGTTATAGAATAAGAGTCACCCCTTTAGGCGTTAGACTCCAGTAAGAGTCGATTTGGATTTTCAATGCTTGCTGAGTGTGCAGTATGTGTTGCAAGGCCTTTAGGCATTGTAAGCGACCATACCAAGTTATTATTATTAATAATAAAGTTGGATTTTGAGTGGCACTTTTCCCCCGCATAAGTTTCCCTACTACTTGTCTATTCTTGTTCCCTCTCATCTCTGAAACCTTGGAGCAATCGACAGATGGTGAACACCCGCGGAAACCTTGGAGGCAATGGGAGTGGATCTCGCCCGGCTGGGAACCCCAATGATGGAGCACCTGCACCTCAACCAGCACCGCCAGTTGACATGCAGAATTTTGGAGCTTTTCTTGCTACACAGACCTAGTTGATGCATGCGATGATGCAGCAGATGCAGCAGATTACTACTCACGCCACTGCTAATCAGAATAATCAAGTCAATCAGGGACAACGCCAGAATTCAAGACTGTCAGAGTTCATGAGGACTCATCCAACCACTTTCTCCGGGAATGCAAATCCGTTGGAGGCCGATGATTGGTTAAGGCCAATTGAGAGGAAGCTACACATTGCTCAATGCATGGGAAATGAGAAGGTACTCTACGCTTCTCATCAGTTGGAAGGGACCGTCGCCGAATGGTGGGAGAACTTCTGTGCCACGCGGGAGAACCCTCAGGACATCACTTGGGAGGAGTTTACTGCCGCATTTCGTCAGTATCACGTGCCAGAAGGAATTATGGACCTCAAGAAGGAAGAGTTCAGAGCGCTGAAGCAAGGTAATCATCCGGTGGCCGAATACCTGAATAAGTTCACACAGCTTGCACGTTACGCACCTGAAGACGTAGTGACAGATAAAGCCAGACAGTCTCACTTTATGAAGGGACTTAACTCAGGACTACAGGTGGGACAGATCACCCACACCTTTCCAGATTTCCAGGAGCTTGTGAACAAGGCGCTTATTCTTGAAGATAAGCGCAAGGAACTGGATGAGAACCGGAAGCGAAGGATGCAACAGCAGGGATCGCGTCAGGGAGCGCAGCAACGCTTGAGGGTTGCGCCAAATCAGTTTTTCAGATTCCAGCCGCAGAATGCAACGAGGACACCGTCACCAGCACCAAGACCCGTCAACCAGAATTATCAGACTTCGCTCCACCGTAAACGCCGCTTGAGCAAATAACAGGGGATGTGAGATGCTGCTACACATGCAACGAACCAGGGCACTTTTCCAACAGTTGCCCTAAGAAGACAGCAGGAGTGACCCCAGTCCGCTTCAATCTGGGATCCACACCAGCCAGGACGCCTGCACCAGGAGCCAACCACGGAACAGCACAGTCGGGAGCAGCACCCCAGACCGTGGTGAGAGGCCGAGTCAACCATGTCACCGCAGAAGCACTCCAGAATGCCACAGACGTCGTATTGGGTAAGTTACTTGTCAACTCAGTACCTGCAACAGTTTTGTTTGACTCTGGAGCTTCGCATTCGTTTGTTTCTCAAGGCTTTGCTGCTAAAAATGATTTGGAGATTTCAAGACTTAAATGCATGCTTTTAGTTCAAACCCCTGGTTCCGAACTCCGAACTAAAGTAGGATGTTCTGGGGTGAGAATATCAATAGATGGGGTAGAGTTCCTAGCGAACCTTATTATATTGGAAACCCAGACCTTAGATGTTATTTTGGGAATGGATTGGTTATCCAAGCACAAAGTTGTGCTGGATTGTGGACGAAGGATTATCTCCGTTGAAAGCCCGTGTGGAAGGAAAGTGGAATTTCAAGCTACCGCCGTTGGAGATGGACAGTTGATGGTTAACAGCGCAAAGGCAATCATCATAGAAGATGTCTCAGTGGTGAATGAGTACCCAGATGTTTTCCCTGAAGATCTACCTGGTATGCCGCCAGACAGAGACATAGAGTTTGTGATAGAGATTGTACCTGGTACAGCTCCAATAGCAAAGAGACCCTATCGGATGTCCACCGAAGAATTGGTAGAGATGAAGCAGCTTGAAGAGTTGATGGAGAAGGGATTCATCAGACCAAGTTCGTCGCCGTGGGGAGCACCAGTTCTGTTCGTCAAGAAGAAGGACGGGAGTTTCAGGATGTGCATTGACTACCGTGCACTCAATGAAGTCACCGTGAAGAATAAGTACCCGCTACCCATGAACGATGATCTGTTTGACCAGCTGAGAGGAGCCGGAGTTTTCTCCAAGATTGATCTGAGATCGGGATACCACCAGTTGAAGATCCGATCAGAGGATATTCCGAAGACCGCATTCTCATCAAGATATGGACATTACGAGTTTACTATTATGTCGTTTGATTTGACAAATGCGCCAGCATATTTCATGAATATGATGAACAAGGTGTTCATGGAATACTTGGACAAGTTTGTTGTCGTGTTCATAGATGATATTTTAATCTACTCCAAGACAAAGGATGAACATGCAGAGCACTTGAGGCGAGTTTTGGAAAAGCTGAGGGAACAGCAACTCTTTGCCAAATTCAGTAAATGTGACTTTTGGAAGGACAAGGTGGAGTTCCTCGGACATGTAATAACCGCGGAAGGAGTCGCCGTAGATCCAAGCAAGGTAGAAGCTGTGTTACATTGGGAGCAGCCGAAGACCGTGACCCAGATCTGGAGTTTCCTAGGAATGGCTGGGTACTACCGCCGTTTCATTGAAGGCTTTTCGACAATTGCGAGACCTCTCACGCAATTGTTGAAAAAGGAGAAGAAGTTTGCATGGACGCCGGAGTGCGAGAAAGGTTTTCAAGAATTGAAGAAGCGTTTGACATCAGCACCGGTGTTGGTTCTACCGGACGTCAATCAAAGCTTTGATATTTATTGTGACGCATCGCGCCAAGGACTTGGGTGTGTGACGATGCAGAACGGAAAGGTCGTCGCTTATGCATCTAGGCAGTTGAGGCCGCATGAGGAGAATTATCCGACGCATGACCTAGAGTTAGCTGCCGTAGTGCATGCTTTGAAGTTGTGGCGTCACTATTTGATTAGAAACAGATGTGAAGTATACACGGACCATAAGAGTCTTAAGTACATCTTCACCCAATCAGACCTGAACATGAGGCAGAGGATATGGTTAGAGTTGAACAAGGATTATAATGTTGGGATCCATTATCATCCAGGAAAGGCTAACGTGGTGGCCGATGCCCTGAGTCGGAAAAGCCATACTGTGAACATGTTGATAGCCACGAGTCAGGATGAGCTATGTGAGGAATTTCAGAGAATGCAGATTGAAGTAGTACTAGAAGGATTCTTGGCCGCATTAGAAGTGAAGCCTACCCTGGAGGATCAGATTCGAGAAGGACAGAAGGAAGATGACTAGATCCGCAGGATCAAGTCCAAGATGGATGAATGCAGGGCAAAAGACTTTAGACTGGATGAGCAAGGCACGTTATGGATAAAGGATCGAATTTGTGTGCCAAACAAGAAGGAGCTGAAGCAGTTAATCTTAGAAGAAGCCCATGACTCCAAGTACTCAATTCATCTGGGAAGCGCCAAGATGTATCAGGATTTAAAAGAAAGATTCTGGTGGCCGAGCATGAAGCATGAAGTTGCCGAGCATGTTGCGCTGTGCGACATATGCTAGAGAGTCAAGGCAATGCATCAGAGACCAGCAGGATTGCTACAGCCGTTGAAAATACCCGAGTGGAAATGGGAGGAAATCGGAATGGACTTCATTATCGGTTTACCCAAGACTCAAGGAGGATATGACTCCATATGGGTTATAGTGGACCGCTTGACTAAGGTTGCCCATTTTATTCCAGTAAAGACCACCTACTCGGGAGATAAGTTGGCAGAATTGTACATGACCAGGATCGTTTGTTTGCACGGAGTGCCGAAGAAGATCGTATCGGACAGAGGTACCCAGTTTACCTTGAGATTCTGGAATAAGCTGCATGAAGCCATGGGAACCCATTTGAACTTTAGCACAGCATATCATCCACAGACGGATGGACAGACCGAAAGAGTTAATCAGATATTGGAGGATATGTTAAGAGCGTGTGCATTGGCCTATGCTACCTCCTGGGATAAAAGTCTGCCGTATGCCGAGTTTAGTTACAACAATAGCTATCAAGCCAGTTTGCAAATGTCGCCATTTGAGGCATTGTACGGCCGACCCTGTCGAACACCGTTGAACTAGAACGAGATAGGTGAACGCCGTGTCTTTGGACCGAACATTCTTCAAGAGGCCGAAGAACAGATTGCCACGATCCGAGAAAGACTAAAAGTAGCACAGTCAAGACAGAAAAGCTATGCCGATAACCGTCGCCGAGACTTAAGCTTTGAACCAGAGGATTTCGTGTACCTTAGGGTTACATCGCCCAAAGGAGTTAAGAGATTCCATGCCAAAAGAAAACTCGCGCCGCGATATGTTGGACCATTTAAGGTTCTCAGCCGTAGAGGTGAAGTTGCGTACCAGCTGGAATTACCACAATCACTGGCAGCAGTGCATGACGTGTTTCACGTGTCCCAGTTGAAGAAGTGTCTCCGAGTACCTGATGAGCAGACACCGCTAGAGTCAATCGAGCTACAAGAGGATCTGACTTACAAGGAACACCCCGTCAAGGTTTTAGACACCATGGATCGAGAGACGAGAAACAAGTCAACCCGTTTCTGCAGAGTTCAATGGAGCAACCATGTGGAGAGTGAAGCAACTTGGGAGCGCGAGGAGGATTTGAAGAAAGAATTTCCGAACCTATTCTTTAGTAAGCCCTGAATCTTGGGGATGAGATTCTGTTAAGGGGGGAGGTTTGTAACACCCCAATTTTTGCTTTTCATGAATTTAATTAAGATTTGGCACTTTGGTGAATTTTTGGAATTTTCTGGAATTTATTTGGATTTATTTGGAATTTATTTGAATTTATTCCCTTTTGAAATAATTAAAGAATTTGATTTTACAAATAAATTTTTGTTGGAAATATTTTATTTGAGTAAAAAATGTTCCAAAATATTTTCTAGAATTTTTCTAGAATTTTTCTGAGTGTTTTGCTATTTTTAATGAATCAAATGAATTTCTGGGAATTAATTTGAATATTTAAACGCTGGAAAAACCGAGTTGGTTTGTACTGTTCACCCGATCGACCAGTCCGAAGTCGACTCGAAGTCCGACTCGAGCCACCGCCTGGCCGAACCCGGTCGCCAAACCCTAACGCGCGTGACCGTGGGATCGAGATCCAACGGCCACGATCGCTCCACGTCGCCGAACCCGAGCCCGACCGAGCCAGCCTGGGCCGCTCGAGCCGACCGAGCCCAAACCCCGCGACCGTTGGATCTTGATCCAACGGCTCGCTGAGCCACGCGTCACCCGGTCGAATCCACCGGATTCGCGCCGCCGTTGTATGTGGGCCTCGGTTTCCGCGGTTTTCACGGACGCCGAGGGCCCTAATTATTGCGCCGCCGCCGCCAGCGTGTGCTCCATTTCCGCACACCGTAGCCCTGCATAACGCCGCTGAGTCGCCGTGGTTGCGCCGCAATCGCTCGCCGTAGTTGGCTTGGCGTTCCGCCGCGGTTAATCACCGTTTCCGCTGCCGTCCGCCGTCCTCCGCCGCCGTTGAGCCCAGATCCGGAACCGCAAGGTCAAGCCGCGTCAGAATGTACCCTTCACTTCGCCGGAGGGGCCCCGTAGCGCCGTTCGAGTGGTCGCCGTCCCCGTCTCCGGTGAGCCTGCGCCGCCGCACGCCATCGCCGGACCCCGAACTCCCTCCGCCGTCCGATCCAGATCCAAGGGCCCAGATTCGTCCACGTCACTCCCCGGTGAGATCCACGTTCTGATCCTCAGATCTATTTCCAACCGTTGGATTTAGATCCAGCGGTTTAGATGGTGCCACGTAGCTAGAACCGCACCGTACTAGATCCAATCTCAGCCGTTAGATCTAGATCGAACGGCTAGGGTTAGCCGCGTTGTAAACATTAGATTGGATGTTGACCGTCCGATCAAGATCGAACGGTCCAGATCAGCCGAGTAGTTTTTCTACTGCGTTAAGCCAGATCTAATCTGGGCCATTGATTTTCAAATCAACGGCCGAGATCTAGCCACGTGTGCGGAAGCCGAACCGGCGCGCCCGCGTGGGCGTGGATGGGGGTCGCTGACAGGGCGGGCTCGCGTTTCAGTGACGCCGGTCCGGTGGACCAGTGCCACCGTGGACCGAGCCGTGCCGTGGACGCGTCAGTAGGCCGGAGACACGCGTGGCGGCACGGGTGGTGCCACGTGTCATGGTGACGTCATCGGGGGACTCGGCTGGTGCTGACGTCAGCGGATCCACGTGGACCAATGAGGTGATGACACGTGTCATGCTGACGCAATAAATCCTTTTCCGAAAATGAAATTATTTATTTAATTTGGTTTATTGATTTTAAATATAGATTCAAACTTCAAACGCTTATAACTTTTGCGTTTTAACTCCGATTTGAGTGATTCAAATTTCTAAATTTTCATAAAAATGAGACCTACCCAAATATGAATTTTAATTAATTTTTGATTATGAATATTTCTCTGTTTATATTTAATTAATGTTTTCTTTAAACTTTAAACGGTTATAACTTTTGCATTTAAACTCCGAATTTGACGATTCCAGTTTCTAAAAATTCATAAAATTATGCTCTCTCTGTTTGTGAACTTTATTTGAAGTTTTGGATGCTTTTTGTCTACTATTTATTTATTTATTGCTATTTGCACGCTTTACGAGTAGACGTTGAAGTGCCTGAAGGCTTCGAAGGTGAAGTGTTGACCCAGGAGCCAGCTCAAGACCAAGAACAAGTACTCTTTGAAGGCAAGTTGTGCTTTGACCATGTTGATCCAATTTTCAAATTAATTTGGTTTAATCTATTGCATGCTAGTTTGATTAGAAAATGCTTTTCTTAATTATGGGAAATTAGATAAATGCCAAATTGCTGTATGACACCTTGGTTATTTAAATATGTGCCGTGACCCCTTGTCACCCTAGTTGTGGATAATTAGTTGGACATTATTAAATTGCCAACATGGGAATTTAGGTCGTTGTAGTAGATTGCTTAGACCTGCTACGCGCTTATGACATGATTTTGGACAATCAAATGTTAATATTGACTTAATGATATATTGAACCTGTTTTGGAAGGTATCATGTGTTGTGATGTTGATGGCACGTGGTGCATGGTAATCAACTGGGGCTTTGATAAATAGACTTTGACCGGGGCATGTGGCAAGAATGATCGGGTGGGCCAGTTGTGGCGCCGGGAACGTTGTTTTGGTTCTTCGGGTAGTCTTGCCCTGGTCACCCTAAGGACTTAACCTTGCAAGCCTTTGAACTGAGTCAAACGTGCAACCACATGTCTGTAATGGGACGGACCTAGTTGATTAAGTTGCTAATAACGTACCTGTGGGACCTCGGGGTGTCAACTATACCTTTTGTGTAGTTATGCGGGAGCGTCATCGGGCTGCGGCCAGGTACCCATCTAACGGTGGATTGGCCTAAACTTCGCCTTCGCTAAGGGAAGGGTTAGTGTGCAATCACCGGGGAGGACCACTTGTGCTGTTAGAAGTTTCCGAAATACTTTGTTACGGACACTCGCCTTTGTGGTGTTTGGCTGTATCTTGTGGGTAAAGTGCATAACCTCTTTAGAGTGTGAAATCTATTCGAATAGCCGTGTCCGCGGCATTGGACATTGCTCGGGAATTACAGTCAAGGGTTAGACTTTCTTGAAAATAACTTGAGCTTGAAGGGTCGGGTTTGGTTTAATAATGATGTCAATGGAAATGTGGATTAGGATTGGAAAAGATGTTTATTTAATTGCTGGAAAAGTTATCGTTCTTAAACATGTTTCTACTGCTTTCGAATCTATTTATGTTACCTGTCAAGATGCTACTTTATTGCAAATATACCCTGAGCTACTCCTTTATACTAAGCCATGCATGTAGTATATTAGCTTGCATTCTGTGCATGACTTGCTGAGTACCAAGTACTCACCCTTGCCACAATACAACACCAGTTGAAGAGGAGTCTACACCAGCTCGGAGGAGGAATTCCAAGAGGAAGCGTCTAACTAGGGAGCGAGCCCAGTCAGTTGCCTGTGGTATACTGGATGGCGCCACGAAGTTATCTTACATTTCGCTGCAGTTATTTCTCTTTTGTTGAGTTTTCGCCCTGCATGGCATATATTTGTAACTTGACCTTAAGGTCGAGCAACCAGCTTGGTTAACTATTTAAAGTATCTTATTATTTCGTTGAGTATGATTGTGATATTTACCAATGTTGAGACTGTGTGCACTAGCACGTTCCTGGACTAGTGCTGAATACACAGAGGGTCCGGATTTGCAAATTCGGGTCCCGACAATAGTGTAATGCAAGACTAGAAAGTATCGATCTATATGAAAAGCACAAAGAAAACAGCTATGAATTCTAATTTATATAATGATTACAATTGTTCCATTGTCAATCCCACATGAGCATATTATTTTTGCATAACAAATTTTTATCACATATGCAGCTGTCTGGATATGCCATTCAGCAGCAACATACACCAAAAAGTTTTGATTCTATACAGGTGCCAATTCAAATATATTACATTTTGCATATACTTATACATAGAAATTGCTTCAAACTTCACATATACATAGAAATCGCTTCAAAATTCACCAAAGATACCCATGAACTTACATTTGATGCTCCCACACTTGCAAACTAGATCCAAAGGCCTTTTCAACAATTTTGAATGCTGAAAAATTATCAATTTACAAATTAGTGATTTGAATCATCATGGTAACAATTAAAAAAGTTGAAATGTTCATAAAGTATTACACCCCAACATTATAAAAAATAAATAAGGAAATAACTGCACAATTGCAGAGTGAGTCGGTGAGATGGACAGGAACTTATAGTTTACTTGCCTGACTGTTTGACGTTGCCAAGCAAGAAGGTTTATGTCGACGATCGGTTTCGCCGGCAATGAGATTTGTGATTCTAGGGGATTTGTGCGGGATCTGAGCTTGATGGTAACACAGGATGCAAGGGAGATCTGTGTTTAGACAGGTTCGGGCTCTCTCGGAGGAGATAATACCCTAGTCTTGTGTTCTTGGATATATTGTGTATATTCTCTTTTTCTTCTCCCTCCTCCCCTTATATACTGGGGGAAGGATACATGATAGACGGGCGCCACCGGGCCCTGAACATGGTGGCCTGGCCGACATGTACTTTGTCCTTATTGGCCCTGGCGCTCTACGTCTTGGAGAAGTGGTTATGCTTTCCCCGACCCACGCCTGCCGCCCTGTCATGTTCCAAAGATCCGCAGCTCGCGATGTCGCCGCATGCTTCGTTCTTGGCGGGTTGTTCAGGCGTGGCGCGAAGCTTCCTCGAAGGATCGGGAGTTGCCTTGGGGAACAAGTCGAAAACCTCCTCCGGGCCCATCGTGGCGCTTCTGGACTTTTGGCTTTCTACTCCGCCCGTCGAGCCCAGTCGGGTGTAGGCCCCTCTTGCGGGACCCATGTCTCTGACATCCCACAGCAGCCCCCAAGTGCTTTGGGATCGGATTTCCGTCTCTTATCCTGTCATAAGGATTATACGGGAAAAAAGATCGTAAAGAACTTGTAGTGTGAAGCCACCGTTGTTGGTTAGCTCGTGGCCGAGTGGTACCCGCGCCCGTTCACGGTGCGCGGCAACCGGCTTGTCGCTCGGCTGGCCCTCGGGGGGCGTACCATAGTCTTTTGGCTCGTGGCCGAGTGGTACCCGCGCCCGTTTACGGTGCGCGGCAACCGGCTTGTCGCTCGGCTGGCCCTCATGGGGCATACATTAGTCTTTTTGGCTTGTGGCCGAGTGGTACCCGCGCCCGTTTACGGTGCGCGGCAACCGGCTTGTCGCTCGGCTGGCCCTCGGGGGGCGTACCATAGTCTTTTGGCTCGTGGCCGAGTGGTACCCGCGCCCGTTTACGGTGCGCGGCAATCGGCTTGTCGCTCGGCTGGCCCTCATGGGGCATACCTTAGTCTTTTTGGCTCGTGACCGAGTGGTACCCGCGCCCGTTTACGGTGCGCGGCAACCGGCTTGTCGCTCGGCTGGCCCTCATGGGGCATACCGTAGTCTTTTTGGCTCGGGGCCGAGCGGTACCCGCACCCGCTTGCGGTGTGCGGCGATTGGCTTGTGAGACCCAACCGACCCTCATGGGGCATACCTTGGTCATCCAGAGTAATGCCTGTGCCCGCTACTACAAGACTGCTTTGCACCCTCATGGGGCGCATTCTCAAGACCGATTTAGTGAAAATCCTCCCACGGTACCCAATCACGCTAGAAGAAGCAGTGACCAGCAATTGACCCCAAATTATGGGGCATACCGCTCGAGGATGTTCGGAAAGTGCCCAGCCCCAAGCTTCCGTGGCGGCTGGCGTTCAGGCCCATCATGGGGCGCACTTTATCCCAAACTTCGAACCAGACTTGACACCTGGTCGCGTTTTGCACAATCCAGCTATCAGCCCAACATGGGGCGTGCCCAAGATCTGGCCCAGAATCGAAAGCGGAGGCCCTTGCTTTCCCCGCCGTAAGGCGAAAATTAAGGCTTGCTCCTTATAAATGAGGGAAAACTTACTAGGCGAAGGTACCTCTGCCCTTCCCCCACCACAGTTGAGAAACCTTTAAGCCTCTTTCGGCGATTTGGGCGACTTAGGGTTTCTCGTTTCGCGCCCAAGGCCCCCGACGGTTCCTCCCTCCAGGTCTCCTTCACAGAGATGTCTTCCTCTTCGGGATCCTCATCAGCGTCGGGGGGTAGCACCGACCCTGCGACTGCGGGGTGGGAGACCTCCATCACCACGACGTCCCGCTTGGAGGGACTGGTCGCCGCCGGCGTCCTTCCTCCGCTGGAGTTGATCTCCGCCCGTCCCGCCGCAGGTGACCCTTACCCCACACCTCTGGAGAATGAGATTGTGGTGTTCGAGTCCTTCTTCTGGCAAGGATTTAGCGTTCCTGGGAGCGCCTTCTTCCGAGGGCTCCTTCATTTTTACGAAATCGAGCTGATCAATTTGAATCCCAACTCGATTCTTCACATCGCTATCTTCGTTCAGCTTTGCGAGGCGTATCTTGGGATGCGTCCTCATTTGGACTTGTTCCGCTCCTTCTTCTTGCTCAAGCCTCATCCGAACCGGGCCGCTCGGCGTCGTTGAAGCGGCTGGGCTCCGGCTCTTGAGGAGGGCTCGAAGAGGCGATATTTTGTCGTTCCCTCAAGACCTCCCTCAAAGGTTGGAGGCGGGAGTGGTTCTATTGTGCCAATGTTGACCCTTTCCTCGCCCCTTCGCTGGCGCGCCCTAAAGCTTCCCGATGCTGGAGCGACGCCCCGGATGGAGGCGGTTCGGACCAAATCCCCGAGCTTCTGGCATTGATTGACGATCTGAAGAACCGAGGGTTGACGGGCCCCGGGATCGCGATCAGCTTTGTGAAGCACCGGGTGCAGCCCTTAAAGGAAAGAGTCCATTTGGGGTTCGATTACAACGGGCCTCGGGATCCCACTCGAAAGCGGATACGCCCTTGTCGATGGAGGCGCTGGCAAAGACGTAGTTGATCTCTTCGTGCCTGGCATTGATCACCAACAGGGCTGCCCTCATAAATTTTCGACGGCAAGGCCTCCTCCTGTGAGTGCACTATTCTCTCGAAAACTGTTCCATGATTTCTTGATCGATGTGTGACTCAAACAGGGTGCGATCGTTCCTTTTCAGAACGCGTCCTTCCTCTCTCGATGCTCGGCCGTCGGCCTCTCTCGGCTGAAAAATGCTCAGGCGAAGCGAGTGGCTGACACCTCGGTCGACGAGCTGCGCGGGGAATCGGCGGAGGAGGCCGCTGGTCTTTCGTCAGCCGGGCCTTCGACCTCCGATGCACCCGGATCACGAAGCACAGAGCCACAACCTTCTGTCCCAGGGGCAGCCCCGGCTGCAGGCGCTGACTTCCCTCCGAGTGGTGCTAGGTCTCGGATGAGACCTGGGATGAAATTCAAGAAATCCAAAAGGTATTCTTTTGGGCGATCCTTGTCTTTTTGTTATTGCCTGTGCTGAGGCGTCTTCCCTTTTTGCTGATTCAGGACTCCTGCTATGGACGTCCCGGTGGAGGGTCTCTGAAAGGAGCCCAGCGGGCTTCCCAAGGAGCCCCCGCCGCGTCGGCTAGGTCACCCTCGCCGCCGACTGCCGGGGCGTCGCCACCGGGTGCCGGCGGCCCGACGGTTGAACCATCAGGTGGTTCGTCCGCCGACGAGATTGACCCGGCACCGTCTCCCGGAGTGGAGGAGGTGCCTCGAGAGCCACCGCCGCTCGGTCCTCTGCCGAAGCCCCCGAATCGGACCGTATGGTGGGAGGGGGGTTTCGACTGGAAAGGGATGGAAGAGGACGATGAGATGGAGAGAGCGGCTCGGACGGAGCTTTATGAGCTCACCGTCAGGTGTAGCACGCTTCGCTGCAGTGAGTTTCTTGTCTTCAATTTGTTGCCTGCTGACTTCTCCCTAAGATTCTGCCCTGTTACCTAGGACATGGGGGAGCGCTCGGAGCAAAGGTCGTAGTTTTTCCGGAAGGTGCTCCCGAAGCTCAAGGAGCACCAGAAGTATCAGGACAAGCTCGGCCGAGATCAAGAAATGGACAGATGGAAGGAGGTCCACGGGCTTCAGGACGAGTGTATGACGATCCGGGAGGAGAAAGTGAAGCTTGAGCATGTGCTCGAAGGTGAGATCCTCCCTGGACTCGGTTTGGACATCTTTTTGGACAATTTGGAAAGGATGAAGGCGCTTTTGTGTTTCAGAGCGCGATTCGACCATTGCTGAGCTGAGAGCCCGACTGGAGGCTTCAGAGAGTTCTGGCCTCGAAGCTCAAGTCGGCTTGGAGAGGATGCAGCGGGAGCTGAAGGGTAACTTTCTTTGACTTAGATTGAACATACTTGGCGTCGGGTGTGTTTTTTGATGGCAGTTTGGCTTTGTTGCAGAATGCAAGGAGAAGATGGCCGCCACGAACAGGGCAGGCCAGGCTCAGCGTCGCTCGCGAGCCAGTTCTGCACCTTCTGCGTATTGAAGGAGTTGAGCCGGGCCAGGAGGACGACGCTGTTCCGCTTCTCTCTGGAGGAGCCGACAGGATCAGAGCTTACGCTAAGGAGTCCGCGACAATGAGTGCGAACCAGGCATTGGCGGTGGTCAAGTCTCATTATCCGAGAGTTGACCTCGAAGCTGTGAAAGAAGGTTTTGCCTGTGATGAAGACAAAGCCAACGCGCTCCTCGAAGAGGTCTCCAGTGCATCGCAAGCCTTGTTAGAGAATCTAGAATTCTGACTTCGATGTGAACCTTGATGCCGAGTGCTCGCCCTCCTTGTTTGAAATATTGTGTCTTCTCACTTGAATATAATTTGTCTGTGTTGTCCTCTGCTGAGTGGTCTCCAGACCTCTTTCACTCCTTGTCCTTTGTCTGAGTTGCTAGAATATAGGCCTACAGCCTTTTGGATCCCGTTGCGCCTTTCTGGGTGGGTTTCAGCCGACTGGTTTGGCTCCTAGGCGCCAGGGTCTTGGCCCGTGGCTTTCTTGCCCCAGACACGCTTTTTCCGAGAGGCTGGCGTGCAGCTCTCGAGCGTCGGGACTTACGTTGTGGCCACCTGGCTGAGTGGTTTAGCCCCCAGGCTTGCGTCGTTTCCTAGCTCTCTAGCCCCCGGGCTTTTCGCTTAATTTGAGCGAATTAAGCGGGAAGGCCGAATGAGCTTGAACTGCTCATGACACGTGCCTGGCGAAATGTCCCTTAATTTTGTTCGACGTGCTGATCTTCTTCGGTATTCACGCAGCCGCTTTGTTTTTCGCGCTTTATTGATTGCGAGGTGGCGCATTTGATTGCCTTTGGAGACGCTTCGATTTCCGGGGCTGGGGTGGCTTATAAATAGGATGTCACCGCCCTCGAGCGATCGTCTCCTTCTTCTTCTTCTTCCTCTTTCTTTCCTCCCAGCCTTCCTCCATGGCTAGCATGAGGAGGTTCGTTGGCCCTTACGCGGCATTCTTCCGCCAGCGATTCTTCGGGCTACTCCATAACTGGGAGGAGGTAGAGTTTTGGGAGGAGCTCGACTTTGCCACTCTAGAGGCGGAGGAGGAGGAAGGAGCCACCAGCGACGCCGCCGCAGTGGCCGCCTTGCTTGAGGTGGCTCCGGGGCTCCACGAGGTGGCTGAGATCATCATGGAGATGATCGGGCGCGAGCGCCGCGACGACCTGGCCATCAGGACTCTCGTTCGCCTCATACCACCCCTTTGGGTGGTTGAGGACGAGATCCTAGCGGCGCTACGTCGCTCGCGTCGCGTCTGATCCCGACGACCTCTCTCCCGAGCCTCCCAGCGGCAGAAGCAGCAGCAGCAGCAGGATTGGCGGCAGGAGCCGCCCCGCCTCCCCCCCCCTTTTTTTTAGCGCGAGAAAATGAAAAAGAAAGTCAGTAGTGTAAATTACTAATATTAAGGAATAAAAAGTGGAATCTTGCCCAATCTGTGCCGTCGTATTTATTCCGAGTTTAGGGTTCCGCCTGATCAACTATTCTAGTCAGTTGCTCCAGTGCCAGCAACGAGGCGCTGGGGCCGTGCTTTTGACGGCTAGAAACTCTCGATCACGCAAATCTCGGTTAGATTCTGGCGCTGCGAATTGTAGTCCCCGAGTGGTTAGTGCTTTCTACCCATTCCGTTATGCGCGTTGGTATAAACCACCGGAGTTTTGTGCTCATCGCGGTTTTTATTTCCGTGCGTTTTGTACCAGCGCGTCCAGGATTAGGTGCTACACCAGTCGGGTAATAACCACTCGGGACTATCATTACACAGTAGGGCTTCAGAAAATAAAATGGATCACCATTTTATTCAGTATGTGAGAGTAGGGTACATAACTTATGCGTAGAAGCGACGGAGCTGTTCGGCGTTCCAAGTATTCGCCAAAATCTCGCCATCTTCACGTCTAAGTTGATAAGCACCCGGCCGAACCGTCTTCTGCACAATGTACGGACCTTCCCAAATTGGAGAGAGCTTGTGCTCGCTTTTCTGGTTCCTCCTCAGGACCAGATCTCCTTCTGAAAAGGTTCTACTTCTGACATTGCGAGAGTGGTAACGCCGAAGTCCCTGGAGGTACTTAGCCGATCGGATGGCTGCAACGCGTTCGAGCCTCCTCGAGTTGATCAAGCTCCACCATTCGGCTTCCCTCGGACTCGGCCGTTGTAATTCCGAACCTCGCGGATTCGAACCCTAGCTCGGTCGGCAGAACCGCCTCGCGCCATAGACCAGAAAAAGGGGTTTGGCCGGGCCGCCTACTGGGAGTGGTTCTGAGTCCCCAGAGTACCGACGGTAACTCCTTCACCCATCGGGCAGCGTATGGTTTGAGGCGGTCGAAGATCCTGGCCTTGAGGCCTTGGAGGACTGCACCGTTAGCTCGCTTCAACCTGCCCATTGCTTCGTGGGTGAGCCACCGAGGCGGCAGATCTTGATCCCGACGCCGCACCATTCTTGGAATTCTTCACTCCTGAATTGGGTGCCGTTGTCCGTGATGATCCGGTTGGGCACTCCGAATCTGACCACAATATCCTGGAAGAACTCCTTGGCCTTAACTGCAGTGATAGCGGCGACTGGTTTGGCTTCGATCCACTTGGTGAACTTGTCAATGGCCACGAAGAGGTAGGCGAAACCACCTTGAGCCTTCTTGAGCGGGCCCACTAAATCGAGCCCCCAGACTGCGAAGGGCTAAGAGATGGGGCTAGTTTGCAGCTCCTGCGCCGGCAAGTGTGTCCGCCTTGCGTAGAACTGGCAGCCCTCGCAGGTTCGAACAATCTCCTTGGCATCCGTTACAGCCGTTGGCCAGAAGAAGCCCTGTCGGTAGGCTTTCCCCACCAAGGCGCTCGACGCCGCGTGATGGCCACACATCCCCGAGTGGATTTCTTGGAGCAGCTCTCTTCCCACTTGTCCCGAAATACACCGCCTGAGGACACCTGAGGCACTCTTCCGGAAGAGCTCGTCGCCCACCACCACATAGGACTTGGCATGTCGGGAGACGCGCTCTGCCAGAGTGGTCGCTTCCGGGAGTTTGTCCTTCAGGAGATAATCAAGGTACGGGGTAGTCCAGTCGGGATCGATGAGCAGGACCCCGGTCCCAGGACCTTTACTCGGCTCTTGCCGTTTTGTAACGGTTGGCTCGTGAAGATCCTGTACGAAGATACCACTCGTGACATCTGCCCGAGTGGCTCCCATTTTAGCCAACTCGTCAGCTGCCTCATTATTGCGGCGGAGGACATGAACCAGCTCCAGACCGTCAAACTTGCCTTCCAATTCTCGGACTTGCTGGCAGTATGCCATCATGGTCTGATCCACGCACGACCAGTCCTTCTGTACTTGGTTCACCACCAACTGGGAGTCGCCCCGAACCGCCAGCCGTCGGATTTCGAGTGATGTGGCGATACGGAGCCCATGGATGAGAGCCTCGTACTCTGCGGCATTGTTTGAGGCCTGGAAGTGAATCCGAAGGACATACTTCAACCTGTCGCCCTTAGGCGAGATAAGGAGAATTCCCGCCCCTGCTCCTCCAAGCATGAGAGATCCATCGAAGTGCATGATCCAATATTCTGGCTCTTCTTCCGTGCGGGGAGCCTGGGATTCGGTCCACTCGGCCGTAAAGTCGGCCAAAGCCTGGGACTTGACGGTGGTGCGCGGCTTGAACGAGATGTCGAAAGCTCCAAGCTCGGCTGCCCACTTTGAAATTCTTCCAGTAGCTTCCCGATTATGGAGGACCTCTCCCACGGGGAAAGAAGTCACTACTGAAATCGAATGTCCTTGGAAATAATGCTTTAGCTTCCGTGACGAGATCAAAATGGCGTACAACAGCTTCTGGATTTGAGGGTATCGCGTCTTGGATTCGCCAAAGACTACCGACAAAATAAACCGGGCGTTGCACGCCGTAGCGGTGTCCCGATTCTTCCCGCTCCACAACTATCACGGCGCTGACTACATGAGTTGTGGCCGCTATGTAGAGCAGGAGAGGTTCACCTGGCACCAGCGAGACTAAAATTGGAGGGGTGGAGAGGAACACCTTGAGCTCTTCAAAGGCTTGCTGCGCCTCCGCCGTCCATTCAAAGCGGTCCTGCTTCTTGAGGAGCTTGAAGAAAGGCATTCCCCGTACTCCCAACCGGGAGATAAACCTGCCAAGCGCTACCATGCACCCAGTGAGCTTTTGGACCTCTTTTTGGCTGGCAGGCGGGGCCATCCTCGTGATGGCCCCGATTTTCTCTGGGTTCGGCTCGATCCCGCGATGAGAGACAATGAACCCGAGTAGCTTCCCAGAGGAAACTCCGAAAACACACTTCTCGGGGTTTAGCCTCATCTGGAACGCCCTCAGACTTGTGAACGTCTCGGCTAGATCAGAGGTGAGGCTGTCTTCTGCCTCGGTTTTGACCACTATATCGTCCACATAAGCTTCCACATTGCGTCCAAGCTGATGGTGAAAACACCGCTGTATCGCGCCCTGATAAGTCGCGCCAGCATTCTTCAGCCCAAACGGCATGGTGATGTAGCAATATGCTCCGACCGGGTGATAAACGAGGTCTTCTCGCAATCCTCCTCTCGAAGCCGGATTTGATGATAGCCTGAGTAGGCGTCCAGAAAACTAAGTAGTCGGGATCCGGCAGTGGAGTCCACCACCTGATCAATACGGGGGAGACCAAAGGGATCTTTCGGACAAGCCTTGTTGAGGTCGGTGTAATCAACACACATGCGCCAGCTTTTATTCTTCTTCTGGACAAGGACAGGGTTTGCCAACCAGTCGGGGTGATATACTTCTTTGATGAAGCCTGCGGCTAGCAGCTTTGTAATCTCCTCCCTGATGGCTTGTCGGCGGTCTTGGGCGAATCGCCGCAGCCTTTGCTTGACTGGCCTGGCTGATTGGTTTACATTTAATGCGTGCTCGATCACCTCCCTGGGAACTCCGGGCATGTCCGACGGCTTCCAGGCGAAGACGTCTTTATTCGCCCACAGGAAAGTGACGAGCACGTCCTCCTATTTGTCCCCGAGCCCTGTCCCGATCAAGGCGGTTCGCGACGGATCGGACGGGTCGAGGAGGATTCTTTTGGTACCTTCTTCGGGGCCGATCCCGGGGTTTCACGCTTTGCGGGTGGGGACGCCGCCTTCCGGCTTCTCGGAATCCGCTTCTCGTCGGATCCCCTCCCGACCCGCTCGCGTCTCCAAGGACTCGGCCATCTCGCAGCCTTTCACGTCACAGAAAAAGATCGCTTCATGTCACCTGCAGAGCGATGATACCACTCGGCCGGCATCTTCAATGTCAAGTACGCGTGTAGTGGGTATCGCCATGAACTTGGCCAGCTGGTCTCCCCAGGATGGCATGGTATCTTTGCGAATCGCCACCTCGAAGCCAAGGTTCTCTGTCCGGTAATTCTCCCTCGCGCCGAAAGTGACCGGCAGAGTGATTTGTCCGAGTGGTGTCGCTGAAGTTCCAGGTATGACACCGTGGAAAGGCGACGATCCGCGCTTTAGCTTCGACCGTGGAATCCCCATATCGTCAAGGGTTTTGACAAAAAGGACATTGAGCCCGCTCCCGCCATCGATCAATACCCTCTTGAGCTTGATGCCGCGGACGACGGGCGCCAAGACGAGAGGATACCTGCCGGGGAACGGGACGTGGTCCGGGTGATCCGAGCGGTCGTAGGTTATCGCGACCTCGGACCAGCGTACATATTGGGGCGTTTCCGGCTGCACCGCGTAGATGTCCTGGGCGGTGAGCTTTTGCTTCCGCTTGGACTCATATGCAGCTGAGCCCCCGAATATGTAGTTGAGCTCGAGATCGGCTTCCTGATAGTCCTCCTCGGGTTCGGGGGGAGGTGGCTTGTTGGCGGCGTGCCCACTCGGACCTTGTCCAGCCTGCTTCTTGCTCTCGCGGGCGAACCTCTTTAGGGTGAAGCAGTCCTTGGCGGCATGCCTCCCCTTCGGATGGAAAGGGCAGAGTGAGTTCATAACCTTATCATATCCATCGTCTTTGAGGGCGTGAGGGTGAGTTGGTGCAGCGACTGCCACCAGCTCTTCACCCTTGCGCTTCTTTTCTTTCCACCGGGGGGGAGGTCAGCCTGATCCTTCCCCTCATCACGCCGTTCCGCCAGAGCCTCGGAGGCTGAAGCGTAACGGTCCGCTAGGGCGAACAGCTCCCGGACCGACGTCGGTGGCTTCCGGGACATCTTCTTGATGAGGTCGGGGTCGCTGACTCCCTTCTGGAAGGCAGCTATCACAATCGCATCTGTGACATCCCGAACGGTGCTTTTCCTGTGCATGAAGCGCTTGACGAACTCCCGGAGGGGTTCGTTCCTCCTTTGGTGTAGCTGATATAGGTCCCAAGGGGTGCCTGGGCGCTCGTAAGTGCCTTGGAAATTTGAAATGAACTGCTCACACAGATCTCCCCAGGAATCTATAGAGTTCGCTGGGAGTCCGGTGAGCCATGCTTGGGCCAGGGGCGAGAGGGTAACCGGTAAGTAGTTTGCCATTACTTTCTGATCCCCCCCGGCGGCCCTGACTGCCAGAGCATATACTTGTAGCCAAGCCTCCGGGTCCCTCTCACCGTCGAACCTAGTGATGCCTTTAGGATTAAATCCATCAGGCCAAACCACTCGGCGTAGGTGAGGGGTAAACGCACGAACCCCTTCAATGACCCCGCGACACCCTCCGGGTGGTGATCGACGCGGAGGGGATCGCGCTTGGCGTACTTCACGATCTCGTGGAAGGATCCCGTAGCGTTCATATTCGTCGGCTTGACGGCGTTGTTCCTCCCTTTCTCGGTAGCGGCGCCTGGCGTCGAGGTCTGAACGGAGGTCGCGGTTGATGCTGTGTCGCAAGTCGTCTCCGCGGGGTAGAACATGATGTGTCTGGCGGGCTTCCTGACCTGACCGGCTGCTGGCCGTCTGGGTCCTCACCGGACTGTAACACCCCAAAATTTTGCTTTTCTTAAATTCATGTGTGATTTGGCACTTTGGTGAATTTTTGGAATTTTCTGGAATTTATTTGGATTTATTTGGAATTTATTTGAATTTATTCCATTTTGAAATAATTAAAGAATTTAATTTTGCAAATAAAATTTTGTTGGAAATATTTTATTTGAGTCCAAAATGATCCAAAATATTTTCCAGAATTTTTCTGGAATTTTTCTGAGTCTTTTGCTATTTTTAATGAATTAAATGAATTACTGGGAATTATTTTAAATATTAAATCACTGGAAAATCAAACCGAGTCGGTTACTGTTCATCCGACCGAGCCCGAGTCAGACTCGAGTTCGAGTCCGACCCGAGCCACGTGACTCGACCGAACCCACTCCTAAACCTAATCAATCCCAACCGTTGGATCAAGATCCAACGGCTGAGATCCGCCCGTACCGGTTCGAGCCGTATCCGGCCCGGATCCGATCGCGCCCGCGTGATCGTGGCCGTTGATCGTGCCACGTGGACGGCTGAGCGTCGTCGTCTCCGCCGAGTCCGAGCCGGACTCCGCCGCCGCGCCCGCCGCCGTGTAGAATTAGGTTTCCGTCTCGGGCACGAACGCCGAGGCTATTTAAAGCGTGAGACGTCCCCCGAGGTTGCCCTCGTCCTTGCGCACTCCGTTCTCGAGCCATCTCGCCTGAGCCGTCGCCCGTTTGCCCGCACGCGTGCTCGCCGGAGTTGGAGCCCTGCGGCGCAGCGGTTGAACGCCGATTCCGCCGCCGTCCGTCGTCTCCGCCGAAGGAGCCTGTGTCCGGAACCACCGTGACGAGACGCACGAAGGAAGGATTCATCTCGCCGAGCAACCGGAACGCCGCCGTCGGGCTCGTCGTCGTTCGTCTCCGGTGCCCAAGCCTCGCCGCGCCATCGCCGGACTTCGCGAGCTCGGTGAACCGTCGATCGGATCGGACGGTTGAGGTGAGTTCACGTGTCCCCAACCCGGTTAGATCTGGACCGTTGGATCAAGATCCAACGGTTCACAATTGCCACGTGCCGTAGTAGTGTTATTATAGGATTAGATCTGGACCGTCCGATCTAAATCGAACGGCCCACGATCGACGAGTAGTTTCAACGTGTTAACCCTGGATCTAATCCGCGCCGTTGATTTTCAAACCAACGGCCGTGATTGCGCCACGTGTCGGGAAGTTGGACCGACGCTGGCGTCAGACGCGCTGGCAGGCGTGGCCATCGACACGCGGGGCCCGCATGTCGGGCCGATCGCGACCGCGGACGTCATCCATGACGTCATCGGTGGACCCACCTGTCAGCACCGTGGGCTGAGCCCCGCTGACGTCAGCAATGACGTCATCCGAGTGGTCCCACATGTCAGTCTCACATGGAGCCGTGGACCGGGTCCACGGTAGACCCGAGCCGAGCGTGGACCGAGTCCATGGACCGGCTGACGTCAGCCAACCAATCAGAGGCTGCCACGTGTCCATGCTGACGCAATAATTAATTTCCGAAAAAGAAAATGATTTATTAATTCGAAATATTGATTCAAATTTAGATTCAAACTTCAAACGCTTATAACTTTTGCGTTTCAACTCCGATTTGAGTGATTCAAATTTCTAAATTTGTATAAAATTGAGATCTACCTAAATATGAATTTTATTTAATTTTTGGACTAAAGTTTTTCTCTGCAAAATTATTTAAATGATTATTTAAACTTTAAATAATCATAACTTTTGCGTCTTAACTCCAAATTTGATTTATTCCAGTTTCTAAAAATCCACAAAATTATGTTCTTTCTGTTTATGGATTTCATTTGGGTGTTTGGACACTTTTTGCCTATTGTTTATTTGTGTATTTGCTATTTGCACGCTTTACGAGTAGACGTTGAAGTGCCGGAGGGATTTGAGGGAGAAGTATTGACTCAGGATCCAACTCAAGACCAAGAGCAAGTACTTTTTGAAGGCAAGTTGTGCTTTGACCATGTTGATCCTATTTCGAAATCTATTTTGATTTAAACTATTGCATGCTAGTTCAATTAAGAAAATACTTTGTTTAAACATGGGGGTTAGATAAGTACCCGGTTCTTTGTATGACACCTTGATTACTTAAGTATGTGCCATGACCCTTTGTCACCCTAGTTGTGGTTTACTAGTTGGACATTATTAATTTGCCAACATGGGTTTTAGACCGTTGTAGTATACTGCTTAGACCTGCTACGTGCTCATAACATGATTTTGGATAATTAAATGTTAATATTGACTTAATGATATATTGAACCTGTTTTGGAAAAGTATCATGTGATGTTGAAGGCACGTGGTGCATGGTAATCAACTGGGGTTTGATAAACAGTTTTGACCGGGGCATGTGGCAAGAGTAATCAGGTGGGCCAGTTGTGGCGTTGGGAGTGTTGATTTGGTTCTTCGGGTAGTCTTGCCCTGGTCACCCTAAGGACTTAACCTTGCAAGCCTTTGAACTGGGTCTAACGTGCAACCACATGTCTGTAATGGGACGGACCTAGTTGACTAAGTTGCTGATAACGTACTTGTGGGACCTCAGGAGGTCAACTACACCCTTTGTGTAAGTTGTACGGAGCGCGTCTGGGCTGAGGCCAGGTACCCATCTAACGGTTGATTGGCCTAGACTTCGCCTTAGCGAAGGGAAGGGTTAGTGCGCAATAACCGGGGAGGACCACTTGTATTGTTAGAGGTTTCCGAAAGACTTTGTTACGGGAACTCGCCTTTGTGGTGTTTGACTGTATCTTGTGGGTAAAGTGCATAACCTCTGCAGAGTTTAGAATCTATTCGAATAGCCGTGTCCGCGGTATTGGACATCGCTCGGGAATTACAGTCAAGGGTTAGATTTTCTCAAAAATAACTTTGGTTTGAAAGGATGGGTTGGTTTAACAATGAAGATGATGGAAAAGTGGTTTAGGATGGGGAAAATGTTATTAAACTTCTTGAAAAGTTATTTATGCTTTACTTATTTCTACTGCTTTCGAATCTACTTGTATTACTTGTCAAATGTCAAGCATCGCAAATATACCTTGAGCCATTCCTTTGTACCAAGCCATGCATATAGTATATTAGCTTGCATTCGTGCATGACTTCTTGAGTACCAAGTACTCACCCTTGCCTCAACACAACATCAGTTGAAGAGGAGACTACGCCCGACTTTGGAGGAGGAACTCCAAGAGGATCCGTCTACTTAGGGAAGCGAGCCCGGTCAGTTGCCTGTGGTATCTTGGATGGCGCCACGGTTATTTGATTTTCATTGCTATTATTTTTCTCTGAATAAGTTCGCCTTGCGAGGCATATATTTGTAACTTGACCATAAGGTCGAGTAACGATTTGATTAATTAAATAAAGTACTTTTATGGTATCGATTGGTATGATTGTGATATTTACCGAAGTTAAGACTGTGTGCACTATCGCGTTCCTGGACTAGTGCTGAATACACAGAGGGTCAGGATTTGCAAATTCGGGGTCCCGACACGGACCACGTGATGCCTCCTTTGCCTACCGGGTCTGCCTGGGCTCGGATAGGCTGCCGCTGTCACCATGGCCTTTACTTGGGCCATGATCGGGGCAACTGGATCACCCGCCCCCAGCATAGGGGTCAGGGTATCCAGGAGTGTCTTGGAGGCGACGATATTCTGCTGTGGGGTACGAAAAATAGCCTGGTCCCCCATCTTGGCTTGCAAAATGTCTTCATTGACAGCCCGGGCACGGTCCCGGAGAGTACGCGTCCGCGCGTCAGGTTCAGTTGCTCGGCCACCTTCCAAGTCGGCGGCGGCCGAGGTGTCGAGGCGCTGCTGCGAATCTGCCCTTGAGCCCTCGATTACGCAGACTCTACGGAAATTCCAGCAGCTCTCTAGGCTTTCTTCTGACTCGGCCGCTGAGCTGGGTGAGCCTGAAGAAGATAACTCCATGCGCTCGGAGGTGCAGAGTGGTTTGACGGCGAGAACCCCCACCATTCGCACCTCGGTGTCTTCGAGTCCGACTCCCAGGCCGGAATGGGCCTTCGGTTCCCCATTCGGCATTTTAGAGCACGAGACAGGCGGACCCTCCGATCGGCGCGGAAGTCGTGGCGATGGCTCGTCGGAAACCTCACCGCGCTGCAGCACGGTTCCCTTAGAGAGGGAAAGGCTTCCGAGGTCGTTGGAGATGAAGGTCAGGCTTCCGAAACGGAAGACCTGGCCCGGGAAGAAGGCTGTGGAGGCTTCGCTCGTGGTAGCCATCAAGCTTGACGAAGATCTTGACACAAGCCCCTACCTGGCGCGCCAACTGTCGACGATCGGTTTCGCCGGCAATGAGATTTGTGATTCTAGGGGATTTGTGCGGGATCTGAGCTTGATGGTAACACAGGATGCAAGGGAGATCTGTGTTTAGACAGGATCGGGCTCTCTCGGAGGAGATAATACCCTAGTCCTGTGTTCTTGGATATATTGTGTATATTCTCTTTTTCTTCTCCCTCCTCCCCTTATATACTGGGGGAAGGATACATGATAGACGGGCGCCACCGGGCCCTGAACATGGTGGCCTGGCCGACATGTACTTTATCCTTATTGGCCCTGGCGCTCTACGTCTTGGAGAGGTGGTTATGCTTTCCCCGACCCACGCCTGCCGCCCTGTCATGTTCCAAAGATCCGCAGCTCTGGCGATGTCGGTGCATGCTTCGTTCTTGGCGGGTTGTTCAGGCGTGGCGCGAAGCTTCCCCGAAGGATCGGGAGTTGCCTTGGGGAACAAGTCGAAAACCTCCTCCGGGTCCATCGTGGCGCTTCTGGACTTTTGGCTTTCTACTCCGCCCGTCGAGCCCAGTCGGGTGTAGGCCCCTCTTGCGGGACCCATGTCTCTGACATCCCACAGTTTACTTTGAATCTATCTGATAAGACAAGAAAGAGACAAGTGTGTAGCATACATCCATATATCACTGTGTCTAATTAAATCCTTACACACCAACATTGTTCATGATCTAGGTTTAAAGCCAACATAGGTGACTACTGCAGCCTCAACACTCACGAATAAAATATGGTGGTATATAACCAGCCTAAATTAACCGATCGATCGTATGTAGTATTTGGTAGGCTAATCCATGGAAACCTGAGTATCACCTTCTTGAAATTGACCACATGGAAAAGAACAGATATTGACAATTGAGAATATATCTCTGGAGTAACCATTTCTTCACCAATGTAATCAATGATACATAAATCGATTAGCTCTAGATCATTTACTGCAACTAGAACTTACATCATTTCACCAGGCAAAGAGGTGATCATTTTAATTAGCTAACTATAATGGCATTCAGACCAATCAACCCCTCAAAAATGATCAAATCATTTTTTGCTACAATATGAGCACAAATTTCATGAGAATTTAAATGTATTAAGGGGAAATTCCACAATAAGTTTCTCCGCTCAACATGAAACAACTGTGCAGCATAATCGACAATTCAGCATATCTTGCTCAACTACATGGAAATCATCAATAGTACATCACTCAAATAAGGCAAAGGCATCAGTTTGGTGTCAGAACAATCACAATACACATTAAAGAAGTGCACGTTCCACTCAAAGCTCTTCGATTCACCCCCAAATTCATGGCACAGAAGTGCACATTCCACTCAGACGAGACCAAATGCACATTCCACTCAGACGGGATCAAATCGCGCGCGGCCATAGACCAAGAACGAGGAAGGTAGGGGGTAGGGAAGCGGGGAGGCGAGGAGCTCACTCTCAGGCCCGCCGAGCTGGGCGACAGCATCAACGAAGCGTTCGTGGAGGTCAGCCGTCCACCGGAGGCGCGTGATCGGCGAAGCCGGGAGGGCGTCGTCGGGGGCGAGCTCGGGATGGTGGCGCCCGTCAGGCGAGCTCGGGAGGGTGGCGCGATCGGGGATCTCCGGACGACAGCGCGGTCGGGCGAGCTCCGGGAGGGTGGCGCGGTCGGGGGAGCTCCGGGAGGGCTTCCGGTGCCGGCACAAGCTCTGGTGGCGGCGGCGCGCGCGGGAGGAGGAGAAAATGGGAGATTTCGGGTGGGAGGAGCAGCAAAGTGGGGAAGAAATGGTGGCAATGAGATTTATAGGTGCACCATCAGTCCCGATTGGTGTCTTCAACCGGGATTGATGTCCACATCAATACCGGTTGGATACACCAACCGGGACTGATCATTCCACATCTGAATCCACAAGGAAAACCTAGGTGCTATCAGTATTGGTTGGTGTATCCAACTGGTACTAATGTGAGGCATCAATCCCGGTTGTAAACACCAACCGGTACTGATTAGATCACATCAGTACCGGTTAAATACACCAACCGGTACTGATTAGAATTAAATTCAAAGTCTCTTTAGAATATTATTTTCCAGCCATCTAATATAAAATAAAATGATAGAAAATTCAATTATTGCTTCTTTGCTTAATAAAAAATAATAAATTATACTTATTCCACACTAAAATGATTTAAAAAAATTAAAATAAGATTACTAGTCATTTATAAATTCCTTTTATAGTTTCTACAATACAACAATAATATTGAAACTCTATATATTCTTTAGAATATCATTTTATAAACTTCTAATATAAATTAAAATTACAAGAAATAAAGTAATTTTGCACTTTTATAATTCCAATGCAAATTTTCACCTTATTACATAAATTCAATTATTGCTTCTTTGCTTAATAAAAAATAATAAATCATTATTATTCCACACTAAAAAGATTTTCAAAAAATAAAATAAGGTTATTAATACACAACTAGTATGTTAGTAGTCTATTACACCAAAAGAAAGCAAAGTGATCCATTCACAATAGACAATTTAGTGGCATGGCAACACAGTAGACAAGATTTAACATGAAAAAAGAAAACTAAGCATCCATCAGTGATGGACTATAACTTGTAACAACGGACTATACAACATGGTTGGACTTATTTGCTAGCATACTTTGTTTTTACAAGCAATCCTTATTATGATCGCGGCGTACGTAAGGAGAGTCCTCTGTATCATTCAGGACACTAATGTCTACGTCCACTGTGAAAGGAGGCAGCTCGTCGAATTGATTATACTCTTCTTCGTCCGTGACGCCCTCAACTCCGACAATCCTTCTTTTACCTGAAAGAACCACGTGGCACCTTGGTTGATCGCTACTGCTAGTCTTCTCATTCTGATTTATGTTTTCGGTAGATTTGTCATGCTGCCTCTTCCTTTTAGTAGGCTTGTCCTTCTAGTTTTTTGGTTTGCTGTCCATGTCCATCACATAGAATACCTGTGTCACATCATTAGCGAGCACGAACGGTTCGTTCTATAGGCCACTTGCTTGAGGTCCACAGTTGTCATACCGTACTCATCGATCTCCACGGTTGCCAGCTTGACCTATTGGTGCTGAAATAGAGGGACTTTTAAAGGTCCATACTCGAGCTCCCAGATCTCCTATATGAAACCATAATAGGTGTCCATCTTTCCATTTTTGTCCAAGGCATCTATACAAACGACGCTGTTTTGGTTGGTGCTCATGCTATCCTGGGCTTTCATGTAAAATGTGTACCCATTTATCTCATACCCTTGGAATGATACGATTGTCGTGGACGGTCCCCGAGCCAAGAGTTTAACTGTTCATCATCTGTTTGGTTGCCCAACAGTTGCTTTTGTAACCAATCGCCGAAATGATCCATTTGCTTGACTGCGATCCACTTATCTGACTTCTCTGGGTATTGGGCGCGTAGACTCATCTCGTGATCATACATATATGGAGACACTACAGTTGCTTGTTTCAATACTGTGAAATGTGCTTGTTTAAATGAAAGTAGATCGTCGCTATAGGATTCTTTTCTCCCTAAAGTCCCTTTTGCCTGTAGCCTCCCCTCATGGCGTGATACAGGAATGCCAATCGGATTCAGATCATCAATGTAATTAACACAAAACTAGATCACCTCCTCTGTGCCGACACCCTGCGCATTGCAGCCCTCTGGGCGAGACCAGTTACGAACATACTTCTTTAGGATGCCCATGTACCTCTCGAAAGGGAACATATTGTGGAGGAACACGGGTCCAAGAATTTCTATCTCTTTAACAATGTGGACCATGAGATGGACCATAATATCAAAGAATGATGGAGGGAAGATCATCTCATGGCTAACCAGACTATTGACCATGTCATCATGTAGATTCACGCAGACATTCTGTGTGATATGCATGAAGTCCAGTGAGTGGCGGACCTCTAAGTCTTTCCAGTAAGGTAAGTCCCAAAATATTGACTTCTTTTTCCAAACGGGCTTTGTGTAACCTTGTTATGTCGGGACAGGTTTGCTACTTGGACCTTTTCCAAATACTACTTTCAGATCGTTTACTAAAGAAAATACAAGAGCCCCACTGCGATGCAGGGGCTTCTTACATTTCTGTTCCGTCCCATCAAAATTCTCACCCTTCCTCCTTAACGGGTCCTTCGTATGGAGGAACCTACGGTGACCCATGTACACAGCCTTTCGAGAGTTTTTTAGGTACTTACTGTCCGTTTCCTCTAAGCAGTGGATGCAGGCTTTATATCCTTTGATAGATAGGCCCGATAGGTTACCAAGTGCAGGCTAGTCGTTGATGGTTACGAATAACAATGCACGTAAAATGAAGTGCTCTCTTTTGTACTCATCCCATACACGTACACCATCGTTCCACAATGTTAGCAGATCTTCAACCAACGGTTTGAGGTACACATCGATGTCGTTTCCAGGTTACTTCGGGCCTTGGATAAGCAACGGCATCATAATGTACTTCCGCTTCATACACAGCCAAGGAGGAAGGTTGTAGATACATAGAGTCAAGGGCCAAGTGCTGTGACTGCTGCTCATCTCACCATACGAGTTCATCCCATCTGTACTCAACCCAAACCTTATGTTCCTTGCATCCTCAGCAAAGTTCGGGTATGTTCTATTGACTTTCCTCCACTGGGAGCCATCATCAGGGTGTCTTAGCCTTCCGTCGTTCTTACAGTCTTCTTTGTGCCAGTGCATCATCTAGGCATGCGCTTTGTTCGCAAATAAACGCTTCAACCGGGGTATTATAGGAAAATACCACACCACCTTAGCAGGGGGCCTCTTCTTCTTACGCTGCCCCTCTGCCTCACCTGGGTCATCATGCCTGGTCTTATACCACGAAGTTTTGCACACCGGACAAGCATCCAAATCCTCGTACTCATTGCGATAAAGGATACAATCGTTACAACATGCATGTATCTTCTGTACCTCCAACCCCAAAGGGTAGAAAACTTGTTTGGCATTGTACGTAGTTTCGAGCAGTGTGTTCCCCTCTGGAAGTAACTTCTTGATGAGGCATAACAACTCGTCGAATCCCTTATCAGACAATCCATTGGTCGCCTTCCATTGCATCAGTTCTAGTGTAGTACGCAACTTTTTATGACCCTGTTTGCAGTTTGGGTACAACAGTGTTCTGTGGTCCTCCCATAGGCGTTGAAACTTTTCGTAATGTCTTTCATTGATGTATTCTCCCTCTCCATCAAGCAGCATCTGGTCTAGGTCATCATTGCCAAACTCCCCAAATGCATCTTCGCAAGAGCCGGGTTGGCCAGCGTATAAGATATTGTTCTCCGCCTCTTCTTGTTCACCGTCTTCTTGTATAATCTCTTCTTCACCGTGCTTGGCCCAACAGGTATAGTTTGACATGAAACCTCTTGTGAGCAAATGGAAGTGAAGGTGGCTAGAGTTTGGCCACTCCTTCTCATTCTTGCAGTCTATGCATGGACAACATATGTAGCTTGACGTCATGTATGCATCGGCCGCACGAAGAAAATCTTGCAAACCCTGCAAGAACTTCAGGGAGAGTCGGTCCATGTACATCCATCGCCGGTCCATCTACATTATATTACATCAAGGTAACTTTTAGCTCATTTTCCGATAATGAATTGTTCAACATTTCCCAAAATCCAAATCAAGACAACTATATTTTTAAAATGACTTTATTTCATTAAATGTTTTAAAGGCATTATATTTCATTACATATTTTTCCATAAAATGATTATTTGCTCCAGTATTCATACTTGGCAAGTTTTTGCAACCTACTAAAATAATTGGTCAATGAAAATCTAGATTCAAAATTCTTCATCAATCGATGGAACCAAAACCTAAATATTTAGCTAGATCCACGCATTCAATTCGAGCTAAACATCATTATCGGTTAGTCTCCCAAACCGGTACTAGTGAGCCCCCGCTATATAGTACCGGTTTGTTTCACGAACCGGTACTGATGTTAGAACATCAGTACTGGTTGATGCCTTGAACCGGTATTGATCTCCCCCCGAAACCCTGTAGCCGTTGAACCGAGACTGTTGTAACTATTAGTCCCAGTTTGTGCCCAACGGGTACTGATGGGCCGGTATCAAAATCTAGATTCAAAATTCTTCACCAATCGATGGAACCAAAACCAAAATATTTAGCTAGATCCACACATTCAATTCGAGCTAAATATTAATGCAAGCAAAATATAAACTTACACAATAAGTTTTTTCAACTTACAAAAAAAATTGGTCGATCATAGTCTAGATTCAAACTTACACAAATTTCACGACAGCTTTGCTCAAATTTTGAAAACTTTTTTGGAAAACTTTTTCACAAAATTTTTTAAAACTTTTATCAAATCTTGAACTCATTTTATATTTTCTGTAAAGCCATTTATATTTTTGATATTATTTTAATTCGCAAATGAATTTAAATTTCTTCTTTTTTCCACATAACTATTGCCATTTGAAGATCCTAAACTCCATGATTTTCATGCACCAATCTTAATTTCCCCAACTATATATGCACCATCCTACATCGAACGATGGAACTAAAACGTAAATTTGAGCTAGATCCACACCTTAAATGCGAGCTATATTATAATCCAAGCAAATTTAAGCTTAGTTACCTTGGTTGCGAGTAAATTTTTGCATCCAACTTGAAAAAGATCGAGCTAGAACTTTACATTTATAATCTTTCATTGATTAATGGAAAAGATCAAATTTTCTTCATAATTCAAGCAAAGAAGAGGCTCCATTTAACACCAAATGTTGTGTGGAATGATGTTACTAACCTTAGTTACCTTGGTTGCGAGTAAAATGACAAAAAATTTAAAATTTGGGCAGCACCTCTCCTTCCTTGGAGCTCTTGCCCGAACTCCTGTTCTTCTCGCCGGCTGATAAAATGATCTTGGTCTGACAGAGAGCGGGAGGAGGAAGACGTTTAAATTGCGACATCAATACCGGTTGGAGGCACAAGCCGGTACAGATGATCCCCCCGGACCTGTAGACCGTTGAACCGGGACTGATGTAAATGTTAGTCTCGGTTCATGCATGACCGGTACTGATAGGCCGATAGATAGTACCGGTTCGGGAGACGAACCGGTACTGATGTGGCTCATTCAGTACCGGTTGATGTAACCAGCTGGTACTGATGGTAGAAATCAGTATCGATTGGTCTTATCAACAGGTACTGATGTGCGTTGTAACCGTTGAACCTCTAGTTGACATAATTTTTGAATGATTTTCTCATTGTGGCATAATTTTTCTTCCGATTTTGACCGATTTTCTCCTGATTTTCACTGAATGTTTCTCGAAGCCGTTTTTTTTGAACGATTTTCTCATTGTGGCATAATTTTTTTGAATGTTTTTTTTATGTTTCATAATTTTTTTGAATATTTGAATTTAACGGTTGAGGCAGCGGAGCTTCAAGAAGTGGGAGGTAAAACATTATATATTATATTAATAATTCATAATATAAAACATTACATATTATATTAATTAATTACAATATATATAATATATATATAGCGGCGCGCGGGTGGTGGGTGGCGCGATCACCCATACCACCACTCGTCGTCGCTGCCAGGGGGGCTATCGTCGTCGGAGTTGTCGTCAAACGGGGGGCTGTTATCGTCGTCGTGGTGGATGACGGCTTCATCATCATCATCCTCCTGCTCCGACGTGCTCCCATAGCAGACCCAACCCTCCTCCTCCTCCTCCTCCTCCTCCTCATCCTCCTCTCCTGCTCCTCACTGTCATCATCCTCATCCTCCTCCTCCCGCTCCTCCTCCTCCTCCACATCCTTCTCCCGCTCCTCCTCCTCTGGAGGCGGTGATGATGTCGCGCCAGAGGGAGAAGAAGGAGAAGGAGCTTCCATAGTTAATTGGGCTAACTAACCATCATCAGTACGTCTCCCTCCTCACTCGATCTGATGGTTTTATAGGAGGCTGGATTGGAAAACAAGAATTCGGATGAACACGAATTAAGAGTTTTATTGTAAAGGCGCGCGGGATCGAGGGGACGCGCGGGAGATGAAGCGTGGACTACATTAGTACCGGTCAAAAACACCAACCGGTGCTGATGTGCTAACATCAGTACCGATTGGTTACACTAACCCGTACTACGCAGCACAGGAGCCGAGGAGGCTGCTTAGCACCGGTTGGTTTAACCAATTGGTACTAATAACACGAACATTAGTACCAATTGGTTACATCAACCGGGCTCCTATGCTGCTTACTACGGGTTGGTGTAACCAACTGGTACTGATGTTAGCACATCAGCACCGGTTGGTCTTTCAAACTGGTACTGATGATCCCTTCAAACCTGTAGACCGTTGAACCGGGACTGATGTAAATGTCAGTCACGGTTCATGCATAACCGGTACTGATGGGCCGGTATGGAAGGCCAGATATGTAGTAGTGTGTGTTCCAATAAATACACTTTCCCCTATGGTTCATCTCTCTCTCCCCCCTCTCCTTCTCTCACTAATGCCCTAAGTTCGCTTGTTAGCCCCTTCCTGGCTTGGCCAACGTGTTAGACACTGAACTCACTTGGTGCAGACCCCACACAGTTCCACACCATGACAGAGCATGCTCACACCATGCATGCATGCAGGAACTATGCATCACGTCACCACCATGCCTTGCCGCTAGTCTCGCTAGCACCACGCGCGATGCGCCCTGGAACTTGCACATTTGCCATGTGCCCTCATCGAGCCATCATATTGCTTGCCATGCTCCGCCGCCTCACCTTGATGCCCCTGGCACCTTGCATGGACAGCAATCTCGCTGGGTATTCCTAGAATCCCACAACCGATGTCCTCTCCTCCTTTGCTGCACACTTACTCACGGACAAAGCACCGAGCGCTCTTCTTTGCACTATATAAGGAACACCATGGCCACCGTGTAACGGCCCCAGAATTTCCTAAGTCCCTAGGTCATGCATAACATGCTCATGTCATTCATGTTAGTGACATAATCTTCACTCATTTAAAACTTCACAAGTGATAGCATCATTTTGTAAGAATGGGTATGAAATTCCTGGCATTCTAAAACTGCTATTCATCTACACCAATATTTCTTTTGCCCATAGTCTATGACATGTGGGCCATATTTGCAAGAGGGAGAGAGTGGACTGCACCTAATCACTTAATTTTTCTCATTTTATTCACCTTTACCTACTCCTCCCATTCTATGACATGTGGGACCTTGCCCCACATGTAAGGGATAAAGTGGCAGCCATATATAAGAGCTCTCCACCTTGGTTTCTCCTGCCTACCCACCTCATTTGCTGTTCATCCCATTTATGAAAATCATCACAAGGAGAGAGTGAGAACTCCTCCAACCCTTCTCCATTTCATCCACAAAATCCATCCAAAACTTGAGATTTAGCTTGTGCATGTCCCGCCAAATTGAAGCCAAGATCGAGAGCTTCGATTCCATCCAAATGGATTTTTGATGCACCAAGTCCTGGGTAAGTTCTAATCAACTCTTTATCTTGCCATTTTCTGAAATTTTGTCAACATGGAGCTCATTCATTTCTTCTCCATGAAATCCATCACCAAACCTCGATTCGGGTCATGCATGTCGCATTGGAAGCATGAGGAGGAGTAGACACTGCTACAAGCCCAAGGAAGCAAAGGCATTGTCCGCACGACTAAGGAGGAGGTGGCGAACATCGAAGGCCGACATTGCAAACGTTATTCTTCATCCTCCCACTGAAATCAAGCTTCCATCAAGTGCAAGGGCATCCTTGTGGTGGTAAGGCTCTATCTTAGAATACATTTCTTAGTCCATTCCTCAAAGATATTAATAGCCATCCAAACACCAAAGTCAAAATCCTATTTTCTCGGATAAACCAGCACTACTGCAGTGTAGTGGCCAGTAGTATCGCTTCATAGGAACTACTGCTCATACACTGTCAGTATTGCCGCTCTGCTAAACCCTAAAATACATCGCCACTGGAAAATAAGTACAGTAGTTGTATTACCGGCAATGCCGCATATCTGGCACTACCGCTCTACAAGTCCGATACTGCCACTCCTGAGACCCAAAAACACCCCGTACTGGAAAATACCTAACGCCATGTTGAGGCCAGTAGTACCGCGCCTTCGGCACTACCACGCCTATACCTCGGTACTACTTCCTGTGGCAGAAAACATCTGAAATGCATTGTTTTGAAATCCAAATGGAATTGAACCAATTCTCATGTGCATATTAGGATTAGTAGTACAGGTCATGAGTATTTCATGCATGGTTGAGCATATTTCTATAGTATTCATCGTTTGAGTTTTGATTGGTGTTCATTTGAATTGGATTTTCTCGATATGTAGTGACGCTTTGGGAGACACTCCCGAATACGACTACGTCTACGACATCAAGAATGAGCAACAAGGCACTACTTATACCTTGAACATACTTGATCCCATTATTTGCAAATTATATTTGAAGTTATTATATCAATTGCATGTCTACTTTTAATAACAATTATGTTTGGGGTAGAATGCTTAGCTAATGCCATGTTTTCATATCAATCCCTTGCCATGTTCCTTTCGTATTCTATTGTTGCCTTAGGTGGTTTACTATTATGTATGGGTTCTACGAACTACTTACTCGTGCTTAGAATATCGTTAGAAAACGCGATAGATGGACTTAGTCCATCGGTCGCAATGATCAAAGAATTATGATGATGTTGTTGATTTGAATTGTGGTTAATGAGTAGCAATGTTGATTAAGGAGCTTAATGATTAAATCCTGGTACCGTCTCACAAGTAACTATTGTGCGAGCCACATGCCGTTTATGGGACCGGCTTAGCCAAATACTTGTGTATGACTAGGGTATGTAAACCACGTGCACTCGGAATTCCTTGAGCTTTGTGGAGTGTCAAGGAATTTCCGCAGGAATTCCTCAAACTTCGTGGAGTGCCAAGAATGTCCTTCGGATCCCTCGAACTTTGTGGAGTTAGGGATATCCATCAACGGGTGTACTCCTTGATCCACACACAGAGAGCACTAGGCACGCGGGATCAAGGTTCACAGTCACCCGGATGGTTTGTATGCACTACCATGCATACTGAAAAATGGTTTTGTCACATTTACCTCGCCGGCACATCGAAGGAAATGTACTAATACAATATTCAATATTCAGTACCTTGGCTTATGAGTATGCACTTCAATTTCAGGTAATTGAGGTGATACTGGAATAATAGCTAAACTCCCTTCAATACTGCTTGGAGAAACAACCTAAAAAAATATGAGCTTCCAAATCAAGAGAGGACTCCATCCCATCTGAATACATTTCAGTATTAATTCCAGAAGTGATGGATTGGGATTGTTGATGTTGTTCCAACATGAACTCATTCTTAAGAATAAAGTTTTCTTGAGGCTAAGGCTAGTTGTCCCATGGATCAATGTTGTCCATAGGTGGAGCATTGTGATGAAGTGCTGGCTCTTGTGGGTGATCTATCTCACCTCCAGGAAAGATTGGAGCATCCTCTTCTGGTAGTAAAACTTCTTCAAGATTAGTGTTCAGTGGGAAAAATTTCATGAGTATTGGAGTACTCATGGGTGTAAGGCGAACATGAGCGATGGAACTCATGCTTCGGAGAGTGCTTGGAGGCACGAAGTGAATGGCTATGTTTATGATGGTGTTCATGATTATGTTATGGTATGTATTAGACTTTGAAAAGGTTTACTAAATGTAATTTTTAATCTATACATGTTTATGTTTTTATTCGAATGTTGCTTTATGCTAAAATTACCATTTTGCCTTCTTTTGATGTAGCTAGAATTTAGCATGTTACTAATATTATTATGCGAGTACACTCTTTGTACTCAATCGGATTGTCCACTTGCTGCATGTGAGGATGAGGTGCTGCCCGGAGAGTTTTATCGAGCAGATTTCGATGACACTAATATTTAGAGGCACGTTCTTACCTCCAATTGGTTAACCGAGGGTTTGGGGCATACCACGCTGCCTTTTTGCTATTGTTTTATGTTTTTCGCTGCTACTAAATATATCATTTTGGATAGTAGTCCTACTTTTAGTATGTAAATATGCTTAAGCTTTCGCTATTTGTGTATGTGTTGTGATGCAAACTGTTGGGCATCGTTGCGCGTTTTGGTTGACTATCCTGGGGCCAACACGGGAATATATACTGAGCGTCCGAGATTTCTTTGCTTCACTTAAGTTGTACCATGCATTTGGATGAATCAGCGGAGTCCCGAGGATGGCTCCCCACAAGCTTGGCATCAGAGCCATACTGATTGCAGGTTAGAACGTAGCATGGCCGACTAGCTTAGGACTTGTTTTGAGTCGAAAATATTTTTCTTATCAAGTAATTTCAGAACTGATAGCAATGTGTATTCCTTTATTTCTTACCCATCTTAGTTCTATAACTTATCCTTATGCTCCCTTGACTTTGCAAAATAATTTTTTGACTCATCTTTTCTTTTTCCAATATAATAGATGAGCTACGGACCATTGGTTTTAGTCACCCGAGCTGAAGACGTGGAGGGTTATCCTTCCCTCCTTCGGGACATGCTGTGGGGGGCGAACTTCACTTCTGCACCCGAGTACGTGGTGTATGGGAATGCATTAGGATCGGGATTAGAGACATACCGCCACAGTCCACATTATTGCTCAGATGATGACGGGGAGCATTCCACATCAATTCCAAGCGAGGGGCACATCCATTGGGATGGCTATTGTAACACCCCAAAATTTTGCTTTTCATAAATTCATGTGTGATTTGGCACTTTGGTGAATTTTTGGAATTTTCTGGAATTTATTTGGATTTATTTGGAATTTATTTGAATTTATTCCATTTTGAAATAATTAAAGAATTAAACTTTGCAAATAAAATTTTATTGGAAATATTTTATTTGAGTCCCAAATACCCTAAAGTATTTTCCAGAATTTTACGGAATTTTACGAGTCTTTTGCTATTTTTAATGAATTAAATGAATTACTGGGAATTATTTTAATTATTAAATCGCTGGAAAATGCGAGTGGGTTTGTACTATTCATCCGACCGAGCCCGAGTCAGACTCGAGTTCGAGTCCGACCCGAACCCGACCGAGCCACCGACTCGACCAAACCGAGCTCAACTCGGATCGGATCCAACCGTTGGATCGAGATCCAACGGTCGAGATCAATCGCGCCCGATCCGCGGCTGCACCCGAGCCAATCTCGGCCACTGATCACGCCACGTGGACGGCCATCGTGCGTCCACGTCACCTCACCGAGTTCGGAACGGACTCCGCCGCCCGTACCGGCTCCGCCGCGGAAACCGAGCGAATCTCGACGTTCGCGCCGGTATTTAAGGCGTGGATCGTTGCCCGAGGATCGCCTGACCCGTGCGCATCGTCTTCCCCAACTTCCGGAGCCTTATCCGCCGCCGTCACCTCGCAATTGCTCGCCGGAGTTCTCTCTCTCCCCGCCGCGGTTGCTGCTTCATTCCGCCGCCGTTCGCCGTCTTCCGCCGCGGTTGAGCCCAGTTCCGAGACCCCCAAGCCAAGGCACACCCGTGGGTACCTCTCACTCCGCCGGAGCGACCCCGAAGCGCCGTCGGGCTCGTCGTCGTTTTCATCTCCGGTGGCCCTGCTCCGCCGTGTCGCCATCGTCATCATGGCCTTGTGAGCCGTTGGATCTCCATCGACGCGGTCCAAGATCGCGCCACGTCACCCGACGGTGAGATCCCGCCCAAGAATCTCAGATCCAATCTCGGCCGTTGGATCTAGATCCAACGGTCCGAGATCAACCGAAGTTCACCCCAAACGCGTGAATTCAGATCAATCACGGACCGTTGATTTTCAAATCAACGGTCAAGATCTAGCCACGCGTGCGGAGATCCGCCGCTGATCGGCGCCGCCGCAGCGTGAGCGCGTGTCTCGACACGCGGGGCCCGCATATGTCAACGGCCCGACCAAAGCGCACCATGGCGTCACGCCGGCGTCATGGCGAACCCGCATGTCGTATTTGTCCCGGTAGCGCTAACGTCAGCAATAGCGTCTGGCCGAGTCCCACTGTCGGCGTGGTGCGAGCCTCGCCGACGTCGGCGATGGCGTCACGAGGGGACCCACATGTCGATGTACGTGGAGCCGTGGGCCGAGTCCACGGTAGACCCAAACCAAGCGTGGGCCGAGTCCATGGACCGTGACGTCGACCAACCAATCAGAGACTGCCACGTGTCCAGGTTGACGCAATAAATGTTTTTCCGAAAAAGAAAATGATTTAATAATTCAGTTTAATAATTGATTTGAATTTCAAAACTTCAAACGCTTATAACTTTTGCGTTTCAACTCCGATTTGAGTGATTCAAATTTCTAAATTTGTATAAAATTGAGACCTACCTAAATATGAATTTTATTTAATTTTTGGACAAAAGTTTTTCTCTGTAAAATTATTTAATTGATTATTTAAACTTTAAATAATCATAACTTTTGCGTTTTAACTCCAAATTTGACGATTCCAGTTTCTAAAAATTCATAAAATTATGTTCTCTCTGTTTATGGATTTTATTTGGATGTTTGGACACTTTTTGCCTATTGTTTATTTGTGTATTTGCTATTTGCACGCTTTACGAGTAGATGTTGAAGTGCCGGAAGGATTCGAAGGAGAAGTATTGACTCAGGATCCAACTCAAGACCAAGAACAAGTACTTTTTGAAGGCAAGTTGTGCTTTGACCATGTTGATCCTATTTTGAAACCTATTTTGATTTAACCTATTGCATGCTAGTTCAATTAGAAAATACTTTATTTAGATTTGGGGAATTAGATAAATACCAATTTGCTGTATGACACCTTGATTACTTAAATATGTGCCATGACCCCTTGTCACCCTAGTTGTGAATTACTAGTTGGACATTATTAACTTGCCAACATGGGTTTAGACCGTTGTAGTAAACTGCTTAGACCTGCTACGTGCTCATGACATGATTTTGGACAATCAAATGTTAATATTGACTTAATGATATATTGAACCTGTTTTGGAAAGGTATCATGTGATGTTGATGGCACGTGGTGCATGGTAATCAACTGGGGTTTGATAAACAGTTTTCGACCGGGGCATGTGGCAAGAATAATCGGGTGGGCCAGTTGTGGCATTGGGGATGTTGATTTGGTTCTTCGGGTAGTCTTGCCCTGGTCACCCTAAGGACTTAACCTTGCAAGCCTTTGAACTGGGTCTAACGTGCAACCACATATCTGTAATGGGACGGAACTAGTTGACTAAGTTGCTAATAACGTACCTGTGGGACCTCAGGAGGTCAACTACACCCTTTGTGTAAGTTGTACGGGGGAGCGTCGGGCCGAGGCCAGTACCCATCTAACGATTGATTGGCCTAAACTTCGCCTTAGCTAAGGGAAGGGTTAGTGTGCAATAGCAGGAGGACCACTTGTATTGTTAGAAGTTTCCGAAAGACTTTGTTACGGGAACTCGCCTTTGTGGTGTTTGACTGTATCTTGTGGGTAAAGTGCATAACCTCTGCAGAGTGTAGAATCTATTCGAATAGTCGTGTTCGCGGTATTGGACATCGCTCGGGAATTACAGTCAAGGGTTAGATTTTCTCAAAAATAACTTGGATTTGAAAGGTTGAGTTGGATTAATAATGATGTTGATGGAAATATGGATTAGGATGGGAAAGATGTTTATTAAATTCCTTGAAAAGTTATCTATGCTTCTACTGCTTTCGAATCTACTTATGCTACTTGTCAACTGCTGTTTACTGCAAATATACCTTGAGCTATTCCTTTTGTACCAAGCCATGCATATAGTATATTAGCTTGCATTCTGTGCATGACTTGCTGAGTACCAAGTACTCACCCTTGCCACAATACAACACCAGTTGAAGAGGAGACTACACCAGCTTTGGAGGAGGAGCTCCAAGAGTAACCGTCTACTTAGGGAAGCGAGCCCAGTCAGTTGCCTGTGGTATACTGGATGGTGCCACGAAGTTATTTGATTTTCCGCTGCTATTATTTTTCTCTGAATAAGTTTCGCCCTGCGAGGCATACATTTGTAACTTGACCATAAGGTCGAGTAACCAGTTTGACTATTTAAATAAAGTACTTTATTAGTATCGAGTGGTATGATTGTGATATTTACCGATGTTAAGACTGTGTGCACTAGCGTGTTCCTGGACTAGTGCTGAATACACAGAGGGTCCGGATTTGCAAATTCGGGGTCCCGACAGCTATTCAAGAAGTGGCATAAGTTGACATGTGTCATCTCCGTCACGATCTGCGGTAGTTGATCGAGCTCCTGTACTACTACTACTACCCACAACGAGGGCCAACCGACAGAGTCAATAGTGTTGCGGAGATTGAGCTAGGAGAAGATTCTTCTATCCGACAGTTGCGAGCTTGGTTCGTACCTTGGACCAGGCTCATCGTTGTGTTATCCACAAGCTATGGGAGACTCATGCTCGTCTCCATACAGCTTTTGTAATGCTTAAACTGCTTTTTTGTTGCTTTTCCATTTTTTATTACAGATATTTGCTTGAGTTATGTATGGATAATTGTCTTAATTGCTTATCATGTCTTTTGTGTGTGCTTCATGCCATATCTTGCACAAATTCACAGCTCTTGAAAATTTCCTCGAATGCAAAGATATAGGGGGAGTTCTTACAATTTCTCGCAAAAATGTGCATTTGATTTCAAATCAAATTCTAAATGCACATATTTAGGGAGAACTCACTATATCTAATTGCATTCGCAAATTATTTATATCAAAATCTTTTGAAAGCTTTAATTGTGTTGTCATCAATCACCAAAAAGGGGGGATTGAAAGTGCATATAGGACCCTAAGTGTGTTTTAAATGATTAATGACAAACGATTAAGGGACTAATGTGTTCAATGTGTTACTGAACAGGTGGAAGTCCCAAAGTAAGATCTTATTTGGACGTTGGTGACCCCAAAAATCGAGAAGAAAAGAAAAACGGCATTGTTTCGATATTGATTTACATTTTGTTGAGTAAATAGGTATGCCGTACTATTAAGACGGATGCGACGTAGATGGTTAAAGACATGACTCTATGCTCATATGAATATTAGCTAGAAAAGTTGAGAGACACGAGTCACATCACATTCGCTGGGATTGGTTTTGGATTTTTAGTGTCTGGATCGGATGTTCCGATCAAGTGATAAGATATTCCGATCGATTAGAAATTCTGGTGCTCAGTAATCTAAGTGTTTGATGCCTCTTTGTAACGATCGGAAGTTCCGATCGGTATGATTGGATAGTCCAATCAGGACTTAGAAACTTTTTTGATGGATCTACTAAAAGGGGGAGAGAAAAGTGTACCTCCTTCCATCTTTCTATTTGTGAACTCTCATGGGGTCTTTTGGTAATTGTTTGATCATGTGAACTCTTGTTGCCTTTGGATTGACTGTTGATTGGACTTTTGTAATGCTTAAACTGCTTTTATGTTGCTTTTCCATTTCTTATTACAGTTATTTGCTTGAGTTATGAATGGATAATTGTCTTAATTGCTTATTATGTCTTTTGTGTGTGCTTACATGCCATATCTTGCACATATTCATAGCTCCTGAAAAAATCATCTAATGCAAAGATATAGGGGGAGCTCTTACAATTTCTCGCAAAAATGTGCATTTGATTTCAAATCAAATTCTAAATGCACATATTTAGGGGGACCTCACTATATCTAATTGCATTCACAAATTATTTATATCAAAATCTCTTGTAAGCTTTAATCGTGTTGTCATCAATCACCAAAAAGGGGGAGATTGAAAGTGCATCTAGGCCTCTAAGTGTGTTTTGGATGATTAATGACAAACGATTACGGGACTAATGCATTCAATGAGTTAATGAACAGGTGGAAGTCCCAAAGTAGGATCTTCTATGGACGTTGACAACCCCAAAAATTGAGAAGAAAAGAAAAACAACATTGTTTCTATATTGATTTACATTTTGTTGAGTAAATAGGTATGCCGTACTATTAAGAGGGATGCAACGTATATGGTTGAAGACATGACTCTATGCTCAGATGAATATTAGCTAGAAAAGTTGAGAGACACGAGTCACAGCACATTCCCTGGGATTGGTTTTGGATTTTCAGTGTCTAGATCGATGTTCCGATCAAGTGATCGGATATTCCGATCAATCAGAAATTCTGGTGCTTAGTAATCTAAGGCTTTGTTTGGTATGTTTCCATATTCTAGAAGAAACGGAAACGTTTCCAGATTCTTTTTAGAAATGTTTCAAGTACAATCAAAATCATTGTCTGAAAATCTTTTGGCTAGCTATTTGGATTCTGTGAATCAGGGTGGAACGGGGGTGAATCAGGGTGGAACGGGGTTGAGGGCAATTCAGCCTCGGTGTGGAAAAAGAAGAAACGTTCCGAGGAGAATCGTTCCGAGATTTAGCCCGTTTGGCTGGGTTTCTCCCAGATTCTAGTAGAAACGGCACGATTCCAAGTTGCCAATTGGGGCCTAAGTCTCCGATGCTTCTCTGTAAGGATCGGAAGTTCCGATCAGTATGATCGGATAGTCTGATCAGGATTTAAAAACATTTTTGATGGATCTACTAAATGGTGCTTCTCTGGACAGATCGAAAGCTCCGACCTATAGGATCGGATAGTCCGATTAGGCTTAAGATTGAAAAGTTGCTTCTCTGGACAGATCGGAAGTTTCGACCTATAGGATCGGATGGTCCGATTAGGCTTAAGTTTGAAAAGGTTCCTCTCTGGACAGATCGGATGTTCCGATCGTGTATCGGATAGTGTGGGGACCCGTCCCCGGGATTCCATTGATTCACTTGGTGGCGTCACCCATCCCAAGTAAATCAAGGGAGTCTCGAACGGCCCGCATATATGCCCGTGTTGGTCCCAGGAAAGTTCACCAACACGCGCGACAATGCATAACAGTTTGTATCACAACACATACAATAACGGAAATATAAACATATATACATACAAAAGTAGGACTGCTGTCCAAAACGAGATATTTAAAGTTATTACATAAACTAGCAGCGGAAACATAATATAAACAACAAAAGAGTCCAGCGTAGTGTGCCATAGCCCGCAGGCAACCGACTGGAAGTAAGAACGTGCCCCTAAGCGTTAGCATCATCAAAATCTGCCCGATAAAGGTCTCCGGGCAGTGCCTCATCCTCACCTGCTGCAAGTGGACAATCCGATTGAGTACAACGAGTGTACTCGCACAATAATATAAGTTGTATGCTGAGTTCTAGCTACATGTGGTTGCTACATCAAGAGAAGGCACAAGGATAATTTTAGCATAAAGCAATATTTGGAAAGAAACATAGACACATATAGATTGGAACTTGCATTTAGTAAACATTTTCAAAGTCTAATACATATTATAGCATCATCATCAACATATTCATCTCATGCCTCCCAGCATTCTCCGAACCATGAGTTCGACGCTCATGTTCTCTTACGCCTACGGATACTCCAATACCCGTGAAGCTCCTTCCATGAGTACTCCAATACTCGCGAAGTTCACCTCATGAGTACTCCAATACCCATGAGACTGAGTCTTTCCCAAACCATTCAATCTTACCCGTCCTTAATACTCGCCCAGTGACTGACAACTTAAGTGATCGTCCATAACCATGGACGTGGCTATTCGAATAGTTTATACGCTGCAGAGGTACGACTGTACCCACATGACACGCCACACTCGTAAGACAAGCTATGAGCACAATTCCTTTGATGTGCCGGCCGAGGTTGACATGACAAAACCATTTTCCAGTATGCATGATGGTGCATTTAAACAACCCGGGTGACGGTTACCCTTGATCCTGCGTGCTCAGTGCTCCGTGTGTGTGGATCAAGGAGTACACCCGTTATTGAACATCCCCAACTCCACAAAGTTTTAGGGATTTCGAGGGACATTTCCCCGACACTCCGCAAAGTTCAGGGAACTCCCGCGGACCTTCCTTGACTCTCTGCAAAGCTCAAGGAACTTCGAGTGCACATGGTTTAAATACCCCTAGTCATACACAAGTACTTGGCTAAGCCGGCCCCATAAACAGTGTGTGGTTCGCATGATAGTTACTTAAAGAGACGTCACCAGGATTTGGTCCTTAAGATCCTTAACCAACATTGCTACACAATAATCACAATCGACCCATCATTATCATAAACATCTTTGATCATCGCGACCAATGGACTAAGTCCACCTATCACGTTTTCTAACAGTGCTCTAAGCATGGCTAAGCAACTGTACGAACCCATACATAATAGTAAACCAACCACCTAAGGAGACAATGGTATACGAAAGGAACATGGTAAGAGGATAACATGTCAGCGAGGTAATAACTAAGCATTCTACCCAAAACATAGTTGTAATTGAAAGTAGGCATGCAATTGATAAAATAACTTCAAACGGAATTTGCAAGTAATGGGATCAAGTATGCTCAAGGATTAAGTAGTTCCTTGCTGCTCGCTCTTGACGTCATAGGCGTAATCGTACTCTGGGTTGTCCTCCGAAGCGTCGACACCTAACGAGAAAATCCAATTCCAAAGGAACACCAATAAAGAAATAAACAATAAACAACACGAGAATATGCATAATCATGCATGAAATGCATCATGATTATACTCCTAATCTTAGCATGCATATGAGAAGCGTTTTATCTAATTAGGTCCGAAGTATCCGGGTTAGGGTCCGGAATGTCCGGGTTGAGCCTCTCGGGTACTCGAATGCTAACTAACCCGGAGTATCCGGGTTATCCGGACTATCCGGGTTGAAACCCCGGAGTATCTGGGTTGGGTCTCTCTGTCACATTTTCTGGTTTCGCCTGACACATCCGGAATGTCCGAATGAAAGTCCGGACTATCCGGACGGAACCCCGGAGTATCCGGATGAACGTCCGGAGTGTCCGAGTTAATCGGTCTGTCCGAAAATAACTATTGTACTAGAGGCTTCTATACTCCAAAAAGGTGACTTGGGGTGGTACCTTACCACTTCTAGGGTGCTTTTGTACTTGGTGGAAGTCCGGTTCGTCGATGGGATGAGGAATGGCGTCGAGGTGGTGATCTTCATTGGTTCTCCCGGTATCAACTTCTCCTCCTCGCTCGAGGAAACAATGTCTTCACTCCTTGTGCTTGTAGCGTCTTCTACTCCTCCTCAAGCTTGCAACACAACATGCACTACCCGGTCATCGACGGGGAGATGATTTTCATGGAGAGAAATGGAATGAGCTCCATGCTATCAAAATTTTAGAACATGGATGGATGAAGAATGAATTGGAACTCATCCAATACTTGGTGCATCAACAATCCATTTGGATGGATTTGAAGCTTGGAAGGAGAGGGTTCCAATGGTATAACATGCACAAGCTCAAACTCAAAATGTGAATAGGATTTTTCAAGTTGAGGAGGGAGAAATGAGTGGGTAGGGAGGAGAAAAAGAGGTGGGATGTGTTTATATACTTGCCCACTTCATCACTTACATGTGGGGCAAGGTCCCACATGTCATAGGAAGGTAATAAAGTGGGTATGTAGTAGGTAAGGTGAGAAAAGGTAGATTAGGTGTGCAGAATTTTATTCTCTCACTTACATTTGGCTCCACTTGTCATTGACTAAGGTGGATGAAGTTTGGGTATAAATGGGTAGCAACTTTTAAAGGTGTCATGGACATTATAAATTCATACTCATTTAACTAAATTGATGTTAACATTTATAAAACCTTAATTAAGTGTTGATCATGCCACTATTATGACTGATATGAGCATGCCATGCATAATATGACTCGTAATTAAATTTGGGGCTGTTACAGATAGTCCGATGTGTGTAAATTTCAATGTTGTGCAGAGTTAGGGTTTGAAGTGTTTCTGGAGTTTTAGCCGAATCGGATGTTCCGATGTATGGCTGGTTTGTGGCATAACGGCTAGTTTTTGCCCCTTCTATAAATAACCCCCACTCTCCACTGTACTATAGGACACCTTTTAACTGTTCATTCACATCCTTGAGGCTTTTCTTTCTTCCTCCTCTTTGATCTTTGTGATCCATTTCTTGAGAGAGGTGTGAGAAGTGAGATTGAGTGCTAAGAGCAACAGATTGAGACATTCATCTTGAGCACTAGAGTTCATCTCCAAGATCAAGTTAGCGTTGTATTTATTACTCTTGGAGGTTGAGGATTCCTAGACGGCTAGGAGTTGCTCATGAGCAGCCAAAGATTGTGGTGTGCCGTGAGAGTGTTTGTAAAGGTTCGATTTCACCTCCGAAAGGGAAGAAATCAAAATGTGAACTCAAGTCTCAAGTGTGACCAAGATTGGTGAGGAAAAAGAGTTGGAAAAGACCCAGCTCAAGTGTGACTGAGCTTCCTCAATGGAGACGTAGGATCACCTCAAGGATCTGAACTTCGGGAACAAACTCACCGCATCTCCCCGTTTGGTTATTTCCTTTTTGTTGTCCATTTCGCTTTATTTAGACATCTATCCTTGAATTGATCTCCTTAGGTATGCCATATCTTGGTTGCTAGCTTTGTATAAGTTGTTGGTGTCTACTTGTGCTAGCTTTGAATAGGAATTGATTTGTATTTAGCCATAATTCGCCTTGATACTCTCTAAGCTCTGAACTGATCGGATATTCCGAGTGTAACATCGGAAGCTCCGATTGAGGATCGGAAGTTCCGACCCTCATATCGGAAGATTCGATCTATTATTGCTACGATCAATTCAAATTAGTTATAAAAGCCTATTCACCCCGTCTAGGCTATTATCTCATCTTTTAATTGGTATCAGAGTCTAACCTTCTCGAAGGCTTAACCGCTTGGAGGGAACAAGATGGCCGGCACGAGGTTGAAGGTAGACTTTCTGGAAGATCCGGAGAGCCCAAAGGCCAGAGACGGCACTCCCAGGAAAAGGAAGGTAGATGGAACTTCGACATCGAATCAGGGAGTGGAAATTCCCCTTAAAGACGATAGAATGAATTCAACTTCGTCACATTCTTACATTACTGTGACATCCGGGCGTGCACTGTACTTTGATGGTACACACTACTCTGCTTGGAGGCACAAAATGAAAATGCATATAAAGTCTCTTCATCCAAGTGTATGGAAGATTGTGTGCACATGTCTAGATTTATCGGAAGAAGACATGGAACTCACCCTGTAGCAAGAGCAAAACATTCATCGCAATGCGCAAGCCGCTAGTGTCTTGCTTGGTGCTGTGAGTCCCGAGGAGTTCAACAAGATCGATGGACTTGAGGAAGAAAAAGAGATATGGGACACCCTCCAAGTTACACATGAAGGAACATCAAGTGTGAGGGAGTCGAAGATAGAACTACTTAAAGGGAAGTTCGGGAGGTTTGTCATGAATTATGACGAAACTCCTCAACAAATGTACGACCACTTCATGATAATTGTCATCAAGATCTGAGGATTGGGAAGCAAGGAAATGACAGATCACATGGAGGTAAAAATAATGTTGAGAGCTTTTGCTTCAAGAAACTCCACACTTGTAACTTTCATCTGGGACCGGAAGGACATCAAGAGGCTCACACCGAATGATGTGCTAAGAAGAATTCTAGCACATGAGCTTATGGAAGAAGCTGAAGAGGTCAAGAATCTTGCAAAACAAAGCTCAAATGCCAAGCCTAAGGAAATTACTTTAAAGGCAAGCAAAAGGGAAGACTTAAGCGCAAGCGAAGATGAAAGTGAAGAAGAAGAAATCGCTTTGTTTGTAAGAAAGTTCAAGAAGCTCCTCAAGAATGATAACATTGGCAAATACAAGAGGAGCAATAATGACAAGTCAAGAAGAAGAAGAAGCTCAAAGAGAGCATGCTATGAGTGCAGGGAAGTGGGACACTTCATTATCGATTGCCCCAAGAAGAAGAACAACACCAATGAACACAAGAAGAGTGAACCGCACAAGAAGAATGAGAACAAAACCTACAAGAAGAAGTACTCAGGGTGCTCTCACATCGGCGAGGAGTGGAACTCAAATGACTCTGACTTCGACTCTGACAATGAAGGGTTTGCCACCATCACCATAGAAGCCGCTCAACCAACAAAGTCACTCTTTAGTGACTTGAGCGACGACAACGACTCACCCGTTTGTCTAATGGCGAAAGGGCACAAGGTAATTCCTAAATCAAAGCCTCTTTATAGCGATAGTGATATAGACAACAGTGAGGAGGATATTGATGATGATGATGCTGTTGAGGAACGCGGTATGCTACTCTAGCACAAATTAAAAAAAATTTCTACCGCGCAACCAGAAAGCTACTCGCAAGAATAGGATCATAGATCAATTACCACTAGACGCGCAGTTGCAGAATCCTTCGCGCGTCGATGTAGTGGATCGTTCCCGCTGCAGTCGTGGATCGTCCTCGCCTCGCCGTGGATCGTCCTCGCCTCGTCTGGCCACGGATCGTCCTCGCCTCGTCGTGGATCATCCTCGCCTCGTCTGGCCGCAGATCGTCCTCGCACGCCGCAGTCGCAGCAGCGTCACCACAGTAGTCCACACGTCCAGGGATGGGACGCCGTGCGTCGGTGTGCAAGCACCGGATCGCTCGGCAGGGGCAGCGAGAGGAGGTGGCTAGGGTTTCTGGCGAAACACCTCTAAAACGCACGGGAAAGTGTGTGCTGCATCCAGCCTCCTCCCATCCTTATATAGCCACGAGGTGAAACCCTAGGCAGTCAGGGCCCATCTACGTGCTAAGCCCATGAGGTCCATTAATTATGGATCCAATCCGAATTAATGCGTCCCAGCCCGTTAAGTGTGTGACCTCAGAGGTTCATGCGCATTTGGACATGGATTTGGAAGACCCTTTTTCTAATCCAATAGTTGGTAGTGGCTCCTTGCAGAGCGTGCCAACTCCCAAACGCATATGACTAAAGTACTTATGTAATAATCCCTTTGCCAAACTATATGAAGATCGAACTCAAGGCGAGAAGAATGTCATCCTTTGTGATTCAATCCATCTCTCGTATCCGTGATATATTAATAAGTTGTGATTGACTCCTCAATCACGGCATGGCCATGCACTTCCTTAATAATATCACACGAGTGGCCTAGACATATATCTCCGTTACACCGGAGTGGCAAATCCCATCTTGATCGCTCACTTCCCTCTGCATGTTTCATAGTGAACATGAAAGCTACCTTTATAACTATCCGGTTAGGAAATAGTGTTTGGTAACCCCAAGGTAAACTATTACGCATGTAGGAAATATGACAATCTCAGGTCTAAGGATCATACATCTACTATGTATGAGATACACTGATGACACATAAGAATGTAACATTCTCGCAGTGTCTCATTGTGGGTCTACCTAACCCATGTTCTTCAACATGTGTTCACAATGTATTGATGATATCTTCATATCCCATGATCTATGAAACATGATCATCGATCAGTACATGTGCTGATCTATTCATCGTTGTCCTATACGATGATATCTGATCAGAGATATTTATCGAATTATATCAATAAGTAAAGAGCTTCATAAACAAGTCACACACTTGTTGATCAAAACAATGATATACATTCGTTGGACCAATAGTCATATTATTATTCATAAACATAGTCATGTTTCAATCATCCATATGATTGCCTTAAGGGCATAACACTAACAGATGCTTTATTTTCTGACTTGAACAAATCCACCGTAACAAAGATAACTAAGCTAATGGAAAGAATAGAAGGCCAAGAGACACTTGAGAAGCAAGAAGAATTGTTCATCCTTGAAAAGGACAAAAACCTTGTTCTTGAGAATGTCCTCACTAAAGAAAAGGAGAAAGTTGAGTTATTAACCAGAAATCTTGATTTGGCTAACAACTCAATTGCTAAACTAAAGAGCTCAAATGAGTCACTTCAAGAAAACATCTCAAGCCTAGATGCTAATCATAAAGCTCTTGAAGTGCAATTTGATTCTCTTAAAAATAGTGTTTCCTCTTCTAATGGTGCATCCATGTTCACTATTCCTTCCTCTAGTAATGGATGCTCTTAGTGTTATAATTTTGATATTGATGCTTGTGGCACTAACTCTCAATTTGTGTAAGTATTAAAGAGTGAAAATGAGAGACTAAATGCCTTAGTAAGATACAATTGCATTAAGACTTATCAATCCAAGGATGCCCTATATAAGACCGTCAATGGCAAGAAAACAATAACAAGCAAGGGTTAGGATTTGAAGGCAATCCAATGAAGGCAAAAATAATGACCGTGTGGTGGTGAAGGGTAAGGAATGTATAAAATTTGTCAAGGAGAGTGGCAAACAACAAACACCCACCACACAAGTCAGCAAGATGGTGCAAGAAGCAAAGAAGCATCCTCAACGTTATGCATCTCAAACCTTTTATGCATCATATGTTTTAAAAAGGAAACACTGTGGTAAAGTGGTTGCTCGGTTTGTTGGTACCCATAACACAAATGAAGTTGCTAAGAAAAGGGTGTGGGTGCCTAAAGTCTTGATAACTAACAAGTAAGGACCCAAGAAAATTTGGGTACCAAAAATCAAGACCTAACTTGCCTTTGTAGGACTATTCCTCCGGCGGATCAAGTTGGGTGCTTGATAGTGGTTATACAAACCACATGACCGGAGATAAGAGAATGTTCTCATCTTTTGATGAGAGAGGATCACAATATGAAAATATTATGTTTGGTGACAACGGTAAGGGTGAGGTCATGGGCTTGGGTAAAATCGCTATCTCAAATGATCATTCTATTTCTAATGTTTTATTAGTTATATGAAATCATGTGCTGAAAAATTGGCTTAATGATGATTTTGGTATTGCAAAGTGGTTGTGCTCATGGCATGTGTGGTGCATGTGCATGTGCTATTTCAGATAATTAATTGATGTGCTTGTGATAGCATGGTAGTTGTTTTGCTTGATGCAATGCACTCGTGTGAGTGGTTGCATGGATTGATCTTGAGTCAAGTCGTGGACTTGTGCTCGTACACGGTTTTGTGTTTGTTCATGTGCAGGTGTTGCTTGAGGTCGAACATGGTCGGTGACGGGACCGGAACTAGGTTCATGGAGGAATTGAGGTTCATGACTAGGTTCAAGGAGGAACAGAGGTCCTAGTGGTCAAGGATGTCATGCGGGACATTCGGACTAGAGAATAATGCACATGGAGGCTAGTGAGTCACATGGTAGCGGCAGGTGGGCCGTACGCATGCATGTGAGAATTTTGGGCTGTGTACATATATTGGGCCATATATAATTGGGCTAGGTGGATATGCATGCATGTATTAGAATACAACTCATTAGGGTTTGTTTAGTACAAATAGGAGGTGTTTCCTCCTGGGTTTTGTGGAAGCGGAAAAACTACACAAAAAGAAAAAATCATATGGCGGTGGCGCAACAGAAGCCATCCAAGCGGCTTTCTCGAGCCCATCACTTCGTTCACTCGGAGTCTAGAGAGAGCGATCGAAGGCTGTATCGTTTCGTGGTACTATAGCTACAGTAACTCGAGATAATCGGTACAGTATTTTCGTGTGAACAGTATGCGATTTCTTTTGCATTGCTACAGTATTCCGTTGGTTATCAATCTAGTTTTGATTTTTTGATTGATTCATTGTTTTATCATGATAATTTTAATTTGATCTATTCAAAACCTTCCCAGGGCATCAAGTAATTGATCTAAAAAGTTTGATTGGTTAATTCCTCATAGATCTTGATTAATTTCGTAATTAGGGTTAGATTGATTTCCATCATAATTTGACACAGTCAACTTATGAAGGTCATAACTTTCGATCTGTAGATTCGATGGAGATGATTCTTGTTGGGTTAGTTTCTACAGTTTACATTGCACATTAATCCAATGTGGGGAGCCATCCCCAGGGACTCCACTGATTCACCCAGTTAAGTACCACCACTTAAGTGAATCAAGGGAACCATGGGCGCTCCGTGAATATGCCTATGTTGGTCCCAGGACAGTTAACCAACACGTGCATTCTCAACCAACAGTTGACATCACAACACATACACAAATAGCGGAAGCAAAAGCATAACTACATACAAAAGTAGGATTGCTGTCCACAACGACATATTTAGTGTTATTACATCAAAGTAGCAGCAGAAAACATAAATAAATGACAAAAGGCTATCGTGGTAGGCCACCCTCAGGCAACCAACTGGAGGCAAGAACGTGCATCTAGACATTAACATCATCGAAATCTGCCCGGTAAACATCCCCGGGTAGTACCTCATCCTCACCTGCAGCAAGTGGACAATCCGATTGAGTACAAAGAGTGTACTCGCACAATAATATAAGTCGTATGCTGAGTTCTAGCTGCATGTGGTTGCTACATCAAAAGAAAGGCACAAGGGTAATTTCGGCATAAAGCGATATTTAGAGTAAAAACATAGACATGTATAGATTGAAACTTGCATTTAGTAAAACTTTTTCAAAGTCTAATATATAGTATAACATCATCATAAAAATATTCATCTCATGGCTCCAAGCATTCTCCGAACCATGAGTCCAACGCTCATGTTCGCTTACACCCACGAATACTCTAATATCCGTGAAGTTCCTTCTACGAGTACTCCAATACTCGTTAAGTTCCTCTCATGAGTACTCCAATACTCATGAGGCCTCTTTTTCCCAAACCATTCATTCTTACCAGGTCCTTAATACTCGCCCAGTGACTGACAAATTAAGCATCATCCTTGACCATGGATGCGTCTATTCGAATAGTTTAAACTCTGCAGAGGTACGACTTTACCCACACGACACGCCACACCCGTAAGCCTAGCTATTAGCACAATTCCTTTAATGTGCCAGCCGAGGTAAACATGACAAAACCATTTTCCAGTATGCATGGTAGTGTATTTAAACCACCCGGGTGACTGTGACCCTTGATCCTGCGTGCCCAGTGCTCTGTGTGTGTGGATCAAGGAGTACACCCGTTATTGAACATCCCTAACTCCACAAAGTTCGAGGGATTTCGAAGGACATTCCTGACACTCCACAAAGTTCGAGGAATTCCCGCGGACATTCCTTGACGCTCCACTAAGCTCAAGGAATTACGAGTGCACGTGGTTTAAACACCCCTAGTCATACACAAGTACTTGACTAAGCCGGTCCCATAAAAGGCATGTGGTTCACACGATAGTTACTCAAAGACACATCACCAGGATTCAATCCTTAAGGTCCTTAACCAACATTGCTACACAATTACCACAATTGAACCATCATCATCGTAATCAATTTGATCTTTGCGACCGATGAACTAAGTCCATCTATCACGGTTTCTAACATGGTTCTAAGCATGGCTAAGCGATTTGTATGAACCCATACATAATAATAAACCGCCTAAGGCGACAACAGAATGTGAAAGGAACACGGCAAAGGTTGATATCATGTCAACATGGCATTAACTAATCATTCTACCCAGAACATAAGTATAATTGAGAATAAGCATGCACTTGATAAAATACTTCGAATGTAAGTTTCAAATACTGGGATCAATCATGTTCAAGGGATAGGTAGTGCCTTATTGCTCGCTCTTGATATCGTAAGCGTAGTCGTACTCGGAAGCGTCCTTCGAAGCGTCAACACCTATCCTTTGCTCCTGTTGCTAGAATTGAAGCCATTATAATCCTTTTAGCATTTGCTGCATCCAAAGGTTTTAAGTTATATCAAATGGATGTGAAAAGTTCTTTTCTTAATGGCTACATAAATGAGGAGGTTTATGTCAAGCAACCACTTGGTTTTGAAAATCCAAAGTTTCCAGATCATGTGTACAAATTGTCAAAATCTTTGTATGGTTTGAAACAAGCCCCTAGAGCATGGTATGATAGGCTAAAAACCTTTTTACTTGAAAATGGATTTTCAATGGGAAAAGTTGACAAAACTCTCTTTTTACTCAAGCAAGGCAATGATCAATTGTTCGTTCAGATTTATGTTGATGATATTATCTTTGGTGGTTCCTCTCATGTTTTAGTGTCTAAGTTTTCAGAAACCATGAGGGATGAATTTGAGATGAGTATGATGGGTGAGTTGACATACTTCTTGGGATTTCAAATCAAACAATCAAATAAAGGTACTTTTGTGCATCAAAGCAAGTACACAAAAGACTTGCTACATCGTTTTGGGATGGAAAACAGCAAGCCAATCATGACTCCCATGGAAAGCACTTGCACACTTGATCCGGATGAAGACGGTGAGTCGGTTGATCAAAAGGAATATAGAAGCATGATAGGTTCACTTTTGTACCTCACTGTATCAAGGCCGGATATACAATTTGCTATGTGCTTGTGTGCTCATTTTCAAGCTTCCCCACGTGCTTCACATCAACAAGCTATCAAGCGAATTTTAAGGTATCTCTATGGTACTGAAGTTTTTGGCATTTGGCTTTCTGCTTCCTCATGCATTAGTTTAAGAGCTTTCTCTGTTGTTGAATTTGGAGGATGTAGAATTGATAGAAAAGGTACATCTGATTCATGCCATTTCTTGAGTAATTCACTTTCTTGGGTGTATTGACATTATATTTCACTTTCTTATAGATAATGTAGAAAAAGGAAATATTGTGCTTCACCATGTGGATACTGAACATCAATTGGCAGAAATTTTCACAAACCTTTGTCTTCTTCTCGTTTTGCATTTATTCGGGGAGAACTTGGGATTGTTCATCCAATGAGTTTATTTTGAGGGGGAGTTTCCTTGCCAAGTTCCTTCACTTGATGAGCTTACATTATCATATTTTTTTATATATTATGTAATTAAGCTGATATATGATAATCTAAATTGTCTCACTTAAACTAAAAATGACATTGCGGAATTTCTTGATCTGACTGCCTATAGCTAAATACTCTGCGATATCATATGCTTCTAAGCTTGATATTGAATCTTCTTGATAAATTTGGGCTATGGAGCAAGTGTGTTTTCAGCTTTACTCTTTCATAAGACCTTTTAATCACTTTTGCATGTTTAAAATCAAAGAAAAGGTAAAGAAAAGGTAATCAGATAAAAGGGTTGTTAAAAGCAAAGGCCTCAAGTTATGTGCTTCAGGCATGTTTTCCCTAAAAAGATAAGATGTATGCTTCAAGCATGCCATTCCCTCAAGATAAGATGTATGCTTCAAGCATGCTACTCCAAGGAAATAAAAGAAGTATGCTTCAAGCATGCCACATGCAGTTTATTGTTTAAAGATTAAATTGGTTTAGTAGATTTAAGTTGAAACTACTTGCTCACCCAGAGCTGTTAGTTGCTTCAAGTTTGGGCCTTGCTTTTCTGCTGAGATCTTGCTTAGTACTTGGCTATAGTTGACTGAATTGAGGTTGAGATGCATGTTATTCCCTAACTTGTTAAAATCACATCAAGTTCATGTATTTTGCATATTATGTGATATATAAGGTTATATGATCGAATGAGCTCATCTTTTCCTATCTTGGCACTCCTTTGTTTCTCCTTGTGAAATCATTGCTACAGGTAAAATTCTGAACTTGTTTTTCTTCTTTTGTATTCTTGATGAATCCATTGTCAAAGGGGGAGAAGTTTAGGGAAAAAGGGGGAGAAGTTTTTAGAATTGAGAATTTTGGGAGAAGTTTGGAGTATTTTGGAGTTTTTGGGCATATTGCACATTTACACACATTTTTCTTCTTATAGGGAGATTTTTCGTATTTTCACCCAGGTAAAGTTTGTTACCTTACATATTGGTCAAACAGGGAGATTTCTTGGTCTGTTCAAAAATCATTTTGTGAAGTGAATGCCAATGTTCAATTCTAAGTGGTGTGGCCAATGTTTTCATCAAGGGGGAGATTGTGAAATCATATGCTGAAAAATTGGCTTAAAGAATTGAATTTGAAAAATGTGCTTGTGCATGTGTTTGACCTAGTTTTCAAGAAACAGAAAATGTCTTGTTTGCGTCGGACCAAAATTCCAAGAAACTGTAAGTTTTCACTCTTACGCCGGACCATTGCGCCAGACCAAATTTTAGTCCGCTGTGAATGTGCTTTTGAGGCCGATTTCGCTTTGGCACCGGACCGGTTTTTTTGTTTGCGCCGGACCAAACTTTTGGTCCGTCGTTGTGACACTACGGAATGACGGTAAGAGTCATTTTCGATGTCGGCATTAAGGTATGACTTTGGTGTCATGTTTATGGGCATTTTCCGTGAGTTTGGGCCTTTCCGGGGGAGAATTTGGGCTTTCCGGGAGAGAAATTGGGCTTCCGGGGAGCTTGGGCCTTGGGGGACTATTTTGGGCCGAAAGTGGGGGGAGTTTAAGCCCATGAGGAGGTGGAATTGGGCAGCAAACCTGCTGCCCATGCTTGGTGCGCCCCCCAACCAAAACCCTAGCCGCCGCCCCCCAACTCCCCCATGCACCACCACCTTTTCCCCCCACTTGCGCCTCCCCTTCCTCCCCACCACCTCTAGCCAGCCCTAGGCCAGCTCCACCCCCACCCCTTGATGCCACGCCCTTCCAATCCGTTGGCCTCACCGTTGGGGAGCTCGCGACGAGAAGATCCGGCGGGATTGGCGCGTGGAAGGAGATCGGGTGATCGGGAGGAGTTTTCGTCAGATTGTCGTTCATCGGGCTAAGGTATGGAGATGGGAAACTCTTGGGATGGATTAGGTGCTGTGCTAGAGGGTGTTTTGGTGTTTCTAGATCGAAAGGTGGTGCTGCGATTGGATAGAATGGATGAAAACTAGAGATTGCATAGTGTTCTGCTTCAGGCAGATTGGGCACACGACCTAGGGTTTGCGTTTTCACAATTTTAGAGTCAGAATTTGGTCGGCCGCCTATTTAGAACATCCAATTCTGCCCAGCCGTTTGAAAGTTATGATCGTTTTACCGAACATGTTCAAATCTGTGACGTGATTGGGACTGATCGGGTTGATCTGTAGATTAGGCAATTTTAGAGACCGAATCAGCTTTTCCCAATACTTATAGAAAGCTAGGAAATTTCCTAAGCTTCGCATTGATGTACTCGTTTACTTAATTTGGAGAACTAGAACTCAAGTTATGCTAGTTTGAAGCCTGCTGTCCCGGGGGACAGATTCTCTGTTTTTCGGCTTTGGGAGTAGTTTGCGAAGTCGGGGTAGATGAGCGATTGTGTACCATTTTGTGGGCATGGTTTGAGTGTGTTGTATCTATGTGCAGGTTGTGTGACCCCGAGAGTGCCCTCATCCTCTCGCCAATCCGTCGCCCGCTGTTAAGGCAAGTGTATTGGAATGGGTAGCGTGTTGGATGTTGTTTGTCTTGATTAGATGCAAATTGTTTTCATGATATGCTATCTTGCCATGATTAGTGTTTGCCCATGATATGATGAAAATGGTATGTTATGATGCTATGCAATGATTAATTATTTATGTTTATGGCATATGTTGCATAAATGGCATGAAAACTGGCCCGGTCGGTGAGAACGTTATAACTAGTCCGGTAAGGTCGGTGAGAAAGTTCTGACTAATCCGTAGCGCCATTAAGTAAGTCCTACCTCGTGATTCTATTCACGGTTGTGAATGGAAGCGAGGAGTAGGCACCCTCCATCTACGGGATTGGAGGGGAAAGAGGGTGCACGCTGACGGGTGTGCACTCGGCAATACCGGTATGTGCCTCAAAGAGACATGTGCATCACATTGCATTGCATGGATGACGTTGTTTTATGAGATGCTTATGATATTCTATGAGATGCATATGAAGATGATTATGACAATGTTATATGAGAGCATGAATGAAGAAGTTTATGAGTTGATTCTCATGATGTGTGAATGGTATAAAGTATGTATGTGAATTGTTATTGTTTTTGTACCATTGCAATTACTTCGCTGAGTGATGAACTCACGCTTGTATTTTTATGATGTTTTTAGGTACCATGAAACCGGCATGCGGGAAAGAGAGCTAGTCACACGTCATCACTTAGCATCACACATTTAAACAATGACATGTTCGGTGTAACACCCCGGCATTTAATATGCCTGAATGCTACCAAACATAAGCTAAACAACATCTAAAAACCACATTTAACATAAAATTCCAGCAAATGTGCATAGGCTAAAAACCGAGATTTCGGCAGCACCTCCTTTGTTTTAACATGGATTTAAGGAGCAACAACAGTATAGCATTATAAGGCAATATGAGAGACATCTAAAACAGCAATAAATAGAGTCTTAACGACAATATAAGACTAACATCAAGCACTTAAAGTCTCCAAGTGTCAAATGAACAATAAATCTCTCAGAAACCAAGCTAAACCTTAAATCAAGGATCATCACACGCAATTTATTATCAAACTAATGGAATGACTTGTGGAATCATTATGGTGAAACTACGTGTGGGCGTGTGACTATTTCCCTTCCCCGCATGCCGATCTCATGGTACCTAAAACAACAAGAAAACACAAGCGTGAGTTCGAAACTCAGCAAGCATATTGCAATGGACAACAAGAACATCAACATGGCAATAACATCTCCCATCATGTAAATCATCTTATTCGTAAACACTTAACATTGTCATCATCAATATGTATGCGATGTAATGCAATGCTCATGTCTCCTTGGAAACTCATACCGGTATGGTTGAGTACACACCCGTCGATGTGCACCCTCTCCCCCCTTCCATCCCGAAGATGGAGGGTGCCTACTCCTTACTTCCACAACCCACGGTAGATGGAATCACGATGTAGGACTTACTCTATTGGCTCTCCGGATTAGTCATAACTTTCTCACCGACCTTCCCGGATTAGTTAATGACTTTCTCACCGCCCGGGCCATGTAACATGTCATGTATGCAAGCATGCCAACATCATATAAAACTCATATATTAACACATGGCATCATAACATCTTAAACATGTTCATCATATCATAGCAATCATTAGAACATGGCAAATGGACATATATCATGTAGACAATTCCATCTAATCTCAACATGCAACCTACAACTCGCTATCCATCACAACACACTTGCCTCAACCACGTGCAACGGATTGGCGAGAAGTAGAGGGCACTCCCGGGGTCGCACCACCTGCACATGGGTATCACACACTCACAATCATAACCACAGAACAGTACGCAAACCCTCATCTACCCCGACATTGCCAACGACTCGCAAAACCTAAAAACAGAGGTTCTGTCCCGGCGGGACAGCAGCCTTGCAAAAGGCATAACTTGGGCTCTGGGACTCCGAATCAATTAAACGAGTACATCCTCGCGTAGCTTAGGACATTTCGCAACTTTCTCTAGGTATAAGGAAAGACTTATTCGGCCTCTAAAGTTGTTTAATCTACAGATTACCGAGATCTGTTCCAATCGCGTCACAGATTTTAATACGCTCGGTAAAACAGTCATAACTTTCAAACGGCTGGGCGGAATTTAATGTTCTTTATATGCACGGAAAGATAATAAAATTATCTACAACTTCTTAAAAGTCCGTATAGTCAGATTCAAATTCTAAATTGGCGAAAACAGGAACCCTAGGTCGACTGCTCATGCTGTCCCAAAACAGAAACGTGGCAACGTCTAGATCTAACCCAAATTACTCCAATCCAGCACCACCAATTGATATAAAAACTTGATAATCACCCTAAGAACAGTACCTAGATCAATCCCAGGGAACCCCATGATCATACCTTTGCCTGACGAACGAAACTCCAAAAGATCTCCTCGCGGATCGCTCCTCGCTCCACGATCCTCGCTCCTCGCTCCAATGGATGGATCCACGAGGTTGCAGGGGTGGGGAGACCACCCTAGGGCAGCAAGGGGATGGAGAAGAGGTGGGGAGGTGGAGGGGCAAGGGGGCGCACGGCTAGGGGGGCGGCTAGGGCTAGGGGGGTGGAGAGGGGGCGCAAGAGGGGAGGTGGGGGCGCAAGGAGGGGGTGGGGGCGCACATAAAGGGCAGGGGGAGCCCTCCCACCATCCCACAACACGGACTCCGTGTCCGAGAAGGTTTCCTAAACCATCCCACCAAAGCCCACAACCCCTCTTTAAGGCCCAAAAACCCCCGGAAAGGCCCAAAACCCCGGAAACGGCCCGGAAACGTTAATAACCTCCAAATCCTATGGTTTTAACCTTATTTCCACATCTCATACTGTTTTTGACCAAATCATGCACATTAATTAAGGTTACGACACTCCGTGGTGTCACATTCGGTCCTTTAATTGTGATGGTTAATTCGTTGAACTAAATGGTGGTTTTGATGCTTCATTGGTCGTCATGAGTAAATGATTAGTCCATATTTGACATGTGACGGATAGGCTTATATCCTTAGTTGTATGGTGGCTGAAATTCCTGATTGCCATGTTATTGCTATCGTTCATTATGTCATCTTGATATGTTAATATTGTTGTTGCTTCAATTCATGGAAAAGCAAAGGAGATGCTGCCGAAATTTTCGGTTTTAGCATTTACTCCTTTGCTGTAATTTATTGTTATTCGTGGTTTTTAGATGTTGTTTAGTTTATGTTTGGTAACATTCAGGCATACTAGATGCCGGGGTGTTACAGTCGTGAACGTGAAATCTAGGGTTTTACGCTGGACCATTTTACATGTACGTCGGACCGATTTTCCTTTGGTCCGCCGTGAACGTGGATTAAATGATTTTGTGCCGGACCAAATTTGTTGAAAATTAGTAAGCTTCTATGTTACGTCGGACCATGCACGCGGACCAAATTCTTCGTCCGTCGTGAACGCATTTTTGAGCGTTGTTTTAGCATGTACGCCGGACCAAAAATTTGGTCCATCGTGAACATGTTTTTGACCATGTTTTCTCTGAATTAAACCGATATTTTCGCATGTACGTCGGACCAAATATTTGGTCTAGCGTGAGTTGCGCCGAACCGGAGTTTAGTCCGTCGTGAATAGTTTTTTGCTCGAAGTTGATTTTTGTGATTTTGAAAAATTGTTTGGTGATTGATCTGTGGTTATGAAATTTGTTTGAATTTCATAATGCATGCAATGCTCGTGTGAGTATTTGCATGAACTAATGTTGAGTCAAGTCGCGGACTTGTGCTCGGAATTGTTTTGTTTGTTCATGTGCAGGTATTGCTCGAAGACGAACATGGTCGATGACGGGACCGGAACTATGTTCATGGAGAAACTGAGGTTCAAGACTAGGTTCAGGGAGGAACCGAGGTCTTGGTGGTCAAGGATGTCATGCGGGACGTTCGGGTTAAGAGAATGGTGTGCATGAAGAATGGTTAGTCACGTGAGTATGGCATGGTGGCCATACGCGTGCAAGAGTTGTTAGTCACGTGAGTATGGCTGGGTTGCCATACGCGTGCAAGAGCTGTATTTGGCCAGGTTGGGCCAAGAGGAGTTGTGTTGAATACATACTCCTTCTAGGATTAGGAGTGGGACTCCTTATAGGATTAGGAGTAGGAATTGTATTCAGGACTCCTTGTGTTTTGCTCCTTTAAATAGGAGGAGTTGTCTCCTTTTGAAGGGCATCATTTAGAGCTTTAGGGTTTGTACTCTTTTGATTAGAGTACTTTAGACAAAAGAAATAAAGATCAATTCTTCCAGATCCTTGCGTGCTACAGTAACCACGTTGCTACAGTGTTTCCTTTTTTGTTCTTATTTGCATGCTTATTCTAATTCTAGATTGGTTTTTATTCTTTGAGTTTCATCTTGATTTGATCCATCAAAAAGCTTTCTAGGGTATTGATTTAGAGTTCCTCAAAGTTTAGTTGATTAATATTTTGTCGTTCTTGATTAATCTACAAGTTTTGATTAGATCAATTTTTGTCAAGTTCTGTCACTGCAAGCTTGCATGACTTATAACTTTTGATCCATAAGTCCGATCGAGCTTATCCTTATTGGGTTCGATTCATATTGGAATCTAGTTTCTTGCATCCAAATTTCTGATCGATCCGACGGTTGGATCTCCGGGAATTCGCATTTTACCAAATGTGTGTCAATCTGTTTTTGTCGAATACGAGGCAATTATTTGGTTCCGTTTTGGAGTGAATTTTTAATAGATCAAAAATTTGGTTTTAGCTTCTGCACAATCATTCACCCCCTGATTGCTATTCTTATACTTCGATCCTACAATCTGGGTCGGTCACACCGGCTACGCCATCATTGGCGTAGTACATATCGCCGTCTTCAACGTCATCGAAAGCACCAAGGTCGTGGGTGTCTCCGGAATTCGGTATCCTCAGGGTCTCTTCACCGACGGGGTTTGACACGGTCGATCCCTACGAACGGCACCAGCTGTCGACGATTAGGGAATGGGCCCCCGCCAAGCTTACTTGTTGAATGAGGGATCAACCAAAGCCCCCTTCGCCCCTGTGAAGGATTGGCATCCGAAGGATGCTCGAGCAAAGGAGAAGTACGGAGAATTATCCTGGTTCGAGCCTCTCGTGAGATACTAACCCTACTCTAGTGGTTTTTGCGTATTGATATCTGTGTATCGTAATTCGTCTCCCCTTTCCTCCTGTCAGAGAAGGGATTAAATACAAGGTATATGGTTTATACAAGGTAACTATCACCTAGAATCATGCCAGTTACCGTTTCTGACGTGCCCACAGCTCAAGCCTTGATTTTCACCATGTTTGAATTCCTAGTACGATTTCCCCAGATCCTGAGTGAATTAATCGCTACCTTCCTGATTTGTGGGTTGACCACGTCCTTTGGGCATCTTCGAGCATTCCCTTGGTTCGGGTACGAACAACTCGTGCCTTCTCCTAGCATCAATGCTCGTGTTCGTCTCCAAAGCCTGTAGCCGAACATGTTTTGTTGAGGGTTGGCGGGCATGCTCATGGCCGAGCATGGGGTTGCTCGAGATCCTTTCTTTGGCACCCCGTCCGAGGGTGTTCATGGTCGATTATCGTCGGCCGTCAGGGCAAAATGGTCTTAGTGGAAAATATCCCAATCCCCGATAGGTTCACTTTGGAGCTAGGTCATGGTGAGGCAGAGGAGGCCAGGACTAGGCTAGGAGAGCTGAGGTCTAGATGGTTAAGATGTCATCGCAAGATGACTAAGGCTGAGGAGTTACTGCAGGCCGATATGACAAGTGGATGGATGAGATGCTAACTTAAGCCATATTTAAGAGAAGGAGGATCGTTGGTTCAAGGGTTTGTGGGTGGAGTAGCAGTTAAGTTAGTGTTAAAGAGTTATTGGATGTTGGTTAAAACCTGTTATGTTGTTGGGTTGCAGATTATCCCATGTGTGAGTGAGGGAGTGAATTGCAATCATTGATGAGGTTTCTTGAGGGTCAAGAAGGTCATCCAAGGGTGGAGATTGCTCGTAGGTTGCTATAAATAGAAGGGTGAAGGGAAGTCTTCACATCCAAGTCTTAGAGAAGGATTTCTAGTTTCTTTTTGCTCCTTTGAGCTTTGCCAGCCATGAAGTGTGGCTTTGTAACAATTCCCCTCTAAGCAATTCAAGATTCAAGTTAATCTATGTTATGAAATTTATTTTATTTCTTGCATGTTTGCTTGGTTCTTTCATGCAACTTGAGCTTTTCTTTCCCTCCTTTTACTTGATGTAGTTCTATTGGATCAAGGATATGTAAGAGGTTGATGAACTCATCTAGATCATATCCCAACCTAGCAGGTCTATTAGAACTCAATCTTGCTCAAGTTGCATTTGGACCATTGTGTTCTTGAGTTGAAATCGATGTTTTTGGTACAACTTGAGCTATTTGCATGAAAGAATGAGGCCTTGGGATTATCCATGTAACTCCTCCTTGAATCAAAAGTTATTCACTACCAGAAAAGTGATTATCTGTGACGAAAACATCGTGATGTTGTCAACTTTTGTCATGGAAAACCTATTTTCTATGACGACTTTTTTTATGTTCGTCATTAATTGTATCATGCGTCGTCATCCCATGTACTTTTGTGATGAAACATAAAATTTCATCATTAAAACAAAATACAAATCATCATAGAAAATGAATGGCGTTTTTTTTCTCATTGAGAAGCGATTGTTGTTCCCTGGTGAGTTTTTGCAAAAAAGTATAGGCGCTGTAATAAACTGGCATGCCATGCCACTAATTACGGGTATGCACATCAGATCAGAAGATCCTAGGAGACGAACAGCGGCAGCCGTTCGATGGCCTCCCCATGGCCCAAAAGGCTAGACCGGCGTGTCTGCCCATGCAGCCGGTCGTCTCCCCTAGGCCGGTCCATCCCCATTGGCTAAGGACACTCATGGCGATAGGATGATAGTTTCTCGTGGAGCTAGCATCTCGTGTGGCCTACCGCATACATGCAAAGCCCCCACACATTGTTGTACCTTGTACGTATGTATATACAACATCCAGTATCGACACGTTGAGTCAGATCGGTCTGTGCAACACATGTCCTCGCCTTCATCTCCCTCCTCCGTTGTGTTGCGTCTCTGCGTGCTCATAACTGTTTCGTTATGTTTTGTCTTTTGTTAAAGAATATTTTATTTTATTATGTTTTTTGTTAAAGAATTTTTAGGAAGATAGAATTTGTTTGTTATTTAATTATTTTTTTCTGTTAAAGAATATTTAGAGAGATAAAATTTGTTTATTGGTATATTATTTTTGTATTTTGTTAGAGATATTTTAGAGAGGTGAAAATAGATGTAGAGTAGCCGGAGCAACCACCAGGTTTTTTAAGCTAGTAAAGATATGATCCATATATACACGTGAGTCGTGACCCACGATTTTTTTTCTTTTTCGTATTGGACAATAGGGTCCGCACGCTCAAACATCTAGGCGATGACACAAAGGGCTGCATTTGAGGCTACTAGATGTATAACTATCCAAAAAATTTCATTGTAATGCAATGGCAAGCCTCATCCATTCCCATACAGGCAGGCATGCATAATAAGTAGTCACCAACATGCAGGTATTCAATTGTCCAAATGCAAATGTGTAATGAAGTGCTTGACCGTATCAATACCGTAAATGAGCTTCTATTCAGCCACGGTACACAAACTATATATATGATCTAGCCCCTGTTAATACATAAACCAATAATGGATTTACATAAACTAATTAAGAAAACACGAACATTATATACTGACTAAAAAAAGATCTAGTTATATACGGACCGGAATGTGAATTTTCTAACAACGAAGACTCACGTTAGATTGTTGTAATTAGCATATACATTAAAAGGTTGCCCACACCGCGTAGCTGCACGAGCGGATCAAAATTTCTGAGTCGCTGGAATCACCGTGTCGGTCGATCCACCTGGCGGCGGTGATCTTCTGGTGCTTACACCTCTTCTGGTTGGAAGTCCCTCACGGCTAAAGAGTTCCCAGCGCCTACAAGTTGATTTCCCAGGGCCTGCAAGTTGATTTCCCAGCGCTTGCAAGTTGATGAACAGGTAATTTCGTTCTTCGTTGGCATGTCTGTTTTACTTTTAGATTGATTTATTGTTTCACCAGGATCATTATGATTTGATCTAATAAAAATCTTTCTAGGGCATCAAGTGATTGATCTGAAAAGTTTGATTAGTTAATTTCTCATAAATCCTGATTAATCTCATAATTAGTGTTTTATTGAATGTATATCATTCTGTTTTCTAAGATCCTACAATCTATTTAGGTTTAGGATTTAGTAGCTCCGCTCTATTAGTTTGTAGGATTGCAAATGTAGGACTGATTATGACATATTGTTTGCCATGTTCAATTATCTATTTTCTTAGATGGATAGAAGTTGGATTCAGGGTAAACAACTTACCCCTGCATATATCAAAGGTGTGGGAGAGTTCATGCAATTTGTTAAAGACAGATTTGATGAGAATGTTCAAATACTTTGTCCATGCCGTGCATGCCTTAATCAGATATCAAGACCTCAGTCAGATGTGCATGATCATATCCACATACATGGGATGTCAAGCGCATACACAAAGTGGGTTTATCATGGAGAATTTGTTGATGCTGATGTGCATGAATCTCAAGTGCATTTTGATGAAAATGTTGAGCATATGGAAAATTCTGGTCCCGATGGGTTGTGTGCGGGTGAGGATGACAATGTCGATGATGGTGGATTGCCATAGATGATAGAAGAGCTGTACACTGCATGGGACCAAAGTGGATAACATCCAAGGTTTGCAAAAGTGCTCGAAGATGCCAAGCGCGGACTTTGCCCAGAATCTAAAGTATCAAGATTCTCTTTCCTTGTGAAGTTACTTCATGTCAAGTCATACTATCGAATCAGTATTACAGCATGTAGTGCAGTGCTGAAGTTATGGTGATAGCATTCCCTCATTGCAAACTTCCCATTACATGTTATGAATTGAAGCAATATCTCCGTGAATTGGGTCTTGGATATGATTCTATCCATGTGTGCATAAATAACTGTGTGCTATTTTGGAAGGAGTTTGAGAATAGAGATGAATGCCCGATATGCGGTGAATCAAGATGGAGAGATGCAGATGGTAAGTATGACATTTCGTTAAGAGTTTAGGTCGTATTTTCGTCTTTTCAGAGGGTTTAGGCCTTTCGGGAGGGTTTGGGCCTTTCCGGGAGGATTTGGGCCTAGGGGGTTGAGTTGTGGGCTTTCAGTGGGGGGTTTTGAGCCCATGAGGGGGGAAACCTGCACTTTTCCTACCAACCCTAGGGCTGGGCGCCCCACCCCTTTCCCCTAGCCACCCCTCACCTTTTCCCCCAACCCTAGCCACCACACCCCCCTAGCCGTGTGCCTCTCCCTCCCCTTTGGCCGTGCGCCTCCCCCTCCACTCCTAGCCGGCCCTAGCTAGGTTTCCTCCCCCTCCATTGCTGCCACGCATTGCCTGTGACACTACGAAAGGTCAAAACATTATAAAATGTGAAAATGGAGGTTAAAACTTTACGCTATGAAGTTTAATCGTGTTTTCGGGCCGTTTTCGGGAGTTTGGGCCTCTCCGGGGGAGTTTGGGCTCAAGGGGATGAGTCGTGGGCTTTAGTGGGAAGGTATTTGGGCCCATGTGGGAGGGGAGTCCAGGTTTTCCTGCTTTGGGCACCCTCCCTCTGCCCTTGTTGCGCCTCCACCTTGCCCTAGCCGCCCCTCTCCTTCCCCTCTCTCCCTTGGTGCACCGCCCCCATCCCTTCTCCTCCCTTGCGCCTCCACCTCTCCCCTCTCCTCTCCACTCCCTTGCTGCCCTAGGGGAGCTCCCCACCTTGCCACCCTGCTGTTCCATCCATCGAGGGCCCCGCGACGAGGAGATCCAGCGGTTCCGGCGCGAGGAAGACTATCGGGGAACCCAGGAGGAAGGAATTCGGCGTTCGGCGTTCGGCGGGCAGAGGTATGGCATGGGTGATCCTTGGGGATGGTCTAGGTGCTATTCTAGAGGTTGATTTGATGCTTTTAGATCAAGAGGTGGTGCTGTGGTTGGGTAGTTTGGATGAAAACTAGAGGTTTCTTAATTCTCTGTTTCGGGCAGATTGTGCACTCGACCTAGGGTTTGAGTTTTCGTGATTTTAGAGTCGGAATTTGGTCGGCCGCCTGTCGAGAAAGTTGTAGGTAACTTCAATACCTTTAATTGGACGCCAAGAACGCCCAATTCTGCCCAGCCGTTTGAAAGTTATGATCGATTTATCGAGCGTGTTCAAATCTGTGACGTAATTGGGACAGAACGTAATGTTTTGTAGATTAGATAATTTTAGAATCCGAATCAGCTTTTCCTAATACTTAGAAAAAGTTAGGAAATTTCCTAAGCTTCGCGATGATGTACTCGTTTATTCGATTTGCAGACCTAGAGCTCAAGTTATGATAATTTGAAGTCAGCTGTCCGGGCGGGACATATTCTCTGTTTTCCATTTTAGGAGTGGTTGGCAAAGTCGGGGTAGATGGGCGATTGTGTACTGTTTTGTGGGCACGTTTTGAGTGTGTGGTCTCTATGTGCAGGTGGTGTGACCCCGGGAGTGCCCTCAACCTCTCGCCAATCCGTCGCCCGAGATTAAGGCAAGTGTATTGTAATGGGTAGCGTGTTGTATGTTGCTAATTGTGACTAGGTGCAAATTGTTTACATGATGTGCTATCTTGTCATGATTACATATTGTGATATCTTGCCATGATTAGTGCTTGCCCATGTTATGATGAAAATGGATTATTATGATGCTATGCCATGTTTAGTTCAGTTTGGTGCAAGTTGTTTATGTTTATGGCATAATCGCATACATGGCATGTGATCTGGCCCGGTCGGTGAGAAAGTCATAACTAGTCCGGTAAGGTCGGTGAAAAAGTTATGACTAATCCAGAGAGCCAATGAGTAAGTCCTACCTCGTGATTCCATCCACCGTGGTGAATGGAAGCGAGGAGTAGGCACCCTCCATCTACGGGATGGAAGGGGGGAAGAGGGTGCACGCCGACGGGTGTGCACTCAGCAATACCGGTATGTGCTTCTAGGAGACATGTGCATTGCATTGCATACATGATGATGATAATGAGTTGTGTACAATGTGCTTTGTCATGGCTATGATGTTGTGGATGAGATTATGATTTGATCATGACGTTAAAGTATGGTATGTATTGATGTTGGCATTGACTTATTGTTTATGATCCATTGCAATATGCTTGCTGAGTGATGAACTCATGCTTGTGTTTTATGTTGTTTTTAGGTACCAAGAAACCGGCATGTGGAAAGGGGCATTACCTACACATCTTCACGTAGCTCCACACCTATAGGCACATTTATCAATTTGAGCCATGATCATAATAATAGTGCCATGAAACTTGGTGTATGGATTAAATTGTGCGTAAGTGTTCCTTATTTGCTTCGTTATAGTTTATGGAGTGGTTGGACTTGATATTACTGTCTCGTGTTGTTGCTATATCCATTTATATTGCTGCTTTAGATGCCTTATGTTATGATATTACTTGTCCTGTTATTGCTATTGCTTCAATTCATGACAAAACAAAGGAGATGCTGCCGAAATTTTCGGTTTTAGTATTTGCTCCTTTGCTGTAATTTATTTTTATTTGTGGTAATTAGATGTTGCTTAGTCTATGTTTGGTGGCATTCAGGCATACTAGATTCTGGGGTGTTACATTGCCCTTCGAGGATCTCTCCGTGGGGAAGCCTCGCAATCGAGAGGATCCGGCGTTTGGAGGGAGTTCATGGCCGGGAGAAGGAGCGGTTCGGCGATTCGTCGAGAAGAGGTATGTTGTTGGGGTATTCTTGCGAAGGACTAGGTACTGTTCTAATGGGGGTTTGTGGTGCTATTAGCCTCTAAAGTTTTGGTCTGTTTTGGCATTCTGCTCGGGCAGATTAGAGATCTGTTTTCGGGCGCGATTTAGAGAATTTTAGATTCATTTCCTAGGGTACTAGCTGTTGCAAAAGTTGTAGGTAATTGAATTACCTTTAATTGGGCACCAAAATCGTTAAGTTTTGTTTATCCGTTTAAAATTTATGCCCATTTTACCGAATGCTATCCAATCTGTGTCGCGATTGGAACAGTCTGTGTTCATCTGTAGATTAGAAGGACTTAGAGGCTGATTGTGACTTTTCCTATACCTAGAAAAAGGTGGAAAATTTCCTGTAGTTTTAGAAAATGTATTCATTTGCTCAATTTGGAGTTGTTAAACTCAAGTTATGGTCTTCCGAAGTCTGCTGTCCCGTTTGGACAGAGTGCTGTTTTTCGGGTTTTAGGAATGGGTTGCGAAGTCGATGTAGTTGATTGTTCTTGTGTGGTTTTGTGGACATGTTTTTGAGTGTATTATACCTATGTGCAGGTGGTGTGACCCCGGGAGTGCCATCAACACCTCGCCACTCCGTCTCGTGAGGTTGAAGGCAAGTGTATTGTAGTGGTCGTGGCTTATGTGGCCAAATTGTTTCGCAATGATATAGTTTATCCATGTGTTATGTTCATGTTGCCATGTTTGATCCTTGCATGTGATATGATGAATACGAATAGTTGAATGGTTATTCACTTGGTAAAATCGAGTTTATATGCAAGTTTATTCATATTTATAGCACGTGTGCATGCATAATGGAAGAGGCGACCCATTTTGATGCGGGCTTCTGTGTTCACACGTAGTGAACACGAAAGATCTACCTCGTAGTCCCATCCACGGTTGTGAATGGGAGCGAGTCAGTAAGAGTAGGCACCCTCCACGGGATGCAAGGGAAAGAGGGTGCACACCGACGGGTTTGCACTCGGCAATACCGGTATGTGCTAAGCAAAGAGACATGTGCATTGCATTGCATTGCATGAATGAAGATGTTAATGAAAAAGTTTTTATGAGTTGATCCCCATGATTTAGGATGGACATAACATATGTATGTTAACTGTTATTGTTTCATTCCATTGCATTACACTTTGCTGAGTGATGAACTCACGCTTGTTGTTTGATGTTGTTTTTAGGTACCTTGAATTCGGCCTGTAGGAAAGGGAGCTAGACACACGGCAACACTTAGCATCACACATTTAATCAATGTCATACTCCTTCCATAGTCGTGATGGTTATCTTGTCTAGCTAAACCTTGGAATAATTGCCCATTGGTTGTCATGATTAATCGTTTACTTCTTAATGGTTTATGTGACGATGATTAAATTTATGTGTTGGGCTTGAATTGATGTTGAAATCCTAGATTGCCATGTTATTGTTGTCTCCCGTTATGCTATCTTGTTATGCTATTATTGTTGATGCTTAAAACCATGGAAAAGCAAAGAACATGCTGCCGAAATTTCGTATAAAACAATAGCGTAGTTGCTGTAATTTGTCTTTAATTATGTTATTTGATTATTGTTTCTATTCTTTGTGGTGACATTCTGGGCATACTAGGTGTCGGGGTGTTACAGTAAGAAAGTGATTCCACAAAAGGTGTTGAGACATTTTCCGCTCATACCCAGATTGAAGAAGTTTTTTGCTTCAAAAAAAACAGCAGAGGCCACACAATGGCATAAGTTGAAACGACAACCAAATGATAATGAAATGCGTCATCCAGCTGATGGTGAGGCGTGGAAAGACTTTGATAGAAAATATCCGTTGTTTGCGGAATATGCAAGGAACTTGAGGCTTGGCATAGCTACTGATGGTTTCAATCCATTTGGAAATATGAGCACTTCGTATAGCATGTGGCCTGTACTTTTGATGCCTTATAACATGCCACCGTGGGTATGCATGGATCAATCGAACTGCATGATGGCCTTACTCATCCCAGGTCCAAAATGCCCTGGAAAGGATTTTGATGTTTTCATGGAACCTCTCATAAAAGAGTTGCTTGAACTATGGAATGGTGTCCCTACTTACGATGCTTTTACTGGTGCGATGTTCAACCTTCGTTCTGCAATAATTTGGTGCATCCATGATTACTCTGCTTTAGGCACGTTGTCAGGGCAGACTACAAAAGTTATTATGCATGTGTTCATTGTGACAAAGATCCATTGTCACGGGCCATAAGGAGGAAGATATGTTACATTGGCCATCGTTGTTACCTCGCAAGGAACGACCGTATGCGGAAAAGCTTAGCTTTTGATGGACATCATGAAAAGCGTGACAAGCCAGGAGAGTTCAATAACGATGAGCTTTTTAAGCAACTAGAGAAGGTCAAAGATGTTAGACCAGGAAAAAATCCTCGAAATAATAAAAGGAAGTGTCAAGAGAAGGATTAGCCTCAGTTATTTAGCCGAAAGGCTATATTGTTTGAATTGTCATATTGGGTAGAATTGAAGCTGCAACACAATCTTGATGTGATGCACATCGAGAGAAATATATGCATGAACCTTCTTGGCACATTACTGGATATAGAGGGGAAGACAAAAGACACTATTAATGCTAGGCTTGATTTGCAAGATATGGGCATAAGACGTGAATTGCATTTAGAGGACAAGGGCAACTCATATAGAATTCCACCAGCATGCTATACCTTGAAAAAGGAGCATAAGCTTGCATTTTTTGAATTTATTAGAGGAGTTAAATTTCCAGATGGTTTTGCTTCCAATTTATCTAGATGTATTACTGCTGATGGATGCAAGTTACAAGACTTGAAAACTCATGATTGTCACATCCTCCTGCAGAGAGTTTTACCCGTTGGCCTTCGGGGTATCGTGCGTAGGGATATATATGAAGCAATTGCGGAGTTGCGTAACTTCTTTAGAGAATTGTGTAGTAGAACTTTGAAGATAGATGTACTGCAACAACTTAGAGCACAGATCCTAGTCATTCTATGCAAGCTTGAGAAAATATTTCCTCCAGCCTTCTTTAATGTGATGGTGCACTTGGTTGTTCATCTACCGGATGAGGCAATTCTTAGATGTTCAGTTCAATTTGGCTGGATGTACCCAGTAGAACGTTGACTTGGCACTTTAAAAGGTTTCGTGAGGAACAGGGCAAGACCAGAAGGGTCCATTGCAGAGGCATATGTAGCTAAGGAGGCCATGACATTTTGCTCAAGATACATGGACGATGTCGACACCAGATTTAATCGGGAAGATAAAAGTGGGGATGGATATGTAGAAAACCTAGTGGATTGTGACGTCTCTGTTTTTATGCATGGTGTTAATTTAGTAGGTTCCTGTAGAGTTACATTCCTTGATGGTGAACTTGACAAGCTTATTTGGTTTGTGTTAAATAATTGTGAAGAGGTTGATCCATACATGAAGTGAGTAATCATTTATATTGAATTTAATTTTTACGAAATTGTGGGCAGAATAATGATATGCTTGTTTTTTCCTGTTTTGCAAAATGTTCAGAGAAGAGTTAGAGAAAGAATGGGCAAATGATATTGACAGAAGGGTGATGACTGGATTTCAGAATTTTTCAAAAAAATATAAGCGAGCAGAAAGGTGAGGTTAGTGATCACCTACGTGCACTATCATGTGGTCCAGATCTCCGAGTTAGGATTTATTCATCCTGCACTGTTAATGGTGTTCGGTACAACACCGTTGATCGTGAGAGAAGCATGAAGACCTAGAATAGTTCCATCATGGCGGAGGGTACACATAATGGCCTATTCACTGAATTTTATGGTTCATTGAAAGAGATCATTGAATTGGCATATAACTGAGATATGCAAGTTCGTCGATCAGTGGTTCTTTTTCGATGTGACTGGTATAATCAAGATGGAAAGAGGAGAGGCATTACAAATGATGGATATTTCAAATCCGTCAATATTGAGGGGCTATGGTACAAGACAGATCCTTTTATTTTGGCCACTCAAGCAAAAAAGATATTTTACTTACCATACACTCAATAAGGCAAAAAATGGCGAGTTGTGTAGAAGTTTGAGCATAGGCATATATATGATGTGGCTGAAAATGACATGACCAATAATGTGGGCGTATACCAAGAAGATGATTGTTCTGATAATGAATGTAATGTGCAAGATAGTAATCCTCCCTCAGAGACTCTGCACCGCAATGATGAAGACGAAGATGTAGCTGTTGAGGCTAGTTTAGTGGACAACATAAGCAACAAGACAGAAAATGATAATAGTGAGAGTGAATCCGAAAAAGATGACACCATGGTGCAGTTCACCAGTGATAATGAGCATGATAATACTCTGACGGATGACAGCAATGAAGATTAGTTAGGCATATGAATTGTTAAGAATTTATTTCATTACTCAGTCAACTGTTACAAAGGGACATTGTCTACCATTTTTTGGATCAGATGTTTCTTTCCCCCTGATGAGAAGGATGCATCATTTGTTAGTTCTTGCCTTTCAAAACGATGGAAAATACTAAGTATCCTTGTGGCAATTTTCCAATTCTGAAATGAAAAGTAAAACTTTTATTGGACCTGCAATTCTAGATGGGTTTCCACTCAATTTTACTTAAAGCCAACATAATCCACCTTGAAATTTCATGCTTTGTTGTCTAAACAGATAACACCATATTCACCTGAATTGACCATATGTAGTCATGAAATGCCACATTTGTTGCCTTTTTTTATCATAAGTGACTATTCATAGTTGTTGATACCTCTTTCATTATCCTAGCCTCATATTGAATAGTTGTGCCATGTTGGATTAGCTTTTACTTTAGAACACAACAACAAAGGGGAAAACAACTTCTTGCAATCGTGTTTGCCAGTAAAACACAGGTATAGCAAGCCTCACTCCTATACCATACTTGTGGAGAAGAGCATTGAAAGAGTGTTTCGGTTAAGAAAGGCTTACAAACAATTTTGTCCGGTATATTAGCATTAGGAAAAATGCATCACACCGATATGTATTTTTTAAGTCAAGTATTTATCACATCGGCTACCAAAACTTAAAATGGTGCAATTGAATGATTGAACACATCACTTTCCAAATCATGCTACCAAACTACAGTGCATCACGACTCAATGAAATCAGTAGTTAGAGGTGTGATAATTGTAACACCCTAAATTTTGCTTTTCCTAAATTCAAATGTGATTTGGCATTTTTGAGAATTTTTGGAATTTTCTGGAATTTATTTGGAATTAATTTGAATTTATTCCCTTTTGAAATAACTAAAAAATTTAATTTTACAAACAAAATTTTGTTGGAAATATTTTATTTGAGTCCAAAATGTTCCAAAATATTTTCTAGAATTTTTCTGGAATTTTTCTGAGTGTTTTGCTATTTTTAATGAATTAAATGAATTTCTGTGAATTAATTTGAATATTTAATCGCTGGGAAAATCGAATCGGTTTGTACTGTTCATCCGACCGAGCCCGAGTCTGAGTCAGACTCGAGCCCGACCCGAACCACGTCCGAACCGGACCCGAGTCCAACCCAACCCTAACCGCATGACCGTGGGATCGAGATCCAACGGCCACGATTGCGCCACGTCACTCGAGCCCGACTCCGACCGAGCCAGCCAGGTCACCGAGCCGGACCCGAGCCCAAACCCCGCGACCGTTGGATCTTGATCCAACGATCCACGTTGATCCACGTCACCCAATCCGAATCCATTTCAGATTCCGCCGCCGCCGCCGAGTGGGCCTCGGTCTCCGCGGTTTTCACGGACGCCGAGGGCCCTATTTAATGTGTCACCGCCGCCATTGTGTAGCCTGTTTCCGTGCGCACCCGTAGCCCTAAGTCACTGAGTTCAAGCCGCCGTGGTTGCGCCGCAATCGCTCGCCGTAGTTGGGATAGGCTTCCGCCGCGGTTCTTCGTCATTTCCGCCGCCGTCCGCCGTCCTCCGCCGCGTTGGTGCCCAGATCCGGAACCGCAAGGACAAGACGTGTCGGAGGCTACCACCCACTTCGCAGGAGCATGCCCGCAATGCCGTCGGGCTCGTCATCGTCTTCGTCTCTGGTCGGCCAGCTCCGCCGCGCGCCATCGCCGACTCGCGAAGCTTCTCCGCCGTTGGATCTTCATCGCACGACTGAGATTCGTCCACGTCATCCCCGAGTAATTTCCACGTTTTAGTTTTTAGATCCGTTTCCAACCGTTGGATCTAGATCCAACGGTTTAGATCACACCACGTAGCCGTATCTGCACCGTGCTTGGATAGATCTCAGCCGTTAGATCTAGATCGTACGGCTAGGGTTAACCCGCGTTGTAGCTTTAGATCGGATCTTGACCGTCCGATCAAGATCGAACGGTCCAGATCGACCGTGTTGTTACCTAACGCGTGAAACCCAGATTTGATCTGGGCCGTTGATTTTCAAATCAACGGCCGAGATCTAGCCACGTGTTTGGAAGGTCGAAATCCGCCAGTCGGCCGTGATCGCCGCCCGATGCGCCGACGTCACGCGTGACGTCAGCGTGGGACCCGCATGTCAGCGGCTCAGCCGAACCGCACCATGACGTCACTACTGACGTCACGGTGGGGCCCAGCTATCAGCCGTCCTCAGCCGAGCGTGATGACGTCACCGCTGACGTCATCCGAGGGGGCCAACATGTCGGTGAGACATGTACTCGTGGACCGGGTCCACGGTGGACCCAAGCCGAACCGTGGACCATTTCCATGGACCGGCTGACGCAATAATCCGATTTTTCAATAGAAAAATAATTCGGTGGAAAATAAAATTCCACGCTGACGTCATGTTGAAGCCATAATCGGATTTTTCAATATAAAAATAAATGGATTAATTCGGATTATTGATTTATTTGAATTTTGAAACTTCAAATGCTTATAACTTTTGCATTTTAACTCCAATTTGAGTGATTCAAATTTCTAAATTTTTATAAAATTGATATCTACCTAATGGTGAATTTTATTTAATTTTTGGACCAAAGTTTTTCTCTGTAATATTATTTAATTGATTATTTAAACTTTAAACGCTTGTAACTTTTGCGTTTTAACTCCGATTTTGACGATTCAAATTCCTAAAAATTCATAAAATTATGCTCTCTCTGTTTATGGACTTTATTTGTATGTTTGGATACTTTTTGTGTACTGTTTTATTTATTAGTTGCTATTTGCACGCGTTACGAGTAGACGTTGAAGTACCCGAAGGCTTCGAAGGAGAAGTATTGACCCAGGAGCCAGCCCAAGACCAAGAACAAGTACTCTTTGAAGGCAAGTTGTGCTTTGACCATGTTGATCCCATTTTGAAATTATTTTGATTGAAATTATTGCATGCTAATTTAATTAGAAATTGTTTAAATTATTTCTATGGTTTAGATAAATGCCAAATTGCAGTATGACACCTTGATTATTTAATTATGTGCCATGAACCCTTGTTACCCTAGTTGTGTAGATTTAGTTGGACATTATTGAATCGCCAACATTGGGAATTTAGACCATTGTAGATATTGCTTAGACCTGCTACGTGCACCCGACATGATTTTTGGACAATCAAATGCTAATCTTGACTTAATAATACACTGAATTTGTTTGGAGAAGTATCATGTGTTGTGATTGCTGACGGCACGTGGTGCATGGTAATCAACTTGGGTTTGATAAATAGATTTGGACTGGGGCATGTGGCAAGAATGATCGGGTGGGCCAGATGTGGCATTGGGAAGGATGATTTCGTTCTTCGGGTAGTCTTGCCCTGGTCACCCTAAGGACTTAGCCTTGCAAGCCTTTGATCTGAGTCAAGCGTGCAACCACATGTCCGTAATGGGACAGGCCTAGTTGAGTAAGTTACTAATAACTTACTTGTGTTACCCCAGGGTGTCAACTACACCTTTTGTGTAGCTTGAAAGGGGAGCATACCAGTGCTATGGCATGGTACCCGTCCAACGGTATGTCGGTCCCATACTTCGCCTCTGTAAAGGGAAGGGATGGTGTATGACTAAAGCCGGAGGGGTTCACTTGTAATGTTTGCAGTCTCTGAAAGACTTTGTTACAATCACTCGCCTTTATGGTGTTTGACTGTATCTTGTGGGTAAAGTGCATAACCTCTGCAGAGTGCAAAATCTATTCGAATAGCCGTGTCCGCGGTATTGGACATTACTCGGGGATTACAGTCAAGGGTTAGACGTTCATGAAAACAGTTTGGACTTGGAAGCTTTGGTTGGGTTAATTGATGACGTTGGTGGAAATATGGATTAGGAATGGAAAAGGTGTTTATTTAACTCCTGGAAAAGTTATTGATATCATCTTGTTTCTATTGCTTTCGAATCTACATATGTTACTTGTTAAATATTGTTACTGCAAATGAACCATGAGCTATCCTGTTGTACTGAGCCTTGCATGTAGTATATTAGTATGCATTCTGTGCATGACTTGCTGAGTACCAAGTACTCACCCTTGCCACAATACAACATCAGTTGAAGAAGAGTCGACGCCAGCTTTGGAGGAAGAGTACCAGGAGGAGCCGTCTAACTAGGGACCGAGCCCAGTCAGTTGCCTGTGGTATACTGGATGGCGCCACGAAGTCTATTTTATTTCCGCTGCAGTTATTTCTCTTTTAATAAGTTTTCGCCCTGTGCGGCGTACTTTTGTAACTTGACCTTAAGGTTGAGCAACCAGTTTGGTTACTATAATTAAGGTACTTTACTATTTCGTTGAGTATGATTGTGATATTCACCGATGTTGAGACTGTGTGTACGAGCGTGATCCTGGACTAGTGCTGAATACACAGAGGGTCCGGATTTGTAAATTCGGGTCCCGACAATAATCTACCAAGATCAAAAGAAAATCCTAGGGCCTCAGACTATTCGACTTCCCTCTATAACTATAATGGATGAACAATTGATTCAACAAGACCAAAGATTCCTCAAATTCTTTCCTTGATTGAAATGCTACTTCAACTGCAAAGAGAATATATTCCTACCATTACAGAAGCAGAGGTGGGGAGCAAACCTTGTAGCGGTTGACGAGGTTCTTCCACTTGAACTTACACTGGTCGGCAGTGCGGCGATACCCGCGCTCCCGGAGCTGGGCCACCACTGCCTCCCAGAGTGTCTTGGCGCTGCGGCACGCAGCGACGGCCTCCCGCTCCACCTCCCCGCACGCCGCGATCAACTCCCGCATCTCCTGCGCACCCCACTACAGCACCCTCTCGTCCCTCCCTCCACCTCCCCCCCCGCCCCGCCTCCATCATCTCACCGCCCCTCCCACTCCTGTTCCTACAGAGGAGCGACGCAATCCCGTGAACTAGACTAGACTGACCCGGCGTAATTTCTTTCCCTTTTTAACATTTCCAGTATTTGATTTCTATGTGCTTTTCGGCTGGACTAGACTAGACTGGCCCGGCGTATTAAAAATAAATTTGAACTTTATGCTTAAGGATACAACAAAATAGATAAAACATGTCAAAAATAACATAACATAGTGGAGCAGTGTCGGGACCCGAATTTGCAAATTCGGACCCTCTGTGTATTCAGCACTAGACCAGGATCACGCTAGTGCACACAGTCTCAACATCGGTAATTATCACAATCATACTCAACGAAATAGGAAAGTACTTTAATTAGTTAACCAAACTAGTTGCTCGACCTTAAGGTCAAGTTACAAATATACGCCTCGCAGGGCGAAAACTTATTGAAAAAGAAATAACAGCAGCGAAAAAATAAGATAACTTCGTGGCGCCATCCAGTATACCACAGGCAACTGACTGGGCTTCTTCCCTAGTTTGTCGGCTCCTCCTGGAACTCCTCCTCCAGTGCTGGTATTGATTCTTCCTCAACTTAGGTTGTATTGTGGCAAGGGTGAGTACTTGGTACTCAGCAAGTCATGCACAGAATGCAAACAAATATTCTACATGCAGGGCTTAGTACAAGGGTTGTTTCAGGGTTCATTTGCAATAAACAGCATTTAACAAGTAACATAAGTAGATTCGAAAGCAATAGAAACAATATATTATCAATAACTTTTCCAGGAGTTAAATAAACACTTTCCCTTTTCCTAACCCACATTTCCATCAACGTCATCATTAAACCCAACCAAACTTTCCAAGTCCAAATTGTTTTCATGAAAGTCTAACCCTTGACTGTAATTCCCGAGCGATGTCCAATGCCGCGGACATGGCTATTCGAATAGATTTTATACTCTGCAGAGGTTATGCACTTTACCCACAGGATACAGCCAAACACCACGAAGGTGAGTGTCTGTAACAAAGTCTTTCAGAAAACTTCTAACTGTACAAGTGGACCTCCCCGGTTATTGCACACTAACCTTTCCCTTAGCAAAGGTGAAGTCTAGGTCAATGAACCGTTAGATGGGTACCTGGCCGCAGCCCCGGTACGCTCCCCTGTACAACAACACAAAAGGTGTAGTTGACACCCCGAGGTTCCACAAGTAAGTTATTGGCAACTTAATCAACTAGGTCCGTCCAATTACAGACATGTGGTTGCACGTTTCACTCAGTTCAAAGGCTTGCAAGGTTAAGTCCTTAGGGTGACCAGGGCAAGACTACCCGAAGAACCAAATCAACTTCCCCGGTGCCACAACTGGCCCACCCGATCATTCTTGCCACATGCACCGGTCAAAAACTAGTTATCAAACCCCAGTTGATTACCATGCACCACGTGCCATCAACATCATCATCAATAACACATGTCACTTTCCAAAATATGTTCCATATCTCATTAAGTCAATATTAACATGTAGTTATCCAAAATCATGTCATAAATACGTGGCAGGTCTAAGCATTAAACTACAACGGTCTAAAAACCCATGTTGGCCATTTAGTAATGTCCAACTATTTAATCCACATCAAGGGTGACAAGGGGTCATGGCACATAATTAAATAACCAAGGTGTCATATTGCAAGCTGACATTTATCTAATTTCTCGGAATTAATTAAAGCATTTTCTAATTAACATAGCATGCAATAATTTAAATTAAATTAATTTCAAAAGTGGGATCAATATGGTCAAACCATAACTTGCCTTCAAACAGTACTTGTTCTTGATCCTGAACTGGCTCCTGGGTCAAAATTTCACATTCGAAGCCTTCGGGTACTTCAACGTCTACTCGTAACGCGTGCAAACAGAAAATAATAAATAAAACAGTACACAAAAAGTATTCAAAAGTTCAAATAAAATTGATAAATAGAGAGAGCATAATTTTATGAATTTTTAGGAATTTGAATCGTCAAAATCGGAGTTAAAACGCAAAAGTTACAAGCGTTTAAAGTTTAAATAATCAATTAAATAATATTACAGAGAAAAACTTTGGTCCAAAAATTTAATAAAATTCACCATTAGGTAGATCTCAATTTTATAAAAATTTAGAAATTTGAATCACCCAAATCGGAGTTAAAATGCAAAAGTTATAAGCGTTCGAAGTTTCAAAATTCAAATAAAACATTAAACCGAATTATTCCATTTATTTTTATATAGAAAAATCCGATTAATGACGTCAGCATGAGGTCAGCACAGAATTTGATTTTCCACTGAATTATTTTTCTATTAAAAAATTGAATTATTGCGCCAGCATGGCGTCAGCCGGCGCATGGACTCGGTCCACGGTTCGGTTAGGGTCCACCGTGGACCCAGCTCACGGGCGCACGCGTCACTGACGCGTGGGACCCCTCAGATGACGTCAACGCTGACGCCATCGCGTTCGGCCGATGACGGCTGACAGTTGGGCCCCTACCGTGACGTCAACGGCGACGTCATGGTGCGGTTACCGAGCCGGCCGACACGCAGTTCTACCGTCGGCGACTCCAGACCACTCCCGCACGGACGCCGCTTGCTCGACTCCGCACGCGTGGCACTATCTGGGCCGTTGATTCGAAAATCAACGGTCCAAAATGGATCTGGTTTTCACGCGTTGGAATAACGCGGTGGATCTGGGCCGTACGATTCGAATCGGACAGTCCAGACCCGATCGGGTTTCATCGCGTCGAGGGGGTGACGCGGCATGACCCGGGCGACGACATGTGGCGCTACCAACGCCGTTCGATCTTGATCGAACGGCTGGGGGTCTAACCCTAGCACGGTGCAACACGGCTATGTGGCTCCATCTACGCCGTTGGATCTAGATCCAACGGTTGGAAATAGATCTAGAAATCGCAACGGGGATTACCTTCGGGCGACGTGGCCGAGTCTAGACCACACGATTAGGATCTGACGGTTGAGGGAGCTCGGGGTTCCGGCGAAGGCGCGGCGGAGCGGAGGTTGCCGGTGCCGAGGAAGACGACACATGGAACGGCGTTTGGGGCGCGCTCCAGCGAGGTGAGTGGTACCTCCAGGTGCGCCTTGACGCGGGGACTCCGGATCTGAGCTCGGTGACGGCGGAGGACAGCGGTGTGAGACCCCGGATTAGCTGTCCGAAATCTCCTGTGTATTTCCGTACTAGTCCCAGATCAGTAGCTAGTACACACAATCAACAGTGATACGTCATTACCGAACAGAGTAAAATTGTATTATAAATAATAAAGTACGGGCCACATGGTCACTTATTACAATACTCGGTCACGAGACCAAAGACACGACAGCGGAAACAAAAGCGACAACAAGCAAACACCAAAAACGCCACAGGCGACGACAAGAAGCGCGACTAGCTATCCTGGCACTCTTCATCGAAGTCTTCAGTGTAGAACTCACCGTCTTCGGCTGCGTCCTGGTAGTTTTCTGATGATGACAAGATTGTAGCACGTGAGTACAAAAGTACTCAGCAAGTCGGGGAAAGTATGTGTATGAGGGGCTTTCCAAAGGAAGCTTAATAGGGCTCTTTTGCACAAAGCCAAATTTCGTAAACCATACATAAGTATAATTGTTATAAAGCACATTTTCACAATTATTTTAGTAATTTAATTATTTAATATTGCAGTGAAGGTTCTATCCACCATCACTAATATAAAGGCTCTAACCGCCAACTTTCAAAAGATCAAGTTTAATCACATGTGACTCTTACCGTCAAAGTATAAAGCAGGTTCTATCCACCTTGTTGGCTCAACCCGCCCTTACACATCCGAGAGTTCTAACCACTCCCGAACCCCAAAATAAAACACCGTTCTATTTTAAAACCAAAACCAAAGTCTACCAATATGAAAGCATTCTTTGCTTTGCCCTTGACCGTAGGCACGGCTATTCGAATAGTTTTAACTCTGCAGAGGTGTACAGCTTTACCCACAAGACATGATCATCTCTTGTTGCCTCCGGATTAACACACTTCCTTTGGTGTGCTGGCAGAGAGATCATGACAAGGCCGTTACAATGTATACGCCTAACCCGACCCACCCGCTGAGGTTTCACCGCTGTTAGGGTTCTAGCCACCCAGTACAGAAGCCCCCTCTTGCGCCGTGTGAGAAAAACAACCTTGCCTCTATCCGGCACTCACATTCCACCGTGTGGTGAGTCTAAGTTAGGTTTCTACAAATTAGTTAGCCAGGTCGTACCATTATAGACATGTGGTAGTACAGTTATGCTTAGAATGGACAATCATAAGCGTCGGTCCTTAATTGACTTGGGGTGGCACTTGCGCAATGCAACTAGTGCTCCATCCGCACCCACCCGACATTCCATTCCGCCCAAGTCCAAACCATTTTTTTCCTTTTCTTTTTATTTTAGAAAACAGTACCAAAATCATATAACCATTTCCAAGTCATACTTGAAAACATCATTTTTGTATAATTCCCACCCATGGTTGTTTTCATCAAGGTTGGTCCTAAGCAATTCTACCGTACTATTCACAAAGGATACCATATAAGTGTAAACATGGCATAGCAAATGCCCTAGGGTTACAAGTAACATGGATGGCAATAACAAAGGAGGTATTCACAAATCGGATTAACTACTCACTTATATTTGACATACGATGATAAACATAGCTTGCAGGTTCATAAAACATTTAAAAGACATTTATAAACATCGGTTCTACATGCGTCAAGGAGACTTGCCTTCAGTCGCGGGGAGATCGTCGAACGATTGAAATCCGGCAGCGGGGTCGGCGGACTCAGTCGGCTCCTCGGCTACGCGCAAAACGAGACAACAAATAAATACAAGAAAAAAAATAAAATCCAAAAATTACAAAAGTAGTACGGAAAAGATATGAGCTTCCGTAGTTTGAAAATTGGAAAATTGGAAAACGAGTGAATATTCCCCGGAATTTTCCTTTTCTTTAATTTTTGATTTTTGGGTTAGATTTAAGAGTATGGCAGGTGGGCCCCTAATGTCATCCTCTAGAACTCCTTCTTCAACCTCTTGCCAAAGAATAGAGAAGCCAAGGGCATGGTGGCGCCACAAGCGGCGGCAAGTGGCGCGTGGCGTGGCGTGGTCCGGCTGATCGGCAAGGGCCGGGCGATGACCGTGGCGGCGGGGCGCCACGGCCCGCAACGGGCGGGCGGCTTGGCCCGCAAGGGGCGGCGGCTCACGGAGGCAAGGCAGGACCGGCCATGGGCATGGGGAGGGGCGGTGCGACGTGGGGAAGACGGCCATGGGGTCGGCTTGGGCCGGGGATGGCCGGAACGGCGGCGCGGCGGGAGCGTCGGCCGGCGGCCATGGAGGCGCGGTGGAGTCCGGCGATCGGGCGGCGTGACCAGGAGGCGCTGGCGGAGGTGGCCGGCCGGGCGGCAAGTCCGGGCGACAAAGGCGGCGGCCGGCGAGCCGTGCGCACGGGGCAAAAGAACAGAGGCCCCGAAATTTCCAAAAGATCCAAATTTTCGCACAAAGTCGCATAAAACTTGGCCAACTAAATTCATGAATCATCTAGAGGACATCCTAAGGGATCTATAGGAGCAAAGAATTGGATCAAAACTCACCGGAGACGACGAATTCGACGATGAACGGAACTCCGACCGAACCGACAAAACTCAAAATTCGTCTCCAAAGCTTGAGGGAACCTAAAATTGATTGAAAGATTAGACTCTAGACTTCCCCACGGTCATAAGGAACCAACCGGAGTTGAGAATGACCCACCGGAGAGGAAGAAACAAGGAAGAACTCGAAGAGCACAAAAATGGTGGTTTCTCGTCAGTTTTCTCAATCTACCGGATGAATGAGTTGGTGAGGCAAGGAGAGGATGCGTGCTCTGGAAAGAGGACACCGCCAGGGAGGTTTAGGAACCGGCGGTGCGCGATTTGGGGAAGAAACGGCAAAGTTATTGCCATAAACGTGTTTTTCGGTTTTTGGAAAACTGCACCGTTTCCGGCGCGAGTTAGAGCTAAACATCATGGGGATGGAAAGAGGATGTCGCTACGGATTCAATAGATCCGGCCGTGATTGATTTGGAGGTGTAATGAAGGAATTAGAGAGGATTGAATGGGGGAAACAAGTATAGAATGCTTCCTCCATTGCTTCTGGCATGAGCTCCATTCGTGCATGCCCAAGGTTGAAGAAGAGTATTGTAGCAATGCCACATGGCACTCCCTCATTGGCCGATGTTTACGCGAAAGTGACGCCCTAGAGAAAAATTAGTAAAAATGGTCTAAAAATTCTGGAAACATTCCTAGAACCATTTTAGAATATTTGGAACCCAATAAAATTGGTTTCGCGGAATTTGGATGAAATTTGTGGATTTGAATATTCAGGCGCGAATAGCGGGCATTAAACAAAAGCCGCGCGAGATAAAATAGGAGCAAAGGTCCAAAAATCCGGGGAATCATTCCAAAAATCATTTTGGAATATTTGGGACCTAATTGAAGTGCTTTTGGGATTTTTGGGGCATTTTTGGACTCGGGTGAAATTTCGGGTACCGCCGGGAATCTGGAAATTCGATGTTTCGAACGGAAGGGAATTGAATCCCGATTTTGGATGGGAAAGGATGCCAGGTTAATATAAACACCAAGGAAACTCCAATTTTTGAATTTAATTAATTTAAATTAGATTTTTCCCAGAAAGCGAAACGGAGGATGTTACAGGCGGACGACAGCGGAAATTGCAAGAAACCCCGGCGGAACGCACAACCAACTACGGCGAGCTCTAGCGGGCGAACGGCGGCGGCTTGACCGGCGTGGTTTGGGGCAAATGACGCGCACGGAAGAGGGCTACAAGCTGGCTGCGGCGGCGCAATAAATAGGGGCCTCGGCTTCTGTGAATCTCGCGGAGACCGAGGTCCACCCGGCTGCGGCGGCGAAATCCGAATCCAATTCGGATTGGGTGACGTGGCTCAACGTGGACCGTTGGATCAAGATCCAACGGTCGCGGGGGTTTGGGCTCGGGTGACTTGGCTGGCTCGGTCGGACTCAGGTTTGGGTGACGTGGCGCAATCGTGGCCGTTGGATCTCGATCCAACGGTCAAGCGGTTAGGGTTAGGTTGGAGTCGGGTTGGACTCGAACGCGGCTCGGGTCGGGTTCGAGTCGAACTCGGGTCCGGCTCGGGTCGGAGGAACAGTACTAGACCCGAGTTGGATTTCCCAGTGATTAAATATTCAAATTAATTCCTAGGAATTCATTTAATTCAAGAAAAATAGCAACATACTTAGAAAAATTCCAGAAAAATTCTGGAAAATACTTTGAGACATTTTGGACTCAAATAAAATATTTCCAACAAAATTTTATTTGAAACTTTTAATTTTTAAATTATTTCAAAAGGGAATAAATTCAAATTAAATCCAAATAAATTCCAGAAAATTCTAAAAATTCACAAGAGTGCAAAATAACATTTAAATTCATGAAAAGCAAAAATTGGGGTGTTACAAGCAGTACAAAAATTAATACCTAACTGATGAAGGTTTGGTGCATCTGAGTCAAATCATATCTATCGTGATCAACAATAGTATAAGAACTTAAACCTGCAAAAAAGAAATTGTATATGTAAATTAGGGATACAAAATTACAAAGTTAATTATTGATGCACAGGTATCATGCCGTCATCAACAATAGTATAAGAACTTAAACCTTCAAAGGTAGTCACAGGACAACCTTTCCGAGTTCTAACTTCAAGACCTATAACTTGGTTTGCTTGCCTGCTTCCTATCTGACCTATCAATCAAAGAAATGTTCTAGTTCTGTGATATGAGCTTGACTATCGCTCTGAGATAGTAGATTTCTTGGTTGGGGGTCCCTTTATCAAAGACTCCCTTCCCTACTGATCATACAACAAATGAACTTGGTTAGAAAGATGTCACATCGATCTTCTGTACACCCTATTCGTGCTGCAGAACAAAGAAAATCCACCTTCCTTGGAAAAATCATTCATGACTCCGAAGTCCCAAATGAGACTTGGGTGGGGCCTTCTGAAGAGCCCTTCATTCTGCAACTCAGATAGGCTAGGATTCATGTCTCAAGCGGAAGGGGTCGTAGGATTGACTTAGACAAAGCGTTAGAAGTACGATCTTCGAATCTATAAGCTTTGGCCTGCCTTCTTCCCTTATCTAATCTCTTAGGTAATAAGAAAGTGGTGTTAATTGTCACGCTAAAGAGCTGACCAGTGACATTTCTGTCTTAATTGAAGTCAACCTTACTATAATCACTTGTAGGAGATCATCCCTCAGAAGGGCGTTCTTTCGCCAGAAAAATAAGAGTTTGAAGATCACCCACTTTCTATAGCAATTTATCGACATGTTGTTTTGAATGTCCTTCAAAAGGCCTACACACATACCCTACCACTCGATGTAGATTTTGCCAGCGATGTGTACTGGAAAAGTCAGATGAAAGGCAAGGAGTGTAAACAAAGTACGAGCGAGCGAGTCAAGCGTAATATGATCAAAAGGAAATGAGGTCGATGCTAATAGGAGAATTCCTCTTATTGAAGCAAAGAGATCATGAAATACATAAGTTGTTCAAAACAATATGTTCGATTCTAACAATTAAAGATAACTAGAAACAAAATCAAACATTTACACAGCTAATGACTAATGCTATTGACAAATAACCAATTATTGTTCTTATCATGTTTGGATGATAGCTAATGCATATGACAAGCCATGACCAATTATTAACACAGCCATTCTCTACGTACCATTCGACCCCTTTATATTGATTGAAATGATATTCTACAAGGAGTAGTATATTGATTGAAATCATATTTTAATACTTTAAGAAACAAATGTACAAGAAATGATGTTCCCGCTTATTTTTGGGAATTTTCCAAAATTTCCCATGCAAACACGGGCGCCAGTTTCCAAAGGAAAAATCCAAAACACCGGGCGAAATTTATAAGGCCCACGTACAGGGAATCTAGTTTTCCCCAAATCGCCTCATTTCCCCCCAAATCCCCTTCTTCTCGTGCAGCTCCTCCATGGAAGATATCCTCGTGGCGGCGATTGGCAACCGGCTGCCTCCACGTCAATAGGCCTCCTCCCGACGAGCAGGAGCTTCTCAAGGCCAAAGCCGGTGAAGGGGGAACTGCTTCGTCCGCCACTGCTGTCTCCATCCGTGACCCGCCATCGCCGCCGCCGCCCCCTACCTAAACCACAGGTCCCTCATCGGTTGTGGGAGGAACTGCCTCAGGGACTGCCGCTTGCCTGGTGAGCCACCAAACCCCTCCTGTTTTAAGGTCACCTTCTCGTCTCACCAACCTTAGTTTCTATGTTTTGCGTAAGCCCAGCATCCGTTGCGACACCTACCAGATCCATATAAGACCATTATATGTTTCCTTGTATATTTTATTTTCATGTAATTTGTGGATTCGATTTGTGATTACTGCAGCTGTATGCTCGAAATGTAATCACCTACCCATTGATGCCTACATCGAGAGATTCTGTTATACTTAGAAGACCTGATAGAGGGAGCTGAGATCTACTTAAAATCTAATATCAAATTGTTTAGTTCTATTTTCCTCCCTGCTATATGAACATTGCCTGGTGAATTGAACTCTTGAACTGTATAATTTGTGTAAGGGAGAATCACTCTATATTGGGCAAGTAATCACTCTAGTAACTCATAGATCGATGAAGCTTTGAATAAGGGATAAGATGCTGGGCTTGCTTTCATATCTTTAGTCCTCTTCTTATTTTGTAGTTATTTTGCATGGTTGATATCAATATAAGGCAAGTACTCACAAAAAGGAGCTATGTGTTTGCTTCCTGAAAAGAAATGTTAATGAATAGTTGACTTGCTACACTAAATTCCATGTTTCGAAGGGGAGAGAGGTTAAATTGCAAGATGTAGAAAGGATAGAGGTAATGTTCTCATACATCAACTTCCAGATTCTCTATTAAAATTTGTGTGATTTGCTGTGTTAGTGCTCTTTACTGATAGTGTATATTTTGTCAGTGATACATCAACTTCCTAGCCACTACATGTATATAAGCACATAACAAAATCTCTTACACACTGTATTTTACTATGGAATATGTGCATCAATTCCGTTTCTACTTTGTACGTCATAGTATTGGTATTTAACAAAGAGATTGACTTACAATTAACTGTAACCAGCATATCATATTATCCAACCAGGAGGAGCCAATGAGAACACGACGCAGCAAAGGCAAAGGTAAAATCTGTATTTATCTTTTCATATAACACTATTACTATGTTTGTGGATGAATAGGGCCCTATAGTCCTGCAATAGAAATCTCGACTATTAAAAAATGCTAACCTATGTCAAACAATAATACTGTTGTTTTCATAATATAGAACCTGAACCATGCGAATATGTCAAGCTGCGACTAGCAAACATCGCGGCGATTCAAACAAGATTTCAAGAGGTAGGTCTCAACAGATTAAAAAACATTCTGGAATCAACTTCAACCCCCACTACAACTGAAAAGGATAGCAAAAGGTGTAGAAACAATGATGACTGTGATTACAATCCAAAAGAAGATAGGGGGCCGAGGGAGATGAATCTGCCAGCATCCCTTCACCAAAAAAGGTGCTTGCTGATCTATCTCTTGCTGGGGAGTTAAGGATGTTAGCTGCATGTACTATTTTGCATTGCATCTATATAATTTTTTTGGTTTGCTTCATTTATGTAATTCTTGTTGTGGTGCCTATTTCATTTTGTACACATATTTACACTGATATTTTTTCTGCTATAGTATTATAAAATGTGCGTTATAAGACCAACTAAAAGGCCCATAAAAAGGAAGACCGACGACATGCCTCCAGGCGGTACAAGAGCTTCAAAGAGGGTGAGAGCAACTACACCAGCAGAGGAACCCACTGGAGTCACAATAAGGTCCACAAAATCAGTGGCCTTACCTACACTTCAAGAAGATACAACCACAACAAGGTCCACAAAATCAGCGTCCTTACCTACACTTCAAGAAGATACAACCACTGAATCATCCGAGCAAGTGGTCCATGAGGCTCAAATACGAACAGAAGAACAAGAACCCATTGCTGAACCTACTAGTCCGGTCACAGAATGGTCCTATCCGGCAGATGATGCAAACCAGCATCCAGAAGATGATGCAGACCAATAACAAGATGATGAAGGCAAGTTATTTTTGGGCATTCTTCTTTTCAGCTTTATTACAATTGTGTCATAGAACAATGTTTCATATTGTTTTCATAGGTTACAAACATTAAGCAGTTAACTAATCCATTCAATGCCTTTTTCATAGATAACCCAATTACTTCTAGAAGAGGGAAGAGGGCATCAACAATGGGAAAATGCTTGAGAAGATGACTAGAACTATGGGAAAAAGGTTGCCTGTCCAATTTGCCGAGGGGATGCGAAGGCCACATAAGCCGGTGGAAGCTGCAAAGTTTGCATCAGAGGCTAGCGTTCAAATTTTAGGCATAATGTCCCTATCCTCACTAGCTGGAAAGAGTACAAGAACAACACGAGTCATTTGGATAATTTCATGGGAAAACTATCTGTAAGTGATTTCATTCTTGGCCATGAACAATTACTCTTCTTCCACATTATATTGCATAACTCATTAATGTGATTCATTCAACTTGCTAGACAAGGCTGGCCTTGGACTCTAGTGATAGGACAACCAAGGATGCATGTGCGGACATTTTGAAGGGTGGGGTGCGACAATCTAGGTATTTGCTAAAGAAACAGTATTTCGATGGTATCCCAGCAAACAAGATCAGTGCGACGTGTCCAATACCTACCGTGACAGATGAGGAGTGGAGAAAACTTGTCCAGAAATGGTCTGGCCCAAAAAGCAAGGTACGGTCTATGAACATATGGTTCTATTCATATTCCATTCATGCATGTGACTAACTGAACCGTCTACTGTAGGAAATATCTGAAAAGAACAAGCAAAATCATGCCAAAGTCAAGTTCCATCAGGCCACAGGGTCTCGTAGCTACATTGCACACTGCCATGCTCTGGTAAGTACTGTTCACTGTCTCATTATTCATTTTCGATCCACAAAACTTGATACGAATTACACATACATCACTTGTTACTTGATAACCAAAGAGAGGAAATTATATGCTCTTACTGAGTTGAAGCCCTGCCTATAATAAAGCCATATGTAGCTATGAAAAACTTTTCTACTTGATACATTTTATTATGTTTCTTCTTCCAATTGTAGAAAGAGAAAAACATGGATCAATAGTTCACTGCTGTGGACATGTTCAAGGAGTGCCACAACAGCAAGAAGAAGGGACTCGCTAAACCTGTGCAACGCGCAGTTGTAAGACCCTACATTTCCTCCTTGTTCTTCTGCCATTGTATCCTGCAGATGATTATTTTTGTTTCTTTTACACACTTTGAAAGAGTTGGCTAATAGTTATTCAAACAAATAAAGGCACTATGTTGTGCTTGCTTAAACACAACAAATATGACCATGCTACAGTTGTGTTTAGTTGTCCATGTGAAATAGGTTGTAAACTTTGTAAACTTGTGGAGTCAAATGTGTGATATTAATTGGTACTTCTAAAAGTCCATAGATAAGCATAGGTATGTCAATTTTTGCCATTCTGTTATTATTATTGTCATGTTGAAGTTTTTGATATGCTCCAAAGTTTTTTCATTCTTTAGTGTTTGTCCTTTGAGTACCTTCTGTTGTGCTTACAAAATTGCTTTCTTGAATACATGCATATTGATTACAATTCTGTCATTACTAAATGTGTATACTTCAGGTTTCTCGTAGTGGCCAAATAGCCTGTACTTGACCACCTACCATTAACCATAACCATACCAATACAAGAAACTAGACCCATTGAATAGAGGTTCATTGTGTCAGTATACAAAAGTTAATCCATTTTTTGATGTGATTTTTATGAAATTTCCTGAATGCGACTTTAGTGATGTTTCAAGTAACTTGCCTGATGTGTACCTTTGTTGTGTCCTACTCCATTAGGATGAAAATTTCATTTGTATATGCCTTATGTTCCCCATTTCAGTATTGATTCTGTTATGTTCTATATCTTAGGCCGAGATGGAAGCTATGATGGAGCCTGATACAGAGGGCCAGACAACAATGTCTAGTACCGAGATTGTTGACAAGGTTCTATCTCAAAACATCGCCATAAGCAAATTCCTGAAGAATGTTGGATTACATTCAACCACTACAAACTCTGCAAAGGGCTCCAAAGAACAAGCTCTTGAGGAACAGCTTGAGGAGGAGAGACGAGGAGATGCTGAACTTCGAAAGACCGTTGAGCAACAACAACAAGAAGTAGAAGTCTTGAAGAAAAAAGCTCAAGCATCAGATGATGCACTGATCAGAAACCAAAAGGAAATGGAGGATATAAATAAGAGGCAAGAGGAGAATGATGCAATTATTTGCCGTCTCATGTGAATGGCTGGTCAAGCCAACTTGTGAGTTTATGAATCTGTTCACTAGTAACATGTGGATCTGTTTAGACAAGGATACTTATTTTTGCATGGCTGGTTACCTGGTTCAATGGTACTAGCTTGAAGTGGTGGTTTAAGTACTGTGAACACATTTTGTGACTCTTAATGTATCTGTGGATATTTCGTGCTGCTTTGTGAAATGTATTGATTGGTCTCCTGAAAATATTGTGTGTTTTGGCTGAAATTTGTGTTGTGGTTATAAAAATGAATCATATGTGAGCTGACAGAGGTATTAAATGATGAAACTTCATGTGATGCTACATTTATCTTTGACGAAATTATTCATCATGGAAAATGACAGATCATTACTTCCATGATGAAAATTCATGTCCATGTGACAATCTTCAGTGACGAAACATTTGCGTCACAAGACGTGCCACATCACCCACACACCCTGGCTACTGACGTGGCATTGGATTGTTCCATGATGAAAATGCATGTCCACGTGGCACTCATCTGTGACGAAACATTTGCGTCACAAGATGTGCCACGTCACCACACACCTTGGCTGATTACATGGCATTAGGGTGATCCATGACGAAAATATATGTTGTTTTGGGTACAATTAATGATGGCTATATTCGTCATAAAATTGAACTCTTCGCTGACGGAAATGTAATTCGTCACAGAAAAGTTGATTTGTTATGACGAAAATAAGCAATTCGTCATTGAAAACTTTTTATGACACTTTCTACGACAAATAGAATTTTGTCATAAAGTCGTCATAAAAAACCTACAATGACGATTTCGGGACTAATGATGACGAGTTTGGACCGTCATTAAAAATCACTTTTCTTGTAGTGATTGAGGTTTATTCATTGTCAAATTTTCTGAAACCTCTATTTTTTGTACAGTATGGATGTTAAGTTAGATAGGTCTATCATTTGTGATTTGTTTTGAAATTTATTTTGGAATCATGATCCTGAAGACCTTATCTAGAGATGTTTTAAATTTCTTCCATTTTTGCTAAGTAGATTAAAAGTTATTGAGGTTTCTTCATGGTCAAGTTTCTGAAACCACTGTTATATGCAGTATGGATGTTGAGCTAGATAGGTCTCCCATTTGGGCTTTGTTTCCTTTTGGAATCAGAACCCGAAGGATGTTCTCTTGTTGTGTTGCAAATTTCATCAATTTTGGATGAGTGGAAATAAAGTTATTAACATTTCTTGATTATCAAGTTTGATATTTCTGCTCATTTGAGTTGCTGAAAGTCTAGCTCCATGTATCATGTATTTGGTGTTCTCGAATATTATGTTTGATTAATGGCACTAGTGTCTTGTGGCAGAAACTTTAATTAGCTCCTATCCACCCCCTCTAGTCGCTAATTTCGGTCCTTCAATTAGTATCAGAGCCCGATTTTGCTCTTTCTAGATCTTGATCGGTCTCTAAAGCCATAGCGACGAACAAGTATTTCATCAAAGCTCCAATATTTTTTGAGGTAGAATATCCTTTTGGAAATCTCGAATGGAGTCATACATCACTACTCAGGGCAGCTAGATCTGGCAGAAGGTGAAGCTCCCATATGACGTTCCTGCCGATCAGAATGTAAATGCCATAAATGCTAATGCAAGGAACATTCTCAACCAGGGACTTAGGTGCAATGAGTATGACAGGATCTCTCATCTCATATCTACTCATCAGATCTGGGTGACACTCAATGCCAATCATGAGGGTACCACCCAGATGAAGACGGTGAGGCAAGATCAGTTCAAGCATGACTACAACAAGTTTGAGCAGCATGCTGAAGAGTCCTTGGACACGTGCTTTGGGCATTTCACCAAGATTTTGAGTGATCTCCAAGCTGTAAGTACCATATACTCTGACTCAGAGAATGCTCGATATTTTTCTCACAACACTTGATCTTTGGTTTTAGGAGATGAAGTTGACCTTCGTTGAGGACACTACTAATCTATCGACTCTGACTCTTGACAGGCTCAATTCCTGACTCAAGACTCATGAGATTGACGTCGTCTGTCATAATACAAAGTAACATTTGATGACTTTGGTCATCGATCCCACTAGATCTGTTTATGAGATTTCCTCTGGTTTTTCCCTCTCAGCTCTCTATGAGATGAGTGATAAACAGTTGGATAGATATCCAGAGTGAGCTAGCTCTCCTAGCTATAAAATTCTCCTATACATACAATAGGATTAAAGAGGGAGAGGTGGACCTATCACTTGCTAAGCATGTGGTGGCCCCAACCACTTCCGACCAAATTGCCCCTTGCTAAGAGTGTGGTGGCCCCAACCACATTCGACCAAATTTCCCCAAGCTGGAAAAGGGCAAGAACAACTACAACGGTGCAAGCAAGAACGATTACATCGATAAGAACTGCAACAAGAAGGCTCCAGCTCTTGTTCCTACATGTGAGAAGAAGAACCACAAGTTCTCGAAGAACAAGAAGCTCTTCTACCACATCCTCTCTGTGCTTGATGACATATCCCTCTCTGACACTTAGACATAGAGTGATGATGGAGAAGATGATCTACACGAAAAGACCAACGGCGGCGACGACTTCACCAACAGGTGCTTCATGGCCAACATGAACAGCATCACTGACAATGACCTCTATAGCGAGTCGGATGAGATACCTTCCTATGATGAGCTCAATAATGCTTTCCATAAGCTAGGAAAATTTCATGCTAGAGCTAGATGTTCAGAGCTTGAGAAGGAAGTAGGTAGCTTGTCACGTGAGCTTGCTTTACATAAATCCAGTCCCTCCCGTGGCACTGATGATTATTCTCTTTGTGATGATTTGCTTGTGGAGTTGGAGAACCTAAGAACATTACATGATAATGTTCTTTCTGAGTTTGAGATTCTTAGACTAAAGAATGCTAGCTTGATAGGAGAACTTGATGATTCTAGGGTTACTCCTAGTGTTACTACTTCTGATGTTATTCCTGTAGATGCTAATCTTCTTCATGCCCCTGCTTGTGCTTCATGCGATAATTTTCTTAGGTTGCTTGCTGAAATTGATGCTATAAACTCTCACCTTAGGAAGTTTTATGCTAGAAATGATGAATTTGAATGATTTTCTTCTAAGGACTTTGTCAACACATGTGAGAGCTGTAAGCAACTATAACTTAATAATGATACATTGAATGTTACATGTGCTGATTTGACTAAGGATCTATAAGCTAAGTCACAAGCTACTTGTGTGCAATGTGCTGAGGTTGAGGGGAACATAGATAGGATTAATGATGAGCTTAGGATGAAGCTCGAACCTCAGGTTTCTAGGATTATGAATGTTGAATGCGTTTCTTGTGAGGACCTCTGTAACACCCCGATTTTTGGAATTTTCTGTAATTTATTTGGATTTAATTTGAATTTATTCCCTTTTGAAATAATTAAAGAATCAAAAGTTATAAATAAAATTTTGTTGGAAATATTTTATTTGAGTCCAAAATGTCTCAAAGTAGTTTCCAGAATTTTCTGGAATTTTTCTGATTATTTTGCTATTTTTCTTGAATTAATTGAATTTCTAGAAATTATTTTAATTATTAAATCGCTGGAAAATACCAGAGCGGGTTTTGCTGTTCATTCGACCGGGTCGGACCCGAGTTAAACTCGAGTCTGACTCGAACCGGACTCAAGCCTGACCCGAGCCACACCGAACCCTAACCTCGCGACCATCGGATCTTGATCCAACGGTCACGATTGTGCCATGTCGCCCAATCCGAATCCCCGTCGGATTTCGCTGCCGCCACCGAGTGGGCCTCGGTTTTCACGGATTTCACGGACGCCGAGGCCACTATTTAATGTGCCGCCACCCGTGTCGTGGTCTCCTCTTCCGTGCGCACCGGTAGCCCAAAGTCTCCGAGCTCAAGCCGCCGCCGTTCACCCGCGAAGAGTGCGCCTGTGACACCACGGAGTGTCGTAACCTTATTTAATGTGCATAATGAGGTTAAAAACATTATGAAATATGGTATTGGAGCTTAAAACCATAGGGTATGGAGGTTAATAGCATTTTCGGGCCGTTTCCGGGAGTTTGGGCCTTTCCGGGGAGTTTTGGGCCTAGGGGAAAGGGTTGTGGGCTTTGGTGGGATGGAGTATGAGTCCATTTAGGACTAGGAAACCAGGTTGGGGCTGGAAAAAGGGGCTCCCCCTGCCCCTTGTGCGCCCACCCCTCCCCTTTGTGCGCCCACAAGCCCCCCTTGCTGTCGGGACCCCGAATTTGCAAATCCGGACCCTCTGTGTATTCAGCACTAGTCCAGGAACGCGCTAGTGCACACAGTCTTAACATCGGTATATATCATAATCATACCAAACGATACTATCAAAGTACTTTATTTAAATAATCAAAGGGTTACTCGACCTTATGGCCAAGTTACAAATATATGCCTCGCAAGGCGAAACTTATTAAAAGAGAAATAACAAAGAATGAAAATCAAATAACTCGTGGCGCCATCCAAGATACCACAGTAATCGATCGGGCTCGCATCCCTAAGTAGACGGGTCTTCTTGGAAATCCTCCTCCGAAATCGGGCGAATCTCCTCTTCAACTGGTATTGTGTTGAGGCAAGGGTGAGTACTTGGTACTCAAAGAAGTCATGCAATGTAATGCAAGCTAATATACTATATGCATGGCTTGGTACAAAGGAGTAGCTCAAGGTATATTTGCAAAGAAATGTGCCTTTTGACAAGTAATAAAAGTAGATTCGAAAGCAGAGAAATAAGTAAAGCATAAATAACTTCTCAAGAAATTTAATAAACATTTTCCCCATCCTAAACCATATTTCCATCAACTTCATTACTAAACCAACCCAACTTTTCAAATCCAAGTTATTTTCGTAAAATCTAACCCTTGATGTAATTCCCGAGCATTGTCCAAAGATCGTGGACTCCTGGCTTATTCAAATAGATTCTACACTCGCAGAGGTTATGCACTTTACCCACAAGATACAACAAACACCACAAAGGCGAAGTTCCTCAGAATAAAGCCTTTCTAAGCCTCAAACAACACAGTGGTCCTCTCCTGTCAGGTTTCTACACCATCCCTTCCTTAGCCAAGGCGAAGTATGGGACCAACACACCGTTAGATGGGTATCCGGCCACACCACGACACGCCCCCGCACAATCACACAAACGGTGTAATTGACACCCCGAGGCTCCACAAGTGAGTCCTTAGCGACTTAATCAACTAGGGCCGTCCCATTCCACCCATGTGGTTGCAAGTATGACCCAGCTTCAAAGGCTTGCAAGGTTAAGTCCTTAGAGTGACCAGGGCAAGACTACCCAAAACCAAATCAACATCCCCAATGCCACAACGGCCCACCTGATTACTCTTGCCACATGCCCTGGCCGAAAATCGTTTATCAAACCCCGCTTGATTACCATGCACCACGTGCCATCAACATCACATGATACTTTTCCAAAACAGGTTCAATATATCATTAAGTCAATATTAGCATTTGATTATCCAAAATCATGTCATGAGCACGTAGTGTGTCTAAGCAAAGATACTACAACGATCTAAACCCATGTTGGCAATTTAATAATGTCCAACTAGTAAACCACAACTAGGGTGACAAAGGGTCATGGCACATACTTAAGTAATCAAGGTGTCATATAGCAAATTGGTATTTATCTAACCCCATGTTTAATCAAAGTATCTTTCTACTTGAACTAGCATGCAATAGTTTAAATCAAAATAGATTTCAAATAGGATCAATATGGTCAAAGCACAACTTGCCTTCAAAAAGCACTTGCTCTTGGTCTTGAGTTGGATCCTGAGTCAACACTTCTCCTCGAATCCTTCCTAAGACTTCAACGCCTACTCGTAAAGCGTGCAAATAGCAAATACACAAATAAACACTAGGCAAAAACATCCCAAAACTCCAAATAAAATCCATAAACAGAGAGAACATAATTTTCTGGATTTTTAGAAACTGGAATCATCAAATTTGGAGTTAAAACGCAAAAGTTATGATTTATTAAAGTTTAAATAATCAATTAAATAATATTACAGAGAAAAACTTTAGTCCAAAAATTAAATAAAATTCATATTTAGGTAGATCTCAATTTTATACAAATTTAGAAATTTGAATCACTCAAATCGGAGTTGAAACGCAAAAGTTATAAGCGATTGAAGTTTGAATCTAAATTTGAATCAATATTTCAATTAATAAATCATTTTCTTTTTTTCGAAATTAATTATTGCGTCAAAGATGGACACGTGGCAGCCTTCGATTGGGCGGCCGACGCCACTGGTCCATGGACTTGGTCCACGCCGGCCGGTCCACCGTGGACTCGGCCCACGACTCCACGTGAGATCGACATGGGCCTCTCTCGTGACGCTATCGCCGACGTCACGGGCTCACCACGGCCGATGTGTGGGGACCCACCGTGACGCCATGGGTGACGCCGCTGGCGGGTCACCATCGACATGCGTTCTCCGACACGCGTGCCTCGCGTGTCGCTACACGCGACGCTGCTGCTGCGGATCTGCCGACCGCGGTTTCGGCCCAACTTCCCGACACGTGGCGCAATCACGACCGCTGATTTGAAATTCAACGGCGCGGATTAGATCCAGGGTTAACACGCTGAAACTACTCGCTGATCGTGGGCCGCTCGATTTAGATCGGACGGTCCAGATCTAATCCTATAATCGCATCGCTACAAAGACGTGGCGATTGTGAACCGCTGGATCTTGATCCAACGGCCCGCATCTAATCGGGTTTGGAACACGTGAACTTCACCTCAACCGTCCGATCCGATCTCGACGGTCCTTCCGAGCTCGCGAGTCCGGCGATGGCACGGCTGGAGCTTGGGCACCGAGACGAACGACGACGAGCCCGACGGCGTTCGGTTGCTCCGGCGAGATGAAGGGTCCTTCGGTGCGTCTCGACGCGAGGACTCGGATCTGGGCTCCTTCTACGGAAGACGACTGACGGCGGCGGAATCGAGCAAAACCGCGGCGGTCACTTCCTCCAACTACGGCGCGAGCTCAGACGGCAAACGACGGCGGCCAGGCGAGATGGCTTTGGGAACGGTGCGCAAGGATGAGGGCAACCTCGGGGACATCTCACGCTTTAAATAGCCTCGCTGCTTCGTGCTCTAGACGGAAACCTAGTTCTTACTACATGGCGCGCGGGCATGAGTCCGGCCGGCCTCGGCGAAGACGACGACTTCACCGCCCACGTGGCGCGATCAACGGCCACGATCGACGGGCGCGATCGGATCCGGCCGGATACGGCCGAACCCAGACGGGCGGATCTCACCGCTGGATCTTGATCCAACGGTTGGGATTGATTAGGTTAGGATGGGTTCTGGCCGAGTCACGTGGCTCTGCCTGACTCGAGTCCGACTTCGGGTTCCGACTTCTGGTCGGATGAACAAGATTTGACCCGAGTTTGAATTTCCAGCGATTTAATATTTAAAATAATTCCCAAGAATTCATTTAATTCATTAAAAATAGCAAATGACTTTAAAAAATTCTAAAAATTACGAAAATACTTTGGATCATTTTGGACTCAAATAAAATATTTCCAACAAAATTTTATTTGCAAAATTAAATTCTTTAATTATTTCAAAATGGAATAAATTCAAATAAATTCCAAATAAATCCAAATAAATTCCAGAAAATTCCAAAATTCACCAAAGTGCCAAATCACACATGAATTTAAGAGAAGCAAAATTTTGGGGTGTTACAAACCTCCCCTTAATAGAATCTCGCCCCGAGATTCGTGGCTCACTAAAGGAATAGGTTTGGAAATTCTTTCTTCAAATCCTCTTCAAGGCTCCCAAGTCGCTTCGCTTTCTTCATGGTTGCTCCAATCGAACTCTACGTAAACGGGTTGACTTGTTTCTAGTTTCTCGATCCATTGTGTCTAGAATCCTCACTGGATACTCCTTATAAGTCAAATCCTCTTGCAACTCAATTGATTCTAATCTGTCTGCTCCTCAGAACTCTGAGACACTTCTTTAATCGGGACACATGGAATACATCATGTACTCCTCGCCAACGATCGTGGGCAACTCCACCGATAAGCAACTTCGCCTCGCGCTCAAAATCTTAAATGGACCAACATAACGGGTGCAAGTTTCCCTTTGGCATGGAACCTCTTAACTCCCCGAGAGGCGAACTCGAGGTATACAAAGTCTTCTCGTTCAAAACTCAAATCTCGGCGACGATTGTCAAGATAACTCTTCTCGAGATTGGGCTATCTTCAACCTTTCCCTAATCATGGCGACTGCTTCTTCACCTTCTTGAAGAATATCAGCCCAAAGACACGGCGCCACGGCCTCATTCCAATTCAATGGCGTCCGACAGTGGTCGACCATACAAAGGCCTCAAAAGGTGACATCTCAGAACTAGCCTGATAACTATTGTTGTAATCGAACTCGGCATACGGCAAACTTTTATCCCAAGAGGTAGCATAAGCCAATGCACAAGCTCTCAACATATCCTCTAGAATCTGGTTGACTCTTTCTGGCCTGGCTCCATCCGTCTGTGGGATGATAAGTCAGATCAAGTTTAAACGGGTTCCCATGGCTTCATGCAACTTATTCCGTAACCTTGAGGTAAATTGGGTACCTCGTCCGATACAATCCTCTTTGGCACTCCGTGCAAACAGATAATCCCGATCATGTACAACTCGCTAACTTATCTCCCAAGTAGGTGGTCTTCACGGGATAAATGGGCTACTTTGGTCAAGCGATCCACTATAACCCATATGGAGTCATAACCCCTTTGAGTCTTCTAAGAAACCGGTAATGAAATCCATTCCGATTTCCTCCCACTTCCACTCAGTATTTTTAGCTACCAGAGCAATCCTCGTTGGTCTCTGATGCATTGCCTTGACTCTCCGCATACGCCGCACAATGCAACATGCTCGGCAACTTCACGCTTCATACTCGGCCACCGTAATCTCTCCTTCAGATCCCGATACATCTTGGCGCTCTGTGGTGAATTGAGTACTTGGAGTCATGGGCTTCTTCCAAAATCACCACTTTAACTCCTCCTTGTTAGGCACACAACCGATCCTTCATCCATAACGTGCCCTCGCTTCATCCAATTTGAAGTCCTCTCGCTTTGCCTTCCTCCTTGATGGACTTAATCCTCGCGGATCTTGTCATCATCCTTCGCCCTTCCTGATCCGGTCCTCTAAGGTAGGCTTTACTTCCAATGCGCCAAGAATCCGCTAGGTACAACCTCAATCTTCATTTTCTCAAAATCCTTACATAACTCATCCTGGCTTGTGGCTAGCAACGCACTCACTGTGATGGCTTTTCCGACTCAGAGCATCGGCTACTACGCTGGCCTTCCCGGATGGTAATGGATTCCAACATTGTAGTCCTTGATCAACTCTAACCATCTCCTCTCGCCTCATATTCAGATCCGACTGGGTGAATATGTACTTAAGGCTCTTATGATCCGTGATACACTTCACATCTGCTTTCCAATCGATAGTGACGCCATATCTTCAAAGCATGCACTACGGCAGCCTAACTCCAAGTCATGTGTCGGATAATTTTCCTCATGCGGCCTCAATCGCCTTGATGCATAAGCGGCGACCTTTCCATTCTCGTGACAAAGACACATCCAAGTCCTTGGCGCGATGCGCCACAATAAATATCGAAGCTTTGAGCAACATCCCAGAGAACTAACACTGGTGCCGACGCCAATCGCTTCTTCAGCTCCAAATCCTTTCTCACATTCTCGCGCCCATGCAAACTTCCTTTCCTTCTTCAAAGAATTGCGTAAGAGGTTTCGCAATTGTCGAGAAGCCTTCGATGAAACGGCGGTAGTATCCTCGCCATTCCAAGGAAACTCGAACTGGTCACGCCTTCTACGCTCCCAATGTAACACAGCTTCTACTTTGCTTGGATCTACTGGCGACTCTTTCATGCGGTCATTACATGTCCAAGAAACTCCACCTTGTCCTTCCAAAAATCACACTTGCTGAACTTGGCTAAAAGTTGCTTTCCTCGCCTTTTCCAAAACTCGCCTTAAGTGTTCTGCATGTTCATCCTCTGCCTTGGAGTAGATTAGGATATCGCCTATGAACACGATTTACAAACTTGTCCAAATATTCCATGAACACCTTATTCATCATATTCATGAAATAAGCCGCGATTCGTTACCCAAAGGACATAATCAGAACTCAGAATGTCCATATCTTGACGAGAATGCGCCTTTCGAATATCTTCTCGATCGGATCTTCAATCGATGGTATCCCGATCTCGCATCAATCTTGGAGAAAACTCCGGCTCCTCTTAATCGATCAAACAAATCATCAATCCTGGGTAGCGGATACTTATTCTTCACGGTGACTTCGTTGAGTGCACGGTAGTCAATGCACATCCCGAAACTCCCGCCCTTCTTCTTGACAAACAAAACCGGTGCTCCCTACTACGACTAACTCGGCCTCGATAAATCCTTTCTCTATTAACTCCTCTAGCTGCTTTCTTCATCTCTACCAACTCTCAGACATCCGATAGGGTCTCTTTGCTATCGATGCTGCATCTTGCACAAGCTCTATCACAAACTCTATGTCCCTCGCCTCGCGGCATACCGTAGATCTTCGAAAAACATCGGGTACTCATTCACTACCGGACATCCTCTATGCCGATTGCCTTGGTACCGTTAACCATCAATCGCCCATCTCTAATCGCAGTGGCTTGAAATTCCACTTTCTTCCCACACGGGCTCTCAATCGAGATAGTCCTTCGCCCACAATCCAATACAGCCTTGTGCTTGGATAACCACCATTCCCAATATGACGCCTAAGGTCCGGGTCTCCAAAATTATAAGGTTTGCTAGGAACTCTATTCCATCTATTAGTATTCTCACCTTAACATCCTACTTTCGCTCGGAGTTCTAACCAGGGTTTGAACTAAAAGCATGCACTTAAGTCTTGCAATCCTTAAATCATTTCTAGTAGCAAAGCCTTGCGAAACAAACGAATGCGAAGCTCCAGAGTCAAACAAAATCAAGCAGGTGTATCGAGTTAACAAGTAACTTACCCAAGACGACGTCCGTAGCATTCTCGCAAAGGCATCTCGCGGTGACATGGTTGACTCGGCCTCTCACCACGGCCTGGGTGTGGCTCGTGCCGGGCGCCCTAGCCGGGTGGTTCCTAGATTGAAGCGAATCGGGTCGCCTCGCTGTCTTCTTCTGACAATCTGTTGGCAAAGTGTCCTGGCTCGCTGCGCTTGTAACGCCTCACTGCTCCTTCCGATCGCTCGAGTAGCGTTTAGCGGCTGGGGTTTGGTAGTTCGATTGGCAAGGTCTTGGTGCCGGGATGGTGTCCTTGTTGCATTCTCGTGGTTGGAATCAAGAATTGATTTGGTGCAACCTCAGCGCCGCTGGCGCTCGGGCGTGATCCTTGCCGTTGCATCCTCGCGCTTCTCGTTCTCATCCAGCCTTGCGCTTGTCCTCAAGAATAAGTGCCTTATTCACCAACTCTTGGAAATCTGGAAAGGTGTGGGTGATCAATCCTACTTGCAATCCCGAGTTAAGTCCCTTCATGAAACGAGACTGCCTGGATTTATCTGTCGCTACATCCTCAAAAGCGAGCGTGCTAGCTGTGGTGAACTTGTTCAGTAGTCGCCACCGGCCGATTACCTTGCTTTAATGCTCAACTCCTCCTTCTTAAGGTCCATGATTCCTTCAGCACGTGATACGCTTTAATGCGTACCGTGGAACTCTTCCCAAGTGATATCTTGAGGGTTCTCTGCGTGGCACGTAAGTTCTCCCACCATTCTGGCCAATGTTTCCTTCCAAATTGATGAGAAGCGAGAGTACCTTCTCATTCCCTATGCACTGAGCTATGTGTAGCTTCCTCTCGATTGATCTTAACCAATCATCGGCCTCCAATGGATTGGCATTCCCAGAGAAAGTGGGTGGGTGTGTCCTCATGAACTCGATCCACTTTGTATTCTCAAGCGTGGTCCCCGATTAACTTGATTAGCAAAGTGGCCTGAGCAAAGGACGTGCTGCATTTGTTGCATCATAGCATGCATCAACCGAGTCCGAGCAGCAAGAAAGGCTCCAAAATTCTGCATATCAACCAAGCGGCCGGTGCTCTATCATTGGGGTTTTCTGGGCGAGAACCACTCCCATTGCTTCCAAAGTTCCCACTGGTGTTCACCATCCGCCGATTTGCTCTAGGTTTAGAGATGAGAGGGAAACAAGAATAGACAAGTAGTATGGAACTTATGCGGGGCGAAAGGGGTAACTTTAAGGTCCAACTTTATTATTTAATAACTTGGTATGGTCGCATACAATGCCTAAGGGCCTTGCAACACATACCGCACACTCAAAGAACCAAAGCAAATCCAAATCGAACTAACTCGAGTTTAACGCCTAAAGGGTGACTCTTTATTCTATGACTCGACTCGGCGAAGGAGTCTCACTATAGAACCTATGCTCACTCATCAAGAAAACCTCCACGGCCTGGTACGGTGTCGCGGCATAGGCGCCGAAACGATTGCCATGTCCAAAGAATCGTGTCATCCGTGGTAGTCGAAGAAGCAGTTGTCCTCATCGAGATCTCGACTCCTCCGGATCCGGCTCGTAGCTCGAGTAATCGCTCGGGTCCGGTCCGCATACAAAGTCATCTCCAACTCGCCAATCCTTCGTAGAAGGTGTGCCACATACTCTTGAGCTTCCTCGCCATCTCGTTTCTTCTCTCGCCGTGATCTCCTTGCGGGCCTTCAGAGCTCCTTGCTTGTATTATCTAGTACATCCTCCTAGGCGATTTACAAATCGTGCCAATCGTGGTAACCGTGGCATCCTCATCCCGAATCGCCTTCGGTCAAGGAGGTTATCGCCGCTGATGGTAATCTTAACACCGCATTTCCAACTCTCGGGCGTAGATACGGGTAATGTGCCGCATTGCGGCGTCGTGATACTTCTTGGATACCCATCCGCATTGTAGATCTCCGGCAAAGGCAGTGTATCGGCGATTGCCTGGCCCTTTTTCCTAGCAGTACCTCAATCTTCACGCCACAAGCCTTGATCAATCCCGCTTGTCCGATCACTTCCACTTGGTATTGGGGCTTCTCAAAATCTCCGAGAGTCTCAGAGCATATGCCAAAGTTCCGCGGCGTGACTAACTCCTGCATCAACGTAGTTGAACTCTTCCTCCATCCTGTCACAAGCGTGCTTTACGTAAGAACTCTAATTTTTCAATAGTGACAAGGTAAGGTAAAATTTCAGCAAGAGACTAGAAAAGAGAGAAGGGGATAAGTCGAGATGTCATTTCTTGTCTTCACAAATTTTTAGCTTTAGAAAATAGGTTTTATCCTCACTACGACCATTCTAGCTTAGGGTTGAGCCTACAAATAAGTATGGCTCGATACCACCTCTCTGACCCCGAATTTGCAAATCCGACCCTCTCAGGTATTCAAGCACTAGTCCAGAACGCGCTTAGTGCACACAGCCTTAACATCGGTATATATCATAATCATACCAAACGATACTATCAAAGTACTTTATTTAAATAATCAAAGGGTTACTCGACCTTATGGCCAAGTTACAAATATATGCTTCGCAAGGCTTAAACTTATTAAAAGAGAAATAACAAAGATGAAAATCAAATAACTTCGTGGCGCCATCCAAAGATACCACAGTAACCGATCGGGCTCGTGATCCCTAAGTAGACGGGTCTTCTTGGAAATCCTCCTCCGAATCGGGCGAATCTCCTCTTCAACTGGTATTGTGTTGAGGCAAGGGTGAGTACTTGGTACTCAAAGAAGTCATGCACGTAATGCAAGCTAATATACTATATGCATGGCTTGGTACAAAGGAGTAGCTCAAGGTATATTTGCAAAGAAATGTGCCTTTTGACAAGTAATAAAAGTAGATTCAAAGCAAAGAGAAATAAGTAAAGCATAAATAACTTCTCAAGAAATTTAATAAACATTTTCCCCATCCTAAACCATATTTCCATCAACTTCATTACTAAACCAACCCAACTTTTCAAATCCAAGTTATTTTCGTAAAATCTAACCCTTGACTGTAATTCCCGAGCATTGTCCAAAGATCGTGGACTCGGCTTATTCAAATAGATTCTACACTGCAGAGGTTATGCACTTTACCCACAAGATACACCAAACACCACAAAGGCGAAGTTCCCCAGAATAAAGCCTTTCTAAGCCTCAAACAACACAGTGGTCCTCTCCTGTCAGGCTCTACACCATCCCTTCCTTAGCCAAGGCGAAGTATGGGACCAACACACCGTTAGATGGGTATCCGGCCACACCCACGATACGCCCCCGCACAATCACACAAACGGTGTAATTGACACTCGAGGCTCCACAAGTGAGTCCTTAGCGACTTAATCAACTAGGGCCGCCCCATTCCACCCATGTGGTTGCAAGTATGACCTGCTCAAAGGCTTGCAAGGTTAAGTCCTTAGAGTGACCAGGGCAAGACTACCCGAAAACCAAATCAACATCCCCAATGCCACAACGGCCCACCTGACATTACTCTTGCCACATGCCCTGGCCGAAATCGCTTATCAAACCCCGCTTGATTACCATGCACCACGTGCCATCAACATCACATGATACTTTTCCAAAACAGGTTCAATATATCATTAAGTCAATATTAGCATTTGATTATCCAAAATCATGTCATGAGCACGAAAGTGTGTCTAAGCAAAGATACTACAACGATCTAAACCCATGTTGGCAATTTAATAATGTCCAACTAGTAAACCACAACTAGGTGACAAAGGGTCATGGCACATACTTAAGTAATCAAGGTGTCATATAGCAAATTGGTATTTATCTAACCCCATGTTTAATCAAAGTATCTTTCTACTTGAACTAGCATGCAATAGTTTAAATCAAAATAGATTTCAAATAGGATCAATATGGTCAAAGCACAACTTGCCTTCAAAAAGCACTTGCTCTTGGTCTTGAGTTGATCCTCGAGTCAACACTTCTCCCTCGAATCCTTCCCAAGACTTCAACGCCTACTCGTAAAGCGTGCAAATAGCAAATACACAAATAAACACTAGGCAAAACATCCCAAAACTCCAAATAAAATCCATAAACAGAGAGAACATAATTTTCTGGATTTTTAGAAACTGGAATCACAAATTTGGAGTTAAAACGCAAAAGTTATGATTTATTAAAGTTTAAATAATCAATTAAATAATATTACAGAGAAAAACTTTAGTCCAAAAATTAAATAAAATTCATATTTAGGTAGATCTCAATTTTATACAAATTTAGAAATTTGAATCACTCAAATCGGAGTTGAAACGCAAAAGTTATAAGCGCTTGAAGTTTGAATCTAAATTTGAATCAATATTTCGAATTAATAAATCATTTTCTTTTTTCGAAATTAATTATTGCGTCAAAGATGGACACGTGGCAGCCTCTCGATTGGGCCGACGCCACCTGGTCCATGGACTTGGTCCACGCCGGCCGTCCACCGTGGACTCGGCCCACGACTCCACGTGAGATCGACATGTGGGCCTCTCGTGACGCCATCGCCGACGTCACGGGCTCAAATTTACGGCAGTCGACAGGTGGGACCCTGCGGACGCCATGGGTGACGCCGCTGGCGGGTCAGCCATCGACACGCGGCCCTTCGACACGCTGGCCTCGCGTGTCGGGCCACACACGACGCTGCTGGATTCGCCACCGACCGCCGGCCCAACTTCCCGACACGTGGCGCAATCACGCACCGCTGATTTGAAATTCAACCGCCGCGATTAGATCCGTGGTTAACACGCTGAAACTACTCGTTGATCGTGGGCCGCTCGATTTAGATCGGACGGTCCGTATCTAATCCTATAATCGCATCGCTACAAAGACGTGGCGATTAGGAACCGCTGGATCTTGATCCAACGGCCCGCATCTAATCGGTTTGGAACACGTGAACTCACCTCAACCGTCCGATCCGATCTCGACGGTCCTTCCGAGCTCATGAGTCCTGGCGATGGCACGGCGAGCTTGGGCACCGAGACGAGAACGACGACGAGCCCGACGGCTCCGGTTGCTCGGCGAGATGAAGGGTCCTTCGGCGCGCTCTCGACGCGAGGACTCGGATCTGGGCTCCTTCTCGGCGGAAGACGACGGACGGCGCATGGACCGAGCAAAACCGCGGCTCACTTCCTCCAACTACGGCGAGCTCGCACGGCAAACGACGGCGGCCAGCGAGATGGCTTGGGAACGGTGCGCAAGGATGAGGGCAACCTCGGGGACATCTCACGCTTTAAATAGCCTCTGCGTTCGTGCCCTAGACGGAAACCTAGTTCTTTACTGGCCATGCGGGCGCGGCGCATGAGTCCGGCTTCGGTCTCGGCGAAGACGACGACTTCACCGGCCCACGTGGCGCGATCAACGGCCACGATCGACGGCGCGATCGGATCCGGCCGGATACGGCTCGAACCGCAGACGGGCGGATCTCACCGCTGGATCTTGATCCAACGGCTGGGATTGATTAGGGTTAGGATGGGTTCGGTCGAGTCACGTGGCTCTGCCTGACTCGAGTCCGACTGGTTCCGACTCTGGTCGGATGAACAAGATTTGACCCGAGTTTGAATTTCCAGCGATTTAATATTTAAAATAATTCCCAAGAATTCATTTAATTCATTAAAAATAGCAAATGACTCGTAAAAATTCCAAAAATTCGAAAATACTTTGGATCATTTTGGACTCAAATAAAATATTTCCAACAAAATTTTATTTGCAAAATTAAATTCTTTAATTATTTCAAAATGGAATAAATTCAAATAAATTCCAAATAAATCCAAATAAATTCCAGAAAATTCCAAAAATTCACCAAAGTGCCAAATCACACATGAATTTAAGAGAAGCAAAATTTTGGGGTGTTACACTTGCCCTAGCCGCCCCCCTCCCCCTTGTGGCCGTGCGCCCCCTCCCCATTGCCCCTTGCCTCTCCACCTCTCCACCACCTCTCCTCCACCCCCCTTGCTGCCCTAGGGTAGCCTCCCCACCCCTGCACCTCGAAGATCCATCCGTTGGAGCGAGGAGCGAGGAGCGTGGAGCGAGGAGATCTATTGGGGTTTTCGTGCGTCGGGCAAAGGTATGGCCATGGGACTCCTTGGGGTTGGGATAGGTACTGTTCTAAGGATCAATATCATGTTTTTAGATCAATTGGTGGTGCTGGAATTGAGTAGATTGGATTAGATCTAGATGTTGCCACGTTCTCTGTTTTGGACAGCATGAGCAGTCGACCTAGGGTTTAGTTTTTTGCCAATTTAGAGTCCGAATTTAGTTGTCCGCCTGTTGAAGAAGTTGTAGATAATTTCAATATCTTTCAGTGGGTATAAAGAACGTTAAATTCCGATCAGCCGTTTGAAAGTTATGGCTGTTTTACCAAGCGTGTTAAAATCTGTGACGTGATTGGAACAGATCACGGTATTCTGTAGATTAAACCACTTTAGAATCCGAATGAGTCTTTCCTTATACTTAGAAAAAGTTGGAAAATTTCCTAAGCTACGCAAGGATGTACTCGTTTAATTAATTCGGAGTCCCAGAACTCAAGTTATGCCTCTTGGAAGGCTGCTGTCCCGACGGGACAGAACCTCTGTTTTTGGGTGTTGCGAGTAGTTGGCAATGTCGGGGTAGATGAGGGTTTGCGTACTATTTTGTGGACATGATTGTGAGTGTATGGTACCTATGTGCAGGTGGTGTGACCCCGGGAGTGCCTTCTACTTCCCGCCAATCCGTTGCTCGTGGTTGAGGCAAGTGTATTGTTATGGATAGCGATTTGTAGGTTGCTTGTTGAGAATAGATGAAATTGACTATATGATATGATCACTTGCCATGCTTTAATGATTTCCAATGATATGATGAGCATGTTTATTATGTTATGATGCCATGTGTTAATGTACAAGTTAAATATGATGTTGGCATAATTGCATACATGGCATGTTACATGGCTCGGGCGGTGAGAAAGTCATAACTAGTCCGGGGAAGGTCGGTGAGAAAGTTATGACTATTCCGGAGAGCCAATGAGTAAGTCCTACATCGTGATTCCATTCACCGCGGTGAACGGAAGCGAGGAGTAGGCACCCTCCATCTTCAGGATGGAAGGGGGGAGAGGGTGCACACCGACAGGTGTATACTCAACCATACCGGTATGAGTTTCCAAGGAGACATGAGCATAGCATTGCATTGCATTGCATACATAATGATGATGATAATGATATGTGATCATGAATGAGATGGCTTACATGATGTGAGATATTATTGCCATGTAATTGTTCTTGTTATACCATTGCAATATGCTTGCTGAGTTTCGAACTCACGCTTGTGTTTTCTTGTTGTTTTAGGTACCATGAGACCGGCATGCGGGGAAGGGAAATAGTCACACTTCCGCACGTAGCTTCACTCATTTGATTCCACAAGTCACTCAATTAGTTTTTGATAATAAATTGCGTGTGATGATTATTGCTTTAAGGTTTAGCTTTGCTATATGAGAGTCTTATTGTTCGTTTGACTCTTGGAGACATTAATGCTTGAAACTAGACTTACATGGTTGTTAAGTCGTTATTTATTGCTGTTTTAGTTGTCTTTCATATTGCCTTATATTGCTATGCTGTTGTTGCTCCTTCAAATCATGTTAAAACAAAGGAGATGCTGCCGAAATCTCGGGTTTTAGCATTTACTCCTTTGCTGTAATTTACCTTAATTCTTGGTATTTAGATGTTGTTTAGCTTATGTTTGGTAGTATTCGGGCACACTAGATGCCGGGGTGTTACAGTTGGTATCAGAGCGGACTGTAGGTCCTTGGAATATGTATTTTTAGTATCATACCTTAGGTTACAACTAAAATATGATGTGGAATAACTTAGAAACATGGCTTAGGTCTTAACTAAAATTTTGTTATAGGATAGCAACATTAAAACTTGCAAAAGTGGTATAACTAATCTAAAATTTGACACACATGGATGCACAGTAGGAAAAGGGTATGGGTATCATTTCCTTACGCTTAAATGTTGTATTTAAGCTTTGATGTTGAATGCTTCATTTGACAATGCATGTTGCTATGTCAATGAGATAAATGATTGAATTGCTCTTGTTGTTGTGATAGAGTGGGGTTGTGGTGCCGAAGGGTTTCGGTCACCTCTTTTTGTTCATAGTAAGGGTGAGGTTTGACGGTGTGGCCGGTTAGCGCCATCACCGAAGAACTATTAACCCCTGTAGGAGAAGAGTGCTTATCCTTTATTTCGTAGATCGGGTAGTTGACTGGAGTCAAATAGAAGAGTTTGGTGGTGGATTCCTTCGGATGTTCTTTATCGTTCTGTGGTCGGTCATGGTTGGTTTTCTTGGTTTTAGTTGATGGAAACCAAAAGAAAAGTGTTTGGTATTGGTTTTTCGCGGATCGTTTCGTATGCGGTGTGTGGTTTGCCTTGGTTGAAGATGAAGAAGAGGAGTCTAGTGTTGCGCTTCTTTTGGGCACCTTTCCAGTTTTGATGCTTAGTTTGTTGATTGCTTTATGGGGAAGAAGCATTCAATTTATTTCTGTGTTTGTCTTTCTCCGAGGTTAAAGGAGTTACTGAGGTGCTATGCCAGACCTGGTTGTCAAGGCTGAAGTTTTGTGGCTTTGTAGGAGTAAGTGGTGTTTGATTTCGTCATTTTACTATTTTGAGAAATCATCTTTGAAAACCCTTCTTGTTTCGTGAAAGTTTGGGGTTTGGTGTTAAGGTTTTATTTGAAAAGGATTACTAAATCGCTTGGTTCCCTTTTAAGAAAATTGTCTTTCAACTATTTTCCTCTATGGGAGCCTTTGAGATTGAAAAGTGTTTTGGAGAATTCCTTTTGCATGACCAAGTTTGAGTTTGTCTCATTGCAATTTTGAGAGTCAAGTTTCCTTATGAATTTGGGATGAGTTTTAAAACTAAAATGCTGCAAACAAAGTAAGTAGTCTTTTGACTAAAATCGGTTGTCCCTAGTAAGAATTGTTGTTTAGCATGTTATGTAGCATGTACCAATGTGGTTTATGAGATGATGTATTGTTAAGTTAAATTGTGAGTGGAGTCAATTCAATGTGATTAATATCTCTAGCTTGAGAATAAATAGACTACTAGTATTGTAGATTGCTCTGTAGCGAGAATGATTGAATGTGTTAATGTACATGCTTAGAATCTGTTGCTTTGTTATAAAAGTGCTTATGACCCCCGATAATGTTTAAAGTTTAAACCCTGCTGCATAGTTAGAACATTAAGATGATTTAAATTACTGTTATTGTTAAAGAAACCTTACCGGTTGTTTAAAGATATTCTAATCTAACGGGTTAATAGAGAAATTTAATCATGTTGACTAGCGGCTTTAATTTGGAAGATGATTAGAGTTGCTATTTACGTTGTTGCAAACTACTAGTATATTTGGAAGTATGTAGTTGTGTGTCTACAATGCTAGTATTGATATCAATTGAGAAGACATAAGACTTTTTGTTAATGATGTTGTTAAGAACCTTGTGCTGATCTAACTCATTAAATCTAATTTAATAGTTGGAGTATGTTGTGTAGTGACAATTTTGTTGCAACCTATGTGTAAGGTAGCTAAAAGTAATGTGGTTGATTGATGATTTTGCAAATTATTGATATTGACGACTTAGTAGTGGTGGTAATTGCTTAGATTAATTGTTGAAAATCCTTGTTAAAAATGGAAGTTATTGTAACATGTTGTGATGGAGTGGACCATGGATAATTAACATGATGTAGGATTTTATTCTTGATGAATGTATATCCTAAAATCATACTCACGAATTTTGTCTTGTAGAGATAACATTTATGTGTTGAAGTCATTTATTGATAGAGTAAGTTTTGTTGTCGAGAAATTGACGTTTGGATTGTATAAAATTGGTAGGTTGATCATGCTCAAGTATCTGTTGAAGTACTATGTTTCAAATTTAGAATAAGAAGTATTATGATTCGGTGATCCGTGGGGATCATGTCAATATAGTCTTGGTTGGGTGCCTTTTTGATAAGCATCATAAACTCTAATTAAAAGTGTTGGGAATGGTAACTAGAGGAAGAGTTTGTTGTGAAGCTTTTGGTTGAATTGTGTTGGGGCTCCTCAGGGAGTAAATAGTGATTATTGAAGTCTTTTAATGGAAAGCGTAGTGGAGTACTAGAGATGGTTCTTTTTATGCTGAGCTTGTGTTTAAAAGCTTTTGGACTGGTTTGGATGTTTGCCATTTTGGTTGAAGGGTTTTCGGTCAAGGTGTTCCATATGTTGTGTTTCAGAGTTTCCCTAAAACTCGTAGAAATTGGTGCAAATATTTGGTTTTGGCTAATTTGTTTAGTTGATGCTATGAGTATGGATTTACACCCAAAAGTTTTTGAGTGGATCGCGCTCCTTCGCATTCACCTTGAATTATCTTCGGAATGAATTTTAAAGGAAACAAATGGACATAGAGGGTTATGTTGGAAAACTCACGAGGTTTAATTTGTAATCTTTTCTTTGCTAGAGTTGGAGTTATTTGGAAAAATCTGTGTAGAGTTTGCAAGTGCTTCAAAAGGTGGTTTTTTTGTGGATGTTTCATCGGCGATGCTGTTAGTGAAGTGTTCTCTTTTGAAAATGAGTTTCCCTTTCTCTTTGAGAAAATTTATATGTTGTTTGTGCAGATGTTTAACTTTGGAGCCGATGTTCTTTTCCAAAATGTTGATTTTGGTTAAAATGCGATGTTTTGCAAGTTTAGCTATCTATCGTTGGGGGTTCTCGATATGATGTGGTGCTCATCGTTAACTATGTTGCCGTCATAGTTTATTTGAATTAGCGCAACTCTCGATGTTACTCGAGATTTATTCATGTGATACCGAGGAAGAAGTCGTCATGTGAATGACTTTTCGGTAGTGTTGTTACATGATGAAGGAATGGTGAAAAGTAATCATGACATCGTTTTTAGATGTTAAATGATAAAAGAGTCGTTGAGCCAGGTCGGTGAGAAAGTCATATATGGAGATATGACTAATCCGGAGTGCTCTTGAAGAGTGTGCATTTATGTCATGAAACGAGATTTCCCTTGCTTTCTAGTATGAAAAGAAACAATAAAGAATTTCTGGTATTTTGGTTGTGGTGTAGGGGATTTGCGTTTCCTTTGTGTCTTGGCATAGGAAATTAAAATGTGTGCTCTTTGGATGTTGCCGGATCCTTTCCAAAGTGGTTTTAGCGCTTTGGGGTTTGAGTTGTTGTAGGTGGACCAATTGGGTTCATGATTATGGTTGAGCTCACTCAATGATTGTACTCTTTATCATGGTCCATTGAGTGGAAGGTTGTGTATGACTCAATGCAAACCTTCTTGGAGAATTGTTTCGTTGAGATGTTCCTCGGTAGGGTTGATTAAATTATTACTTGGTGGTTGCTAGTGATCGCTTTTCCTTTTGAAGTATATTGGATCTTTTGTCCTTGGGCAAGAAGCGAGTTGTGTCAACCGCAGAGGAACGCTCTGGCCAAGCTTCATGGAGCGAGTCTTAAGGATCCTGGATGTAAAGTAGGTTGTTCCTTCTGGTGGTAATCTTAGAGCGGTGTCTCTCCTGTTTCACATCGTCTTGAGTACAAGGAACCTCAGAAGGGAGGTTGGTATCGTGTTCTTTTGGAGAGTAGCATTAGTTAAAGGGATCAGGCACTTCAGTGCCGAGGAATGCATAGAACAAGGAGTATGAGACTGTTTTCTTTTGTGGGCTATTTGAGGATTTATCTTATAGCTTGGGGTCGTGCTGAGACCATGTGTTAGCACTTTGTGTTTCAATGTTGAGTAAAGTTCTCGCAAGTTTTGATTGCGAGTTATCGTTAGAGCTGTTGGTCTTCATACCTAGGCGTCCTGTCATCGAGTCTCGATCAGTGTAAATTCCAGTGGTTTTATTTAGAGAAGCGACTTGGGAGCTGGAGTCTCGCATGCGCGAGAAGTATCCCGAGCTTTTCGCCTCAGGTATGTGATGTGAAACCTAGCTATCTTCGGCTTTTGTCAAGGCGCTTTATGCGCGTTTAGATTCGAGGCCTAACTCGTTGAAGGGGAAGAATGTGACACCACGGAGTGTCGTAACCTTATTTAATGTGCATAATGAGGTTAAAAACATTATGAAATATGGTATTGGAGGTTAAAACCATAGGGTATGGACGTTAATAGCGTTTCCGGGCCGTTTCCAGGAGTTTGGGCCTTTCCGGGGAGTTTTGGGCCTAGGGGAAAGGGTTGTGGGCTTTGGTGGGATGGAGTATGAGTCCATTTAGGACTAGGAAACCAGGTGATGTCCTGACGAAATGCAGCTGTAAACTCTTCCCAAGTGATGTCCTGAGGGTTCTCCTGCGTGGCACAGAAGTTCTCCCACCATTCGGCGGTTGTTCCTTCCAACTGATGAGAAGCGTAGAGTACCTTCTCATTTCCCATGCATTGAGCAATGTGTAGCTTCCTCTCAATTGACCTTAACCAGTCATCGGCCTCCAACGGATTGGCATTCCCGGAGAAAGTGGGTGGATGAGTCCTCATGAACTCGACAGCCTTGAATTCGGGCGTTGTCCCCGATTGACTTGATTAGCAATGGCCTGAGCAAAGGACGTGCTGCATATGTTGCATCATCGCATGCATCAATCGAGTCAGGCAGCAAGAAAAGCTCCAAAATTCTCGCATGTCAACCGGGTGGTGCTGGCCGGGTGCAGTGTGCTCCATCATTGAGGTTACCAGCTGGGCGAGAACCACTTCCATTGCCTCCAAGGTTTCCGCGGGTGTTCACCATCTGTCGATTGCTCCAAGGTTTCAAAGATGAGAGGGAACAAGAATAGACAAGTAATAGAGAAACTTATGCGGGGGAAAAGTGTAACTCAAAATCCAACTTTATTATTAATAATAACTTGGTATGGTTGCTCACAATGCCTAAGGGCCTGCAACCCATACTGCACACTCAGCAAACAATGAAAATCCAAATCGACTCTAAGGATGACTCTTATTCTATAACGCGACTCGACGAAGGAGTCTCAACCTCAAAACCTACGCTCACTCGTCGAGAAAACCTCCACTGCCTCCTCGCAAGTGTGCGACGGCAAGATAGGCGCGAACAATCGCCATGCCCCACAATCGCACTGTGGTTGACGACGCGCGCCCTCCTCCTGGCTTTGGATCCGGCCGGTGCCGTGGCTGTGGCGCAGTGCAGTGGCGCCTCTCCGGTTCTTCCTTCCGCTCGGGGCATCCAACTCCAACATCGGATCGGCCCCGTCCATACAAAGGCGGTCTCCACCGCGATCCTTTCCGCAAAGATAGGCGACGTACTCACGAGCATTCTCTAAGTGCTTCTTCTCCTCCTCAACCTGCTCGCGAGCCTTCTTCAACTCCTCGGATCGTGGTCGCCGATAAGCTCCTCCCGGGCGGCGCATTTAATCCGCTAAGTGAGTGACGGTAGCATCCTCATCTTCTATCGGCTTCCGCTGAGCTCTGTTGTCTCGGCGTGGGTGGTGACGGAACACTGTGCCATCCAGCTCCCTGGAGTAAGTGCGAGCGATCTGATGCATTGCTCGACGCGACACCTCCTAGATTCCCACCTCAAAGGTAGACCTCCTGGCGGTGAAGTGGAAAGGGCGGCTGAACTTCATCTTCTCCCGGGCGTACACCGTGATCCGGACGTCCCATCCTATGACCACTCCTGCCTGCACAAGTGTAGTCCCTCGGTAGAGCGGTCTCTCAAAACCTCCAAGAAACTGAAGCATACGCCACAACTCGGCAGCGTAACCTCCTTCACACTCGGCGTAGTTGTTCTTCATCATCATCTGCCAAAAGACGCTCGCGTAAGAACGCAACATTTTAAAATCAATGTAGAAGACGAGAAGAATTCAGCAAGGGTATGAACAAGGAAGAAAAGGGGTAAGTCGAGAATTCATTAGAAAATAAGTTTAGAAAATAAGTTTTAACCTCACTACGACCATTCTAGCTACGGGTGAGCCTACAGTCAGTATGGCTCTGATACCACCTCTGTCGGGACCCGAATTTGCAAATCCGGACCCTCTGTGTATTCAGCACTAGTCCAGGAACTCGCTAGCGCACACAGTCTCAACATTGGTAAATATCACAATCATACTCACGAAATAATAAAGTACTTAAATTAGTTAACAAGCTGGTTGCTCGACCTTAAGGTCAAGTTACAAATATATGCCACGCAGGGCGAAAATTCAATAAGAGAGAAATAACTGCAGTGGAAAATAAGATAACTTCGTGGCGCCATCCAGTATACCACAGGCAATTGACTGGGCTCGCTCCCTAGTTAGACGGTTCTTCTTGAAGCTCCTCCTCCAAAGCTGGCATGGACTCTTCTTCAACTGGTGTTGTATTGTGGCAAGGGTGAGTACTTGGTACTCAGCAAGTCATGCACAGAATGCAGGCTAATACACTACATGCATGGCTTAGTACAAAGGAATAGCTCAGGGTATATTTGCAGTAAAAAAACATTTGACAAGTAGCATAAGTAGATTCGAAAGCAATGGAAACAAGTATAAGATCAATAACTTTTCCAGAAGTTTAATAAACATCTTTCCCAATCCTAATCTACATTTCCATCAACATCATTATTAAACCAAACCCAACCTTTCAAGTCCAAGTTATTTTCAAGAAAGTCTAACCCTTGACTGTAATTCCCGAGCGATGTCCAATACCGCGGACACGGCTATTCGAATAGATTTTACACTCTGCAGAGGTTATGCACTTTACCCACAAGATACAGCCAAACACCACAAAGGCGAGTGTCCATAACAAAGTCTTTCGGAAACTTCTAACAGCACAAGTGGGTCTCCCCGGTTATTGCACACTAACCCTTCCCTTTGCAAAGGTGAAGTTTGTGCTATTGATCCTCCTTGCTTAGCTATAGATGTTTGTGGGGTTGGTTTTGGTTTAATGGTTTAAGATGATGTTTAATCCATTATATATTGCTGCTTTAGATGTCTTATGTTATGAAATATTTTGCTTTGATATTGCTATTGTTCAAATTATGATAAAAGGAAGGAGATGTGCCGAAATTTCGGTGTTTAGCTTTTGTGCTCTTGCTGTAATTTACCTTCATTTATGGTATTTAGATGATGTTTAGCCCATGTTTGGTAGCATTCGGGCATACTAGATGCCGTGGTGTTACAGTTGGTATCAGAGCGGGCTGTAGGTCCTTGGAATTTGTATTTTTAGTGTCATGCTATAGGGTACAACTAAAATGTGATGTGGAATAACTTAGAAACATGGCTTAGGTTTTAACTAAAACTTTGTCATAGGATATGTCGGGACCCGAATTTGCAAATCTGGACCCTCTGTGTATTCAGCACTAGTCCAGGAACGCGCTAGTGCACACAGTCTTAACATCGGTAAATATCACAATCATACCACTCGATACTAATAAAGTACTTTAATTAAATAGTCAAACTGGTTGCTCGACCTTATGGTCAAGTTACAAATATACGCCTCGCAGGGCGAAACTTATTAAGAGAGAAATAATAGCAGCGGAAAAATAAGATAACTTCGTGGCGCCATCCAGTATACCACAGGCAACTGACTGGGCTCGCTCCCTAAGTAGACGGTTCCTCGTGGAGCTCCTCCTCCAAAGCTGGTGTAGTCTCCTCTTCAACTGGTGTTGTATTGTGGCAAGGGTGAGTACTTGGTACTCAGCAAGTCATGCACAAAATGCAAGCTAATATACTATATGCATGGCTTGATACAAAGGAATAGCTCAGGGTATATTTGCAGTAAAACAGCATTTGACAAGTAGCATAAGTAGATTCGAAAGCAGTAGAAACAAGTAGAACATAAATAACTTTTCAAGGAGTTCAATAAACATCTTTCCCATCCTAATCCACATTTCCATTAATCATTATTTAACCAAACCCAACCTTTCAAGTCCAAGTTATTTTTGAGAAAGTCTAACCCTTGACTGTAATTCCCGAGCGATGTCCAATACCGCGGACACGGCTATTCGAATAGATTGTACACTCTGCAGAGGTTATTCACTTTACCCACAAGATACAGTCAAACACCACAAAGGCGAGTTCCCGTAACAAAGTCTTTCGGAAACTTCTAACAATACAAGTGGTCCTCCCCGGTTGTTGCACACTAACCCTTCCCTTAGCTAAGGCAAAGTTTAGGCCAACCAACCGTTAGATGGGTACCTGGCCTCAGCCCCGGTACGCTCCCCCGTACAACTTACACAAAGGGTGTAGTTGACCTCCTAAGGTCCCACAGGTACGTTATTAGCAACTTAGTCAACTAGGTCCATCCCATTACAGACATGTGGTTGCACGTTAGACCCAGTTCAAAGGCTTGCAAGGTGAAGTCCTTAGGGTGACCAGGGCAAGACTACCCGAAGAACCAAACCAACATTCCCAATGCCACAACCGCCCAATTGATTATTCTTGCCACATGCCCCGGTCGAAAAACTATTTATCAAACCCCAGTTGATCACCATGCACCACGTGCCATCAACATCACATGATACATTTCCAAAACAGGTTCAATATATCATTAAGTCAATATTAACGTTTGATTGTCCAAAATCATGTCATGAGCACGTAGCAGGTCTAAGCCATATACTACAACGGTCTAAAACCCATGTTGGCAATTTAATAATGTCCAACTAGTAAACCACAACTAGGGTGACAAGGGGTTAAATCAAAATAGATTTCGAAATAGGATCAATATGGTCAAAGCACAACTTGCCTTCAAAAAGTACTTGTTCTTGGTCTTGAGTTGGATCCTGAGTCAATACTTCTCCTTCGAATCCTTCCAGCACTTCAACGTCTACTCGTAAGGCGTGCAAATAGCAACCAATGAATAAAACAGTAGATAAAAACATCCAAACATCCAAATAAAGTCCATAAACAGAGAGAGCATAATTTTATGAATTTTTAGAAACTGAAATCGTCAAATTCGGAGTTAAAATGCAAAAGTTATAGCATTTTGAAGTTTAAATAATCAATTAAATAATTTTACAGAGAAAAACTTTAGTCCAAAAATTAAATAAAATTCATAATTAGGTAGATCTCAATTTTATACAAATTTAGAAATTTGAATCACTCAAATCGGAGTTGAAACGCAAAAGTTATAAGCGTTTGAAGTTTGAATCAACATCTGAAATCATTATTTCGAATTAATAAATCATTTTCTTTTTCGGAAATTAATTATTGCGTCAGCGAGGACACGTGGCAGACTCTGATTGGGCGGCTGACGTCAGCCGGTTCATGGACTCGGTCCACGCTCGACTCGGGTCTACCGTGGACAGGCCCATACCACGTGAGACTGACAGGTGGGTCCCACATGTCAGAGACACGCTCCTCACGTTCACATGGCTTGGCTCAGCACACGTGGCTCAATCTCGGCCGCTGATTTGAAAATCAACGGCCCAGATTGGATCTAGGCTTCACGTTCAAAACTACACGGTTGATCCGGGCCGTTCGATCTAGATCGGACGGTCCAGATCTAATCTAATGCTGACGACGCGGCTAACCCTAGCCGTACGATCTACATCTAACGATTGAAATCTAATCCGGTACGGGAACAGTAACGGGGCGACGTGGCCTCACCTCGTGTGTTGGATCTTGATCCGACGGTTCACCGAGCTCGCGGACGACGATGGCACGCGGCGGCGTGGGTTCACCGGCGCCGAGGACGAAGACCACGACAGCGGCGCTTCGGGGCGTCTTCGGTCAAGTGAGTGCACCCTACAGGTGCGCCTTGACGCGAGGTTCTCAGATCCGGGCTCGAACGAGGCGGAGGATGACGAACGGCGTTGGAAACGAAGGGAAACCGCGGCGGCACACCACGAACTTCGGCGAGAAATCGTGAGGCAACGGCGGCGGCTTAAGCGTGGAGATCCAGGGCAAAACACGCGCACGGGAAGGAGCAAAAAGGCGGCGGGGTCGGATCCTTATATGGGGCCTCGACGTGCGGGAATCCCGCGAACCCTAACGGACACGGCGGCGCTCTCCGACTCGGGCACGGGAAGACGACGCAATCACAGCCGTCCACACGTCCCGCTCAACGGCCCAGATTTCGTACAAGAACGGATCCGACGGATCCGATCGGGCGATGCGGCTCAATTCCTGACCGTTGGATCTTGATCCAATGGTCTCGCGCGATTGAGGTTCGGCCCGATCGATTCCGGCTCGGTCGGACTCGAACTCGAGTCAGACTCGGGTCCGGTCGCATGAACAGTAACCGACCCGGGTTGATTTTCCAGCGATTAAATATTCAAATTAATTCCCAGAAATTCATTTAATTCATTAAAAATAGCAAAAGACTCAGAAAAAATTCCAGAAAAATTCTGGAAAATATTTTAGAGCATTTGGGACTCAAATAAAATATTTCCAACAAAACTTTATTTAAAGAATTAATTTCTTTAATTATTTCAATATGGAATAAATTCAAATTAAATCCAAATAAATTCCAGAAAATTCCAAAAATTCCCAAATGTGCAAAATAGTATTTTAATTTCATGAAAGGCAAAAATTGGGGTGTTACAGGATAGCAACATTAAAACTTGCAAAAGTGGTATAACTAGTCTAAAATTTGACACACAATGGATGCACAGTAGGAAAGGGTATGGGTATCATTTCTTTATGCTTAAATGTTGTATTTAAGTTATGATGTTGAATGCTTCATTTGATAATGCATGTTGCTATGTCTATGAGATAAATGATTGAATTATTCCTGTTGTGGTGATAAAGTGGGGTTTTGGTGCCGAAGGGTTTCGGCCACCTCTCTTATTTCATAGTAAGGGTGAGGTTTGACAGTGTGGCCAGTTAGCGCCATCACCGAAGAACTATTAACCATTGTAGGAGAAGAGTGCTTATCCTTTCTGTCATAGATCAGATAGTTGACTGGAGTTAAATAGAAGAGTTTGGTGGTGGATTCCTATGGATGTTCTTTACCGTTCTGACGGTCAGTTTTGGTTGGTTTTCTTGGTTTTAGTTGATGGAAACCAAAAGAAAAGTGTTTGGTATTGGATTTTCGCGGATCGTTCCGTATGCAGTGTGTGGTTTTGTCTTCCTTGGTTGAAGACGAAGAAGAGGAGTCTAGTGTTGCGCTTCTTTTGGGGCGCCTTTCCAGTTTTGATGCTTAGTTTGTTGATTGCTTTATGGGGAAGAAGCATTCAATTTATTGCTGTGTTTGTCTTTCTCCGAGGTTAAAGGAGTTATTGAGGTGCTATGCTAGACCTGGTTGTCAGGGCTGAAGTTCTGTGGCTTTGTAGGAGTAAGTGGTGTTTGATTTCGTCATTTTTCTGGTTTGAGAAATCATCTCTGAAAACCCTTTTTGTTTCGTGAAAGTTTGGGGTTTGGTGTTAAGGTTTTATTTGAAAAGGATCACTAAATCGCTTGGGTCCCTTTTAAGAAAATTGTCTTTCAACCATTTTCCTCTATGGGAGCCTTTGAGATTGAAAAGTGTTTTGGAGAATCCCCTTTTGCTTGACCAAGTTTGGGTTTGTCTCATTGCAATTTGAGAGTCAAGTTTTCTTATGAATTTGGGATGAGTTTTAAAACTAAAATGCTGCAAACAAAGTAAGTAGTCTTTTGACTGAAATCGTTTGTCCCTAGTAAGAATTGTTGTTTAGCATGTTATGTAGCATGTACCAATGTGGTTTATGGGATGATGTATTGTTAAGTTAAATTGTGAGTGGAGTCAATTCAATGTGATTAATATCTCTAGCTTGAGAATAAATAGACTACTAGTATTGTAGATTACTCTGTAGCGAGAATGAGTGAATGTGTTAATGTACATGCTTAGAATCTGTTGTTTGTTATAAAAGTGCTTATGACCCCCGATAATGTTTAAAGTTTTAAACCTTGATGCATAGTTAAAACATTAAGATGATTTAGACTGATGTTATTATTAAAGAAACTTTGCTGGTTGTTAAAGATGTTCTAATTTAATGGATTAATAGAGAAATTTAATCGTGTTGACTAGTGACTTTAATTTTGAAGTTGATTAGAGTTGCTATTTGCGTTGTTGCAAACTAATAGTATATTTGGAAGTATGCAGTTGTGTCTCTACAATGCTATTATTGATATCAATTGAGAAGACATAAGACTTATTGTTAATGATGTTGTTAGGAGCAGTGTTAATGCTAGTATTCAATCTATTATAAATAGTTGGGGTATGTTGGGTGGTGGTAATTTTGTTATCACCTATGTATAGGGTAGCTAAAAGTAATGTTGTTGGTTGATGATTATGCCCATTTGTTTCTATTGATGACTAAGTAATGGTGGTAACTGTTTAGATTACTCGTTGGAAAACCATGGTTAAAATAGAGGAAAATTTTAACATGTTGCGATAGAGTGAGCTTTGGATAATTAACATGATGAATGATTTTATCCTTGATGAAAGTATAACTTAGAGTCTCACTTACGAATTCTTCCCTGTGGAGATAATATTTACATGTTGAAGTCGTTGTTTAACTGAATAAGGTCCGGTTGTCGAGACGTGAACATATAGGTGGTATGAAATTATAAGCTGATCTTGCTGAAAGATTTGTTGAAGTACTATGTTTCAAATTTAGAATAAGATGTATTATGTTTTGATGATCTGTGGAGATCATGTCGATGTAGTCTTGGTTGGTTTCCAATACCAAGTGGAAGTGATCAGACAAGCGGGATTGATCAAGGCTTGTGACGTGAAGATTGAGGTACCTGCTAGGAAGAAGGGCCCAGGCAATCGCCCGATACACTGCACTGCCAGGAGATCTACAATGCAGATGGGTATCCAAGAAGTATCACGACGAGCAATGCGGCACATTACCCGTATCTACGCCAGAGAGTTGGAGAGCACGGTGTTCCGTTATCACCCGCGCAGCGATAACCTTCTTGACCCGAAGGCGATTCAGGATGAGGACGCCATGGTTACACAGTTGGCACGATTTGTTGTCGCCCAGGAGGATGTACTCGATGATACAAGCAAAGAGCTACAGAAGGCCCGCAAGGAGATCACGACAGAGAAGAATAGATGGCGGGAAGCTCAAGAGTATGTGTCCCACCTTCGCAAAGGATTGAGAGTTAGAGATGGCTTTGTACGACCGTAACTGAGCGATTGAGCTACACGAGCCGATCCTGAGGAGTCGATCTCGATGAGGACATCGCTTCTTCGACTACCACAGATGACACGATTCTTTGGACATGGCAATCGCTTGCGCCTATGCCACAAAGATCCGCACTGTGTCGTGGAGGTTTTCTCGATGAGTGAGCGTAGGTTCTATAGTGAGACTCCTTCACCGAGTCGCGTCATAGAATAAAGAGTCACCCTTTAGGCGTTAGACTCCAGTGTTAGTTCAATTTGGATTTTCCTTGTTTGTTTGAGTGTGCAAGATGTGTTGCAAGGCCCTTAGGCATTGTAAGCAACCATACCAAGTTATTAATATCATTAGTTAATAAAGTTGGACCTTAAAGTTACACCTTTCGCCCCGCATAAGTTCCATATTACTTGTCTATTCTTGATTCCCCTCATCTCTAAAACTTAGAACAAATCGACAGATGGTGAATACCTGAAACTTTGGAAGTAATGGAAGCGGTTCTCGCCAAACAGAAAACCCCAATGATGGAGCACCAAAGACCGCCAGCTTGATATGCAGAATTTTGGAGCATTTCTTGCTCAGACTCGCTTGATGCATGCTATGATGCAACAAATGCAACACGCCACCGCTCATGCCACGCCTAATCAAGTCAATCGTGGACAACGCCGTAATACAAGACTGTTAGAGTTCATGAGGACTCACCCACCCACTTTCTCTGGGAATGCTAATCCATTGGAGGCCGATGATTGGTTAAGGTCAAGTGAGAGGAAGCTACACATAGCTCAATGCATAGGAAATGAGAAGGTACTCTACGCTTCTCATCGCTTGGAAGGAACAAATTGCCGAGTGGTGGGAGAACTTCGTGCCACGCAAGAGAACCCTCAAGACATCACTTGGGAAGAGTTCACACTGCGTTACAAGATATCACGTGCCTCGAAGGAATCATGGACCTTAAGAAAGAGGAGTTCAGAGCATCAAGCAAGGTAATCACCATGGTCGACTACTGAACAAGTTCACACAGCTAGCACGCTACGCACTGAGGATGTAGCGACAGATAAAGCCGCATACCTCGTTTCATGAAGGGACTTAACTCAGAGTTGCAAGTAGGATTGATCACCCACACCTTCCCGGATTTCCAAGAATTGGTGAATAAGGCGCTTATTCTTGAAGACAAGCGCAAGGAACTGGATGAGAACAGGAAGCGCAGGATGCAACAAAGAAGGATCACGCCAGTGGAACGCAATGGCGTTTGAGAGTTGCACCAAATCAATTTTTCAGATTCCACCGCAGAATGCCACAAGGACACCGCTACCAGCACCAAGACCCGTCAATCGTAACTACTGCACTTCAGCCCGCTAGAAACACTACTGTGCAAACAAGAAGGAACGGTGAGACGCCGCTACAATCGCAACGAGCCAGACACTTTGCCAACAGCTTGTCCAAAGAAGACAGCAGGAGTGACCCGATTCGCTTCAATCTAGGAACCACCCGGCTAGGACGCCAAAGATCAGGAGTCACACCCTGCATCGTGGTGAGAGGCCGAGTCAACCATGTCACCGCAGATGCACCGCAGAATGCTACTGACGTCGTCTTGGGTAAGTTACTTGTTAACTCAAGACTGCAATGCTTTGTTTGACTCGAGCTTCAGATTCGCTTGTTTCGCAAGGCTTTGCTACTAGAAATGATTTGGGGATTGCAAGACTTAAGTGCATGCTTTTAGTTCAAACTCCTGGTTCGAACTCCGAACGAAAGTAGGATGTTCCGGTGAGAATACTAATAGATGGAATAGAGTTCCTAGCAAACCTTATAATTTTGGAGACCTGCACCTTAGACGTTATTTTGGGAATGGACTGGTTATCCAAGCACAAGGCCGTATTGGATTGTGGACGAAGGACTATCTCGCTTGAGAGCCCGTGGGAAGAAAGTGGAATTTCAAGCCACTACAGCTTAGAGATGGACAGCTTGATGGTTAACAGCATCAAGGCAATCTGCATAGAGGATGTCTCAAGAGTGAATGAGTACCCAGATGTTTTTCCCGAAGATCTACCCGTATGCCGCCGACAGGACATAGAGTTTGTGATAGAGCTTGTACTGCACAAAGACCGATAGCAAAGAGACCCTATCTGATGTCCACCGAGGAGTTGGTAGAGATGAAGAAACAGCTAGAGGAGTTAATGGAGAAAGGATTTATCACCGAGTTCGTCGCCGTGGGGAGCACCGCTTTGTTTGTCAAGAAAAAGGACGGAGTTTCAGGATGTGCATTGACTACCGTGGCACTCAATGAAGTCACCGTGAAGAATAAGTATCCGCTACCCAGATTGATGATTTGTTTGATCACCGAGAGGAGCCGGAGTTTTCTTCAAGATTGATCTCGAGATCGGATACCATCGCTTGAAGATCCGATCGTAAGATATCCCAAGATCGCATTCTCGCCAAGATATGGACATTACGAAGTTTACGCTTATGTCCTTTGGATCGATTTAACGCGCCAAAGATATTTCATGAATATGATGAATAAGGTGTTCATGGAATATTTGGACAAGTTTGTCGTCGTGTTCATAGATGATATCCTAATCTACTCCAAGACGGAGGATGAACATGCCGAACACTTAAGGCGAAGTTTTAGAAAAGCCGAGGAACAAAGAACTTTTCGCCAAGTTCAACAAGTGTGATTTTTGGAAGGATAAGGTAGAATTCCTCGGACATGTAATGACCGCAGGAGGAGTCGCCAGAGATCCAAGCAAGGTAGAGGTCGTGTTACATTGGGAGCACCAAGATCGTGACCTGCATCCGAGTTTCCTTGGAATGGCAGTGGTACTACCGCCGTTTCATTGAAGGCTTTTCGACAATTGCGAAACCTCTTACGCAATTGCCAAAAAGGAGAAGAAGTTTGCATGGACGCCTTGAATGTGAGAAAGGATTTCAGGAGCTGAAAAAGCGGTTGACATCAAGACCGTGTTAGTTCTACCTGATGTTGCTCAAAGCTTTGATATTTATTGTGACGATCGCGCCAAGGACTCGGATGTGTGCCGATGCGTAACGGAAAGGTCGCCGCTATGCATCAAGGCGCTTGAGGCCGCATGAGGAAAATTATCCGACACATGACCTAGAGTTAGCCGCCATAGTGCATGCTTTGAAGATATGGCGTCACTATCTCGATTGGAAACAGATGTGAAGTATATACGGATCATAAGAGCCTTAAGTACATATTCACCCAAATCGGATCTCGAATATGAGGCAAAGGAGATGGTTAGAGTTGATCAAGGACTACAATGTTGGAATCCATTACCATCCCGGAAGGCCAACGAGTAGCCGATGCTCGAGTCGGAAAAGCCATACCGTGAGTACGCGTTGCTAGCCACAAGTCGGATGAGTTATGTGAGGATTTTCAAAAGATGAAGATTGAGGTTGTACCTAGCGGATTCTTGGCCGCATTAGAAGTAAAGCCTACCCTAGAGGACCAGATCCGAGAAGGATGTATGATGATGACAAAATCCGCAGGATTAAGTCCATCAAGGAAGAAGGCAAGGCAGAGGAATTCAAGTTGGATGAGCAAGGCACGTTATGGATGAAGCATCGGATTTGTGTGCCAAACAAGAAGGAGTTAAAGCAATCGATTTTGGAAGAAGCCCATGACTCAAGTATTCAATTCATCCTCGAAGCGCCAAGATGTATCAGATTTGAAGGAAAGATTAGTGGCCGAGCATGAAGCGTGAAGTTGCCGAGCATGTTGCATTATGCGACGTATGCCAAAGAGTCAAGGCAATGCATCGAGACCAGCAGGATTGCTACAAATGCACCGAAAATACCCGAGTGGAAGTGGGAGGAAATCGGAATGGATTTCATTACCGGCTTGCCTAAGACTCAAGGAGGTTATGACTCCATATGGGTTATAGTAGATCGTTTGACCAAGGTAGCCCATTTTATCCCCGTAAAGACCACCTACTCGGGAGATAAGTTAGCATAATTGTATATGATCAAGATCGTCTGCTTGCACGGTGTGCCAAAGAGGATCAGATCGGATGCAGGTACCCAATTTACCTCAAGGTTTTGGAATAAGTTGCATGAAGCTATGGGAACCCGTTTGAACTTTAGTACAGCTTATCATCCGCAGACAGATGGACAGACCGAAAGAGTCAACCAGATTCTGGAGGATATGTTAAGAGCTTGTGCATTGGCTTATGCTACCTCTTGGGATAAGAGTTTGCCGTATGCCGAGTTCGATTACAACAATAGTTATCGAGCTAGTTTACAGATGTCACCTTTTGAGGCCTTTGTATGGTCGACCACTGTCGGACGCCATTGAATTGGAATGAGACCTGGGTGAGCCGTGTCTTCGGGCCTGATATTCTTCAAGAGGTCAAGAGCAGATTGCCATGATTAGGGAAAGGTTGAAAATAGCCCAATCACGATGTAAGAGTTATGCCGACAACCGTCGCCGGATTTGAGTTTTGAACCGTAAGACTTTGTATACCTCAGAGTTACGCCTCGTGGGAGTTAAGAGGTTCCATGCCAAAGGGAAACTCGCACCTGCTTATGTTGGACCATTTAAGATTTTGAGCCGCAGAGGCGAAGTTGCTTATCACCGGAGTTGCCACGATCGTTAGCAGGAGTACATGACGTATTCCATGTGTCCTGGGCTTGAAGAAGTGTCTCCGAGTACCTAAGGAACAGACGCCGCTAGAGTCAATCGAGTTGCAAGAAGATTTGACTTACAAGGAGCATCCCGTGAAGATTTTAGACACCATGGATCGAGAGACTAGAAACAAGTCAACCCGCTTCAGAGAATTCATGGAGCAACCATGCAGAGAGCGGCGACTTGGGAGTGAAGAGGATCTCAAGAAATAGTTTCCAAACCTATTCCGTAGTAAGCCCCGAATCTCTGGGACGAGATTCTATTAAGGGGAGGTTTGTAACACCCCAAAATTTTGCTTTTCTTAAATTCATGTGTGATTTGGCACTTTGGTGAATTTTTGGAATTTTCTGGAATTTATTTGGATTTATTTGGAATTTATTTGAATTTATTCCATTTTGAAATAATTAAAGAATTTAATTTTGCAAATAAAATTTTGTTGGAAATATTTTATTTGAGTCCAAAATGTTCCAAAATATTTTCCAGAATTTTTCTTGAATTTTTCTCGAGTATTTTGCTATTTTTAATGAATTAAATGAATTTCGGGAATTATTTTAATTATTAAATCGCTGGAAAATGCGAATGGGTTTGCACTGCTCATCCGATCGAGCCGCACTCCGAAGTCAGACTCGAGTCCGACCCGAGCCACCGAAGCCTGGTCGAACCCAACCCTAACCTGTTGATCCCGACCGCTTGATCGAGATCCAACGGCCGGATTGGATCGCATCGGCTCGAGCCGAGATCGGACGACCGGCCGCGCTTCAGGCGATCGTGGGCCGCTGATCGCGCCACGCGGACGCCGATCGGCCGCCGTCTCCGCCGAGTCCGAGCCGGACTCCGCCGCCGTGGAGAATTAGGTTTCCGCCTCGCACGAACGCCGAGGTTATTTAAAGCCCGGTCACGCCCGAGGTTGCCCTCCTCCGCGGCGCACTGTGTCCTCGAGCCATCTCGCTCGAAAGCCGCCGCCGCTTGCCCGCATTTAGCTCGCCAGTAGTTGGAGGAGGTGTCCGCCGCGGTTTGCGCCGCTTTTCCGCCACCGTCCCGCTGCCTTCCGCCGAGAAGGAGCCTGATCCGAGTCCCCGCCGAGACGCACCAAGAGACCACCCACTTCACGGAGCATGCCCAAAACGCCGTCGGTGTGGTCTTCGCTTCAACGCCGGCCACGGAGTTCCGCCGTGGACATCGCAGACCGCGAAGCTTCTCCACCGTCGGATCTTCATCGCACGGCCCGCATTCGGCCCACGCCACCCACGGTAAAGAATCACGTGTTAATCTCCAGATCTAATCTCAACCGTTAGATCTAGATCCAACGGCTTAGATTGAACCACGCTCATAGCGAGTAGATTGATCTTGACCGTCCGATCAAGATCGAACGGCCCGTATCGATGGAGTTGTTTTCCAAGCCGCGTTAGCCGATCTAATCTGGGCCATTGATTTTCAAATCAACGGCCGAGATTGCGCCACGTGTCGGGAAGCCTCGACCGCCGCGTCGGCGCCGGCCCACGCTGCGTGTAGGACGCCGACACGCGGGCCCGCGTGTCGAGGGCCCACCGCTGGCCGATCGTGAGTCGCGGGCCGAGCCCACTGCGGACCGAGCCGAGATCTGCGCCGGTCCGTGGACCCGAGGCCACGCTGGCCGTCACCCGATTGGTCCACGTGTCCTCGCCGACGCAATAAATGATTTTCCGAAAAAGAAAATGATTTAATAATTCGGTTTAATAATTGATTTGAATTTCAAAACTTCAAACGCTTATAACTTTTGCGTTTCAACTCCGATTTGAGTGATTCAAATTTCTAAATTCGTATAAAATTAAGATCTACTTAAATATGAATTTTATTTAATTTTTGGACTAAAGTTTTTCTCTGTAAAATTATTTAATTGATTATTTAAACTTCAAATAATCATAACTTTTGCGTTTTAACTCCGAATTTGACGATTCCAGTTTCTAAAAATTCATAAAATTATGTTCTCTCTGTTTATGGATTTTATTTGGATGTTTGGACACTTTTTGCCTATTGTTTATTTGTGTATTTGCTATTTGCACGCTTTACGAGTAGACGTTGAAGTGCCGGAAGGATTCGAAGGAGAAGTATTGACTCAGGATCCAACTCAAGACCAAGAACAAGTACTTTTTGAAGGCAAGTTGTGCTTTGACCATGTTGATCCTATTTTGAAATCTATTTTGATTTAACCTATTGCATGCTAGTTCAAGTAGAAAATACTTTATTTAAATATGGGGGATTAGATAAACACCAATTTGCTGTATGACACCTTGATTATTTAAATATGTGCCATGACCCTTGTCACCCTAGTTGTGGTTTACTAGTTGGACATTATTAAGTTGCCAACATGGGTTTTAGACCGTTGTAGTATAGTGCTTAGACCTGCTACGTGCTCATGACATGGTTTTGGACAATCAAATGCTAATATTGACTTAATGATATATTGAACCTGTTTTGGAAAAGTATCATGTGATGTTGATGGCACGTGGTGCATGGTAATCAACTGGGGTTTGATAAATAGTTTTCGACGGGGCATGTGGCAAGAGTAATCAGTGGGCCATTGTGGCATTGGGGATGTTGATTTGGTTCTTGGGTAGTCTTGCCCTGGTCACCCTAAGGACTTAACCTTGCAAGCCTTTGAACTGGGTCTAACGTGCAACCACATGTCTCTGTAATGGGACGGACCTAGTTGACTAAGTTGCTAATAACGCACTGTGGGACCTCGGGAGGTCAACTACACCCTTTGTGTAAGTTGTACGGGGAGCCGCATCGGCCGAGGCCAGTACCCATCTAACGGTTGATTGGCCTAGACTTCGCCTTAGCTAAGGGAAGGGTTAGTGTGCAATAAAGGGAGGACCACTTGTATTGTTAGAAGTTTCCGAAAGACTTTGTTACTGAACTCGCCTTTGTGGTGTTTGACTGTATCTTGTGGGTAAAGTGCATAACCTCTGCAGAGTGTAGAATCTATTCGAATAGGCCCGCGGTATTGGACATCGCCGGGAATTACAGTCAAGGGTTAGATTTTCTCAAAAATAACTTGGTTTTGAAAGGTTGGGTTGGATTAATAATGATGTTAGAAATGTGGTTTAGGATGGGAAAAATGTTTACTAAACTTCTTGAAAAGTTATTTATGCTTTACTTGTTTCTACTGCTTTCGAATCTACTTATACTACTTGTCAAATGTCAAGCATCGCAAATATACCTTGAGCTATTCCTTTGTACCAAGCCATGCATATAGTATATTAGCCTCAGATTCTCAGGCATGACTTGTCGAGTACCAAGTACTCACCCTTGCCACCATACAACACCAGTTGAAGAGGAGACTACACCAGCTTTGGAGGAGGAACTCCAAGAGGATCCGTCTACTTAGGGAAGCGAGCCCAGTCAGTTGCCTGTGGTATACTGGATGGCGCCACGAAGTTATCTTATTTTCCGCTGCTACTATTTCTCTCTTAATAAGATTCGCCCTGTGAGGCGTATATTGTAACTTGACCATAAGGTTGAGTAACCAGTTTGGTTATTTAAATAAAAGTACTTTATTAGTATCGAGTGGTATGATTGTGATATTTACCGATGTTAAGACTGTGTGCACTAGCGCGTTCCTGGACTAGTGTTGAATACACAGAGGGTCCGGATTTGCAAATTCGGGGTCCCGACAATCGGCGGGCTAACGGTCTCTGTTATCGCTGTGGCGACAAATATGAACCTAACCATCATCTGCAGTGTAAGCACAAGGAGAAGTATTGTCTGACGAAGTACTTGATTTATTGGAAGCCACAGAAATTGAACATGAAAAATCATATAACCTATCTCTGAATGCTTTATCTGGAACTTAGAATGGTGGAATGATCCATCTTCTGGCATTGCTTCGTAATCAAATCGTGCTATTTTTGGTCGATTCGGGGAGCTGTCACAGTTTTATCACTATGGGGTTCTTACATCGCATTGGCTGCGTTCCTCAAAAGACGACGGCCATTGAAGTGCGGGTGGCAAATGGTGAAATGCTACAGTGTGATAGTTGGGTACCTCAGTTTGAGTGGTGGTCGCAGGGTCATACATTCCGAACAGATTTACGGGTACTCGATTTGGGGGCTTACGATGCGATTCTAGGCATCGATTGGTTGCGAATGTACAGTCCTATGATGTGCAACTGGGAAGCAAAGACCATGGAGTTTAATCTCAAAGGACTGTATATCATACTTCAAGGAATACGAGATAATCACATAAAGGAGATTCAATCCTTGACAATGGACCAATTGGATAAATGGAGACGAGGAAACAATATTTGGGCAATGGCTATTGTGGAACAAGCTCAGTCCTATTCGGAAGAACCTCTTCCTCCTGTGATCGCAGCAGTTTTACAACAATATCAAATAGTGTTCACTGAACCCAAAGAGTTACCACCACAAAGGTAGTATGATCAAACCATTCCCTTGATTCCTAGAGCGATGCCTATAAATTCTAGACCATACCGCTATTCTCCATAGCACAAGTTAGAAATTGAAAGGCAAGTTTCAGAAATGCTTGCAATAGGCATCATAACCCCTAGTGTGAGTCCGTTTGCATCGCCTGTGTTGTTGGTGCAGAAGAAGGATGGTTCGTGGCGGTTCTGCCTTGATTATCAGCATTTAAATGATCTAACCATCAAAAATAAATTCCTATGCTGGTTATTGATGAATTATTGGACGACCTAGCCAGAACAAAATACTTTTCTAAATTGGATCTTCGCGTCGGTTATCATCAGATTCGTATGCAGCAAGATGACGAATTCAAAATGGCTTTTAAAACTCATCACGGACATTATCAATTCCGTGTCATGCCATTTGGCTTAACTAATGCCCCGGCAACCTTCCAATGTGTGATGAACTCGGTGCTTTCATCTTATTTACGGAAATTTGTATTGGTCTTCATCGATGATATCTTGATTTACAGTCCCGATTTGAATGCTCATGCAGAGCATTTGCGATTAGTGCTACAGAGCTTGGAGCAACACTATTTTTTTGTCAACAGACCCAAATGCACATTCGCTCAGCGTCAACTTGAGTACTTGGGGCATATTATTTTTGATCTTGGGGTAGCAACAGACCCACGCAAAACACAAGCCATGATGGATTGGCCTACACCAATGAATGTGTAACACCCCAATTTTTGCTTTTCATGAATTTAAATAAGATTTGGCACTTTGGTGAATTTTTGGAATTTTCTGGAAGTTATTTGGAATTTATTTGAATTTATTCCCTTTTGAAATAATTAAAGAATTTGATTTTACAAATAAATTTTTGTTGGAAATATTTTATTTGAGTCCAAAAGGTTCTAAAATATTTTCCAGAATTTTTCTGGAATTTTTCTGAGTGTTTTGCTATTTTTAATGAATTAAAAGAATTTTTGGGAATTAATTGAAATATTTAATCGCTGGAAAAACCCAAACCGGTTTCACTGTTCATCCGACTGGACCCGAGTTCGAGTCAGACTCGAGTCCGACACGGACCCGATCGCTTCAAATTGCTCCGGCCGAACCAAGTCACTAAGCCTTAACGCGACGCGGACCGTTGGATCGAGATCCAACGGCCACGATCGCGCCACGTCGCCCGAACCCGAGCCCGACCGAGCCAGCCAGGTCACCCAAGCCGGACCCGAGCCAAAACCCCCGTGCCGTTGAATCTTGATCCAACGGTCCACGTTGAGCCACGTCACCGAATCCGAAATGGATTCGGATTTCGCCGCCGCAGCCGTGTGGGCCTCGGTTTCCGCGATTTTCACGGACGCCGAGGGGCCTATTTAATGCGCCGCAACCACCATCGTGTTCACCATTTCCTTGTGCACCCGTAGCCCTAGCCCGCCGAGCTCAAGCCGCCGTGGTTGCGCCGCAATCACTCGCCGTAGTTGCACTAGGGTTTCGCCGCGGATAAGCGTTGTTTCCGTCGTCGTCCGCCGTCCTCCACCGCCGTTGAGCCCAGATCTGGAACCGCAAGGTCGAGACGCGTCGGAGGGTACCATTCACTTCGCTGGAGGGGGCCCCGCAACGCCGTTGCCGTGGTCGTCGTCCTCGTCTCCGGTGAGCTAGCTCCGCCGCACGCCATCGCCGTCGCTCAAGCTCCACCAACCGTCCGATCAAGATCCAAAGGGCCCAGAATCGTCCACGTCACCCCCGGTGAGATTCCACGTGTTAATTCCTAGATCTATTTCCAACCGTTGGATCTAGATCCAACGGTTCAGATTGTGCCACGTAGCCAAAACCGCACCGTGCTTGGTGAGATGTCAGCCGTTAGATCTAGATCGAACGGCTAGGGTTAGCCACGTTGTAAACTCTAGATTGGATCTTGACCGTCCGATCAAGATCGAACGGTCCAGATCAGCCGAGTAGTTTTCCTAATGCGTGAGGCTATATCCGATCTGGGCCGTTGATTTTCAAATCAACGGACCAGATCATGCCACGTGCGCGGTAGTTGGACCGTCACGGTCAACCCAGTCAGCCGCGGTCGCCGCTGACGTCAGCCGTGACGTCACGCGGGGCCCGCGTGTTAGCGATCGAGCCAAACCGCACCATGATGTCATGCTGACGTCACGGTGGGGCCTAGCTGTCAGCCGTCCTCAGCCGAGTGGATGATGTCACCGCTGACGTCATCCGATGAGACCCACATGTCAGTGAGACATGTATTCGTGGACCGGGTCCACGGTGGACCCAAACAGAACCGTGGACCACGTCCATGGACTGGCTGACGCAATAAATCGATTTTTCAATAGAAAAATAATTCGGTGGAAAATCAAAATCCACGCTGACGTCATGCTGACGTCATTATTCGGTTTTTCAGTATAAAAATAAATAGAATAATTCGGATTATTGATTTATTTGAATTTTGAAACTTCAAACGCTTATAACTTTTGCAATTTAACTCTGATTTGAGTGATTCAAATTTCTAAACTTTTATAAAATTGAGATCTACCTAATGGTGAATTTTATTTAATTTTTGGACCAAAGTTTTTCTCTGTAATATTATTTAATTTATTATTCAAACTTTAAACGCTTGTAACTTTTGCGTTTTAACACCGATTTTGCCGATTCAAATTCCTAAAAATTCATAAAATTATGCTCTCTATGCTTATGGACTTTATTTGGATATTTGGACACTACTTGTCTACTGTTTATTCATTTATTGCTATTTGCACGCTTTACGAGTAGACGTTGAAGTGCCCGAAGGCTTTGAAGGTGAAGTGTTGACCCAGGAGCCAGCTCAAGACCAAGAACAAGTACTCTTTGAAGGCAAGTTGTGCTTTGACCATGTTGATCCCATTTTCAAATTAAATTGGTTTAAATTATTGCATGCTAGTTTAATTAGAAAATATTTTATTTAATTCCGGGGAAATAGATAAATGCCAAATTGCTGTATGACACCTTGGTTAATTAAATATGTGCCATGACCCCTTGTCACCCTAGTTGTGGATTATTAGTTGGACATTATTAAATTGCCAACCTGGGTAGTTAGACCGATGTAGTGTGCTTAGCCTTGCCACGTGAAATGCTTTGGACAATCAAATGCTAATATTGACTTAATGAGATACTGCACCTGTTTTTGAAAGAAGTATCATGTTATGATTGTTGATGGCACGTGGTGCATGGTAATCAACTGGGGTTTGATAAATAGATTTCGACCGGGGCATGTGGCAAGAATGATCGGGCGGGCCAGTTGTGGCACCGGGAACGTTGTTTTGGTTCTTCGGGTAGTCTTGCCCTGGTCTCCCTAAGGATCACAGTGTATGCCCGACAGAAGACAAAGTTCAGTCGCCCTTTCCACTTCACCGCCAGGAGGTCTACCTTTGAGATGGGAATCTAGGAGGTGTCGCGTCGGGCGATGCAGCAGATCGCTCGCACTTACTCCAGGGAGCTAGAAGGCACAGTATTCTGTCACCACCCACGCCGAGACAGCAGAGCTCAGCGGAAGCCGATGGAAGATGAGGATACTACCGTCACTCACCTAGCCAGATTCATCGCCGCCCAGGAGGAGCTTATCGATGACACAGTACAGGAGTTGAAGAAGGCTCGCGAGCAGGTTGAGGAAGAAAAGAAGCACTTAGAGAATGCTCGTGAGTACGTCGCTTATGCTGCGGAAAGGATCGCAGAGCTGGAGACCGCACTGTATGGACAGGGCCCCGATCCAGTGTTGAAGTTGGACGCCCCGGAGCCAGAGGAGGACCCAGAAGAGGCGCCACCTGCACCCGCGCCGCAGCCACAGCAACAGCCAGATCCGGAGCCGGAGGAGGACGCCGCGTCGTCAACCACAACTGCAGTTGCAGGGCATGGCGATTGTTTCGCACCTATGCCGCCGCACCCGCCTCGAGTAGGCAGTGGAGGTTTTCTCGACGAGTGAGCGTAGGCGTTGAAGTTGAGACTCCTTCGTCGAGTCGCGTTATAGAATAAGAGTCACCCTTTAGGCATTAGACTCCAGTAAGAGTCGATTTGGATTTTCATTGCTTGTTGAGTGTGCAGTATGTGTTGCAAGGCCCTTAGGCATTGTGAGCAACCATACCAAGTATTATTATTAAATAATAAAGTTGAATTTTGAGTTACACTTTTTCCCCCGCATAAGTTTCCCTATTACTTGTCTATTCTTGTTCCCTCTCATCTCTGAAACCTTGGAGCAATCGATAGATGGTGAACACCCGCGGAAACCTTGGAGGCAATGGAAGTGGTTCTCGCCCAGCTGGGAACCCCAATGATGGAGCACCTGCACCCCAGCCAGCACCGCCAGTTGACATGCAGAATTTTGGAGCTTTTCTTGCAGCACAGACCCAGTTGATGCATGCGATGATGCAGCAGATGCAATAGATTACTGCCCATGCCACTGCTAATCAGAATAATCAAGTCAATCAGGGACCACGCCGAAATTCAAGACTGTCGGAGTTCAAGAGGACTCATCCACCCACTTTCTCCGGGAATGCCAATCCGTTGGAGGCCGATGATTGGTTAAGGTCAATTGAGAGGAAGCTACACATTGCTCAATGCATGGGAAATGAGAAGGTACTCTATGCTTCTCATCAGTTGGAAGGGACCGCCGCAGAATGGTGGGAGAACTTCTGCGCAACGCGGGAGAACCCTCAGGACATCACTTGGGAGGAGTTTACCGCATTTCACAAGATCACGTGGGAAGGAATTATGGACCTCAAGAAGGAGGAGTTCAGTGGCATCAAGCAAGGTAATCACCGGTGGTCGAATACACCGAATAAGTTCACACAGCTTACACGTCGCACTGTAAGACGTAGCGACAAATAAAGCCGCAGTCTTGCTTTATGAAGGGACTTAACTCAGATCGCAGTGGGGTGATCACCCACACCTTTCCAGATTTCCAGGAACTTGTGAACAAGGTGCTCATTCTTGAAGATAAGCGCAAGGAACTAGATGAGAACCGGAAACGAAGGATGCAACAGCAGGGATCGCGTCAGGGAGCGCAGCAACGCTTGAGGGTTGCGCCAAATCAGTTTTTCAGATTCCAGCCGCAGAATGCAACGAGGACACCGTCACCAGCACCAAGACCCGTCAATCAGAATTATCAGACCCCAGCTCCAGCCAGAAACACCGCTCAGCAAATAACAGGGACAGTGAGACGCCGCTACACATGCAACGAGCCAGGCACTTCTCCAACAGCTTGCCCCAAGAAGACAAAGCAGGAGTGACCCTACCCGCTTCAACTGGGATCCACACTACCAGACGCCGCACCAAGCCAATGGGAACAAAGACACCAGGAGCCACGCCTGCATCCGTAGTGAGGCCGAGTGAACCATGTCACCGCAGAGGCACTCCAGAATGCCACGGACGTCGTGCTGGGTAAGTTACTTGTCAACTTAGTACCTGCAACAGTTTTGTTTGACTCTGGAGCTTCGCATTCGTTTGTTTCTTAAGGCTTTGCTACTAAAAATGATTTGGAGATTGCAAGACTTAAATGCATGCTTTTAGTTCAAACCCCTGGTTCCGAACTTCGAACTAAAGTAGGATGTTCTGGGGTGAGAATATTAATAGATGGGGTAGAATTTCTAGCGAACCTTATTATATTGGAAACCCAGACCCTAGATGTTATTTTGGGAATGGATTGGTTATCCAAGCACAAGGCGATGCTAGATTGTGGACGAAGGATCATCTCAGTTGAAAGCCCGTGTGGAAGGAAAGTGGAATTTCAAGCTACCGCCGTTAGAGATGGACAGTTGATGGTTAACAGTGCGAAGACGATCAGCATAGAAAATGTCTCAGTGGTGAACGAGTATCCAGATGTTTTTCCTAAAGATCTACCTAGTATGCCGCCAGACAGGGACATAGAGTTTGTGATAGAGCTTGTACCTGGTACAGCGCCGATAGCAAAGAGACCCTATCGGATGTCCACCGAAGAATTGGTAGAGATGAAGAAGCAGCATGAAGAGGTAATAGAGAAAGGATTCATCGTAATCGAGTTCGCTGCCGTGGGAGCGCTACCTTGTTCGTCAAGAAGAAGGACGGGAGTTTCAGGATGTGCATTGACTACCGTGCACTCAATGAAGTCACCGTGAAGAATAAGTACCCGCCACCCAGGATCGATGATCTGTTTCACCAGCTGAGAGGAGCCGGAGTTTTCTCCAAGATTGATCTGAGATCGGGATACCACCAGTTGAAGATCCGATCAGAGAATATTCCGAAGACCGCATTTTTGTCCAGATACGGACATTACGAGTTTCTGATTATGTCATTCGGCCGATTTAATGCGCCAAAGATATTTCATGAAAATGATGAATAAGGTGTTCATGGAATATTTGGACAAGTTTGTTGTTGTGTTCATAGATGATATCTTAATCTACTCCAAGACAAAGGATGAACATGCGGAGTACTTGAGGCGAGTGTTGGAAAAGCTGAGGGAACAGCAGCTCTTCGCCAAGTTCAGCAAGTGCGACTTTTGGAAGGACAAGGTGGAGTTCCTCGGACATGTAATGACCGCGGAAGGAGTCGTCGTCGATCCGAGCAAGGTGGAAGCTGTGTTACACTGGGAGCAGCCGAAGACCGTGGCCCAGATTCGTAGTTTCCTTGGTATGGCAGGTTACTACCGCCGCTTCATTGAAGGCTTTTCGACAATTGCTAGACCTCTCACGCAATTGCTGAAAAAGGAGAAGAAGTTTACATGGGCGCCGGAATGCGAGAAGGGTTTACAAGAGCTGAAGAAGCGATTGACATCAGCCCCGGTGTTGGTTTTACCGGATGTTAATCAGAGCTTCGATATCTATTGCGATGCATCGCGCCAAGGACTTGGATGTGTGCTGATGCAGAACGGAAAGGTCGTCGCTTACGCATCAAGGCAGTTGAGGCCACACAAGGAGAATTATCCGACACATGACCTAGAGCTAGCTGCCATAGTGCATGCTTTGAAGTTGTGACGTCACTATTTGATTGGAAACAGATGTGAAGTATACACGGACCATAAAAGTCTTAAGTACAACTTCACCCAATCGGACTTGAATATGAGGCAGAGGAGATGGTTAGAGTTGATCAAGGATTATAATGTTGGAATCCATTACCATCCCGGAAAGGCCAACGTGGTGGCCGATGCCCTGAGTCGGAAAAGCCATACCGTGAACAGGATGATAGCCACAAGTCAGGACGAGCTATGTGAGGATTTCCAGAGAATGCAGATTGAAGTAGTACCAGAAGGATTCTTGGCCGCATTAGAAGTAAAACCTACCCTGGAGGATCAGATCCGAGAAGGACAAAAGGATGATGACAAGATCCGCAGGATTAAGTCCAAGATGGACGAGGGCAAGGCAAAAGACTTCAAACTGGACGAGCAAGGCATGTTATGGATGAAGGACCGCATCTGTGTGCCGAACGAGAAGGAGCTGAAGCAGTTAATCCTAGAAAAAGCCCATGACTCCAAGTATTCAATCCATCCGGAAGTGCCAAGATGTATCAGGATTTGAAGGAAAGATTCTGGTGGCCGAGCATGAAGCGTGAAGTTGCCGAGCATGTTGCGCTGTGCGACATATGTCAGAGAGTCAAGGCAATGCACCAGAGACCCGCAGGATTGCAGCAGCCATTACGGATACCTGAGTGGAAATGGGAGGAAATCGGAATGGACTTCATTACCGGTTTACCCAAGACTCAAGGAGGATATAACTCCATATGGGTTATAGTGGACTGCTTGACTAAGGTCGCCCATTTTATTCCAGTAAAGACCACTTACACGGGAGATAAGTTAGCAGAATTGTATATGACCAGGATCGTCTGTCTGCATGGAGTGCCGAAGAAGATTGTATCGGACAGAGGTACCCAGTTTACCTCGAGGTTCTGGAATAAGCTGCATGAAGCCATGGGAACCCGTTTGAACTTTAGTACAGCATATCATACGTAGACTGATAGTCAGACCGAAAGAGTTAATCAGATATTGGAGGATATGTTAAGAGCGTGTGCATTGGCCTATGCTACCTCTTGAGATAAAAGTCTGTCGTTTGCTGAGTTCAACTACAACAATAGTTATAAAGCAAGTTTGCAAATGTCGCCATTTGAGGCATTGTATGGTCGACCCTGTCGAACACCGCTGAACTGGAATGAGACAGGTGAACACCGTGTCTTTGGACCAGATATTCTTCAAGAAGCTGAAGAGCAGATTGCCATGATCCGGGAAAGACTGAAGATAGCATAGTCAAGACAGAAGAGCTACGCCGATAACCGTCGCCGAGACCTGAGTTTTGAACCAGAAGATTTCGTATACCTCAGAGTCACGCCGCTCAAGGGAGTTAAGAGATTCCATGCCAAAGGAAAACTCGTCCCGCGATATGTTGGACCATTTAAGGTTCTCAGCCGTAGAGGTGAAGTTGTGTACCAGCTGGAGTTACCGCAATCACTAGCAGGAGTACATGACGTGTTCCACGTGTCCCAGCTAAAGAAGTGTCTCCGAGTACCTGATGAGCAGACACCGCTAGAGTCAATTGAGTTACAAGAAGATCTGACTTACAAGGAACACCCCGTCAAGATTTTGGATGCAATGGATCGAGAAACGATGAATAAGTCAACCCGTTTCTGCAGAGTTCAATGGAGCAACCATGCGGAGAGTGAAGCGACTTGGGAGCGCAAGGAGGATTTAAAGAAAGAGTTTCCGAACCTATTCTTTAGTAAGCCATGAATCTCGGGGACGAGATTCTGTTAAGGGGGGAGGTTTGTAACACCCCAATTTTTGCTTTCCATGAATTTAAATAAGATTTGGCACTTTGGTGAATTTTTGGAATTTTCTGAAAGTTATTTGGATTTATTTGGAATTTATTCCCTTTTAGAATAATTAAAGAATTTGATTTTACAAATAAATTTTTGTTGGAAATATTTTATTTGAGTCCAAAAGGTTCTAAAATATTTTCCAGAATTTTTCTGAGTGTTTTGCTATTTTTAATGAATTAAATGAATTTCTGGGAATTAATTGGATTATTTAATCGCTAGAAAAACCTGAACCGGTTTCACTGTTCATCCGACCGGACCCGAGTCCAAGTCAGACTCGAGTCCGACCCGGACCCGACTGCGCCAGCCGTTCCGGTCGAACCAAGTCACCAAGCCCTAACGCACGTGACCGTTGGATCGAGATCCAACGGCCACGATCGCGCCACGTCGCCCGAACCCGAGCCCGACCGAGCCAGCCAGGTCACCCGAGCCGGACCCGAGCCCAAACCCCCGTGCCGTTGGATCTTGATCCAACGGTCCACGTTGAGCCACGTCACCGAATCAGAAATGGATTCGGATTTCGCCGCCGCAGCCGTGTGGGCCTCGGTTTCCGCGATTTTTACGGACGCCGAGGGGCCTATTTAATGCGCCGCCGCCGCCATCGTGTTCGCCGTTTCCTTGCGCACCCGTAGCCCTAGCCCGCCGAGCTCAAGCCGCCGTGGTTGCGCCGCAATCGCTCGCCGTAGTTGCGCTAAGGTTCTGCCGCGGTTAAGCGTTGTTTCCGCCGCCGTCCGCCGTCCTCCACCGCTGGAACCGCAAGGACGAGACGCGTCGGAGGGTACCATTCACTTCGCCGGAGGGGTCCCGCAACGCCGTTGCCGTGGTCGTCGTCCTCGTCTCCGGTGAGCTAGCTCCGCCGCACGCCATCGCCGTCGCTCGAGCTCCACCAACCGTCCGATCAAGATCTAAAGGGCCCAGAATCGTCCACGTCACCCCCGGTGAGATTCCACATGTTAATTCCTAGATCTATTTCCAACCGTTGGATCTAGATCCAACGGTTCAGATTGTGCCACGTAGCCAAAACCGCACTGTGCTTGGTGGGATGTCAGCCGTTAGATCTAGATCGAACGGCTAGGGTTAGCCACGTTGTAAACTCTAGATTGGATCTTGACCGTCCGATCAAGATCGAACGGTCCAGATCAGCCGAGTAGTTTTCCTAATGCGTGAGGCTAGATCCGATCTGGGCCGTTGATTTCTAATCAACGGACCAGATCATGCCACGTGCGCGGTAGTTGGACCGTCGCGGTCAACCCGATCGGCCACCGCGGCCGCTAACGTCGGCCAGTGACGCCACGCGGCCCGCGTGTCGGGCCGATCGAAACCAAACCGCACCATGACGTCATGCCGACGCCACGGTGCCCAAACGGCCACCGCCTCACCGAGTGGATGATGTCACCGCTGACGTCAACCGATGGGACCCACATGTCAGTGAGACATGTATTCGTGGACCGGGTCCACGGTGGACCCAAACCGAACCGTGGACCACGTCCATGGACCGACTGAGGCAATAAATCAATTTTTCAATAGAAAAATAATTCGGTGGAAAATCAAAATCCACGTTTACGTCATGCTGACGTCATTATTCGGTTTTTCACTATAAATATAAATAGAATAATTCGGATTATTGATTTATTTGAATTTTGAAACTTCAAACGCTTATAACTTTTGGAATTTAACTCCGATTTGAGTGATTCAAATTTTTAAACTTTTATAAAATTGAGATCTACCTAATGTTGAATTTTATTTAATTTTTGGACCAAAGTTTTTCTCTGTAATATTATTTAATTTATTATTCAAACTTTAAACGCTTGTAACTTTTGCGTTTTAACTCCAATTTTGCCGATTCAAATTCCTAAAAATTCATAAAATTATGCTCTCTATGCTTATGGACTTTATTTGGATATTTGGACACTTCTTGTCTACTGTTTATTCATTTATTGCTATTTGCACGCTTTACGAGTAGACGTTGAAGTGCCCGAAGGCTTTGAAGGTGAAGTGTTGACCCAGGAGCCAGCTCAAGACCAAGAACAAGTACTCTTTGAAGGCAAGTTGTGCTTTGACCATGTTGATCCCATTTTCAAATTAAATTGGTTTAAATTATTGCATGCTAGTTTAATTAGAAAATACTTTATTTAATTCCGGGGAAATAGATAAATGCCAAATTGATGTATGACACATTGGTTAATTAAATATGTGCCATGACCCCTTGTCACCCTAGTTGTGGATTACTTGTTGGACATTATTAAATTGCCAACCTGGGTAGTTAGACCGACGTAGTATGCTTAGTCTTGCCACGTGAAATGCTTTGGACAATCAAATGCTAATATTGACTTAATGAGATACTTCACCTGTTTTTGAAAGAAGTATCATGTGTTATGATTGTTGATGGCACGTGGTGCATGGTAATCAACTAGGGTTTGATAAATAGATTTCGACCGGGGCATGTGGCAAGAATGATCGGGCGGGCCAGTTGTGGCACCGGGAACGTTATTTTGGTTCTTCGGGTAGTCTTGCCCTGGTCACCCTAAGGACTTAACCTTGCAAGTCAAACGTGCAACCACATGTATGTAATGGGACGGACCTAGTTGATTAAGTTGCTAATAACGTACATGTGGGACCTCGGGGTGTCAACTATATCTTTTGTGTAGTTGTACGGGGGAGCGCATCTGGTCATGGCGCAGGTACCCATCTAACGGTTGATTGGCCTAAACTTCGCCTTCGAAAAGGGAAGGGTTAGTGTGCAATGACTGGGGAGGCCCACTTGTGCTGTTAGAAGTTTCCGAAAGACTTTGTTACGGACACTCGCCTTTGTGGTGTTTGGCTTTATCCTTTGGGGAAAGTGCATAACCTCTACAGAGTGTAAAATCTATTCGAATAACCGTGTCCGCGGCATTGGACATCGCTCGGGAATTACAGTCAAGGGTTATACTTTCTTGAAAATAACTTGGACTTGAAAGGTTGGGTTTGGGTTTAGTAACGATGTTGATGGAAATGTGGGTTAGGATTGGAAAAGATGTTTATTTAATTCCTGAAAAAGTTATTGCTCTTAAACTTGTTCCTACTGCTTTCGAATCTACTTATGTTACTTGTCAAATGCTGTTTACTGCAATTACACCCTGAGCTACTCCTTTGTACTAAGCCATACATGTAGAATATTAGTTGCATTCTGTGCATGACTTGCTGAGTACCAAGTACTCACCCTTGCCACAATACAACACCAGTTGAAGAAGAGTCTACACCAGCTTTGGAGGAGGAGTTCCAAGAGGAACCGTCTAACTAGGGAGCGAGCCCAGTCAGTTGCCTGTGGTATACTGGATGGCGCCACGAAGTTATCTTATTTTTCGCTGCTGTTATTTCTCTTTATTTAAGTTCTCGCCCAGCGTGGCGTATATTTGTAACTTGACCTTAAGGTCGAGCAACCAGCTTGCTTAACTATTTAAAGTATTATATTATTTCGTTGAGTATGATTGTGATATTTACCGATGTTGAGACTGTGTGCACTAGCGTGTTCCTGGACTAGTGCTGAATACACAAAGGGTCCGGATTTGCAAATTCGAGTCCCGACAGAATGTGACGGAACTGTGAGGTTTTCTAGGACTTACGGGGTATTACAGGAAATTTGTCCGCAATTATGGAGTCATAGCAAAGCCGTTGACCAATTTGTTAAAGAAGAAAGCTTTTCAGTGGGATTCCCAAGCAGAACAAGCCTTCTTTCAATTGAAACAAGCCATGTCTACAACGTCGGTGCTCAAATTTCCCGATTTTGATCAGACTTTTGAAATTGAAACCGATGCTTGTGATTCCGGTATTGGAGCAGTCTTGATGTAGCAACACCATCCGGTTGCCTTCTTCAATAAGGCCTTAAGTCCAGTTCATCAAGGACTCTCCATTTACGAAAAAAAGTTTCCTGCGGTGATGCTAGCCGTGGAACGTTGGAGACCGTATTTACAGCGTCAGGAATTCATCATCCGCACAGATCATAGAAGTCTTTTCTATTTAGAGGAACAACAGCTGCAATTAGACATGCAACGGAAGGCAATGACCTAGTTTATGGGACTTTAGTTTCGTATTGTGTACAAAAAGGGAAAGAGAATGTGGTGGCGGATGCGTTATCTCGGACGGGTCATCTTATGGCATTACAAACAGTTTCTGCAATGAAACCGGCCTGGATTCAGGAGGTCGTTAATTCGTATGCTATCGAGCTATTATCACAACTAGCAATTCACAGCCCTGATGATCATGGTTTCAACCTCCACCATGGCTTGATTCGACACCACGGAAAGATTTGGATAGGGGCTAATTTGGCCCTACAAACCAAGCTCATTACAACATTTCATTCCAGCACACTTGGCGGGCATTCAGGAATGCAAGCCACCTATCAAAAGTTAAAGAAGTTATTCTCGTGGAAGGGACGAAGCAGCAAATAGAGGAGTTCGTCAAACAATGTGATGTCTGCCAATTAGCAAAAAGCGAAAGATCAAAACCTTCAGGCTTATTACAGCCTTTACCTATTCCAGATGCGGCTTGGAAAGATCTTACGATGGATTTTATTGAGGGCTTACCCATGTCGGAGGGTTCTACTACCATTATGGTAGTGGTTGATCGGTTCTCTAAGCACGCACATTTTCTTCCCCTTCGGCACCCCTTTACCGCACAGACAGTCGCTAAAGTGTTTCGAGACCATATCATCCGGCTACATGGGGTACCTGCTTCCATTACTTCAGATAGGGACAGAATTTTTACAAGCGCATTTTGGCCAGAATTGTTCAAAGCAATGGGCACCAAGTTGCAGTTTAGCATGTCTTATCATCCGCAAACTGACCGGCAAACTGAGCGAGTGAATCAATGCGTTGAGATGTATTTGCATTGTGCCACACAAGATACTCCCACTAAATGGAAAACGTGGTTGCCCATGGCAGAGTTTTGGTACAATACCACGTTTCATATTTCCTTGGGGTGTTCACCATTTAAGGTATTATATGGCCATGAACCTAATTATGGCGTCTTACCCAGAACATTCCTCAATGAATTACAGGATGTCGAGGACATGTTACAAGATAATGAGCACCAGATTGTGTTGATCAAATAGCACCTCGCCCGAGCTCAGAACAGAATGAAAATGCAGGCTGATCGCCATCGTTAGGAGAGACACTTTCAAGTGGGAGAAAAGGTTTTGCTCAAATTACAGCCATATGCCCAAACATCACTGGTGAATCGACCATTTCCCAAGTTAGCAAACAAGTTTTATGGCCCATTTAGGTTCGATTTGTTTAGGCTGGTACTAGGGGAAGCTGTTGGGGCTGGAAGAAGCCAAAATGGCTTGCTGGAGTTGGAAGAGACTTGCTGTTCATTTAGTTCGACTGGTGAACCTGTGGCTGGTGCTGGATGGGAGTGGAATGTCTGAAACGCCCTAGTGTACTGTAAATTCTGTGTAAGTCCTGAGTTTGCTGATTTAAAGGGTAATTGATGTGTTTAAGAGCTGTTTTAAGCGTGAACTACCTGGTTTTTACGGGATTTAACAGAAATTTCGTATTTTGTCTAGATTTAGCATAAATTACCTGATTGTAATCTGTTTTAACTAAAAATGAGTGTTTTCATACAACTGATAAACTTTAACAATGAGAAAGTCATACATAAAAGATTGCAAATAATAGAAAATATTATTAATCAAGTCATTGTCATAGTACAATTCTATATCATAGTTACACCAAAATGTACCACTAATCATCATCCAATCAACTCAGAGTAAAGCAAATTTCATCAAGAATAGCTTCACGAGTGGCGATCATGTCCACATTGCCTTCTCCCTCATGGCTTTGTATTAACGGAAACTGTGAAATCATGTGCTGAAAAATTAGCTTAAGAATTGAATTTGCAAAATGTGCTTGTGCATGTGTTTGACGTAGTTTTCAAGAAACAGAAAATGTCTCATTTGCGCCGGACCAAAATTTCAAGAAACAGTAATTTTTCACTCTTACGCCGGACCATTGCACCGAACCAAATTTTAGTCCGTCGTGAATGTGCTTTTGAGGCCTGATTTCGCATCTACGCCGGACCGAAGTTATGGTCCGTCGTGAACGTGTTTTTTAGCCTTGGTGCCGGACCAACTCCTTACAAAAAAAACAGTAAGTTTTCTATTTACGCCGGACCAAATTTCTTTTGGTCCGTCGTGAACGTGTTTTCAAACGTTTTTGTGCTCGACTCAATTTTCCAAAACCAGTAAGTTTCGCATGTACGCCGGACCAAATTTTTGGTCCGTCGTGAATAGCTTTTTGACGGCTGTTTTCACATATACGCCGGACCAAATATTTTTTGGTCCGCCGTGAACGTTGTTTTGAACGTTTTTGCGCTGACATGAAACCGAGAATTTTGCGTGTACGCCGGACCAGATTTTTGGTCCGTCGTGAGTTGCGCCGGACCGATATTTGGTCCGGCGTGAATGGATTTTCTAGGGTTTTGAATTCCCTTGTGCGTCGGACTGAAGTTTAGTACGTCGTGGACAGGTTTTGCTCAGTTAGGGTTTTTGATGTCAAATTGGTTGATTGTATGCAATGCTCGTGTGAGTATTTGCATGGACTAATGTTGAGTCAAGTCGCGGACTTGTGCTCGGAATCGTTTTGTGGTTTGTTCATGTGCAGGTATTGCTCGAAGGCGAACGTGGTTGATGATGGGATTGGAACAAGGTTCATGGAGGAACTGAGGTTCGGGATTAGGTTCAGGGTGAAACTGAGGTCTTGGTGGTCAACGATGTCATGCGGGACGTTCGGGCTAAGAGAATAGTGCACATGAAGAATGGTTAGTCACGTGAGTATGGCATGGTGGCCGTACGCGTGCAAGAGTTGTTAGTCACGTGAGTATGGCATGGTGGCCATACGCGTGCAAGAGCTATATTTGGCCAGGTTGGGCCAAGTGGAGTTGTGTTGAATCCATACTCCTTCTAGGATTAGGAGTGGGACTCCTTCTAGGATTAGGAGTAGGAATTGTATTCAGGACTCTATGTGTTTGCTCTGTATAAATAGGGGGAGGCGCCTCCTGTTTATGAATCAAGCATAGAGCAGAGTTTTAGGGTTTGTACTCTTTTGTTGGGAGTACTTTAGACAAAAGGAAATAAATATCAATTCTTCCAGATCCTTTGCGTGCTACAATAATCGCGTATCTACAGTACACGCGTGCTACAATAATCTCTGTTTTGGAGTTCTTTTCTTGCACATCTTCTGGTTCTAGATTGGATCTTTAATTCCTTGAGTTTCTCTTTGTTTTGATTCATCCAAAAGCCTTCTAGGGTATCAATTTAGTGTTCCTCAAAGTTTTGTTGATTAATCTTTTGTCGTTCTTGATTAATCTACAAGTTTTGATTAGATTGATTCTCGTCATATTCTGTCACAACAAGCTTGTGAGGTTCATAACTTTTGATCCGTCAATCCGATCGAGCTGATTATTTTTGAGTTTGATTCTTATTGGAATCTAGGTTCTTGTGTCCAAATTTCAGATTGATCTGACGGTTGGATCTCCGGGAATTTGCATTTTACCGAACGTCTATCAATCTGTTTTTGTCGAATACGAGGCAATTATTTGGTTCCGTTTTGGGGTGAATTTTTAATAGATCAAACTTTTGGTTTTAGCTTCTGCACAATCATTCACCCCCCTCTGATTGCTATATTCGTATACTTCGATCCTACAAAAACTGCTTTGTATTTGCAGGTGTAGTCTCCTCCTCCTCTTGTTCAACACCAGGCATTGCCGAAGACTTCCCAGAGATATTTGCCCTCTGGAACATGGCCTCTAGCAACAACAAGTTGTCCGGAGGCCCTTTCCGAAATCGTCTGATGTCCTTATGGACCTGCAAATACAAAGCAGTTTTCATTAGTACAAAAACATAACATGAGAAAGAAATGTACAATGCTTTTGAAAGAGAAATACCTTGATCATGCTAGCCCACTCTACTTCACTAGCTGTTATAGTTTGTTTCTCATTATCCCATCCAAGTCCAGTTGTTTTTTGCAAGTAGTACACCCAAGCTGTCCATACTCTTCAATTCATCCCATCGATTTTTCATTTGTTTTTTGGTATACATTCTACCAGTCCGTTTGTGGAACTCTTCAATTAAATTCTTGTAACTTGTTGGACTCAATGACTTGGTAGGCCTATTGCCATCAAGGGTCTCATTGGTAGCAATTTCACAGAATATCCTTGCTGCATCAACATCCCAAACTGCCTTTTGTTCCATCTATCATATGCAATTTTAGTTTATGAATACAATAGCATCAGTTTAGGTGCTTGCTGCATGCATTCAACAATCAACAATCAAGAATATCTATCAACAATCAACAATCAAGAATATCTATCATATGCAACATTCACAAACTGACACATCACACTAGGAATGTCTGTAGCGATATATTTTAGGTGGTTATTTCAAATAAATGGATCAGGTTCGAAAGGCACAATGATGCTTGTAGGGTTATCAATCTCTTAGTAAATAGACACTAATATTCTTGTATAATGACAGAAGATGTTGACCTGACCAGGATGGAATCAAAAGAAATATCTATATAATATATGATCCTAAATTGTAAATTTTTCTACATGCATCCATATATTGTGTAATGTACATACAGTATTTTTGAGGGTTGCTTTCTTATATGTGAACGGCAAATTGAGAGCATGGATTTATCTCATGTTCGGTCACTGACCATGTTTGGGAGCTTGACCCAACTGCCTTCCAATTCATTCAAGTTTGGAATTGTGTAAGTGCTAGATCTTGAAGGTTACAAGGATTTCAAGTGCTAGAGCTGCAAAATACTTCTACTAAAGCATCTGAACCTCCGAAAGACAGACATTAAAAAGCTTCCAAAATAAATTGGAAACCTCCAGTGTTTAGAGACTCTGGACATAAGGGAGACTAATGTTGCGGAGCTGCCTAAAACCGTATGCCAGATTGAACGAGTGATTAACATACTTGGTGGAAAAGTCATACCCTGGCTGTATTCCCATACAAGTTAACACTTGGTTAAAGTATTTGCCTATTTGGTGAGATAGGATGAATGTTTTTTCCCTAAAAAAAAGAAGATAGGATGAATGCCTGAATGTCATATCTTGGTTTTGTAATTTTAGCCTTAGTGGAACTCACTAGATGGATAATTTTAATGTATTTAACATGGTATGTGATACTTTTCCCTGATAGAGTAATAAAAGAACAAGGAAGGCATTGAAGCTTCCTGAAGACGCGCTCATTGTCACATTTTGGATTCAGATTTTCAGAGGCTACCAGAACATTGGGGGTCCATGCGTGTGTCCAAAGTTGACTTGGATCGCAGCGTTCTAGCTAGCTAGATCTGCCTCTCAATCATTCTAGACTACATTGATTTCGTTCAGTGGGGCGAGTACCTTGGGGGTCTGCAGTGGGGCGAGCAGCTCCGACGAGGCGGGGCGGAGGGCGGAGATCACGGCGAGGATGTCGTCCGGCGAGGGGAGGAGCCGAGCACGGTGAAGCCCGGAGATGCGGAGGGCAGAAGTCACGGCAGGGGCATCGTCTGGCGAGGGGAGGAGCACAGGAGGCCCGGAGGCGCGGCGCCGCCCGGCTAGAACCCTAGCGGCCGTGGTCGCCTCGGCGTGGCCGAGAGCAATGGGGGAGGAGGGTCAGGGGAATTGCTCGATAGAAGATGAAAAATTCGTGGTATTTCCACATATATGAGGATGGCATTTTTTGTAAATAAGAGTTCAGTTGTAAGGGTACCAGGGAAGTGGGATTTTCAGAAGCACCAGCCAGCCCGAGAAGCATCGTTTTCCTTGCTTCTCTCTCGTAGTGCAAATTGGGCTGGAGCTTTTTCTCTTCATCTAGCTGGAAAAATACTGTTTGTTTTGGCTTATGGTTTATGGAGGCTTAGAAGCCTAATAAGCTCTAGCTTAAGCCTAAACAAACAGACCCTTACAATATTGGAGAAAATTGGACATGCTGCTTATCGCTTGGATCTTCCGGAAGAGTGTCGCATCCATCCGGTCTTTCATGTATCACAACTTAAAGAATTTCATCCCAATTATACTCAAGTATTTGCCACACTACCTATAGCGGTTGAGTTGGATTCTCATTCTACTGAACCTAAAGAAGTTTTGGAGCAACGGTTGGTCAAGAAAGGTAATGCTATGGTGACCCAAGGTTTGATTAAGTGGACTGGAATACCAGCGGAGGCTGCCACATGCGAGGATTTGAATGTCTTGCGCGAGCGTTTTCTGTCGGCGCTTGCTTAGGGACAAGCAATGTTTTTAGGGGGGTGATGTCATGAATGGCAAGAGCAAGTAAGAGCTGAGCAACGGTATTCAGCAATACTACCTCCCTTATAGTCGGGAGGTTTCCCGTGACCGCAGCGACCCACGTCGCCTCTCCCCTCTCTCTCTGCCATTTTTAAAGAACGTCCTTCATTGTCAAGGCTTTACTCGATTTTATGATAAACTACTAAAAATTATCTATAAACTCAAATTACTTTGCCCAACTCGCTTATCGTATTACCCTAGGATTTATCTGCCGTATTTTTAAGTTTTTAGTTGTTAGGATTAACTCGTGGATATATCTACCAAGTTCGCAATATAGGATGCTTACGAAAATTAACACATGCATACAACCATTTGTTCAAAACAGCATAATCTACGTAAAATAATGAGAACAACATGATCGAAGGAGGTGCTTACCTTGCTCGCAGTTTTCTGCAATGGAGTCGAGGTCGACGGGTGCGGTCTCTACAACAGCGGTATCTACACGAAGCAAAAACATCAGTAGGAAGCAAAAGAAGTAATAAGGCAAAATAACTTACCAAGGTCCAGAAGTTCGACGCACCATTTTTTAAGTCAGATTAAGCAGCTACGTTTGGTTCGAGTTATTTAGTTCAGAAAGGAGGTCAACTCCTTTCGGGTCCAAGTGGTGATTACGTCCAAAAATAAAAATAGTCCTTCGCTCAAAGCAAATTATCATTCGAAATATAAACAGTCCTTCGTCTGAAATAAAAACATTCCTTCGCTCAAACGAATAATTATCCGAAATTAAAACAGTACAATCATCATTAGAGGGTCCAGCCCTCCGAGATAGTTCAACGTTCGAGTGCAAGCTCGCCAGAGGGTCCTGACCTCTGGAAAGACTCATAGTCCCAAAAGAAGGTTGTTATTTTATGAGAGAAGAGTTGATTTAACTTTTTATTCCATTTCAATATTATTACGGACGTACAAGTTTTTAGGTGTTAGGATTAATTCGTAAATTCTTCGGGTCCAAGAACAGAAACCGAGAAATACGACATTAATAGATGTCTAACCCAATCTTGAAGATGTCAAGGATGTCATATATCATTTTTTTTTATTAATGCGGGGATATATCTGCCAAGTTCGCAATATAGGATGCTTACGAAAATTAACGCATGCATCCATCCATTTGTTAAAAACAACATAATATAAGTAAAATAATGGGAACAACATGATCGAAGGCGGTGCTTACCTTCCTTGGAGTTTTCTGCAACGGAGTCGAGGTCGACGGGTGCAGTCTCTACAACAGCCGTATCTATACGAAGCAAAAACATCAGTAAGAAGCAAGAGAAGTAATAAAGCAAAATAACTTACCAAGGTCCAGAAGTTCGATGCACCATTTTTTAAGTCAGATTAAGCAGCTACGTTTGGTTCGAGTTATTTAGTTCAGAAAGGAGGTCAACTCCTTTCGGGTCCAAGTAGTGATTACGTCCAAAAATAAAAACAGTCATTCGCTTCTGCGAATAGTCGTTCGAAATAAATACAGTCCAATGGTCATCGGAGGATCCATCCCTCCGAGAAAGTTCAACGTTCCAGTGCAAGCTCGGCAGAGGGTCCTGACCTCTGGAGAGACTATAATCCAGAAAGAAGGTTTGTCATTTTATGCAAGTAGAGTTGATTTAACTTTTTATTCCATTTTAATATTCTTATAGACATAGACATTTTTACGAGTTACGATTAATTCGCATATTTTTATGGAATGTGGGGATATATCTACTCCCTCCGGTTTCATATTTCCTGTCGTTTTAGACATTGACACGGTCTCCAAAATTTAGCTTTGACTGCCAAAACTATTGCAATGTATTTATAAAATGCATTAAAATTATAATATTATGAAAGTTCCTTTCGAGACGAATCTATCTACATGATTCTTATGCGCCCAATCTAAACAGTTTGAAAGTTCTTTATAGATAAAATATCAAAACTTTGGCTACGACAAGTCTAAAATAACAGGAATTATCAAACTAAGGGAGTACTAAGTTTGCAATACACGATCGCGAAAATAAAAATATCATTAATTATGCAAAGCATTAAACTTTAGTAATGTGCACCTTGATTGCGGCAGCAACAAGTTCACGAGGAATATCAATTCTGACTTCGGTTATCTCGGTACCATGATTTCCTTTGCATAGCCAAAATAGAAGCTCAATTAATAGTTAAGCTATGGATAACCAAAGAATGGAACTTCACGCGATAGAACTTCGCGTAGTTGGAGTAGCCATAGAATGGAATTTCACTAGCTCACTGGAACTTCACGCTCGATGAAACTTCGCGCTCGCCAAAGAGGAACTTCACGCTCGCCAAAGAATGCAACTTCACTCGCTAATAAGTCGTAAACGTCATTTTCTCGTTCCCTCGTTCTTCTTTATATAGCCAGGCAGTTCTCCATTTGCGTTAATCACGGAGATTCCCGGTCACTTCATTGCCTGGTTGGTGGCCGAAAGCAGCAAATGGGCACATGCATGCAGCCACGCCGAAAGATGTCAAGTCGTTGGGCATTAGCGTGAGCATCGTCCAAAAACCGAGTCCCCATGCGTGCGTGCGAAGGGCCCTTGCGCTCGGCTGGGAGCTGCCCTTGGCCGGTTTCCCATACGCCGTTGATGGCCCTTGGCCGGTTCCCAGGCTCCCACTGTTAGCTTGGCCGGTTCCCCATTTTCCATACATAGCTTAGCTGGTTCCCCATTTTCTATACATACACATCTACGATTCCTCATAATCCATAGATCAATTGATAGTACACCAAAAACCGGCCAAACCTGGTTTTTTTGTAAATATATAAAACGGTTATATCATATTATAAATACGAGTACAAACTTGTGCTATATACGATTTTTTCCGCGTTGTCGAGTTAAACAGAGAAAATTACTTTTACTTGTACTAAGGGTCAGTGGCGGAGGCGTCGGTGGGGCTGGGTGGGGCTCAAGCCCACCCAGCCTCCAGCGCGCAGACCCAGCCCCCAGCACATACAGCCATACAGGCCAATCGCCAGCACATGCAGGCATGCATGCAGACATGCATGCAGCAGAATTGCAGATTGCAGGCCATTAATATTTGATAGTTTGATACCCATACGGCCATAAGCCACTGGAAAAAAAATAAGCGACGAAGTCCATGTCCCATACTCTCATAGCCTAGACAATACGACGTTCATACGTATACGGTTACGGTATACATTAAAACATGTCTACGCAGTCTTCAAAAAAATCGCGACGCAGTTCGTATTCCGCAGTTCCGCGTCTCGACGAGTCGGGCAGTCGGCGGCGGCGACTTCACGATCCCGATCGGCGGCGGCGACTTCACGATCCCGATCTATAGACTGATTGAATTGGCACTAATTTTACCTGTGGGAACAGCTACAGTTGAAAGAGCTTTCTCGGCAATAAAGATTATTAAAACAGATTTGCGCAATAAGATAAGTGATGATTGGTTGAATGATCTTATGGTATGCTATATTGAGCGAGATGTGTTTGCAAAGATAGACATGGAAGATATCTTACAACGTTTTCAGAACATGAAAACTCGTAAATATCAATGGTCAACACTTTTGAAGCAATGAATGGTATGTTTTTCTCCTTTCATAATTACATACTTATATTGCATACAATTTAAATTTCAACTATTTTACAATATATCAATAGTCATAGTAGTTCAATTTGAATGTCTCTTTTTTAAGCCCCCTCTTTAGAACTTTCTGGCTCCGCCACTGCTAAGGGTAAAAGTTAGTATTTTGTTACGGGATTAATTGGCAAAGCTGATGTATTGCTTATATACAGGTATAAAAGGACCTGTGTATGGACAGCAAAGGAATTATCGAAGAAAAGAAAAGAACCAAACACTTTACACGCTTTTGCCTTCTACCTGCTTTCTCCTTTTCTGTTCTTGCGCTCGCCGAATCTCACGCCCCAGACCGACACCGACTTGGTGGCAACGGGATATTACAGATCAGAGCTCCAACGGCACCGGCCGCATCAGGGGCGGCAAGCTCCCGTCGTCGTCCTCCCCCTCTCCCCCCAAAACCCCCTCCTGGAATTCCGTCTCGATTTGTATGTCTTGGGCTGATCTAAACCTAGCTTCGCAGGCGGAGGTGAATGCGGAGTTGGAGACGCTGGCTTCGGCGGGGACCAGGTGGAGGCCGGCGAAGGAGGCGGCGGCGTGTGGAGGTAATAATCTTGTCACATGGATCGGTTCTTGATGCATCGGTTCTTGATGCTTCTTCACCTCAGAGCCGGTTCTTGATGATTTTAGGGAAGTTGAGCTTACATACGCCCCGCCGCCTCCCTCTCCAACGACCCCCTCCCCGTGGTCGCCTCGTGCTCGCTCCCCACCCACCCGGTGCCGCGCTCTGCAGGCTGAGGAGACCAAGGAAGGGTAGGTCGTTTCTTGATTCCACGTAGTTTTACCTTTCGTTGTTAGGGATTCTTGGGCCTGCATTTTCGTCCGGAACGCGTTCTTGGGGGGCGTTTTTAATCTGTGTTGGTACTTGGATCTTGTTGGTGTTCCGATCTGTTCTCGGTTTTGCATTCGATTCATTTCTCTCTTTTTTTGGGGTGCTGTGGATTTTGGGGGGTTTAATCTTCGCTTGTATCTGTGTTCTCTATTACTGATCGTGTTGTTCTTGGTTCTTTAGGAGATTTAGGCATTCTTGATGACAGAGCTGCTGCGAGGAGACAACCTTGTGAGCCAAGAACAGTAGTGAAGCAAAGGTGAGAATGAGATGAAGATTGATCAATCACGAAAGGGTTGTTTTTTTTTTTTTTTTTTTTTTTTGTTTGGTCTCTCTGTATGATTATGCTTTTCTTATTCTTTTGTTTGGGTTCCTCATGCTCGCTCCAAGCCTCCATCCCTTTCTCCCACTACTCCAAGCCTCAAAGCCTCCATGCCCCCCAATTCTACCCTGTGGTCGCCTCCACGCTCTTCAGCCCCACCTGTTATCTTGGATGTCTAAATGTCCTTGATAACATAGGAAACGTTGAATCACTGATGTTAATTTTTTATGATCAATTGTATCTAAACAATTTTCTTTCAGCTACAAGATACTACCGAAAATGACGGGAACAAAGGAAGCGGGGAGGAAAATACAAGTGAGGGCGTGTCAGCTAACTTAGGGAACCTGAAAGTAAGTATCATCCTAGCTTAATTTGCCTTCTCAAAGATTGGCTCGCTTATGGTAGACATTTTTGGATATATTGGTAGTTGCAACCATACGATAGTCAATTTTGTAAAAAAGTTTTTACAAAAAAGTTTTTGTTGAGATGCTACGATCTGCACTTAATTAAATGCCAATTTTGTAAAAAAGTTTGTTAACTTGTACCTTTCCCACCCTTTTCAGTTGGATTCTAATCCGAAAATTCATTACGAAAGCAGAGGTGACAAGGAGGGAAAGATTGTAAGCAAATATTTATTGGATAGCTAGAGCAGATTGGCAATGATAGCTCTTGTTTCTGTTTTGGATTTCGAGAACTGTCAAACACTGATCTGTGAATACTTTCCTGAACAATTGAGAATGTTGAATTTCTAAAATTTAGCATGGTATCTGTTATTTGTTCTCCAAATGTAGCATTATCACTATTATCTTGGATGTCTAAATGTCCGTGATAACATGATAAATGTTGAATAATTGCTGTGAACTTTTAATGTTCAATTGTATCTAAACATTTTCTTTCAGCTACAAGCTACTGAAAATGAAGGGAACAAAGGAAGCAGGGAGGACCGGAGGATAATACAAGTGAGGGTGTGTCAGCTAACTTAGGGAACCTGAAAGTAAGTATCTTCCTAGCTTATTTTTCCCTCTTGAAAATTGACTGGCTTATGATAGAAATTTTCGGATATATAGGTAGTTGCAACCATATGATAGTGAAGTTAACCTAACAATGTTACTATGTTAACCTAACAATGTTTGGATTTTCTTATCTATCCATAGTGAAAAATCTTCATAGATTACTTTGCCAGCTTTTTGTGCTTTAATGTTTGCTTTTGCTAAGGACCATTGCTCTAAATATGCATTGAGAAGCAAATATATTTTATTTGTGATGCTTCTGTAAGATTCATGTATGAGCAATTTCATCATCCTCCTCCCTAAACCAGTTGTCCAATGTTTGCTTTTGCTAAGCACCATTGAAGTATGCTACTGTGTATGGATGTTCTAATGGTACTGTTGTTCTTGGTGCTATTGGCAAGGTATGTATGTCATTCGGTCATTCCTCACTTGGTATCAGCTATATAACAGATGACATGCCATTGATATGGTTATGTGTAAAATGTTAGATTTGATATGTTCAGATGCAATAAAGATCATGACTGCCTGGGCATTACAGATTTGTTCTCAATCACTGGTGGACAGCAGTTACCAGTTTCTACATTACGGTTGCAGCCCTGCAGGAATTAGATTGTAGCAGAAGTGAGGAACTGTTCTCTTTGTGCCTACAAATTGATAAGAACCCTACCAGCTAAAACAAGATACATGAGTATTAAGTATTTTCCACATACACAAGGGGAATGGCAATAGCGAGTGGACCGCAAACTGATGTGCTATTATTACTAACTAGGTTTGTGAATCATTACTTCTATATGCCACGGCAATAAATTACTATCTAGGTTTGTGTGGATTGAAATTCTTTAATATGTCAAAATGGCTTCAAAAGGTCAAAATGCACTACACATGTCTTCAAAACATTAGGTTCGCGCCGGTTCTCTCCAATTTCTGTGATTTCCATTGCTCATGGCGTTCTAGGTTTCCTCTTCTTGAAATGTTATTATTCCCTTTTTCTGTATCTTCGAGTTACCTACCGCCCATTAAAATAAAAACCATTACATGGCAGCAAATGTTCTGGTCACTTTTTCTATCTAGCAAATATTGGTAAATGGGTAGTAGGACATCAACCTACTGGAGTCGAATAAAAATAGATTGCTAGATATCCCACTTTATGAAGATCACATTAGAAAGACATCAATTCATATCCCACTTTTTTTCCTCTTATGACAAAAATTGCTCTCAAAGGATGCATCATTTGAGCCGATTATACTGCTGTTCTTATCCTAAAACTGCTGGTATCATAGTTTGTTCACATGTCTACTGTTTTGTGGCACTGTTGGCTACTAATATTATGTTTTTAGGATGTTAGACTTTCATGATATTTGTATGGTTCCTTCAAGCCAAGACTCTTAAAATTATTGGCTTAGTTCCATTCAAGAGAAGCTCACCCCGCTGTAACTTTTTTGTTTTCCCAATTGGTTTAGAGATTGGGTCATAGGATGCATGCTAAAGATAGAAATTTTATACCAAGATCAAGAGCTTGAGAGCCTCTCCAAATTAAAGATTCACTTCTTGTGTTGTTGTTTTCTGCTTTCCATGTGATTACTGATTTGGGGTAAAAAAAAATGCATCTTGGGGAAGAGGGAAACAGACCATTTTTGGGGTGTCCAAACGAACTAGGCAGCTAAAACTAGTGGAAAGTTAGGATTATTTACGAGTTTTGGAGCAAAAGCCCATGGATTGATACTATCAGTTCCAGTTCAAAACAAACATGTATTAGAGGATTTGAGATTTTGCGACATAGTGAGGAGGATTAATTAGGTGATACAACTCCGTGCTTTAGCTTGCTTGTTCTCGAGTTAGCTCTGCATTTGAGTTTCAGTTTTGCTCAAATTGTTGATTTTTCACACTGGAAGAGGGAAAAGAATACAATCGAGGTTCTTCTTGATTCCTAATTGCTTGTCATGTGGTTTGGCTAGATTTTGTGCAGATTTGGGTGACTTTTCGTGCATTTCTCTTCTAATTCCTGTTTTGTAACTCTAAATATCTGATGTCGAGTTCTAGGGCAATTTGATAGCACATAGATTCACACATATGCTCTATATACTTATAATTTCCGGTGGGAACATCCCTTTAGCATTATCAAATTGTCTCTCTTTTTTGTCCAACTAACCTATTATCTTCGTTGATCAACAGGTCAATTCAGCCACATCGTCAAGAAATCATAGACCATCTCGGGTACTATCTATCATATACCGCTTGTGGCACGCTGTGATTCTTGGGCTAAAAAAAATACGAAATTGCATAGAAGTCCTTTTAAAAAATACGATTGTATTGAAGTTTTTTACTTTTCTCCAATTCCTTTTACTTTTAAAAAATACCATCATATCACCCAATTCCTTTTCTCCCTGAAAAAGCCTCTAAAAATTCAAAGAAAGGACAAAATCCGATTGTATTGATGTTTTTTTTTGGCGCTTGCTACAGGCCCCCCTTTTTTTTGCTAAAAAAAGCTTCAAAAAGCCCAAAAAAATACAAAAGTGCATATAAGTCCTTTTTTTCCTATTCCTCACCAAAAATCCAAAAAAAAAACTTTTCCTCATCCAATTATAATAAAGTATTTCTTTGATCAAAGTTTGGATGAGATAAAGCTCCTTAAATTTGTAAATAAATACGATCTAGCAGATGACTATCGCATTTTACACCTCTATTACTTTTTCCACTATCAGGTATGTGATATAGACATATAATGAACTAAATCTTTTGATCTTCTTTTACATTGTGCCATTTAGCGAACAGTCATACTGCTTTCAAAATAAAATATAAATGTTCATTTCATTCAAGTCCTAGGAATTCATTTAATACATCAGTAGTTTCCTACTCAAAGTGTATACTTCAGTTATGCCCTGTTTAGTATTTATCTCATTTTTAGCCTTGCATAATGCTGTCAATTGAGTTCACCAGCAGGAACGTCTTTTCGTTGTCACTAAAATATTATGGATGAATCTATATAAATTTCAGAAATACAACCAGGAGTCTGCTGATGAGATCCAGGCCGCTGCATGAATCTGTATAGCCACGACAATGTGAACTGTCATGCTGTTCATAAAGCACTGATGTCCCTTATACACCAACATGTTAAAAGTAAGTCTCCGGTGCTCTTTTTTTTTCTTTATCATTTAAAGAGTACTTACAATATGTACACTCTGCTTGGATTATTGTCGTATATCATAAATTTCTAACATGAATTTTCTTTGTAAAGCGTAGATTTGTAGGCTATCAAGGTCATTTTTATCTCTTTTCTAAAAGTTCCATAAATTGTGCCGAAGATAACAATAGTTTGCCATTTCTTAGTTTTTTGCTGGTACGAAACCCGGTCGATATTTATGACCTTCACATAATTTTACAAAATAAGAATAAAGCTTGCAGTATTAGATAGCTAAAAACATGTGTCAAATCTTGCATATGTGCTTCTGTGTCGAATCAGTATTTGTTTTCCCTTCCTGATATAACTGCTCTTATAGCGAAAAGAATATGCAAAACCATTTTTTATTGTTTATGTTTATTAGTCGCTTCCAAATATACGACAATTCCTGAAGCATAGACCCTCAGATAATTAGCCACCCAGTACTTTCTCTGCAGTCCATTATATTAGCCATGGTACATTAGAGGTAGTCTTTATTACGCGATTTAATCATTTAGTTTTTTGTTTTTGCTTTCAGGATATTCTTACAAAAAAATGAAGGGAAGTGCTGCTTTGTCGTATTTTCCTTAGCAGTAGTTATGGTATTATGATCTTTCCACCTTATTTTCCTATTTTGCGAAAAGATGCACGTGTCGGATACCAACCAGTATATCCTTGCAGCAACTATGGTTTTACAATCTTTTCGCCTTATTTTTTGTCTGCAAAATTGCAGATGTCAAATGAATGGTTAACTACTTTTCCATCACATGTATGACCGGATTAGCTATGTGCTTCCTTGGAATCCTCCTATTAAGTATTGTTTTTGTTTGGCTTGTTAACATTGTATCAGCTAAAATATTTCCTGGGCCATCATAATATAGCTTTGTTCTATGCCATATACAGGGTTAAGAAGATAATATACATACTACATAGGTCTAGAGCATAAGCTGAAAAGAGTGGTTTAGCAACTTTTTTAAAGTCTTGAAAAAAGTTGTTTTTTGCCAACTTAATTAAGCTATCGAATAATGTCAATTTTTTTTTGAAATTTTTTAATAATCATCCTCAGAGCATGCATAAGCTATAGCCTTTATTCTGCGGTGTTTCTTCCTCAAATCTTGATATTGCTTTAGGCTTGGCCTATTTCCTATAGTGCTTTTTTTGACATGTTCTTCGATACGTTACTGCTCTACCTCATTAACTCATCTCATAAGTTTTTATATTATTCGCACACACTTACTTATGCGGCGTGCCGCCGTGTACACATTTCTAGTATCTATTCTCATGTCTTCTATTGGTCTTTTTCTGGGAGGAGGTTCTCTCAGCTGTCTGTCTGATATTCTACCTAATTGTTCAGTAGCAGAGCAGTTAGATATGAAATACAATTTCCTGTTATGAAATTTTCCATGCTCTGTGATGTGAAAATATAACTCTGTTTATTGGACATTTGTAGTTCCTTATTTACAACAGTGACAAGCTGTTTAGAGAAACTAAAAATGGTCCAGGTATTTATTCATATATGTGTATTGCATTAAAATGGTAATTTCTGGAGCAACAGTGATAGTTGCCATGCTTTAATTATCAGATATAGGAGGACTCTCTAGTGGGTCTGTGTTCTCCAGAGTTCTAGCGGTACTGGTTATACCTCCAGGGGGTGTTGGCTGCCTAGGTGGTGGAGGAACGGGTTGGTTAAGGTTATGGAGTGGTGCTTGTGGAGGCTCTACTCCTTAAGGTTGGTTTTGGGTAACAACCAACCTCAGGATCAGGTCTTGCTCTACTACCTCACGGTCTGACATCCTGCAGAAAGACAAAACCCAGGGTGCCGTTTAGTTAATTACTTACCCTTAGCACAAACTTTTTAGTTATTAGAAGGGTCCCCCTAAATTTAACTAAAGATATAACTAAGGAAAGAAGTGATGTCATCCTTGAGAATAGCAGTTTAGCAGTTTGTTTACATGGCAAGAAGTCTGATTAATTAAGGGCAAGGGAGAACTAAAACCTTTACAAGCAGTTTAATTAAAAGATATGAGGTGTTGTGGTAGTTATGAGGGTCTTAGGGCCAAGTTTTTTAGCAATGAGGTAAGAACGGAGGAACTCGCTCTCAATCGCCACTCCATTGCAGAAAGGACTTCCTATTGACAAAAGAAGAAGAACAACAAAAAGAAACTGAGTATATGGGCACTCAGAACCCCTCGAAACCAACGCACACGTGTTGAGCTATCAAATAAACATAGAAAGACAACGAATAAAATAAAAGAAACGAATAAAAAATCTTGGTGTCAGAGCCGAAGAACTCCTCGAGGCTTCGCGCTCGAGCAACGCTTGGATCCACGCGTCGAGGCACGCAACGGACCAGTTGTCCGGGACTCTTTCCTAGTCCTTAGCTCCTAGTTCTATGCGTTGTATTCAGCTATTTGGATGATTAATATATATACACACACACAGGCACATTACAAATGCATAAATCACATCCTACACTACAAAAGCGCATGCAACAAGGTTAATATGCTTATGCAATGCTTCCTATGCATACTAGTAGGAATTAGAGTATTACATAGAGACTAATGCTGTGAAAGTAACCTGTCATACTAATTATTTATGCAAGCAATAAACTCAGATGATATGCCATGATTCACAATATCAGACATCATGATATGCAACGCTAAGATGCAAATGCGAATGACTAATCTAAACTAATAAAAAAGGGAGTTTACCCCTACACAAGTTGGATCGTCCAACATCCGGCGGCCCAACTTCGGCCCAAATCCGAAGCGTGCGTGGTCCAACTCGATGCTGCGCTTCCTATTCCATTCTGGGGCATCTTTCGCTGCCCCTTACCCCCCGACGCCACCGCCGACCCGCGCGCCCTCGCGTCATCCGCTCACACCCCCACTCTCCCCTGCTGCCGGCCTCGTCCATGGCACACCACACCCGCCGGAATCGCTCGCCCTCGCCGCAGCCCCGCCCGTACTGCCGTCTTCGTCCATGGCGCAACATTCCTGTCCCGGAGCCGCCGAAATCACTTGCTCTACCACCCGACAGAGCCGTCGGAATCACTCGCTCTATCACCCGACAGAGCCGCCGAAATCACTCGCCCTACCACCCTTTGGTGTTTCCATTGCGCCTCCGCCTTGTCGCCCTCAGATCCGGTAGGTCGACGCCATCAGTCCAATCCAAAGAGCGCCATGGCCGCCCCTCTTGTCCTCGCCGTTGTTCTACTGCTCCACTGGAGGACAACGGCCGTAAGGTGCCGCCTTTGCCTGCACTGTTGGTGCCTTGCAAAACTACCGCTTTTCTTTGTGTGACAGCCGTTGCTCTGTTGCTCCACCGGTGACAGACGATCCCCAACTGCCGCTTTGACCTTTCAGTTCGTGATGGCAAAACCGAGCCCCACTTCAATGCGCGACAGTTGCACGAAAGACTGAGACTGGGCGGTTGCCTCTTGGAGCGATACAAGAGGTTACTTCATCTTCCTTTTCTGCCACTCCTCAAAAAATTGGGACGACATAGGTACTTTCATCTACTCTATATTTCCTTCTGTTTTGAGGAACTCAAAGATGTTCGCTTCATTTCCATGATTTTCCTGTCAGTGCAAGAAATCGTTGGAGTGAGGAAAAGAATGACAACAGCAAGGTGAGTCATATTGTGTGCTGTTCATGTGTTATTTGAGCATGGCATCGATTTGGTGATCTTTTATGCGGAGGAATGATATTAAAATGAAGCAAGATTGCATTTCAAATATACTGTTATGTCTGTGTTTTCTAAACACCATATACTATTATGTTTGTGTATGACAATTTTTCAAACACTACTTAAGTGCAGCACCCTAGCAATCTAGCAAAGAAAGAGCAATGTAGTATATGCCATATACTGTTATTGAATGGCAGAAAGTGTTTTCATTGACTTCGGTTCATGCAGTGCTTGCACCAATCACATGGTGCCGAAGACCACTGATATAATTAGCAAGCTTAATAAAGTAAGCACAATCATGCCCTCTCTTTCTTTTCACATGAAACATATAGATTTTCCGCATTACGTTGCGTGCCTGCAGTTTTGATGCACTAAAGTATTCTGGAAACAAAATCCATACGAAAGCACACTATAGAAACATCCATAGTCATTCACCTTACATTATACATGCAAAGCAGTAGATGAATAGAATGTCTCTTGGTATTCTCATTTAATTGAGCAATGCCGTTTGCAACAGCCTGAACATATTTTGGATTTAATTGCCCTTGCAGTTTCTGCTTATGTCCTACAGGTTTAGCTTGAAATGTTCCTTCATGTAGAGCATCATCATTCTCCTGCTTGTTGGGAAAAGGCACTGCCATTTCTACCTGATTTACTGAATCCTTTTCAAGCAGATCCTGAATATAGAAGTCCATGATGCCGAGTTAAGGACACATTTATGTTGCTTTACTGAAAAAAGCAAATCATTGTTCAAGCAGTAAATTCATTCGCACAAGTTAATGTAAACGTACATGTCAGCTAAATATCCCAAACACTTTGCAGATTAATAAACTCTGCAAGGATAGAAACTGCTAAATATTGAACTCCCACTTAACAATTAACTAGTTATATGCCTGTGCGTTGCTACGAAAAATAAAGATTAAAAAATAAAAAAATACTATTTCATAAGATCAAACATCTATCTTTAACGCTTCCTTTCTTGTAAAAGCTGGCTAATTAAAGCAACGCTTCGTTTCTTGCGTAGGGCAATTAAGAAGGGCAATTAAGTAGAGCAATTAAGCAAGGCAATTAATGTGACGTGGGAAGAAACTCCCACTTTATATAGTAGAGACTATCAAAGCTGCATCTGCCAGGCAAGAAGATGACAAAGTAAAAGCAAAAACAAAGTCAGCTGTGTAGAAATATTGTTTACATTGTTTCCAGGAACTCCCACCTCTCACCTAAAGAAGGAAAAAAAAAACTCCCACATCTTTGCTGCAATCTCTTGTAGCTGCTTTGTCTATTCAACGTTGGAAAACAATAGCTGGAAATGTTCAGTATTGTTAACATAATCGGCAAACTCCTTTTGTAGGATTTCAACTGCCATGATTCTGTTATCTACATGTTTGCGCCATTGAAGTATGCTACTGTGTATGGATGTTCTGATTGGTACAGTTGTTCTTGGTGCTATTGCCAAGGTATGCATGTCATTCGGTCATTCCTCACTCCCTCTGTTCCCATTGTTGCGCATTTGATTTCCTTTGCGATTGATCTGCTTTATTGTAATGTAGACTTTTTTCTAGAAAGATTCTACATGTTTCGATATGTTTGTCTTGGTATCTGCTATATAACAGATGACATGCCAATGCTATAGTTATGTGTAAAATGTTAGATTTGATATGTTCAGATGCAATAAAGATCATGACTGCCTGGGCATTACAGATATGTTGTTCTCAATCACTGGTGGACAGCAGTTACCAGTTTCTAAATTACGGTTGCAGCCCTGCAGGAATTAGATTGTAGCAGAAGTGAGGAACTGTTCTCCTTGTGCCTACAAATTGATGAGAACCCTACCAGCTAAAACAAGATACATGAGCATTAAGTATTTTCCACATACTGAAGTGGAATGGCAATGGAGTGTGGACCGCAAACTGATGTGCTATTCTTATGCAGGCTGCATTCCTTGATTTTTTTTTATGAAATAGATTAAAAGTTTGGTTGTCGGATATGATCCTAGATATGCTGTATTGTATATCAGCAAAGAGGAAAACGTGATTTAACGATACGGTAACAAATTTTTTCAATTCGTAGTACTTGTGAATTATTACTTCTCTATATGCGAGGCAATAAATTACTAACTAGGTTTGTGTGAATTGAAATTCTTTAATATGTCAGAATGGGTTTAAAAGGTCAAAATGCACTACACATGTCTTCAAAACATCAAAATGCTGAAATTCTACTCAAGTTGATTAAGTTTGATGTCTCAGCTATACATTTGGAGGATAATAAGGGGAACAGACCATTGCATTTTGCACTTCCAAAGGGCAACACCATTGTAGGTGATCATGTCTCAGCAACATCTATTTTTGACCATGCTTTCAGTCTCCATGTTAGCTGTATTATTTCTGATATGATGACGCGAACACTTTGTCCAGTTTTTGCAGAATACAAGGTCCACTCACACAACAGAAATGGTCCTTGTGTGGTGGCATTTATGGACGATCACTATCCTGTACGAGGTGCATTTTCACTTCTGAATAAGGTATCTAAGATTCTTCTGGAAATTACTGTATTGCATATCTTTGAAAACCAGTGACAACTATCTATATTCATTTTCAAAATTATGCATTCACCTTCAATTATTCATTGTATTTTTATTAACACCCTATTGACGAAACTTGAAAGGAAAATGGAGGTTGTAACTCTGCCTAGGGCCTCCTTTTAACGGAAGTAGCTACTATTGTGGCTAGATAGTAGGGATTGACAAACCGTACTCACACTATCCTTCCCTGACTCTGAAAACACCGATATAATAACTGTTTGATATTTGATCTCAATAAATTGTATAGTTTCTTTTATTTACTGCAGCTCTTTTGGGTCTTATATGCATGTGTGTATTTGATTCATCAATATATTGTGTATTTTATTTACTGCAGCTACTGCTTTATATACCTTTTGTGAGATTCAGTTATCGATATGATTATTGTATGAAGGTACTTGATGATTATTTCCATAAGTCTTTTGGGGACACTTGGAAATCTGCTACAGTTGATGCTACTCAACAATGGCTTTTCTTGACAGACGCCTTGACAAGATTTCAGGTTTACAACTTTCTATGAAACAGAAGCACTTTATGTTTGTGCGTTTATTGATAGGAGCTAAAAGAAGTATCGATGTTTATTTTGTGAACTGTTACCTCGGCCTATTTTCCTATCCTCTTCGAAAGGTGAACTAAATCAGTTCAATCTTAGTCTTTAACGAGAAACAAGTTTCTGACATCTTCATTGAAACCTACCAGGCTACCATGATTGTTTTTGGATGAGAGATGAAATAAACCATATTTAAGTTGTTGGTGCACTTTGTGGGCTTCTCAGAAATGGATTATATGTTTTGGCGGGCTTGTACTCTACTTTGTTTGTCATTTCTCAATCCAAATTGTCATAATTCACAAGGAACATATTTGGAAAGATGCTGGTGTATTGTTGCTTAACACTTTGACTTCTAAGGGGTTATTTAATTAGCTGTATTGCCGAGGGCTTCCCACAACCTTCAAACAAAGGAGCATATTAATTCTGCTTGTCATGTTTGTGGCTAAATGAACTTTGGTAGTAAGAACAAAGCCTTTTCTCGTTTTTTTCGTAAGCATAATTGTGCAACTGACACTGATTTGTGCCTGCATTGGACATGTATCCTCTCTCTCTCTCTCTCTCTCTCTCTCTCTCAAAAGAAAACATGTTCTCATTTAATTCTTCATTTTGTAGGACCCTGCAGAGGCTGACAAGTTAATGAAAATCCAGAGGGACTTGGATGAAACAAAAATTATCCTGGTCAGTGTTACTTATCTGAATTTTCTTTGTATTAAGAACTTTTCAGTTTTACAGAATACCTGTAAGTTGTAACCATCCGTAATGGTAGAAGACCAACATTTCCTAGAATATAAACAGTTATATTCTGTTTAAGACATGCAGAATTCTTAAAAAATATCTATGCTCATGTCTTCTTTTGGTCTTTTTCTGGGAGGAGGTTCTCTCAGCTGTCTGTCTGATAATCTACTTGAATGTTCAGTAGCAGAGCAGTTAGATATGAAATACAATTTCCTGTTATGAAATATTCCATGCTCTGTGATATGAAAAAATAACTCTGTTTATTGGATGTTTGTAGATCCTTATTTACAACAGTGATAAGCTGTTTAGAGAAACTAAAAACGATCCATGTATTTATTCATATGTGTGTATTGCATGAAAATGGTAATTTCTGGAGCAACAATGATAGTTGCCATGCTTTAGTTATCAGATAAGGACAGGTACTTCTATACAGAATGCACTAAAAAAAATGTTCCTAGACTATTGGAGTGGGAAGTAGTCACAGTCGTCTTAAATATGTCAATCCCGGTAATTCCTTTTTGGTCATGTTGTCTTATATGCTCATAGTTTATCATCTGATTGCACAAAAACTATTATGTCCTTCCAAATAATGTTTAGGCCCTCAAAGTTTATCACACACTAAACTTTTACTGGTCTTCTTGATGGCATAATTATGTTTGCACAGCAGATTGAATGCTTGAATGAGCAACCTTTTACTTAAATTTATGCTTGCCTTCACACAGGTTGATTTATGGACAACCTCTTGATCTTCTGATTTCTATAGGACTATTCCTTTTGTTGTGTCTGGTTGTTCAAGCTACATGAATGAATGTTTCCTCTCTACCTAACAAAAAAATTGATGTTACTTGATAACATCTATCATCCTCTTTTAATAATCCGTTGCAACGCACGGGCACTCTACTAGTTACATAAAAAGAGCATTCTGCCACACACAAGACTTCATACAACAAGGAACTACACTCGCTTCCCTATCCCCCCTTAAAATGGGATCTAGTTAATACTGGTGGTCCCATTAGTAAAATAGATATGTTAAACTTAGCACTTATTCTTTGTTAGAGAGGAGGTTACAATATGAAAGAATGTGTTGCACCTGGGTCAAATAAAACAGTACCCACAGATGGGGGAATGGGAAGCCTACCCGTGACCACATCCGTGGCTCCTTCTACTTGCTCAACTCAAATGTCGTTCAAGCGGGCGAACCTGTTCTGGACACTCCACGGGCAGGTCCTTTAGATGCTGATGTTTTAGGGTTCCCTGGGACATGTCCTGGAACTGGGGGACGACTCCGGGGCCTCCCGTGGTTGTTCTGTCCTGTTGGGTTGAGTGGATGGGGACAATTGGGCCTCTTATGACCTTCTTGGCCGCAATTGTAGCATTTGATAGCTTTAGGACAGCTAATGGCAAGGCGAGGCCCTCCACACCTATAGTAGCATCTGAGTGGGGGTCGAGGTGGGGGGACACTAGAGTGCTGAACTGGTGGGGCTGTATAAGATCCAGGGATTGGGTTTCGGTGAGGTGGTGGTGGGGGTTTAAAGGGTCGTGGTTGACTAGGAAAATTTGGCCAGAAGTCAAATCTGGCCTTCTTCCTCCTTTCCTCATTCATTTGGGTCTGTATGCTTTCTAGCCTGACACCTCTGTTGGCTAGGTCTTGGAACTCTGTAATTGAGTGAGTGGCCATATGCAAATTCAAGTGGGTATTCATCCCCTTGGTGAATCTATAAATCTTTTTGGCCTCTGTGTCTTCCTCCTCTGGTTAGGGCTGGAAAAAAAGCTCGTTGAGCTGGCTCGGTGGCTCGTTTCAAAATTGCTCTGATTACATTCATTTTTCTTTTAAAATAAAAATTAGTTGATTTGGAACCAGAGTCAACTTCGGCTCGGCTCGTTAAGCTCGGTTCGAAGTTGAGTCTCAAACAATACAGGAGACTATAATAAATAAGAATAAATCAGTATCGAAGGAAGCTCGAAAAAAAGTTCAACTGGCTCGTTATCCACTCTTACCTCTGGTGCATAACGAGAGAGTTCATTAAACTTCTGCAAATATTCTTTAACTCTTCTATTTCCCTGTGTTAGATCCCAAAACTCTCGCATCTTTAGGTCCATTTCTCCCAGAGGGACATGGGTGGTGCGAAATTGTGTGTTGAACTCTGCCCATGATACCGGCTGATCTCCAGTACGGGTCCAGCAATAGTTTGTCCACCAAGTTGCCGCAGGACCCGTTAATTGATAGGCTGCAAACTGTACCTTCTCTTCTAGAGAGCCTAGATTGGTTAACTTCCTCTCTATCTCCTGAAGCCAATCATCGGCTTCACGTGGCTCGGTGGCTTTAGAGAATATGGATGGGCGAGTTTGTAGGAAATCTCCAAGGGTGGTTTGGTGTCGAGTGGGGTGTGGAGTTCCAGGAATTAGATTGGTAACTAGGGCTTACATAAATTGGTTCTGGTTTTGCTGAGCTGCGGTCATGTAATGGTTTTGGTTCTCTTGAGCATCTTTTCTAGAGTTTTCTAGATACAGGAGGACTCTCTCTAGTGGGTCTGGGTTCTCCGGAGTTCTAGCGATACTGGTTATACCTCCAGGGGGTGTTGGCTGCCAAGGTGGTGGAGGAACGGGTTGGTTAAGGTTATGGAGTGGTGCTTGTGGAGGCTCTACTCCGTAAGGATGGTTTTGGGTAACAACCAACCTCAGGATCAGGTCTTGCTCTACTACCTCACGGTCTGACATCTTGCAGAAAGACAAAACCCAGGGTGCCGTTTAGTTAATTACGTACCCTTAGCACAAACATTTTAGTTATTAGAAGGGTCACCCTAAATTTAACTAAAGATATAACTAAGGAAAGAAGTGATGTCCATCCTTAAGAATAGCAGGTTGTTTACATGGAAAGAAGTCTGATTAATTAAGGGCAAGGGAGAACTAAAACCATTACAGGCAGTTTTATTAAAAGATATGGGATGTTGTGGTAGTTAGAGGGTCTTAGGGCCAAGTTTTTAAGCAATGAGGTAAGAACGGAGGAACTCGCTCTCAATCGCCACTCCATTACAGAAAGGACTTCCTATTGACAAAAGAAGAAGAACAACAAAAAGAAACTGAGTATATGGGCACTCAGAACCCCTCGGGACCAACACCGACGTGTTGCGCTATCAAATAAACATAGAAAGACAACGACTAAAAGAACAAAATAAAAGAAACGAATAAAAAATCTTGGTGTCATAGCCGAAGAACTCCTCGGGGCTTCGCGCTCGAGCAACGCTTGGATCCACGCACCCAAGCACGCCACGGACCAGTTGTCTGGGATCCTTTCTTAGTCCTTAGCTCCTAGTTCCATGCACTGTATTCAGCTATTTAGATACTTAATATATATATGTACACAGGCACATTACAAATGCATAAATGACTTCCTACACTACAGAAGCTCATGCAACAAGGTTAATATGCTTATGCAATGCTTCCTATGCATACTAGTAGGAATTAAAGTATTACATAGATACTAATGCAGTGAAAGTAACCTGTCATACTAATTATTTATGCAAGCAATAAACTCAAATGGTATGCCATGCTTCACAATATCAGACATCATGATATGCAACACTAAGATGCAAAAGCAGATGACTAATCTAAACTAATAAAAAAGGGTGTTTAACCCTACACAAGTTGGATCGTCCAACATCCGGCGGCCCAACATCGGCCCAAATCCGAAGCGTGCGTGGTCCAACTCGATGCTGCGCTTCCTATTCCATGCCGGGTCATCTTCCGCTGCCCCTTACCCAACGCCACCACCGACTCGCGCGCCCTCGCGTCATCCGCTCACAGCCCCCACTCTCCCCTGTTGCCGGCCTCGTCCATGGCACGCCACACCCGCCGGAATCGCTCGCCCTCGCGCATCCCCGCCCGTACTGCCGGCTTCGTCCATGGCGCAACGTTCCTGTCGCGGAGCCGCCTGAATCACTTGCTCTACCACCCGATAGAGCCGCCAAAATCACTCGCCCATCCACCCTTTGCCATTTCCATTGCGCCTCCGCCTTGTTGCTCTCAGATCTGGTAGGTCGACGCCATCGAGTCCAATCCAAATTGCGCCATGGCCGCCGCTCTTCTCCTCGCCAGTGTTCTGCTGCTCCATTGGAGGACAACGACTGTGAGGTGCCGCCTTTGCCTGCACCGTTGGTGCCTTGCAAAACTACCTCTTTTCTTTGTGCGACATCCGTTGCTCTGTTGCTCCACCGGTCACAGACGACCGCCAACTGCCGCTTTGACGTTTCAGTTCGTGATGGCAAAGCCGAGCCCCACTTCAATGCGCGACGGTTGCACGAAAGACTGAGACTGGGCGGTTGCCTCCTGGAGCGATACAAAAGGTTACTTCATCTTCCTTTTCTGCCACTCCTCAAAAAATTGGGACGACATAGGTACTTTCATCTACTCTATATTTCCTTCTGTTTTGAGGAACTCAAAGTTGTTCACTTCATTTCCATAATTTTCCTGTCAGTGCAAGAAATCGTTGGAGTGAGGAAAAGAATGACAACAGCAAGGTGAGTCATATTGTGTGCTGTTCATGTGTTATTTGAGCATGGCATCGATTTGGTGATCTTTTATGCGGAGGAATGATATTAAAATGAAGCAAGATCGCATTTCAAATATACTGTTATGTCTGTGTTTTCTAAACACCATATACTATTATGTTTGTGTATGACAATTTTTCAAACACTACAGCACCCTAGCAATCTAGCAAAGAAAGAGCAATGTAGTATATGCCATATACTGTTATTGAATGGCAGAAAGTGTTTTCATTGACTTCGGTTCATGCAGTGCTTGCACCAATCACATGGTGCCGAAGACCACTGATATAATTAGCAAGCTTAATAAAGTAAGCACAATCATGCCCTCTCTTTCTTTTCACATGAAACATATAGATTTTCCGCATTACGTTGCGTGCCTGCAGTTTTGATGCACTAAAGTATTCTGGAAACAAAATCCATACGAAAGCACACTATAGAAACATCCATAGTCATTCACCTTACATTATACATGCAAAGCAGTAGATGAATAGAATGTCTCGGTATTCTCATTTAATTGAGCAATGCCGTTTGCAACAGCCTGAACATATTTTGGATTTAATTGCCCTTGCAGTTTCTGCTTATGTCCTACGGGTTTAGCTTCAATGTTCTTTCATGTGGAGCATCATCATCCTCCTGCTTGTTTGGCAAAGGCACTACCATTTCTACCTGATTTACTGAATCCTTTTCAAGCAGATCCTGAATATAGAAGTCCACGATGCCGAGTTAAGGACACATTTATGTTGCTTTACTGAAAAAAGCAAATCATTGTTCAAGCAGTAAATTCATTCGCACAAGTTAATGTAAACGTACATGTCAGCTAAATATCCCAAACACTTTGCAGATTAATAAACTCTGCAAGGATAGAAACTACAAGCCTACATGAGATGGATGTACCGCCAGAAGCTCGAGTTCCTACCAAGACCGGGTCGCAGTGCTTGACGAAGAAGAATTCGACGTCGCCACGGCGCTTGGGTAGGGCTATTGTCGGAGCCACCGCCTTATTCCTTGGAAGAATCAAAATGCCAAAAGTGCCTCCTCTCCAGCGCCTCTGCCCTTTTATTCACCTCCCAGCCGCATGCATGCATGCAGATCCTCCTTTATTGCAGATCCTATTTGATTGCTTCCTTTCCTAACTAACCACTCCTTTATTGCAGATCCTATTTTATTGCTTCCTTTCCTAACTAACCGCAGGCTGCTAATTTTATTAACACCAATTAGGCAGCCCGCCCCCAAACAGCCATCTATGGATTAGGCCCCTGGCGCCGCCTGACAAAGACCCTGTCAAGGCCGGCCCTAACATCACTCCCCCCTTCGAAATTCAGCTTGTCCTCAAGCTGACATTCAGGAAAAGAACGCCTGAGAGCAACCGCGTCCATCCAAGTTGCCTCTTCCGCCGATTCGCCCGTCCAATGCACCAAAAACTGACGGTGGCCCTCCACGAACCGCTGACCCAGCAGCTCGTATGGTTCTGGCTGGTCCACGCCTGCCGTAGGAAGGAGATCATCCGGAAGATTCACCATCTCCACCGGTGGACTGCCCTTAAAGCGTTTAAGCAAGGAGACATGGAAAACATTATGGATTTTGGACTGTTCCGGAAGCTGAAGTTTATAAGCGACTGCGCCAATCCGCTGAAGAACCTGGAAGGGCCCATAAAAACGAGGCGACAGCTTGGTCCAAGACGAAGAGCCACGAGCTGAGCGCTGCCGGTGACGCTGGAGCTTCAACCAGACCCATGATCCCACCTCAAACGACTCATCGCGATGCTTGCCATCATAATATTGTTTCATCCGGTTCTGAGCTTGGAGCAACTGAAACTTGGCCTGTTGGAGAAGGGCATCGCGGTCCACTAGCGCACAATCCACTGAATCGATAGAAGTGGCGCCTTGATGGTATGGCAGGAGAGGTGGTGGTGATCTTCCATAAACCAGTTCAAAAGGTGTGAGGCGATGGGCAGAATGGAAGGACGTGTTATAGCAATACTCTGCCCAAGGAACCCACTGAGCCCAGGAAGATGGATTAGACGCGGCCAAGCATCGCAAATACATTTCAATAGTTCTGTTGACAACCTCTGTTTGGCCATCGGTTTGGGGGTGATACGCCGTGGAAAGCAGTAAGGTTGTCCCGCTCCGCTTAAACAATCCTTGCCAAAAGGCACTAAGGAACACCGGATCTCGATCGGAAACAATGGATTCCGGGATGCCATGCAACCTCACAATCTGGTCGAAGAAGAGTTTAGCCACGGCAGAAGCTGTCGCCGGTCGAGTGAGAGGCAAGAAATGGGCGTATTTAGATAGCCGATCAACGACAACCAACAATGCAGTTTTACCCTGCGACTTCGGAAGGTCGGTGATAAAATCCATGGAGATATCGGCCCAAATTTGGTGCGGAATGTTCAAGGGCTGTAACAGGCCTGCCGGAGCTTGGGTATTTGCTTTGTGTTGTTGACAAATTGCACACTTGGCCACAATTTCACGCACGGACGCTCTCTGATTCTCCCACCAGTACATTGCGCGGAGTCGATGAAGGGTTTTCTCACTGCCCTCATGTGTCAAATCATGCACAGCTGCGACCATCTTCTCGATTAAAGGTGACGAGCGGGGCACCCAGAGCTTACCATCCCGGTAAATTAGCCCCTCCCTCGACTCCCATTGCACACTTGGTGGCGTCTGATCCGCACTGGACTCCCCCACCTGACTGCCAAGTTGCGCCACCTTTTGTTGCACCTCCGGATCATGCTTCAATATCTCCAACCACTGCTCACGAGTGACCTCCTGTCCAACCGACAAGGCGACACATATCCCATGTCCCTCCAGAGTCCGGGACAAGGCATCTGCTGCTTGATTATGCTTGCCTGGCTTGTACTCCACACGGAAGTCGAAACCCATCAACTTACTCAACCAATGTTGTTGCGGGGGTGTGATTAGTGCTTGTTCCAGTAAAAATTTGAGGCTCCCATGATCCGTGCGAACTGTGAATTCCTTGCCCCATAAGTACGGTCGCCAATGACGTACGGCCTTGGATAATCCGATCAGTTCTCGCTCATACGCCGCGAGCTTCCGGTGGCGCTCAGCCAGTTTTCTGCTAAAATAAGCAATCGGATGGCCTTGTTGCTGGAGAACTGCCCCGATGCCAGTTCCCGAAGCATCACATTCCACTTCAAACGACAATGAGAAGTCCGGCATCTGTAAGACGGGAGCTGAAGTCAGGGCTGCCTTCAGCCGGCCAAAAGCCTCCTCTGCTGCTGTATTCCACACAAAGCTATTCTTCTTCAACAGCGCTGTCAATGGATCTGCAATGGTAGCATAGTCTTTGATAAATCTCTTGTAATACCCTGCCAACCCCAAAAAACCACGCAGCTCTGTGACCGTCACTGGACGAGCCCACTCCTCTACTGCCCTGATTTTGGTGGAATCCGCTGCCACTCCCGCGTGTGAGATGAGATGTCCCAGGTACCCAATCTGCTCTTGCGCAAAAGCACACTTAGACTTCTTCAGATACAACTGATTTTCCCTGAGCCGCTCCAACACCGCTCTCACATGTTCCCTGTGCTCCTGGAGTGTCCTGCTGTATATTAATATATCATCAAAGAAAACCAACACGAACTTACGCAGACAATCCTGAAGCACTTCGTTCATCAAGGCCTGGAAGGTGGAAGGCGCATTGTTCAGGCCAAACGGCATCACAAGGAACTCATAGTGTCCGTGATGCGTCCGAAAAGCCGTCTTCTGAATGTCGGCCTCATTCATACGAACTTGATGGTAACCAGACCTCAAGTCCAATTTAGAGAAATAGCGGGCGCCCCCCAATTCATCCAGAAGCTCTTCTATTACCGGTATCGGAAATTTGTCCTTGATGGTCTTCGCATTCAGAGCCCGGTAGTCCACACAAAATCGCCACGTTCCATCCGCTTTTTTCACTAGTAAGACAGGTGACGAGAATGGCGATTGGCTTGGCCTGATAATGCCCTGTTGTATCATCTGTTCACATTGCCGTTCTATCTCATCCTTCTGTCTGTAAGGGTACCGATATGGTCTCACGGCCACTGGATCTGTCCCTGTTTCCAATGGTATGCGGTGGTCACAAGCTCGGGCAGGCGGAAGCCCTTGCGGTTCCTCAAAAACGTCCCTAAAATAGTCCAGGAGAGATTCAAAAATTTGTGCTTCCTCGCCACTGATCTGCATCACACCCGCCCCCCTCTTCTTGCGCAAACCCTGCAGTTTGACCTCTTCTCCTTGGTCTTCAAACTCCATGGTTAACTCCCCAAAGTCCCACCTCAAGCTACCGAGCGTTTTCAACCACTGGACCCCTAAGATCAAATCAAAAGTGTCCACTGGCAGCACCGTGAATGGAGCTGAGAACCGCCTCTTTTGAATGGTGAAATCCACCTCCAGGTGCCCCAGACAAGGCAAATGCCATCCATCCGCCACCTTGACCCGCTGGTTTCCCTGCATGCGATCCTCTCCTTCCTTCACTTAATCGCCGAGCAAACAGAAGCACTAATGAAGTTGTGCGTACTTCCGCTGTCAATCAGTCCCAACCACTTCTTTCCTTCCATCTCAATCTCTACTTGCATTGTCTCCCCTTGTTTTGGTCCCACCGCTGCAATCATTGATAGTGCTGCCTCAACTGCGACCTCGGGATCTAATTCTTCCTCCACATTCTTCTCTTCCACCTCTTCTTCCACCTCCAAATGAAACAACCGTTTGCATTTGTGGCCGCGGGTATAGACTTCATCGCAGTTGTAACAAAGTCCTTTCGCCGTCCTCTCAGCCAACTGATCCGCTGACAACCGAAGTCGGTGGGGAGCCGATCCCGCCGTACTCTGTGTACTGACTGCAGATGCAGGACGCCCTGAACCGACGCCCAAACGTCCTCCTCCTGCTGACATTCCCCTGTTGGTCGAAGTTGAGCCACCCTGGTTTCTACTGTCTGACGGAACAAACCCTCCAGGTGCTGTTCTGGATCCTCCCCCAAGCATCGACGTTCCACCCGCCATGGGCGCACTATTCATCGGAGCATTCCCGGACGGGTGTCAGTCTCAGCGCATACTGCTTATGCGTCCAGCTTCGCATGGCCTCTGCGATCCAAGCCTCCTTCCTCGCTTCCGCCTCCCTGGCAGCCCCAACAGCTTCCGCTAGGTCACGTGGGCGCTCCCTCCGAACCTCCGCTCCTATAGCTCGGGTCAACTTGACCATAAATAGCTCAACTGACCTGTCCTCCAGATTCGGGAACCCTCGCCAAAAGCCTCTGGAACTCTCTAGCATACTCATCCACACTCTGATTTTCCTGTTTGAAATTTGCTAGATCCCCTAACGGACCAACACTACCTTGGCGCGTAAATCTCTGTATGAAAGCCTCATAAAAATCCTCCCAAGCAATCCATGGTTCTTCTTCTTGACAATTGTCCAGCATATCCTGCGCCTCCCCAGTTAGATGCAACCCGGCAATCTCTACCCATTCCTCCTCCTTGATCTTGTGAACACGGAAATAGCGCTCACAACGACGAAGCCAACTCAATGGGTCTACTTGGCCATCGTATTCTGGTAGATCAAGCCGAGGTAGACGGGGGGTCCATCGCCGATCCTCCTCTTCTTCTTCCCGACCATGGCTTCCCCTCCGTGCTGGCGTCATTTCACCCTGCCGACGTCCTCCTGCCACTCTGCTCCCTCCTTCTCCGTGCGCCTGATACACCTCCTGGACGCCCTTCTCTGTCATTACCTTGGGATCTGTCATCCTAGGGTCAGTAACCAGCGGCGCCCTCTCCTGCTCTTCCGCAGCCTTGCCCTTCCAAGCCCTCATCACCTCCCCAAACATCTCCTTCAACTCTTTGATGTCTGCCTTCACTTCCTTCATTTCTCCTTCAAGGTCGGTCATCCTCCCCTCCATCTGGATCGATCCGCCACGCCGCTTCGACGTGTCTGGCTCTGATACCAAATTGTTACAAGCCGGCACAGATGGATGTACCTGCTCGTAAGGTCGAGTTCCCGGCCGAAGACCGGGTCGCAGGCTTGACGAAGAAGAATTCGACGTCGCCGCCGGCGCCTTGGGTAGGGCTGTTGTCGGAGCCACCGCCTTATTCCTTGGAAGAATCAAAATGCCAAAAGTGCCTCCTCTCCAGCGCCTCTGCCCTTTTATTCACCTCCCAGCCGCATGCATGCATGCAGATCCTCCTTTATTGCAGATCCTATTTGATTGCTTCCTTTCCTAACTAACCACTCCTTTATTGCAGATCCTATTTTATTGCTTCCTTTCCTAACTAACCGCAGGCTGCTAATTTTATTAACACCAATTAGGCAGCCCGCCCCCAAACAGCCATCTATGGATTAGGCCCCTGGCGCCGCCTGACAAAGACCCTGTCAAGGCCGGCCCTAACAGAAACTGCTAAATATTGAACTCCCACTTTACAATTAACTATGCAAGCTGCATCTTCCAGGCAAGAAGATGACAAAACAAAAGCAAAAACAATGTCAGCTTGCATGAAATATTGTTTACATTGTTTCCAGGAACTCCCACCTCTCACCAAAAGATGGAAAAAAGAAAAACTCCCACCTCTTTGTTGTAATCTCTTGTAGCTGCTTTGTCTATTCAACGTTGGAAAACAATAGCTGGAAATGTTCAGTATTGCTAACATAATCGGCAAACTCCTTTTGTAGGTTTTCAACTGCCATGATTCTGTTATCTACATGTTTGTGCCATTGAAGTTTGCTACTGTGTATGGATGTTCTGATTGGTACTGTTGTTCTTGGTGCTATTGGCAAGGTATGCATGTCATTCGGTCATTCCTCACTCCATCTGTTCCCATTGTTGCGCATTTGATTTCCTTTGCGATTGATCTGCTTTATTGTAATGTAGACTTTTTTGTAGAAAGATTCTACATGTTTCGGTTTCGATATGTTTGTCTTGGTATCAGCTATATAACAGATGACATGCCATTGCTATGGTTATGTGTAAAATTTTAGGTTTGATATGTTCAGATGCAATAAAGATCATGACTGCCTGGGCATTACAGATTTGTTGTTCTCAATCACTGGTGGACAGCAGTTACCAGTTTCTAAATTACGGTTGCAGTCCTGCAGGTATTAGATTGTAGCAGAAGTGAGGAACTGTTCTCTTTGTGCCTACAAATTGATGACAACCCTACCAGCTAAAACAATATACATGAGCATTAAGTATTTTCCACATACAGAAGGGGAATGGCAATAGTGTGTGGATCGCAAACTAATGTGCTATTCTTATGCAGGCTGCATTCCTGGATTTTTTTTTATGAAATAGATTAAGAGAGTTGGGTTGTCGGATATGATCCTAGATAAGCTGTATTGTATATCAGCAAAGAGGAAAATGTGATTTAACGATGCGTAACAAATTTTTTCAATTCGTAGTACTTGTGAATTATTACTTCTCTATATGCCAGGCAATAAATTACTAACTAGGTTTGTGTGAATTGAAATTCTTTAATATGTCAGAATGGCTTCAAAAGGTCAAAATGCACTACACATGTCTTCAAAACATCAAAATGCTAAAATTCTTTTCAAGTTGATTAAGTTTGATGTCTCAGCTATACATTTGGAAGATAATAAGGGGAACAGACCATTGCATGTTGCCCCTCCAAAGGGCAACACCATTGTAGGTGATCATCTCTCAGCAACATGTATTTTTGACCATGCTTTCAGTCTCCATGTTAGCTGTCTTATTTCTGATATGATCAGGCAAACACTTTTGTCCTGTTTTTGCAGAATACAAGGTCCACTCACACAACAGAAATGGTCCGTGTGCGGTGGCATTTATGGACGATCACTATCCTGTACGAGGTGCATTTTCACTTCTGAATAAGGTATCTAAGATTGTTCTGGAAATTACTGTATTGCTTATCTTTGAATTCGGCCTAGGATGATTTCATGAACTACAAATGGACTATTTCGTCAAACTATTAGTAGAAAAAATGATAATCACGAATGAGTACACTATAAGATGGTTGCTTGCCAGCCTGATTGTAGTTGTCCTCAACACTGATACAGTATTTTGTTCATTATCAGGCAGGTTTCAACAATAACTTCTTGAAAACCAGTGACAACTATCTATAGTCATTTTCAAAATTCTGCATTCACCTTCAATTATTCATTGTATTTTTATTAACACCCTATTGGCGAAACTCGAAAAGAAAATGGAGGTTGTAACTCTGCCTAGGGCCTCCTTTTAACGGAAGTAGCTACTATTGTGGCTAGATAGTAGGAATTGACAAACCGTACTCACACTATCCTTCCCTGACAATGAAAACACCGATATAATAACTGTTTGATATTTGATCTCAATAAATTGTATAGTTTGTTTATTTACTGCAGCTCTTTTGGGTCTTATATGCATGTGTGTATTTGATTCATGAATATATTGTGATCGTGCTTATAGTATGATTTACTATCGAACTGCAATAACTTTGTTATTGCGCTACTGCTTTATATACCTTTTGTGAGATTCAGTTATCGATTTGATTACTGTATGAAGGTACTTGATGATTATTTCCATAAGGCTTTTGGGGACACTTGGAAATCTTCTACAGCAGATGCTATTCAACAATGGCCTTTCTTGACAGACGCCTTGACAAGATTTCAGGTTTACAACTTTCTATGAAAAGGAAGCACTTTATGTTTGTGCGTTTATTGATAGGAGCTAAAAGAAGTATCGATGTTTATTTTGTGAGCTGTTACCTCGTCCTATTTTCCTATCCGCTTCGAAAGGTTAACTAAGTCAGTTCAATCTTAGTCTTTAACGAGAAACAAGTTTCTGACATCTTCATTGAAACCTACCTGGCTACCATGATTGTTTTTGGATGAGAGAAGAAATAAACCATATTTAATTTGTTGGTGCACTTTGTGGGCTTCTCAGAAATGGATTATATGTTTTGGCGGGATTGTACTCTTCTTTGTTTGTCATTTCTCAATCCAAATTGTCATAATTCACAAGGAACATATTTTCAAGGATACTGGTGTATTGTTGCTTGACACTTCGACTGCTAAGGGGTTATTTAATTAGCTGTATTGCCGAGGGCTTCCCACAACCTTCAAACAAAGGAGCATATTAATTCTGCTTGTCATGTTTGTGGCTAAATGAATTTTGGTAGTAAGAACAAAGCTTTTTCTCGTTTTTTCTTAAGCATAATTGTGCAACTGACACTGATTTGCGCCTGCGTTGGACATCTATCCTCTCTCTCTCTCTCTCAAAAGAAAACATGTTCTCATTTAATTCTTCATTTTGTAGGACCCTGCAGAGGCTGACAAGTTAATGAAAATCCAGAGGGACTTGGATGAAACAAAAATTATCCTGGTCAGTGTTACTTATCTGAATTTTCTTTGTATTAAGAACTTTTCAGTTTTACAGAATACCTGTAAGTTGTAACCATCCGTAATGGTAGAAGACCAACATTTCCTAGAATATAAACAGTTATATTCTGTTTAAGACTTGCAGAATTCTGAAAAAATATTTATGCTCATGTCTTCTTTTGGTCTTTTTCTGGGAGGAGGTTCTCTCAGCTGTCTGTCTGATAATCTACCTGAATGTTCAGTAGCAGAGCAGTTAGATATGAAATAAAATTTCCTGTTATGAAATTTTCCATGCCCTGTGATAGGAAAAAATAACTCTGTTTATTGGACGTTTGTAGATCCTTATTTACAACGGTGACAAGCTGTTTAGAGAAACTAAAAACGATCCAGGTATTTGTTCATATATGTGTATTGCATGATAATGGTAATTTCTGGAGCAACAATGATAGTTGCCATGCTTTAGTTATCAGATAAGGACATGTACTTCTTCTATACAGAATGCTCTAAAAAAATGTTCCTAGACTATTGGAGTGGGAAGTAGTCACAGTCGTCCTAAATATATCAATCCCAGTAATTCCTTTTTGATCATATTGTCTTATATGCTCAAAGTTTATCATCTGATTGCACAAAAACTTTTATGTCCTCCTTCCAAATAATGTTTAGGCCCTCAATGTTTATCACACAGCAAATTTTTTCTGGTCTTCTTGATGGCATAATTATGTTTGCACAGCAGATTGAATGCTTGAATGAGCAACCTTTTACTTAAATTTATGCTTGCCTTCACACAAGTTGATTTATGGACAACCTCTTGATCTTCTGATTTCTATAGGACTATTCCTTTTGTTGTGTCTGGTTGTTCAAGCTACATGAATGAATGTTTCCTCTCTACCTAACAAAAAAATTGATGTTACTTGATAACATCTATCATCCTCTTTTAATAATCCGTTGCAACGCACGGGCACTCTACTAGTTACATAAAAAGAGCACTCTGCCACACACAAGACTTCATACAACAAGGAACTACACTCGCTTCCCTACCCCCCCCCCCCCCCCTAAAATGGGATCTAGTTAATACTGGTGGTCCCATTAGTGAAATAGATATGTTAAACTTAGCACTTATTCTTTGTTAGAGAGGAGGTTACAATATGAAAGAATGTGTTGCACCTGGGTCAAATAAAACAGTACCCACAGATTGGGGAATGGGAAGCTTACCCGTGCCCACATCCGTGGCTCCTTCTACTTGCTCAACTCAAATGTTGTTCAAGCGGGCTGAACCTGTTCTGGACACTCCACGGGCAGGTCCTTTAGATGCTGATGTTGTAGTGTTCCCTGGGACACGTCCTGGAACTAGGTGACGACTCTGGAGCCTCCCGTCGTTGTTCTGTCCTGTTGGGTTGAGTGGATGGGGACAATTGGGCCTCTTATGACCTTCTTGGCCGCAATTGTAGCATTTGATAGCTTTAGGACAGCTAATGGCAAGGTGAGACCCTGCACACCTATAGCATCTGAGTGGGGTTCGAGGTGGGGGGGGCACTAGAGTGCTGAACTTCTGGGGCTGTATAAGATCGAGGGATTGGGTTTCGGTGAGGTGGTGGTGGGCGTTTAAAGGGTCGTGGTTGACTAGGAAAATTTGTCCAGAAATCAAATCTGGCATTCTTCCTCCTTTCCTCATTCATTTGGGTCTATATGCTTTCCAGCCTGATGGCTCTGTTGGCTTGGGTCTTGGAACTCTGTACTTGAGTGAGTGGCCTTATGCAACTTCAAGTGGGTATTCATCCCCTTGGTGAATCTATAAATCTTTTTGGCCTCTGTGTCTACCTCCTCTGGTGCATAACGGGAGTTCATTAAACTTCTGCAAATATTCTGTAACTCTTCTATTTCTCTGTGTTAGATCCCAAAACTCTCGCTTCATTAGGTCGATTTCTCCCAGAGGGACATGGGTGGTGCGAAATTGTGTGTTGAACTATGCCTATGATACAGGCTGATCTCCTGTACGGGTGCGGCAATAGTTTGTCTACCAAGTTGCCGCAGGACCCGTTAGTTGATAGGCTGCAAACTGTACCTTCTCTTCTGGACAGCCTAGATTGGTTAACACTACAACATGGTAAGTCAGATAGTACATGATATCAATAGTTAGCAAATAGACATGATATTTGTACAGATAGTACATCTCTGTCATGTTGATACGGACAGCTTGCATGAAATCAGAACTCAGAAGGTAGCCAACAAAAGAGTAGGAGCACTTATCAATCATACATGTCAATATATAGTTCACAATAAACAAGCTAGCCAGCAAAAGAGCAAAATATAGTTCTTGCACCCTATACCTTACTGCTAAGTCAGACATCATTAAGTAGCCATCAATTACATATTTTGTCACAAAATAGTTAGACTGCATCTAGAGTACTACTGAGTCATCATGATCACTTCATAAACCTTCTGTAGCAAAAGATTAGTTGCATCTATCATCTATACATTGAGATTTGTAGCTGCACCATTTGATCACTTGCTGAAATCTGAAAGGATGGACAAAACAGTAGGAGCACTGAGATAATTTTTTTGCAAACTTAAATTGACTTTAATTTAGTGCATCTAATTTAGAAAGTACCTAGTGCACGCTTGGACATAATTAGGGGCGATCCATCCTTTTCAACAACCTATGAACGAATTGAAGATCATATATACATAAGATTATGCACAATTAATATAATTTGATGAATGATAAAGTGTGTTTCTTACATTTTGAAATGGCCATGCTATGCAACGGCCAATAGCTGCATCCAACCTAGTAGCTTGACCTTGCACTCGAGGCAATATCACATTTTTATCCAGCACAATATCAACTATGACCTCGTAGTATTCTCCTAAGGGCAGTCCATCCATGCCTTTAGCTTTTTTATTAGTGTTTCTAAGTCTACCATATGCCACAATCTTGGAACCAATTACCGAGCGCAAAGCAATTTCCTTCCCATCAATCTACAAAATGAATGATAATATATTTGTAAAAGTTAGCATCCACTTAGAAGCTAATCTGAACCTTGCTCACATTCAGAGTACTACAGACTATATTTGACTCTAGATTAAAAGATAGGTTTATGAACCTAGGCTAAAAAATTACATGATAATAGATAATCACTAATATAATATTGGGATAATAATGTCATAATGTTCATGTTGCATTCCAAGGTTTATGAACCTAGGCTAAAAAATTACATGATAATAGATAATCACTAATATAATATTGGGATAATAATGTCATAATGTTCATGTTGCATTCCATGCATCGAGGTTTTGCAAAGTAAATGCTTAGATAATATTAGTAAGAAGAAGCAAACTATAAAATAAGCAAAAAGTTGTAATAGTTTCATACTGTATCTTGTTTTTCTCCAAGCTTTCTGATCCTTATATTGTTCACGCTATCCAAGAGCCTCCCATTATCTGATGATGATGATTGCAACTGCGAGCCATTTGCTACACTTTGAACCTAAAAATTTTAATAACTTAGCAACAATCATACACTACAAAATAAATGCTAAATTGTAAGCTAAATAGCAAAACATCATTGTATGAAGTCAAAGTACAACACCTGCACATTGTTATGCATTTTTGTTCCTTCCTTCTGTTTATTAAGTGCAGAATTGTCTTTACAATTGTTAAGAGATTGCCCTCCGATATCACGACAAGCAAATCTGCCTTCATTTTGAGCACCAATAAACCTTCCACCAATATCACTAGGAGTTCTAGCACAAGTTTTATTGTAACCAGTGAATCTTCTACCATTATTATGACAAAGAGTTTGCCCTTCAATATCAAGATGAGTAGATTTGACTTCATTTTCAGCACCAATTAACATTCACCATTTTCAGCACCATTCTCAGCATTAGTATTACCTTCACCAGCAGATCTTGCACCATCTTCTTCGTCACCAGTAGATCCTGTACCATGGTTAGCATTGGCAGAACCTACTCCATTCATTCCTGCTCTTTGCATTTGTCGGGACCCGAATCTGCAAATCCGGACCCTCTGTGTATTCAGCACTAGTCCAGGAACGCGCTAGTGCACACAGTCTTAACATCGGTAAATATCACAGTCATACCATTCGATACTAATAAAGTACTTTAATTAGATAAACAAACTGGTTGCTTGACCTTATGGTCAAGTTACAAATATATGCCTCGCAGGGCGAAACTTATTAAAAGATAAATAATAGCAGCGGAAAATAAGATAACATCGTGGCGCCATCCAGTATACCACAGTAACCGACCGGGCTCGCTCCTAAGTAGAGCGGTTCCTCTTGGAGCTCCTCCTCCAAAGTGGTGTAGTCTCCTCTTCAACGGTGTTGTATTACGGCAAGGGTGAGTACTTGGTACTCGACAAGTCATGCATGAGAATGCAAGCTAATATACTATATGCATGGCTTGATACAAAGGAATAGCTCAAGGTATATTTGCGATAAAGAGCATTTAACAAATAATATAAGTAGATTCGAAGCAAAGAGAAACAAGTATATCACTAATAACTTTTCCAGGAGTTAAATAAACATCTTTCCAAATCCTAATCCACATTTCCATCAACATCATTCTTTAAACCAAACCCAACTTCTCAAGTCCAAGTTATTTTCAAGAAGATCTAACCCTTGACTGTAATCCCCGAGCGATGTCCAATGCCGCGGACTCGGCTATTCGAATAGATTTTACACTCTGCAGAGGTTATGCACTTTACCCACAAGATACAGTCAAACACCACAAAGGCGAGTTCCCGTAACAAAGTCTTTCGGAAACTTCTAACAGCACAAGTGGTCCTCTCCGGTGTTGCACACTAACCCTTCCCTTAGCAAAGGCGAAGTTTAGGTCAATCCACCGTTAGATGGGTACTGGCCGCGACCGATGACGCTCCCCGTACAACATACACAAAGGGTGTAGTTGACACCTGAGGTCCCAGTGCACGTTATTAGCAACTTAGTCAACTAGGTCCGTCCCATTCTGGACATGTGGTTGCACGCTTGACTCGGTTCAAAGGCTTGCAAGGTTAAGTCCTTAGGGTGACCAGGGCAAGACTACCCAAGAACCAATACAACGCTCGGTGCCACGGTGGCCGCTTTGATCATTCTTGCCACATGCCCCGGTCAAAAGCTATTTATCAAACCCCAGTTGATTACCATGCACCACGTGCCATCAACATCACAACACGTGATACCTTCCCAAAACAGGTTCAATATATCATTAAGTCAATATTAACATTTGATTCTCCAAAAATCATGTCATGAGCACGTAGCAGGTCTAAGCAATATACTACAACGGTCTAATTTCCCATGAATCACTCAAATCGGAGTTAAAATGCAAAAGTTATAAGCGTTTGAAGTTTGAATCAAAATCTGAAATCAATAATTCAAATTAATAAATCATTTTCTTTTTCGGAAATTCTTTTATTGCGTCAGCATGACACGTGGACCAATCCGGTGCCGCCACGTCGCCTCGGGTCCATGGACCCGGCGCACGGGCGCGGCTCGATCCACCGTGGACCTGGTCCACGGCTCACGTGTCTCGCTGACAGGTGGGCCCCTCGAATGACGTCAGCAGTGACGTCATCACGCACGGCTGAGGACGGCTGACAGCTGGGCCTCACCGTGACGTCAGCGGTGATGTCATGGTGCACTCGGCTGAGACGCTGACGTGTGGGCCCCACTGACACGCGGGCCCCACGTGTCAGAGACGCGCCCACGCCCGGGCGCTGACCGCGACGGTCGGCCTCCCGACCACGTGGCTAGATCTCGGCCGTTGATTTGAAAATGAACGGCCCAGATTGGATCTGGACTCTCGCGTTAAGAAACTACTCCGCTGATCTGGACCGTTCGATCTTGATCGGACGGTCAATATCCAATCTAACGCCATAACGCGGCTAACCCTAACCGCTCGATCTAAATCTAACTACCGAGATCTATCCTAGCTCGGTGCGGTTTAGGCTACGTGTACGATCTAAACCGCTGGATCTAGATCCAGCGGTTGGAAATAGATCTGGGATTTCAACGTGGAACTCAGGGTGACGTGGCGTGATTTGGAGCGTTGGCTCTAGATCGGACGGTGGAAGCGAGCTCGGGGTCGGCGGCAGCGGCGGCGGGCGAGGAGTCACCGGAGACGATGACGACGACCACGGCGGCGGCGCCTGGCTTCTCGGCGAGTGGAAGATACCTCCCGGCGTGTCTTGGCCTTGCGATTCGGATCGACCTCAGCGGCGGCGGCGGCTAAGTCCGCATGGCGAGCTTCACGCAACTACGGCGAGCAATAGCGGTCGACGGCGGCAGTTTAGGGCTAGGAGCACTGGGCAAACGACGACGAGGTAAAGGCGAACCTCGGCGCGAATCCAGGCATTAAATACAAGACGGACGCCGAGATCCTCGCGAATCCGGCGAAACCCAGACGGGCGGCGAGTCCGACCGGACACGGCGAGGGCGACGTGGCACGCCAAGACCGCTGGATCAAGATCCAACAGTGCAAGGGTTTGGGCTCTGGTCGACTCGACGGCGAGCTCGGTCGGGCTCTGCTCGGCGACGTGGTTCAATCTCTACTGCTCGATCTTGATCGGACGGTCGAGAAGGTTAAACTTCGGTTGGGTGAGTCGGACTCGAACTCGAGTCGACTTGGGCTCGATCGATTGGAGCAATGAAACCCACTCGCTATTAATCCAATTAAATAATTCAAATTAATTCCCAGAAATTCATTTAATTCATTAAAAATAGCAAAACACTTAGAAAAATTCTGGAAAATATTTTGGAACATTTTGGACTCAAATAAAATATTTCCAACAAAATTTTATTTGCAAAGTTAAATTCTTTAATTATTTCAAAAGGGGATAAATTCAAATAAATTCCAAATAAATTCCAGAAAATTCCAAAAATTCACCAAAGTGCCAAATCACACAAGCAAAATTTTGGGGTGTTACAGCATTGCTATTAACATGCTCTTTAGTTCAATGTAATTTTGCTCAGATTTTTCACACCTTTCTTCAGCATGTTTTACCCTCTCTTTAAGTTCAGCATTTTCAACCTCCATTTGCCTCATTGCTGCTGTAGCTCTTGCTAGAGCAACAGACTTAAAACCACCTGGTAACAAACCTAGTCCACGTATTCTTCCTTTTTGCTCACTTGGAAAAACATCAGCATACAAGTCACCTTCTTCTATTGATTTCATTGCAAGGCTATCATCAATCTCTATCCTTTGCCGTATCGTATCCTACAAACATTACATCTATGAGAGGTAAACCTACGAAGAAGACATGTATTACTCACATTTAGGGGTGAAAATGGGATGGATAATATCCGGATCCGGATACGGGCTGCATAAGATCCACACTAGAGGTGAATGATCATGTATATTATTGGTATCAAATACTTGCAATTTTTTGTTGACACTCTTCATCAGTGGATTGTCCATTTGCCTTAGTGTGCGTAACAATGAAAAGTTCAGCCCGTGATGGTTCACGTCCAAGCTCTTTTTCCTGATAAAGTATAATTACTAAGACAATATTATAGATATATGAAATAATAAAAAACATGATAGAAATTGTACAAACCAATTGGTGAGACACTACAGCATAACTTCTTGATCCACTTGCCTTAGTGTGCGTAACAATGAAAAGTTCAGCCGTGATGGTTCACATCCAAGCTCTTTTTCCTGATAAAGTATAATTACTAAGACAATATTATAGATATATAAAATAATAAAAAACATGATAGAAATTGTACAAACCAATTGGTGAGACACTACACCATAACTTCTTGATCCACATGTATGAAGTGCATTGACTTGGTTATGACGAACTTCTCTGTTCCTTTGAGCTTTAGCCTACAACATAAGTGTACTTTTTACTAAATTTTTCCTTAATATTTAAATATTAAAACCTTTGTCTCTTCCTTAGACCAATAGTTCACAAGGCATGCCCATTCTAGGCTAGGAATCCTATTCTTACAACCATTTTCAGAAAGATTGTCATCAAAGTATGTTTTCTTTAATGTATTTTTGAAGTCACGCCATTTCTTCGCAGCAGATGCCATCACCCAGTCTTCACATATGGGATCAATTGTGAAGTATTTCTACAATTTTTATAATAAAGTAAGCAAGAGGGCATTAAATTAATTATGCAGCAAAACATTTATGTATTAACAAACAAAAACTAGAGATACATTACATTGACTAAATTTCAAATCTTCTTCTTATCTTCAGTTGGAACGGTCCTCCAATCTTTTTGCTTCAATGATATATCACCTCCTCTAACTAGGACAACAATGAAATTTGTGAAGTTGCAAGTTTTTATCCCACATGGTTGGCCATACCGATTAATCTTCACAAACATTTTTATCTTTCCTTGGGTTGCTATGATTGATTTCATCTTCATAGGACCTCTCACATTTCTTTGCTTGTTCAATTCAGCTATAGTTTTTCAAGTAATGTTTCATGGCATAAGTTGACTAATTTGTTAAGGAATAATTCGTGATGATGGAAATTTAAATAATTTAAACTTACCATCTTCGTAGGACCTCTCAGCCACAAGCTCATAACACACACCATGTTGCTCATTGTCATTATCTGTTCCTTCATCATTATTAGCATTGTCATTATCTGTTTCTTCATTTTCAAAGACATAATCTGGATCATTTTCCATAGCAGAGTTGACACATTTTTCAGGATGGGAAGCCTTCATAAAAACAAATAAACAAGGTAAACTCTATAATAACAAAATGTTAATTAGTATAAATATAAGATTATTATACTTGCAATATTACCGAGCGATCGTACTGTTGTGGCTGATCAGATGATATTTCACCAGGAATTGCTATTGTTTTGAGGTTTAGTTTCTTAAGAAGGGAATTATTATTTCTAATGTTGCATTCACACATAATCTCGTATGGCGTCTTACTATTGGATTTTCCTCCCCTTTTCTACCATCTTTGTTCCTGCAAGATTAAAAAATATTGTGTCAGTAACATGGTATTGTATCAATATTTTATTGATAGGCGACATAACATACAAAACGAAAGATATTTTTTATGAACTAAACTTGTACCATCTTGAATTAATTACATAATTATCATCATCAACAGTTAGCCCATCAATGTCCATCCTTGCACAATTATCATCGTGACCAACGCCCACGAGTCGCGCTATCTAATAAACATAGAAAGACAATGAATAAAAGAATAAAACAAAAGAAACGATTAAAAAATCTTGGTGTCAGACCCCTAAGCATAAATGACTTCCTACACTACAGAAGCGCATGCAACAAGGTTAATATGCTTATGCAATGCCGCCTATGCATACTAATAGGAATTAGAGTATTACACAAAGACTAATGCAGTGAAAGTAACATGTCATACTAGTTATTAATGCAAGCAATAAACTCAAATGATTAGCCCAGGGTAATTAACAACCGCTCGGTTATTATCCTAAGTTAATTACACGAATCTCAGCATAGTGGCTACTACGCCGTATTTAGAGTGATGCAACAAAACAATAACTAGAGACTGAATGAACATATATCACATTCCAAAAGGCACACCAGGCTACATGTCCAGTACAATACTTATACATTGGATCCAAGTACAACAAAAATATATATTACATCTCTAATTACCACGAAGACCGTGTAACATCAGGTGACGGTCTCCTAGGTCTCCTACTCCTCTTGATAGTGGTTGTAGAAGTAGTAGTATTCGTCCGCCGATAGATCCTGGTCCTGCGAATCGCCCTCACCATAGGCCTCGGCGTCAGATCCATATTGCTCACCTTCTAAGCAAGGGGAGATTTAAGCAAGAGTGAGTACAGAGTACTCAGCAAGCATTTGTGATGAATGCAATACATTAATTTTTCTCTCCTTTTCCCATTCTAGCTCACTTCTTCTCAAATTCTGATTTTTATTAAAATATGTTTTGATCTTCTACAAGAGTTGCCCATTTTAATTAAAAAGACGACTAACACCTGTATATGAGGTAGACTTAGCTTCCGTAGCCTCCGATGTAGGAGACAGGCATGAATTCATGATTTTAGACCCTGCGCAGGACCTGTTAATTGATAGGTTGCAAACTGTACCTTCTCTTCTGGACAGCCTAGAGTGGTTAACTTCTTCTCTATCTCCTGAAGCCAATCATCGGCTTCGAGTGGCTCGGTAGCTTTAGTGAATGTGGGTGGGCGGGTTTGTAGGAAATCTACAGACTCGGCCCATAGCAATCCGTCTGCCCGAATCGTGCGGGTAGAACCCCTTTTTAACTAAACCCGTTACTTAACCCGTATTTTAATAATTTAGCAGTAATATACACAACAGTTCAACCGATACCAGTTTTATCGCTTTACAGAGTTATTAGCTAATAAATCGCGGCTTTTAGAAATTAAATAAAATTTTCCTACGATCCAAATACGGTGATTTAACCTACGCGGATTGAATGGAAGACCAAAATTTCCTATTTTTCTCCTTTTGACTACTATGTCATCGTGCGGGTAGAACGCCTGTTGAGGTTACAAAAGGTTTCCTCAAGGTTGGAGACATGACTTGAAGCGAGCTTACTTTTGACTACTATGTCATCCACATAGACTTCTAGATTATGACCTATTTGGTCCGTGTAGGTTTTCTGCATGAGGCGTTGGAAAGTTGCTCTGGCGTTCCGAAGACTGAAAGATATGGTCGTTTAGCAGAACATGCTGAACGGGGTAATGAAGGAAATCCTCTTCATCTTCAAGTGATATGCTGATTTGATGGTAGCCCGAATAGGCATCCAAAAAGCTCATAACCTATATCCGCTGTCACGTCGATCAACTGATCTATGCGGGGCAGCGGGAAATTGTCCTTGGGATAGGCGGCGTATATAGCCCGTATGGTCGACACATATGCACCATTTGCCCCCCTTCTTGACAATGACCGGATTCGCCAGCCATTCTGAATGCTCAACTTCTCAAATGAAGCCGACCTTGAGGAGTTTGTCGAGTTCTTACCGGATAATAGCTTGTTTTTCCGGGGAGAAGTGTCTGAGCTTCTGTTGCACTAGTTTCTTTTCAGGTCGAACCGCTAGCCTGTGCTCATGACTTCCCTTGGGACTCTGGGCATGTCAGACGGTTCCCAGGCGAACACGTCTGCATTCTTCCGGAGGAAAGTCACGAGCTCGAGTTCCTATTTAGGATCTAAGGAAGATCCTAAATGAATGACCTTGGTTGGTTCTGCGCCACTTAGCGGGACCGTCTTGGTATCTCCTCCGGGCCGGACAGCAACTTTTGGCCGGGAATGCTTCGGCTCTTGGTCGGGTCTGTGATGAGGCAGTTGCTCGACCATGTTAGTGCTCTCTCATCACAATTTAAGGCTGTCTTTGGGTTCCCTTTCACGGTGATTACACTGTTCGGCCCGGGAATCTTCAAGCATTGGTACCCGTGATGTGATGTGTTGCAGCCATGAACTTGGCAAGGGCTGGCCTGCTGAGAATGGCATTATAAGACGACTCAAAATTGACTACCTTGAAGGTGATCATCTTTGTCCGGAAATTGCTCGGGCTCCCAAATGTCACGGGCAGGACGATCTGACAAAGAGGATTGGTCGAAGTGCCTGGAACGATCTCGTAGAAGGGAACCACGATGCTTTTGATCTTGGATCGAGGGACTTGCATCTCGTCCAGGACCTTGACAGATATGAGATCCAGAGAACTATCATAGTCGATGAGCACCCATCCTACCGTAGTGTTGCTGATGGTCGGGTTCACGACCATCGGAAGCCTCCGGGGTTTAGTCAAATACCAAAGGACAGTCGTCCTTGGAAAAGGTAATCGACAGCTTAGACCACCTGAGCTGTTGCACGGGTGGCTTACCCTGTGTGACATGATGCACCTCCCGTGCCGCCTCCTTTAAGTCCCGACAGGATATGTAGGCTGAGGAGCCCCCGAATATGATTGCAATGTGATTACAGGGCTCCTGATAATCCATATCTTCATCGTCGGTGATTGTTTTCCCGTACTATTCTCACCTTGCTCTGGAAGCATGGGCATGGGACCTTTGCCATTGTAGAACTATTCCAGACGGAAAGTCCAAGTCCGGCAATTTTGAAGGTTGTGCCCGTATGCTTGATGGAGCGGGCAGAAGTGGTTGCTCGGCGGAGCACCTCGATAATCGCGACCTTGGTTGTTGCGACGCTGGGGTGTCGACCCTGCCTCTTCCACCGAAGTTTTTACGCTGCGAAGCTCGCTGCTCGACAGCCGCGACCATGTTCGGCGCAGAGGATTTCTTTTTCTTCTTTTTGATCTTCTCCACAGAGCTCGCGTTCTTCTTGCTCGTGGAGCCTTCCAAGCCAGGTTGATGAGGGAGCTTGCCCTCATCCAGCATTTTCTTCCATTGGACTGCCTCATCGGCGTTGGTGTACCGATCGGCCATGCGGAACAACTCGTTGGCCGTTAGATTAGGATGAATCTTCAGATCTTGTGTGAAGCGGATCTCGAACCCCAAATTTGAAAGCTCGTACGACCGCCTCATCCGAAATGTTCGGGATCAAGTTCAGTACCTGGATGAATCTTTGGACGAATTGTCGCAAAGACTCTCCCTCCGTCTAGATCAAGCGCTTGAGATCGCGTTCTTTGCCCGGACGAATGTAGCAACTCTGGAAATTTGCTCTTAGTGCGTTGCTGAGCTGTCTCCAAGAACGAATTGACACTTTCTTCTGATTGAAGAGCCAAGTTCGTGCAGCTTCGTCGAGCACTGTAGGTAGGAAGTTTGCTATAACTCCCTCATCGCCTCCAGCTGCTAGAATGGCGGTAGTGTAGATAGAAAGAAACTCATCCGGATTCTGAGTTCCGTTGAATCTCTCGATGTGGCCGGGCTTGACCTTGCTCGGCCACGAGACGTCACGAAGGTACGCTGCAAAAGCCCGGCATCCGAAGAACGGGGCATCGTAGTGGTCTCTCCGACCATGACGCCCACGACGATCATCGCTATAGTGGCTTTCGATGCGCGGACCGAGGCGAGAGAACACTTCTCGGTGCCAACGCGACGCATGTTGATCCGAGGTCGAGTGCTCGGTAAGCCCATCACTGTGATCAGGATTTTCTGGGGTTCAGGTTGTGCTAGCGTTACCTCCTGGGGGTGTGGGTTGCTGAACCCTGGGTTGGTTTAGAACTTGGAATGGTATGGGAGGTAGTTCTGGCATGCTAGGCTGACCTTGGGTGGATCCTAGCCTAGGAAGAAGATCTTGCTCTACAATTTCTCGGTCTGACATCCTGCAAAAGAGAGCATTTACATGACAAAACTTAGTTAACAACTTACGTTAACAATATTTTAGTTCCGTTTATCCTTCTTATATTTAACTAGAGCACTTTTGCAAGGGATGGTTGGGCATTGCCATTATCAGAATTTATTTATGAGAGAAGAGGTCTTAATTGTGTGGAAAAGATAAAGTTGAAATTTTTAATTAATGACAACATTTGATTGTGAGGTGAGAGGTGTTATTATGAGTAGAGGCTATTATAGCTTTGTTTTTAAAGAAGGGATAAGACGTCAGATATGATCACTCACAAATAAATCTGGAGTTGCTGACCGACCTAAAAGCCCCTCCACCTGAAGAACCTGTAGACCTGTTCATAGGCATTCTTTCAGCAGGAAGTCACTTCACCGAACGCATGGCTGTGAGGCGATCATGGATGTCTTCAGTACGAAATTCATCTAGCACCATGGCTCGTTTTTTTGTTGCCCTGGCAAGTCCAAGTCTTACCATTTAATTTTGCTAGTTTTTCTTCTCTTGTTCATATGAAGAGAAACATGACTGAAACATGTTTTTATGGCAGAATGGAAGAAAGGAAGTGAATCAAGATTTGAAGAAAGAGGCAGATTTCTTCAGGGACATTGTCTTTGTGCCTTTCGCGGATAGCTACGATCTGGTCGTTCTGAAGACTGTTGCCATTTGCGAGTATGCGGTACGTAGCAAGGATGGACATTAAACAACCACATTGTATGAGTATTTCAAGTATCTTTCTGAATGTTCTCATGCCTGGCACCTCTCATTTTTGTTGTACTTTGACCTTGGAAGGCTCGTGTTGTTTCGGCGAAGTACATCATGAAGTGCGACTACATCATGAAGTGCGACGATGATACCTTTGTTAGACTTGATTCAGTGATGGCTGAAGTCAAGAAAATCCCAGATGGTAAAAGCCTCTATTTGGGGAACATGAACTACTACCACAGACCACTTCGACAAGAAAAATTGGCTGTCTCATATGAGGTGAAGTGGTGAACCACCACAATTTTTTTTTTCCTGTTTTCGAAAATGTCATCAGCAAATGTCATCTTCAATATACACAGACTGATTGTTACTCCACTTCTACGTCCATTGATCAAAAGTAGTGAAACGCTCCTATGACATTTATAATGAAAAAGAAAAACTCTCAGAAAGATAAATCAAATTACTTGTTTGTCAAGAGAGCACAGGACAGCTGCATTCAATTTCATTAGAAAGAAGAAACTAAACTATTTGTATTAACTTTGTTGACTGAGTCAATTGCAAAGGTTTGCCATTTTCATAAACAGCTTATTACAACTATTGATGTGTTATCATTCTTAAGTACTAAGGTTCCTGAATTTAACAAAAAAAAAATGATGTGTTCTTGTTCTTAATGTGGACAAGACATCATTTCAACACGGAACTGGCTGTTACTTCATGAGCACCACAAGAGCATTATCTGTTGTCCACATGAATACGTTATTGCCTGATGTAATCATGTTTGCTAATCGCATGTCGTTAGTGCAACCATTTGGTGCACCATGATTGAGTTTGCAGCCCGTTGCACTCTTTTGTAATACTCTCCATTCAAATTCCAGGAGTGGCCCAGAGAAGTGTACCCACCCTACGCCAATGGTCCTGGCTACATTGTTTCTTCTGACATAGCAAACTTCGTTGTTTCTGAAATGGAAAAGGGAAGACTAAATGTAGTGCGCAGTGAGGTAGTCGTCGACCATGATTTGACTGGTAGTGCGCAGTGAGGTAGTCGTCGACCAAGATTTGATTGCAGAGGAGGATTCAATGGTGGGGCGCCGGTAAGGTAACTGGCAAGCGAAATAGGGATACGCAATGAGAGCAAGTCGGTCCATAATTTGTGGCCTGCATGTATAACAGGGAAATCGGTTAAAAAAGTTACATGCTTGTTTTAGCTATGATGGAAGAATTGTGGATATGAAACACGAAAATCACCTGGAGGCGTTGTAGCATAAGTAGCATTGTGCTATTATATATGGAGACATTTTTTGGCATCTGCTCTTGGGATGTAATCTTCAATGTGGGGCTTGCATTGGAGAAGATCAAGAAGATCAGGTGCTAGCAGCTCCTGTGGAGTGGTTGGCAGCTGCGCCCCCGAAGTATAACTGACGTGCGATCAAGCAGCAAAACGGTAAAGAAAGAGTTAAGTAGGATGGTTAAATTAAAACAATGAAAAAAGAGGAAATCTGGAAGCAAAGATGTATACAGCCCGGTTGAAGACTGCATGCAGCCGGCTGATCCACCTAGCTTGCGTGAATAGAATCCAATCATAGGGTTCACTTCCTCAATGCGCTGACGGCATAAAAGTTGATTTTCTATATTGCCATGCTTCTCAAGCTCCTCATATACAGCCCTGTGAAATATAATATATTACTCGATCATCAAGGATCTCCCACACTATTCATGCAAAAAAAAAGATTTATCTGTGGCACTGAGTATTAAGATATATCCAAACAGCAAGGAACAACAATAATGGAAACTCTGTGCAAGAGATAATTGCCAAACTCCATAGAGGCTAAAGTTCAATGAAACAAGCATCATTTCAGTATTTCACAAACCTGATATTCTTGAAATGCTGCCTCTATGTTCTTCTCTTGCTCGAACAACAGAGTACCTTTCATATATGAAGCGTATGCCTGTGAAAGAATTTTTTGAGCAAAATTATTTGAGGTCAATCTTGTAAATTTTTCGATAATTTGCAACATCTTATTAAGATTCTCAATTGAGTGCTCAATGAAACAAAAGATTGCATGAAAACACACCTCAGCTTCTAAAGATGTCCTGGAATCTCCTTTTATAGAACATAACTGCAAAAAAAGTGATGCCCATTTAACTGCTTTCCTAAATCGACCCAACATGTAGATACGCTTTTGTGCATTTGGACCAGCAGTTTTCTTTTCCATGGCATGACTCCATGCTCTCTCAGCCATATAAAATACTACGTGTAGAAACCCGCTCTCATGTGTGAAAATTGCTTCAGAATGTGATCTCCAAGTCTAACAGCTCCGTAAAAAATTGCACTGGTAATTGCTCACTTGAACTGTAAAAAAAGTCACATAAATTGAATTATGATTGCGGTTTTTGCTAAAATTCATCATTAAAGCATTAAAAACAACACTGATACAACATACATGTACTACAAAAGTGTGCATGACAATAAAAAACAACTTTGCTAAGGGAAGGGATTAACATCACTAATCAAATATAAATGAATCATCAGAGACATCGTATGTAATTACCAGACAATGAGTCAAAACCTTTTAGCTATCAACAATTATTAATCGAGATTACACAAAGCATCCTCATTACTCCGGAGGACACCAGAGCACTTCATCGCTTTTGCATAACATCACTGAAATACTTGCTGCGGTGCCATTTGCCAATACCGACATATAACCTGCTATGTAAATACACGCGGAAGTGCTCGACACATGCCGCATCGTAAAAAAAAATTCTGTCATTTTAACAGCTCTTCATTTCTACCTTTGTTGTAAAAATGGGGAAAGACATACCACCCAGAAAGTGAATCACAAACAAAGACAACAGGTCATATAGCATATTATTAGCAGAAGGCACCACACCTGACATCTGTCACGGTTGACTCTGTTATATTCCTCCTGGTATATTTACCTCGGCCATGCAGAAACTTCAGAGATTTGTATAGCCTTCTCAGTCGCGCACTGCAGTATCTCCTGCAAATAATGCTAAATCCTTCAGACAAAAATGTACATCCAACAATGACAGGAACCTCATACTAACTTATAATCTTAACCAAGAGCAAGATGTTGCCGTCAAACAAAACATGCAACATATGGAGATAAGATATACATAATGACTGAGTTGAACTGCAAATGTGTAAAAAGAAATCTTTTTTTTAGCAAGATTAAAGGTACGAATTCAAAATAGAATAGATACCAAGTAAGTAGCAGAGTCTGCATCGAACAATTTGGATCGTAGAGAACAATTCGATGGAAACACTCCATCACAAGTCACATCTGACATCAAAGAAGAGAAGAGAAGAAGCCCTAATCGATCTACATGTGCGAAACCCGCAAAGAAACCACCGTAGCACGGCACAATCGAGGAAGCAAACGGGCAGCAGATATGGGAGGGTGTCGAGTTGGGTGGGATCGGGAATCGGGTCACGCACTTGTACCGCGTGTAGTCACCATGGCGGAGGCCGTGCTACTTCTGCGACTCCCTCATGAGCTCCAGCACTGCGGGGAGAAACGACCCAAAATCAAGAGACGACCCGGAATCAAGAGACGACGAGAGTAAGGGGGGTCGGTTCAGGGGAGGTGGAGGCGGAGAGGAGCGCTCACCGTTGGTGGAGAACCTCACGAGAGGCCTCTCCTCAACCGGGCCGGCGGAATCGACCTCCATGTCCGACTGAGGAAGCAACGCCGGGCATGCGGAGGACGCGAGGAGATTGGTCGAGAGCGGGGTTTTCTAGTGCTCCTCGAGGGTTCCGCGAGGTTAGATCCCATGACCCTTTATCGGCCACAGCGAAGGGGCAGGACAACTGGGCCAGAATGGAAGCAAGAACCCAGTTAATGAGCAAAAGAGGAACTGGAATCGATTGAGGGAAATAGCGAAAGAAAAGAACGAAGGTTGGCGACCAAATCGAAGAGAGCGTGCCTGAGAAGCAACCATCGGCCGGGCGGCCGAACAAGGGGCGCAGAAGAAGCGAGCAGGGAATGAACACCATCGGCCGGAGCGGCAGAACGCAGGGAGGGGGGAGGCGATGGGGAACGGCAGGAGGAGCCGTGGCGTGTGGAAACCACCACAGGCGGAGGACGCGAGGGAGCTGCTGAAGAACGGTGAGGCCCGGTGCTCCTCGAGGGGTCCGCGAGGCCGGATCCCACCGGTCTTTATCGGTCACATCGAAGGGCTGGGATGCGTGGGCGGCTGGATGGACACAAGGCGAGCAGATCGACGGCGTCGACAAGCGAGCCCCGCACGCAAATACGGGAAAAGGGCAGGGGCTGCGCGCGAAGGCTGCCGACGTGGATAGCCTGAGGAGCCGGCATTCTCTCCGCTTATAAGATAGTTAACTAGGATGAAACAGCGCGCTACGCTGCGCCGAGCGAATTTTGGTTGAGAACATTGCGATGTTCAATGCGCACATACTCTCAAATCATGTGAAATTTAGCATTAGCACACAAGACAAAGAATTTTGTGAATCTTGGATAGTTCATTGTGTTAAAAAATGTAGACAAGCTTGCACTGGCAGTAAGCAAGAAAGTTGTTAAATCTGTTGAGATAGCACAAATGAAATGTGTCGTTAATAAAATAAGAGGCAATCACATTTTTTCATTAAACTACAGTCCAGCTAATTGCAGGAAATAGAAAGATAAAGTTAAAACATGCGCTTGCCCAAATAAGGAGGAACAAAGCTTCAACTGGATGTCCAGATAAAATTCGTCCATCATTATGCCACAACAGGAGCCAGAAGGCAGCAAGGGATACAAAGCTTAAGCATTGTTTTAAGTCGCACACACACTTGCACATTGCAGCACCAGAGGCAGCAGCAGCAGCACCTGGCGTAAGTTCAGGGTGTCTTAGACTCTTAGTCATCAGGCTAGCGAACTCTGAACGTACTCCAATGCCTTCCGCTTCACGTGCTCAATTCTTTTTTCATCGTGCCGTGACTTCTCGTATTATTATCCCTCCCTTACACTCGGGAGGTTTGAAGCCCTCCTAGAGCGTCCACCTCACCTCCACTTTCTCTCTCCTCTTTTTGCAAAAAAGCCCTCCCAGTTTTTGAAATTACGGATAGGTCCTTTTGCAATTTTTTGTGAGAGGGAGATTTTTTCCTCGGTTCGCGTTTAGGTCCCTCCTTCGCCGTTTTACGTAAAGAACCTCCTGTTAAATACGAATCGTAAACAAGCCCTTTTATAATTTTTCAAAATAGCGAACAGGTCCAAAATCATAACAAATAGGTCCGTGCGCTTTTCGTTCAGGTCCTTTCTCCGTTTTGCCCCAAAACAATGTTTTTGTGGTCCGTTTTTCCCTCCGGAGCATGGAAAAAATGTTTTGTTTCTCCGTTTTACCCGAAAAAAATGTTTTTGTGGTCCGTTTTCCCTCCGGAGCATGGAAAAAATCCGTTTTGCCTAAAAAAAACCGAAAAATATTTTGGTGGTCCGTTTTTCCTCCGGAGCATGCAAAAAATGTTTTCGTTTCTCCGTTTTGCCCGGAAAAAATGTTTTTGTGGTCCGTTTTTCCTCCGGAGCATGGAAAAAATGTTTTCGTTTATCTGTTTTTCCTAAAAAAAACCGAAAAATATTTTGGTGGTCCGTTTTTCCTCCGGAGCATGAAAAAAATATTTTCGTTTCTCCGTTTTGCCCGGGAAAAATGTTTTTGTTGTCCGTTTTCCCTCCGGAGCATGGAAAAAATGTTTTCGTTGACCGTTTTTCCTAAAAAAAACCGAAAAATGTTTTTGTGGTCCGTTTTTCCTTCGGAGCATGCAAAAAATGTTTTCGTTTCTCCGTTTTGCCCGGAAAAAAAATGCTTTTGTGGTCCGTTTTTCCTCCGGAACATGGAAAAAATGTTTTCGTTTCTCCGTTTTTCCTAAAAAAAACCGAAAAATATTTTGGTGGTCCGTTTTTCCTCCGAAGCATGGAAAAAATGTTTTGTTTCTCCGTTTTACCCGAAAAAAATGTTTTTGTGGTCCATTTTTCCTTCAGAGCATGGAAAAAATGTATTAAAGTATTCTCGTGGTCCGTTTTTTTTATAAAAACATTTTTTCAATTTTTTCGTTCACGTGCGCGGCGTGCCGCCGCGCTCAATTTTCTAGTTCTAGGTATTTCCTGAACAAAAACTGCAATAAGTTGAGCATGGTATGAAGAAACTAAGATTAACACAAGTAATGCTAGTACCGCTTTCCTTGAAATAGTTGATATAAAAAGAACCCATCAAGACGCTAAACATGAAGGAATTTACAAAGTAACAATATCAAGAATCACAAACACTATTCTCAATAGACAGATATCAGGTAGAGTCCTTAGTAAAACAATTAACAATCTATCCAAACATCAATTCAGGAAATCCCGTCTTATGGGGGAAAGAAGAGAGAACGGTAAGAGATGTGCTATAGTTCAAGCTTGAGTTCAACCCAACTAATGGAGACAAATACCAACTCTGCCATCTCAGCAATGATTTATAATCCTTAGAAATAAAAAAGAGAAAAAAAAAATGGGTAAACCCTGTGGTTTCCTAATTCAGAATCACAAAATTAATAAATTTGCTGCAGATGCAGACAGGAAAGTGATGAACTAACCTTGCAGGAAGTTTTGAATCGTCTGGTCATTCTATCGAGGAGTTCATCTACCAGTTTGTGCTGTTCAGTTTGCACGCCTTGTAAGATAGTCCATGTATGGATGAAGGTAGCCCCCAATTCTTTCTACAGTAGAGGGAACTGTTGGTCATCCAGTTGCTTTTGGAAACTAAGACAAAGCAAATAAATAGCTCATTATAAGCCACTGTCCCAGTTTCCTTTTCATTATGGCAGGGCAATACAAACTACAAAGGAAGTAACGCTATCCAAGGGTTCAAGCAGATGTCAATGTGAGATGGTTACTCAATTACATAAAGAGTTTAGTTAATTAGTAATTACAAAGTGCAAGCACCTTGTGGCATCAAATTTAGAGCATCAAGATGAGTACATCTGTACATGCTAACACAACAACAAAATTGCAACTTCCACAGAGTTGCAAGATAAAAGATACGCCCTGTTCCCTCTTCCTCAGAGCAGCAGTGCACTGGTGCAATTAAATTTAATTTGGTTTGCCTAACAATGCAATTCCATTATCCTGCTATCTGCTTCTTGATACTATTTTACTCAAAGTTAGAAAAATAAGATCTTAACCACCTTGGTAATCAATAGAATTCTTCCATATTGGTCATATAAAGACTGCTTCCCTTTAATGTCCAGCCCTTGTACTGTCAAACGGAAAGAAGAAAAGAGTATCTGACAGTTGCAGATTGTAATTGCACTGTTGCACAGATTATTTTTGTCTATACCAATGAATGAGTTTTGCTTTGATATCCAAATCGGGGAGAGCTTTTGCGGCAACAAAAAGAAAACAAAAACATTGGTAAGGGCTTAGGGAATCAGGTAATATATGGGAGGAAAGATGACATTCCAAGATGCTACAGCAAGGTGAACACCAAGATTATAAATACGAACAAGCAAGCACATAACAATGGTAATATACCTCCGAATTTTCATGAAGTCACTTATATGGAGCTAACCAGCACAAAAATACGAAGATTATAAATAAAGTAAAGAAGCTCATCAATAAAAGCTAAGATCAGAATTTGAAAGTTTACCATCAAAGATATAAGCATGGCACAAAATCTTGTAGCAATATGTTACGATAGAAATTAGTGTTTGTAGTTGCATATTGGAGACAGCAAAAAAAGGGTAATAGTGAGTTATATTTGGGAACAAAAAGAGTAGTAATCATAATGATGGATCTTTACTATTGAGTAGTAAAGTCATTCCTCTGAATCTTCATGAAGTCATTTATATGGAGATATTGTAAAGATATTCGGACTTTTGAAGGTCTGTGCTATCCCACCTTCTAAGAAGCTTGGCGAGACCGCTATCGGGCCGAAAATCCTGTAAATTTGTATCTGTAGAGAAGAAAATGTCATACTCATTAAGCGCAAGTTATAAAGCAACGCTATCTAGTCTTCTATATACATGCTATAAAAACAACAAACTATAACGAACAAGCAAGCACATAACAATGGTTGAAGCCACATGGAAGAAGGTATGCATATCTAATTTGATATATCATGGCTATGCTACCTAGAGAGCGAATCCACAAATAAGCATACTACAACACACAATCTAAATGCAATCGGATGAAGGGAAAAAAGCATAATCTCATTAACTGATTGTTTTTTTTTTATTTTGAATCAGAAGGGCTAGTTAGCGATGATTGTTGGGCGTACCGAAAGGATGAAGCCCAGTTAGCGATGGGTCCCCAGAAGTGGGTGGTCTTGGGGCCGACGGGACTGTTCCAGAAGGTCTTGAGCGTCATCGACATGGCGAATCCTCTGGCAATTAACCACACCTGGAACACACCACACCACCACTGAACCATCATCACAACAAATTTCGGCACCAAACATGCAAGACCACCATCTACACATGCTCTCCAATCTCACAAAGAACGACTGCAAAGTCCACAGGCAAGAGACCAAGGTGCCAGCTTTGATGGAACCTATTTAGCGCAAGATCAAGCCAACCCAAATTACACACCAAGAACTCGCAATTTTGGTTTGAGTGTACTTATTTCTGGCTAAGATCTACCCACCCACCGAGATGAGTCCACAAACAAATACTCCCACACAGAAGGTTGGGAGAGAGAGAAGGTCACCTCGTATTTATACTCACAGCCTCGGCGCAGATGCATCTGACCCTATCGGCGAGGTTGGCGAGGTTCAACATCTGCGAGGAGTCGAAACGACGATGGAGTCGACGGAGGGGGCAGGCTTGTGAGGCTGTTTCTCGTACCCGCCGTTCCCCTCCGCCGAGAGCTAGAAGCACTGCCGCACCTGTAGAGGAGAAGCGAACCGAACCAACGTTGTGGGCATATCGTCGAACAGGTGGTGGACATATCTGGGAACCATAGAGGGGGGAGACAGGGGAGGGAGCGGCGCGCAACAGGGACGCACGGATTCGCAAAGGCGGGAGCCGTGCAGGTCTTGGAGATGTCGAAGAAGCGGCCGACGACACTCGACGGGCTAGTCATCCTTGGATGGGCGGAGGCCGCCAGGAGCAGGCAGGCGGGGACGAGTGGCGGAGGACGCGAGGAGGCGGGCGGGGAGCGACGCCCCTCGAGGGCTCCGAGTAGGCCGAGTCCACCGCGCCTCTCGAGGGCTCCGCTTCCGCCGATCCCACGGCCTCGCGTAGGCCGAGCCCACCGTGCCTTAAGCGACATCGAAGAGGAGACGTGGTGCGTTGTGAAGAGACGGGAGTGAGGACTCTGCGAGGGCCGGCTCATGGGACGATGGGCGCGATGGCGAAGGAAGGAGGCGGAGCCAGAGCAGCGCGAGCGAGGCTAGGCGACGGGCGAAGGCGCCGAGGAATGGCGTAGGCGGGGGAGAGGGCGACGGCGCCGAGAGCCCTAGGCGACCGAACCGAGAACGCGAGGTGTGGAGGGCTCCGCGAGGGGCGATTTCATCGCGGTTTATCGGCCGATCGGGACACGCAGCGACGAGCACCGAGGACCGCAACGCAAAAACGCGTAAACGGCAGGATCCCCACGCACACGATGCCGACGTGGCTCGCTCGAGCGGGCGTCATTCTCTTCCCTGTAAGATAGTTAGTACTAGAAAAGGAAGCGCGGCGCACGCCGCGCGCGTGAACGGAAAATATTTTCTATTTTTTTTTCGGAGAAAAAACAGATCACGAAAACATTTTTTCCATGCTCCGGAGAGCAAACGGACCACGAAAATAATTTTAGGAAAACGCGCGCGCGTGAGCGGAAAATATTTTTGTTTTTTTTCGGAGAAAAAGCAGACCACGAAACATTTTCCCCATGCTCACGGAGAGCAAGCGGACAACGAAAATATTTTTAGGGAAAACGCCGTCTTGGCGTGAGCGGAAAATATTTTTGTTTTTCGGAGAAAAAACAGACCACGGAAAAAAATTTCCCATGCTCCGGAGAGCAAACGGACCACGAAAATATTTTTTTCGGGAAAAACGGAGAAAGGACTTGAACGAAAAATGCAGGGACCTATTTGTTATAATTTTGAACATGTTCACTATTTTAAATAAGTAAGAAAGGACTCGTTCGCAATTCGTATCTAACGGGAGGCTCTTTGTGTAAAACGCCGAACTGAGGACCTAAATGCGAACCGGGGAAAATATTTTATACTCACAGGAAATTACAAAGGACCTATTCGTAAATAGAAAGGACCTATCCGTAATTCCAAAGAATCGAGGGGTTTTTTTGCAAGAAATGGAGAGAGAGAGTGGGGCGCCACGTGGGGGCCTCTCAGTGAGGAATCCTTAGGTGATGTTTAGCTGGAGATTAGTATATAGATATATATATATATATATATATATATATATATATATATATATATATATATATATATATATGCATTACTAATTAAATGAAGTGCATCTAGTATGAATATTAAATTCAATTTCAATGGTCATGAGACATGGCAGCATGTTAGTCTTACTCAAAATGCTCATTCTAGTGATTTGAAAAGATGCAGAACAGGTGCGCAAAAGTACAAGTCTTACTTAAAACATGGTATTCAAAAAGGAAATGCAACTTAACTAGGCTCACATGCTATTGTGGACAGCAAGCATGAATATAACAGGATGCACATTATTAAAGAGCGGTACATTAATTAACTATTACAATTAAAACAGTACAAATACATCTATCCATACATGGAAATTTAAAGAATTAAATAGATATGCTAGTGCAATGGAGCAATCCTATCCTTAAATCTATATGAATGCAAGCATTACAATTACATGCAATAAGAATAAGAATAATGCATATGCGACATTACCTAGCCTGAAGAGGGCACCTATACAACAATATCAATACAACTAACACCTATAACCTCATTCAACAAAGAAACTAAATGTGCTTCCCTATCCCCCTTAAAAGGGGATTTACTTAATATTGGTAGTCTGACTATTATCCTCAAATTACTAAGGTTTGTGAGACCTCGGATCGGCTATCCGAAATCTCCTGTGTATTTCTGTACTAGTTCCAGATCATCATCCGCACTGATCATAGAAGTCTTTGCTATTTAGAGGAACAACAGCTGCAATTAGACATGCAACGGAAGGCAATGACCCGGTTTATGGGACTTTAGTTTCGTATTGTGTACAAAAAAGGGAAAGAGAATGTGGTGGCGGATGCGTTATCTCGGACGGGTCATATTATGGCATTAAAAACAGTTTCTGCAATGCAACCGGCCTGGATTCAGGATGTCGTTAATTCGTATGCTATCGAGCTATTATCACAACTAGCAATTCACAGCCCTGATGATCATGGCTTCAACCTCCACCATGGCTTGATTCGACACTACGGAAAGATTTGGATAGGGGCTAATTCGGCCCTACAAACCAAGCTCATTACAACATTTCATTCCAGCACACTTGGCGGGCATTCGGGAATGCAAGCCACCTATCAAAAGTTAAAGAAGTTATTCTCGTGGAAAGGGATGAAGCAGCAAATAGAGGACTTCGTCAAACAATGTGATGTCTGCCAATTAGCAAAAAGCGAAAGATCAAAACCTTCAGGCTTATTACAGCCTTTACCTATTCCAGATGCGGCTTGGAAAGATCTTACGATGGATTTTATTGAGGGCTTACCCATGTCGGAGGGTTCTAATACCATTATGGTAGTGGTTGATCGTTTTTCTAAGCACACACATTTTCTTCCCCTTCGGCATCCCTTTACCGCACAGACAGTCGCTAAAGTGTTTCGAGACCATATCATCCGGCTACATGGGGTACCTGCTTCCATTACTTTAGATAGGGACAGAATTTTTACAAGCGCATTTTGGCAAGAATTGTTCAAAGCAATGGGTACCAAGTTGTAGTTTAGCACGTCTTATCATCCGCAAACTGACGGGCAAACTGAGCGAGTGCCACACAAGATACTCCCACTAAATGGAAAACGTGGTTGACCATGGCAGAGTTTTGGTACAATACCATGTTTCATATTTCCTTGGGGTGTTCACCATTTAAGGTATTATATGGCCATGAACCTAATTATGGCGTCTTACCCAGAACATTCCTCAGTAAATTACAGGAGGTCGAGGACATGTTACAAGATAATGAGCACCAGACTGTGTTGATCAAACAGCACCTCGCCCGAGCTCAGAACAGAATGAAAATGCAGGCTGATCGCCATCGTCAGGAGAGACACTTTCAAGTGGGAGAAAAGGTTTTGCTCAAATTACAGCCATATGCCCAAACATCACTGGTGAATCGACCATTTCCCAAGTTAGCAAACAAGTTTTATGGCCCATTTAGCTGCTGGGGCTGGAAGAAGCCAAAATGGCTTGCTGGAGCTGGATGCTGGAGCTGGAAGAGACTTGCTGTTCGTTTAGTTCGACTGGTGAACCTGTGGCTGGTGCTGGATGGGAGTGGAATGTCTGAAACGCCCTTGTGTACTGCAAATTCTATGTAAGTCCCGAGTTTGCTGATTTAAAGGGTAATTGACGTGTTTAAGAGCTGTTTTAAGCGTGAACTACTTGGTTTTTACGGAATTTACCAGAAATTTCGTATTTTGTCTGGATTTAGCATAAATTACTTGATTGTAATCTATTTTAACTGAAAATGAGTGTTTTCATACAACTGATAAACTTTAACAATGAGAAAGTCATACATAAAAGATTGCACATAATAGAAAATATTATTAATCAAGTCATTGTCATAGTCCAATACTATATCATAGTTACACCAAAATGTACCACTAATCATCATCCAATCAACCTGTAGCAGCTAGCAGCCCATCAGCAATAGCTTCACGAGTGGCGATCATGTCCACATTGCCTTCTCCCTCATGGTTTTGTACTAATGGAAACTGTGAAATCATGTGCTGAAAAATTGGCTTAAGAATTGAATTTGCAAAATGTGCTTGTGCATGTGTTTGACCTAATTTTCAAGAAACAGAAAATGTCATGTTTGCGCCGGACCAAAATTCCAAGAAATAGTAATTTTTCACTCTTACGCCGGACAATTGCGCCGGACCAAATTTTAGTCCGCCGTGAATGTGCTTTTGAGGCCTGATTTCGCATCTACGCCGGACCGAAGTTTTGGTCCGTCGTGAACGTGTTTTTGAGCCTTGGTGCCGGACCAACTCCTTACAAAAAAAAACAGTAAGTTTTCTATTTACGCCGGACCAAATTTCTTTTTCGTCCGCCGTGAACGTGTTTTCAAACATTTTTGTGCCGGACTAAATTTTCCAAAACCAGTAAGTTTCGCATGTACGCCGGACCAAATTTTTGGTCTGTCGTGAATTGGTTTTTGACGGCTGTTTTCACGTATACGCCGGACCAAATATTTTTTGGTCCGCCGTGAACGTTGTTTTGAACGTTTTTGCGCTGACATGAAACCGAGAATTTTGCGTGTACGCTGGACCAGATTTTTGGTCCGTCGTGAGTTGTGCCGGACCGATATTTGGTCCGGCGTGAATGGATTTTCTAGGGTTTTGAATTCCCTTGTGCATCGGACTAAAGTTTAGTCCGTCGTGGACAGGTTTTGCTCAGTTAGGGTTTTTGATGTCAAATTGGTTGATTGTATGCAATGCTCGTGTGAGTATTTGCATGGACTAATGTTTAGTCAAGTCGCGAACTTGTGCTCGGAATCGTTTTGTGGTTTGTTCATGTGCAGGTATTGCTCGAAGGCGAACGTGGTTGATGACGGGACCGGAACTAGGTTCATGGAGGAACTAAGGTTCGGGACTAGGTTCAGGGTGGAACTGAGGTCTTGGTGGTCAAGGATGTCATGCAGGACGTTTGGGCTAAGAGAATGGTGCACATGAAGAATGGTTAGTCACGTGAGTATGGCATGGTGGCCGTACGCGTGCAAGAGTTGTTAGTCACGTGAGTATAGCTGGGTTGCCATACGCGTGCAAGAGCTGTATTTGGCCAGGTTGGGCCAAGTGGAGTTGTGTTGAATACATACTCCTTCTAGGATTAGGAGTGGGACTCCTTCTAGGATTAGGAGTAGGACTTGTATTCAGGACTCTATGTGTTTGCTCTGTATAAATAGGGGGAGGCGCCTCCTATTTATGAATCAAGCATAGAGCAGAGCTTTAGGGTTTGTACTCTTTTGTTGGGAGTACTTTAGACAAAAGGAAATAAAGATCAATTCTTCCAGATCCTTTGCGTGCTACAGTAATCACGTAGCTACAGTACATGCATGCTACAATAATCTCTGTTTTGGGGTTCTTTTCTTGCACATCTTTTGGTTCTAGATTGGATCTTTGATTCCTTGAGTTTCTCTTTGTTTTGAACCATCCAAAAGCTTTCTAGGGCATCAATTTATTGTTCCTCAAAGTTTTGTTGATTAATCTACAAGTTTTGATTAGATTGATTCTCGTCATATTCTGTCACAGCAAGCTTGTGAGGTTCATAACTTTTGATCCGTAAATCCGATCGAGCTGATTATTTTTGAGTTCGATTCGTATTGAAATCTAGGTTCTTGACCAAATTTCAGATCGATTCGACGGTTGGATCTCCGGGAATTTGCGTTTTACCGAACGTCTATCAATCTGTTTTTGTCGAATACGAGGCAATTATTTGGTTCCGTTTTGGGGTGAATTTTTAATAGATCAAAAATTTTGTTTTAGCTTCTGCACAATCATTCACCCCCCTCTGATTGCTATATTCGTATACTTCGATCCTACATAAACTGCTTTGTATTTGCATGTGCAGTCTTCTGCTCCTCCTGTTCAACACCAGGCATTACCGAAGACTTCCCAGAGATATTTGCCCTCTGGAACATGGCCTCTAGCAACGACAAGTTGTCCGGAGGCCCTTTCCGAAATCGTATGATGTCCTTATGGACCTGCAAATACAAAGTAGTTTCCGTTAGTACAAAAACATAACATGAGAAAGAAATGTACAATGCTTTTGAAATAGAAATACCTTGATCATGCTAGCCCACTCTTCTTCACTAGCTGTTATAGTTTGTTTCTCATTATCCCATCCAAGTCCAGTTGTTTTTTGCAAGTAGTACACCCAAGCTGTCCATACTCTTCAATTCATCCCATCGATTTTTCATTTTTTTTTGGTATACATTCTACCAGTCCGCTTGTGGAACTCTTCAATTAAATTCTTGTAACTTGTTGGACTCAATGACTTGGTAGGCCTATTGCCATCAAGGGTCTCATTGGTAGCAATTTCACAGAATATCCTTGCTGCATCAACATCCCAAACTGCCTTTTGTTCCATCTATCATATGCAATTTTAGTTTATGAATACAATAGCATCAGTTTAGGTGCTTGCTGCATGCATTCAACAATCAACAATCAAGAATATCTATCAACAATCAAGAATCAAGAATATCTATCATATGCAACATTCACAAACTGACACATCACACTAGGAATGTCTATAGCGGTATATTTTAGGTGGTTATTTCAAATAAATGGATCAGGTTCCAAAGGCACAATGATGCTTGTAGGGTTATCAATCTCTTAGTAAATAGACACTAATATTCTTGTATAATGACAGAAGATGTTGACCTGACCAGGATGGAATCCAAAGAAATATCTACATAATATATGATCCTAAATTGTAAATTTTTCTACATGCATCCATATATTGTGTAATGTACATACAGTATTTTTGAGGGTTGCTTTCTTATATGTGAACGGCAAATTGAGAGCATGGATTTATCTCATGTTCGGTCACTGACCATGTTTGGGAGCTTGACTCAACTGCCTTCCAATTCATTCAAGTTTGGAATTGTGCAAGTGCTAGATCTTGAAGGTTGCAAGGATTTCAAGTGCTAGAGCTGCAAAATACTTCTACTAAAGCATCAGAACTTCCGAAAGACAGACATTAAAAAGCTTCCAAAATAAATTGGAAACCTCCAGTGTTTAAAGACTCTGGACATAAGGGAGACCAATGTTGCAGAGCTGCCTAAAACCGTATGCCAGATTGAACGAGTGATTAACATACTTGGTGGAAAAGTCGTACCCTGGCTGTATTCCCATACAAGTTAACACTTGGTGAAAGTATTTGCCTATTTGGTGAGATGGGATGAATGGCTTTTCCCTAAAAAAAAGATAGGATGAATGCCTGAATGTCATATCTTGGTTTTGTAATTTTAGCCTTAGTGGAACTCGCCAGATGGATCATTTTAATGCATTTAACATGGTATGTGATACTTTTCCCTGATAGAGTAATAAAAGAACAAGGAAGGCGTTGAAGCTTCCTGAAGACGCGCTCATTATCACATTTTGGATTCAGATTTTCAAAGGCTACCATAACATTGGGGGTCCATGCGTGTGTCCAAAGTTGACTTGGATCGCAGCGTTCTAGCTAGCTAGATCTGCCTCTCAATCATTCTAGACTACATTGATTTCGTTCAGTGGGGCGAGTACCTTGGGGGTCTGCAGTGGGGCGAGCAGCTCCGACGAGGCGGGGCGGAGGGCGGAGATCGCGGCGAGGATGTCGTCCGGCGAGGGGAGGAGCCGAGCGCGGTGAAGCCCGGAGATGCGGAGGGCGGAGGTCGCGGTAGGGGCGTCGTCCTGCGAGGGGAGGAGCACAGGAGGCCCGGCGGCGCGGCGCGGCGCGACCACAACCCTAGTGGCCGCGGTCGCCTCGGCGTGGCCGAGAGCAATGGGGAAGGAGGGTCAGGGGAATTGCTCGATAGAAGATGAAAAAATCGTGGTATTTCCACATATATGGGGATGCCATTTTTTTTTTTTGTAAATATGAGTTAAGTTGTAAGGGTACCAGGGAAGTGGGATTTTCAGAAGCACCAGCCAGCCCGAGAAGCATTGTTTTCCTTGCTTCTCTCGCGTAGTGCAAATTAGGCTGGAGCTTTTTCTCTTCATCTGGCTGGAAAAATACTGTTTGTTTTGGCTTATGGCTTATGGAGGCTTAGAAGCCTAATAAGCTCCAGCTAAAGCCTAAACAAATAGACCCTTACAATATTGGAGAAAATTGGACATGCTGCTTATCGCTTGGATCTTCCGGAAGAGTGTCGCATCCATCCAGTCTTTCATGTATCACAACTTAAAGAATTTCATCCCAATTATCTCTACTATTATAAAGCAACAGTTGGTGGCAGTGGTGAGTTCTACTCACGTCATTAATTGCCCTGCTTAATTACCCTACTTAATTGCCCTACGCAAAAAACGAAGCGTTGCTTTAATTAGCCAGCTTTCGCAAGAAACGAAGTGTTAAAGATAGATGTTTGATCTTGTGAAATAATTTTTTTATTTTTTAATCTTTATTTTTCGTTATCAATTTTGTTTTTCGTAGCAATGCACGGGCATGTAACTAGTACTCCATTATTTGCCACACTACCTATAGCGGTTGAGTTGGATTCTCATTCTACTGAACCTCAAGAAGTTTTGGAGCGACAGTTGGTCAAGAAAGGTAATGCTACGGTGACCCAAGGTTTGGTTAAGTGGACTGGAATACCAGCGGAGGCTGCCACATGGGAGGATTTGAATGTCTTGCGCGAGCGTTTTCCGTCGGCGCTTGCTTGGGGACAAGCAATGTTTCCAGGGGGGTGATGTCACGAATGGCGAGAGCAAGTAAGAGCAGAGCAACGGTATTCAGCAATTGAATATAAGAAAGTCGCATTTGCTGAATTTGACTAGTCACCTAGCGTTGTCGAGTTAAACAGAGAAAATTACTTTTACTTGTACTAAGGGTAAAAGTTAGTATTCTGTTATAGGGAATTAGTTGGGAAAGAAAATTATTTTTACTTGTACTAAGGGTAAAAGTTAGTATTCTGTTATATGCTGTTATAGGGGATTAATTGGGGAAGCTGATGTATATTGCTTACAGGTATAAAAGGACCTGTGTATGGACAGCAAAGGAATTATCGAAGAAAATAAAAGAACCAAACACTTTACACACTTTTCCCTTCTTCCTGCTTACCTCTTTTCTGTTCTTGCGCTCGCACCGATGGTGCTCGGTTTCTGAGAATCTCACGCCCCAGACCGACTTGATGGCAACGGGATATTACAGATCAGAGCTCCAACTGCACCGGCCGCATCAGGGGCGGCAAGCGCCCGTCGTCGTCCTCCCCCTCTCCCCCCAAGACCCCCTCCTCCGGGGGAATTCCGTCTCGATTTGTATGTCTCGGGCTGATCTAAACCTAGCTTCGCAGGCGGAGGTGAACGCCGAGATGGAGACGCTGGCTTCGGCGGGGACCAGGTGGAGGCTGGCGAAGGAGGCGGCGGCGTGTGGAGGTAATGATCTTGTCACATTGTTGCGTCTCATGGATCGGTTCTTGATGGATCGGTTCTTGATGTTTCTTCACCTCAGGGTTCTTGATGTTAGCGCGGTTTCTTGATGTTTCTTGGCGAAGGAGGCGGCGGCGTGTGGAGCTTACATACGCCCCGCCGCCTCCCTCTCGGACGCCCCCCTCCCCGTGGTCGTCTTGTGCTCGCTCCCGACCCACCCGATGCCGCGCTCTGCAGGCTGAGGAGACCAAGGAAGGGTAGGTCGTTTCTTGATTCCACATAGTTTTGCCTTTCTTTGTTAGGGATTCTTGGACCTGCATTTTCGTCCGGAACGAGTTCTTGGGGGGCGGTTTTAATCTGTGTTGGTACTTGGATCTTGTTGGTGTTCCGACCTGTTCTCGGTTTTGCATTCGATTCATTTCTGTCTTTTTTTGGGGTGCTGTGGATTTTGGGGGGGTTTAATCTTCGCTTGTATCTGTGTTCTCTATTACTGATCGTGTTGTTCTTGGTTCTTTAGGAGATTTAGGCATTCTTGATGACAGAGCTGCTGCGAGGAGACTACCTTGTGAGCCAAGAACAGTGGTGAAGCAAAGGTGAGAATGAGATGAAGATTGATCAATCACGAAAGGGTTGTTTTTTTTTTTTGTTTGGTCTCTCTGTATGATTATGCTTTTCTTATTCTTTTGTTTGGGTTCCTCATGCTCGCTCCAAGCCTCCATCCCTTTCTCCCACTACTCCAAGCCTCAAAGCCTCCATGCCCCCCAATTCTACCCTGTGGTCGCCTCCACGATCTTCAGCCCCACCTGTTATCTTGGATGTCTAAATGTCCTTGATAACATAGGAAACGTTGAATCACTGATGTTAATTTTTTATGATCAATTGTATCTAAACAATTTTCTTTCAGCTACAAGATACTACCGAAAATGACGGGAACAAAGGAAGCGGGGAGGAAAATACAAGTGAGGGCGTGTCAGCTAACTTAGGGAACCGGAAAGTAAGTATCATCCTTATGGTAGACATTTTTGGATATATTGATAGTTGCAACCATATGATAGTCAATTTTGTAAAAAAGTTTTTTACAAAAAAGTTTTTGTTGAGATGCTACGATCTGCACTTAATTAAATGCCAATTTTGTAAAAAAGTTTGTTAACTTGTGCCTTTCCCACCCTTTTCAGTTGGATTCTAATCCGAAAATTCATTACGAAAGCAGAGGTGACAAGGAGGGAAAGATTGTAAGCAAATATTTATTGGATAGCTAGAGCAGATTGGCAATGATAGCTCTTGTTTCTGTTTTGGATTTCGAGAACTGTCAAACACTGATCTGTGAATACTTTCCTGAACAATTGAGAATGTTGAATTTCTAAAATTTAGCATGGTATCTGTTATTTGTTCTCCAAATGTAGCATTATCACTATTATCTTGGATGTCTAAATGTCCGTGATAACATGATAAATGTTGAATAATTGCTGTGAACTTTTAATGTTCAATTGTATCTAAACATTTTCTTTCAGCTACAAGCTACTGAAAATGATGGGAACAAAGGTAGCAGGGAGGACCGGAGGATAATACAAGTGAGGGTGTGTCAGCTAACTTAGGGAACCTGAAAGTAAGTATCTTCCTAGCTTAATTTTCCCTCTTGAAGATTGACTGGCTTATGATAGAAATTTTCGGATATATAGGTAGTTGCAACCATATGATAGTGAAGTTAACCTAACAATGTTACTATGTTAACCTAACAATGTTTGGATTTTCTTATCTATCCATAGTGAAAAATCTTCATAGATTACTTTGCCAGCTTTTTGTGCTTTAATGTTTGCTTTTGCTAAGGACCATTGCTCTAATATGCATTGAGAAGCAAATATATTTTATTTGTGATGCTTCTGTAAGATTCATGTATGAGCAATTTCATCATCCTCCTCCCTAAACCAGTGGTCCAATGTTTGCTTTTGCTAAGCACCATTGAAGTATGCTACTGTGTATGGATGTTCTGATGGTACTGTTGTTCTTGGTGCTATTGGCAAGGTATGCATGTCATTCGGTCATTCCTCACTCCCTCTGTTCCCATTGTTGCGGATTTTATTTCCTTTGTGATTGATCTGCTTTATTGTAATGTAGATTTTTTTCTAGAAAGATTCTACATGTTTTGATATGTTTTTGTCTTGGTATCAGCTATATAACAGATGACATGCTATTGATATGGTTATGTGTAAAATGTTAGATTTGATATGTTCAGATGCAATAAAGATCATGACTGCCTGGGCATTACAGATTTGTTCTCAATCACTGGTGGACAGCAGTTACCAGTTTCTACATTATGGTTGCAGCCCTGCAGGAATTAGATTGTAGCAGAAGTGAGAAACTGTTCTCTTTGTGCCTACAAATTGATAAGAACCCTACCAGCTAAAACAAGATACATGAGTATTAAGTATTTTCCACATACACAAGGGGAATGGCAATAGAGAGTGGACCGCAAACTGATGTGCTATTATTACTAACTAGGTTTGTGAATCATTACTTCTATATGCCACGGCAATAAATTACTATCTAGGTTTGTGTGGATTGAAATTCTTTAATATGTCAAAATGGCATCAAAAGGTCAAAATGCACTACACATGTCTTCAAAACATTAGGTTCGCGCCGGTTCTCTCCAATTTCTGTGATTTCCATTGCTCATGGCGTTCTAATTTCTATTATTTTTCTGGATCTGCTTATGTGCGCAAGATCAGGGAAGATGATATGCGGCTTCTTCTCCAGGGTCCTCCTGTAGGTGGCTTGAGAGGTGTTAGGAGTTGAACAGAAAAAGTGGATTAGTTGTTCCTTTAGGTGAGCCATTTTCGTCTGTTTAGTGTTAACATTATATTTCTTTGCTTGATGCAAAACAAGTTTGATGCATGTCATCTCAATGCTCACCTATTTGTGAAGCTACAGTTTCTTAAGAAAAAGATCCAAAATTGTTGAGATTGTTGCAGCAAAAATAACATATTAGCTCTTGGTCACTCAGGGCTTGGCACTTCTTTTAGTTGTGGTAGGGATTCCACATTCTAAAAGATGTTATCACCATTTGATATAGACCTGCGAAAACCTTGGATGTTCCCTGACCTTTGGCATTGTGTTTTGGTGTCCGTAATAATAACACAAACACATAGCCTTCTTGAATTTAAGGCCAGATGATGTGATTCGGCGCTTGTTCTACAGCAAGAACAGTGATTCGCTTATTACTGTGTCAGTTTGATGTAGACTTGCGAAAACCTTGGATGTCCCCTGACCTTTGGCATTGTGTTTTGGTGTCCGCAATAGCAACACAAACACATAGCCTTCTTGAATTTAAGGCCAGATGATGTGATTCGGAGCTTGTTCTACAACAAGAACAATGATTCTCTTATTACTGTGTCAGTTTATGCATCAAACCATTTTAGTACATTGAAGTGCAGAGCAACCCCAATAGAGTATAACGTATGCTACAAGAAATTTCCCTATTTTTTGTGTAATGCTTTGTTTGTGAGTTACCAAGAAGCACTCTTATGACTGCTTAATGTTTCCTATATAGAATGAACTGCTATCTGTCATTTGTCCTTTGTTTGAGTTATGCTACTGCATTCTTGATTGGTTTTGAGCATGTCGCTGTTGTTTTCATTAATGCTGCGGCTTACCGATGTTCTTCGTCTCAACTAATATGGCTGCCAATTTGTCATATTTTAATGTTCTGTCAGGTATATATGGAGGAATTAATTGGATGCTGATTTCCTCTTTTCTTAACTAATAAAAAGAGGAGTTTACCCTGTCGTCCAATCATCCACGCTTCCAACCCACGTGTGTGCTGGCTCTCCTCCGGCCACGTTCCCCATGACCTCTACGCCGGTTTCTCACACCCCCACACATTCGCCCCACTCTCTCCCTCACCCCTGATTCTCTCCCCACCGTAGCTTCTCCTCCCCAACACCGTCGCATCCACTCCCTGCACCGCCGCTTTCTCCTCTCCACGCGCCGCGCCGACCCGCCCCGCCCCATCTCTTTCTTTGTCGAGCAAATGTACACAAAAAAACCGAAGCACGCCACAAACATCCCAGTCGGTTGCCGTCTTCTTCAACTCCCTTCTCCCTCGCTACCTGATTCCCAACCTCCCTCACCCTTATTCCCCATTGCCGCTTCCTGAATCACAGCGTTGGCAGCCGATTTCGTTGCAGGCAACCACCACGGTGGTGGGAGCAGCAACATCAACAAGGCAAAGGCCTATCCAGACTACATCAAGGGGACGACGACTGGACCTTCGGTCTCGAGCGACTGGACAGCGGTTGAGCGGAACCTCAATCCCCTCCGGCCTCCACTGCTCCACAGCATGTGCATTGCGCTCCACCGCCGTCCAGGTCCCAGCCGCGTCCCTCCAATTTCATGGATTCAAGTTTGTAGTTTGGTAGCAGGATGTTGAGGACTCAAGTGCCTCCTCAAGCGCCTCATCGGCATCGACCTCCAGATCCTCTCCGCCCAGGTCAGTACTTCCTGATCTCAAACTTTTTTCGGTGGATCTTTACATTTTTGGGAAATGTGATCAATGGTTGCTGCTGTTTGATACTGGCAGTTGTATTAGGTACGAATCTTGCAAAACTGTTGCCATTTTAGTTAGATCTAAAAGTTTTGTTTAGCTGCGCGATTTGTTTGTTCAGGTATGTGTAAATCATTTAGTTATTTCATCACCTGGATCGGTAGGGCGATGACATTGATACTAAGCTTATTGCTTCTTGGCGATTGGAGTAATTAAGCAACCCTAGAATAGAATATTGTCCTGATATGGTGTGAGTTCATCGAAAATAAATACCATCCAATTCCATTGAGTCAGGTTTGTAGTTTGGTATCAGTATGTTGGGACTACATATATGTAAATTTGCACAATAGCTTTTGAAGGGCACACAAAATAATCTACCAAAGCCACAAAAGTATGCGAGGACGGTGCAACTTTCTTTAGGATCTGCAGTGTCTCTGTCTTGATATCCTGGCTTTCCTGCCATGTGCTTGCTTGCTTCTGAAAAATCCGGCCAGGAATATGGTTTTTCCCCCACAAGAGCATTTCTGATCATGGAGAGTTCTTCCACAAGCAGCAATGCTCATCAGGGGCTTTAGTTATTTCTACTGCTGCTGCTGGCTATCATGATGTTTACTGCAGCACATGAGCAGAGGCCTTGTGCACTGTAAGGTTCGGTAGAAATAATCAAGTTTTTCTTAGTAATGGATAACCTTGTGCACATGAGCAGAGAAGCCTTGTGCACTGTCTGGCAAGACTGTGGTTTGGCATTTAGCAAGTACATGCAATGTAGTGTTCAGATAAGTGGATTTGGAGTGGGTATGGCTACTACTGAAACAGTATATGAATTTCTTTTGTGTGGCTGTGAATGTTTCTAATATGCTTATGGATTGGGTATACATTGGATATGAGCACACATTACAGGTTTTGTAAAACCACTATGGATAAAACCCTTTTACCCTTTTTTGTTGTATACAATTCATTTGACATAATATAAGTATAAAGCGAATGTCAAATAGCAACTCCCAAACCTACGATGCAATTTTACTGTTCACATCCACATCCATTCAGAGCTGGAATGCAGTAGTGTAGATTACGCGTTGCATTTGAGGTTGCTATCAAGAGAAGAGGGAAACTATGCTCGGTGGACAAAGTGAATGTGCTGGAGGTACCTTATCATGTTAATCCCAAACGTGTTTCAAAAGTTGATTTAAAGTGTATGTTGTATGGATACGTTACTTGATCCCTTCTATTTTAATTGAAGCTCGAAATGAGCCATGGAATTATATCTGCAACTACCAAATATTTGATGTTTCTATCTTGGACATTTATCTGGATACAGAGATTGTGACCTATCATTTTGCTGACACTAGAAAACCTCTTGGAATGATAAAGTCTACATGGTTTTGAATATTTTATTTTGCATTTCTGTAATGTTGTTGTAGGCATCTATGCTTTGGAATGACTTGGAAGATGGTAAGGCTTCAAAAGACAGAGATAGGCCTTCACACTTCCTGAAGCTCGCAAAGATTCCCTGTCTGGTTTTGCTTATTACATAGCATCCTACTAACTGATTTTAGTTATTAAGATTCCCTGTCTGGTTTTGCTTATTCACATCATTTTTTTCGTTGAAGGCAGCGGCCAAGTTGGAGCATGATGCTGATCAGGAGAGTACAAAGCCGCCCCATTGCAGAGAAAGAGGGAAATATGGCTCCACCTTCCACCATGCCGTCTCACATGCCGTGCGTGGCCTCCTTGTTCAACCTCACTGTCTTCACCCGCCCTTTTGTTCCATCTGGATGGGTAAGCAGCTCCACTCCCTCAATTTCCTGTGACCCATTTCAATCACTCCCAAAGAATTTCTAATGTGTTCTTGCTCTCTGCATAATTTTTGCATGCTTGTCCCGATGCGTAGTTTATTTGTGCAGATTATTCTGTCTGATATTTTTGCTGCCAAATCTTCGCTGTCTGATATTTTTGCATGCTCCTCCCCCTTTTGTTCCATAATGATCTTCCTTTTGTCATCAGGATCTTGAAGATTATTCTGTCTGATATATGCCCATAGCTGCTTCACAATCTGAATGAAGAGTAATGTTATTTTTTCTAGCGCAAATCATTTGAAGAGTTAATCAAGGGGAACATATTGGAAGTTATTTTCTGGTGTGTGTGTGTGTGTGTGGGGGGGGGGGGGATCAAGAATACCTGAGTTCTTGTCATGACAGTCTCACCAACAATAGTCTGAAGTTCAGGTGAAATTGCACAAACTTTGTTTAAACCACCAGGCCCACCCCTCTTCCGCTTCGAAACACTCCCATATAACACCAATCAGTTTACATGCATCAGTAAATTCTATAATTTGAATTATTCTTAATCCTGACCATTGACCAGTAAAAAGTAACAAGTTCCAATAAATGAGGGTCAGTGGGGGTGCATGAACCCAACTGTTCAGTCGATAGAATAAGCTAAACTTCAGGATCGTTTTCTGAATCAATACTGTGTGGCATTTGCGTATTTGCCTTTCAACAAGAAAAAAAAAGGCAATGATTCCCAAATAAGTGTATCCAAATCAAATAACAACAACAGGGTTACCACTTCAAGGCAGACTCCATATCTTTTTAAATGCCTCAGGCACCTTGACTCCTTTTGACATCAAAATATATGTAAGAGCTAAGAAGATAACCATATAACATTAATGAACTCTATTTTTGTTTCCAACAAAAGGAAACATGGCTTTTCTTTGGTTCAGGGGAAAAAATATATAACCAGATCCTAAAGTCCATTAGCATAACGTGGCATGGCAGTAGTGCTCAGGACTTCTCAAGACGCGCCTACAAGCAGAAACAGTTCATGTTATAACCCAAAAAAACGCATAGAAATATAACAATTTATACATTAAGTCAATCATAAAAGTAAATCTGACATATAATCCAAAAGAATCGAATGCTGATGATCTGTTGGCTTTTATTAAAAATAGTTGGGTGCCGCAAAAAAGCAACCAACTTATTAATATACTCTCCAAGGGCCACCTGTAAGTGTTTGGAAGAAACAACAGAGTCTATTGGGACTATTCCATACACTATACGCTAGGTAGACAACAAGAAATAACGGAGCATGGTTAGGAGCTCTTACTGTAAGGGTGTCTTATTTTGGCAATTCTTGGTTCCATTTGCTCTGCTAATTTGAATGTGAAGATCATGAATTTGGACTTGTTGTGTTCTGAATTTTTAGATGAATTTTTCTTTTCGGAATTAGTAAGAGCTGGGATACATTTGTTAAACCATGGAATTATGTTACACTTGTTGTGACACCCAGGGCTGATGAGTGGATTGTCAACAAATGGGCTTGGGAAGTTTTACATTGGTATTTCTTTCTTGATTTACACTGGTATTTTTTTCCTATACAAGTTTCGATTTTGGTATAATTTTAGCTTTGGGATAATGTGAATACTTTTTTGTGGTAAAGGTGGGAGCTCTCTGATTTTGGGATAATTAGAGGTTGATTTGTGTATAGAGAATGGGATTTTTGGGTTCAGTTAGGTGGGAGAGGGGTTTGATAATGAGATGCATGTGGCAAACTATGCTTTATTGTGCACAAAAGGTTTGATTCTATTGTGTTTTTCTCAGGTAGCATGAGAATATGCTTGCAATGTACTATTAGGCAGGTTCCTCTCATTAGCTCGCATGTTGAATTCCGTGTAGGTTACACCACAGTTTAATTTGTTGAATTTTGTTGTCGAATTGATGAACCATAGAATGCCAATACTATGGTAGTATGTTGAATTCTGAATTTCTGATGCTTGTCAGGTGAATTGTTACGAATGAAGGATATCAGATATTCATGCTGAATAGTTTGTGTCAAACAATATGCATTTGGATTTGTAAGGACCCACTATATTAACTAGTTAAATAATAGTATTAGTGGTTAATGAGGTTATTAATTAGTGTTCTTTGCTAGTGTAAAAATTCAAAAATGCGAATAGAGCGAATAGAAATAGAAAAGAGGATTGCCGTCAGACCCGCATGCGAGGTATTGATCACCGAGATACCAGACCGTAAGGGCCGGGTCGGCACCTCTCGCTAGACCGGTTCATCACTCGGCAATCCGTACTTACCTGTTCGGATTGCGGGTATCCGTTGCAGCTCTTTAACCAGTAGACAACCCAGTGAACCAGTAGAATAGTAACTTTTACCCAAGCCAACGATCCTTTGCGACTCACAGCCAACCTAAAAGCAACCGAGCAGCACAGCACCAACACCTTTCAAAGCCATGCACTACCCAAGTGAACACCCCAACATTTAAGTATTCTTTTCCCCAGCCAGCTTGCAGCCATGCAGCTCTATTGCCTCAGCCAGCAGCACTCGTGGCAGCAAGGGAGGGGGCACGGCTGCCACCCGTCCCTTTCCTTCCACTTTATAGCAAGCATTCTTCTTTCCTCAGCTCCCAGCCGAAGCCAAGAACCAGAGCAAGCAAACACATCCAGTCCAGAGAGAGCGCAAGAGAGCAAGACCAAGAAGCAAGAAGCAAGGGAGAAGGTCCAGAAGCCGGAGGAGGAGGAAATCCACACGCCAAGAACCAGGAGGATCCCTGCCGCAGGCGGAGGATCCCCAAGGTCCACTGAACCGAACAAAGAGCAAGGAGCAAGGAGGAATCCACAAGAAGAGCCGAACAAGGAGACCCCAAGATCAAGAAGCACCGAACCAGCAGGAGCCACAAGAACCGATCCAGCCACTTCATCGCCCTCCAAACCGCCACCACCCCTAGATCGATCTCCCGGTCTTGTTGTTGCCTCACCTTATTGGTAGTAGCAGCAGTAGTACTACTTGTTAGCACAACCTTGGTAGATCAATTAGAGGATGGTGGTCTCAGTGAATCCTAGGGTTGCATGAGTGAAAACCTGCCGTCCCACTAGAGTTCTTGCCTCATTGACCCCAAAGAACTTGCAAGCAAAACCGAAACCCAGAGTAGAATGCGAAAACCCGGTAGATCAAGTAGCCTCTGTTCTTTTCATTAACTCAAGATTTGCAATCGAAAGTAAAGGCAAACAATCAAAATTTGGCAAAGCGAAATAGATCAGTAGAATCTGTTCCTTCCTCAGCCATTAGGGCAAGTAGGGGAGAGTGGGGAGTAGAGGAGAGAGTAGAGGGGGGGATTAGGCAGTAGAGAAGAAGAGGGAGAAGTGGAGAGGGAGAGGGCGACGGCAGAGGTGGCCGTGAGTGAAGAGTAGAGGGGGAAGTAGAGAGGAGATGGCCAGGGGAGAACCGGCCATAGCGCAGAGGAGCGGTCGGGCTAGGGTTCGGCCAGGGGGAGGAGAGAGAGAGAGAGAGAGAGAGAGAGGAGAAAGGAGGTAGGAGAGGACCCGGCAGGGAGAGGAGCTGCGACGGCGCCCGTTCTTGGCCGTGGAAGCGAGGCCGAGTGGAGGAGCGCACGGGAGAAGAAACCAAGGAAATGAGCCGGTTCGGCTCAGCCTTAGGAAGAAGCAGGGAAAAGAAAGAAGAAAAGAAAAAGGGAAGGGAGAGAGAGAATAAGAAAAGAGAGAAAAGAAGAAAAGAAAAGAAGAGAAAAGAAAAGAGAAGAGAAGAAAAGAAAGGAGAAGAAAAATAGGAAATTTCTGTCTTCCGTGCATCCGCGCATCCGCGTAGGTTAACTTGCCGTATTCATATCGTAGGAAAACTGCATTTAAATTTCTAAAATCTGCGAGTTAGTAGTTAATAAATGTGTAGATTGTTAATTGTTGTATTAATTGAATTGCTATGTTTATTGCTGCTAGAATTTTATGAATCGGGTTAAGTTAGTGGGTTTAGTTAAATAAGTATTGTCCGTAGATTCAGACACCGTAAAGTTGCTATGGGTTAATTCCCGTAGAGTTGATACATTGTATTTGTCAGGTCCAGAACCGAACCAGTCGTACCAACCACCTCTGTATTCGAGCGAGGCCGTATTTGCAAATCCTACTTCAGGCAAGATTTCCTTTGAGCAAATTTCATTAAATGTTTTCAACTTGATTTCAGTATTATTATGAGTATCATTCATGCATTGCAAACTTTATATGTAAATTGAAAATACCCGATTGAATATGGATGGAAATGTGGTGTGGTGGAAATGAAAGTATGGATGATGATGAGGTGTGGAGTGTGTTGGCAAGTCCAGCTGATGGAGCAGCTGGCTTGTGCTATTTATTATATTGGTGTGGTGTTAATATGGTGGGTAGAGGGGGGCCAAGGTACTTGGAGTGTGGCCGGTGGGACCCTCTACATAGGCTATGATGTAAGGATAAACAACTACACTCGGGCAATGAGCCGCATTTTCAGTATCAACCATAGTGTGTGGATCGACCAGAAAAGGTTGTCCTAGGAAGGTATTATGATCTCCACATTAGGTAAGAGTAGATAAATACGCGTGTGAAGTGGGTATCTTAGGAAGGCCAGTGAGGACACAGATGGTTCTTTCAGGCTATATATGAATAAAGCCTTGGGTTGAGTATCGATTGTCTTTGCTACTGGCGGCTGGATAGTCTGATACAAGCTGATAGCCGCAGTCGGTGGGATTGCCTAGTGAAGGAATCCGCGACTCGGGTAACGAGTTGGAGATCTAATCTTTGGACTAGTGATAAACATTCTGGGGCCTCTCGTGTTAGGGGTCACTATGGGTAAAGTGGTACAAACCTGCGCAGGGTCAAATCATGAATTCATGCCTGTCTCCTGGATTGGAGGCTACGGAAGCTAAGTCTACCTCATATACGGGTGTTAGTAGCTCTTTTAATTAAAATTGGCAACTCTTAAAGAAAATCAAAACCTATTTACAATAAAAAGCAGATTTGAAGGAGGTGGTAAGCTGGATTTGGAAAAGAGAGGAAAAACTCATGTATTGCCTTCTATACTATTACTTGCTGAGTACTCTGTACTCACTCTTGCTAACTCTCCCCCTGCTAGATATTTGTTCTGAGGGTCAAGCTTCTGGTTGGGACGTGGATCCCAATTGGTCCGACCATGAGACTTGGAGTGAGGGTCACCCGCAGAACCAAACCTACGCGGAGGACTACCAGGGAGAATAGAATGCTGAGTATCCGTGTTACACTACGTCGGTCTTTTGTGTAACTAGTAGTTGTGTCTTATGCTTTTGTTGTACTTGGATCCTGTCTAATTATGTATTGGACTTGTAGCCCTGCGTGAGTTGGTTTGTAATATATTTACATTCAGTCTCTAATTATTGTTTTGTTGCAACACTCTGAACACGGTATAGTAGCTAATAAAGTACCGGGGTGCCCGATATTTTGTTAGCCACTATGCCGAGATTCGCTTAATTAACCTAGGGTAATGCCAGCTGTTGCTAATTACCCCGGGCTAATTGGGCGGGTCGCTACAGGATTATTGTAGAATGGGATCTTTATTAAGGAATATTAAGCTCTTTTGTTGGATTGGTGTATGGTTGGATGCCTAATTTTGATTGTCATTGGTTTAGGAACATAATTTCAGCTGCATAATTAGCAAATGCATGTAACAGATTTTTGTTTGTGTTCTTTTTCACCCTACAGACCACTGCCATGCAAAATGGTTCCCTTCGATATGACATTCATTATTGGATTAGTAAAGATACTAGCCAAGTAAAATTTTCATATTATTTTTTGACGCAATTAAGTATCAAAATCCAAATAGAAACATAGCTTATATGTTCTAATCCTTGAATGATTCAACCAACATATGTGGATTCGACACTGCTCATGCTGCTGCAAGGTACAGGTTCACTGTACTGAAATCGCCTGTATACACCTTGTTTCACTGGGTTAATCTTGAAACAGGCTTACATGGTACACATAAAGGATGACCCCATATGGAGCTACAGCTGACTACATTGTTCTCTTGAAACAGGCTTACATGATATTTGCTTGATTGCCACTTTTATAGCCCTTTGTTGAGTAGTGTGGATTATGAATATGGAAGGAAAGACTATGACTAATGGTAATCTCTTAGATCAATGAGATTTCGTACATACTGATTATTCCTTTACTGCTTTATTTTCACTTTTTATTGACTGCTCATCTGACTAATGCATATGCAATCTTGTACCAGTTAGGTGGACATGTTAGATTGAGTTTAAAGAGTCATATTCTTGCTTTTAGGTTTAGTTAAGAGTAACATGTTTTAATAGGAACCATTATTCCGATTGTGTTTAGAATCATAATGGCATAATTCAATTTTGAAGTACTTTTTTCCCGGGACTTTTTTCTCCAATGTTTGTGTCATGTCTTGTAAGACTTGTTTTGTCACTATCATGGCATTGGAAGTTAAACATCGTGTTTTTTCCAATATCATTTTCGATGGAAAATGGAAACAGAAACAATGTAGCTTTTGCTGTGTGGTTCTCAGGAGTTCAAAATGACTATCATGAATATTTTTTGGATTAATATATATTTTTTTGGTTAGCAATTTTTTGTGTGTGTGATTGTGTTGTTATCGTATTAGTCTTTGGTTTCAGTGAGTGATCTTTGCATAAATTTGAGCAAATTATCAACAAAGATCTTTATGTGAGCTGATAAATTTCCGAATGCTAACTATCTATGGTGCGCGCGATGCAAAGAAAACAATTAGTAAAAGTGGAGATATCTCTTTTCTCCTTTTGATAGCACTAACGCGGCAATACATGCTTCCAAATTTTGGTGATATATTATTTGGTCTTGACATAATATGGTTCAATATTGACATAATCTAACACTTGTATTGAAATCCGTTGCAACGCACGGGCATCTTACTAGTTGACACAGAATCTCTGAAGTGGCCTGACTTTGTGGAGTTTGATGATGTAAATGGAAAAGTACTCACTTAGCGCAAGATGAGTATACCTTTTTAAATAGTTCATCACGCTACATGTTGTCCTTCAGAACATTATTGATATAATGGCTGTACTTCTATTTGCAGTATCTATAAGATCTTTGACCTGAAGAACTACTCCTTTCTTTATTCAATACCGAGTACCAATCTACAAGAGATAAAGATTAGGTTTGCAACTTCTTACCTAAATTATATTTTTCTATCATATTCCAGGCAAAGCCATGGGAAATTGTGAATTCTTATTCCTATTTCTAGCCCACGAATCATGCTCTTCATTTATGATAGAACACCGAATTATGTTCCTTTGAATATATTATCTATACAAGATGGAAATCCACTGAAATCTTTCAGGCACTTATTCTACCGCGACGACAAAATTGATTTTATAGACCAGTTCAATGAAAAGCTCCTTCTCAAGCAAGAAGATGAGAACCTTCAAATACTTGGTGTATGACAGTTTAGGACCTATAGCCTATTTGTTTACATAATCTTTGCTTCTTGCAAGCATAATAGTTTTCTTATCTTTCTGAAGGTTCAGAATTCTGAACTGATTGAAGTTAGTGTTACCAAGTTCATGACCCCATCATCTTTCATTTTTCTGTGCGAGAACAGTCTCCTCTTGACGTTCCGAAACAGGACAATTGTTGCATGGAATTTCCGGGGCGAGCTTCTGAAATCATTTGAACTACAAATCTGAGACGTCATCTAATGATAGTACAGGTGTGGTACTCAAACCCTGGTTGCTTTTTTAATAATTTATTCACATAATTTGTATAGTGTCCAACTGCTTACTTCTCTCAAAAGTAGGATTGTCCATACTGGCTGACCAGCTATTCTGTCCGGTGCTCACACCAATATACTGAATGGTTCTGAAAGTTATATACTAAATAGGCTCTTTTTTCCAAAATTGCCCACATTTCCCAAAAATGACAGGGAGCCCACTAATGGCAGCCCTGGCCACCATATTGGTCGGCCTTAATGTTGCCCTCGCGGTGGCGCTAGCGGGATCCAGCACTGCCTCACCTGACGGTGGTAACCTTTGCCCGCCTTAGCACTCCCGGTAACGGGTTCTAGGTTTCCTCTTCTTGAAATGTTATTATTCCCTTTTTCTGTATCTTCGAGTTACCTACCGCCCATTAAAATAAAAACCATTACATGGCAGCAAATGTTCTGGTCACTTTTTCTATCTAGCAAATATTGGTAAATGGGTAGTAGGACATCAACCTACTGGAGTCGAATAAAAATAGATTGCTAATATTATGAAGATCACATTAGAAAGACATCAATTCATATCTCACTTTTTTTCCTCATGACAGAAAAATTGCTCTCAAAGGATGCATCATTTGAGCCGATTATACTGCTTTTCTTATCCTAAAACTGCTGGTATCATAGTTTGTTCACATGTCTACTGTTTTGTGGCACCGTTTGCTACTAATATTATGTTTTTAGGATGTTAGTCTTTCATGATATTTGTATGGTTCCTTCAAGCCAAGACTCTTAAAAATTATTGGCTTAGTTCCATTCAAGAGAAGCTCACCCCGCTGTAACTTTTTTGTTTTCCCAATTGGTTTAGAGATTGGGTCATATGATGCCTGCTAAAGATAGAAATTTTATACCAAGATCAAGAGCTTGAGAGCCTCTCCAAATTAAAGATTCACTTCTTGTGTTGTTGTTTTCTGCTTTCCATGTGATTACTGATTTGGGGTAAAAAAATGCATCTTGGGGAAGAGGGAAACAGACCATTTTTGGGGTGTCCAAACGAACTAGGCAGCTAAAACTAGTGGAAAGTTAGGATTATTTACGAGTTTTGGAGCAAAAGCCCATGGATTGATGATACTATCAGTTCCAGTTCAAAACAAACACGTATTAGAGGATTTGAGATTTTGCTACATAGTGAGGAGGATTAATTAGGTGATACAACTCCGTGCTTTACCTTGCCTGTTCTCGAGTTAGCTCTGCATTTGAGTTTCAGTTTTGCTCAAATTGTTGATTTTTCACACAGGAAGAGGGAAAAGAATACAATCGAGGTTCTTCTTGATTCCTAATTGCTTGTTATGTGGTCTGGCTAGATTTTGTGCAGATTTTGGTGAGTTTTCGTGCATTTCTCTTCTAATTCCTGTTTTGTAACTCTAAATATCTGATGTCGAGTTCTAGGGCAATTTGATAGCACATAGATTCACACATATGCTATATATACTTATAATTTCCGGTGGGAACATCCATTTAGCATTGTCAAATTGTCTCTCTTTTTTGTCCAACTAACCTATTATCTTCGTTGATCTACAGGTCAATTCAGCCACATCATCAAGAAATCATAGACCATCTCGGGTACTATCTATCATATACCGCTTGTGCCACGCTGTGATTCTTGGGCTAAAAAAATACGAAATTGCATAGAGGTCCTTTTAAAAAATACGATTGTATTGAAGTTTTTTACTTTTAAAAAAATACTATCATATGACATATCACCCAATTCCTTTTCTCCCTGAAAAAGCCTCTAAAAATTCAAAAAAAGGACAAAATCCGATTGTATTGATGTTTTTTTTGGCGCTTGCTACAGGCCCCCTTTTTTGTTTTTGCTAAAAAAAGCTTCAAAAAGCCCCAAAAAATACAAAAGTGCATATAAGTCCTTTTTCCTATTCCTCACCAAAAATCCAAAAAAAAAAAACTTTTCCTCATCCAATTATAATAAAGTATTTCTTTGATCAAAGTTTGGATGAGATAAAGCTCCTTAAATTTGTAAATAAATACGATCTAGCAGATGACTATCGCATTTTACACCTCTATTATTTTTTCCACTATCAGGTATGTGATATAGACATATAATTAACTAAATCTTTTGATCTTCTTTTACATTGTGCCATTTAGCGAACAGTCATACTGCTTTCAAAATAAAATATAAATATTCATACGCGGGCACGGGCGAGGATCCGGATCGGGCGGCGGCAGCTGCGGCGATAGTGCGGCGGCAGCGGCGAAGCGCGAGGCAGCAACGACGGCAGCGGAGTGCGGTCTTGGCGGCAATGGCGCTGCCGCGCTTGGCGATTAGGGTTAGCTTCGGTTCTAGAACGTGAAGAACGTCCGAATCGGACGTTTCCCCGTCGTTTGAACGACGTTCAACGACGTTCTACACCCTAGCGGCAGAACGACCGGACGTTCTTCATGCCCAGGGCGTTTTCTCGTGTAAATTTACACGACGTTTTAATAACCCTGCACCCAACCTCAGGATCAGGTCTTGCTCTACTACCTCACGGTCTGATATCTTGCAGAAAGACAAAACCCAGGGTGCCGTTTAGTTAATTACGTACCCTTAGCACAAACATTTTAGTTATTAGAAGGGTCCCCCTAAATTTAACTAAAGATATAACTAAGGAAAGAAGTGATGTCCATCCTTAAGAATAGCAGGTTGTTTACATGGAAAGAAGTCTGATTAATTAAGGGCAAGGGAGAACTAAAACCTTTACAGACAGTTTTATTAAGAGATATGAGATGTTGTGGTAGTTAGAGGGTCTTCTTAGGGCCAAGTTTTTAAGCAATGAGGTAAGAACGGAGGAACTCGCTCTCAATCGCCACTCCATTACAGAAAGGACATCCTATTGACAAAAGAAGAAGAACAACCTAAAGAAACTGAGTATATGGGCACTCAGAACCCCTCGGGACCAACGCCGACGTGTTGCGCTATCAAATAAACATAGAAAGACAACAACTAAAAGAATAAAATAAAAGAAACGAATAAAAAATCTTGGTGTCATAGCCGAAGAACTCCTCGGGGCTTCGCGCTCGAGCAACGCTTGGATCCACGCACCCAAGCACGCCACGGACCAGTTGTCTGGGATCCTTTCTTAGTGCTTAGCTCCTAGTTCTATGCACTGTATTCAGCTATTTAGATACTTAATATATATATATATATATGTGTGTATATATATATATATATATATATATGTATACACACACAGGCACATTACAAATGCATAAATGACTTCCTACACTACAGAAGCTCATGCAACAAGGTTAATATGCTTATGCAATGCTTCCTATGCATACTAGTAGGAATTAAAGTATTACATAGATACTAATGCAGTGAAAGTAACCTGTCATACTAATTATTTATGCAAGCAATAAACTCAGATGGTATGCCATGCTTCACAATATCAGACATCATGATATGCAACGCTAAGATGCAAAAGCGGATGACTAATCTAAACTAATAAAAAAGGGAGTTTAACCCTACACAAGTTGGATCGTCCAACATCCGGCGGCCCAACATCGGCCCAAATCCGAAGCGTGCGTGGTCCAACTCGATGCTGCGCTTCATCTTCCGCTGCCCCTTACCACCCAACGCCACCACCAACCCGCGCGCTCTCGCGTCTTCTGCTCACAGCCCCCACTCTCCCCTGCTGCCGGCCTCGTCCATGGCACGCCACACCCGCCGGAATCGCTCGCCCTCGCGCATCCCCGCCCTTACTACCGGCTTCGTCCATGGCGCAACGTTCCTGTCGCGGAGCCGCCCGAATCACTTGCTCTACCACACGACAGAGCCGCCGAAATCACTCACCCATCCACCCTTTGCTGTTTCCATTGCGCCTCCGCCTTGTCGCTCTCAGATCTGGTAGGTCGACGCCATCGAGTCCAATCCAAATTGCGCCATGGCCGCCGCTCTTCTCCTCGCCAGTGTTCTGCTGCTCCACTGGACGACAACGACCGTGAGGTGCCGCCTTTGCCTGCACCGTTGGTGCCTTGCAGAACTACCTCTTTTCTTTGTGCGACATCCGTTGCTCTGTTGCTCCACCGGTCACAGACGACCGCCAACTGCCGCTTTGACCTTTCAGTTCGTGATGGCAAAACCGAGCCTCACTTCAATGCGCGACGGTTGCACGAAAGACTGAGACTGGGCGGTTGCCTCCTGGAGCGATACAAAAGGTTACTTCATCTTCCTTTTCTGCCACTCCTCAAAAAATTGGGACGACATAGGTACTTTCATCTACTCTATATTTCCTTCTGTTTTGAGGAACTCAAAGTTGTTCACTTCATTTCCATAATTTTCCTGTCAGTGCAAGAAATCGTTGGAGTGAGGAAAAGAATGACAACAGCAAGGTGAGTCATATGCTGAGTGGGGTGTTATTTGAGCATGACATCGATTTGGTGATCTCTTAAGTGGAGGAATGATATTAAAATGAAGCAAGATCGCATTTCAAATATACTGTTATGTCTGTGTTTTCTAAACACCATATACTATTATGTTTTTGTTTCGCAATTTTTCAAACACTACTTAAGTGCAGCACCCTAGCGATCTAGCAAAGAAAGAGCAATGTAGTATATGCCATATACTGTTATTGAATGGCAGAAAGTATTTTCATTGACTTCGGTTCATGCAGTGCTTGCACCAATCACATGGTGCCGAAGACCACTGATATAATTAGGAAGCTTAATAAAGTAAGCACAATCATGCCCTCTCTTTCTTTTCACATGAAACATATAGATTTTCCGCATTACGTTGCGTGCCTACAGTTTTGATGCACTGAAGTATTCTAGAAACAAAATCCATACGAAAGCACACTATAGAAAACATCCATAGTCATTCACCTTACATTATACAGGCAAAGCAGTAGATGAATAGATTGTCTCTTGGTATTCTCATTTAATTGAGCAATGCCGTTCGCAACAGCCTGAACATATTTGGATTTAATTGCCCTTGCAGTTTTTGCTTATGTCCTACGGGTTTAGCTTCAAATGTTCTTTCATGTGGAGCATCATCATCCTCCTGCTTGTTTGGCAAAGGCACTACCATTTCTACCTGATTTACTGAATCCTTTTCAAGCAGATCCTGAAAATAGAAGTCCACGATACCGAGTTAAGGACACATTTATGTTGCTTTACTGAAAAAAGCAAATCATTGTTCAAGCAGTAAATTCATTCGCATAAGTTAATGTAAACGTACATGTCAGCTAAATATCCCAAACACTTTGCAGATTAATAAACTCTGCAAGGATAGAAACTGCTAAATATTGAACTCCCACTTAACAATTAACTATGCAAGCTGCATCTTCCAGGCAAGAAGATGACAAAGCAAAAGCAAAAACAATGTCAGCTGTGTAGAAATATTGTTTACATTGTTTCCAGTAACTCCCACCTCTCACCTAAAGATGGAAAAAAGAAAAACTCCCACCTCTTTGTTGTAATCTCTTGTAGCTGCTTTGTCTATTCAACGTTGGAAAACAATAGCTGGAAATGTTCAGTATTGCTAACATGATCGGCAAACTCCTTTTGTAGGTTTTCAACTGCCATGATTCTGTTATCTACATGTTTGCGCCATTGAAGTTTGCTACTGTGTATGGATGTTCTGATTGGTACTGTTGATCTTGGTGCTATTGGCAAGGTATGCATGTCATTCGGTCATTCCTCACTCCCTCTGTTCCCATTGTTGCGCATTTGATTTCCTTTGCGATTGATCTGCTTTATTGTAATGTAGACTTTTTTCTAGAAAGATTCTACATGTTTCGATATGTTTGTCTTGGTATCAGCTATATAACAGATGACATGCCATTGATATGGTTATGTGTAAAATTTTAGGTTTGATATGTTCAGATGCAATAAAGATCATGACTGCCTGGGCATTACAGATTTGTTGTTCTCAATCACTGGTGGGCAGCAGTTACCAGTTTCTAAATTACGGTTGCAGTCCTGCAGGTATTAGATTGTAGCAGAAGTGAGGAACTGTTCTCTGTGTGCCTACAAATTGATGACAACCCTACCAGCTAAAACAATATACATGAGCATTAAGTATTTTCCACATACAGAAGGGGAATGGCAATAGTGTGTGGATCGCAAACTGATGTGCTATTCTTATGCTGGCTGCATTCCTGGATTTTTTTTTATGAAATAGATTAAGAGAGTTGGGTTGTCGGATATGATCCTACATAAGCTGTATTGTATATCAGCAAAGAGGAAAATGTGATTTAACGATGCGTAACAAATTTTTTCAATTCGTAGTACTTGTGAATTATTACTTCTCTATATGCCAGGCAATAAATTACTAACTAGGTTTGTGTGAATTGAAATTCTTTAATGTGTCAGAATGGCTTCAAAAGGTCAAAATGCACTACACATGTCTTCAAAACATCAAAATGCTAAAATTCTACTCAAGTTGATTAAGTTTGATGTCTCAGCTATACATTTGGAAGATAATAACGGGAACAGACCATTGCATGTTGCACCTCCAAAGGGCAACACCATTGTAGGTGATCATCTCTCTGCAACATGTATTTTTGACCATGCTTTCAGTCTCCATGTTAGCTGTCTTATTTCTGATATGATCAGGCAAACACTTTTGTCCTGTTTTTGCAGAATACAAGGTCCACTCACACAACAGAAATGGTCCGTGTGCGGTGGCATTTATGGACGATCACTATCCTGTACGAGGTGCATTTTCACTTCTGAATAAGGTATCTAAGATTGTTCTGGAAATTACTGTATTGCTTATCTTTGAATTCGGCCTAGGATGATTTCATGAACTATAAAAGGACTATTTCGTCAAACTATTAGTAGAAAAAATGATAATCACGAATGAGTACACTATAAGATGGTTGCTTGCCAGCCTGATTGTAGTTGTCCTCAACACTGATACAGTATTTTGTTCATTATCAGGCAGGTTTCAACAATAACTTCTTGAAAACCAGTGACAACTATCTATAGTCATTTTCAAAATTCTGCATTCTCCTTCAATTATTCATTGTATTTTTATTAACACCCTATTGGCGAAACTCGAAAAGAAAATGGAGGTTGTAACTCTGCCTAGGGCCTCCTTTTAACGGAAGTAGCTACTATTGTGGCTAGATAGTAGGGATTAACAAACCGTACTCACACTATCCTTCCCTGACAATGAAAACACCGATATAATAACTGTTTGATCTTTGATCTCAATAAATTGTATAGTTTCTTTTATTTACTGCAGCTCTTTTGGGTCTTATATGCATGTGTATTTGATTCATGAATATATTGTGATCATGCTTATAGTATGATTTACTATCGTACTGCAATAACTTTGTTATTGCGCTACTGCTTTATATACCTTTTGTGAGATTCAGTTATCGATTTGATTATTGTATGAAGGTACTTGACGATTATTTCCATGCTTTTGGGGACACTTGGAAATTTTCTACAGCAGATGCTATTCAACAATGGCCTTTCTTGACAGACGCCTTGACAAGATTTCAGGTTTACAACTTTCTATGAAACGGAAGCACTTTATGTTTGTGCGTTTATTGATAGGAGCTAAAAGAAGTATCGATGTTTATTTTGTGAGCTGTTACCTCGGCCTATTTTCCTATCCTCTTCGAAAGGTTAACTAAATCAGTTCAATCTTAGTCTTTAACGAGAAACAAGTTTCTGACATCTTCATTGAAACCTACCAGGCTACCATGATTGTTTTTGGATGAGAGAAGAAATAAACCATATTTAAGTTGTTGGTGCACTTTGTGGGCTTCTCAGAAATGGATTATATGTTTTGGCTGGCTTGTACTCTACTTTGTTTGTCATTTCTCAATCCAAATTGTCATAATTCACAAGGAACATATTTTCAAAGATACTGGTGTATTGTTGCTTGACTTGCAGAATTCTGAAAAAATATTTATGCTCATGTCTTCTTTTGGTTTTTTTCTGGGAGGAGGTTCTCTCAGCTGTCTGTCTGATAATCTACCTGAATGTTCAGTAGCAGAGCAGTTAGATATGAAATAAAATTTCTTGTTATGAAATTTTCCATGCCCTGTGATAGGAAAAAATAACTTTGTTTATTGGACGTTTGTAGATCCTTATTTACAACGGTGACAAGCTGTTTAGAGAAACTAAAAACGATCCAGGTATTTATTCATATATGTGTATTGCATGATAATGGTAATTTCTGGAGCAACAATGATAGTTGCCGTGCTTTAGTTATCAGATAAGGACATGTATTTCTATACAGAATGCTCTAAAAAAATGTTCCTAGACTATTGGAGTGGGAAGTAGTCACAGTCGTCCTAAATATGTCAATCCCAGTAATTCCTTTTTGATCATATTGTCTTATATGCTCAAAGTTTATCATGTGATTGCACAAAAACTTTTTTGTCCTCCTTCCAAATAATGTTTAGGCCCTCAATGTTTATCACACAGCAAACTTTTTCTGGTCTTCTTGATGGCATAATTATGTTTGCACAGCAGATTGAATGCTTGAATGAGCAACCTTTTACTTAAGTTTATGCTTGCCTTCACACAGGTTGATTTATGGACAACCTCTTGATCTTCTGATTTCTATAGGACTATTCCTTTTGTTGTGTCTGGTTGTTCAAGCTACATGAATGAATGTTTCCTCTCTACCTAACAAAAAAATTGATGTTACTTGATAACATCTATCATCCTCTTTTAATAATTCGTTGCAACGCACGGACACTCTACTAGTTACATAAAAAGAGCACTCTGCCACACACAAGACTTCATACAATCATACAACAAGGAACTACACTCGCTTCCCTATCCCCCCTTAAAATGGGATCTAGTTAATACTGGTGGTCCCATTAGTAAAATAGATATGTTAAACTTAGCACTTATTCTTTGTTAGAGAGGAGGTTACAATATGAAAGAATGTGTTGCACCTGGGTCAAATAAAACAGTACCCACATATTGGGGAATGGGAAGCTTACCCGTGCCCACATCCGTGGCTCCTTCTACTTGCTCAACTCAAATGTTGTTCAAGCGGGCTGAACCTGTTCTGGACACTCCACGGGCAGGTCCTTTAGATGCTGATGTTGTAGTGTTCCCTGGGACACGTCCTGGAACTGGTTGATGACTCCGGGGCCTCCCGTGGTTGTTTTGTCCTGTTGGGTTGAGTGGATGGGGACAATTGGGCCTCTTATGACCTTCTTGGCCGCAATTGTAGCATTTGATAGCTTTAGGACAGCTAATGGCTAGGTGAGGCTAGGGGTGGAATCGAGCCGAGCCCCGAGCTCGGCTCGGCTCGGCCGAGCTCGCCAGTTTTCGAGCCGAGCCGAGCCCAGCTCGTTGCATACATCGAGCTCAATCTTGAGCTCGGCTCGGGCTCGCTCGAGCCTCGAGCCGGCTCGCGAGCCGGCCTACAAGGGCACTGGCAAGGGCCTAAATGCCCTTCATTCTCACAAAAAAAACGAAGCTCCTCCATCCATTCTCACCATTCTCAGGCTCCAGCCTCCTCTAGGGTTCGGTTAAGAAGCAATTTCACATTTATGGGACGTCTTTTTAAGCCTGAGATGGTTATTGTTCTTTCAGTTTATAAAGCGCAAACATGTAATCTGGAAAAAGAATACTCCGCTTACTTTATACGTGCAAAAGTAATCGATAGACCCAATACAAGACATTTGAAGTACTAAGAAGAGTAAACTCAAAAAGTAAGGTAAGACAAGCATTGCTCATTAGATGTCTAGCATTGGGTATACTAATTCTTGTATTGTGAATTCATACCTTATATAACTCAATGATGTCGAGCCTAACGAGCCTAACGAGGCCGCTCACGCCGTTTCGGCTCGCTGGTTAAGCGAGCCAAAGCAGAGGGCTCGGGCTCGGCTCGTTGGCCATGCGAGCCGAGCCGCACCGAGCCGAGCCGAGCCCGAGCCGAGCCTCGAGCCTCGAGCTAAAATTCCACCCCTAGGTGAGGCCCTCCACACCTATAGCATCTGAGTGGGGTTCGAGGTTGGGGGACACTAGAGTGCTGAACTTCTGGGGCTGTATAAGATCGAGGGATTGGGTTTCGGTGAGGTGGTGGTGGGCGTTTAAAGGGTCGTGGTTGACTAGGAAAATTTGGCCAGAAGTCAAATATGGCCTTCTTCCTCCTTTCCTCATTCATTTGGGTCTGTATGCTTTCCAGCCTGATGGCTCTGTTGGCTTGGTCTTGGAACTCTGTATTTGAGTGAGTGGCCTTATGCAACTTCAAGTGGGTATTCATCCCCTTGGTGAATCTATAAATCTTTTTGGCCTCTGTGTCTACGTCCTCTGGTGCATAACAAGAGTTCATTAAACTTCTGCAAATATTCTGTAACTCTTCTATTTCTCTGTGTTAGATCCCAAAACTCTCGCTTCATTAGGTCGATTTCTCCCAGAGGGACATGGGTGGTGCGAAATTGTGTGTTGAACTGTGCCTATGATACAGGCTGATCTCCTGTACGGGTGCGGCAATAGTTTGTCCACCAAGTTGCCGCAGGACCTGTTAATTGATAGGCTGCAAACTGTACCTTCTCTTCTGGACAGCCTAGATTGGTTAACACTACAACATGGTAAGTCAGACGTGGCATCTATATATGCCACTCTAAGTCTCTAAATGCCCCCAACAGGCTTTCCACGGCGTTTATTTGCTGTCAGCAAAAATGCCATCGGGAAAAGTTAAAATGCCGTAGATTCATTTTCGCGGCACATAATAAATGTTGGCCTTTATCTAGGCCGGCATATAACATATGCTTGGTACAGAGCTAAAACAACACATAGCAAACGTCGGCAAATTCCTAAACACGGCACGTAATAAACGTCGGCAAAAGTCTAACTACGGCATATAACATATGACTGGTTACAGAGCTAACACAGCACATAGCAAACGTCGGGAAATGTCTAAACGGCGCATAGTAAACGTTGGGAAAGTATAACACGACATATATCATTTGCCTTGGTATATTAATAATGGCATATGATAAATGCCGAAAATTGTCCACGGCACATAACATGCCACATTGGCTGGCATGTGAATCTGATTCATATAATGGCTGACATGTGAATTTGATTCCTATAATGGTATCAATAGTTAGCAAATAGACATGATATTTCTACAGATAGTACATCTCTGTCATGTTGATACGGACAGCTTGCATGAAATCAGAACTCAGAAGGTAGCCAGCAAAAGAGTAGGAGCACTTATCAATCATACATGTCAATATATAGTTCACAATAAACAAGCTAGCCAGCAAAAGTGCAAAATATAGTTCTTGCACCCTATACCTTACTGCTAAGTCAGACATCATTAAGTAGCCATCAATTACATATTTTGTCACAAAATAGTTAGACTGCATCTAGAGTACTACTGAGTCATCATGATCACTTCATAAACCTTCTGTAGCAAAAGATTAGTTGCATCTATCATCTGTACATAGAGATTTGTAGCTGCACCATTTGATCACTTGCTGAAATCTGAAAGGATGGACAAAACAGTAGGAGCACTGAGATAATTTTTTTGCAAACTTAAATTGACTTTAATTTAGTGCATCTAATTTAGAAAGTACCTAGTGCACGCTTGGACATAATTAGGGGCGATCCATCCTTTTTAACAACCTATGAATGAATTGAAGATCATATATACATAAGATTATGCACAATTAATATAATTTGATGAACGATAAAGTGTGTTTCTTACATTTTGAAATGGCCATGCTATGCAACGGCCAATAGCTGCATCCAACCTAATAGCTTGACCTTGCACTCGAGGCAGTATCACATTTTTATCCAGCACAATATCAACTATGCCTTTAGCTTTTTTATTAGTGTTTCTAAGTCTACCATATGCCACAATCTTGGAACCAATTACCGAGCGCAAAGCAATTTCCTTACGGGCTGCATAAGATCCACACTAGAGGTGAATGATCATGTATATTATTGGTATCAAATACTTGCAATTTTTTGTTGACACTCTTCATCAGTGGATTGTCCATTTGCCTTAGTGTGCGTAACAATAAAAAGTTCAGCCCGTGATGGTTCACGTCCAAGCTCTTTTTCCTGATAAAGTATAATTACTAACACAATATTATAGATATATGAAATAATAAAAAACATGATAGAAATTGTACAAACCAATTGGTGAGACACTACAGCATAACTTCTTGATCCACTTGCCTTAGTGTGCGTAACAATGAAAAGTTCAGCCCGTGATGGTTCACGTCCAAGCTCTTTTTCCTGAGAAAGTATAATTACTAAGACAATATTATAGATATATGAAATAATAAAAAACATGATAGAAATTGTACAAACCAATTGGTGAGACACTACAGCATAACTTCTTGATCCACATGTATGAAGTGCATTGACTTGGTTATGACGAACTTCTCTGTTCCTTTGAGCTTTAGCCTACAACATAAGTGTACTTTTTGTTAACAACACAGATCATCTCAATATTATTAAATTTTTCCTTAATATTTAAATATTAAAACCTTTGTCTCTTCCTTAGACCAATAGTTCACAAGCCATGCCCATTCTAGGCTAGGAATCCTATTCTTACAACCATTTGCAACATTCTCTTCTTCAGAAAGATTGTCATCAAAGTATGTTTTCTTTAATGTATTTTTGAAGTCACGCCATTTCTTCGTAGCAGATGCCATCACCCAGTCTTCACATATGGGATCAATTGTGAAGTATTTCTACAATTTTTATAATAAAGTAAGCAAGAGGGCATTAAATTAATTATGCAGCAAAACATTTATGTATTAACAAACAAAAACTAGAGATACATTACATTGACTAAATTTCAAATCTTCTTCTTATCTTCAGTTGGAACGGTCCTCCAATCTTTTTGCTTCAATGATATATCACCTCTTTCGACTAGGACAGCAATGAAATTTGTGAAGTTGCAAGTTTTTATCCCATATGGTTGGCCATACCGATTAATCTTCACAAACATTTTTATCTTTCCTTGGGTTGCTATGATTGATTTCATCTTCGTAGGACCTCTCACATTTCTTTGCTTGTTCAATTCAGCTATAGTTTTTCAAGTAATGTTTCATGGCATAAGTTGACTAATTTGTTAAGGAATAATTCATGATGATGGAAATTTAAATAATTTAAACTTACCATCTTTGTAGGACCTCTAAGCCACAGGCTCATAACACACACCATGTTGCTCATTGTCATTATCTGTTCCTTCATCATTATTAGCATTGTCATTATCTATTTCTTCATTTTCAAAGACATAATCTGGATCATTTTCCATAGCAGAATTGCCACATTTTTCAGGATGGGAAGCCTTCATAAAAACAAATAAACAAGGTAAACTCTATAATAACAAAAGGTTAATTAGTATAAATATAAGATTATTATACTTGCAATATTACCGAAGCGATAAATCTTGTTGTGGCTGATCAGATGATATTTCACCAGGAATTGCTATTGTTTTGAGGTTTAGTTTCTTAAGAAGGGAATTATTATTTCTAATGTTGCATTCACGCATAATCTCATATGGCGTCTTACTATTGGATTTTCCTCCCCTTTTCTACCATCTCTGTTCCTGCAAGATTAAAAAATATTGTGTCAGTAACATGGTATTGTATCAATATTTTATTGATAGGCGACATAACATACAAAACGAAAGATATTTTTTATGAACTAAACTTGTACCATTTTGAATTAATTACATAATTATCATCATCAACAGTTAGCCCATCAATGTCCATCCTTGCACAATTATCATCGTGACCAACGCCCACGAGTCGCGCTATCTAATAAACATAGAAAGACAATGAATAAAAGAATAAAACAAAAGAAACGATTAAAAAATCTTGGTGTCAGACCCCCAAGCATAAATGACTTCCTACACTACATAAGCGCATGCAACAAGGTTAATATGCTTATGCAATGCCTCCTATGCATACTAATAGGAATTAGAGTATTACACAAAGACTAATGCAGTGAAAGTAACATGTCATACTAGTTATTAATGCATGCAATAAACTCAAATGATTAGCCCAGGGTAATTAACAACCGCTCGGTTATTATCCTAAGTTAATTACATGAATCTCAGCATAGTGGCTACTACGCCGTATTTAGAGTGATGCAACAAAACAATAATTAGAGACTGAATGAACATATATCACATTCCAAAAGCCACACCAGGCTACATGTCCAGTACAATACTTATACATTGGATCCAAGTACAACAAAAATATATTTTACATCTCTAATTACCACGAAGACCGTGTAACATCAGGTGACGGTCTCCTAGGTCTCCTACTCCTCTTGATAGTGGTTGTAGAAGTAGTAGTATTCGTCCGCCGATAGATCCTGGTCCTGCGAATCGTCCTCACCACAGGCCTCGGCGTTAGATCCATATTGCTCATCTTCTAAGCAAGGGGAGATTTAAGCAAGAGTGAGTACAGAGTACTCAGCAAGCATTAGTGATGAATGCAATACATTAATTTTTCTCTCCTTTTCCCATTCTAGCTCACTTCTTCTCAAATTCTGATTTTTATTAAAATATGTTTTGATCTTCATCTTCTACAAGAGTTGCCCATTTTAATTAAAAAGACGACTAACACCCGTATATGAGGCAGACTTAGCTTCCGTAGCCTCCAATGCAGGAGACAGGCATGAATTCATGATTTTAGACCCTGCGCAGGACCTGTTAATTGATAGGTTGCAAACTGTACCTTCTCTTCTGGACAGCCTAGAGTGGTTAACTTCTTCTCTATCTCCTGAAGCCAATCATCGGCTTCGAGTGGCTCGGTAGCTTTAGTGAATGTGGGTGGGCGGGTTTGTAGGAAATCTACAGACTCGGCCCATAGCAATCCGTCTGCGCGAATCGTGCGGGTAGAACCCCTTTTTAACTAAACCCGTTACTTAACCCGTATTTTAATATTTTAGCAGTAATATACACAACAGTTCAACCGATACCAGTTTTATCGCTTTACACAGTTATTAGCTAATAAATCGCGGCTTTTAGAAATTAAATAAAATTTTCCTACGATCCAAATACGGTGATTTAACCTACGCGGATTGAACAGAAGACCAAAACTTCCTATTTTTCTTATTCTTCTTTTGACTACTATGTCATCGTGCGGGTAGAACGCCTGTTGAGGTTACAAAAGGTTTCCTCAAGGTTGGAGACATGACTTGAAGCGAGATTACTTTTGACTACTATGTCATCCACAGACTTCTAGATTATGACCTATTTGGTCCGTGTAGGTTTTCTGCATGAGGCGTTGGAAAGTTGCTCTGGCGTTCCGAAGACTGAAAGACATGGTCGTTTAGCAGAACATGCCGAACGGGGTAATGAAGGAAATCCTCTTCATCTTCAAGTGATATGCTGATTTGATGGTAGCCCGAATAGGCATCCAAAAAGCTCATAACCTAGATCCGCTGTCACGTCGACCAACTGATCTATGCGGGGCAGCGGGAAATTGTCCTTGGGATAGGCGGCGTATAAGCCCGTATGGTCGACACATATGCACCATTTGCCCCCCTTCTTGACAATGACCGGATTCGCCAGCCATTCTGAATGCTCAACTTCTCGAATGAAGCCGACCTTGAGGAGTTTGTCGAGTTCTTCACGGATAATAGCTTGTTTTTCTGGGGAGAAGTGTCTAAGCTTCTGTTGCACTAGTTTCTTTTCAGGTCGAACCGCTAGCCTGTGCTCATGACTTCCCTTGGGACTCTGGGCATGTCAGACGGTTCCCAGGCGAACACGTCTGCATTCTTCCGGAGGAAAGTCACGAGCTCGAGTTCCTATTTAGGATCTAAGGAAGATCCTAAATGAATGACCTTGGTTGGTTCTGCGCCACTTAGCGGGACCGTCTTGGTCTCTCCTCCGGGCCGGACAGCAACTTTTGGCCGGGAATGCTTCGGCTCTTGGTCGAGTCTGTGATGAGGCAGTTGCCCGACCATGTTAATGCTCTCTCATCACAATTCAAGGCTGTCTTTGGGTTCCCTTTCACGGTGATTACACTGTTTGGCCCGGGAATCTTCAAGCATTGGTACCCGTGATGTGATGTGTTGCAGCCATGAACTTGGCAAGGGGTGGCCTGCTGAGAATGGCATTATAAGACGACTCAAAATTGACTACCTTGAAGGTGATCATCTTTGTCCGGAAATTGTTCGGGCTCCCAAATGTCACGGGCAGGACGATCTGACAAAGAGGATTGGTCGAAGTGCCTGGAACGATCTCATAGAAGGGAACCACGATGCTTTTGATCTTGGATCGAGGGACTTGCATCTCGTCCAGGACCTTGACAGATATGAGATCCAGAGAACTATCATAGTCGATGAGCACCCATCCTACCGTAGTGTTGCTGAAGGTCGGGTTCACGACCATCGGAAGCCTTCGGGGTTTAGTCAAATACCAAAGGACAGTCGTCCTTGGAAAAGGTAATTGACAGCTCGGACCACCTAAGCTGTTGCATGAATCTTTGGACGAATTGTCGCAAAGACTCCCTCTGTCTAGATCAAGTGCTCGAGATCACGCTCTTTGCCCGGACGAATGTAGCAACTTTGGAAATTTGCTCTTAGTGCGTTGCTGAGCTGTCTCCAAGAACGAATTGACACTTTCTTTTGATTGAAGAGCCAAGTTCGAGCAGCTCCGTCGAGCACTTTAGGTAGGATGTTTGCCATAACTCCCTCATCGCCTCCAGCTGCTAGAATGGCGGTAGTGTAGATAGAAAGAAACTCATCCGGATTCTGAGTTCCGTTGAATCTCTCGATGTGGCCGGGCTTGAACTTGCTCGGCCACGAGACGTCACGAAGGGACGCTTCAAAAGCCCGGCATCCGAAGAACGGGGCATCGTAGTGGTCTCTCCGACCATGACGCCCACGACGATCATCGCTATAGTGGCTTTCGATGCGCGGACCGAGGCGAGAGAACACTTCTCGGTGCCAACTCGACGCATGTTGATCCGAGGTCGAGTGCTCGGTAAGCCCATCACTGTGATCAGGATTTTCTGGGGTTCAGGTTGTGCTAGCGTTACCTCCTGGGGGTGTGGGTTGTTTAACCCTGGGTGGCTGGGTTGGTTTAGAACTTGGAATGGTATGGGAGGTAGTTCTGGCATGCTAGGCTGACCTTGGGTGGATCCTAGCCTAGGAAGATCTTGCTCTACAATTTCTCGGTCTGACATCCTGCAAAAGAGAGCATTTACATGACAAAACTTAGTTAACAATATTTTAGTTCCGTTTACCCTTCTTATATTTAACTAGAGCACTTTTGCAACGGATGGTTGGGCATTGCCATTATCAGAATTTATTTATGAGAGAAGAGGTCTTAATTGTGTGGAAAAGATAAAGTTGAAAATTTTAATTAATGACAACATTTGATTGTGAGGTGAGAGGTGTTATTATGAGTAGAGGCTATTATAGCTTTGTTTTTAAAGAAGGGATAAGACGTCAGATATGATTACTCACGTTCGTCACTCCATTTCAGAAATTCATCCACAATCTATCTACCCTCTCAGAGTAAGAGTCATAAATCATGATTTAAGAAAAATGAAAAGAAACTTGGTGTTCGAGCACCAAGAACTCCTCGAGGGCTACGCGCCTCGAGTCGCACCTATTGATACTGAAGAACATGAACACCATCAAGATGCAAATAAGAAAACGATAAAAACTCTAGTGTCCGAGCACTAGGAACTCCCCGAGATAAACGCACTCGGGCCACCCTATTTACTAAAGAAAAACGATAAACAAACTTGGTGTCCGAGCACCAAGAACTCCTCGAGACCACGCGCTCGAGCACGCTATGGACCACGCGTCCAAGAACGCCATAGACAACGTGTCCGGGACCGTTTCCTTTGTTAGAGATAGAGTTCTATTCCTTGTATATTAGAGATAGAGTTCTATTCCTATTCCGTTTCCTTGTCCTCTTGTACATGTATATATATAGGCCCTTTGGCCTCATGATGAATACAAGCGCTATTCATAACATGGTATCAGAGCCATCTAGGGTTTCTTTTCCTCCCTGACGTTGCACTTGCGTCGTTCTTTTCCTCCCTGACGTTTGTTCTTCCCGTATCTCTCGGGTCGTCCGTGCACCTGCGGTCGGGTTAACTGGCGCGCTTGATTGTCGCCCGCGCTGGCCGCCGTCGTCGCGCTGCCGGTGGATCTTCGTCGTCGCGGTGCCTTGTGCGCCGTCTGCCGTCGGCGCCGACGGAGAGAGCCTCGCGCTCCGTCCTGCGCCTCGGCTCCGCCGCCTTGGACGACGGCATCGCCTCGGCTCTCCTCAGCCCAGCCGCCGCCGTCTTCCGTGCAGGCTCCGGCCAGGCCGCCTCGTCTTCCGCTCGTTTGCTCTGGACGCCGTCTGTGAGTCACGACCTTGAAGTCTTCGGCATGTGAACTTGAAGTCCCTTTTCAACATGCACGTGAAGCTCTTCTCCAAATCACGTGAAGGATTCTCCTCTGCCATCTGCGCACTTGAGACTTCGAACGGACTTCAAGTTCATCTAACCCCAATTTTCGGTCGTTAAAAAAAAAAAAAAAAAAAAAAATGTAAATCGACCACGGTTCTTGAGGACTATTTACATTCCTCGTTGTCGATCTTTTTTGATGGTCTCAATTATCGAGGCTCAGGTTCTTCATATGCGCCTTCACATGCGTGGTCGGCGCTGTGGGAGTTTCTTCTGGCGAACTTTTATGTCCGCCTCGCCCCGCTCCCTGCCATGCTGTTATTCCCAAGGAGGCCGATGATCTTTGCCGCTTGAGAAGATCCTTTGGTGATTATGATGATGCTATGGAGTCCTTTGGACTCGGTTTTACGCTTACAAGACATGGATCGATGAAGATGCTCGTGCCTCTGCTATTTTGGTTGCCCGGCATGGAGGTGCATCTTCTTGGTGATATTGTTGGTTTGTCTTCGGCCGCGATTGATGTGGGCACATCTTCGCGATCGCTATGAGCGGTGGAGACTCTCTGTACCTTCTTTGTTGTCACAGCGGGAAGCGATCGCCGGCGAGGTAATTCTACCGTGGATGAGTTCTATCTTGGTTGTCTTGATGTGGCGTCCGATTGATTCCTTGGGGCCGGAGGAGGTTTGCGCTGCCCGATCTTTGTCGGCGTCGGCCACTCATTTGGAGCTTCGCGCATTTACGACTTCACGACACGACTTGGTGAGTTCGAGCGGTCGTGCCCGGTTGCTCGCTCGTCATCCTCGTGTGACTCTACTAGAGGCCCTTGCGGCTATCCGTCTCGAGGAGACTTCGTCTTCGTGGCGCGAGCTGTTGGTATCTCCCTCGATTTTGGCGGCACCTCGCTCTACTCGCTTCGACGATGGCGCTGCTCGATTCCGAGCCACCAGGGGTGGCGGCTTTCTTGCACCTCTTTGCAATAAGAAACGGACATGTGGGCGATTACGCCTTGAAAGAAGAAGGATCATGCTCGTCGAGAGGGCGCCCTTCTAAGGGCCCTGGTCTCTTAGGTGCCCCTCCTCGGCCAGACTTCTGTTGGTTACGACTCTACTCGGGAGATCCTTATGCTACTACGTCGCATGGTCGCCACTACAAGCGAGTTCAAAGTTACGCTACTCGGTCTTCTAGTGAGAAACCACCACCCTCATCAGTATCACACCATGGATCTTTGACTGGAGCTTCTTTTCATATGACATCGATCCTTGAGTCTTCATTCCATCGATCCTCTTGTTGTTCCTATCACTTGTGCATACCACGAGATGGTACTTCCCTTCTGTTGCGGGGCGAGGAAATCTTTTGTCATCCTCTTTTCATGTTCTGCTTTGTTTCTTATGTTCCCAAGCCCGACCATGCGGCTCATATCCATTGGCGGCTGCGATCACGGTTGTCGCGTTATTCTTGATTACGACTCTTGTTGTGTTCAGGATCTCCGCACGAGGCCCTAGTTGGGGCGGCCCTCGCTTGTAGTGACTCTCAGCGTCTTTGGGAGCTTGGTGGCTTCATCTACCTTCCATTGCCTCTGCCCGATCTCTCCGTTTCCTCCATCGCGTCGACATCAGTTTGCTTCTTCTCACAGGGACTTTTGCTCGGTGGCATCACCGTTTGGGCCATCTTTGTGGCTTGCGTCTGTCTTCTTTAGTTAGTCGTGGTCTTTTAGGCTCTGTAATGCAGTGATGCCTCTTTACCTTTGCACGGGTTGTAAGCTTGGCAAGCGGCTACAACTCCCTACCATTCTAGTGAGTCTATCTCACAGCGTCCTTTGATTTTGTTCATTCGATGTTTGGTGTCCGGGTCCTTTTGTTTCCAAAGGGTGTGATGGGTATTATATTGTTTTTTTAGATGATTTTTCTCGCCTCTCTTGGATATTTTTTTTGTCGTCTCGTAGTGAGGTTTTATCCATCTATAAGACTTTTGCCACCATGATTCACACTCAGTTTGATTCTCCCATTCGTGTTCTTCGTCTTTGACTCGGCGAGGAGTATCTGTCGGAGCTCTTCGAGCTTTTCTTGCCACACAGGGCACTCTTTCTCGATTTTCTTGTCACGGTGCTCATGCTCGAGAATGGTGTGGTTGGCGCAAGCATCGTCATCTTCTTGAGGCGGCTCGCTCTTATGCTTGCTTCCATTGTTCCACCTCATGCGGCCGAGGCCGTTTCCACTGCTACCTACTTGACCAATATCCAACCTTCTTCTGCTCTGAAGGGTGGGATTCCAGTTGAGCGTCTTTGTGGCATGCCTCCAGATTATTCTGGACTTCGTCTTTTTGGGTATGTTCTTCTTGCACCTCGTGAACGCACCAAGTATTTGCTCGATCTGTTGAGTGTGTTTTTAGGATACTGATCTTGAGCACAAGGGATATCGTTGTTGGGATCCTGTTGGCCGACGGATACGGATCTCACGAGATGTCATTTTTGATGAGTCTCGTCCCTTCTACCCTCGTTCTTCTTCCTCTCCTACTTCTCTTGTTGAGCCACTGTCTTTTTTGACTTTTCCTGACACTCCAGTTGTCACTTTTCCTTCACGACCGGCGTCTCCTTTAGCGTCGGTTTCTTCACCACCGTCCTCTCCTACACAGGGCTCTTCAGATGTTGTTTCTCCCTATCCTCTCCACTACACTCGTCGTCCGCCAGCTGAGGACTCTTCTGATGTGCCATCTTCTTCTTCTGATGAGCCATCTTCTTCAGTGTCTCCTCCTCGTTATGCTCTTCGCGATCGGCGGTCTATTCGGCCTCTGAGCGTTTTGCTTTTGTTGGTGCGGCTACGGCGAGCCGACTTCTTACCGTGATCTTTGTTATTCATCGGGAATGGCGACATCATGCGATGGCGGAGGAGATTGCTGCCCTTGAGCGCCGGGCACGTGGGATCTTGTTCCACTTCCTCCGTGTCCGTCCCATTACTTGTAAGTGGGTCTATAAGATTAAGACTTCGCTCGATGGTTCTCTTGAGCGCTACAAGGCTCGTCTTGTAGCGCGTGGTTTTCAGCGAGGAGCATGGTCGTGATTATGATGAGACCTTTGCCCTGTGGCTCACATGACTACCGCTCGCACTCTTCTTGCTTTGTTGCCTCTGTTCGAGTGGTCCATCTCTCGACTTGATGTCAAGAATGCTTTTCTTAATGGTGAGTGCATGAGGAGGTCTATATGCGACCACCACCGGGTATTACATTCCTCGAGGGCATGGTTTGTCGGCCGTCGCTCTCTTTATGGGCTCAAGCAAGCCCCTCGTGCTTGGTTTGAGCGTTTTCTTACGTGATCACCGCCATTGGTTTTTACGCGGTACTCATGATCTGCGCTCTTTGTTCACACCTCTTCTCGTGGTCGGACTCTTCTCATACGTATGTTGATGACATGATCATTCTTGGCGATGATTCTCGGTATATTGCCTTTGTAAAGGCCCGCCTTAATGAGCGATTTCTCATGTCCGATCTTGGTCCTCTCCGATACTTTCTTGGGATTGAGGTTTCTTCCACCTCGAGGGCTTCTTTCTCTCCCAAGAGAAGTATATCCAGGATCTTCTTGATCGTGCCTCTCTCACCGATGAGCGTCTGGTAGAGACTCCCATGGAGCTCAATGTTCACCTTCGACCTCACGATGGTGAACCTCTTGAGGATCCTACTCACTATCGCCATCTTGTTGGGAGTCTTGTTTATCTTGGTGTCACTCGTCGACATTTCTCATCCAGTTCATATCTGAGTCGATTCGTTTCTGCTCCCGCTCGGCTCCACTATAGTCATCTTCTTCGTGTTCTACGATATCTTCGTGGAACCATTTCTCGCCGTCTTTTCTTTCCGCGCTCCGGCTCTTTCTGACTCCAGGCATACTCGATGCTACATGGGCTAGTGATCACTCGATCGTCGGTCCCTTTACGCTTCTTGTGTTTTTCTTGGTGGTTCTCTCATTGCTTGGAAGACTAAGAAGCGGGCAATGATTTCGTTCGAGTCTTTGGTGAGTTGCGAAGTTATGGCTCTTTTGGCGGAGAGGTTACGTGGCTACGGTGGTTGCTTGAGGATTTTGGTGTTCTGTTTCTGCCGAGCTCCTCTTTTATCCTCGACAAAGACAGGGGCTATCAAGATTGCGCTGAGATCCAGTGAAGCATGAACTCACCAAGCATATTGGTGTTGATGCTTCATATATGAGGTCACAGGTACAGGATAAGATTGTGGCTCTTCAGTATGTGCCTTCAGAGCTCCAGTTAGCAGATTTCTTCACGAAGACACAAACTAGAGCGTATCATAACTTCTTTCTCTCCAAACTCAGTGTTGTTGATCCACCATGAGTTTGAGGGGGGGTGTTAGAGATAGAATTCTATTCCTTGTATATTAGAGATAGAGTTCTATTCCTATTCCGTTTCCTTGTCCTCTTGTACATGTATATATATAGGCCCTTTGGCCTCATGATGAATACAAGCGCTATTCATAACATCCTTGTCCTTAGCTCCTCTTCTGATTTATTTAATCAGCTAATTATATAGATAAATAGTCATATACACAATTGTGCAAAAGAATGTAAGACACTAGCACTTTTCACCTTCAACATTCACTTAGTGACTCCATGATGATATAGATTATAGAGTAGTAGTACACGAACAGGTGGATCAGCACAATAATTACCAACCGATCTAAGTGGAGTAGTAAGGAGTATGTGATGATAATTAACCAAGTGGCTTGCATGTTGGTAATGGCTTGCATTTAGTGCCATGTTTTGCGGTTGGTGCTATTCTGATTTTGGTTCCATCGTACTACGTTTGGTGTGCAAAAGGCTTCCCAAGCTTTCAGCCTTTGGCAAATGTCAATGATAAGTAGCTTTTGTCCTGTGTGGTTAATTGGTTATAATCTGGTGGTATTAATGGATCGTGAGAGAGGAATTATTCAAAAAGAAAGGTGTCATGACTCACCTTGTTTGATAGTTGTACTACTTAAGCTACTGATCTTGATACTTGGCCCTTGGCATTAATGGACACCATGTCATCTCAACATTTCCAAAGACACCAAGAGAAGAGAAATATGCATGTTCTTCAAGCTTTCAGGACTTACCCTTTCGCTTGCTTTAATATTTGTACGACTTGTATTAGAAGGAGAAGCATAGAAGCACTGCTTGTAGCTGTTACTGCCAAACCTATTTGGTCCTTGACATTGATAATTTCTTTCATTTAGTCTATATTTTGATTAAAAGAAGAAGAAGAAGACTTGCCTCCCTGTCTCTTTGGTGCTGAGGACCCATGTAGACACCTTGTATTTTGTTGGAGTCCTATTGCATTGTGTGAAAAGGAGCTTGAATTCCCATGCCATTCGCATGCTGGGTATAGGCCATTGCCCATTCATGGATCGTTTCTTTGCTTTTCCAATGGCAGTTTTCATGTTGTCCTTTTCTGTTGTAGTATGTCCGCTAGTTGTTACTATTTCTCCTCTGCAGCAATAGATTAGATTAGGTATAGCCGAACTTCCCAATCCAACATTTGTGTGCTGACAACTGCATAGGTGAACAGCAGTGGATACCAACCTATCATGTATCATGCCAACAAGATTTCATGGCTCATGGCACCAATTTCCTAGTTTTGCTTTGGTAACTGAAAGAGGACTTAGTCAGGAGACAATCCTTTCTACGAAAATGCTTTCCCACTTCTCCAAAGTTCGAATATATTTGCATGATTCCGATGGGATATCCATCTGATAATCTGATGGCAACTTCTTTACAAATGTTATAGTTTGAGCTGAAATGTCAACATGGTGGTTTAGTTTAGCTGGTTATCATCACCATATTTTCTTATATTGCTTATGTGTGGTGCAGTTGATGGATTGGTGAAATGTGAGCAATGGGCTGGGAACGCTGGCGGCACATTCGAGGAGTTGAAGAGGATGTGGTTGCTTAACCGTGTTGCTGGACAGGAGAGCAGAAATTTGGTAGATTGGCCTTACCCTTTTGTGGAGGACGAATTATTTGTTCTAACACTAAGCGCCGGTTTGGAAGGTTATCATGTTCAAGTTGATGGGAGGCATGTCACATCTTTTCCTTACCGTGTTGTAAGTTGTTCTTCCTTTTGAAACCATCCTATGATGCAAGTGAACTGTTTCCGAGAGAGTGCTTCTATGCTTTCTAACTGAAAACTGTATACATGTTGGTATGGTTGGGAGTAGATTAGCGTCTCAATTGTATGTTCTTTTTTTTAAGAACCATAGCAGCTCCTTCCCACTGTAATTTTGGCAAGGTTGTCTTATGTGTCAATGCATTACTTTTGTTCTTTCAAGGGCTTTATTCTTGAAGACGCCGCTATCTTGTCAGTGAATGGCGATATCGCCGTTGAATCAATAGTTGCCGGTTCATTACCCACGGCTCATCCTAACAATGTACAAATAAATCTGGAGTTGCTGACCGAACTGAAAGCCCCTCCTCCTGAAGAACCTGTAGACCTGTTCATAGGCATTCTTTCAGCAGGAAGTCACTTCACCGAACGCATGGCTGCATGGTTATCACAGCGACAAGGCGAGGCGAGGCGCTAGCCGAGCGCCTGGACGCCTAGGCGCCTAGGCGGGCGCCTAGGCGAGGATTAGGCGACCAAAAATAATATAGCAATATTAGTATATAAGTAATATTAGTACATCACTAATATTAGTGTATCTCCAAAAAGTATCTGACTCCACCCATTCTCTCTTTTCCTCCTTTCTTTCCTTTTTCTTTTCTCCCCTTTTTTTTTTTTCTTTTTCTTTCCCTTTTTCTTTCTTTTCCCTTCCTTTTTCTTCTTTCCTTTTTTTCCTGGAGACAGATCTGTTTCTCCCTCTCTCTCCTTTTTCTTTCCCTTTTTCTTCCCTTTTCTTCTTTCCTTTTTCCCCTTTCCTTCCTTCCTTCCCATTACGTGCTCTGTTTCTGGAGACAGATCGACTTCTCCCTCTCCCTCTCCCTCTCCCTCTACGGATCTGCTTCCTCTCCCTCTCCCTCTCCCTCTCCCTCTCCCTCTCCGGTTCCGCCTCTCCCTCTCCCTCTCCGGATCTGCTTCCTCTCCCTCTCCCTCTCCGGTTCCGCCTCTCCCTCTCCCTCTTCGGATCTGCCTCCTCTCCCTCTCCCTCTCCCTCTCCGGTTCCGCCTCTCCCTCTCCCTCTCCGGATCTGCTTGGCTTCAGCTCGGGCGCCGCTACTAGACCCAGTCGCGCCGCCTTGCTCGCCTAGGAGACGCCTGGACGACTTGGGCGACGCTGGTCGCCAGCGACCGACTTTCATGACGAGCGGCGAAGCTCCACGGCGACGATCCTCCGGCGACCGGACGCCTAGGCGGCGCCTAGGCGTCGCCTAGGCGACGCCATGATAACCATGCATGGCTGTGAGGCGATCATGGATGTCTTCAGTACGAAATTCATCTAGCACCATGGCTCGTTTTTTTGTTGCCCTGGCAAGTCCAAGTCTTACCATTTAATTTTGCTAGTTTTTCTTCTCTTGTTCATATGAAAAGAAACATGACTGAAACATGTTTTTATGCCAGAATGGAAGAAAGGAAGTGAATCAAGATTTGAAGAAAGAGGCAGATTTCTTCAGGGACATTGTCATTGTGCCTTTCGCGGATAGCTACGATCTGGTCGTTCTGAAGACTGTTGCCATTTGCGAGTATGCGGTACGTAGCAAGGATGGACATTAAACAACCACATTGTATGAGTATTTCAAGTATCTTTCTGAATGTTCTCATGCCTGGCACCTCTCATTTTTGTTGTACTTTGACCTTGGAAGGCTCGTGTTGTTTCGGCGAAGTACATCATGAAGTGCGACGATGATACCTTTGTTAGACTTGATTCAGTGATGGCTGAAGTCAAGAAAATCCCAGATGGTAAAAGCCTCTATTTGGGGAACATGAACTACTACCACAGACCACTTCGACAAGAAAAATTGGCCGTCTCATATGAGGTGAAGTGGTGAACCACCACAATTTTTTTTTCCTGTTTTCGAAAATGTCATCAGCAAATGTCATCTTCAATATACACAGACTGATTGTTACTCCACTTCTACGTCCATTGATCAAAAGTAGTGAAACGCTCCTATGACATTTATAATGAAAAAGAAAAACTCTTAGAAAGATAAATCAAATTACTTGTTTGTCAAGAGAGCACAGGACAGCTGCATTCAATTTCATTATAAAGAAGAAACTAAACTATTTGTATTAACTTTGTTGACTGAGTCAATTGCAAAGGTTTGCCATTTTCATAAACAGCTTATTACAACTATTGATGTGTTATCATTCTTAAGTACTAAGGTTCCTGAATTTAACAAAAAAAAAAATGATGTGTTCTTGTTCTTAATGTGGACAAGACATCATTTCAACACAGAACTGGCTGTTACTTCATGAGCACCACAAGAGCATTATCTGTTGTCCACATGAATACGTTATTGCCTGATGTAATCATGTTTGCTAATCGCATGTCGTTAGTGCAACCATTTGGTGCACCATGATTGAGTTTGCAGCCCGTTGCACTCTTTTGTAATACTCTCCATTCAAATTCCAGGAGTGGCCCAGAGAAGTGTACCCACCCTACGCCAATGGTCCTGGCTACATTGTTTCTTCTGACATAGCAAACTTCGTTGTTTCTGAAATGGAAAAGGGAAGACTAAATGTAAGCACTCTCCACTTACCATCTTCCCGTTCTTTGTGTTCATTTCATATCAAATGGCAGAGGATATTATGCAGTGGTTGCATATCACATCCCACCAAAGTACTCAAGAACCACCTGGTCTAACTTTCATGCCTGGCTTGGACGATTCCACTTTAGATAAAAACAGAAAAGGCATGAACCCACTCATGCCTAGGCTGAAAAGATGGGCATATCAAAAGCCAAAAGTTGTATCCATCACCATGGCAGTGCTGTGTGCACGGGTGCTTAACAAATGATTGCGTTGCAATATTTCGCTTTGCTGCAGCTGTTCAAGATGGAGGATGTGAGCATGGGCATGTGGGTGGGGCAGTTCAACGGCTCGGTGAGCGCCGTGGAGTACATCCACAGCATCCGGTTCTGCCAGTTCGGCTGCGTCGACGACTACCTCACTGCGCACTACCAGTCGCCGGGGCAGATGGTGTGCCTCTGGGAGAAGCTGGGGCAAGGGAAGCCGCAGTGCTGCAATGCGAGATGACACAACGCTCTGAAAGCGCACTTCAGTTCAGCTTTACCCTTGGAAAATTCAGCGCAGTTTTCAGGAGAGATTGTGTAAGCTTTAGGAGAACCTGGTAAGTTACTTGTACTACCACATCACATGTACAGACGAGGGTATAGAGCTTGGGTTTTTTTCACTCACTGGAAGCTGTGGTAAAACACATATCCATCCATCAGGTCAAAAGGTAACTTATACTACATCTTGTCTGTAACATAAATTACTCTGGCTTCTATACCATAATCACATGCACATGTTTATCTCGTGCACCGTCTTCTTCTGTCTATTTCCCCCCCCTACGTATGAACATGCCCCCCTTTAGTCCACGAATGACACCGATCGTTTTTGGCATCAAGCTGCTATTAAACCCCAGATTAGAAGGTCCGCAACATTAGGCCAGTACTGTAGCAGCTGCTAATGGGATGCAATCAGCTAGGGAGTGAGGCAGCAACATGTGGTGGCAAAAGGAGGGCACACCTACTGTTTGGCCTGTCCAACCATGTTGACCCTACTAACATGCGTTCCTGTCTGGTTTGCGAGGCGTCTTGTCCGTGCCTGTGTCTCTGCTCTTCCTCTGCAGCCGCTGTGCAGTCATCTGCTGTTACTCGTTCCCAGCCTCACAGTTAACCTAAGTTAATCTTTGGGTTAACTTCAGTTAGACGCGTAACCTTCTTGCATTGTTGAACATAATATTCTAGCTTCTATCCGATAATAAGCCTAGAAAACAGGGGGGGGGGGGGGATACTACTAGCAATATAAGCGCGCTACGCTGTGTCGTTAGTAATATTATCGAATTAGGATAGATAAACTGCAAAACAGTTTAGGTGACATACGTGTTAGAAATGAGGAAAAGAACATTGCAGGCGCAGGGAAAAAGGATACATGTGTTTTTTGTTTTGCAGTTAGGGGAAATAGAACAATGGTAGGAACAAAAAGGATATGATCAATGGCAATCAAGAATAATATATTTCATAGGAAAGTTTGTCGATACATACATACATACATACATACATACATAGAGAATACAGCGAATAGAGAATATTGTTTTTAGTTTATACCAATAAATCTTGCAGACTATATATGTACGATTAAGAAGTGACATAGGCTATTTTATATTGGGTGGTGGCATGTGAGGTACATATACATGTGGTGGTAATCGGATAGTCAGGAAGAAGACAATATAGTTTAATTATACAGGAAGAAGACAATATAGTTTAATTATAGAGCGACCGTGATTTGATTGCAGAAGAGGATTCAATGGTGGGGCGCCGGTAAGGTAACTGGCAAGCGAAATAGGGATACGCAATGAGAGCAAGTCGGTACGTCCTCGCTCAAAGGTTGGTTCTGGTTTGGTTGATTCAGGTCCAGATCTAAATATATTACCAACTATTAGTTTTGTTATTATTTGGATTTTGAATTTGATTGGTGGTGTCCAACCACTTCGTGACAATTATTAATTAGAGATGTTACTAGGCTTAATTAAGTTATTCATGTAACTACACGTATGGTTTAGCCCCAACTCATCTTTTCTCCCCTTCTCTTTTTCTCTTTTCTTTTCTCTTCTTTCCTTTTCTTTTTCTCCTCTCTTTACCTCTTTTTATTTCTTTCTCTCCCCGCCGACTGGGTCTTCGGCCCACTCTCCCTCCTCTCTTTCTTTCTTTTCTCTTGGCCAAGCGCTTGGTCTCTTCGCCTCCTCTCTTCAGTCTACCCGACGCCTCCTTCCCTTTCTCTGGCGATTCCCCCTCTACTCCTAGTCCTGCTCGACGCCGGTTCCTCCGCACCCAAGCTCCCTCTCAGCGATTCCCCTCCTGGCCAAGCTCTCCTCAGCAAGGATTCAAATCTCGTTTTGGGTAAAATTCCGGAGGTTACCGAAATCCGAAATCTCGGCGAGATTCGGAAATTTCGGACAAAATCCGGACAAAATACAAAAACCAAATTTCATATCCGGTTTTTTCTCAACCGGGAAATCCGAGATCTCGGCCGAAATCACCGAGGTCTCGGTCCAAGTTGAATCGACCAAAAAATGGTCCAAAACACGTCAAAAAATTTTGAATTTTTTTTGTGTGGTCCTAACACATAACTAATGTTTCCATAAAAATTTGAGATGATGATCAAGCATGAGTAATTTTTAAAAAATCTAACAGTGGTAAAGTCGTCATAAAAACCATATGTAAAATCAGTTTTTGATTTTTCAAACGTAACAAATGAACTTCAAGTCATTTGAAAAGTTTTATATATGTTCCTATCATCCTATGTGTTATAGAGAAATATTTATTCCATACATAGAAGCCATAATGTAACTTAATTGGGGCAACACAACATATTACATATTGAAAAATAGTTCAAACCACTTTAGAATATTTTGAAATTTTTTGTGAATGGTCCTAACGCATCCATAATATTCCCATAAAATTTTCAGATGATTATCAATCTTGAGAAATTTTAAAAATTCGGACAGTGCAAACCGACAAATTGAACCGACCAAAAAATGGTCAAAAACACATCAAAAAATTTAGAAATTTTTTGTGGATGATCTTGACCCTAAATACAATCAAATACATTGCACAAAAATCAAAATCCGGCAAAAACACTCGAGATCTCGCCCGAGATTCCTGAGATCTCGCCGAGAAATTCGAAATTTGATTTTTTTTAATTTTTTGAATTTTCCGGGATTTTGAATCTCGGAGGGGTCCGAAATCCAAAATCTTGGTCGAGATTTCGAATTTCGGTCCGAAATTTCAATCCTTGCTCCTCAGCATATATGTGACCCCATATTTGTTGCGGTTCTTCTTGGAACCGTCACAAATAGAATTGTCAGTGGCGGTTTTAAAATTCAAAATGGCAGGAAGACTATTTATAACGGTTTTTGTTTAAAATCGCCACAAATAATTCATTATATGTGGCGGGTTTTTTGGAACCGCTACAAATACTTTTGGAACTATTTGTGGCGGTTTAAAAAAAACCACCACAAATAGTCCAATTTTTTGTGAAGGCTTTTAGGTAAAACCGCCACTTATAATGATGAGTATTTGCGGTAGTTTTATTCAAAACATACCCTCCTGTCTCTCCCAAGCGCTGAGCGGTGCGCCCAGCCCCGCCACCACACTCCCGTCATCGCCCTCCGCACCCGTGTCCCGCCGCCCTCCAGCCTCCGCCCCCGAGTCCCGCCACCCTTCGCTCGCTACGTCCCTTGGTGCCGCCGTCTGCTCCCTCCCAAACGCCCTCCGCTCCAAACGAGAGTGCTGGCGCTGACAACACTGGCAAGTGCGGCAAACATCCGGTCCCAAGGAATCAATCTGACGCCACATCGAAGACAGCTGCGCATAGAACTCATCCACAATAGAATCACCTTGCTGTAGTGACTGCTCCTGTCGCACAACAGCCAGGTAAAGAGAGTCACCAGCAGGCTCATAGCGGTCGCGAAGATGTGCCCATATCAAGTGTGCCGAAGACAAAGCAACAATGTCACCAGTAAGATGCACCTCCATGCTAGCAACCAAAATAGCAGAGGCACGAGCATCTTCATCAATCTATGTGTTGTGAGCAGTAAACTGAGTCTGAACAGACTCCACAACATCAGCGCACCAGGCGAATGGCGTCGATAGCCAGCGGGCGTCCGCAAGCAGGACGGCGGCCGGGTGCTACGGCTGGAGGGGCGATGGCGTCCGCAAGGAGGACGGCGGCTAGGCGCTGTGGCTGGCTGACGTCGCTGAAGACAGGGCAGAGAGCGGAACGATAATGGAGAGATCGGTCCGGTGCAGTGGCCGAGCAATCGCTCGCGCTAGCCGAGGCAGTGACGGCGGGCCGGCACAGAGGAGGCCGGGAAGATGTGCTGCACGGCGGCTGCGCTGCACGGTGCCAGCGCCTCCAAGCCCAGATCTGTAGCACCAGTGGCGAGGAGCATGCGCGTGGCCGCCGCAACTAATGCATTTAAATAATATATTCTTCTGTGTGAATGCGGTGGTAGTTTATTTGTACGTTGGGACCAAGTCTCTCACAACAAATGCATCTAAATAATATATTCTTCTGTGCGAATGCGGTGTGGTTTATCTGTACGTTGGGACATCTCAACTATGCTCTTTCAAATTTGAGCTGATGCTGGATGAATTGTAAATAATTAGCACTGTGGTCTTAGCAAATAAAATGTTACCTGACCTCATCTATCTTTTCTCTGTTTTCTTGATGAACCAATATACTAGTACTCTGCTCCTATCTGTTTCCAGGGCCATGAAAATGCTTCAGCTGAAAATGGAACTTGGATCATTAAAATGCTTCAGCTAAAAATGGACCTTGGATCATCACATTGGATGCACCAAGCTATATTCCTGTTGTGCAACATGCTCAGAACAGAGCTCTTCATGAAGAAGTTTATCGTGCCAATCTAACCCATGCCTCTAGTGGTGATCTTGATAACACCAATATCATAAGTCAGATTATAAAGTTGAGGCTAGAGAAGGCTAAATTACTTGGCTATAAGAACTATGCTAAGGTGCTTGTGCTTATCTTCTTCCCCACCACATTTAAAACAGTGCACTTTATTATTATGTTTTAACTAATTGATGGCAATCCTGAAGGTAAGCATGGCTCAAAAAATGGCAACTGTTGACTGTGTAGAAGAGCTTCTTGAGAAACTTCATTCTGCTTCTTGGGATCATGCTGTTAAAGGTACTCGCCAAATAAATGTTTTTGTTCATTTTGTAATGTTCTTTTGCACAATGAGGAATGGCTATGTGCAATCATGTATATCTTGTTTTGCATCACTTTCACTTGCATTATGGTTTGTATCAAGTTGTTCTCATCGATGTTCTTTTCAACAGATCCCATATCCTGTTTCTAATTTCTAAGCCAGAATTCCAGAATGTAGCCTATTTTATTACAATTTTCTGAAGTTGTAACATCCAAAGATGCAAGAAGTTTGGACTCTATGTTATTTATGTTTGAGGTTATATTCCTCATTTTTGTGCTGTTATGGTAACAGTGTTACCTCTATTTTTACTCTCTTGAGAACCCCCAAACAAAAGGAGCAACCATCTGTTATCATGATATCTCTGTCAGCAAATATTTTTTCTCATAGGTCTTTTTATGAATACTAAGGACTATCTGGACTTATTTTCTACCAGAAAATCTGAACTGCTGATTTATGTATGTTACCTCTATTTTTACTCTCTTGAGAACCCCCAAACAAAAGGAGCAACCATCTGTTATCATGATATCTCTGTCAGCAAATATTTTTTCTCATAGGTCTTTTTATGAATACTAAGGACTATCTGGACTTATTTTCAGAAAATCTGAACTGCTGATTTATGTATGCAGATATGGAAGATCTAAAGGTCTTTGCGAAAGATTCTGGTTCTCCAGAAGCCAATGATCTGACTCACTGGGACCTTACCTTCTGGAGTGAACAACTGCGGGAATCTAAATATGATATCAAGGAGGTTCTTTCTTCGCTGTATAGAAGTACTTCGATGTTTTCTGCTGCAAGATGATAATTCTCTTTACTCTGCTCCAATTACTGTTTTGATGACATTCCTTTGGTCATATATCGCAGATACTTATCCAATACGTATTTGCTGAATTGCCATTGAATTTGTTCTCTCTTAGTAAGAAATTAGTGGCTACTGCACATGGTAATGCTGGGCCATTGAACTGATTTTAGCACTGCCATTGCAGGAAGAACTGCGTCCTTACTTTGCACTACCCAAGGTTATGGATGGCCTCTTCGGTCTTGCAAATAGGCTCTTTTGTGTAAGTGTTGAACCTGCAGATGGAATGGCTCCTGTAAGTATTTGTTCACTTTTCTTCACAAAACCACATGTTCTGCAAATGTTGACCACCGACTACCGTTTCAGGTTTGGAAGGGTGATGTCAAATTTTGTTGTGTCAAAGATTCTTCCAATAGCCCTGTTACTTATTTTTACTACGATCCATATTCAAGACCATCTGAAAAGCGTGGTGTGGCTTGGATGAATGTGGTTTTGGCTCATATGAGTATCAATGGCCACTGATAATATGTGTATTTGTGGCGGCTTTAGCTAAAAATCGCCACTGATAATATGAGTATTGGTGACAGTTTTTGGCTAAAAAAGCCACTGATAATAGGATATATGTGGCGGTTTTAGCCAAAAACCGTCACTGATAGTATTATCTATGGTGGTTTTTGGCTAAAATCGTTACTGATAATATGAATATTTATGATGGTTCTAGTCAAAAACCGTCAATGATAGTATTATCTGTGATGATTATAAAACCGCCACTGATAATCTCCAATTATCAGTGGCACTTAATCTGTGACGGTTTGAAAACCTCCACTAATGCCAATTAAAAACCACCACTAATGACGATTTCTGTACTAGTGATCTTACGTCTTGACCTTATTTTACTTGACAAACAGGTACATCAATATATAATTCTCAACTCTTTTTTCCATTTGCCATGTTATTATTCTATGCATTAACCTTATCAATTCCATGGCAACAGGGTAGCATGATGGAAGCACACATATTTCAGTGCTTCGTCCAATACTCAAGGAAGATTCTGTATATTACATACAGTACTTCGAAGTTGCTACTGCTCGCCAAAGCTATTGCCCTGTTCGGAATTCTTTAATGGCTAGATTCACTCTGAAACACTAGTTTGTATTTCGTTCGATCATAAATAGTTACTAGTTTGAAACGCCATCAGAGTTGCGACAACTCTTTCTCATCTCAAAGCAGTTAACGTCAAGGGTATACCAAAGCCACTCTGAAACACTAGTTTGTATCGATATAGTATCAAAACACAGTTTTAATCACTAATTTATATTATTGGACTATCCATATGCCTATTAAATATCATACTATAGCTACTCAACCATTTTTTCTTATATTAAAGCAGGCTATAGAGTGCAAAATTGCAATAACTATAGTTTTTTCTTTCAATGAACTTGGATATCTCGTAGGAGGACACCGTTTCTTAACAACAGGGACTTATATTACAGGACAGAGAGTATACTTTTTAGGGCATGTACAATTAGGCCACCTTAACTAGCTTTTAACATGTGCACATCAGCTTTGGTTTATAAAAGAGTGAGAAAAAGGAGAGAGAAGGGAGCTGGCTCTTAACCTGTACACATTAGCTTTGGTCTATGCGGAAAAGTAAGAAAAGAGGAGAGAAAAGTGAGCTGACTATTATTTAAGAGCCAGCTTTGCACAAGAGCATAAGTAGATTTAATTTTTATGTACAAGAGAGGAGGAAGTTATTGCATAACACATCTAGAAATAACTTTTAGAGATAGTTATTATACAAGCTGATTTTTAGGTTACAATTAGCTTATAGTGGACTTTACTACTGTACTTGCTCTTGGAAGCGAAGGTTGTGGACCAATGCATGCTGAAAGCTCTCTTGTTCATACAGCCAGCTATCGTTAATTAAGGCTCAGCAACCGGAACACCATGCATAATCGAATATCGAAAAAAAATCTACAACACATCCATTTTAACATTTTTCTCAAGGCTAGTTGTTAACACAGCTGTCCTTAAAGCCCAGGAATTGAAAGATCATATGATCAAACATCGAAAAACCTATTATAAACTGACCTAAAGTATTTGCTGGTACAGTGTAAACCATGGCCTTTAGCCACACGACGAGAGTATGATACCATCAGACTAGCAATTGGTTGACCTCCGAGACTCCTTTTAATTGTAGAAATATGAGTCATTGGCACATCTTTTCTTTTCTTTTTTAAGACGGATGCTTTGAGGGCAATTAGCATCAGTGAACTAGTGATCAATGCACATGTTTGGTGCATTGATCATGCTTGGGTGATTGTTTCTTTACATAAGCAACCGAAAGCTAGAGGGGTCGACGTTTATTATCTCTTATGTCTGTTAGGTACGGTCACTCTTCTTCTTTTTGAAGCAGTTATGAGCTCAAATTGAGTCGATGAACCAATTATTCATTGGTTTTCCTAACTACTAAGGGCATGTACAGTGGTATAGACAATAGTCTATAATATACTTCTATGTCATCTATAGACAATTTAGGGCTCATTTGGGAGTCTAAATCCCGGCTGGGAAACCAGCCCATTCCCAGGGTTAGAAGCCACTGGGCTCGATCTCCCCGAGCTGACGAAAATCGCGTTTGGAGGCCAACGAAACGAGGAAATCTCAGCCTGTTCCGCGCTGTTTACATACGGAAACATTCCGCTCCGGTTCAGGTAATGCAACTGCGGATTTGATATGCATATTTGATCTGCATATATTTAGTCAAATAATGAGCATTGTTAAGAGTTTAATCTGCATATATATTTGATTTGCATATATTCATTTCAAATCTTGTTGTTGGAATTGACCAGTCCCAGATTGCAGTAGAAGCTACTTGACCTCGAATCATTGTCAAGAATTATAGCCAGACTGCATATATTCATTGTCAAGAGTTTAGTATTGAGATTTGTTGCATATGGCATAACTGTGCACTAGGAAAATGGGATAATTGGATATATGCCACTGCAGGAACCGCTTATTCGAGATTTGCCATCGTTCCTTTGCTTTTCCGAACGATGCCATTATGAAACCGTGCTTATTCGAAATATGCCACCGCTCGCGTCCGGTCACGACACGTGTCCCGTATTAATTGGATATATGCCACTGTAGGAACCGCTTATTCGAGATTTGCCATCGTGGACGGGACACGTGTCGTGATCGGACGCGAGCGGTGGCATATTTCGAATAAGCACGGTTTCATAATGGCATCGTTCAAAAAAGCAAAGGAACGATGGCAAATCTCGAATAAGTGGTTCCTGCAGTGGCATATATCCAATTATCCCTAGGAAAATTGGCAAAGCATTAGGAAAACTGGCACATGTTATATGCAAAGTTCCTAGTTCCTGGAATGTTCAATTTGGAGCTGCATTAGCTCCCCTCCAGAACATTTCTGGAATGTCATCTTCCATGGATGGATATGAACTGCAGCCTTTCCATCTTTTCCCTTTTTTTGTTTGTCTGAGGTAACTGACATCCAGAAGCTTAGCAGTTAATAGCAGTTAGTAGCAGTTAGAAGCTTAGCAGTTAGTTTGCTGTTGTTTACTCCACCAATTCTTTGTGTTCTCTTTCTAATCGATCATACTTGCGTGCGTGTCGTTGGTGTCGTTCCATCTGTCTAAATAAAGTGGAGACTACTAGGCTATGGTTTATTAGTTGGACATTATTAATAACTGCCAACATGGGATGGTTAGACCGACAGTAAAATGCTTAGCCATGCCACGTAGTAATGACATGATTTTGGAATACCAAATTTAATATTGACTTAATGAGATATGGAATGTGTTTATGAAAGAGGTGACATGTGTTATTGAGATTGTCGATGGCACATGGTGCATGGTAATTAACTGGGGTGATAAAATGATTTAGACTGGGGCAAGTGGCAAAATTATTTCTGGTGGGCCAAGAGTGGCACATGGGAGGTTGTATTTGGTTTTTTGCTGGTTTCGGATACTGGTGAATTCTTTTGGGTAGTCTTTCCCTGTTCACTCTAAGAACTTAACCTTGCAAGAATTTGAGCCGAGTCTAACATACAGTCACAAGTCTGTAATGGGACAGACCTAACTATCGTGGAGGTGTGGGTCCTGGGTGTATGGGTGGAAACTCACATGGCGCAAGAGGGGAGCCCTGTTGTGGTGGTGCAACCCTTCAATGTTGAAACCTTAGCGGGTAGTACTGGGTCTAGACGAAGCATTGGAAAGGCTTTGTTACAATCACTCACCTTGGTGGTGTTTGGTTGTATCTTGTGAGTAAAGTGTATAACCTCTGTAGAGTGTACAACCTATTCGAATAGCCGAGTCCACGGTATTGGATATTGCTCGGGGATTACAGTCAAGGGTTAGAATTTCATAAAAATAACCTTGGAGACAGGGTGTGGAAATGATGAACCTGATTAGGGTTTATAAATGCTTTACTTGAAAAATTGATTATGAAAGTTATTATTGTTACTATTATTTTACTGGTTCCAATCTATTACTGTTATTTGTAAATGTTGCTTTACTGCAAAGGAACCATTTTTAGCCTGTTACTTGGAATAAGCCATGAATGTAGCTACTAGACTTGCATTCTGTGCATGACTTGCTGAGTGCTTTACGTACTCACCCTTGCCACAACACAACCATCAGTTGAAGAGGAATCAACGCCAACATTGAAGGAGGAGTTCCAAGAGGAGCCGACGAACTAGGGAGCGAGCCCAGTCAGTTACCTATGGCATATTGGTTGGCGCCACGAGTTTATTTATTTCTGCTGCAATTTATTTGAATAAACTTAAGCCCTGCGAGGCGTACTTTTGTAACTTGACCATAAGGTTGAGCAATCGATTATATTTCCCTCTGGAATAAAGTACTTTACTATTTTGTTGAGTATGATTGCGGTATTTACCGATGATGAGACTGTGTGCACTAGCGTGATCCTGGACTATTGCTGAATACACAGAGGGTCCGGATTTGCATATTCGAGTCCCGACACCAGCGGAGATGATCATGCAAGTTTTCTCAAACTTGTTGGGTGATCTCCCTCGACCGAAGGTCGGTGAGACCTTCTGCGGTGACCTTCGGCCGGGAGAATTCACCTTCTCCCCAAGCAGGCACTTCGTTTGAGGGAATCTTGTATTCCTCTTGGCCCCAAGCATCTGTCATACTCGGCGGCTCAAAGGACTGCCCGGCAGAGTACATTTCACCAGGGCAAGGTCTTCCCGGGGACGTACTTCCTCTGTGACACCAGAGCTCGGCTCACGAACTGCCTCCATGCTTGGAGACCGATCCTAGTCCTCAGTCATGCTCAACTTCAATGCCTCGAGCTGCTGGCCTTCATGGGGAGTTCGTTCCTCCAGGGAATGAGGCTCTGCCCCGACGATGTGATGGTCGTGGGGAGCCTCATCGATGGACCCCTCGGCCATCATGAGGTCGGCAAGACGGGCAAGCTCCTTTTCTACTACAGGGTTAAGGATTTCATCAGCCATTCCCCCTAAATCCATAGCTCCCCTATTAACTATTTTGCCCACATTAGTAGTGTGGGGTTAGCTTGGACACACAAATAGGGGGAAATGGAAAGGAAGAAACATTAGAGTTACCATTGCCGAGTCTCTTATCATCATCCTCGGTGTCTTTGGCCTCTGTCGCGGATGTCTTGCCCGTGGAAGCTTGAGTCCTAACCATGAGCTTGGATGTCTCCGCAGCTACATGTCTGGCCCTCGCTATCAAGGGGTCGACCTCCTTCAAAGTCTGTCCTGGGTGCATCGACGTTGCGCCCGGCGACTTCCGGCACCTCACGACCAAGGGCGTCGGATCTTCCTCATCTTTCTCAGGCCCTTTTGCCATAGAGCCTAAGGTTACCCATGCTAGCTCGGCCTAGAGGTCGGCGATCTTCCCCTCCAGCTGCTCCTTGCACGTGGAGCCCTCCACCGTTGCCTTCACTTGCCTCGCCTTTTCTGTGAACGGGTACAAACGATCCTTCAAGCCCGGATTTTTCTTGGTGTGCTCCTTCAACCACAATTTCAACTGCCTTACCTCCACTTTCTCAGCATATTCTAAATGCCGTCGGGAGGGACTCTTGCTCGGAGCTGCCCGCCTCATGGGACACTTGGCAGGGGACGACGGGGGTGGTGGCGCTTGCCGCTTGCGCGTCATCTTCTTGATTCGGCCTGCAGGGACGACTTCCCCTTAGTCACGCATTAGTGGCTTTATCTTGGCCACCGCGGCTGCCAGGGTGATCTTCTCCTGGGCAGAGGAACATGGAATATCAGAGATGCTACTGTAGTACTTTGCTACAAGATTCCAATCCCTCCTTTGAGTTTGTAAGCTCAAGGGGAAGGCCCTGCCAAGTAGTTTTCCACTTGAGCCTCGGCGGCAAGCTGTCGGGGATTGGATAATCTCCATAATGACTATTATACTCTGACAACCAGTTTTGGCCGACCATGCATACCCTTGGATGGTGTACTAAGGAGGATCCTCGGATGGTTACACCTAAATTTGAGGATAGAAAGGTTTCACGAGGTTTTAGTAAAGTTTCACCAGAAAGTTTCAAATTTAATACTCCTCCGCCGATGTCCCGCTTATATCCATGCAACCATACCCTGCCTCCATGCGCGATTATGCTTGTCGTTGAGCCTTGGCTAGCATTCAGCCATGCCCATCGTCGAGCATGTGTGCTTGTGGCCGTGTCAGAAGATATATTGTAGAAGTGGAGGATGATCGACTGGCATCGCTCATCTTCCCACATGCCATAGAGCTCACTCGCAGCCACCGCTCTTGCCAGCCACACTCCTATGTGGTTGGTGCTAGCCTTCTCGCATGCCACCGATCTCCCTTGTAGCCGCCACTCCTCCACAATCTCTGCCTTGCTGCACACTTCTGATTTCTCCCATAGTGGTCACTTCCCCTTGCTGGGTGGTAGCGGGGGGGGGGGGGAGACTATGGTGGTGGGGGGCATGGAGACTATGTCATTGCAGATAAGGTTTGTGTGGTTAGCCATAAGAGTCATGCCATAGATGGTGTGAATCTAGACCATTCAATCGGCTTGGATGGACCAAACCTATACTATTGTTTCTGCTTAAAATGCTATACTATAAGATAGTTTTTCTCTATTCAAAATGGTTATATATCAAGAAATCAAGAATGTAGTTATTGCTATTTTTTCCACCAATCAACATGTTATTGTTAATAACTGAGGGTAGATTTTGAGTAGTCAAAATACATCATAGATAAGCCTGGTCCAACTTAATTAATTAAATAACTAATTAAGAAATGGATTTTTTTAATTACAAAGACGGCGTACGCACTCAACACAACCACACTCACACCACCCCCATTCACACACATTTACATGTGCGCTACTGTGACACTACGGAATGACGGTATGAGTCATTTTCGATGTCGGCATTAAGGTACGACTTTGGTGTCATGTTTTTGGGCCTTTTCTGTGAGTTTAGGCCTTTCCGGGGGAGAATTTGGGCTTTCGGGGGAGCTTAGGCCTTGGGGGACTGTTTTGGGCCGAAGGTGGGAGGAGTTTAAGCCCATGAGGAGGTGGAATTGGGCAGCAAACCTGCTGCCCATGCTTGTTGCGCGCCCCCATCCAAAACCCTAGCCGCCCCCTCCAATTCCCCCATGCGCCACCCCCTTTCCCCCCACTTGCGCCTCCCCTTCCCCTTCCTCCCCACCACCCCTAGCCGGCCCTAGGTGAGTTCCACCCCCACCCCTTGCTTACACGGCCCTCCTCTTCGCTGTCCTCGCCGTTGGGAAGCTCCGCGACGAGAAGATCCGGCGGAATCGGCGCGTGGAGGGAGATCGGGGGATCGGGAGGAGTTTTCGTCGGATCGTCGTTCGTCGGGATAAGGTATGGAGATGGGAAACTCTTGGGATGGTTTAGATTTTGTGTTAATGGAGGTTTTGGTGTTTTTAGATCAAAAGGAGGTGCTGCAATTGGATAGAATTGATGAAAACTAGAGATTGCATAGTGTTCTGTTTCGGGCAGATTGGACGTCTGACCTAGGGTTTGCGTTTTCGCAATTTTAGATTCAGAATTCGGTCGTTCGCCTGTTGAAGAAGTTGTAGATAATTTCAATACCTTTCAGTGGACATCAAGAACGTGTAATTCTGATCAGCCGTTTGAACGTTATGGTTCTTTTACTGAGTGTGTTCAAAACTGTGACGTGATTGGGACAGATTGGGTTGATCTGTAGATTAGGCAATTTTAGAGGCCGATTCAGCTTTTCCCAATACTTAGAAAAAGCTAGGAAATTTCCTAAGCTTCGCGATGATGTACTCGTTTACTCGATTTGGAGATCTAGAACTCAAGTTATGCTAGTTTGAAGCCTGCTGTCCCGGCGGGACAGATTCTCTGTTTTTCGGTTGTGGGAGTAGTTTGCGAAGTCGGGGTAGATGAGCGATTGTGTACTATTTTGTGGGCACGTTTTGAGTGTGTGGTGCTTATGTGCAGGTGGTGTGACCCCAGGAGTGCCCTCATCCCCTCGCCAATTCGTCGCCCGCGGTTAAGGCAAGTGTATTGGAATGGGTAGCGTGTTGAATGTTGCTAGTCTTGATTAGATGCAAATTGATTACATGATATGTTATCTTGCCATGTTTAGTGTTTGCCCAAGATATGATGAAAATGCCTTATTATGATGCTATGCAATGATTAGTTAAGTTATGTGCAAGTTGTTTATGTTTATGGCATAATTGCATACATGGCATGAGAACTGGCCAGGTCGGTGAGATAGTCGTAACTAGTCCGGTAAGGTTGGTGAGAAAGTTATGACTAATCCGAAGTGCTATTGAGTAAGACCTACCTCGTGATTCCATCCACTGTGGTGAGTGGAAGCGAGGAGTAGGCACCCTCCATCTACGGGATGGAAGGGGAAAGAGGGTGCACGCTGAAGGTTGTCCACTCGGCAATACCGGTATGTGCTTCAAGGAGACATGTGCATTGCATTATATGATGATGTCAATGAGATGCATACAATGTGAATATGAGTTGTTTGTGATGTTAAATATGAAAAGTAGTGACAAAGATACAATGTGAATGTGAGATGTTTGTGATATTAAATATGAAAAGTAGTGATAAAGGTATTGGAATGTGTTTTCTTGTTCCATTGCAATACACTTTGCTGAGTGATGAACTCACGCTTTTGTTTTATGTTATTTTTAGGTACCATAAAATCGACATGCGGGAAAGGGGCTTAGTGGCACATCTTCACAAAGTTTCACTCATTAAGACACACAATTTTGCCATTCGTAGTTGTGATTATAAGTTAATGCGTTGAGAACTTGGAGTATGCCTTATTTGTGTGCTTGGTCATATTATTTACTTCATTTTAGATCATGGAGTGGTTAAATTCATTATACTAGACTTAAATAGTTGCTATGTCACCTGTTATTGCTGCTTTAGATGGTTCCCATTATGTTATATCTTGTGATATTATTGTTGATGCTCCGTACCATGGGAAAACAAAGGAGATGCTGCCGAAATTTTTGGTTTTAGCATTTACTCCTTTGCTGTAATTTATCTTTAGATGTGGTATTTAGATGTTGTTTAGTATATGTTTGGTGACATCCAGGGCATATTTGATGCTGGAGTGTTACAGCTACACATGCTAGAAATTTATTGGATTCAGCCTCAGAGAGCACAGGCACATGCTTTCCAACTGAATACCAGTGTGTACTATTAAAATCGGTGCACACCATCACTTAGTATGGTACTAAAACACTAGTAGGATGAGTATATACCCACACGACTAACCATCTGACCATAGGCCAGCTTACATGAATACATTGAATTTATCTTCTTAGTTGTAGTTTATAGTGCAAGTAGACAAGTGTTAATTATGGTGAGTCATATATAGTCTTTTAGGATGTGAAAATATGTGCCAGATGAACCCTAGTAGAATTAGGATTTCTTCTTTCTTTTAAAGTAGGATTAGGATTCCTACTTTGTTTTAGAGTAGAATTTCTAATTGCTTTGGAAGAGGACTAAGGGAGCTATATAAACCCATAACATTGAGAACCCAAACAACCATGAAGCCACAAGACAACTCATCCAAAGTAAAAGGTGCACGAGAGGATTAGAGGCTAGGTTGTTCTTTAGCACTAGATTCTTGCATAGGGCATGGATCGAAAGGTCCTGAAAGGTTTGAGAGGTTGTGAGAGAGAAACAACCCCTTGTACTCTTTTAAGGTTGTGCTTCAAGAATTTGCTGTTGGCTTCACCAAATCTTTTCTATCTCATTGTGGTTGCTTCAACATTGTTATTTTGGTTCTCTCTACAAGATTCATTTGTATATCACAAAACTCTTATTTGATCCGGAGGTTGCTGTGTATAAGAAGGGGTATCAGAGTGTAACAAGTGGTATCAGAGCCAAGTCCAAATTAATCAAATTTGTGAGAAGGTCGGTAAAGCGTCAGGTGGCATAAAATCAAGGTCGATGTCAACAATGTGGAATCAAGTATAGAAAGTTGACGGTGGAGGAAATTTTAGCACATGGAAATGTATGGTAAAGGATGTTCTTGTCTAGCAAAAGTTAATAGCGGCTCTTGAATGGCATAAACTTGAAAAGATATCCAAAGAAGGACGGAAGTTGATGGAGTGGAAGGCTATCAATACAATACGTATATGTCTCTCCAATGGGGTAAAGTACTCAGTGATCAAGGATAATTCACCAAAGAAATTATAGGACTTAGAAAAATTGTATATGGCAAAATTGCTGACAAATCGGTGGGTGCTGAAGTGACAATTGTATAGGTTGCACATGAAGGAAGGTACATGTTTCATTGATCATCTCAATGTCTTCAACAAGCTTATCACACAGCTTATTAGTATGGATTAGAAAACTAATAATGATAAAGTCGTCATACTAGTATAATCTCTACCATTATCTTAGGAGCAATTAGTGATGAACATTCTTGTTGGAAAAGGCACTCAACTTCAACGAGGCAGTTGCATATCTATTATAGGAGTCCTTGAAAAAAGCCATCAGAACATTCATCCTCAGGTGATCAAGCATTGGCTGTAGTAGGTGTTGCAGGCAAAAGCAAGAGTTACAGGAAGAAGAAGGGTAATAGCAAGGGCATACGAGCACTACTATAGAATGGGACAACACTATCGCTTCATCTGTGTCGGTTCCCAATTTTTGAGAAAAAATTGATTGTGATATGTGTATGTACTCTCCTCTGTTGGTGTTCTAGAGCAAAAAAAACCATCGTCGCCCCAAAAAACAGAACATACTCTAGCTGAAACTTAGACTTGGGTGAGGAAATATGAGATCCTTGAGGATGTCTGTTAAGAGGGTAAGTTGAAGCCCTTGCTTGAGGAGATTTCCCCTCTATTTTTCCTCATTTGTGGTTTTCTTCAAAAGGTCAGCATTCCTTCAAATCCCTTCAATTTTGCATTAAGAAATTCGATTTTTGTTTGGTGAATGTGTTACTTGTCATTAGTGCTTTGGTTGAAACCAATATGGGTGAGATTATGAAATCCTCGTGGAGATGGTGGTTTGAGGGAAAAGTTGAAACCCTAGCTTGAGGAGATTTTCCCTCATTTGTGGTTTTCTTCAAAAGGTGAGCATTCCTTCAAATCCCTTCAATTTTGCACTAGGAATTAAATTAAATTTTGATTTTATGATTGTGTTACATGTCATTATTGTTGCTATAATTAATATGATCAATGCTAGAGTTTAGGTTGTGTAACCTATGCTTCTCCCATTCGAGGGGTTTGTTTATAAATATGATGAAATGACATATTTATAAATCAGCGGTCTTGAATTGTTCACGTTTTTTTGGATAGTTCGAGGATATGTCATTCGGGCAAGTTCCTAATGAAGCTGTAGTACAAATCCAGAGAAAGTTTCGGTAGCATCTCCCTGGTGTTCTCTAGATACACAACCTCTTGTCTTGTTGTCGAGATGTGTATTTGGAGAACAGTGGGGAGATAATGCCGCAACTTTCTTTGGAGTTATACAACAGTTTAGGTACTTGCCCGAACCACATATCCTCAAATGGGATTAGGACATGACCTAATTAGAGATTAGAAGTCATCGTTGGTACGTACTTAGTTTGTAACACCCCGGCATCTAGTATGCCGAATGTTACCAAACATAGACTAAACAACATCTAAAAACCACAAATAAAGATAAATTACAGCAAAGGTGCAAATGCTAAAACCGAAAATTTCGGCAGCACCTCCTTTGTTTTTCCATGAATTGAAGCAACAGTAATTATAAGGCAAGATATAGCATGATAAGAGACATCTAAAACAGCAATAACAATGGATATAGCATCACTTATGTCTAAAATAAGGAATTCAACCATTCCACCAAATATAACAAATCAAACGACGAACTTAAGCTCAAAACCAAACCATACACCAAGTTTCATGGCACTATTCATTATTATCATGACTCCAAATGATTTAAACTGTATATAAGTGTGAAGCTACGTGTAGAAGTGTAGCTAATGCCCTTTCCAGCATGCCGGTTTCATGGTACCTAAAAACAACATAAAACACAAGCGTGAGTTCATCACTCAGCAAGAATATTGCAATGGATCATAAAGAACAAATCAAAGCCAACATCGGTACATACCATACTTAACATCAAGATCAAGTCACACTTTCATATACAACATCATAACCATGTCCCAATCTCATTCTACACATTTCATTATCATCATCATGTATGCAATGCAATGCAAAGCACATGTCTCCTCGAAGCACATACCGGTATTGCCGAGTGCACACCCGTCGGCGTGCACCCTCTTTCCCCTTCCATCCCGTAGATGGAGGGTGCCTACTCCTCGCTTCCACTCACCACGGTGGATGGAATCACGAGGTAGGTCTTACTCAATGGCGCACCGGATTAGTCATAACTTTCTCACCGACCTTACCGGACTAGTTATGACTTCCTGACCGATCGGGCTAGTTTTCATACCATGTATGCAACATATGCCATAAACATAAAAAACTAATCATTGCATAGCATCATCATAAACCATTTTCATCATATCATGGGCAAACACTAAACATGGCAAGATATCATATCATGTAATCTATTTGCATCTAATCAAGTCTAGCAACATATAACACGCTACCCATTCCAATACACTTGCCTTAACCGCGGGCGACGGATTGGCGAGAGGATGAGGGCACTCTCGGGGTCACACCACCGGCACATAGATACCACACACTCAAACTGTGCCCACAAAACAGTACACAATCGCTCATCTACCCTGACTTCGCAAACTACTCCCAAAACCGAAAAACAGAGAATCTGTCCCCCGGGACAGCAGGCTTCAAACTAGCATAACTTGAGTTCTAGGTCTTCAAATTAAGTAAACGAGTACATCATCGCAAAGCTTAGGAAATTTCCTAGCTTTTTATAAGTATTGGGAAAAGCTGATTCGGCCTCTAAAATGTCTAATCTACAACACATTACGTTCTGTCCCAATTACGTCACAGATTTGAACACGCTCGGTTAAACGATCATAACTTTCAAACGGCTGGGCAGAATTGGACGTTCTTGGTGTCCAATTGAAGGTATTGAAGTTATCTACAACTTTTTCAACAGGCGGCCGACCAAATTCTGACTCTAAAATTGCGAAAAATTAAACCCTATGTCGTGTGCCCTGTTGGGGAACGCGGTATGCTACTCTAGCACAAATTAAAATTTCTACCGCAAACCAGAAAAGCTACTCGCAAGAAGGGGATCATAGATCTATTACCACTAGGCAGCGATTGCGGAATCCTTCGCCATACGTCGTTGTAGTGGATCGTCCTCGCCAGTGGATCGTCGCCTTCTTTGCTGCGGATCGTCGCCGCGGATCGTCCTCATTGCGGATCGTCCTCTCCACGCCGCGATAGCGGCGGCGTCACCACGGCTGATCCACACGTCAGGGATGGAGCGCCGTGCGTCGTGTGCCAAGCACCGGTCGATCGGCGAGGGCAACGAGAGGAGGTGGCTAGGGTTTTTGGCGAAACACCTCTAAACCACACGAAAGTGCAGGCTGCGCCCAGCCTCCTCCCTCCTTATATAGCCACGAGGTGAAACCCTAGGCGATTAGGGCCCATCTACGCGCTAAGCCCATGAGGTCCATTAATTACGGATCCAATCCGAATTGATGCGTCCCAGATTAAGTGTGTGACCAGAGGTTCATGCGCATTTGGACATGTATTCGAAAACCCTTTTCTAATCCAATAGTCGGTAGCGGCTCCTTGCAGAGCATGCCAACTCCCAAATGCATATGATTAAAGTAATGCGATGTAATAATCCCTTTGCCAAACTATATGAAGATCAAACTCAAGGCGAGAAGCATGTCATCCTTTGACTGCTCAATCCATCTCTCGTATCCGTGATATATTAATAAGTTTGGATTGACTTCTCAATCACAAAGATGGCCATGCACTTCCTTAATCATATCACACGAGTGGCCTAGACATATATCTCTGTTACATTGGAGTGGCAAATTCCATCTCGATTGCTCACTTCCTCTCGCATGTTTCATAGTAAACATGAAAGCTACCTTTATAACTATCCAGTTAGGAAATAGTGTTTACGTAACCCCAAGGTAAACTATTACACATGTAGGGAATATGACAATCTCAGGTCTAAGGATCATACATCTACTATGTATGAGATACACCGATGACACATAAGAACGTAACATTCTCGCAGTGTCCCATTGTGGGTCTATCTAACCCATGTTCTTCAACATGCGTCCACAATGTATTGATGATATCTCCATATCCCATGATCTATGAAACATGATCATCGAACAATACATGTGCTTTGATCTATTCATCGTTGTCCTATACGATGATATCCGATCGTAGATATTTATCGAATTATATCAATAAGTAAAGAGCTTCATAAACAAGTCACACACTTGTTGATCAAAACAATGATATACATTCATTAGACCAATAATCATATTATTATTCATAAACATAGTTATGTTACAATCATCCATATGATTGCCTCAAGGGCATAACACTAACATGCCCAATCTGCCCGAAACACAGAACTATGAAATCTCTAGTTTTCATCCAATCTACCCAATCAAAGCACCTCCTCTTGATCTAAAAGCATCAAAACATCCTCTAGTACAGCACCTAGTCCATCCCCAAGGATCACCCATAGCCATACCTTCGCCCGCCGAACGCCGAACGCCGAATCCTCTCGTCCCGGTTTCCTCGATCGTCTTCCTCGCGCCGAAACCGCCGGATCTCCTCATCGCGGAGCCTTCCGATGGAGAGAACGACAGGATAGCGAGGTGAGGAGCTCCTAGGGTAGCAAAGAGGTTGGAGAGGGGAGTAGAGGGGTGGTGGCACAAGGGGGAAGGTTGAGAGGGGGGGGGCGGCGCACATGGAGGGAGAGATGGGGAGGGGGCGGCTAGGGTTTAGGTGGGGGCGCTACAAGGGGTAGGGGAAGGGCGCCCAAGGCAGAAATTCTGGTCTCCCCCTCCCACATGGGCCCAAATCCCCTCCCACTAAAGCCCACGACTCAACCCCTTGGGCCCAAACTCCCCCGGAGAGGCCCAAACTCCCGAAATCGGCCCGGAAACGCAATTAAACTTCATAACGTTAAGTTTTAACCTCCGATTTCACATTTTATAATGTTTCGACCTTCCGTAGTGTCACATTCTCCCCCCTTCAACAGGATTCGACCTCGAATCCAAGACACACAACTACGCAATCCAGCAAAACAAAACATAGCTAGGTTTTACATCACATACCTGAGGTGAAAAGCTCGGGATACCTCTCGCGCATGCGAGACTCCAGCTCTCAAGTTGCTTCTCTCTCAGTCTGATGCGACCACATGACTTTGACAAACTTGAGAGTCCTGTTCTTCAATACTCGCTCTGAATTCTCCAGAATTTTCACAGATCGGACTCAAAAGTGAGGTCCTGATAGCGCACTAATGGTTCCAACGGAACCACCGACTCCGGATCATGCAAGTACTTTCTCAGCATCGAAACATGGAACACATTATGGACTCCTTGCATTGACTCTGGTAGCTCCAAGCGGTAAGCCAACTTACCGACTCGAGCTAAGATAGGAAATGGCCCAAGATACCTCGGACTGAGCTTCCCTTTTGTGCCAAAACGCACCACACCCTTGGTGGGAGATACTCGCAAGAGCACCCTATCACCCACCTCAAACTCCAAATCTCGCCTTCTCACATCAGCATAGCTTTTCTGTCTACTCTGCGCTACGAGAAGGTTCTGTCGTACCTCTGCCACTCGATCAACAGTCTGCTGAACCCAATCCGGTCCAAGGACCGCCCTCTCTCCCACTGCATCCCAACAAAGCGGCGATCCGCACTTCCGGCCATACAACACCTCATAAGGAGCAGCATGTATGCTGGAATGATAGCTGTTATTATAAGCAAATTCTGCCAAAGGCAAATGATCTTCCCAGCTACCTTTCCAAGCCATCACACTGGCCCTGAGCATGTCCTCCAAAGTCTGAATGGTATGCTCAGACTGCCCATCGGTCTGAGGGTGAAAAGCGGTACTAAGGCGAAGCTGTGTACCCAAAGCACTCTGCAAGCCCTCCCAAAATTTTGAGACAAATTTCACATCCCGGTCAGAGACAATCGTCTTGGGTACACCATGCAGTCTCACAATCTCCCGCACATAGATGGGAGCCAACTCACTCGCTGAATTGGTAGTGCGGATAGGAATGAAGTGCGCGGACTTGCTAAGACGATCAACCACAACCCAAACAAGATCCATCCTCGTGGAGTACGAGGTAGGCCAACCACGAAATCTATAGAAATGTCATCCCAAGGCCACACAGAATCTCTAATGGTCGCAGCAGACAATGGACGCTTGTGTTCAGCCTTTATCTTCTGACAAATCACACAAGACGCCACATACTTGGCGATATCAACTCTCATCCTTTTCCACCAGAAGTTCTTTTTCAAGTCCCTGTACATCTTGGTCTCCCCAGGATGGACCGTGTACGGGGTGCAATGAGCCTCTTTCAAGATATCATCCTTGACTTGGGATTTCTGAGGTACACACAGGTGTCCCTGAAACCTCAGAGCTCCCACATCGTCTATGGAAAAGTCCCCAGTTTTGCCATCCTCAAGGCGTTTCCTCACCTGCTGGAGCAAACGATCATGCTGTTGTGCTTCCCACACACGCTCGGGGATCGCTGACTCAAGAATAAATTTAGTTTCAGCTTGCACGGTCCCCGCAAAGCAGTAGGAGACTCCCAATCGCTCAAAATTAGCAACAAGACAATCAATGACAGGGGCATTGTCTTGCGACTGAGAGCGTCAGCCACCACATTTGCCTTGCCAGGATGATTGTGAGGTCATAATCCTTTATCAATTCTAGCCACCTCCTCTGCCTCAAGTTCAAATCTTTCTGAGTAAGATGTACTTGAGGCTCTTGTGATCAGTGAAGATATCACAAGACTCACCATACAGATAGTGCCTCCAAATTTTCAATGCAAACACCACAACAGCTAGCTCAAGATCATGAGTGGGATAATTCTGCTCATGCTTTTTCAATTGCCTCGATGCATAAGCAATCACCTTGCCATCTTGCATGAGCACACAACCAAGACCCAAACGAGAAGCATCAGAATAGACAGTGAACCGCCTCCCAGGCTCGGGAAGGGTAAGAACAGGAGCAGTCACTAACTTCTCCTTCAAAGTGCAGAAACTATGCTCACAGTCTGCAGTCCACTGAAATTTCATCCCCTTCTGAGTCAGTTGCGAAAGTGGCTTGGCAATGATAGAGAAATCCTGCACAAAACGCCGATAGTAGCCAGCCAACCCAAGGAAACTACGCACTTCTTTAACATTGGAAGGTCTCTTCCAGTACAAAACTGCTGAGACTTTGCTAGGATCTACAGACATGCCCTTTGGATTGATGATGTGGCCAAGAAAACCCACTTCTGAAATCCAGAACTCGCACTTTTTCAACTTAGCAAAGAACTGATTCTCCCTCAATGTACTTAGCACAAGCCTCAAATGTTGCTCATGTTCTTCTTCTGATTTATAGTAAACCAGAATGTCATCGATGAACACTACCACAAACTCATCAAGTTCTTGTGTAGCATACTGTTCATCGCCTCCATAAAGACAGCAGGAGCATTAGTAAGTCCAAAAGACATAACTTTAAATTCATAATGCCCATACCTAGTGGAGAAAGCAGTCTTCTCAATGTCCCGTTCCCTCACACGAATCTGATTGTACCCAGACTGAAGATCAATCTTGGAGAACACCTTTGCTCCCTTCAGTTGGTCAAACAGATCCTCAATGCGAGGCAAAGGATACTTGTTCTTGACTGTCACTTGATTAAGAGCACGATAGTCAATGCACATACGCCAACTTCCATCCTTCTTCGAAACGAAGAGGACGGGTGCTCCCCATGGTGACACACTGCGCCGTATAAAGCCCTTGGCCAACAGATCCTCCAATTGCTTTTTCAACTCGTCTTGAAAAGGACGAGCCAAGCGGTATGGAGAGATAGAAATAGGTCGAGTGCCGGGAACAAGATCAATACGAAACTCCACATTCCTCACAGGAGGCAAACCAAGCAACTCATCAGGAAACACATCAACAAACTTCTTCACTACAGGAATCTCCTCAATTGCTATTGAAGAAGATGGCTTTTCAGAAATAGCCATGAGAAAACCCAACTGCCTCAAACGGCGACCAGAAAACATACTAGCCAAGGCAAAAGATAGAGCTGGAAGGTATACCACCCTGAAAGGTCAACTCCACCCTTGACGGGGCCTGCAAGGTAACTGTCTTCCAAAAACAACAGATCTTGGCATGCATCGATGCAACCACCCATGCCCAAAATGACATTAAAAGGAGCCAACTGAATCACCATAAGATTGGCAAAGAAAATCTCATCATCAATGGCAATGGTGCAACCCGGGCAAACCAAAGAACTAGCAATCAAACCCCCAGGGGAACTGACTATTACCGACTCAGAAATCTGCTGAACTCCCAACTTAGCTCTAATAGCAAACTCAAACAACACAAAAGAATAGGACGCCACAGAATCGAACAAAACAAAGGCAGCAACTGAATCCACAAGCAGAGTACCTGAAACCACCCCTGGATGCCCGGCTGACTCGGCGGTCGGCAAGGCGTACACACATGGTGGCGCGAGGCAGCAGGAACCACGACACTCGGTGATGCCCCAACAAGGTCAGGCGGTGGAGGTAATCGAGGAGGAGCCGGTTTGTGGCACCGATGAGGCGCGGTGGCGCCAAACAGAGGGCGGCCGAGGAGCAGGCCGCCATCATGTGCACCGACCCTCTGGAAGTCGCCGCTGGAGCGGGAGGAGAAGGCATCGTCTCCCACTTGATGATGCTACTGGGATTCATCCGGCAGACTCGCCCCATGTGGCCGGGCTTGCAACAGTGATTGCAACTCCCGGACCAACCGCACTCGCAAAGACGGTGTTCACCACCGCACTTGAAACAAATCATGCCTGCCGGGTGCACGAACAATGGCTCGCGAGGAAGACGATTGGGGCGGCTTCATCTTCGCCACGAGGAGGAGCCTTGTCCCCCTTGAAATTCTTGAAAGTGGGTCATTTGAGAAGACCCACCTCCTCCACCAAAGTCCTCTTCTCGCTACTGGGGCCACTGGAACCCTGAACCACCAGGGTTTTGCTTATCCTCGAGAGCTCCAACTCGAGCTCCATGCCCTTCGCCTGCTCCACCATGGAGCAGAAGTCACGAGAGACAGTTGCCCCCATGATAACTCTGAACTCCTGGTTGAGGCCCCTACGGAACCTCCTCGCCTTCTCCCTATCATCGGCCGCCACAGTAGACACAGCGCACCACATTGTTGAATTCCGCCTCATACTGCCACCGACCTCTTTCCTGGAAAGAGTCGCCGAGTATGCTCCATCCTCTCAAGGAAAGACTGCAGGTAGAACTTGGCTCTAAGCGAGCCACAAAGTCCTCCCAGGTGACCGATCCAAGAGCGGGGGCTCTAGCAGTAAGAACCCCCTCCCACCAGATATCCGCTTGGCCCTTCAGCTGAAAGGACACAAAGCGAGCTCTCTGGACCGAGGTCACCTCCAGAACCTCAAACTACCGCTCCATATACCGCAGCCAATCTGCGGATTGGACTGGCGTGCCCGCTCCGTCAAAAGTGTCCAGACAGAGGGACATCCACTCCCGGAGACTTATCCTCGGCTCCGGCACAGCAGGGGCAACTACTGGGGCCGGCTGCGAGGAGGCACACAACACTGGGCTGCCTGAATCGCCGACGCAGCTCTTGAACCTCCCTCTGCAGAGCCTAAACCAAGTCCGCAGTGGCGGCGGGTACCTCAGCCCCGGACTGTGCTGCCGGGACCTCCTCCTGTGCTAGTCCATGAGCATTGAGCAAAGCACTTCCCTCAGCTACAGACTCAGCAACTCCCGGAGAACCTCGCCCTTGGCCTCCACGGCCTTGGCGACCACGGCCTCTACCCCTCGGCATGGCTGCTACAGTCAGACAACCATCCAATCACATAATCATAAGCACATCATCCCATAAGCAAGAACAAGGATCAAACATCATCATAAACATAATCTTTATCAAATAATCAAACGCGATGCAATGATGAACCAAAACCCCAAACAAATGTGCAACCAAGTGTGTCAAATTTTAAATTAATCATTCCACCTATACAAGTTTTTATGTTGCTATCCTATGACAAAATTTTAGTTAAAACCTAAGCCATGTTTCTAAGTTATTCCACATCACATTTTAGTTGTATCGTATGGTATGACACTAAAAATACATGTTCGAAGGACCTATAGCCCGCTTTGATACCAACTGTAACACCCCGGCATCTAGTATGCCTGAATGTTACCAAACATAGACTAAACAACATCTAAAAACCACAAATAAAGATAAATTACAGCAAATGTGCAAATGCTAAAATCGAAAATTTCGGCAGCACCTCCTTTGTTTTTCCATGAATTGAAGCAACAGTAATTATAAGGCAATATATAGCATGATAAGAGACATCTAAAACAACAATAACAATAGATATAGCATCACTTATGTCTAAAATAAGGAATTCAACCATTCCACCAAATATAACAAATCAAACGATGAACTTAAGCTCAAAACCAAAACATACACCAAGTTTCATGGCACTATTCATTATTATCATGACTCCAAATGATTTAAACTGTATATAAGTGTGAAGCTACATGTAGAAGTGTAGCTAATGCCCTTTCCCGCATGCTGGTTTCATGGTACCTAAAAACAACATAAAACACAAGCGTGAGTTCATCACTCAGCAAGTATATTGCAATGGATCATAAAAGAACAAATCAAAGCCAACATCGGTACATACCATACTTAACATCAAGATCAAGTCACACTTTCATATACAACATCATAACCATGTCCCAATCTCATTCTACACATTTCATTATCATCATCATGTATGCAATGCAATGCAATGCACATGTCTCCTCAAGCACATACCGGTATTGCCGAGTGCACACCGTCGGCGTGCACCCTCTTTCCCCTTCCATCCCGTAGATGGAGGGTGCCTACTCCTCGCTTCCACTTGACCACGGTGGATGGAATCACGAGGTAGGTCTTACTCAATGGCGAACGGATTAGTCATAACTTTCTCACCGACCTTACCGGACTAGTTATGACTTCCTCACCGACCGGGCCAGTTTTCATGCCATGTATGCAACATATGCCATAAACATAAACAACTAATCATTGCATAGCATCATCATAATCCATTTTCATCATATCATGGGAAAACACTAAACATAGCAAGATATCATATCATGTAATCTATTTGCATCTAATCAAGTCTAGCAACATACAACACGCTACCCATTCCAATACACTTGCCTTAACCGCGGGCGACGGATTGGCGAGAGGATGAGGGCACTCCTGGGGTCACACCACCTGCATATAGATACCACACACTCAAACTGTGCGCACAAAACAGTACACAATCGCTTATCTACCCCGACTTCGCAAACTACTTCCAAAACTAAAAAACAGAGAATCTGTCCCCCGGGATAGCAGGCTTCAAACTAGCATAACTTGAGTTCTAGGTCTCCAAATTATGTAAACGAGTACATCATCGCGAAGCTTAGGAAATTTCATAGCTTTTTCTAAGTATTGGGAAAAGCTGATTCGGCATCTAAAATTGTCTAATCTACAAAACATTACGTTCTGTCCCAATTACGTCATAGATTTGAACATGCTCGGTAAAACGATCATAACTTTCAAACGGATGGGCGGAATTACACATTCTTCGTGTCCAATGAAAGGTATTGAAGTTATCTACAACGTTTTCAACAGGCGGCCGACCAAATTCCGAATCTAAAATTGCGAATATTCAAACCCTAGGTCGTGTGCCCAATCTGCCCGAAACAGAGAACTATGAAATCTCTAGTTTTCATCCAATCTACCCAATCACAGCACCACCTCTTGATCTAAAAGCATCAAAACATCCCCTAGCACAGCACCTAGTCCATCCCCAAGGATTACCCATAGCCATACCTTCGCTCGACGAACGCCGAACGCCGAATCCTCTCGTCTCGGTGTCCCCGATCGTCTTCCTCTGCATTAGTATTTTGGAACTTGTCCTCTAATTTATGAAGGTAATTAAGGCCTTATTTGTTTTGGCTTTTTCACGAGTTTAAAAGCCAAAAAACCTAAGCCGAAACAAATGACTGGCTTTTCAGCCGGGCTTTAAAAAAGCCTAAAGCCCCTATATAACTATAATTCAAAAGCTAAAATAATGTCTCAGTATTTGAAATAGCTAGGTGTCACTCAAATTTTTTTAATTTATTGTTTGTGGTTAATTGTTGATGCACCATTAATAATGGATGCTTAAAAAATGCTGTGTGTGTGCTTAATTTCAGTGGGGGGGGTGGGTTAAGGAGTTTATAAGAATTGTAGAAGAAGATATGGTTAAGAGGGGTGTTAAGTTCATATATTGTCCTTGCATTGATTCGACATGGCTTCATGAGGAATTACACGTGTTGGATCCATCATAGGGAGACAAGAAGTACCCCTCCGGTATGCAATGAAGACATGCTAGAACCCGATCACGAGTTGGAGCATGATATGTTTGAGGAGGACAATTCAGATTAAATGTTGCGGGATATGGAGGGAAATTTTTATAGAAAGAAAGTTCAAAAAATTTAAAAGCTTGATGGAAGACGATGTCAAACCGTTGTTGTAACACCCTGGCATCTAGTATGCCCTGAATGTCACCAAACATGATAGAAGAAACATCTAAATACCATAAATAAAGTTAAATTACAGCAAGGACGAAAATGCTAAAACCAAAAATTTCGGCAACAGCTCCTTTGTTTTTCCATGATGTGAAGCATCAGCAATATAATCACAGGATATAGCATAAAGAATGACATCTAAATCATCAAAAACGAGGGTTCTAGCAACAGTATAAGTCTAGAATATTGAATTCAACCACTTCATGAGCTAAACGAATCAAATATTATGGCCAAGCCCACAAATAAGCATACTCTAAGTTTTCAGCGCATTAACTTATTATCACAACTACGAGTGGCAAAGTTGTAGATGTCTAAATGAGTGAAACTTCGTGAAGATGTGCCACTAAGCCCCTTTTCTGCATGCCAATTTCATGGTACCTAAAAACATCATAAAACACAAGCGTGAGTTCATCACTCAGCAAAGTGTATTGCAATGGAACAAGAAAACACATTTCAATACCTTCATCACCACTTTTCATATTCAACATCATAAACATCTCACATTCACATTGTATGCATCTCATTGACATCATCATATAACTTCATCATATAACATCATCATATAATGCAATGCAATGCACATGTCTCTTTGAAGCACATACCGGTATTGCCGAGTGCACACCCGTCTGCGTGCACCCTATTTCCCCTTCCATCCCGTAGATGGAGGGTGCCTACTCTTCGCTTCCATTCACAACTGTGGATGGAATCATGAGGTAGGTCTTACTCAATGGCGCTCCGGATTAGTCATAACTTTCTCACCGACCTCAGGACTAGTTATGACTTTCTCACCATCTGGCGATCCTCATGCCATGTATGCAAATATGCCATAAACATAAATAACTTGCATATAAACACAAAATAACCATTGCATGGCCTTATAATAAACTATTTTCATCATGTCGTAGGCAAACATCAATCATGGCAAGCTAGCATATCATGAAATCATATTGCACCTAAGCAAGACTAGCAAACATACAACACAACCCATTCCAATACACTTGCCTTCAACGCGGGCGACGGGTTGGCGAGAGATTAGGAGCATTCAGGGGTCACACCACCTGCACAAAGGTACCACACACTCAAAACATGCCCTCAAAATAGTACAAGAATGATCCCCTACCCCGACTTATAAACTACCCCTAAAACACGAAAGCAGAGAATCTGTCCCTTTAGGACAGCGGGCTTCCAACTAGCATAACTTTAGTTCTAGGACTCGAGAATCGAGTAAACGAGTACATCATCATGAAGCTTAGAAAATTTTCTAGGTTTTTCTAAGTATTGGTAAAAACTTATTCGGCTTCTAAAATTGGCTAATCTACTGAGATAAACCCGATCTATCCCAATCACGTCACGATTTTGAACACATTCGGTAAAACAGCCATAACATTCAAATGGCTGATCAAATTATGCGTTCTTGTTGTCCACTGAAAGGTATTTAAATTATCTACAACTTTCTGAACAGTGGCCGACAAAATTCTGAATTTAAAATTGCAAAAACTCAAACCCAAGATCGGACGTCCAATCTGCCCGAAACAGAACGCCATGCAAACTCTAGTTTTCATCAATTCCATCTAATTGCAGCACCACTTTTCGATCTAATTGCACCAAAACCCCCATTAACACAGCATCTAATCCACCCCAAAGTGATTACCCATCGCCATACCTTCACCCGACGAACAACGAATCGACGTACGGTGAATCTTCTCCTCCCGGTTCCCTCGATCTCCTTCCTGAAATCTTTGAATCCGCCGGATCTCCTCGTCGTGGAGCTCCCCAATGGAGGGGACAGCGGGGTGGGGAGGTGAGGGGCTCTCCTAGGCCAGCGAGGGGGGTGGAGAGGAGAGGGAGGAGGGTGGATGCGCTAAATCAGCGAGCGAGTTGGCTCCCATCTATGTGCGGGAGATTGTGAGACTGCATGGTGTACCCAAGACAATTATCTCTGATCGGGATGCAAAATTTTTTTCAAAATTCTGGGAGAGTTTGCAGGGTGCTTTGGGTACACAGCTTCGCCTTAGTACCGCTTTCCACCCTTAGACGGATGGGCAGTCTGAGCATACCATTCAGACTTTGGAGGACATGCTCAGGGCCTGTGTGATGGCTTGGAAAGGTAGCTGGGAAGATCATTTGCCATTGGCAGAGTTTGCTTATAATAACAGCTATCATTCCAGCATCCGAGCTGCTCCTTATGAGGTACAGTATGGCCGAAAGTGCAGATCACCGCTTTGTTGGGATGGTGTGGGCGAGGGAGCAGTTCTTAGACCGGATTGGGTTCAGCAAACTGTTGATCGCGTGGCGGATGCGAGAACCTTCTTGCATATGAAGCAGACAGAAAAGCTATGCTGATGTGAGGAGACGAGATTTGGAGTTTGAGGTGGGTGATAGCGTACTCTTGCGAGTATCTCCCACTAAGGGTGTGGTTCGATTTGGCACCAAGGGAAAGCTCAGTCCGAGGTATGTTGGGCCATTTTCTATCATCGCCCGAGTTGGTAAGCTGGCCTATCGTCTGGAGCAACCAGAGTCAATGCAAGGAGTGCATAATGTGTTCCATGTTTCGATGCTGAGAAAATACTTGCATGATCCGGAGTTGGTGGTTCCGTTGGAACCATTAGTGCTTGAGCAGGACCTCACCTTCGAGTCGATCTGTGAAAATGCAGGGACTTCGGAGCGAGTGATAGTTCGTCAAAGTCCTGTGGTCACATCAGACCGAGAGAGAAGCGACTTGGGAGCTGGAGTCTCGCATGCGCGAGAAGTATCCCGAGCTTTTCGTCTCAGGTATGTGATGTGAAACCTAGCTATCTTTTGTTTTGCTGGGTTGCGTAATTGTGTGTATTGGATTCGAGGTCGAATCCTGTTGAAGGGGGGGGGGAGAATGTGACACCACACAGTGTCGTAACCTTATAAAATGTGAATGTTGAGGTCAAAAACATTGTGAAATATGGAATTGGAGGTTGAAACCATGAGGTATGAGGTTTACTTGCGTTTCCGGGGATTTGGGCCTTTCCGGGGAGTTTGGGCCTAGGGGAAAGGGTCGTGGTCCTTGGTTGGGGAAGAGTTTGAGTCCATTTAGGAGTAGGAGTCCTGTTTGGAGGCCTCCTCCTGCCTATGTGTGCGCCCCACCCTTGCTTGGTGTGCCCCCACCCCCTCTTTTTGCCCTAGCCGCCCCACACCTTCCTCTTCCTAGCCGCACCCCCACCACCTCTCCCCATTGCGCCACCACCCCTCCACCACCTCTACACCTCCCTTGCTGCCTCTAGGGGAGTTCTCCACCTCAACACCTCGAAGATCCGTCCATTGGAGCGCTCCGCGACGAGGAGATCCGGTGGATTTGGAGCGAGGAAGGAGATCGCGCGAACCGGGAGGAGATCCGTTGGGTTTTCGGTCGTCGAGGCGAAGAGTATGGCCACGAGGATCCTTGGGGTTGGTCTAGGATCTGTTTTAAGGGTTATTATCATGTTTTTAGATCAATTGCGGTGCTGGAATTGAGTAGATTAGATGAAATCTAGAAGTTGCCACGTTCTCTGTCTCGGGAGCATGAAGCGATCGACATAGGGTTTGGGTTTTCGCCAATTTAGATTCGAATTTGGTTGGTCACTTTGTTGAAGAAGTTGTATGTAACTTCAATACCTTTCAGTGCATATAAAGAACATCCAATTCCGCCCAGCCATTTGAAAGTTATGCTCTTTTTACGAGCGTATTAAAATCTGTGACGTGATTGGAACAGATCACGGTAATCTCTAGATTAAACCACTTTAGAGTCCGAATCAGTCTTTCCATATAATTAGACAAAGTTAGGAAATTTCCTAAGATACGCGAGGATGTATTCGTTTATTCGATTCGGAGTCTTAGAACCCAAGTTATGCCTTTTGGAAAATTTGTTGTCCCGACGGGACAGAACCTCTGTTTTTGGGTTTTGCGAGTAGTTTGCGATGTCGGGGTTGAAGAGTGTTTGCATACTGTTTTGTGGACATGATTGTGAGTGTGTGGTACCTATGTGCAGGTGGTGTGACCCTGGGAGTGCCTTCTACTTCTCGCCAATCCGTCGCCCGTGGTTGAGGCAAGTGTATTGGAATGGGTAGCGGGTTGTAGTTGCTAGATTGGTTGAGATTGAAATTGAATATATGATATGTTCACATGCCATGCCTTAATGATTGCCAATGATATGATGAATATGCTTATTATGTTATGATGCCATGTGTTAATGTACAAGTTATTTATGATGTTGGCATGTTTGCATACATGGCATGATACAAGGCAGGCGGTGAGAAAGTCATAACTAGTCAGGGAAGGTCGGTGAGAAAGTTATGACTATTCCGGAGAGCTAATGAGTATGTCCTACATCGTGATTCCATCCACCGCGGTGTATGGAAGCGAGGAGTAGGCACCCTCCATCTTCGGGATGGAAGGGGGGAGAGGGTGCACACCGACGGGTGTGTACTCAACCATACCGGTATGAGTTTCCAAGGAGACATGTGCATCACATCGCATTGCGTACATAATGATGATGATATTGATATGTGATCCTGAATGAGATGATAGACAGGATGTGAGTTGTTGTAGCCATGTAATTGTTCTTTTGTACCATTGCAATATGCTTGCTGAGTATTGAACTCACGCTTGTGCTTTCTTGTTAGTTTAGGTACCATGAGACCGGCATGCGGGGAAGGGAAATAATCACACTTCTACACGTAGCTACACTCATTTGTTCCCACAAGTCATTCATTTGGGTTTTGATAATAAACTAAGTGTGATGCTTATTGATTTATGGTTTAGCTTTGTGTTATGAGAGTCTTATTGTTCGTTTGGCTCATGGAGACATTGAATGCTTGGATTTAGACTTATATTACTGTCATGCCTTTAAATATTGCTATTCTAGATGCCTCTTATGTTGCCATATATTGCTATCTTTGTTGTTGTTCCTTCAATTCTTGTTAAAACAAAGGAGATCTTGCCGAAATTTCGGTTTTAGCATTCATGCCTTTGCTGTAATTTACTTGTATTTGTAGTATTTAGAGGTTGCTTAGTCTATGTTTGGTAGCATCGGGCATATTAAGCGCCGAGTGTTACTGATTAGGTATCGAGGCGACATTTGTAGGTTCTTGGAATGTGTATTTTTAGTGTCATACCTTAGGTTACAACTAAAATGTGATGTGGAATAACTTAGAAACATGGCTTAGGTCTTAACTAAAATTTTGTCATAGGATAGCAACATTAAAACTTGCAAAAAAATGGAATAAGTAATTTAAAATTTGACACACACTTGGTTGCACAGTAGGATGGGGTTTTGGTTCATCATTGCATTGCGCTTGATTATTTGATGAAGACTATGTCTATGATGATGTTTGATCTTTGTTCTTGATTATATGAGGTTGTGGTTATGTTTATGTGATTGGATGGTTGTCTGTCTGTAGCAGCCATGCCGAGGGGTAGAGGCCGTGGTCGCCGTGGCCGTGGAGGCCAGGGGCGAGGTTCTCAGGGAGTTGCGGAGTCTGTAGCTGAGGGTAGCGCTCCGCTCAATGCTCATGGGCTAGCGCAGGAGGAGTTCCCGGCGTCATAGTCCGGGGCTGAGGTACCCGCCGCAATGCGGATTTAGTTCAGGCTCTGCAGAGGGAGGTTCAGGAGCTAGGCCAGCAGTTGCGGGCAGCCCCTGCTGTAGTGCCTCCCCCTGCAGCGGCCCCGATTCTTGTCGCCCCACGTGTGCGGAGCCGAGGATGAGTCTCTGGGAGTCGATGTCCCTCCGTCTTGACACTTTTGACGGAGCGGGCATGCCAATCCAGTCCGCAGATTGGCTGCGTGTAACACCCCAAAATTTTGCTTTTCTTAAATTCATGTGTGGTTTGGCACTTTGGTGAATTTTTGGAATTTTCTGGAATTTATTTGGATTTATTTGGAATTTATTTGAATTTATTCCATTTTGAAATAATTGAAGAAATTATTTTTGCAAATAAAATTTTGTTGGAAATATTTTATTTGAGTCCAAAATGATCCAAAGTATTTTCCAGAATTTTTCTGGAATTTTTACGAGTCATTTGCTATTTTTAATGAATTAAATGAATTCTTGGGAATTATTTTAAATATTAAATCGCTGGAAATTCAACTCGGGTCAAATCTTGTTCATCCGACCGAAGTCGGAACCGAAGTCGGACTCGAGTCCGACCGAGCCACGTGACTCGATCAAACCAGCTCAAAACCCTAATCAATCCCAACCGTTGGATCAAGATCCAACGGTGAGATCCGCTTGCACGGTTCGAGCCGTATCCGGCCCGGATCCGATCGCGCTCGCGATCGTGGCCGCTGATCGCGCCACGTGGGCGGCCAGGCGTCGTCGTCTCCGCCGAGACCGAAGCCGGACTCGCCGCCGCACCCGCCGTGTAGAACTAGGTTTCCGTCTCGGGCGAACGCCGAGGCTATTTAAAGCGTGAGGCGTCCCGAGGTTGCCCTCATCCTTGTGCACCCGTTTCCCGAGCCATCTCGCTGAGCCGCCGTCGATTGCCGTGCGAGCTTCGCCGTAGTTGGAGGAAGTGACCGCCGCGGTCTTTGCTCGATTCCGCCGCCGTCCGTCGTCTTCCGAGAAGGAGCCCAGATCCGGAACCACCGTGACGAGGCGCACCGAAGGAAGGATTCATCTCGCCGAGCAACCGAAAGCGCCGTCGGGCTCGTCATCGTTCGTCTCGGTGCCCAAGCCTCGCCGCACCATCGCCGGACCGCGAGCTCGGTGAACCGTCGGATCTAGATCGGACGGTTGAGGTGAGTTCACGTGTCCCCAACCCGATTGGATGCGGACCGTTGGATCAAGATCCAACGGTTCACAATTGCCACGTCTTGGGAGTAGTGTTATTATAGGATTAGATGCGGACCGTCCGATCTAAATCGAGCGGCCCACGATCAACGAGTAGTTCAGCGTGTTAACCCTGGATCTAATCCGCGCGGTTGATTTTCAAACCAGCGGCGAGATTGCGCCACGTGTCGGGAAGTTGGACCGACGCGGTCGGCGAATCCCACGCGACGCTGGCGTGCAGGACGCCGACACGCTGAGCCCGCGTGTCGAGGGCCGCATGTCGGCCGGCTGTCCCAGCCGACGGCGTCACCCATGGCGTCACCGTGGGCCCACATGTCGATCTCACGTGGAGTCGTGGGCCAGAGTCCACGGTGGACCCGAGTCGGCGTGGACCACGTCCATGGACCGGTGACGTCGGTAGACCAATCGAAGGCTGCCACGTGTCCATCTGACGCAATAATTAATTTCGAAAAAGAAAATGATTTATTAATTCGAATAATGATTTCAAATTTAGATTCAAACTTCAAACGCTTATAACTTTTGCGTTTCAACTCCGATTTGAGTGATTCAAATTTCTAAATTTGTATAAAATTGGGATCTACCTAAATATGAATTTTATTTAATTTTTAGACCAAAGTTTTTCTCTGAAATATTATTTAATTGATTATTTAAACTTTAAATAATCATAACTTTTGCGTTTAACTCCAAATTTGTGATTCAGTTCCTAAAAATCCAGAAAATTATGTTCTCTCTGTTTATGGATTTTATTTGGAGTTTTGGGATGTTTTTGCCTATTGTTTATTTGGGTATTTGCTATTTGCACGCTTTACGAGTAGACGTTGAAGTGTCGGAAGGATTCGAAGGAGAAGTGTTGACTCAGGATCCAACTCAAGACCAAGAGCAAGTACTTTTTGAAGGCAAGTTGTGCTTTGACCATGTTGATCCTATTTCGAAATCTATTTTGATTTAAACTATTGCATGCTAGATCAATTAGAAAGATACTTTGTTTAAACATGGGGTTAGATAAATACCAATTTCTTTGTATGACACCTTGATTATCTAAGTATGTGCCATGATCCCTTGTCACCCTAGTTGTGGTTTACTAGTTGGACATTATTAAATTGCCAACATGGGTTTAGACCGATGTAGTACCTTTGCTTAGACACACTTTCGTGCTCATGACATGATTTTGGACAATCAAATGTTAATATTGACTTAATGATATATTGAACCTATCTTGGAAAAGTATCATGTGATGTTGATGGCACGTGGTGCATGGTAATCAAGCGGGGTTTGATAAGCATGATTTCGGCGGGGCATGTGGCAAGAGTAATCAGGTGGGCGGTTGTGGCATTGGGGATGTTGATTTGGTTTTGAGGTAGTCTTGCCCTGGTCACTCTAAGGACTTAACCTTGCAAGCCTTTGAACTGGGTCATACTTGCAACCACATGGTTGGAATGGGACGGCCCTAGTTGACTAAGTCGCTAAGGACTCACTTGTGGAGCCTCAGGGTGTCGATTACACCGTTTGTGTGATTATGCGGGGGGCGTATCGTGGCTGTGGCCAGATACCCATCTAGCAGTGTGTTGGTCCCATACTTCGCCTTGGCTAAGGGAAGGGATGGTGTAGAACCTGACAGGAGAGGACCACTGTGTTGTTTGAGGCTTAGAAAGGCTTTATTCTGAGGAACTTCGCCTTTGTGGTGTTTGATTGTATCTTAGTGCATAACCTCTGCAGAGTGTAGAATCTATTTAAATAGCCAGGAGTCCTGATCTTTGGACAATGCTCGGGAATTACAGTCAAGGGTTAGATTTTACGAAAATAACTTGGATTTGAAAAGTTGGGTTGGTTTAATAATGAAGATGATGGAAATGTGGTTTAGGATGGGGAAAAATGTTTATTAAACTTCTTGAAAAGTTATTTATGCTTTACTTATTTCTACTTGCTTTGAATCTACTTATATTACTTGTCAAATCTTGTTTCTTGCCAAATATACCTTAAGCTATTCCTTTGTACCAAGCCATGCATGTAGTATATTAGCTTGCATTCTGTGCATGACTTGCTGAGTACCAAGTACTCACCCTTGCCTCAACACAATATCAGTTGAAGAGGAGACTACGCTTGATTTCGGAGGAGGAATTCCAAGAGGACCCGTCTACTTAGGGATGCGAGCCCGGTCAGTTACTGTGGTATCTTTGGATGGCGCCACAGTTTATTTGATTTTCTTTTGATATTATTTTTCTCTGATTAAGTTTCGCCTTGCAAGGCATATATATTTGTACCTTGGCCAGAAGGTCAAGTAACCCTTTGGTTATTTAAATAAAGTACTTTGATAATATCGATTGGTATGATTGTGATATATACCGATGTTAAGGCTGTGTGCACTAAGCGCGTTCTGGACTAGTCTTTGAATACCTGAGGGTCGGATTTGCAAATTCGGGGTCCCGACAACTGCGGTATATGGAGGCGGCGGTTTGAGGTCCTAGAGTTGACCTCGGTCGGAGGGCTCGCTTTGTGGCCTTCTGTTGAAGGGCCAAGGCGATATACGGTGGGAGGGTTACGGCTACAAGAGCCCCGCGCTTGGTCAGTCACACAGGAGGACTTTGTGGCTCGCTTAGGCCAAGTTCTACCGAGTCTTTCCTTGAGCGGATGGAGCATACTCGGCGACTCTCTCCCAGGAAAGAGGTCGGTGGCGAGTATGAGGTGGAGTTCAATAGCGTGGTGCGCCGTGCGGTGTGGCGGCCGACGAGGGAGAAGGCGAGGAGGTTTCGTAGAGGACTCAACCAGGAGTTGAGTTGTCATGGGGCGTGTCGCCCGTGACTTCTGCTCCGTGGTGGAAGCGGCGAAGGGCATGGAGCTCGAGTTGGAGCTCTCCCGGGATAGGCAAAACCGGGTGGTTCGGGGTTCCTGCTGCCCAGGCGGCGAAGAGGACCTTTGGTGGAGGCGGTGGGTCTTCTCAGCGACCCACCTTCAAGAAGTTCAAGGGGGGACAGGGCTCCTCCTCAGGGGCTAAGATGAGGCCGCCCCAGTCGTCTTCTTCGCGAGCGGCCTTTGTTTGTGGATTCAGTTGATGCCTTTGTTCTGTTTGATTCCGGAGCATCCTATTCCTTTGTGTCGTCTGAGTTTGCTAGTAGAGCTAAGTTGGGAGTACAGCAGATTTACGAGTGTGTTAGTCAGTTCTCCTGGGGGTTTGATTGCTAGTTCTTTGGTTTGCCCGGGTTGCACCATTGCCATTGATGATGAGGTTTTCTTTGCCAATCTTATGGTGATTCAGTTGGCTCCTGTTGATGTCATTTTGGGCATGGACTGGTCGCATCGATGCCGTGCCAAGATCTGTTATACGAAGGCGGTTACCTTGCAAGCCCCGTCAGGGGTAGAGTTGACCTTTCAGGGTGGAATACCTTCTAGTTCCATCTTTGCTTTGGCTAATCTGTTTTCTGCTCGTCGCTTGAGGCAGTTGGGTTTCCTCATGGCTATGTCAGAAAAGCCATCTTCTTCAGTTTCCATTGAGGAGATTTCTGTAGTGAAGGAGTTTGTTGATGTGTTCCCTGATGAGTTGCCTGGTTTACCTCCTGTGAGGAATGTGGAGTTCCGTATTGATCTTGTTCCTAGCACTCGACCTATTTCTATCTCTCCATACCGCTTGGCCCGTCCTTTTCAAGGCGAGTTGAAAAGCAGTTGGAGGATCATTGGCCAAGGGTTTTATTCGGCGATGTGTCACCTTGGGAGCACCGTCCTCTTCGTTTCGAAGAAGGATGGAAGTTGGCGTATGTGCATTGATTATCGTGCTCTTAATCAAGTGACAGTCAAGAACAAGTATCCTTTGCCTCGCATTGAGGATCTGTTTGACCAACTGAAGGGAGCACAAGTGTTCTCAAGATTGATCTTGATCGAGGTACAATCAGTTCGCGTGAGGAAGCGAGGACATTGAGATGTTGCTTTCTCCACTAGGTATGGGCATTATGAATTTAAAGTTATGTCTTTTGGACTAACTAATGCTCCTATTGTTTTTATGAAGGCGATGAGCATTATGCTACACAAGTACCTTGATGAGTTTGTGGTAGTGTTCATCAATGACATTCAGTTTTACTCTAAATCGAGGTGGAGCATGAGCGGCATTTGAGGCTTGTCTTTGAGTACCTTGAGGAGAATCAATTCTTTGCTAAGCTGAAAAAGTCACGAGTTACGGTTTTGAAGTGGGTTTTCTTGGCCACATCATCAATCCAGAGGGCTTATCTATAGATCAGAGTAAAGTCTCGTGATTTTGGATGGAAGAGGCCTTCCAATGTCAAAAGGTGCGTAGTTTCCTTGGGTTGGTGGCTACTATCGGCGTTTTGTGCGAGGATTTCTCTATCATTGCCAAGCCACTTTCGCGGTGACTCAAAAGGGGATGAAATTCAGTGGACTACAGTGTGAGCACAGTTTACGCACTTTGAAGGAAAAGTTAGTGACTACTCATGTTCTTACCCTTCAGAGCTTGGGAAGCGCTTCATGTTTATTACGATGCTTCTCGTTTGGGACTTGGTTGTGTGCTCATGCAAGATGGCAAGGTGATTGCTTATGCATCAAGGCATTTGAAAAAGCATGAGCGAGAACTATCCACACATGATCTTGAGCTAGCCATTGTGGTGTTTGCATTGATGATATGGAGGCACTATACGTATGGTGAGTCTTATGATATCTTCAGCGATCACAGGAGCCTCAAGTACATCTTTACTCGTAAAGATTTGAACTTGAGGCGGAGGAGGTGGCTGGAATTGATAAAGGATTATGACCTCACTATCCAGTACCATCCGGGTAAGGCAAATGTGGTGGTTGACGCTCTCAGTCGCAAGACAATGCCCCCTGTCATTGATTGTCTTGTTGCTTATTTTGAGCGATTGGGAGTCTCCTCTTGCTTTGCGGGGACCGTGCAAGCTGAAACTCAATTGATTCTTGAGTCAGCGATTCTCGAGCGGGTGCGGGAGGCACAACAGCATGATTATTTGCTCCAGCAGGTGAGGAAGCGTCTTGAGGATGGCAAGTCTGGAGACTTTACCATTGATGATGTGGGAGCTTTGAGGTTTCAGGGTCATTTGTGCGTGCCTCAAAAATCCCAAGTGAAAGAGGATATTCTGAAAGAGGCTCATCGCACCCCTTACACGGTCCATCCTGGGGACACCAAGATGTACAGGGATTTGAGAAAAGATTTCTGGTGGAAAAGGATGAGAGTGGATATTGCCAAGTATGTGGCGTCTTGTGGGATTTGTCAGAAGATCAAGGCCGAACACAAGCGCCCTGCTGGTCTGTTGCAGCCATTGGAGATTCCTGTGTCGCCATGGCATGACATCTCCATGGATTTCGTGGTTGTCCTACCTCGTACACCTCGATGGAATGATGCTGTTTTGGTTGTTGTGTATCGTCTCAGCAAGTCCGCACATTTCATTCCTATCCGTACTACCAATTCAACGAGCGAGTTGGCTCCCATCTATGTGCGGGAGATTGTGAGACTGCATGGTGTACCCAAGACCATTATCTCTGATCGGGATGTGAAATTTGTTTCAAAATTCTTGGAGAGTTTGCAGAGTGCTTTGGGTACACAGCTTCACCTTAGTACCTCTTTCCACCCTCAAACGGATGGGCAGTCTGGCGTACCATTCAGACTTTGGAGGACATGCTCGGGGCACGTGTGATGGCTTGGAAAGGTAGGCTGGGAAGATCATTTGCCATTGGCGAGTTTGCTTATAATAACAGCTATCATTCCGGCATCAGGGCTGCTCCTTATGAGTCTTGTATGGGCGGAAGTGCAGATCGCCGCTTTGTTGGGATGGTGTGGGCGAGAGAGCGGTTCTTGGACGGATTGGGTTCAGCAAACTATTGATCGCGTGGCGGAGGTACGACAGAACCTTCTTGCAGCGCAGAGCAGACAGAAAAGCTATGCTGATGTGAGGAGATGAGATTTGGAGTTTGAGGTGGGTGATAGTGTACTCTTGCGAGTATCTCCCACTAAGGGTGTGGTTCGATTTGGCACCAAGGGAAAGCTCAGTCCGAGGTATGTTGGGCCATTTCCTATCATCGCCCAAGTTGATAAGCTGGCCTATCGTCTGGAGCTACTGGAGTCAATGCAAGGAGTGCATAATGTGTTCCATGTTTCGATCTTTGAGAAAATACTTGCATGATCCGGAGTTGGTGGTTCCATTGGAACCATTAGTGCTGAGCAGGACCTCACCTTGAGTCCGTCTGTGAAAGTGCAGGGGACCGGAGCGAGTGATGAAGAACCGGACGCTCAAGTTCGTCAAAGTCCTATGGTCACATCAGACCGAGAGAGAAGCGATTTGAGAGCTGGAGTCTCGCATGCGCGAGAAGTATCCCGAGCTTTTCGCCTCTGGTATGTGATGTGAAACCTAGCTATCTTTTGCTTTGCTGGGTTGCGTATTGGTGTGTCTTGGATTCGAGGTCGAATCCTGTTGAAGGGGGGAGGAGAATGTGACACCACGGAGTGTCGTAACCTTATAAAATGTGAATGTTGAGGTCAAAAACATTATGAAATATGGAATTGGAGGTTGAAACCATGCGGTATGATGTTTACTTGCATTGCCGGGCCGTTTCCGCGGATTTGGGCCTTTTCGGGGGAGTTTGGGCCTAGGGGAAAGGGTCGTTGGCCTTGGTGGGGAAGAGTTTGAGTCCATTTAGGAGTAGGAGTCCTGCTTGGGGGCCTCCTCCTGCCTATGTGTGCGCCCCACCCCTGCTTGGTGCGCCCCCACCCCCCTCTTTTTGCCCTAGCCGCCCCACACCTTCCTCCTCCTAGCCGCACCCCACCACCTCTCCCCATTGCGCCACAACCCCTCCACCACCTCTCCACCTCCCTTGCTGCCCCTATGGGAGTTCTCCACCTCAACACCTCGAATATCCGTCCATTGGAGCGCTCCGCGACGAGGAGATCCGATGGATTTGGAGCGAGGAAGGAGATCGCGCGAACCGGGAGGAGATCCGTTGGGTTTTCGGTCGTCGGGCGAAGGTATGGCCACGGGGATCCTTGGGGTTGGTCTAGGATCTGTTTTAAGGGTTATTATCATGTTTTTAGATCAATTGCCGGTGCTGGAATTGAGTAGATTAGATGAAATCTAGAAGTTGCCACGTTCTCTGTCTCGGGGAGCATGAGCAGTCGACATAGGGTTTGGGTTTTCGCCAATTTAGATTCGGAATTTGGTTGGCCGCCTGTTGAAGAAGTTGTATGTAACTTCAATACCTTTCAGTGCGTATAAAGAACGTCCAATTCCGCCCAGCCGTTTGAAAGTTATGCTCTTTTTACCGAACGTATTAAAATCTGTGACGTGATTGGAACAGATCACGGTATTCTGTAGATGAATCCACTTTAGAGTCCGAATCAGTCTTTCCATATATTTAGAAAAAGTTAGGAAATTTCCTAATCTACGCGTGGATGTACTCGTTTATTCGATTCGGAGTCTTAGAACCCGAGTTATGCCTTTTGGAAGGCTGCTGTCCCGACGGGATAGAACCTCTGTTTTTGGGTTTTGCGAGTAGTTTGCGATGTCGGTGTAGAAGAGTGTTTGCGTACTGTTTTGTGGACATGATTGTGAGTGTGTGGTATCTATGTGCAGGTGGTGTGACCCCGGGAGTGCTTTCTACTTCTCACCAATCCGTCGGCCGTGGTTGAGGCAAGTGTATTGGAATGGGTAGCGGGTTGTAGTTGCTATATTGGTTGAGATTGAAATTGAATATATGATATGTTCACATGCCATGCCTTAATGATTGCCAATGATATGATGAATATGCTTATTATGTTATGATGCCATGTGTTAATGTACAAGTTATTTATGATGTTGGCATGTTTGCATAACTTAATCAACTAGGCCCGTCCCATTACAGACATGTGGTTGCACGTTTGACTCAGTTCAAAGGCTTGCAAGGTTAAGTCCTTAGGGTGACCAGGGCAAGACTACCCGAAGAACCAAATCAATGTTCCCGGTGCCACAACTGGCCCACCCGATCATTCTTGCCACATGCCCCGGTCTAAATCTATTTATCAAACCCCGTTGATTACCATGCACCACGTGCCATCAACAATCGCAACACATGATACTTCTCCAAAACAGGTTCAATATATCATTAAGTCAATATTAACATTTGATTGGCCAAAATCATGTCATGTGCACGTAGCAGGTCTAAGCAATATTCTACAACGATCTAAATACCCAATATTGGCAATTTAATAGTGTCCATCTATGTATTCCATAACTGGGGTGACAAGGGTTCATGGCACATAATTAAATAGTCAAGGTGTCATACTACAATTTGGCATTTATCTAATTCCGAGAAATAATTTAAACAATTTCTAATTAAATTATAATGCAATAATTTAAATAAAATTAATTTCAAAAATGGGATCAATATGGTCAAAGCATAACTTGCCTTCAAAGAGTACTTGATCTTGGTCTTGAGCTGGTTCCTGGGTCAACACTTTGCCTTCGAAGCCCTCGGGCACTTCAACGTCTACTCTCATGTAAAATAGCAATAAATAAATAAATAGTAGACAAAAAGTATCCAAAAACCCAAATAAAGTTCATAAACAGAGAGAGCATAATTTTAGAAACTGGAATCGTCAAAATCAGGGTTAAAACGCAAAAGTTACAAGCGTTTAAAGTTTAAATAATCGATTAAATAAATATTACAGTGAAAAACTTTGGTCCAAAAATTAAATAAAATTCACCATTGAGTAGATCGCAATTTTATGAAAATTTAGAAATTTGAATCACCAAAATCGGGGTTAAAATGCAAAAGTTATAAGCGTTTGAAGTTTCAAAATTCAAATAAATCAATAAACCGGATTATTTCATTTATTTTTATATTGAAAATCCGAATAATGATGTCAGCATGATGTCAGCGCGGAATTTGAATTTGCACCGAATTATTTTTCTTTTGAAAAATCGGATTATGGCGTCGATGTATGGCGTCATTGTAACATAGCGCTCGGTCGATGAAATCTTGACCGCGGGCCCCCGAAGTGGCGTCGGCGGTGGCGTCATCGTGCGGTTCGGCTGATTCTTTGCGACAGCGGGCGGCGTGTCGGCGACACTCACGCCCGATCGCGGCTGGCGGTTCGGCTTCGCGCCGCGTGGCTAGATCACGACCGTTGAATTGAAAATCAACGGCGCAGATTGGATCGGGACCATGCACGTTTGGGGTAACATGGCGCGATCTGAGCTGTACGATTCGGATTGGACGGCTACTATTAGATTGGGTTTCACCCCACCGTGGGTGGCGTGGCATGACCCGATGACGACGCGTGGCTCAATCTTCACCGTTCGATCTCGATCGAACGGCCAAGATTGCATCTAACGCTACAATGCGGCTAATGCTAACCGTACGATCTAGATCTAACGGCTGAGATCTAATCTAGGCATGGTGCGGTCATGGGCTACGTGGCACAACCTAGGGCGTTGGATCTAGATCCAACGGCTGAGATTAGATCTAAAGTCGGCGTAAAAGCAATCGGGTGACGTGGACGAACCTTGGCCGTGCGATCTTGATCGGACGGTGGAGAGAGCTCACGGACCCGGCAATGTCTGCGGTGGGATTGGGTTGCTGAAGACGGAGACGATGACCAAAGGTGCGGCGCTACGGGGCTCCTCCGGCGAAGTGATTGGTTCCCACGGGGGCATCTCGACGCGAGGGTTCCGGATCTATAGATTAGTCAATTGTAGAGGCCGAATCAGTTTTTCCCAATACTTAGAAAAAGCTAGGAAATTTCCTAAGCTTTGAGAAAATGTACTTGTTTACTAGTTGGAAGCCTGTTGTCCCGTAGAGACAGATTCTCTGTTTTCGGGTATTAGGGGTTGTTTGCGAAGTCGGGGTAGGGGATCGCTCTTGTACTGTTTTGAGGGCACGTTCTGAGTGTGTGGTACCTATGTGCAGGTGGTGTGACCCCGGGAGTGCCCTCATCCTCTCGCCAATCCGTCGCTTGATTTGAAGGCAAGTGTATTGTAGTGGTTGCGGCTTAGGGAGCCGTAATGTTTGGTAATGAGATGGTTTACACATATTTTATGATATGATGCCATGATTGACTCTTGCTTGCGACATGATGAAAATGGTTTATTACGAGGCTATGCAATGATTAGTTGAGTTTCTGTGCAAGTTGTTTATGTTTATGACATATTTGCATACATGGCATGAGAAATAGCCAGGTCGGCGAGAAAGTCATAACTAGTCCGGTAAGGTCAGAGAGTAAGTTATGACTAATCCGGAGCGCCATTGAATAAGACCTACCTCGTGATTCCATTCATAGTTGTGAATGGAAGCGAGGAGTAGGCACCCTCCATCTACGGGATGGAAGGGGAAAGAGGGTGCACGCCGACAGGTGTGCACTCGGCAATACCGGTATGTGCTTCGAGGAGACATGTGCATTGCATTGCATTGCATACATGATGATAATGAGATGTGTACAACGAATGTTGAACATGGTTATGATGTTAAGCATGATATATAGAGATATTAGCATTGAATTGTTCGTTTTGTTCCATTGCAATATTCTTGCTGAGTGATGAACTCACGCTTGTGTCTAATGTTGTTTTCAGGTACCATGAAACCAGCATGCGGGAAAGGGGTTTAGCTACACTTCTACACGTAGCTCCTCACATATAGACAGTTTTTGTCATTTGGAGACATAATAATAAGATTAGTGCCATGAAACTTGGAGTATGGCTTGATTGTGTGCTTAAGTTCATCTTTTGCTTCGTTATAATTTTGGAGTGGTTGGATTCATTATTCTATATGTAAGATGTTGCCATATCAATTGTTATTACTGTTTTAGATGTCTCATATTATGCTATACATGGCTATATTATTCTTTGTTGCTTCAAATCGTGGAAAAACAAAGGAGATGCTGCTGAAATTTTCAGTTTTTAGCATTTGCACCTTTGCTGTAATTTACCTTTATTTGTAACATTTAGATGCTGTGTCTATCATGTTTGGTGATATCCAGGGCATACTTGTTGCCGGGGTGTTACACAACCTTTCCCATTGTAAATTCATTTTCAAGTGAAAAGGTTTTTAGCCTATCATACCATGCTCTAGGGGCTTGTTTTAAACCATACAAAGCTTTTGACAATTTATACACATGATCTGGATACTTAGGATTTTCAAAACCAGATGGTTGCTTAACATATACCTCATTAATATAACCATTTAGAAAAGCACTTTTTACATCCATTTGATACAATCTAAAACCTTTAAATGCAGCAAACGCTAAAAGAATTCTAATGGTTTCAATTCTAGCAATGGGAGCAAAGGTTTCACCAAAATCTAAGCCTTCAACTTGTGTAAAACCTTGAGCAACCAATCTAGCCTTCTTTCTAACAACAACACCATCCTCACTTTGTTTATTTTTGAAATCCATCTTGTTCCAATTATATTAAAATTAGGAGGTGATGAAACCAGTTTCCAGATTTTATTACGCTCAAAATTCTCTAATTCCTCATGCATGGCATTGATCCAAGATTTGTCAGTTAATGCATGAGATATATCTTTGGGTTCAAAAGAAGCAACTAAAGCAGAATGAGCATGAGTATCCCAATGGATAAATCTGGATCGGGTGACTCATTTAAATCTCCAATTATCTGTTCAGGTGGATGTCTCCTCTGAATGTGCAAAGGAGCTGTAACTTTAGAAACATCTCCTTCTCCTTCATTTTTAGCATGTACAAATGATTTTGTAGCTTAAGGATGGTCAGCTATAGGTGATGTAGTAGTAGGTGCCAAAGGTGCTACAGCTGGTTGTGCATTAGTAGGAGTCAACACCTCATCCTCAACATCATCATCATCATCCTCATGAACAAACATATTCTACCCCTGAACATATGCACCTGTACCTGCATCATTTGGACTAGTGCTTAGACTAGTGTTGGGACCTGAATTTGCAAATTCGGACCCTCTGTGTATTCAACACTAGTCCAGGATCACGCTAGTGCACATAGTCTCAACATTGGTAGATATCACAATCATACTCAACGAAATAATAAGGTACTTTAATTAGTTAACTAAGCTGGTTGCTCGACCTTAAGGTCAAGTTACAAATATACGCCACGCAGGGCGAAAAACTTGTTAAACGAGAAATAACAGCAGCGGAAAATAGATAACTTCGTGGCGCCATCCAGTATACCACAGGCAACTGACTGGGCTCGCTCCCTAGTTAGACGGCTCCTCCTGGTACTCTTCCTCCAAAGCTGGCGTCGACTCCTCTTCAACTGATGTTGTTTTGTGGCAAGGGTGAGTACTTGGTACTCAGCAAGTCATGCAAAGAATGCAACTAATATACTACATGCGTGGTCTATTACAAAGGAATAGCTCAGGGTATAATTGTAGTGAAACAGCATTTGACAAGTAACATAAGTAGATTCGAAAGCAGTAGAAACATGTATAAGATCAATAACTTTTCCAGGAGTTAAATATACATCTTTCCCATTCCTAACCAACATTTCCGTCAACATCATTATTAAACCAAACCAAACCTTTCAAGTCCAAGTTATTTTCAAGAAAGTCTAACCCTTGACTGTAATTCGCGAGCAATGTCCAATGCCGCGGACACGGCTATTCGAATAGATTTTACACTCTGCAGAGGTTATGCACTTTACCCACAAGATACAGCCAAACACCACAAAGGTGAGTGTCCGTTACAAAGTCTTTCGGAAACTTCTAACAGTACAAGTGGGCCTCCCCGGTTATTGCACACTAACCCTTCCCTTAGCGAAGGCGAAGTTCAGGCCAATCAACCGTTAGATGGGTACCTGGCCGCAGCCCCGGTACGCTCCCCCGTACAACTACACAAAAGGTATAGTTGACACCCCAAGGTCCCACAGGTACGTTATTAGCAACTTAATCAACTAGGTCCGTCCCATTACAAACATGTGGTAGCACGTTTGACTCAGTTCAAAGGCTTGCAAGGTTAAGTCCTTAGGGTGACCAGGGCAAGACAACCCGAAGAACCAAATCAACGCTCCTGGTGCCACAACTGGCCCACCCGATCATTCTTGCCACATGCCCCGATCGAAAACTATTTATCAAACCCCTAGTTGTTTACCACGCACCATGTGCCATCAATACCATCATCAATAACACATGACACATCTCAAAACAGGTTCCATATCTCATTAAGTCAATGTTATCATGTAATTGTCAAAAACATGCTACGTGGCAAGGCTAAGCACACTACATCGGTCTAATTACCCATGTTGGCAATTTAGTAATGCCCAACTAATAATCCACAACTAGGGTGACAAGGGGTCATGGCACATACATAATAATCAAGGTTTCATAGTGCAAAGTTGGCGTTTAACTAATTTCCCAAAAAATAATTAAAGCATTTTCTAGTTAAACTAGCATGCAATAAATTAACTCAAAATAATTTCAAAATGGGATCAACATGGTGAAAGCATAACTTGCCTTCAAAGAGTACTTGTTCTTGGTCTTGGGCTGGCTCCTGGGTCAACACTTCACCTTCAAAGCCCTCGTGTACTTCAACGTCTACTAAATAGCAGCGTGCAAATAGCAACCAATAAATAAAATAGTACACAAAAGTATCAGAACATACAAATAAAGTCCATAAACAGAGAGAGCATAATTTTATGATTTTTTAGGAATTTGAATCGGCAAAATCGGAGTTAAAACGCAAAAGTTACAAGCGTTTAGAGTTTAAATAATCAATTAAATAATGTTATAGAGAAAAAACTTTGGTCCAAAAATTAAATAAAATTCACCATTAGGTATATCTCAATTTTATAAAAATTTAGAAATTTGAATCACCCAAATCGGAGTTGAGTTGCAAAAGTTATAAGCATTTGAAGTTTGAATCTATTTTTAAAATCAATAAACCGATTAATAAATCATTTTCTTTTTCGGAAAAATAATTATTGCGTCAGCACCGACACGTGTCATCACCTCATTGGTCCACGTTGGCCTGCTGACGTCAGCACCGGCCGAACCCCATGATGACTTCAGCATGACGTCACCATGCCACGTGGTACCACCCGGGTGCTGCCACGTGTCCCGGTCCATGGACCCGGTCCATAGACCTGGCAGGGTCTACGGTGCACTCGGCGCATGTAACACCCCAAAAATTTGCTTTTCTTAAATTCATGAGTGATTTGACACTTTGGTGAATTTTTGGAATTTTCTGGAATTTATTTGAATTTATTCTATTTTGAAATAATTAAAGAATTTAACTTTGCAAATAAAATTTTGTTGGAAATATTTTATTTGAGTCCAAAATGATCCAAAATATTTTCCAGAATTTTTCTGGATTTTTTCTGAGTATTTTACTATTTTTAATGAATTAAATGAATTTCTGGGAATTAATTGGATTATTTAATCGCTAGAAAATCGAGTTGGTTTCTTGTTCATCCGGCCGGACCGAGTCAAAGTCAGACTCGAGTCCGACCCGAGCCAGTTGATCCGGTCGAACCCGCTCGGCCGAACCCTAACGCGCGTGACCGTTGGATCGAGATCCAACGGCCACGATTGAGCCACGTCACCCGAGCCCAGCTCCGACCGAGCCAGCCAGCTCGCTCGAGCCAGACCTGAGCCCAAACCCGCGCGGCCATTGGATCTCGATCCAACGGCTGAGCGCGTGCCACGTCGCCCTCGTGTCGGGGCGAACTCCGCGCCAGCGGGCTTCGCCGCGGATTCCGCGGGGATCTCGGTGTCCGGGCCGGTATTTAATGCCCGGATGCGTGCCCGAGGATCGCCTCTGCCGTCCGCGTCATTTGCCCCAAGTGCCCTAGCCCTAGCAGCCGCCGTCGACTCGCTATTGCTCGCCGTAGTTAGCTTCCTCCTCCGCCACGGTTCTTGCCTCGCCCCGCCGCCGTCCGCCGTCCTCCGCTGCCGTTGAGCCCAGATCCGGAGTCTTCAGGTCAAGCCGCACCCGTGGAGCCAACTCACTTCGCCGGAGACGCCCCCAGGCGCCGTCGGGCTCGTCTTCGTCACCGCCTCCGGCCACCCAGCTCCGCCGCAACGCCATCACCGCCCGCGAGCTCCGTGCACCGTCAGATCAAGATCGAACGGCCACGGTAAGCCACGTGTTCCCAAAACCCAAACCCTCAAGATTAGATCTGGACCGTTGGATCAAGATCCAACGGCCCACGTTCGGCCACGTCGCCGTGCGATATTTCCGTTGCAAATCCTAGATCTATTCTCAACCGTTGGATCTAGATCCAACGGCTTAGATCCAATCGTGTAGCACGCGTTGCACCGCACTAGATCCAATCTCGACCGTCCGATTTAGATCGTACGGCCCAAATTCACCGCGTTATTCCAAACGCGTAAACCTTAGATCTAATCCGCGCCGTTGATTTTCAAATCAACGGGCGATATTGCGCCACGTGGGAGGAAGTTGGACCGGCGCGGTCGTTGTCTGCAGCGTCGCGTGTGACCGACACCGGGCCCGCGTGTCAGCGACGCGGCCAAACCGCACCATGACGTCACGCTGACGTCATGGGGGGCCCACCTGTCAGCGGCCACCCCAGCCATGCGGTGACGTCAGCAATGACGTCACCAGTGGGTCCCACCTGTCAGCGCAGTGCGCTGAGTCCCAGCTGACGTCACCCGTGGGGTCCCACATGTCAGAGTCACGTGTGCCATGGACCGGGTCCACGGTGGACCCAAACAGAGCCGTGGGCTGAGCCCGTGGACCGGCTGACGTCAGCCGCCCAATCAGAGGTTGACACGTGTCCTTGCTGACTCAATAATTAATTTTCGAAAAAGAAAATGATTTATTAATTCGATGTAATGATTTCAGAATTTGAGTCAAACTTCAAATGCTTATAACTTTTGCATTTTAACTCCGATTTGAGTGATTCAAATTTCTAAATTTGTATAAAATTGAGATCTATCAAATTATGAATTTTATTTAATTTTTGGACTAAATTTTTTCTCTGTAATATTATTTAATTGGTTATTTTAAACTCTAAATGCTTGTATCTTTTGCATTTGAACTCCGAATTCGACGATTCCAGTTTCTAAAAATTCATAAAATTATGCTCTCTCTGTTTATGAACATTATTTGGATGTTTGGACACTTTTTGTCTACTGTTTATTTATTTATTGCTATTTGCACGCTTTACGAGTAGACGTTGAAGTGCCCGAAGGCTTCGAAGGAGAGGTGTTGACCCAGGAGCCAGCTCAGGACCAGGAACAAGTACTTTTTGAAGGAAAGTTGTGCTTTGACCATGTTGATCCCATTTTGAAATTAATTTGATTTAAAATTATTGCATGCTAGTTCAATTATAAAATGCTTTAATTGATTTTGGGAGATTAGTTAGTTGCCTATTTGTTGTATGCCACCTTGACATAGATAATTGTATGCCATGAACCCCTTGTCACCCTAGTTGAGGATTAAATAGTTGGACATTATTAAATTGCCAACATGGGAATTTAGATCGTCGTAGTACATTGCTTAGACCTGCTACGTGCTTATGACATGATTTTGGTCAAACAAATGTTAATATTGACTTAATGATATATTGAATCTGTTTTTGAAAAGGTATCATGTGTTGTGATGCACGTGGTGCATGGTAATCAACTAGGGGTTTTGATAAATAGATTTGGATCGGGGCATGTGGCAAGAATGATCGGGTGGGCCTGTTGTGGCACCGGGAACGTTGATTTGGTTCTTCGGGTAGTCTTGCCCTGGTCACCCTAAGGACTTAACCTTGCAAGCCTTTGAGGGCGAGTCAAGCGTGCAACCACATGTCTGTAATGGGACAGACCTAGTTGATTAAGTTGCTAATAACGTACTTGTGGGACCTCAGGATGTCAACTACACCCTGTGTGTAGTTATGCGAGAGGCGTCTGGGAGGCTGCGGCCAGGTACCCATCTAACAGTGGATTGGCCTAAACTTCGCCTTCGCTAAGGGAAGGGTTAGTGTGCAATCACCAGGGAGGACCACTTGTGCTGTTAGAAGTTTAGAAAGACTACATTACGGACACTCGCCTTTGTGGTGTTTGGCTGTATCTTGTGGGTAAAGTGCATAACCTCTGCAGAGTGTAAAATCTATTCGAATAGCCGTGTCCGCGGCATTGGACATCGCTCGGGAATTACAGTCAAGGGTTAGACTTTCTTGAAAATAACTTGGTCTTGAAAGGTTGGGTTTGGTTTAATAATGATGTTGATGGAAATGTGGATTAGGATTTGGGAAGATGTTTATTAAACTCCTGGAAAAGTTATTAATGATATACTTGTTTCTACTACTTTCGAATCTACTTATATTATTTGTTAAATGCTCTTTACTGCAATTATACCCTGAGCTATTCCTTTGTATCAAGCCATGCATATAGTACATTAGCTTGCATTACATTGCATGACTTCTTTGAGTACCAAGTACTCACCCTTGCATAATACAACACCAGTTGAAGAGGAGACTACACCAGCTTTGGAGGAGGAGCTCCAAGAGGAACCGTCTACTTAGGGAGCGAGCCCAGTCAGTTACCTATGGTATATTGGATGGCGCCACGATGTTATCTTATTTTCTGCTGCTATTATTTCTCTTTTAATAAGTTTCGCCCTGCGAGGCGTATATTTGTAACTTGACCCTAAGGTCAAGCAACCAGTTTGTTTATCTAATTAAAGTACTTTATTAGTATCGAGTGGTATGATTGTGATATTTACCAATGTTGAGACTGTGTGCACTAGTGCGTTCCTGGACTAGTGCTGAATACACATAGGGTCCAGATTTGCAGATTCGGGTCCCGACAGAGCACGCCACAGCCGCTGACATGCGGGCCCCGCATGTCAGTGGCGTGCTCACATGCGCACGGTGCGGCGGCTAGGCTACGTGGCACGATCTGAGCCGCCCGTTCAAATCAACGGTCCAGATCCAATCGGATCTCACCGCATCTGAGGGTGACGCGGCATTGTAACACCCCGGCATTTAATATGCCCGAATGCTACCAAACAAAGGCTAAACAACATCTAAATACCATAAATTAAGATAAATTACAGCAAAGGAGTAAATGCTAGAATCGAAAATTTCGGCAGCATCTCCGTTGTTTTTCCATGAATTGAAGCAACAACAATATGATCACAGGATATATTATAAAGAATGACATCTAAATCATCAAAATAAATGTTCTAGCAGCATTATAAGACTAGAATAAAGATTCCAACCATCTCATGAGCCAAACGAAGTAAATGAGGAAACCAAGCACACAAATTAACCATCACAATTTAAAGGAAGGAACATGTCATTGTTTATATGTGTGATGCTAAGTGATGACGTGTGACTAGCTCCCTTTCCCGCATGCCGGTTTCATGGTACCTAAGAAAACAACATAAACACAAGCGTGAGTTCATCACTCAGCAAGTATATTGCAATGGAACAAGAAAATACATTCTAATACCTTCATCACCACTTTTCACATACGACATCATATACATCTCATATTCATAGCGTAAGCATATCATTCACATCATCATATAACATCCTCATATAATGCAATGCAATGCGATGCACATATCTCCTGGAAACTTATACCGGTATGGTTGAGTACACACCGTCGTTGTGCACCCTCTCCCCCCTTCCATCCCAAAGATGGAGGGTGCCTACTACTCGCTCCCATTCACCGCGGTGGATGGAATCACGATGTAGGACTTACTCAATGGCTCTCCGGAATAGTCATAACTTTCTCACCGACCTTCCCCGGACTAGTTATGACTTTCTCACCGCCCGGGCCATACATCATGCCATGTATGCAAACATGCCAACATCATAAATAACTTGTACATTAACACATGGCATCATAACATAATAAGCATATTCATCATATCATTGGCAATCATTAAGGCATGGCATGTGAACATATCATATATTCAATTTCAATCTCAACCAATCTAGCAAACTACACCCCGCTACCCATTCCAATACACTTGCCTCAACCACGGGCGACGGATTGGCGAGAAGTAGAGGGCACTCCCGGGGTCACACCACCTGCACATAGGTACCACACACTCACAATCAAGTCCACAAAATAGTACGCAAACACTCTTCTACCCCGACATAGCCAACTACTCGCAAAACCTAAAAACAGAGGTTCTGTCCCGCCGGGACAGCAGACTTGCAACGAGCATAACTTGGGATCTAAGGCTCCGAATCAATTAAATGAGTACATCCTCGCATAGCTTAGGAAATTTCCTAACTTTTTCTAAGTATATGGAAAGACTGATTCGGACTCTAAAGTGGTTTAATCTACAGAATACCGTGATCTGTTCCAATCACGTCATAGTTTTTAATACGTTCGGTAAAACGGGCATAACATTCAAATGTCTGGGCGGAATTGGACGTTCTTTATACCCACTGAAAGGTATTGAAATTACCTACAACTTCTTCAAGAAGCAGACAACCAAATTCGGACTCTAAATTGGCGAAAACCCAAACTCTAGGTCGACTGCTCATGCTGCCCGAAACAGAGAACGTAGCAAACTCTAGATTCCATCTAATCTACCCAATTACAGCACTACCAATTGATCTAAAAACATGATATTAACCCTTAGAACAGATCCTAGACTAACCCCAAGGATCCCCGTGGCCATACCTTCGCGGACGACCGAAAACCCAACGGATCTTCTCCCGGTTCGCGCGATCTCCTTCCTCGCTCCAAATCCACCTGATCTCCTCGTCGCGGAGGGCTCCAATGGATGGATCTCCGGGTTGGTGAGGTGGAGAACTCCCCTAGGGGCAGCAAGGGAGGTGTAGAGGGATGGGGGAGGTGAGGGGCGCAAGGGGGCGGCTTGGGGGAGGTGGGGGCGCCACAAGGAGGAGGTGGGGAAAGTGTGGGGGCGGCTAGGGCATTGGGGGCGCAAGGGCAGGGGTGGGGGCGCACATAGGGGCAGGGGGAGGCACATCCACCAGCCCAAATAGGATTCCTACTCCCACATGGACTCAAACACCTTCCCACCAAAGCCCACGATCCTTTCCCTTAGGCCCAAAACTCCCCGTAAAGGCCCAAACTCCCGGAAACGCTATTAACCTCCATACCGTATGGTTTTAACCTTAATTCCACATTCCATAATGTTTTTGACCTCAACATTCACATTATATAAGGTTACAACACTCCATGGTGTCACATTCTCCCCCCCTTCAACAGGATTCGACCTCGAATCCAAGACACACCAAAATCAACAACAAGTTCCCCAAAGGACAAAAGACTTCTTTGCAACACAAAACATTCACACAGAGACTAAAAACCGGAACAAACGACCAGCGAGTTCTCAAAACCAACACTAGCGAGAAAATGTTGATTTAGCTCAACAGAGTGCAACCTCTCACAGTTCCATCTTCACTTCAATTCCCAAATAGAAGCGCATTTCAACCACAAAGGGCTCCATCAACCCAAAACGCCCGAAACCTCACGACAAACACTTCACACTACTATCACAACCAACCTGACTACCACACTTCATTAAACCCAACATGACACAATCAAAGCGAGTCACAATTCCTTTAACGACCTCTCTACATTCTCGAAAATTTCCATCGAGGGGAATAACTCATTAAGGCACACTTGCCCTTCCGATACACGATCATGCTAACATTTCATTCCATCCTCTCTAGGCAAGACTCAAACCCAAAAGCAACTAGTTAAGACAATTGCTCACGGTAGGACAATTATCACCGAACTACCGTCAACTTCACTTCCACCCATCGCTACTCTTAATAAAGGTTAAACCCATACATCATCAACCTCCAACACAAACCACCCTTATACCACTAAGGTTCGATGCCTAGCCCCAAGGTAGGATCGTAAAACCTTACCAGACCACAATTGGTTCCTTTCTTAAGAGGGTCTCGCCCTCACACAAAAACACTTAGTTATCAAGCCCAAGTGTACACATATTTCGCATATTCAACCATAAACCAAGAACATTTGTATCCTCACTCCCATCTATAAAGCAAGAGAGGTACAATTCTTTTGAACCAAAGTGGACCACACATGACAACTCAAACCCAAAGCGTTAACAACCATTTTGGAAAGAATTCGGCAACATCCAAGCCAAATCACAAAGGAAGCATAAATCCCCTACACCACAACCAAAATACCAGAATTTCTTCATTCTTTCTTTTCATACTAGAAAGAAATGGACATCTCGATTCATGACATCCATGCACACTTTTCAAGAGCACTCCGGATTAGTCATATGTCCATGTGATACTACGGGTTGGCATAACTTTAGAAAGTATGAATTCTGCAATTTGAACCCTACGGTATGGCGTTTTAGCGCGTTTCGGGCCTCTTCGGGGTCGTTTTGGGCCGTTTCCGGGTTATCGGGCCGTGGGGGAAACAATTTGGGCCGTCGGTGGGATGAATTGGGCCCATGTGGGGGTGTGCTAGGGCAGCACACCTGCTGCCCCTTCCCCCATGCGCCCCCCATCTCTCCCCCTTTGAGCCGCCACCCCCACCTCCTCTCCCCCATCTTCCCCAAATCTCCCCACCTCTCCTCCTTTGCAAAACCGCCCCTCCTCTCCACCCTTCTCCCCCTTGCGGGTGCGCCCTAGACCTTCCCCTCGCTGCCACATCGCGCTTTGGTGCTGTCCTCGCCGGTGGGAGGATCCGCGACGAGGAGGTCGGTGGAAACGGCGCGTGGGAAGAGATCGGGTGGAGATCGCGTGGGGAAAAGTTCGTCAAATTCGTGGTTCTTCAAGAAGGTAATGGGGAAAACCTTTGGGATTGATTAGATGCTGTTGTAGTCGGGAATTTCTATGTTTTTAGATCAAGGGAGGTGCTGCCATGGGGTAGAATTGATGAAAACTTGGATTGTATTCACGTTCTGTTCGGGCAGATTGGGAACCCGAACTAGGGCAGGCGTTTTCGCGAATTTATATTTGCAATCTGGTCGTACGGACGTGGAAGAAGTTGTAGGTAATTTAATTATCTTTCCGTGGACATAAAGAACGTTAAATTCAGATCAGCCGTTTGGAAGTTATGGCTGTTTTACCGAGCGCTATCAAATCTGTGACGATATTGAGACAGTTCGTGTTCAACGTTAGATTAAACAATTTGAGAGGCCGATTTGGTTTTTCCCAATAACTAGAAAAAGTTGGGAATTTTCCTAAGCTACGCGAGGATGTACTTGTTTATTAAATTTGGAGTCATAGAACAAAAGCTATGCCCATTGGAAGGCCGCTGTCCCGAAGGGACAGATTTGCTGTTTTCTGATTTTAGGAGTTGTAAGCAAAGTCGGGGTAGTGGGATATTTGTGTGCTGTTTTGTGGACTCGATTTGAGTGTGTGGCATGTGTTTGCAGGTGGTGTGCCTCCGGGAGTGCCCTCAACCTCTCGTCACTCCGTTACTCGTGGTTGAAGGCAAGTGTGTTGCGTGGATTGTATGCTATACGTGTTGCTAGAATTGCTTGATAGTATTTGAAATAGATAAAATGTTGTCTTGCCATGAATTACATGTTATAATTGATAGGATGCCCTTAGGACATGATTTAAATGTTGTCGATGATATGGTGTCCTCATGCCATGATTAAAAATGCTTGTTGTTGATAAATGATTCACATGCCATGTTTTGAGCAGTTCACCGTCGATTGTTGAATACGGTCCTACATGTTGTGATGCCATGTGTTGATATACAATATTTCTATTTATGTATACGTTGCTGTCCATTTTGCATACATGGCATATTTTCATGGCCGTAGGTGAGATAAGTCATAACTATTCCGGTAGGGTCGGTGAGAACAGTTATGACTAGTCCGGGGCTATTCTGTTGAGTAAGTCCTACATCGTGATTCCATCACCGAGGTGAATGGAAGCGAGTGATAGGCACCCTCCATCTTCGGGATGGAAGGGGGAAAAGGGTGCATGCCGACGGGTGTGCACTCAACCATACCGGTATGAGTATTCCAGGAGACATGTGCATTGCATTGCATGAATGATATACATAAATGAAGATGTTTATGAGATAATGATGAGAGTACTCATGAGATGCTCATGAGATGATTATCATGGTGTTTTAAAGGATGTATATAATGTTAAATATGATGTGTTGTGATATAGCTGTGGAGACTGGAATTATGGTTTGTTGTCTTGCACCTTGTTTTTCATTACATTACACCTTCTTTGAGTGATGAACTCACGCTTGTGTTTTATGTTGTTTGTTTATTTAGGTACAATGAAATCGGCGCGCGGGAAGGGAATTTAGCTACACTTCCTCACGTAGCACTCATAATCTAGATAATTCACCCATTTCTATGGAAACATGGCAATAAGTTATGTTGATTTTGGTGTATGGATATTATGTGTTGGTTTCCCTCATGTGTGTCATGTGGGTCTTTGGAGCGATTTGTTTTATCATCCTAGTCTTAGTAGATGCTTATTCCATGATTATCATTGCTTATTGTGTTTCTAGTTGATGCTTATCTATTGTTGTCGATGCATATTGATATCTTGATTGATACATATATTGATGTGATATTGTGATGTTCAAATTTATGCATAAACAAAGGAGATCTTGTCAAAATTTTCAATTATTCTAAACGATTACTTGCTGTAATTTACCTTAAACTATGGTATTAAATGTGTTATGGTCTATGTTTGGTGACATTCTGGGCTTAGTAAAAGCCGGGGTGTTACAGTCCATATATGACTTTCTCACCGACCTGGCTCATCGACTCCTTTATGATTAATTATGCATAAACAATGTCTCATTTTCCTTTTTCACCATTCATTCATCATGTAACAATGGTACCGAATAGTCATTCACCAAATGACTTCTTCCTCGGTATCAAATAATGGAAACACAATTAACATCGAAGGTTGCGGAAATTCATATAAACTATGACGGCAGCATAGTTGACAGTAAAACACCACGTCGCATCACATCCCACATCAATTGAAAACTGAACTTGCAACACATTGCATTTCATCCAAATTCAACATTTTGGAAGAGAACATCAAAATTTCAAGTCGAGCATCTACTCCCACAACCGTCACAAATTTTCTCAAGGAAAGGGAAACTCATTTCCAAAAGGGAACACCTCACTAACAAAATCACTTTATAAAACATTCATAAAATCCACCTCTTTGAAGCACTCACAACCATCACACACATTATGCAAATAAATCTAACTCCAGTCAAAAAGAGTTACACGTTAAATCTCAAGAGTTTCCAACACAACCCACTATGTCCATCTTCTTCCGTTAAAATTTATTCCAAAGATAATTCATGGTGAACGCGAAGGAGCGCGACCACTCAAAATCTTTTGGGTGTAAATCCATACTCATAACACAAATTAAAAAAATAGCCAAAACCAAAGATTGGCACCAATAGCTACGGGTTTTAGGGAAACTCGAAAACACAACACAAGGAATACCTTAACCGAAGGCATTCAACCAAAATAGCAAACAACCACACCAGTTCAAAAGGTTTTAAACACCCATTTCGGCATGAATCCTACCATAACTTGTATTCCACTACACTTACCATTTAAGCATTCAATAATCACTATTTACTCATCAAGAGAGTCCAACTGGATTTAACAAAATTTACATAACAATTTCTTTCTCTAGTTACCATTCCCAACACTTTTAATTAAGGTTTAAGATGCTTATCACAAAGGCACTTAACCAAGACTACATTGACATGACCCCCACGGATCACCAAAACATATAACAACGTAATCCATATTTCAAACGTAGTACTTCAACAGCTACTTGAGCATGGTTAACCTATCAAGTTTATACTATCCATATGTCAAAATCTTGACAATTGAAACTTGTTCAATCAATAAAATGACTTCAACAAATAAGTAATATCTCTACAAGATAAAATTCGTAATTAGGATTCTAAGATATGCATTCATTAAGGTTAAAATCTTGCATCATGATTATTATCCATTGTTCATCCCATCACAACATGTACTCAACATAATACCACCGTTTTACACTTTTCTTCTATTGGATCAATGGTTTCCAACAATTAACAACACTACCAAGGCATCAATATCAATTCTTTGCATAATCATCAATCAACTGCATTGCTTTTAGCTACCTTACACATAGGTTGCAACAAAATTGTCACTACACAACATACTCCAACTATTAAATTAGATTTAATAAGTTAGATCAGCACAATGTTCTTAACAACATCATTAACAATAAGTCTTATGTCTTCTCAATTGATATCAATACTAGCATTGTAGAGACACAACTGCATACTTTCAAAAACTACTCCCAAAACCGAAAAACAGAGAATCTGTCCCCCGGGACAGCAGGCTTCAAACTAGCATAACTTGAGTTCTAGGTCTTCAAATTAAGTAAACGAGTACATCATCGCAAAGCTTAGGAAATTTCCTAGCTTTTTATAAGTATTGGGAAAAGCTGATTCGACCTCTAAAATGTCTAATCTACAACACATTACGTTCTGTCCCAATTACGTCACAGATTTGAACACGCTCGGTTAAACGATCATAACTTTCAAACGGCTGGGCAGAATTGGACGTTCTTGGTGTCCAATTGAAGGTATTGAAGTTATCTACAACTTTTTCAACAGGCGGCCGACCAAATTCTGACTCTAAAATTGCGAAAAATTAAACCCTATGTCGTGTGCCCTGTTGGGGAACGCGGTATGCTACTCTAGCACAAATTAAAATTTCTACCGCAAACCAGAAAAGCTACTCGCAAGAAGGGGATCATAGATCTATTACCACTAGACGCGCAGTTGCGGAATCCTTCGCACGTCGTTGTAGTGGATCGTCCTCGCCGTGGATCGTCCTTGCTGCGGATCGTCGCCGCGGATCGTCCTCGCTGCGGATCGTCCTCTCCACGCCGCAGTAGCAGCAGCGTCACCACAGCAGTCCACACGTCCGGGGATGGAACGCCGTGCGTCGGTGTGCAAGCACCGGGTCGATCGGCAGGGGCAACGAGAGGAGGTGGCTAGGGTTTTTGGCGAAACACCTCTAAACCACACGAAAGTCTGTGCTGCGTCCAGCCTCCTCCCCTCCTTATATAGCCACGAGGTGAAACCCTAGGCAGTTAGGGCCCATCTACGCGCTAAGCCCATGAGGTCCATTAATTACGGATCCAATCCGAATTGATGCGTCCCAGCCCGTTAAGTGTGTGACCCTGTAGGTTCATGCGCATTTGGACATGTATTCGGAAAACCCTTTTCTAATCCAATAGTCGGTAGCGGCTCCTTGCAGAGCATGCCAACTCCCAAATGCATATGATTAAAGTACTGATGTAATAATCCCTTTGCCAAACTATATGAAGATCAAACTCAAGGCGAGAAGCATGTCATCCTTTGACTGTTCAATCCATCTCTCGTATCCGTGATATATTAATAAGTTTGGATTGACTTCTCAATCACAGCATGGCCATGCACTTCCTTAATCATATCACACGAGTGGCCTAGACATATATCTCTGTTACATTGGAGTGGCAAATTCCATCTCGACTGCTCACTTCCCTCTGCATGTTTCATAGTAAACATGAAAGCTACCTTTATAACTATCCAGTTAGGAAATAGTGTTTCGTAACCCCAAGGTAAACTATTACACATGTAGGGAATATGACAATCTCAGGTCTAAGGATCATACATCTACTATGTATGAGATACACTGATGACACATAAGAACGTAACATTCTCGCAGTGTCCCATTGTGGGTCTATCTAACCCATGTTCTTCAACATGCGTCCACAATGTATTGATGATATCTCCATATCCCATGATCTATGAAACATGATCATCGAACAATACATGTGCTGATCTATTCATCGTTGTCCTATACGATGATATCCGATCAGAGATATTTATCGAATTATATCAATAAGTAAAGAGCTTCATAAACAAGTCACACACTTGTTGATCAAAACAATGATATACATTCATTAGACCAATAATCATATTATTATTCATAAACATAGTTATGTTACAATCATCCATATGATTGCCTCAAGGGCATAACACTAACATGCCCAATCTGCCCGAAACACAGAACTATGAAATCTCTAGTTTTCATCCAATCTACCCAATCAAAGCACCTCCTCTTGATCTAAAAGCATCAAAACATCCTCTAGTACAGCACCTAGTCCATCCCCAAGGATCACCCATAGCCATACCTTCGCCCGCCGAACGCCGAACGCCGAATCCTCTCGTCCCGGTTTCCTCGATCGTCTTCCTCGCGCCGAAACCGCCGGATCTCCTCATCGCGGAGCCTTCCGATGGAGAGAACGACAGGATAGCGAGGTGAGGAGCTCCCCTAGGGTAGCAAAGAGGTTGGAGAGGGGAGTAGAGGGGTGGTGGCACAAGGGGGAAGGTTGAGAGGGGGGGGGGCGGCGCACATGGAGGGAGAGATGGGGAGGGGGCGGCTAGGGTTTAGGTGGGGGCGCTACAAGGGGTAGGGGAAGGGCGCCCAAGGCAGAAATTCTGGTCTCCCCCTCCCACATGGGCCCAAATCCCCTCCCACTAAAGCCCACGACTCAACCCCTTGGGCCCAAACTCCCCCGGAGAGGCCCAAACTCCCGAAATCGGCCCGGAAACGCAATTAAACTTCATAACGTTAAGTTTTAACCTCCGATTTCACATTTTATAATGTTTCGACCTTCCGTAGTGTCACATTCTCCCCCCTTCAACAGGATTCGACCTCGAATCCAAGACACACAACTACGCAATCCAGCAAAACAAAACATAGCTAGGTTTTACATCACATACCTGAGGTGAAAAGCTCGGGATACCTCTCGCGCATGCGAGACTCCAGCTCTCAAGTTGCTTCTCTCTCAGTCTGATGCGACCACATGACTTTGACAAACTTGAGAGTCCTGTTCTTCAATACTCGCTCTGAATTCTCCAGAATTTTCACAGGACGGGACTCAAAAGTGAGGTCCTGATAGCGCACTAATGGTTCCAACGGAACCACCGACTCCGGATCATGCAAGTACTTTCTCAGCATCGAAACATGGAACACATTATGGACTCCTTGCATTGACTCTGGTAGCTCCAAGCGGTAAGCCAACTTACCGACTCGAGCTAAGATAGGAAATGGCCCAAGATACCTCGGACTGAGCTTCCCTTTTGTGCCAAAACGCACCACACCCTTGGTGGGAGATACTCGCAAGAGCACCCTATCACCCACCTCAAACTCCAAATCTCGCCTTCTCACATCAGCATAGCTTTTCTGTCTACTCTGCGCTACGAGAAGGTTCTGTCGTACCTCTGCCACTCGATCAACAGTCTGCTGAACCCAATCCGGTCCAAGGACCGCCCTCTCTCCCACTGCATCCCAACAAAGCGGCGATCCGCACTTCCGGCCATACAACACCTCATAAGGAGCAGCATGTATGCTGGAATGATAGCTGTTATTATAAGCAAATTCTGCCAAAGGCAAATGATCTTCCCAGCTACCTTTCCAAGCCATCACACTGGCCCTGAGCATGTCCTCCAAAGTCTGAATGGTATGCTCAGACTGCCCATCGGTCTGAGGGTGAAAAGCGGTACTAAGGCGAAGCTGTGTACCCAAAGCACTCTGCAAGCCCTCCCAAAATTTTGAGACAAATTTCACATCCCGGTCAGAGACAATCGTCTTGGGTACACCATGCAGTCTCACAATCTCCCGCACATAGATGGGAGCCAACTCACTCGCTGAATTGGTAGTGCGGATAGGAATGAAGTGCGCGGACTTGCTAAGACGATCAACCACAACCCAAACAGTATCCATCCCTCGTGGAGTACGAGGTAGGCCAACCACGAAATCTATAGAAATGTCATCCCAAGGCCACACAGGAATCTCTAATGGCTGCAACAGACCAGCGGGACGCTTGTGTTCAGCCTTTATCTTCTGACAAATCACACAAGACGCCACATACTTGGCGATATCAACTCTCATCCTTTTCCACCAGAAGTTCTTTTTCAAGTCCCTGTACATCTTGGTCTCCCCAGGATGGACCGTGTACGGGGTGCAATGAGCCTCTTTCAAGATATCATCCTTGACTTGGGATTTCTGAGGTACACACAGGTGTCCCTGAAACCTCAGAGCTCCCACATCGTCTATGGAAAAGTCCCCAGTTTTGCCATCCTCAAGGCGTTTCCTCACCTGCTGGAGCAAACGATCATGCTGTTGTGCTTCCCACACACGCTCGGGGATCGCTGACTCAAGAATAAATTTAGTTTCAGCTTGCACGGTCCCCGCAAAGCAGTAGGAGACTCCCAATCGCTCAAAATTAGCAACAAGACAATCAATGACAGGGGCATTGTCTTGCGACTGAGAGCGTCAGCCACCACATTTGCCTTGCCAGGATGATTGTGAGGTCATAATCCTTTATCAATTCTAGCCACCTCCTCTGCCTCAAGTTCAAATCTTTCTGAGTAAGATGTACTTGAGGCTCTTGTGATCAGTGAAGATATCACAAGACTCACCATACAGATAGTGCCTCCAAATTTTCAATGCAAACACCACAACAGCTAGCTCAAGATCATGAGTGGGATAATTCTGCTCATGCTTTTTCAATTGCCTCGATGCATAAGCAATCACCTTGCCATCTTGCATGAGCACACAACCAAGACCCAAACGAGAAGCATCAGAATAGACGGTGAACCGCCTCCCGAGGCTCGGGAAGGGTAAGAACGAGGAAGCGATCACTAACTTCTCCTTCAAAGTGCAGAAACTATGCTCACGATCTGCAGTCCACTGAAATTTCATCCCTTACAGTCGATTCGCGAAAGTGGCTTGGCAATGATAGAGAAATCTGCACAAAACGCCGATAGTAGCCACCAACCCAAGGAAACTACGCACTTCTTTAACATTGGAAGGTCTCTTCGGTACAAAGCTATGAGACTTTGCTAGGATCTCTGAGACATGCCCTTTGGATTGATGATGTGGCCAAGAAAACCCACTTCTGAAATCCAGAACTCGCACTTTTTCAACTTAGCAAAGAACTGATTCTCCCTCAATGTACTTAGCACAAGCCTCAAATGTTGCTCATGTTCTTCTTCTGATTTATAGTAAACCAGAATGTCATCGATGAACACTACCACAAACTCATCAAGTTCTTGTGTAGCATACTGTTCATCGCCTCCATAAAGACAGCAGGAGCATTAGTAAGTCCAAAAGACATAACTTTAAATTCATAATGCCCATACCTAGTGGAGAAAGCAGTCTTCTCAATGTCCCGTTCCCTCACACGAATCTGATTGTACCCAGACTGAAGATCAATCTTGGAGAACACCTTTGCTCCCTTCAGTTGGTCAAACAGATCCTCAATGCGAGGCAAAGGATACTTGTTCTTATTTGTCACTTGATTAAGAGCACGATAGTCAATGCACATACGCCAACTTCCATCCTTCTTCGAAACGAAGAGGACGGGTGCTCCCCATGGTGACACACTGCGCCGTATAAAGCCCTTGGCCAACAGATCCTCCAATTGCTTTTTCAACTCGTCTTGAAAAGGACGAGCCAAGCGGTATGGAGAGATAGAAATAGGTCGAGTGCCGGGAACAAGATCAATACGAAACTCCACATTCCTCACAGGAGGCAAACCAAGCAACTCATCAGGAAACACATCAACAAACTTCTTCACTACAGGAATCTCCTCAATTGCTATTGAAGAAGATGGCTTTTCAGAAATAGCCATGAGAAAACCCAACTGCCTCAAACGGCGACCAGAAAACATACTAGCCAAGGCAAAAGATAGAGCTGGAAGGTATACCACCCTGAAAGGTCAACTCCACCCTTGACGGGGCCTGCAAGGTAACTGTCTTCCAAAAACAACAGATCTTGGCATGGTACTGATGCAACCAGTCCATGCCCAAAATGACATTAAAAGGAGCCAACTGAATCACCATAAGATTGGCAAAGAAAATCTCATCATCAATGGCAATGGTGCAACCCGGGCAAACCAAAGAACTAGCAATCAAACCCCCAGGGGAACTGACTATTACCGACTCAGAAATCTGCTGAACTCCCAACTTAGCTCTAATAGCAAACTCAAACAACACAAAAGAATAGGACGCCACAGAATCGAACAAAACAAAGGCAGCAACTGAATCCACAAGCAGAGTACCTGAAACCACCCCTGGATGCCCGGCTGACTCGGCGGTCGGCAAGGCGTACACACATGGTGGCGCAGGGGCAGCAGGAACCACGACACTCGGCTGATGCCCCAACAAGGCTGGGGGCGGTGGAGGTAACTGAGGAGGAGCCGACAGCTGTGGGCACCAGTAGGGCGCCGGTGGCGCCCAAACAGAGGGCGGCTGAGGAGCAGGGGCCGCCATCATGTGCACCGACCCTCTGGAAGTCGCCGCTGGAGCGGGAGGAGAAGGCATCGTCTCCCACTTGATGATGCTACTGGGATTCATCCGGCAGACTCGCCCCATGTGGCCGGGCTTGCAACAGTGATTGCAACTCCCGGACCAACCGCACTCCGCAGCACGGTGTTCACCACCGCACTTGAAACAAATCATGCCCTGCCCGGGCACGGGACGAACAGCCGCTCGCGAGGAAGACGATTGGGGCGGCTTCATCTTCGCCCCTGAGGAGGAGCCTTGTCCCCCCTTGAAATTCTTGAAAGTGGGTCGCTGAGAAGACCCACCTCCTCCACCAAAAGTCCTCTTCTGGCCCCCGCCTGGGGCCACTGGAACCCCTGAACCACCAGGGTTTTGCTTATCCCTGGAGAGCTCCAACTCGAGCTCCATGCCCTTCGCCTGCTCCACCATGGAGCAGAAGTCACGAGAGACAGTTGCCCCCATGATAACTCTGAACTCCTGGTTGAGGCCCCTACGGAACCTCCTCGCCTTCTCCCTATCATCGGCCGCCACAGCCGGCACGAAGCGCACCACATTGTTGAATTCCGCCTCATACTCTGCCACCGACCTCTTTCCCTGGGAAAGAGTCGTCAGAGTATGCTCCATCCTCTCAAGGAAAGACTCTGGGTAGAACTTGGCTCGGAAGCGAGCCACAAAGTCCTCCCAGGTGACCGATCCAAGAGCGGGGGCTCTAGCAGTAAGAACCCCCTCCCACCAGATATCCGCTTGGCCCTTCAGCTGAAAGGACACAAAGCGAGCTCTCTGGACCGAGGTCACCTCCAGAACCTCAAACTACCGCTCCATATACCGCAGCCAATCTGCGGATTGGACTGGCGTGCCCGCTCCGTCAAAAGTGTCCAGACAGAGGGACATCCACTCCCGGAGACTTATCCTCGGCTCCGGCACAGCAGGGGCAACTACTGGGGCCGCTGCAGGGGGAGGCACAACACCAGGGGCTGCCCGCAACTGCTGACGCAGCTCTTGAACCTCCCTCTGCAGAGCCTAAACCAAGTCCGCAGTGGCGGCGGGTACCTCAGCCCCGGACTGTGCTGCCGGGACCTCCTCCTGTGCTAGTCCATGAGCATTGAGCAAAGCACTTCCCTCAGCTACAGACTCAGCAACTCCCGGAGAACCTCGCCCTTGGCCTCCACGGCCTTGGCGACCACGGCCTCTACCCCTCGGCATGGCTGCTACAGTCAGACAACCATCCAATCACATAATCATAAGCACATCATCCCATAAGCAAGAACAAGGATCAAACATCATCATAAACATAATCTTTATCAAATAATCAAACGCGATGCAATGATGAACCAAAACCCCAAACAAATGCGCAACCAAGTGTGTCAAATTTTAAATTAATCATTCCACCTATACAAGTTTTTATGTTGCTATCCTATGACAAAATTTTAGTTAAAACCTAAGCCATGTTTCTAAGTTATTCCACATCACATTTTAGTTGTATCGTATGGTATGACACTAAAAATACATGTTCGAAGGACCTATAGCCCGCTTTGATACCAACTGTAACACCAGGCATCTAGTATGCACGAATGTTACCAAACATAGACTAAACAACATCTAAAACCACAAATAAAGATAAATTACAGCAAATGTGCAAATGCTAAAATCGAAAATTTAATGACACCTCCTTTGTTTTTCCATTAATTGAAGCAACCTTAATAATTATAAGGCAATATATAGCATGATAAGAGACATCTAAAACAACAATAACAATAGATATAGCATCACTTATGTCTAAAATAAGGAATTCAACCATTCCACCAAATATAACAAATCAAACGATGAACTTAAGCTCAAAACCAAAACATACACCAAGTTTCATGGCACTATTCATTATTATCATGACTCCAAATGATTTAAACTGTATATAAGTGTGAAGCTACATGTAGAAGTGTAGCTAATGCCCTTTCCCGCATGCTGGTTTCATGGTACCTAAAAACAACATAAAACACAAGCGTGAGTTCATCACTCAGCAAGTATATTGCAATGGATCATAAAAGAACAAATCAAAGCCAACATCGGTACATACCATACTTAACATCAAGATCAAGTCACACTTTCATATACAACATCATAACCATGTCCCAATCTCATTCTACACATTTCATTATCATCATCATGTATGCAATGCAATGCAATGCACATGTCTCCTCGAAGCACATACCGGTATTGCCGAGTGCACACCCGTCGGCGTGCACCCTCTTTCCCCTTCCATCCCGTAGATGGAGGGTGCCTACTCCTCGCTTCCACTGACCACGGTGGATGGAATCACGAGGTAGGTCTTACTCAATGGCGAAACGGATTAGTCATAACTTTCTCACCGACCTTACCGGACTAGTTATGACTTCCTCACCGACCGGGCCAGTTTTCATGCCATGTATGCAACATATGCCATAAACATAAACAACTAATCATTGCATAGCATCATCATAATCCATTTTCATCATATCATGGGAAAACACTAAACATAGCAAGATATCATATCATGTAATCTATTTGCATCTAATCAAGTCTAGCAACATACAACACGCTACCCATTCCAATACACTTGCCTTAACCGCGGGCGACGGATTGGCGAGAGGATGAGGGCACTCCTGGGGTCACACCACCTGCATATAGATACCACACACTCAAACTGTGCGCACAAAACAGTACACAATCGCTTATCTACCCCGACTTCGCAAACTACTTCCAAAACTAAAAAACAGAGAATCTGTCCCCCGGGATAGCAGGCTTCAAACTAGCATAACTTGAGTTCTAGGTCTCCAAATTATGTAAACGAGTACATCATCGCGAAGCTTAGGAAATTTCATAGCTTTTTCTAAGTATTGGGAAAAGCTGATTCGGCATCTAAAATTGTCTAATCTACAAAACATTACGTTCTGTCCCAATTACGTCATAGATTTGAACATGCTCGGTAAAACGATCATAACTTTCAAACGGATGGGCGGAATTACACATTCTTCGTGTCCAATGAAAGGTATTGAAGTTATCTACAACGTTTTCAACAGGCGGCCGACCAAATTCCGAATCTAAAATTGCGAATATTCAAACCCTAGGTCGTGTGCCCAATCTGCCCGAAACAGAGAACTATGAAATCTCTAGTTTTCATCCAATCTACCCAATCACAGCACCACCTCTTGATCTAAAAGCATCAAAACATCCCCTAGCACAGCACCTAGTCCATCCCCAAGGATTACCCATAGCCATACCTTCGCTCGACGAACGCCGAACGCCGAATCCTCTCGTCTCGGTGTCCCCGATCGTCTTCCTCTGCATTAGTATTTTGGAACTTGTCCTCTAATTTATGAAGGTAATTAAGGCCTTATTTGTTTTGGCTTTTTCACGAGTTTAAAAGCCAAAAAACCTAAGCCGAAACAAATGACTGGCTTTTCAGCCGGGCTTTAAAAAAGCCTAAAGCCCCTATATAACTATAATTCAAAAGCTAAAATAATGTCTCAGTATTTGAAATAGCTAGGTGTCACTCAAATTTTTTTAATTTATTGTTTGTGGTTAATTGTAGATGCACCATGAAGAATGGATGCTTCAAAAAAGCTGTGTGAGTGCTGAATTTCAGAGGGGGGGGGTGGGTTAAGGAGTTTATAAGAATTGTAGAAGAAGATATGGTTAAGAGGGGTGTTAAGTTCATATATTGTCCTTGCATTGATTCGACATGGCTTCATGAGGAATTACACGTGTTGGATCCATCATAGGGAGACAAGAAGTACCCCTCCGGTATGCAATGAAGACATGCTAGAACCCGATCACGAGTTGGAGCATGATATGTTTGAGGAGGACAATTCAGATTAAATGTTGCGGGATATGGAGGGAAATTTTTATAGAAAGAAAGTTCAAAAAATTTAAAAGCTTGATGGAAGACGATGTCAAACCGTTGTTGTAACACCCTGGCATCTAGTATGCCCTGAATGTCACCAAACATGATAGAAGAAACATCTAAATACCATAAATAAAGTTAAATTACAGCAAGGACGAAAATGCTAAAACCAAAAATTTCGGCAACAGCTCCTTTGTTTTTCCATGATGTGAAGCATCAGCAATATAATCACAGGATATAGCATAAAGAATGACATCTAAATCATCAAAAACGAGGGTTCTAGCAACAGTATAAGTCTAGAATATTGAATTCAACCACTTCATGAGCTAAACGAATCAAATATTATGGCCAAGCCCACAAATAAGCATACTCTAAGTTTTCAGCGCATTAACTTATTATCACAACTACGAGTGGCAAAGTTGTAGATGTCTAAATGAGTGAAACTTCGTGAAGATGTGCCACTAAGCCCCTTTTCTGCATGCCAATTTCATGGTACCTAAAAACATCATAAAACACAAGCGTGAGTTCATCACTCAGCAAAGTGTATTGCAATGGAACAAGAAAACACATTTCAATACCTTCATCACCACTTTTCATATTCAACATCATAAACATCTCACATTCACATTGTATGCATCTCATTGACATCATCATATAACTTCATCATATAACATCATCATATAATGCAATGCAATGCACATGTCTCTTTGAAGCACATACCGGTATTGCCGAGTGCACACCCGTCTGCGTGCACCCTATTTCCCCTTCCATCCCGTAGATGGAGGGTGCCTACTCTTCGCTTCCATTCACAACTGTGGATGGAATCATGAGGTAGGTCTTACTCAATGGCGCTCCGGATTAGTCATAACTTTCTCACCGACCTCACCGGACTAGTTATGACTTTCTCACCATCCTGGCCAGTCCTCATGCCATGTATGCAAATATGCCATAAACATAAATAACTTGCATATAAACACAAAATAACCATTGCATGGCCTTATAATAAACTATTTTCATCATGTCGTAGGCAAACATCAATCATGGCAAGCTAGCATATCATGAAATCATATTGCACCTAAGCAAGACTAGCAAACATACAACACAACCCATTCCAATACACTTGCCTTCAACCGCGGGCGACGGGTTGGCGAGAGATTAGGGCATTCCCGGGGTCACACCACCTGCACAAAGGTACCACACACTCAAAACATGCCCTCAAAATAGTACAAGAATGATCCCCTACCCCGACTTCGCAAACTACCCCTAAAACCTGAAAACAGAGAATCTGTCCCTTTAGGACAGCGGGCTTCCAACTAGCATAACTTTAGTTCTAGGACTCAGAATCGAGTAAACGAGTACATCATCGCGAAGCTTAGAAAATTTTCTAGGTTTTTCTAAGTATTGGTAAAAACTTATTCGGCTTCTAAAATTGGCTAATCTACAGATAAACCCGATCTATCCCAATCACGTCACAGTTTTGAACACATTCGGTAAAACAGCCATAACATTCAAATGGCTGATCAAAATTATGCGTTCTTGTTGTCCACTGAAAGGTATTTAAATTATCTACAACTTTCTGAACAGGCGGCCGACAAAATTCTGAATTTAAAATTGCAAAAACTCAAACCCAAGATCGGACGTCCAATCTGCCCGAAACAGAACGCCATGCAAACTCTAGTTTTCATCAATTCCATCTAATTGCAGCACCACTTTTCGATCTAATTGCACCAAAACCCCCATTAACACAGCATCTAATCCACCCCAAAGTGATTACCCATCGCCATACCTTCACCCGACGAACAACGAATCGACGTACGGTGAATCTTCTCCTCCCGGTTCCCTCGATCTCCTTCCTCGTGCTGAATCCGCCGGATCTCCTCGTCGTGGAGCTCCCCAATGGAGGGGACAGCGGGGTGGGGAGGTGAGGGGCTCTCCTAGGCCAGCGAGGGGGGTGGAGAGGAGAGGGAGGAGGGTGGATGCGCTAAATCAGCGAGCGAGTTGGCTCCCATCTATGTGCGGGAGATTGTGAGACTGCATGGTGTACCCAAGACAATTATCTCTGATCGGGATGCAAAATTTTTTTCAAAATTCTGGGAGAGTTTGCAGGGTGCTTTGGGTACACAGCTTCGCCTTAGTACCGCTTTCCACCCTTAGACGGATGGGCAGTCTGAGCATACCATTCAGACTTTGGAGGACATGCTCAGGGCCTGTGTGATGGCTTGGAAAGGTAGCTGGGAAGATCATTTGCCATTGGCAGAGTTTGCTTATAATAACAGCTATCATTCCAGCATCCGAGCTGCTCCTTATGAGGTACAGTATGGCCGAAAGTGCAGATCGCCGCTTTGTTGGGATGGTGTGGGCGAGGGAGCAGTTCTTAGACCGGATTGGGTTCAGCAAACTGTTGATCGCGTGGCGGAGGTACGGCAGAACCTTCTTGCAGCGCAGAGCAGACAGAAAAGCTATGCTGATGTGAGGAGACGAGATTTGGAGTTTGAGGTGGGTGATAGCGTACTCTTGCGAGTATCTCCCACTAAGGGTGTGGTTCGATTTGGCACCAAGGGAAAGCTCAGTCCGAGGTATGTTGGGCCATTTTCTATCATCGCCCGAGTTGGTAAGCTGGCCTATCGTCTGGAGCAACCAGAGTCAATGCAAGGAGTGCATAATGTGTTCCATGTTTCGATGCTGAGAAAATACTTGCATGATCCGGAGTTGGTGGTTCCGTTGGAACCATTAGTGCTTGAGCAGGACCTCACCTTCGAGTCCCGTCCTGTGAAAATTCTGGGGACTTCGGAGCGAGTGATAGTTCGTCAAAGTCCTGTGGTCACATCAGACCGAGAGAGAAGCGACTTGGGAGCTGGAGTCTCGCATGCGCGAGAAGTATCCCGAGCTTTTCGTCTCAGGTATGTGATGTGAAACCTAGCTATCTTTTGTTTTGCTGGGTTGCGTAATTGTGTGTATTGGATTCGAGGTCGAATCCTGTTGAAGGGGGGGGGGAGAATGTGACACCACACAGTGTCGTAACCTTATAAAATGTGAATGTTGAGGTCAAAAACATTGTGAAATATGGAATTGGAGGTTGAAACCATGAGGTATGAGGTTTACTTGCGTTTCCGGGGATTTGGGCCTTTCCGGGGAGTTTGGGCCTAGGGGAAAGGGTCGTGGTCCTTGGTTGGGGAAGAGTTTGAGTCCATTTAGGAGTAGGAGTCCTGTTTGGAGGCCTCCTCCTGCCTATGTGTGCGCCCCACCCTTGCTTGGTGTGCCCCCACCCCCTCTTTTTGCCCTAGCCGCCCCACACCTTCCTCTTCCTAGCCGCACCCCCACCACCTCTCCCCATTGCGCCACCACCCCTCCACCACCTCTACACCTCCCTTGCTGCCTCTAGGGGAGTTCTCCACCTCAACACCTCGAAGATCCGTCCATTGGAGCGCTCCGCGACGAGGAGATCCGGTGGATTTGGAGCGAGGAAGGAGATCGCGCGAACCGGGAGGAGATCCGTTGGGTTTTCGGTCGTCGGGCGAAGGTATGGCCACGGGGATCCTTGGGGTTGGTCTAGGATCTGTTTTAAGGGTTATTATCATGTTTTTAGATCAATTGCCGGTGCTGGAATTGAGTAGATTAGATGAAATCTAGAAGTTGCCACGTTCTCTGTCTCGGGGAGCATGAGCAGTCGACATAGGGTTTGGGTTTTCGCCAATTTAGATTCGGAATTTGGTTGGCCGCCTGTTGAAGAAGTTGTATGTAACTTCAATACCTTTCAGTGCATATAAAGAACATCCAATTCCGCCCAGCCATTTGAAAGTTATGCTCTTTTTACCGAACGTATTAAAATCTGTGACGTGATTGGAACAGATCACGGTAATCTCTAGATTAAACCACTTTAGAGTCCGAATCAGTCTTTCCATATAATTAGACAAAGTTAGGAAATTTCCTAAGATACGCGAGGATGTATTCGTTTATTCGATTCGGAGTCTTAGAACCCAAGTTATGCCTTTTGGAAGGCTGTTGTCCCGACGGGACAGAACCTCTGTTTTTGGGTTTTGCGAGTAGTTTGCGATGTCGGGGTTGAAGAGTGTTTGCATACTGTTTTGTGGACATGATTGTGAGTGTGTGGTACCTATGTGCAGGTGGTGTGACCCTGGGAGTGCCTTCTACTTCTCGCCAATCCGTCGCCCGTGGTTGAGGCAAGTGTATTGGAATGGGTAGCGGGTTGTAGTTGCTAGATTGGTTGAGATTGAAATTGAATATATGATATGTTCACATGCCATGCCTTAATGATTGCCAATGATATGATGAATATGCTTATTATGTTATGATGCCATGTGTTAATGTACAAGTTATTTATGATGTTGGCATGTTTGCATACATGGCATGATACAAGGCCCGGGCGGTGAGAAAGTCATAACTAGTCCGGGGAAGGTCGGTGAGAAAGTTATGACTATTCCGGAGAGCTAATGAGTATGTCCTACATCGTGATTCCATCCACCGCGGTGTATGGAAGCGAGGAGTAGGCACCCTCCATCTTCGGGATGGAAGGGGGGAGAGGGTGCACACCGACGGGTGTGTACTCAACCATACCGGTATGAGTTTCCAAGGAGACATGTGCATCACATCGCATTGCGTACATAATGATGATGATATTGATATGTGATCCTGAATGAGATGATAGACAGGATGTGAGTTGTTGTAGCCATGTAATTGTTCTTTTGTACCATTGCAATATGCTTGCTGAGTATTGAACTCACGCTTGTGCTTTCTTGTTATTTTAGGTACCATGAGACCGGCATGCGGGGAAGGGAAATAATCACACTTCTACACGTAGCTACACTCATTTGTTCCCACAAGTCATTCATTTGGGTTTTGATAATAAACTAAGTGTGATGCTTATTGATTTATGGTTTAGCTTTGTGTTATGAGAGTCTTATTGTTCGTTTGGCTCATGGAGACATTGAATGCTTGGATTTAGACTTATATTACTGTCATGCCTTTAAATATTGCTATTCTAGATGCCTCTTATGTTGCCATATATTGCTATGCTGTTGTTGTTCCTTCAATTCTTGTTAAAACAAAGGAGATGCTGCCGAAATTTCGGTTTTTAGCATTCATGCCTTTGCTGTAATTTACTTGTATTTGTAGTATTTAGAGGTTGCTTAGTCTATGTTTGGTAGCATCGGGCATATTAAACGCCGGGGTGTTACAGTTGGTATCAGAGCGGGCTGTAGGTTCTTGGAATGTGTATTTTTAGTGTCATACCTTAGGTTACAACTAAAATGTGATGTGGAATAACTTAGAAACATGGCTTAGGTCTTAACTAAAATTTTGTCATAGGATAGCAACATTAAAACTTGCAAAAAAATGGAATAAGTAATTTAAAATTTGACACACACTTGGTTGCACAGTAGGATGGGGTTTTGGTTCATCATTGCATTGCGCTTGATTATTTGATGAAGACTATGTCTATGATGATGTTTGATCTTTGTTCTTGATTATATGAGGTTGTGGTTATGTTTATGTGATTGGATGGTTGTGCATGCAGAGCTTGACCATGCCGAGGGGTAGAGGCCGTGGTCGCCGTGGCCGTGGAGGCCAGGGGCGAGGTTCTCAGGGAGTTGCGGAGTCTGTAGCTGAGGGTAGCGCTCCGCTCAATGCTCATGGGCTAGCGCAGGAGGAGTTCCCGGCGTCATAGTCCGGGGCTGAGGTACCCGCCGCAATGCGGATTTAGTTCAGGCTCTGCAGAGGGAGGTTCAGGAGCTAGGCCAGCAGTTGCGGGCAGCCCCTGCTGTAGTGCCTCCCCCTGCAGCGGCCCCAGTTGCTGCCCCCGCTGTGCCGGAGCCGAGGATGAGTCTCTGGGAGTCGATGTCCCTCCGTCTTGACACTTTTGACGGAGCGGGCATGCCAATCCAGTCCGCAGATTGGCTGCGTGTAACACCCCAAAATTTTGCTTTTCTTAAATTCATGTGTGGTTTGGCACTTTGGTGAATTTTTGGAATTTTCTGGAATTTATTTGGATTTATTTGGAATTTATTTGAATTTATTCCATTTTGAAATAATTGAAGAAATTATTTTTGCAAATAAAATTTTGTTGGAAATATTTTATTTGAGTCCAAAATGATCCAAAGTATTTTCCAGAATTTTTCTGGAATTTTTCTGAGTCATTTGCTATTTTTAATGAATTAAATGAATTACTGGGAATTATTTTAAATATTAAATCGCTGGAAATTCAACTCGGGTCAAATCTTGTTCATCCGATCGAAGTCGGAACCCGAGTCGGACTCGAGTCCGACCGAGCCACGTGACTCGATCAAACCAGCTCAAAACCTAATCAATCCCAACCGTTGGATCAAGATCCAACGGCCGAGATCCGCTCAGACGGCTTCGAGCCAGATCCGGCCGGATCCGATCGCGCTCGCGATCGTGGCCGCTGATCGCGCCACGGACGGCCAGGCGGCCGCCGCTCCGCCGAGACCGAGCCGGACTCCGCCGCCGCACCCGCCGCCGTGTAGAACTAGGTTTCCGTCTCGGGGGCGAACGCCGAGGCTATTTAAAGCGTGAGACGTCCCCCGAGATTGCCCTCATCCTTGTGCACCCGTTTCCCCGAGCCATCTCGCCTGAGCCGCCGTCGATTGCCGTGGCGAGCTCGGGCCGTAGTTGGAGGAAGTGACCGCCGCGGTCTTTGCTCGATTCCGCCGTCCGTCGTCTTCCGCCGAGAAGGAGCCCAGATCCGGAACCACCGTGACGAGACGCACCGAAGGAAGGATTCATCTCGCCGAGCAACCCCAAACGCCGTCGGGCTCGTCATCGTTCGCCTCCGGTGCCCAAGCCTCGCCGCACCATCGCCGGACTTCGCAAGCTCGGTGAACCGTCGGATCTAGATCGGACGGTTGAGGTGAGTTCACGTGTCCCCAACCCGATTGGATCTGGACCGTTGGATCAAGATCCAACGGTTCACAATTGCCACGTGCCGGAGTAGTGTTATTATAGGATTAGATCTGGACCGTCCGATCTAAATCGAACGGCCCACGATCAACGAGTAGTTCAACGTGTTAACCCTGGATCTAATCCGCGCCGTTGATTTTCAAACCAACGGCCGAGATTGCGCCACGTGTCGGGAAGTTGGACCGACGCGGTCAGCGCCGTCCACGCCCGCGTGCGTGTGACGCTGACACGCGGGGCCCGCGTGTCAGAGGGCCCGCATGTCAGCGGCTGTCCCAGCCGAGCGCTGACGTCACCCATGACGTCACCCGAGTGGGCCCACATGTCAGTCTCACGTGGAGTCGTGGACCGAGTCCACGGTGGACCCGAGTCGAGCGTGGACCACGTCCATGGACCGGCTGACGTCAGCCGACCAATCAGAGGCTGCCACGTGTCCATGCTGACGCAATAATTAATTTCCGAAAAAAGAAAATGATTTATTAATTCGAATAATGATTTCAAATTTAGATTCAAACTTCAAACGCTTATAACTTTTGCGTTTCAACTCCGATTTGAGTGATTCAAATTTCTAAATTTGTATAAAATTGGGATCTACCTAAATATGAATTTTATTTAATTTTTAGACCAAAGTTTTTCTCTGAAATATTATTTAATTGATTATTTAAACTTTAAATAATCATAACTTTTATGCTTTTAACTCCAAATTTGATTTATTCCAGTTCCTAAAAATCCAGAAAATTATGTTCTCTCTGTTTATGGATTTTATTTGGAGTTTTGGGATGTTTTTGCCTATTGTTTATTTGGGTATTTGCTATTTGCACGCTTTTACGAGTAGACGTTGAAGTGCTCAAGGATTCAAGGAGAAGTGTTGACTCAGGATCCAACTCAAGACCAAGAGCAAGTACTTTTGAAGGCAAGTTGTGCTTTGACCATGTTGATCCTATTTCAAATCTATTTTGATTTAAACTATTGCATGCTAGATCAATTAGAAAGATACTTTGTTTAAACATGGGGTTAGATAAATACCAATTTCTTTGTATGACACCTTGATTATCTAAGTATGTGCCATGATCCCTTGTCACCCTAGTTGTGGTTTACTAGTTGGACATTATTAAATTGCCAACATGGGTTTAGACCGATGTAGTACATCGCTTAGACTCGCTTACGTGCTCATGACATGATTTTGGACAATCAAATGTTAATATTGACTTAATGATATATTGAACCTATCTTGGAAAAGTATCATGTGATGTTGATGGCACGTGGTGCATGGTAATCAATCGGGGTTTGATAAATGATTTCTCGGGGCATGTGGCAAGAGTAATCAGGTGGGCAGCTTGTGGCATTGGGGATGTTGATTTGGTTTTTCAGGTAGTCTTGCCCTGGTCACTCTAAGGACTTAACCTTGCAAGCCTTTGAACTGGGTCATACTTGCAACCACATGGCTGGAATGGGACGGCCCTAGTTGACTAAGTCGCTAAGGACTCACTTGTGGAGCCTCAGGGTGTCGCTTACACCGCTTGTGTGATTGTACGGGGAGCGATCGTGGTCGTGGCCGATACCCATCTAACGGTGTGTTGGTCCCATACTTCGCCTTGGCTAAGGGAAGGGATGGTGTAGAGCACGAACCGGAGAGGACCACCTGTGTTGTTTGAGGCTTCCGAAAGGCTTTGTTACGGGAACTCGCCTTTGTGGTGTTTGACTGTATCTTAGTGCATAACCTCTGCAGAGTGTAGAATCTATTTAAATAGCCGAGTCCACGGTACTGGACAATGCTCGGGAATTACAGTCAAGGGTTAGATTTTCTGAAAATAACTTGGATTTGAAAAGTTGGGTTGGTTTAATAATGAAGATGATGGAAATGTGGTTTAGGATGGGGAAAAATGTTTATTAAACTTCTTGAAAAGTTATTTATGCTTTACTTATTTCTACTGCTTTCGAATCTACTTATATTACTTGTCAAATGTCAAGCATCGCAAATATACCTTAAGCTATTCCTTTGTACCAAGCCATGCATGTAGTATATTAGCTTGCATTCTGTGCATGACTTGCTGAGTACCAAGTACTCACCCTTGCCTCAACACAATATCAGTTGAAGAGGAGACTACGCCAGTTTCGGAGGAGGAATTCCAAGAGGACCCGTCTACTTAGGGATGCGAGCCCAGTCAGTTGCCTGTGGTATACTGGATGGCGCCACGAAGTTTATTTGATTTTCCGCTGCTATTATTTTTCTCTGAATAAGTTTCGCCTTGCAAGGCATATATATTTGTACCTTGGCCATAAGGTCAAGTAACCCTTTGGTTATTTAAATAAAGTACTTTGATAATATCGATTGGTATGATTGTGATATATACCGATGTTAAGACTGTGTGCACTAGCGCGTTCCTGGACTAGTGCTGAATACACAGAGGGTCCGGATTTGCAAATTCGGGGTCCCGACACTGCGGTATATGGAGCGGCAGTTTGAGGTCCTAGAGTTGACCTCGGTCCAGAGGGCTCGCTTTGTGGCCTTTCTGCTGAAGGGCCAAGCTGATATCTGGTGGGAGGGGGTTCTGGCTACAAGAGCCCCCGCGCTTGGTCCGGTCACCTGGGAGGACTTTGTGGCTCGCTTCCGAGCCAAGTTCTACCCAGAGTCTTTCCTTGAGCGGATGGAGCATACTCTGACGACTCTCTCCCAGGGAAAGAGGTCGGTGGCAGAGTATGAGGTGGAGTTCAATAGCGTGGTGCGCTTCGTGCCAGCTGTGGCAGCCGACGACAGGGAGAAGGCGAGGAGGTTTCGTAGAGGACTCAACCAGGAGTTCAGAGTTGTCATGGGGGCGACTGTCCTTCGTGACTTCTGCTCCGTGGTGGAGCAGGCGAAGGGCATGGAGCTCGAGTTGGAGCTCTCCCAGGATAGGCAAAACCCGGGTGGTTCAGGGGTTCCTGCTGCCCCAGGCAGGGGCCAGAAGAGGACCTTTGGTGGAGGCGGTGGGTCTTCTCAGCGACCCACCTTCAAGAAGTTCAAGGGGGGACAGGGCTCCTCCTCAGGGGCTAAGATGAGGCCGCCCCAGTCGTCTTCTTCGCGAGCGGCCTTTGTTTGTGGATTCAGTTGATGCCTTTGTTCTGTTTGATTCCGGAGCATCCTATTCCTTTGTGTCGTCTGAGTTTGCTAGTAGAGCTAAGTTGGGAGTACAGCAGATTTCTGAGTCTGTGTTAGTCAGTTCTCCTGGGGGTTTGATTGCTAGTTCTTTGGTTTGCCCGGGTTGCACCATTGCCATTGATGATGAGGTTTTCTTTGCCAATCTTATGGTGATTCAGTTGGCTCCTTTTGATGTCATTTTGGGCATGGACTGGTCGCATCAGTACCGTGCCAAGATCTGTTGCTTCTGAAAGACGGTTACCTTGCAAGCCCCGTCAGGGGTAGAGTTGACCTTTCAGGGTGGAATACCTTCTAGTTCCATCTTTGCTTTGGCTAATCTGTTTTCTGCTCGTCGCTTGAGGCAGTTGGGTTTCCTCATGGCTATGTCAGAAAAGCCATCTTCTTCAGTTTCCATTGAGGAGATTTCTGTAGTGAAGGAGTTTGTTGATGTGTTCCCTGATGAGTTGCCTGGTTTACCTCCTGTGAGGAATGTGGAGTTCCGTATTGATCTTGTTCCTAGCACTCGACCTATTTCTATCTCTCCATACCGCTTGGCCCGTCCTTTTCAAGACGAGTTGAAAAAGCAGTTGGAGGATCTGTTGGCCAAGGGTTTTATTCGGCGCAGTGTGTCACCTTGGGGAGCACCCGTCCTCTTCGTTTCGAAGAAGGATGGAAGTTGGCGTATGTGCATTGATTATCGTGCTCTTAATCAAGTGACAGTCAAGAACAAGTATCCTTTGCCTCGCATTGAGGATCTGTTTGACCAACTGAAGGGAGCACAAGTGTTCTCCAAGATTGATCTTCAGTCGAGGTACAATCAGATTCGCGTGAGGGAGCAGGACATTGAGATGACTGCTTTCTCCACTAGGTATGGGCATTATGAATTTAAAGTTATGTCTTTTGGACTAACTAATGCTCCTGCTGTTTTTATGAAGGCGATGAACAGTATGCTACACAAGTACCTTGATGAGTTTGTGGTAGTGTTCATCAATGACATTCTGGTTTACTCTAAATCAGAATTGGAGCATGAGCGGCATTTGAGGCTTGTGCTGAGTACCTTGAGGGAGAATCAATTCTTTGCTAAGCTGAAAAAGTGCGAGTTCTGGTTTTCAGAAGTGGGTTTTCTTGGCCACATCATCAATCCAGAGGGCTTATCTATAGATCCGAGTAAAGTCTCAGCAGTTTTGGATGGAAGAGGCCTTCCAATGTCAAAAAGGTGCGTAGTTTCCTTGGGTTGGCTGGCTACTATCGGCGTTTTGTGCAGGATTTCTCTATCATTGCCAAGCCACTTTCGCAGCTGACTCAAAAGGGGATGAAATTCCAGTGGACTACAGAGTGTGAGCACAGTTTCTGCACTTTGAAGGAAAAGTTAGTGACTACTCATGTTCTTACCCTTCCCGAGCTTGGGAAGCGCTTCACTGTTTATTCTGATGCTTCTCGTTTGGGACTTGGTTGTGTGCTCATGCAAGATGGCAAGGTGATTGCTTATGCATCAAGGCAGCTGAAAAAGCATGAGCAGAACTATCCCACACATGATCTTGAGCTAGCCGCTGTGGTGTTTGCATTGATGATATGGAGGCACTATCTGTATGGTGAGTCTTATGATATCTTCACTGATCACAGGAGCCTCAAGTACATCTTTACTCAGAAAGATTTGAACTTGAGGCAGAGGAGGTGGCTGGAATTGATAAAGGATTATGACCTCACTATCCAGTACCATCCGGGTAAGGCAAATGTGGTGGTTGACGCTCTCAGTCGCAAGACAATGCCCCCTGTCATTGATTGTCTTGTTGCTTATTTTGAGCGATTGGGAGTCTCCTCTTGCTTTGCGGGGACCGTGCAAGCTGAAACTCAATTGATTCTTGAGTCAGCGATTCTCGAGCGGGTGCGGGAGGCACAACAGCATGATTATTTGCTCCAGCAGGTGAGGAAGCGTCTTGAGGATGGCAAGTCTGGAGACTTTACCATTGATGATGTGGGAGCTTTGAGGTTTCAGGGTCATTTGTGCGTGCCTCAAAAATCCCAAGTGAAAGAGGATATTCTGAAAGAGGCTCATCGCACCCCTTACACGGTCCATCCTGGGGACACCAAGATGTACAGGGATTTGAGAAAAGATTTCTGGTGGAAAAGGATGAGAGTGGATATTGCCAAGTATGTGGCGTCTTGTGGGATTTGTCAGAAGATCAAGGCCGAACACAAGCGCCCTGCTGGTCTGTTGCAGCCATTGGAGATTCCTGTGTCGCCATGGCATGACATCTCCATGGATTTCGTGGTTGTCCTACCTCGTACACCACGAGGGAAGGATGCTGTTTGGGTTGTGGTGGATCGTCTCAGCAAGTCCGCACATTTCATTCCTATCCGTACTACCAATTCAACGAGCGAGTTGGCTCCCATCTATGTGCGGGAGATTGTGAGACTGCATGGTGTACCCAAGACCATTATCTCTGATCGGGATGTGAAATTTGTTTCAAAATTCTTGGAGAGTTTGCAGAGTGCTTTGGGTACACAGCTTCACCTTAGTACCGCTTTCCACCCTCAAACGGATGGGCAGTCTGAGCGTACCATTCAGACTTTGGAGGACATGCTCAGGGCCTGTGTGATGGCTTGGAAAGGTAGCTGGGAAGATCATTTGCCATTGGCAGAGTTTGCTTATAATAACAGCTATCATTCCAGCATCCGGGCTGCTCCTTATGAGGTACTGTATGGACGGAAGTGCAGATCGCCGCTTTGTTGGGATGGTGTGGGCGAGAGAGCAGTTCTTGGACCGGATTGGGTTCAGCAAACTATTGATCGCGTGGCGGAGGTACGACAGAACCTTCTTGCAGCGCAGAGCAGACAGAAAAGCTATGCTGATGTGAGGAGATGAGATTTGGAGTTTGAGGTGGGTGATAGTGTACTCTTGCGAGTATCTCCCACTAAGGGTGTGGTTCGATTTGGCACCAAGGGAAAGCTCAGTCCGAGGTATGTTGGGCCATTTCCTATCATCGCCCAAGTTGATAAGCTGGCCTATCGTCTGGAGCTACTGGAGTCAATGCAAGGAGTGCATAATGTGTTCCATGTTTCGATGCTGAGAAAATACTTGCATGATCCGGAGTTGGTGGTTCCATTGGAACCATTAGTGCTTGAGCAGGACCTCACCTTCGAGTCCCGTCCTGTGAAAATTCTGGGGACTTCGGAGCGAGTGATGAAGAACCGGACGCTCAAGTTCGTCAAAGTCCTATGGTCACATCAGACCGAGAGAGAAGCGATTTGAGAGCTGGAGTCTCGCATGCGCGAGAAGTATCCCGAGCTTTTCGCCTCTGGTATGTGATGTGAAACCTAGCTATCTTTTGCTTTGCTGGGTTGCGTATTGGTGTGTCTTGGATTCGAGGTCGAATCCTGTTGAAGGGGGGAGGAGAATGTGACACCACGGAGTGTCGTAACCTTATAAAATGTGAATGTTGAGGTCAAAAACATTATGAAATATGGAATTGGAGGTTGAAACCATGCGGTATGATGTTTACTTGCATTGCCGGGCCGTTTCCGCGGATTTGGGCCTTTTCGGGGGAGTTTGGGCCTAGGGGAAAGGGTCGTTGGCCTTGGTGGGGAAGAGTTTGAGTCCATTTAGGAGTAGGAGTCCTGCTTGGGGGCCTCCTCCTGCCTATGTGTGCGCCCCACCCCAGCATGGTGGGCCCCCCCCCCCCCCATTTTTGCCCTAGCCGCCCCACACCTTCCTCCTCCTAGCCGCACCCCACCACCTCTCCCCATTGCGCCACAACCCCTCCACCACCTCTCCACCTCCCTTGCTGCCCCTATGGGAGTTCTCCACCTCAACACCTCGAATATCCGTCCATTGGAGCGCTCCGCGACGAGGAGATCCGATGGATTTGGAGCGAGGAAGGAGATCGCGCGAACCGGGAGGAGATCCGTTGGGTTTTCGGTCGTCGGGCGAAGGTATGGCCACGGGGATCCTTGGGGTTGGTCTAGGATCTGTTTTAAGGGTTATTATCATGTTTTTAGATCAATTGCCGGTGCTGGAATTGAGTAGATTAGATGAAATCTAGAAGTTGCCACGTTCTCTGTCTCGGGGAGCATGAGCAGTCGACATAGGGTTTGGGTTTTCGCCAATTTAGATTCGGAATTTGGTTGGCCGCCTGTTGAAGAAGTTGTATGTAACTTCAATACCTTTCAGTGCGTATAAAGAACGTCCAATTCCGCCCAGCCGTTTGAAAGTTATGCTCTTTTTACCGAACGTATTAAAATCTGTGACGTGATTGGAACAGATCACGGTATTCTGTAGATGAATCCACTTTAGAGTCCGAATCAGTCTTTCCATATATTTAGAAAAAGTTAGGAAATTTCCTAATCTACGCGTGGATGTACTCGTTTATTCGATTCGGAGTCTTAGAACCCGAGTTATGCCTTTTGGAAGGCTGCTGTCCCGACGGGATAGAACCTCTGTTTTTGGGTTTTGCGAGTAGTTTGCGATGTCGGTGTAGAAGAGTGTTTATGCACTGTTTTGTGGACATGATTGTGAGTGTGTGGTATCTATGTGCAGGTGGTGTGACCCGGAGTGCTTTCTACTTCTCACCAATCCGTCGGCCGTGGTTGAGGCAAGTGTATTGGAATGGGTAGCGGGTTGTAGTTGCTATATTGGTTGAGATTGAAATTGAATATATGATATGTTCACATGCCATGCCTTAATGATTGCCAATGATATGATGAATATGCTTATTATGTTATGATGCCATGTGTTAATGTACAAGTTATTTATGATGTTGGCATGTTTGCATAACTTAATCAACTAGGCCCGTCCCATTACAGACATGTGGTTGCACGTTTGACTCAGTTCAAAGGCTTGCAAGGTTAAGTCCTTAGGGTGACCAGGGCAAGACTACCCGAAGAACCAAATCAATGTTCCCGGTGCCACAACTGGCCCACCCGATCATTCTTGCCACATGCCCCGGTCTAAATCTATTTATCAAACCCCGTTGATTACCATGCACCACGTGCCATCAACAATCGCAACACATGATACTTCTCCAAAACAGGTTCAATATATCATTAAGTCAATATTAACATTTGATTGGCCAAAATCATGTCATGTGCACGTAGCAGGTCTAAGCAATATTCTACAACGATCTAAATACCCAATATTGGCAATTTAATAGTGTCCATCTATGTATTCCATAACTGGGGTGACAAGGGTTCATGGCACATAATTAAATAGTCAAGGTGTCATACTACAATTTGGCATTTATCTAATTCCGAGAAATAATTTAAACAATTTCTAATTAAATTATAATGCAATAATTTAAATAAAATTAATTTCAAAAATGGGATCAATATGGTCAAAGCATAACTTGCCTTCAAAGAGTACTTGATCTTGGTCTTGAGCTGGTTCCTGGGTCAACACTTTGCCTTCGAAGCCCTCGGGCACTTCAACGTCTACTCTCATGTAAAATAGCAATAAATAAATAAATAGTAGACAAAAAGTATCCAAAAACCCAAATAAAGTTCATAAACAGAGAGAGCATAATTTTAGAAACTGGAATCGTCAAAATCAGGGTTAAAACGCAAAAGTTACAAGCGTTTAAAGTTTAAATAATCGATTAAATAAATATTACAGTGAAAAACTTTGGTCCAAAAATTAAATAAAATTCACCATTGAGTAGATCGCAATTTTATGAAAATTTAGAAATTTGAATCACCAAAATCGGGGTTAAAATGCAAAAGTTATAAGCGTTTGAAGTTTCAAAATTCAAATAAATCAATAAACCGGATTATTTCATTTATTTTTATATTGAAAATCCGAATAATGATGTCAGCATGATGTCAGCGCGGAATTTGAATTTGCACCGAATTATTTTTCTTTTGAAAAATCGGATTATGACGTCAGTATGACGTCAGCGCTGACGCCAACGCGCTCGGTCGATGGTACTGACACGCGGGCCCCCACCGTGACGCCGCCGTGACGCTATCGCGGCGGTTCAAATTCGGTTGTTTATTACGCTGGCCCGGGCGTGTCGGGCCGACACTCACGCACACGGTCGCAGCTGCGCCGGTTCGGCTTCCGCACACGTGGCTAGATCACGACCGTTGAATTGAAAATCAACGGCGCAGATTGGATCGGGACCATGCACGTTTGGGGTAACATGGCGCGATCTGAGCTGTACGATTCGGATTGGACGGCTACTATTAGATTGGGTTTCACCCCACCGTGGGTGGCGTGGCATGACCCGATGACGACGCGTGGCTCAATCTTCACCGTTCGATCTCGATCGAACGGCCAAGATTGCATCTAACGCTACAATGCGGCTAATGCTAACCGTACGATCTAGATCTAACGGCTGAGATCTAATCTAGGCATGGTGCGGTCATGGGCTACGTGGCACAACCTAGGGCGTTGGATCTAGATCCAACGGCTGAGATTAGATCTAAAGTCCGAAGCGTAAAAACGAACTGGGTGACGTGGACGAACCTTGGCCGTGCGATCTTGATCGGACGGTGGAGAGAGCTCACGGACCCGGCAATGTCTGCGGTGGGATTGGGTTGCTGAAGACGGAGACGATGACCAAAGGTGCGGCGCTACGGGGCTCCTCCGGCGAAGTGATTGGTTCCCACGGGGGCATCTCGACGCGAGGGTTCCGGATCTATAGATTAGTCAATTGTAGAGGCCGAATCAGTTTTTCCCAATACTTAGAAAAAGCTAGGAAATTTCCTAAGCTTTGAGAAAATGTACTTGTTTACTAGTTGGAAGCCTGTTGTCCCGTAGAGACAGATTCTCTGTTTTCGGGTATTAGGGGTTGTTTGCGAAGTCGGGGTAGGGGATCGCTCTTGTACTGTTTTGAGGGCACGTTCTGAGTGTGTGGTACCTATGTGCAGGTGGTGTGACCCCGGGAGTGCCCTCATCCTCTCGCCAATCCGTCGCCCGCGGTTGAAGGCAAGTGTATTGTAGTGGTTGCGGCTTAGGGAGCCGTAATGTTTGGTAATGAGATGGTTTACACATATTTTATGATATGATGCCATGATTGACTCTTGCTTGCGACATGATGAAAATGGTTTATTACGAGGCTATGCAATGATTAGTTGAGTTTCTGTGCAAGTTGTTTATGTTTATGACATATTTGCATACATGGCATGAGAAATAGCCAGGTCGGCGAGAAAGTCATAACTAGTCCGGTAAGGTCAGAGAGTAAGTTATGACTAATCCGGAGCGCCATTGAATAAGACCTACCTCGTGATTCCATTCATAGTTGTGAATGGAAGCGAGGAGTAGGCACCCTCCATCTACGGGATGGAAGGGGAAAGAGGGTGCACGCCGACAGGTGTGCACTCGGCAATACCGGTATGTGCTTCGAGGAGACATGTGCATTGCATTGCATTGCATACATGATGATAATGAGATGTGTACAACGAATGTTGAACATGGTTATGATGTTAAGCATGATATATAGAGATATTAGCATTGAATTGTTCGTTTTGTTCCATTGCAATATTCTTGCTGAGTGATGAACTCACGCTTGTGTCTAATGTTGTTTTCAGGTACCATGAAACCAGCATGCGGGAAAGGGGTTTAGCTACACTTCTACACGTAGCTCCTCACATATAGACAGTTTTTGTCATTTGGAGACATAATAATAAGATTAGTGCCATGAAACTTGGAGTATGGCTTGATTGTGTGCTTAAGTTCATCTTTTGCTTCGTTATAATTTTGGAGTGGTTGGATTCATTATTCTATATGTAAGATGTTGCCATATCAATTGTTATTACTGTTTTAGATGTCTCATATTATGCTATACATGGCTATATTATTGCTGTTGCTTCAAATCGTGGAAAAACAAAGGAGATGCTGCTGAAATTTTCAGTTTTTAGCATTTGCACCTTTGCTGTAATTTACCTTTATTTGTAACATTTAGATGCTGTGTCTATCATGTTTGGTGATATCCAGGGCATACTTGTTGCCGGGGTGTTACACAACCTTTCCCATTGTAAATTCATTTTCAAGTGAAAAGGTTTTTAGCCTATCATACCATGCTCTAGGGGCTTGTTTTAAACCATACAAAGCTTTTGACAATTTATACACATGATCTGGATACTTAGGATTTTCAAAACCAGATGGTTGCTTAACATATACCTCATTAATATAACCATTTAGAAAAGCACTTTTTACATCCATTTGATACAATCTAAAACCTTTAAATGCAGCAAACGCTAAAAGAATTCTAATGGTTTCAATTCTAGCAATGGGAGCAAAGGTTTCACCAAAATCTAAGCCTTCAACTTGTGTAAAACCTTGAGCAACCAATCTAGCCTTCTTTCTAACAACAACACCATCCTCACTTTGTTTATTTTTGAAATCCATCTTGTTCCAATTATATTAAAATTAGGAGGTGATGAAACCAGTTTCCAGATTTTATTACGCTCAAAATTCTCTAATTCCTCATGCATGGCATTGATCCAAGATTTGTCAGTTAATGCATGAGATATATCTTTGGGTTCAAAAGAAGCAACTAAAGCAGAATGAGCATGAGTATCCCAATGGATAAATCTGGATCGGGTGACTCATTTAAATCTCCAATTATCTGTTCAGGTGGATGTCTCCTCTGAATGTGCAAAGGAGTCAGAACTTTAGAAACATCTCCTTCTCCTTCATTTTTAGCATGTACAAATGATTTTGTAGCTTAAGGATGGTCAGCTATAGGTGATGTAGTAGTAGGTGCCAAAGGTGCTACAGCTGGTTGTGCATTAGTAGGAGTCAACACCTCATCCTCAACATCATCATCATCATCCTCATGAACAAACATATTCTACCCCTGAACATATGCACCTGTACCTGCATCATTTGGACTAGTGCTTAGACTAGTGTTGGGACCTGAATTTGCAAATTCGGACCCTCTGTGTATTCAACACTAGTCCAGGATCACGCTAGTGCACATAGTCTCAACATTGGTAGATATCACAATCATACTCAACGAAATAATAAGGTACTTTAATTAGTTAACTAAGCTGGTTGCTCGACCTTAAGGTCAAGTTACAAATATACGCCACGCAGGGCGAAAAACTTGTTAAACGAGAAATAACAAAGAATGGAAAATAGATAATCTCGTGGCGCCATCCAAGATACCACAGTGCAATCGACCGGGCTCGCCCCCTAGTTAGACGGCTCCTCCTGGTACTCTTCCTCCAAAGCTGGCGTCGACTCCTCTTCAACTGATGTTGTTTTGTGGCAAGGGTGAGTACTTGGTACTCAGCAAGTCATGCAAAGAATGCAACTAATATACTACATGCGTGGTCTATTACAAAGGAATAGCTCAGGGTATAATTGTAGTGAAACAGCATTTGACAAGTAACATAAGTAGATTCGAAAGCAGTAGAAACATGTATAAGATCAATAACTTTTCCAGGAGTTAAATATACATCTTTCCCATTCCTAACCAACATTTCCGTCAACATCATTATTAAACCAAACCAAACCTTTCAAGTCCAAGTTATTTTCAAGAAAGTCTAACCCTTGACTGTAATTCGCGAGCAATGTCCAATGCCGCGGACACGGCTATTCGAATAGATTTTACACTCTGCAGAGGTTATGCACTTTACCCACAAGATACAGCCAAACACCACAAAGGTGAGTGTCCGTTACAAAGTCTTTCGGAAACTTCTAACAGTACAAGTGGGCCTCCCCGGTTATTGCACACTAACCCTTCCCTTAGCGAAGGCGAAGTTCAGGCCAATCAACCGTTAGATGGGTACCTGGCCGCAGCCCCGGTACGCTCCCCCGTACAACTACACAAAAGGTATAGTTGACACCCCAAGGTCCCACAGGTACGTTATTAGCAACTTAATCAACTAGGTCCGTCCCATTACAAACATGTGGTAGCACGTTTGACTCAGTTCAAAGGCTTGCAAGGTTAAGTCCTTAGGGTGACCAGGGCAAGACAACCCGAAGAACCAAATCAACGCTCCTGGTGCCACAACTGGCCCACCCGATCATTCTTGCCACATGCCCCGATCGAAAACTATTTATCAAACCCCTAGTTGTTTACCACGCACCATGTGCCATCAATACCATCATCAATAACACATGACACATCTCAAAACAGGTTCCATATCTCATTAAGTCAATGTTATCATGTAATTGTCAAAAACATGCTACGTGGCAAGGCTAAGCACACTACATCGGTCTAATTACCCATGTTGGCAATTTAGTAATGCCCAACTAATAATCCACAACTAGGGTGACAAGGGGTCATGGCACATACATAATAATCAAGGTTTCATAGTGCAAAGTTGGCGTTTAACTAATTTCCCAAAAAATAATTAAAGCATTTTCTAGTTAAACTAGCATGCAATAAATTAACTCAAAATAATTTCAAAATGGGATCAACATGGTGAAAGCATAACTTGCCTTCAAAGAGTACTTGTTCTTGGTCTTGGGCTGGCTCCTGGGTCAACACTTCACCTTCAAAGCCCTCGTGTACTTCAACGTCTACTCGTAACGCGTGCAAATAGCAACCAATAAATAAAATAGTACACAAAAAGTATCCGAACATACAAATAAAGTCCATAAACAGAGAGAGCATAATTTTATGATTTTTTAGGAATTTGAATCGGCAAAATCGGAGTTAAAACGCAAAAGTTACAAGCGTTTAGAGTTTAAATAATCAATTAAATAATGTTATAGAGAAAAAACTTTGGTCCAAAAATTAAATAAAATTCACCATTAGGTATATCTCAATTTTATAAAAATTTAGAAATTTGAATCACCCAAATCGGAGTTGAGTTGCAAAAGTTATAAGCATTTGAAGTTTGAATCTATTTTTAAAATCAATAAACCGATTAATAAATCATTTTCTTTTTCGGAAAAATAATTATTGCGTCAGCACCGACACGTGTCATCACCTCATTGGTCCACGTTGGCCTGCTGACGTCAGCACCGGCCGAACCCCATGATGACTTCAGCATGACGTCACCATGCCACGTGGTACCACCCGGGTGCTGCCACGTGTCCCGGTCCATGGACCCGGTCCATAGACCTGGCAGGGTCTACGGTGCACTCGGCGCATGTAACACCCCAAAAATTTGCTTTTCTTAAATTCATGAGTGATTTGACACTTTGGTGAATTTTTGGAATTTTCTGGAATTTATTTGAATTTATTCTATTTTGAAATAATTAAAGAATTTAACTTTGCAAATAAAATTTTGTTGGAAATATTTTATTTGAGTCCAAAATGATCCAAAATATTTTCCAGAATTTTTCTGGATTTTTTCTGAGTATTTTACTATTTTTAATGAATTAAATGAATTTCTGGGAATTAATTGGATTATTTAATCGCTAGAAAATCGAGTTGGTTTTATCGTTTCATCCGACCGACCGAAGTCCGAAGTCGACTCGAGTCCGACCGAGCCGCTTGATCCGGCCGAACCCGCGGCCGAACCTTGATCGCTGCGGACCGTTGGATCGAGATCCAACGGCCACGATTGAGCCACGTCACCCGAGCCCAGCTCCGACCGAGCCAGCCAGCTCGCTCGAGCCAGACCTGAGCCCAAACCCGCGCGGCCATTGGATCTCGATCCAACGGCCGAAGCGCCACACGCCGCTTCGCTGCGGTTCAGATGTACTCGCCGCTCAGACGCCGCCGCTGATTCCGCTGGGATCTCTGTCCGGCCAGATTTAATGCCCTGATGCGCGTTCGAGGATCGCCTCGCCGTCGCGTCATTTGCCCCAAGTGCTCCTAGCCCTAGCAGCCGCCGACTCGCTTATTGCTCGCCGTGAGTTAGCTTCCTCCTCCGCCACGGTTCTTGCCTCGCTTCGCCGCCGTCGCCCGGCCCTCCGCCGTTGAGCCCAGATCCGAGTCTTCAGGTCAAGCCGCACCCGTGGAGCCAACTCACTTCGCCGGAGACGCCCCAGCGCCGGCCTGCTCGTTTTCGCTACCGCCTCCGGCCACCCAGCCCGCCGCTAACGCCATCATCGCCATGAAGCCTGCGTGCACCGCCAGATCAAGATCGAACGGCCACGGTAGAAGCCACGTGTTCCCAAAACCCAAACCCTCAAGATTAGATCCGACCGTTGGATCAAGATCCAACGCCCACGCTCGCCACGCCGCCGCGCGATATTTCCGCTGCAAATCCTAGATCTATTCTCAACCGCTGGATCTAGATCCAACGGCTTAGATCCAATCGTAGCACGCGTTGCACCGCACTAGATTCAATCTCGACCGTCCGATTTAGATCAGACGCCCAAATTCACCGCGTTATTCCAAACGCGCGTAAACCTTAGATCTAATCCGCGCCGCTGATTTTCAAATCAACGCGATATTGGCGCCACGTGGGAGGAAGTTGGACCGGCGCGCCGGTGCCGCCAGACGCGTGCGTGACGCTGACACGCCGGGCCCGCGTGTCAGCGACGCAGCCAAACCGCACCATGACGTCACGCTGACGTCATGGGGGGCCCACCTGTCAACGGCCACCCCAGCCATGCGGTGACGTCAGCAATGACGTCACCAGTGGGTCCCACCTGTCAGCGCAGTGCGCTGAGTCCCAGCTGACGTCACCCGTGGGGTCCCACATGTCAGAGTCACGTGTGCCATGGACCGGGTCCACGGTGGACCCAAACAGAGCCGTGGGCTGAGCCCGTGGACCGGCTGACGTCAGCCGCCCAATCAGAGGTTGACACGTGTCCTTGCTGACTCAATAATTAATTTTCGAAAAAGAAAATGATTTATTAATTCGATGTAATGATTTCAGAATTTGAGTCAAACTTCAAATGCTTATAACTTTTGCATTTTAACTCCGATTTGAGTGATTCAAATTTCTAAATTTGTATAAAATTGAGATCTATCAAATTATGAATTTTATTTAATTTTTGGACTAAATTTTTTCTCTGTAATATTATTTAATTGGTTATTTTAAACTCTAAATGCTTGTATCTTTTGCATTTGAACTCCGAATTCGACGATTCCAGTTTCTAAAAATTCATAAAATTATGCTCTCTCTGTTTATGAACATTATTTGGATGTTTGGACACTTTTTGTCTACTGTTTATTTATTTATTGCTATTTGCACGCTTTACGAGTAGACGTTGAAGTGCCCGAAGGCTTCGAAGGAGAGGTGTTGACCCAGGAGCCAGCTCAGGACCAGGAACAAGTACTTTTTGAAGGAAAGTTGTGCTTTGACCATGTTGATCCCATTTTGAAATTAATTTGATTTAAAATTATTGCATGCTAGTTCAATTATAAAATGCTTTAATTGATTTTGGGAGATTAGTTAGTTGCCTATTTGTTGTATGCCACCTTGACATAGATAATTGTATGCCATGAACCCCTTGTCACCCTAGTTGAGGATTAAATAGTTGGACATTATTAAATTGCCAACATGGGAATTTAGATCGTCGTAGTACATTGCTTAGACCTGCTACGTGCTTATGACATGATTTTGGTCAAACAAATGTTAATATTGACTTAATGATATATTGAATCTGTTTTTGAAAAGGTATCATGTGTTGTGATGCACGTGGTGCATGGTAATCAACTAGGGGTTTTGATAAATAGATTTGGATCGGGGCATGTGGCAAGAATGATCGGGTGGGCCTGTTGTGGCACCGGGAACGTTGATTTGGTTCTTCGGGTAGTCTTGCCCTGGTCACCCTAAGGACTTAACCTTGCAAGCCTTTGAACTGAGTCAAGCGTGCAACCACATGTCTGTAATGGGACAGACCTAGTTGATTAAGTTGCTAATAACGTACTTGTGGGACCTCAGGATGTCAACTACACCCTTTGTGTAGTTGTACGGGAGCGCATCGGGGCTGCGGCCAGGTACCCATCTAACGGTGGATTGGCCTAAACTTCGCCTTCGCTAAGGGAAGGGTTAGTGTGCAATCACCGGGGAGGACCACTTGTACTGTTAGAAGTTTCCGAAAGACTCTGTTACGGACACTCGCCTTTGTGGTGTTTGGCTGTATCTTGTGGGTAAAGTGCATAACCTCTGCAGAGTGTAAAATCTATTCGAATAGCCGTGTCCGCGGCATTGGACATCGCTCGGGAATTACAGTCAAGGGTTAGACTTTCTTGAAAATAACTTGGTCTTGAAAGGTTGGGTTTGGTTTAATAATGATGTTGATGGAAATGTGGATTAGGATTTGGGAAGATGTTTATTAAACTCCTGGAAAAGTTATTAATGATATACTTGTTTCTACTACTTTCGAATCTACTTATATTATTTGTTAAATGCTCTTTACTGCAATTATACCCTGAGCTATTCCTTTGTATCAAGCCATGCATATAGTACATTAGCTTGCATTCTGTGCATGACTTGCTGAGTACCAAGTACTCACCCTTGCCGCAATACAACACCAGTTGAAGAGGAGACTACACCAGCTTTGGAGGAGGAGCTCCAAGAGGAACCGTCTACTTAGGGAGCGAGCCCAGTCAGTTACCTATGGTATATTGGATGGCGCCACGATGTTATCTTATTTTCTGCTGCTATTATTTCTCTTTTAATAAGTTTCGCCCTGCGAGGCGTATATTTGTAACTTGACCCTAAGGTCAAGCAACCAGTTTGTTTATCTAATTAAAGTACTTTATTAGTATCGAGTGGTATGATTGTGATATTTACCAATGTTGAGACTGTGTGCACTAGTGCGTTCCTGGACTAGTGCTGAATACACAGAGGGTCCAGATTTGCAGATTCGGGTCCCGACAGAGCACGCCACAGCCGCTGACATGCGGGCCCCGCATGTCAGTGGCGTGCTCACATGCGCACGGTGCGGCGGCTAGGCTACGTGGCACGATCTGAGCCGCCCGTTCAAATCAACGGTCCAGATCCAATCGGATCTCACCGCATCTGAGGGTGACGCGGCATTGTAACACCCCGGCATTTAATATGCCCGAATGCTACCAAACAAAGGCTAAACAACATCTAAATACCATAAATTAAGATAAATTACAGCAAAGGAGTAAATGCTAGAACCGAAAATTTCGGCAGCATCTCCTTTGTTTTTTCCATGAATTGAAGCAACAACAATATGATCACAGGATATAGTATAAAGAATGACATCTAAATCATCAATAATAAAGGTTCTAGTAGCAGTATAAGACTAGAATAAAGATTCCAACCATCTCATGAGCCAAACGAAGTAAATGAGGAAACCAAGCACACAAATTAACCATCACAATTTAAAGGAAGGAACATGTCATTGTTTATATGTGTGATGCTAAGTGATGACGTGTGACTAGCTCCCTTTCCCGCATGCCGGTTTCATGGTACCTAAGAAAACAACATAAACACAAGCGTGAGTTCATCACTCAGCAAGTATATTGCAATGGAACAAGAAAATACATTCTAATACCTTCATCACCACTTTTCACATACGACATCATATACATCTCATATTCATAGCGTAAGCATATCATTCACATCATCATATAACATCCTCATATAATGCAATGCAATGCGATGCACATATCTCCTGGAAACTTATACCGGTATGGTTGAGTACACACCCGTCGTTGTGCACCCTCTCCCCCCTTCCATCCCAAAGATGGAGGGTGCCTACTACTCGCTCCCATTCACCGCGGTGGATGGAATCACGATGTAGGACTTACTCAATGGCTCTCCGGAATAGTCATAACTTTCTCACCGACCTTCCCCGGACTAGTTATGACTTTCTCACCGCCCGGGCCATACATCATGCCATGTATGCAAACATGCCAACATCATAAATAACTTGTACATTAACACATGGCATCATAACATAATAAGCATATTCATCATATCATTGGCAATCATTAAGGCATGGCATGTGAACATATCATATATTCAATTTCAATCTCAACCAATCTAGCAAACTACACCCCGCTACCCATTCCAATACACTTGCCTCAACCACGGGCGACGGATTGGCGAGAAGTAGAGGGCACTCCCGGGGTCACACCACCTGCACATAGGTACCACACACTCACAATCAAGTCCACAAAATAGTACGCAAACACTCTTCTACCCCGACATCGCAAACTACTCGCAAAACCTAAAAACAGAGGTTCTGTCCCGCCGGGACAGCAGACTTGCAACGAGCATAACTTGGGATCTAAGGCTCCGAATCAATTAAATGAGTACATCCTCGCATAGCTTAGGAAATTTCCTAACTTTTTCTAAGTATATGGAAAGACTGATTCGGACTCTAAAGTGGTTTAATCTACAGAATACCGTGATCTGTTCCAATCACGTCATAGTTTTTAATACGTTCGGTAAAACGGGCATAACATTCAAATGTCTGGGCGGAATTGGACGTTCTTTATACCCACTGAAAGGTATTGAAATTACCTACAACTTCTTCAAGAAGCAGACAACCAAATTCGGACTCTAAATTGGCGAAAACCCAAACTCTAGGTCGACTGCTCATGCTGCCCGAAACAGAGAACGTAGCAAACTCTAGATTCCATCTAATCTACCCAATTACAGCACTACCAATTGATCTAAAAACATGATATTAACCCTTAGAACAGATCCTAGACTAACCCCAAGGATCCCCGTGGCCATACCTTCGCCCGACGACCGAAAACCCAACGGATCTTCTCCCGGTTCGCGCGATCTCCTTCCTCGCTCCAAATCCACCTGATCTCCTCGTCGCGGAGGGCTCCAATGGATGGATCTCCGGGTTGGTGAGGTGGAGAACTCCCCTAGGGGCAGCAAGGGAGGTGTAGAGGGATGGGGGAGGTGAGGGGCGCAAGGGGGCGGCTTGGGGGAGGTGGGGGCGCCACAAGGAGGAGGTGGGGAAAGTGTGGGGGCGGCTAGGGCATTGGGGGCGCAAGGGCAGGGGTGGGGGCGCACATAGGGGCAGGGGGAGGCACATCCACCAGCCCAAATAGGATTCCTACTCCCACATGGACTCAAACACCTTCCCACCAAAGCCCACGATCCTTTCCCTTAGGCCCAAAACTCCCCGTAAAGGCCCAAACTCCCGGAAACGCTATTAACCTCCATACCGTATGGTTTTAACCTTAATTCCACATTCCATAATGTTTTTGACCTCAACATTCACATTATATAAGGTTACAACACTCCATGGTGTCACATTCTCCCCCCCTTCAACAGGATTCGACCTCGAATCCAAGACACACCAAAATCAACAACAAGTTCCCCAAAGGACAAAAGACTTCTTTGCAACACAAAACATTCACACAGAGACTAAAAACCGGAACAAACGACCAGCGAGTTCTCAAAACCAACACTAGCGAGAAAATGTTGATTTAGCTCAACAGAGTGCAACCTCTCACAGTTCCATCTTCACTTCAATTCCCAAATAGAAACTGCATTTCAACCACAAAGGGCTCCATCAACCCAAAACGCCCGAAACCTCACGACAAACACTTCACACTACTATCACAACCAACCTGACTACCACACTTCATTAAACCCAACATGACACAATCAAAGCGAGTCACAATTCCTTTAACGACCTCTCTACATTCTCGAAAATTTCCATCGAGGGGAATAACTCATTAAGGCACACTTGCCCTTCCGATACACGATCATGCTAACATTTCATTCCATCCTCTCTAGGCAAGACTCAAACCCAAAAGCAACTAGTTAAGACAATTGCTCACGGTAGGACAATTATCACCGAACTACCGTCAACTTCACTTCCACCCATCGCTACTCTTAATAAAGGTTAAACCCATACATCATCAACCTCCAACACAAACCACCCTTATACCACTAAGGTTCGATGCCTAGCCCCAAGGTAGGATCGTAAAACCTTACCAGACCACAATTGGTTCCTTTCTTAAGAGGGTCTCGCCCTCACACAAAAACACTTAGTTATCAAGCCCAAGTGTACACATATTTCGCATATTCAACCATAAACCAAGAACATTTGTATCCTCACTCCCATCTATAAAGCAAGAGAGGTACAATTCTTTTGAACCAAAGTGGACCACACATGACAACTCAAACCCAAAGCGTTAACAACCATTTTGGAAAGAATTCGGCAACATCCAAGCCAAATCACAAAGGAAGCATAAATCCCCTACACCACAACCAAAATACCAGAATTTCTTCATTCTTTCTTTTCATACTAGAAAGAAATGGACATCTCGATTCATGACATCCATGCACACTTTTCAAGAGCACTCCGGATTAGTCATATGTCCATGTGATACTACGGGTTGGCATAACTTTAGAAAGTATGAATTCTGCAATTTGAACCCTACGGTATGGCGTTTTAGCGCGTTTCGGGCCTCTTCGGGGTCGTTTTGGGCCGTTTCCGGGTTATCGGGCCGTGGGGGAAACAATTTGGGCCGTCGGTGGGATGAATTGGGCCCATGTGGGGGTGTGCTAGGGCAGCACACCTGCTGCCCCTTCCCCCATGCGCCCCCATCTCTCCCCCTTTGAGCCGCCACCCCCACCTCCTCTCCCCCATCTTCCCCAAATCTCCCCACCTCTCCTCCTTTGCAAAACCGCCCCTCCTCTCCACCCTTCTCCCCCTTGCGGGTGCGCCCTAGACCTTCCCCTCGCTGCCACATCGCGCTTTGGTGCTGTCCTCGCCGGTGGGAGGATCCGCGACGAGGAGGTCCGGTGGAAACGGCGCGTGGGAAGAGATCGGGTGGAGATCGCGTGGGGAAAAGTTCGTCAAATTCGTGGTTCTTCAAGAAGGTAATGGGGAAAACCTTTGGGATTGATTAGATGCTGTTGTAGTCGGGAATTTCTATGTTTTTAGATCAAGGGAGGTGCTGCCATGGGGTAGAATTGATGAAAACTTGGATTGTATTCACGTTCTGTTCGGGCAGATTGGGAACCCGAACTAGGGCAGGCGTTTTCGCGAATTTATATTTGCAATCTGGTCGTACGGACGTGGAAGAAGTTGTAGGTAATTTAATTATCTTTCCGTGGACATAAAGAACGTTAAATTCAGATCAGCCGTTTGGAAGTTATGGCTGTTTTACCGAGCGCTATCAAATCTGTGACGATATTGAGACAGTTCGTGTTCAACGTTAGATTAAACAATTTGAGAGGCCGATTTGGTTTTTCCCAATAACTAGAAAAAGTTGGGAATTTTCCTAAGCTACGCGAGGATGTACTTGTTTATTAAATTTGGAGTCATAGAACAAAAGCTATGCCCATTGGAAGGCCGCTGTCCCGAAGGGACAGATTTGCTGTTTTCTGATTTTAGGAGTTGTAAGCAAAGTCGGGGTAGTGGGATATTTGTGTGCTGTTTTGTGGACTCGATTTGAGTGTGTGGCATGTGTTTGCAGGTGGTGTGCCTCCGGGAGTGCCCTCAACCTCTCGTCACTCCGTTACTCGTGGTTGAAGGCAAGTGTGTTGCGTGGATTGTATGCTATACGTGTTGCTAGAATTGCTTGATAGTATTTGAAATAGATAAAATGTTGTCTTGCCATGAATTACATGTTATAATTGATAGGATGCCCTTAGGACATGATTTAAATGTTGTCGATGATATGGTGTCCTCATGCCATGATTAAAAATGCTTGTTGTTGATAAATGATTCACATGCCATGTTTTGAACGGTTACCGTCGATTGTTGAATACGGTCCTACATGTTGTGATGCCATGTGTTGATATACAATATTTCTATTTATGTATACGTTGCTGTCCATTTTGCATACATGGCATATTTTCATGGCCGGCCGGTGAGATAAGTCATAACTATTCCGGTAGGGTCGGTGAGAACAGTTATGACTAGTCCGGGGCTATTCTGTTGAGTAAGTCCTACATCGTGATTCCATCACCGAGGTGAATGGAAGCGAGTGATAGGCACCCTCCATCTTCGGGATGGAAGGGGGAAAAGGGTGCATGCCGACGGGTGTGCACTCAACCATACCGGTATGAGTATTCCAGGAGACATGTGCATTGCATTGCATGAATGATATACATAAATGAAGATGTTTATGAGATAATGATGAGAGTACTCATGAGATGCTCATGAGATGATTATCATGGTGTTTTAAAGGATGTATATAATGTTAAATATGATGTGTTGTGATATAGCTGTGGAGACTGGAATTATGGTTTGTTGTCTTGCACCTTGTTTTTCATTACATTACACCTTGTTGAGTGATGAACTCACGCTTGTGTTTTATGTTGTTTGTTTATTTAGGTACAATGAAATCGGCGCGCGGGAAGGGAATTTAGCTACACTTCCTCACGTAGCACTCATAATCTAGATAATTCACCCATTTCTATGGAAACATGGCAATAAGTTATGTTGATTTTGGTGTATGGATATTATGTGTTGGTTTCCCTCATGTGTGTCATGTGGGTCTTTGGAGCGATTTGTTTTATCATCCTAGTCTTAGTAGATGCTTATTCCATGATTATCATTGCTTATTGTGTTTCTAGTTGATGCTTATCTATTGTTGTCGATGCATATTGATATCTTGATTGATACATATATTGATGTGATATTGTGATGTTCAAATTTATGCATAAACAAAGGAGATGCTGTCAAAATTTTCAATTATTCTAAACGATTACTTGCTGTAATTTACCTTAAACTATGGTATTAAATGTGTTATGGTCTATGTTTGGTGACATTCTGGGCTTAGTAAAAGCCGGGGTGTTACAGTCCATATATGACTTTCTCACCGACCTGGCTCATCGACTCCTTTATGATTAATTATGCATAAACAATGTCTCATTTTCCTTTTTCACCATTCATTCATCATGTAACAATGGTACCGAATAGTCATTCACCAAATGACTTCTTCCTCGGTATCAAATAATGGAAACACAATTAACATCGAAGGTTGCGGAAATTCATATAAACTATGACGGCAGCATAGTTGACAGTAAAACACCACGTCGCATCACATCCCACATCAATTGAAAACTGAACTTGCAACACATTGCATTTCATCCAAATTCAACATTTTGGAAGAGAACATCAAAATTTCAAGTCGAGCATCTACTCCCACAACCGTCACAAATTTTCTCAAGGAAAGGGAAACTCATTTCCAAAAGGGAACACCTCACTAACAAAATCACTTTATAAAACATTCATAAAATCCACCTCTTTGAAGCACTCACAACCATCACACACATTATGCAAATAAATCTAACTCCAGTCAAAAAGAGTTACACGTTAAATCTCAAGAGTTTCCAACACAACCCACTATGTCCATCTTCTTCCGTTAAAATTTATTCCAAAGATAATTCATGGTGAACGCGAAGGAGCGCGACCACTCAAAATCTTTTGGGTGTAAATCCATACTCATAACACAAATTAAAAAAATAGCCAAAACCAAAGATTGGCACCAATAGCTACGGGTTTTAGGGAAACTCGAAAACACAACACAAGGAATACCTTAACCGAAGGCATTCAACCAAAATAGCAAACAACCACACCAGTTCAAAAGGTTTTAAACACCAGCTCAGCATGAATCCTACCATAACTTGTATTCCACTACACTTACCATTTAAGCATTCAATAATCACTATTTACTCATCAAGAGAGTCCAACTGGATTTAACAAAATTTACATAACAATTTCTTTCTCTAGTTACCATTCCCAACACTTTTAATTAAGGTTTAAGATGCTTATCACAAAGGCACTTAACCAAGACTACATTGACATGACCCCCACGGATCACCAAAACATATAACAACGTAATCCATATTTCAAACGTAGTACTTCAACAGCTACTTGAGCATGGTTAACCTATCAAGTTTATACTATCCATATGTCAAAATCTTGACAATTGAAACTTGTTCAATCAATAAAATGACTTCAACAAATAAGTAATATCTCTACAAGATAAAATTCGTAATTAGGATTCTAAGATATGCATTCATTAAGGTTAAAATCTTGCATCATGATTATTATCCATTGTTCATCCCATCACAACATGTACTCAACATAATACCACCGTTTTACACTTTTCTTCTATTGGATCAATGGTTTCCAACAATTAACAACACTACCAAGGCATCAATATCAATTCTTTGCATAATCATCAATCAACTGCATTGCTTTTAGCTACCTTACACATAGGTTGCAACAAAATTGTCACTACACAACATACTCCAACTATTAAATTAGATTTAATAAGTTAGATCAGCACAATGTTCTTAACAACATCATTAACAATAAGTCTTATGTCTTCTCAATTGATATCAATACTAGCATTGTAGAGACACAACTGCATACTTTCAAATATACTAGTAGTTTGCAACAACATAAATAGCAACTCTAATCAACTTCCAAATTAAAGCCACTAGTCAACATGATTAAATTTCTCTATTAATCCGTTAGATTAGAACATCTTTAAACAACCGGCAAAGTTTCTTTAACAGTATCATTAATTTACATCATCTTAATGTTCTAACTATGCTAACGTGGGGCGTTGGATCTTGATCCAACAGTCCAGATCTAAACTGGTTCCTACGGTCTTCGGGGAAACGTGGACTAACCACGACGGTCCGATCTGGATCGGACGGTTGTCCGAGCTCGAAGGGGCGATGGCGGTGCGGCGGCGCTGGCTTGGCCGGACAGGAGGACGAGGACGAGCCCGACGGCACTCCCGTGCAGTTTCGGCGATGTGGGTGATCACGTTCGACGCGCCTGGACCTGGGGACTTCGGATCTGAGCACCATGACGGCGGAGGACGGCAGATGCGGCGGTAAACAGCGTAGAACCGCAGCGGCAACCGCACCTACTTCGGCGAGCGATTACGCAAGGACGGCGGCAGCTCAGGCACGAGTAGCTAGGGCAAAAGAAGCGCACGGAAACGGCGGTCCTCGGGTGTTGTCCCATGCCTTAAATAGCCTCGGCTTCCGCGCTTAATCCGAAACCCTAACAAACACGACGGAGAATGCGGCGGCGAAGTCCGTATCAAACTCGGCGGAGACAAAGCAATCTCGACCGTACACATGTCCCATCCAATGGCCGGAATTCGCCCGGGTGCGGTCGAATCCGATCCGGCCTGGGCTCGGATGACGTGGCTCAACGCGGGCCGTTGGATCATAATCCAACGGTCGCGCGATTTAGGATTGGTTTCGGCCTGGTTTGGCTCGACCGTGGTCCGGGTCGGACTCGAACTCGAGTCTGACTCGGACTCGGTCGGAGGAACAGTACAAACCAATTCGCCTTTTTCCAACAATTTAAAATTCAAAAATAATTTCCAGAAATTCATTTAATTCAAGAAAAATAGTAAAATACTCAGAAAAATTTCAGAAAAATTCTAGAAAATATTTTAGGGCATTTGGGACTCAAATAAAATATTTCCAAAAAAATTTTATTTGTAGAATTAAATTCTTTAATTATTTCAAAAGGGAATAAATTCAAATTAGATCCAAATAAATCCAAATAAATTCCAGAAAATTCCAGAAGTTCACAAAAGTACAAAATAACATTTGAATTCATGAAAAGCAAAATTTGGGGTGTTACAAACCTCCCTCCTTAGCAGAATCTTATCCTCGAGATTCAGGGCTTACTAAAGAATAGGTTTGGAAACTCTTTCTTCAAATCCTCCTCGCGCTCCCAAGTTGCTTCACTCTTTGCATGGTTGCTCCATTGCACTCTACAGAAACGGGTTGACTTATTCCTTCTCTCGATCCATGGTGTCCAGAATCTTCACGGGGTGCTCCTTGTAAGTCAGATCCTCTTGCAGCTCAATTGACTCCAGCGGTGTCTGCTCATCTTGTACTTGAAGACACTTCTTCAGCTGGGACACGTGGAACACGTCATGTACCCCTGACAACGACTGCGGCAACTCCAGTTGATACGCAACTTCACCTCTACGGCTGAGAACCTTGAATGGTCCAACATATCGCGGCGCGAGTTTTCCTTTGGCATGGAATCTTTTAACTCCCTTGAGTGGCGTAACTCTGAGATACATGAAATCTTCTGGTTCAAAACTTAGGTCTCGGCGACGGTTATCGGCGTAGCTTTTCTGTCTTGACTGTGCTACCTTCAGTCTTTCCCAGATCATGGCAATCTGCTCTTCAGCTTCTTGAAGAATGTCCGGCCCAAAGACACGGTGTTCACCTGTCTCATTCTAGTTCAACGGTGTTTGACAAGGTCGACCATATAATGCCTCAAATGGTGACATTTGCAAACTTGCTTGATAGCTATTGTTGTAGCTGAACTCAGCATACGGCAGACTTTTATCCCAAGAGGTAGCATAAGCCAATGCACACGCTCTTAACATATCCTCCAGTATCTGATTAGCTCTTTCAGTCTGTCCATCGGTCTACGGATGGTAGGCGGTGCTGAAGTTCAAACGGGTCCCCATGGCTTCATGCAGCTTATTCCAGAATCTCGAGGTAAACTGGGTACCTCTGTCCGATACAATCTTCTTTGGCACTCCATGCAAACAGACGATCCTGGTCATGTATAACTCGGCTAACTTGTCCCCTGAATAGGTGGTCTTCATGGGGATAAAGTGAGCGACCTTAGTCAAGCGATCCACTATGACCCATATGGAGTCATATCTTCCTTGAGTCTTGGGTAAACTGGTAATGAAGTCCATTTCGATTTCCTCCCATTTCCACTCAGGTATCTTCAACGGCTGTAGCAATCTTGCTGGCCTCTGATGCATTGCCTTGACTCTCTGACATATGTCGCACAATGCAACATGCTCGCAACCTCACGTTTCATGCTTGGCCACCAGAATCTTTCTTTCAAGTCCTGATACATCTTGGCACTTCCTGGATGGATTGAATACTTGGAGTCATGAGCTTCCTCCAGGATCAACTGCTTCAGCTCTGTGAAATCATGTGATGAAAAATTGGCTTGATGATGATTTTAAACTTGTATAAATGTGTTTTGTGCATGCTCATGTGTTTATCTTTTGCGCCGGACTAAATTTCCAAGAAATAGTAAATTTCATGTGTATGACAAACCAAATTTTTTGGTCTGTCATAAACGTGTTTGTGGCGACCTTGTTTTTCATGTGTATGACAAACCAAATTTTTTGGTCTGTCATAAACGTGTTTTTGGCGACCTTGTTTTTTCCATGTACGACAGACCAAATTTTTTGGTCCGTCGCAAACGGGATTTTTGATGCTTGTTTTCGCCATGTACGCTGGACCAAATTTTTTGGTCTGCCATGACCTGATTCTTCTAGGGTTTTGAGACATGTGTGCGTTGGACTGGATTTTTGTTCGTGATGAATGTCGTTTTGCTCAGTTAGGGTTTTGAGCAAATTTGGAATTGAATCTTGGTTTGAATTTGAGATTATGAAATTAGTGTGAATTTCATGATGCTTGTTTTGAAGTGGACTTTATGCAATGCTCATGTGAGTAGTTGCATGGATTAACTTTGAGTCAAGTCGTGGACTTGTGCTCGGATTTGTTTTGTGGTTTGTTCATGTGCAGGTATTGCTCGAGGGCGAACGTGGTCGATGACGGGACCAGAACTAGTTTCATGGAGGAACTGAGGTTCAGGACTAGGTATAGGAGGAACTGAGGTCTTGGTGGTCAAGGATGTCATGCGGGACGTTCGGGCTAAGAGAATGGTGCACATGAAGAATGGTTAGTCACGTGAGTATGGCAGGTGGTCATGCGCGTGCAAAGTGTTAGTCACGTGAGTATGGTAGGATTGCCATACGCGTGCAAGTGTTGTACTTGGCCAGGTTAGGCCAAGTGGAGTTATGTTGGATACATACTCCTTCTAGGATTATGAGTGGGAATCCTTCTAGGAGTAGGAATTCTATCCAGGACTCTCTGTGGTTTGCTCCTTTAAATAGGAGGGGTTGTCTCCTGTTGAAGGGCATCAAACAGAGCTGAGCGTATTGAAAGCTTAGAGCTTTTTTTTATGGTTTGTACTCTTTTGATGGGAGTACTTTAGACAAAAGAAATAAAGATTAATTCTTCATACCCTTGCGTGCTACAGTAACCACGTTGCTACAGTATTTTCTATTTTGGTTCTTGTTTGCATGCTTATTCTAATTCTAGATTGGTTTTTGTTCTTTGAGATTCATCTTGATTTGATCCATCAAAAACCTTTCTAGGGTATTGATCTAGTGTTCCTCAAAGTTTTGTTGATTAATCTTTTGTTGTTCTTGATTAATCTACAAGTTTTGATTGGATTTATTTTCGTCAAGTTCTGGAACAGCAATCTTCCAAAGCTAATAACTTTTGAGTCGTACGTCCGATCGAGCTGATTCTTTTTGTGTTCGATTCTTATTGGAATCTAGTTTCTTGTGTCCAAATTTCAGATCAATCTAACGGTTGGATCTCCAGGAATTCGCGTTTTACCGAACCTCTGTCATTCTGTTTTTGTCGAATACGAGGCAATTATTTGGTTCTGTTTTGGGGTAAACTTTTAGTAGATTAAGAATTTGGTTTTAGCTTCCGCATAATCATTCACCCCCCTCTGATTGCTATATTCGTGTCTTTCGATCCTACAAGTGGTATCGGAGCAATGTTTTTCTAATCTATCTTAACCGGTGATTAGATTAATGGATCGTTATTCAACAAAACCATGTGTGTTCGATGGTGTTGATTTTTAGTTTTGGAAGGCCAAGATGGAGGCATTCATCCAAGCACAGGGCTTCACAATTTGGAAGAAAGTCTACAAGCCATATGAAGTCCCTACAAACGACAACGTCAATAACGCCAATCGCGCACATGTTGAAGCAAGCAGCAAGGCGAGCAACTTGATCATCCAAGGCTTGGGACATAGTGACTTTGATCGTGTGATCCATCTCAAATCCGCATATGAGGTATGGAAATCTCTTTGTGATTACCATGAGGGTTCTAATACTATCAAAGAGGTTCGTCAAGATCTTTACAAAAAAGAATACATGCGATTTGAGATGAAACCCGGTGAGTCGTTAGATGATTTCTTTGCAAGCTTTAATAAGATTCTTAGCAATTTGCGTGCTGTTGGAGTTAGCTTTGATGATGCTGCTAATGCTAGACAATTGCTTGGTGCATTAGACATGTCTATTTGAGAGATGAAAGTTACATCCATTAGAGAATCTACTGTCATGAGTACACTTACTTTAGATGTTCTTTATTCTAAGTTTAAACTCATGAATTAGATGTTTTTGCTAGAAAGAATTATCATAAATCAATTGCTTTGACATCTCAATCTAGCATATCTCATAATGGTGCTGCTTCAAGTTTTGCTCTATCTTTCTTGTCTTCATTAACCGATGAACAGATTGAGCAATTCCCAGAAGAAGACTTATCACTACTCTCTTCTCGCTTTAACAAAGCTTTGCAAAATGTGAGAAAGAGAAAGAGAGGTGGTGGTGATCCTCCAAGATGCTATAAGTGTGGTGATCTCGACCATATTCGTCCAAATTGTTCTAAACTTGCAGGTAAAGCATCAAGGGAGGAGAAGGACAACGACAGAAGAAAAGAGAAGAAGAAGTTCTCTCCAAGTGATAGAAAGAAGAAGAACTTCATCAACCGCAAAGTTGTCCATCGAGTTCTTTCCGCTCTTGAACAAGTCAATTTGAGCGACGTGGATTCGGAGAGCAGCGAGGATGATGCAACTCCAAGCAAGCATGAGTTGACGGGGTTGTGTCTCATGGCCAAAAGCAGCGGTAGCTTCACCGAGGGCGATCATACAGCGACTTCAATGAGGTAGATCCTTCTTACGATGAATTAGCTATTGCTGTTGCTCGTCTTGGTAAATTGCTTGATAAACGTGACAAGAAAATTAAGAAACATGATTTTGTTGTGGAGTCATTGAATGCTGAAATTTCTAGACTTAAAACCTTGATTCCTGATGATGATGCTTGCAAATCATGTGACTTAATTTACAATGAGCTTACGTTGCTTAGAAAACAACATGTTACCTTGTTAGAGCAAATCAATGCTGAAAATGAGAAAAATGAGAAACTTGTTAAACATGCTAGTTGTTCTACCATTGATTTGCATGATACAACTCCATGTTCTAAATGCTCCATACTAGAATTGAAGTTGCATGATGCAAATGCTAGGGTTTCTCAAATGACAGAAGATTTGCTTACACATGAGGTTCTTTCATGCTCAACTTGTCGCAATCAAAAAGGAAAAGTGGACGTTCCCTGTAATAATTGTTTAACTCTTTCTCGAAAAATTGATTACATGGAAAAGTCATTAGAACGTTTCACTAAAGGAAACAAAAACCTAAACATGATCTTGGATCAATCAAAAGTCAGCACTCATAACAAAGGTTTAGGTTTTGATTCTTATGCTCATTATAAATCACATGCTCCTACTGTTGTTAAAACACTTGAAAGTGGAAGATTTGAAATTGTCAATAAGCCTAAGAAAATTGTTTTTAAATCTGCTGGTTTTATATCCTCTACTATGATGAATGCAAAATGTGCTTCTACTGTTAAAACAAAACATCATGTTAAGTACACTTGCACTCATTGTGGTAGAGATGGACATTTAGTAGACTTTTGCTTTAGAGTAGCTAAACAACAAAAGAGAGAAAGGTTTAATGCTAGGTCTAATTTCAGAAAGGCACACTCTAGTTCTCATTATGTGCCTAGGGTGAAACTAACACCTTTTGTTGGTAAAAATACGGGAAAAGGCAAATCTGTTTTGTGCATAAGAATACTCGTGCTGTGCCTACTGTTGTGCGTCGTGTGTCTCAGTACTGGATTCCTAAACATCTTATTTCTAACTCCAGTACCGAGGCCTCGACAATTTCTGCTTCTATGTAGGCTTCTCATGCGATGAAGGAGAACATGTGGCTAGTGAATTTTGGATGCTCACTTCATATGTTCAGTGATAAGTTTTGGTTCTTCTTCACTCGTGCATCTCATGCTGAAAGTGTTGCCTTTGGAGATACTTCTTCCATTTCTATTTTCGCAAAAGGCACTAGTCCAAATGATGCAGGTACATGTGCATATGTTCAGGGGGAGAGTGTCTTTGTTCATAAAGATGATGATGATGCTGTTGAGGATGAGATAATTGGAGGTTTACATCAGAGATTCTTCCCACGTGCTTGTGTGTGCTTGTGTGCTCGTTTTCAAGCTTCCCACGTGCTTCACATCAACAAGCGGTCAAGCGAATTTTCAGGTATCTCCATGGTACTCAAGATTTTGGCATTTGGCTTTCTGCTTCCTTATGCATTAATTTAAGAGCTTATTATGATGTTGACTTTGGAGGATGTAGAATCGATTAGAAAAGTACATTTGGTTTATGCCACCTCTTGAGTAATCCTTTTTTTTGAGCATGTTGATATTGGATTTCACTTTCTTAGAGATCATGTAGAAAAAGGAAATATTGTGCTTCACCATGTGGATACTGAACATCAATTGGCAGACATTTTCACAAAACCTTTGTCTTCTTCTCATTTTGCTTTTATTCGGGGAGAACTTGGGATTGTTCATCCAATGGATTTGTTTTGAGGGGGAGTTACCTTGCCAAGTTTTTACTTGATGAGCTTACTTTATCATATTTCTTTATATATTATGTAATTGAGCTAATATATGATAATCTAAATTGTCTCACTTGAACTAAAAATGACATTGCGGAATTTCTTGGTCTGACTGCCTATAGCTAAATACTCTGTGATATCTTACTCTTCTAGGCTTGATATTGAATCTTCTTAACAAATTTGGGCTATGAAGCAATTGTGTTTTCAACTTTACTCTTTCATAAGACCTTTAATCACTTTTGCATGTTTACAATCAAAGAAAAAGGAAAAAGAAAAGGGAATCAATATAAAAAAGGGGGTTGTTAAAAGCAAAAGCTTCAAGTTATGTGCTTCAGGCTTGCTTTCCCTAAAAAGATAAGATGTATGCTTCAAGCATGCCATTCCCTCAAAATAAGATGTATGCTTCAAGCATGCCACTCCTAGAAAATAAAAGAAGTACGCTTCAAGCATGTCACATGCAGTTTATTGTTCAAAGATTAAAATGGTCTACTAGATTGGAGTTGAAACTACTTGCTCGCCCTGATTTGTAAGTTCCTTCAATTTTGAGTATTTGTTTCTCTACTAAGGTCTTGCTTAGTACTTGGCTATAGTTGACTGAATTGAGGTTGAGATGCATGTTATTCCTTAACTTGTTAAAATCACATTAAGATCATGTATTTTGCATATTATGTGATATATAAGGTTATATGATCGAATGAGCTCATCTTTTCTTATCTTGAGACTCCCTTGTTTCTCCTTGTGAAATCATTGCTACAGGGAAAATTCTGAAATTGTTTTTCTCTTCTTTTGTACTCTTGATGAATCCATTGTCAAAGGGGGAGAAATTTGGGAATATTTGAGAAGTTCAAAGAAAAAGGGGGAGAAGTTTTAAGGGATAAGGTTTTTGGAAATTTGAGTATTTTGGGAGAAGTTTGGAGCATTTTGGAATTTTTGGATACATTACACATTCACACACATTTTCATTCTCAGGGGGAGATTTTGTTTTGCTTTTTTTGTCAAAGGGGGAGTTTCTGTGCCTTCTCACTTTGGTTTTGGTGTTCATCCTTTGGATCTCAAAATCTTTTGTAAAAGAGAATGCCAATGTTCAATTCTAAAGTGGTGTTGCCAATGTTTTCATCAAGGGGGAGATTGTGAAATCATGTGATAAAAAATTGGCTTGATGATGATTTAAACTTGTATAAATGTGTTTTGTGCATGCTCATGTGTTTATCTTTTGCGCCGGACTAAATTTCCAAGAAATAGTAAATTTCATTTGTATGACAAACCAAATTTTTTGGTCTGTCCTAAACATGTTTTTGGCGACCTTGTTTTTCCCATGTATGACAAACCAAATTTTTTGGTCTGTCATAAACGTGTTTGTGGCGACCTTGTTTTTCATGTGTATGACAAACCAAATTTTTTGGTCTGCCATAAACGTGTTTTTGGCGACCTCGATTTTTCCATGTACGACAGACCAAATTTTTTGGTCCGTCGCAATCGGGATTTTTGATGCTTGTTTTCGCCATGTACGCTGGACCAAATTTTTTGATCCGCCATGAACTGATTCTTCTAGGGTTTTGAGACATGTGTGCGCTGGACTGGATTTTGGTCCGTGATGAATGTCGTTTTGCTCAGTTAGGGTTTTGAGCAAATTTGGAATTGAATCTTGGTTTGAATTTGAGATTATGAAATTAGTGTGAATTTCATGATGCTTGTTTTGAAGTGGACTTTATGCAATGCTCATGTGAGTAGTTGCATGGATTAACTTTGAGTCAAGTCGTGGACTTGTGCTCGGATTTGTTTTGTGGTTTGTTCATGTGCAGGTATTGCTCGAGGGCGAACGTGGTCGATGACGGGACCAGAACTAGTTTCATGGAGGAACTGAGGTTCAGGACTAGGTATAGGAGGAACTGAGGTCTTGGTGGTCAAGGATGTCATGCGGGACGTTCGGGCTAAGAGAATGGTGCACATGAAGAATGGTTAGTCACGTGAGTATGGCAGGTGGTCATGCGCGTGCAAAGTGTTAGTCACGTGAGTATGGTAGGATTGCCATACGCGTGCAAGTGTTGTACTTGGCCAGGTTAGGCCAAGTGGAGTTATGTTGGATACATACTCCTTCTAGGATTAGGAGTGGGAATCCTTCTAGGAGTAGGAATTGTATCCAGGACTCTCTGTGGTTTGCTCATTTAAATAGGAGGGCTTGTCTCCTGTTGAAGGGCATCAAACAGAGCTGAGCGCATTGAAAGCTTAGAGCTTTGTTTTAGTGTTTGTACTCTTTTGATGGGAGTACTTTAGACAAAAGAAATAAAGATTAATTCTTCATACCCTTGCGTGCTACAGTAACCACATTGCTACAGTATTTTTTGTTTTGGTTCTTGTTTGCATGCTTGTTCTAATTCTAGATTGGTTTTTGTTCTTTGAGATTCATCTTGATTTGATCCATCAAAAACCTTTCTAGGGTATTGATCTAGTGTTCCTCAAAGTTTTGTTGATTAATCTTTTGTTGTTCTTGATTAATCTACAAGTTTTGATTGGATTTATTTTCGTCAAGTTCTGGAACAGCAAGCTTGCAAAGCTCATAACTTTTGATTCGTAAGTCCGATCGAGCTGATTCTTTTTGGGTTCGATTCATATTGGAATTTAGTTTCTTGTGTCCACATTTAAGATCAATCTAACGGTTGGATCTCCAGGAATTCGCATTTTACCGAACCTCTATCCTTCTATTTTTGTCGAATACGAGGCAATTATTTGGTTCTGTTTTGGGGTAAACTTTTAGTAGATTAAGAATTTGGTTTTAGCTTCCGCACAATCATTCACCCCCTCTGATTGCTATATTCGTGTCTTTCGATCCTACAAGCTCCTTCTTGTTTGGCACACAAATTCGATCCTCCATCCACAACGTGCCTTGCTCATCCAGCTTGAAGTCTTTTGCCTTGCCTTCATCCATCTTGGACTTAATCCTACAGATCTTGTCATCATTCTTCTGTCCTTCTTGGATTTGACCCTCCAGGGTAGGCTTCACTTCTAATGCGGCCAAGAATCCTTCTGGTACCACCTCAATTTGAATTCTCTGGAAATCCTTGCATAGCTCTTCCTGACTCGTGGCTATCAACATGTTTACAGTATGGCTTTTCCGACTCAGAGCATCGGCCACCACGTTGGCCTTCCCGGGATGGTAATGGATTCCAACGTTATAATCCTTGATCAGCTCTAACCATCTCCTCTGCCTCATGTTTAGGTCTGACTGGGTGAAAATGTACTTAAGGCTCTTACGGTCCGTATATACTTCACATCTGTTCCGATCAAATAATGGCGCAACAACTTCAGAGCATGCACTACGGCAGCTAGCTCTAGGTCATGCGTTGGATAATTCTCCTCATGTGGCCTCAACTGCCTCGATGCATAAGCGACGACCTTTCCGTTCTGCATCAGCACACACCCAAGTCCTTGGGGCGATGCATCACAATAAATGTCAAAGCTTTGATTAACATTCGGTAGAACTAACACCGGTGCCGATGTCAATCGCCTTTTCAGCTCTTGAAAACCCTTCTCGCACTCCGGCGTCCATGCAAACTTTTCCTTTTTCAACAATTGCGTGAGAGCTCTCGCAATGGTCGAAAAGACTTCAATGAAGCGGCGGTAGTAACCTGCCATTCCAAGGAAACTCCGGATCTGGGTCACGGTCTTCGACTATTCCCAATGTAGCACAGCTTCTACCTTGCTTGGGTCAACGGCGACTCCTTCTGCGGTCATTACATGTCCGAGGAACTCCACCTTGTCCTTCCAAAAGTCGCACTTGCTGAACTTAGCGAAGAGTTGTTGTTCCCTCAGCTTTTCCAAGACTCGCCTCAAGTGCTCTACATGTTCATCCTTTGTCTTGGAGTAGACTAAGATATCATCTATGAACACAACAACAAACTTGTCCAAATATTCCATGAACACCTTATTCATCATATTCATGAAATATGCTGGCGCATTCGTCAGACCGAAGGACATAACTGTAAACTCGTAATGTCCGTATCTGGACGAGAACGCGGTCTTCGGAATATCCTCTGATCGGATCTTCAACTGGTGGTATCCCGATCTCAGATCAATCTTGGAGAAGACTTTGGCTCCTCTCAGCTGGTCAAACCGATCATCGATCCTGGGTAGCGGGTACTTATTCTTCACGGTGACATCATTGAGTGCACGGTAGTCAATGCACATCCTGAAGCTCCCGTCCTTCTTCTTGACGAACAGAACTGGCGCTCCCCACGTCGAAAACTCAGTCTGATGAATCCTTTCTCCATCAGCTCCTCAAGCTGCTTCTTCATCTCTACCAATTCTTCGGTGGACATCCGATAGGGTCTCTTTGCTATCGGCGCTGTACCAGGTACAAGCTATATCACAAACTCTATGTCTCTGTCTGGCGGCATACCAGGTAAATCTACAGGAAAAACATCCAGATACTCGTTCACCACTGAGACATCCTCTATGCTGATTGCCTTTGCGCTGTTAACCATTAGCTGTCCTTCACGAACGGCTGTCGCACGAAATTCCACTTTGCTTCCACATGGGCTCTCAACTGAGATAATCCTTCGTCCACAATCCAGCATAGCCTTGTGCTTGGATAACCAATCCATTCCCAAAATAACATCTAAGGTCTGGGTTTCCAATATAATAAGGTGCGCTAGGAATTCTACCCCATCTATTAATATTCTCACCCCAGAACATCCTACTTTAGTTCGGAGTTCGGAACCAGGGGTTTAAACTAGAAGCATGCATTTAAGTCTTGCAATCTCCAAATCGTTTTTAGCAGCAAAGCCTTGAGAAACAAACGAATGCGAAGCTCCAGAGTCAAACAAAACTGTTGCAGGCACTGAGTTGACAAGTAACTTACCCATCACGACGTCCGTGGCATTCTAGAGTGCCTCTGCGGTGACATGGTTGACTCGGCCTCTCACCACGGTTTGGGGCGTGGCTCCCGGCTGTGCTGTCCCGCGGTTTGCTCCGGGTGCAGGTGTCCTGGCTGGTGTGGATCCCAGATTGAAGCGGACCGGGGTCACTCTTGCTGTCTTCTTGGGGCAACTGTTGGAGAAGTGCCCTGGCTCGTTGCATGTGTAGCAGCGTCTCACTGCCCCCTGGATCGCTCAAGCGGCGTTCGGGCCGGAGCTGGGTCCGATAATTACAGTTGACGGGTCTCGATCTTGGTGACAAGTGTCCTTGTTGCATTCGCGCGGTGGAATCTGAAAAACTGATTTGGCGCAACCCTCAAGCGCTGCTGCGCTCCCTCGACGCGATCCTGTTTGTTGCATCCTGCGCTTTCGGTTCTCATCCAGTTCCTTGCGCTTATCTTCAAGAATGAGCGCCTTGTTCACAAGCTCCTGGAAATCTGGAAAGGTGTGGGTGATCAGTCCCACCTGTAGTCCTGAGTTAAGTCCCTTCATGAAGCGAGACTGTCTGGCTTTATCTATCGCTATGTCTTCAGGTGCGTAACGTGCAAGCTGTGTGAACTTATTCAGATAATCTGACACCGGTTGATTACCTTGCTTCAGTGCCCTGAATTCTTCCTTCTTTAAGTCCATTATTCCCTCAGGCACGTGATACTGACGAAATGCAGCTGTAAACTCCTCCCAAGTGATGTCTTGAGGGTTCTCCCGCGTGGCGCAAAAGTTCTCCCACCATTCTGCGGCGGTCCCTTCCAACTGATGAGAAGCGTAGAGTACCTTCTCATTTCCCATGCATTGGGCTATGTGTAGCTTCCTTTCTATTGACCTTAGCCAATCGTCCACCTCCAGTGGATTGGCATTTGCAGAGAATGTGGGTGGATGAGTCCTCATGAACTCCGATAACTTTGCTCCCTGTCGCTGTCCCTAATTTGCTTGGTTAGCGGCGACCTGAGCAGTGACCTGCTGCATCTGCTGCATCATTGCATGCATCAACTGGGTCTGTGCGGCAAGGAAGGCTCCAAAATTCTGCATATCAACTGGCGGTGCTGGCTGGGTTGCAGGCGCTCCATCATTGGGGTTCCCAGCTGGGCGAGACGTACTCCCATTGCCTATAAGGTTTCCGCGGGTGTTCACCATCTGTCGATTACTCCAAGGTTTCAGAGATGAGAGGGAACAAGAACAGACAAGTGGTAGGGAAACTTATGCGGGGGAAAGTGTAACTCAAAAATCCAACTTTATTATTTAGTAATAATAACTTGGTATGGTCGCTCACAATGCCTACGGGCCTTGCAACACATACTGCACACTCAGCAAGCAATGAAAATCCAAATCAACTCACACTGGAGTCTAACGCCTAAAGGGGTGACTTTTATTGATCTAAGACGCGACTCGACATGGGAGTCTCAACGGCTATGTCTAAGCGCTCACTCATCGAGAAAACCTCCACTGCCTCCTCGTGGCGGGTGCGGCGGCATAGGCGCGAAACAATCGCCATGCCCTGCAACTGCAGCTGTGGTTGACGACGTGGCATCCTCCTCTGGCTCAGAATCTGGCTGTTGTTGTGGCTATGGCGAGGGTGCAGGTGGCACCTCTTCTGGGGCGTCCAACTCCAACACTGGATCGGAGCCCTATCCATACAGTGCGGTCTCCAGCTCTGCGATCCTTTCCGCAGCATAGGCGATGTACTCACGAGCATTCTCTAAATGCTTTTTCTCTTCCTCAACCTGCTCGCGAGCCTTCATCAACTCCTGAACTGTGTCACCGATAAGCTCCTCCTGGGCGGCGACGAATCTGGGTAAGTGAGTGACGGTGGCATCCTCGTCCTCTATCAGCCTTTTGCTGAGCTCTGTTATCTTGGCGTGGGTGGTGACAGAATACTGTGCCTTCCAGATCCCTGGAGTAGGTGCGAGCGATCTGCTGCATTGCTCGACGCGACACCTCCTGGATTCCCATCTCAAAGGTAGACCTCCTGGTGGTGAAGTGGAAAGGGCGGCTGAACTTCATCTTCTCTCGGGCATACACCGTGATCTTGATGTCCCATCCTATGACCAGTCCTGCCTGCACGAGTGTAGTCCCTCGGTAGAGCGGTCTCTCAAAATCTCCAAGAAACTGAAGCCTACGCCATAATTCAGCAGCGTAGCCTCCCTCACGCTCGGCGTAGTTGTTCTTCATCATCATCTGTCAAAAGACGCTCGCGTAAGAACGCAACATTTTAAAATCAAGGTGGGAGACGAAAAGAACTCAGCAAGGGGTATGAACAAGGAAGAAAGGGGTAAGTCGAGAATTCATTCATTATCTTGACAAATTTTATCGTTAGAAAATAGGTTTTATCCTCACTACGACCATTCTAACTAAGGGTGAGCCTACTGTCAGTATGGCTCTGATACCACCTCTGTCGGGACCCGAATTTGCAAATCCGGACCCTCTGTGTATTCAGCACTAGTCCAGGATCACGCTAGTGCACACAGTCTCAACATTGGTAGATATCACAATCATACTCAATGAAATAATAAGGTACTTTAATTAGTTAACCAAGCTGGTTGCTCGACCTTAAGGTCAAGTTACAAATATACGCCACGTAGGGCGAAAAACTTGTTAAACGAGAAATAACAGCAGTGAAAAATGGATAACTTCGTGGCGCCATCCAGTATACCACAGGCAACTGACTGGGCTCACTCCCTAGTTAGATGGCTCCTCCTGGTACTCTTCCTCCAAAGCTGGCGTCGACTCCTCTTCAACTGATGTTGTTTTGTGGCAAGGGTGAGTACTTGGTACTCAGCAAGTCATGCACAGAATGCAACTAATATACTACATGCATGGTCTATTACAAAGGAATAGCTCAGGGTATAATTGTAGTGAAACAGCATTTGACAAGTAACATAAGTAGATTCGAAAGCAGTAGAAACATGTATAAGATCAATAACGTTTCTAGGAGTTAAATAGACATCTTTCCCATTCCTAACCCACATTTCCATCTACATCATTATTAAACCAAACCAAACCTTTCAAGTCCAAGTTATTTTCAAGAAAGTCTAACCCTTGACTGTAATTCCCGAGCAATGTCAATGCCGCGGACACGGCTATTCGAATAGATTTTACACTCTGCAGAGGTTATGCACTTTACCCACAAGATACAGCCAAACACCACAAAGGCGAGTGTCTGTAACAAAGTCTTTCGGAAACTTCTAATAGTACAAGTGGGCCTCCCCGGTTATTGCACACTAACCCTTCCCTTAGCGAAGGTGAAGTTCAGGCCTATCAACCGTTAGATGGGTACCTGGCCGCAGCCCCAGTACGCTCCCCCGTACAACTACACAAAAGGTATAGTTGACACCCCGAGGTCCCACAAGTACGTTATTAGCAACTTAATCAACTAGGTCTGTCCCATTACAGACATGTGGTTGCACGTTTGACTCAGTTCAAAGGCTTGCAAGGTTAAGTCCTTAGTGTGACCAGGGCAAGACTACCCGAAGAACCAAATCAACGCTCCTAGTGCCACAATTGGCCCACCCGATCATTCTTGCCACATGCCCCGGTCGAAAACTATTTATCAAACCCCCAGTTGTTTACCACACACCACGTGCCATCAATACCATCATCAATAACACATGACACTTCTCAAAACAGGTTCCATATCTCATTAAGTCAATGTTATCATGTAATTGTCAAAAACATGCTACGTGGCAAGGCTAAGCACACTACATCGGTCTAATTACCCATGTTGGCAATTTAGTAATGCCCAACTAATAAACCACAACTAGGGTGACAAGGGGTCATGGCACATACATAATAATCAAGGTTTCATAGTGCAAAGTTGGTGTTTAACTAATTTCCTAAAAATTAATTAAAGCATTTTCTAGTTAAACTAGCATGCAATAAATTAACTCAAAATAATTTCAAAATGGGATCAACATGGTCAAAGCACAACTTGCCTTCAAAGAGTACTTGTTCTTGGTCTTCGGCTAGCTCCTAGGTCAACACTTCACCTTTGAAGCCCTCGGGTACTTCAACGTCTACTCGTAACGCATGCAAATAGCAGCCAATAAATAAAACAGTACAAAAAAAGTATCCGAACATACAAATAAAGTCCATAAACAGAGAGAGCATAATTTTATGAATTTTTAGGAATTTGAATCGGCAAAATCGGAGTTAAAACGCAAAAGTTATAGGCGTTTAAAGTTTAAATAATCAATTAAATAATGTTACAGAGAAAAAACTTTGGTCCAAAAATTAAATAAAATTCACCATTAGGTAGATCTCAATTTTATAAAAATTTAGAAATTTGAATCACCCAAATCGGAGTTGAATTGCAAAAGTTATAAGCATTTGAAGTTTGAATCTATTTTTAAAATCAATAAACCGATTAATAAATCATTTTCTTTTTCGGAAAAATAATTATTGCGTCAGCATCGACACGTGTCATCACCTCATTGGTCCACGTCGGCCTGCTGACGTTAGCACCGGCCGAACCACATGATGACTTCAGCATGATGTCACCATGCCACGTGGCACCACCTTGGTGCTGCCACGTTTCCCGGTCCATGGACCCGGTGGGGTCTACGGTGCGCTCGGCGCACGCCACAGCCGCTGACATGCGGGCCCCGCATGTCAGTGGCGCGCTCACACGCGCACGGTGCGGCGGCTAGGCTACGTGGCACGATCTGAGCCGCCCGTTCAAATCAACGGTCCAGATCCAATCGGATCTCACCGCATCTGAGGGTGACGTGGCATGATCCAGCTACCGACACGTGGCGCTATCTACGCAGTTCGATCTCGATCGAACGGCTGGGATCTACCCGTGCACGGTGCGGTTGTGGCTACGTGGCTTAATCTCGTGCGTTGGATCTAAATCCAACGGCTGAGATTGGATCTAAACGCCGCAACGTGGATTTAGTTGCGGTGATGTGGGCTGTTGGATCTTGATCCAACGGTCCAGATCTAAACTGGTTCCTACGGTCTTCGGGGAAACGTGGACTCACCGCGACGGTCCGATCTGGATCGGACGGTTGTCCGAGCTCGAAGCGGCGATGGCGGTGCGGCGGCGCTGGCTTGGCCGGAGAGGAGGACGAAGACGAGCCCGACGGCATTCCCGTGCAGTTCTGGCGAGGTGGGTGATCACGTTCGACACGCCTGGACCTGGGGACTCCGGATCTGAGCACCACGACGGCGGAGTGCAGCGGACGTGGCGGCAAACGGCGAAGAACCGCAGCGGCAACCCCACCTACTTCGGCGAGCAATTACGCGAGGACGGCGGCGGCTCAGGCACGAGTAGCTAGGGCAAAAGAGGCGCATGGAAACGGCTGTCCTTGGGCGTTGTCCCACGCCTTAAATAGCCTCGGCTTCCGCACTTAATCCGAAACCCTAACAAACACGGCGGAGAATGCGGCGGCGCAGTCCGTATCGGACTCGGCGGAGACGAAGTAATCTCGACCGTCCACGTGTCCCATCCAACGGCTGGGATTCGCCCGGGTGCGGTTGGATCCGATCCGGCCTGGGCTCGGATGACGTGGCTCAACGCGGGGCGTTGGATCATGATCCAACGGTTCCGGCCTGGTTTGGCTTGACCGTGGTTCGGGTTGGACTCGGACTCGAGTCTGACTCGGACTCGATCGGAGGAACAGTACAAACCAACTTGCCTTTTTCCATCGATTTAAAATTCAAAAATAATTTCCAGAAATTCATTTAATTCAAGAAAAATAGTAAAATACTCAGAAAAATTCCAGAAAATATTTTAGGGCATTTGGGACTTAAATAAAATATTTCCAACAAAATTTTATTTGTAGAATTAAATTCTTTAATTATTTCAAAAGGGAATAAATTCAAATTAGATCCAAATAAATTCCAGAAAATTCCAAAAATTCACAAAAGTGCAAAATAACATTTGAATTCTTGAAAACCATAATTTGGGGTGTTACAACTAGCCTCACCCAAAGTAACTTCGCAAGTTTGTATAATTTTGTTAGTCTCCAAAACAAGCACACGATAGCCAGAGTATGAACAGGATATCCAAGAAAAATGCCATCAGTTGATCTAGCTTCAAATTTATCAAGATGTCCAGATTTCAGGATAAAATATTTGCACCCAAAAAATCTAAAATGAGAAACACTAGGCCTATGTCCAAACCGAAGTTCATATGGAGTTTTACCCAATTTTGATCTCAAATAAATACGGTTTGAAACATAACATGCAATAGATATAGCTTCAGCCCAAAACTTTCTAGGAGTTTGATATTTATCTAACATGGTCCTAGCCATCTCAACCAAAGATCTATTGTTCCTTTCAAGTACACCATTTTGTGGGTGATATGCTGAGCTGTGTAACAGCTTAGTGCTCAATGCCTCATGCAAACTTCTCCAGAATCGAGAGACGAACTGAGAGCCTCGATCTAAAACTATCCGCTTTGGCACTCCATGAAGGCATACAATTCGAGCGATGTACAACTACGCATACTTGATGGCCCGGTAGGTGGTGCGAATGGCTAGGAAATGCGCGGACTTCATCAACCGGTCGACTCTAACCCAGATCGAATCATGACCCGAAGAAGTCGTTGGCAGCCCGGTGATGAAATCCATACGAATATCCTCCCACTTCCAATTTGGAATGGGCAATGGCTGAAGAGCGCCAGCCGGCTTGAGATGTTCGGCCTTCACCCTTGTCGGGACCGGATATAACACCCCAGCTTTTACTAAGCCCAGAATGTCACCAAACATAGACCATAACACATTTAATACCATAATTTAAGGTAAATTACAGCAAGTAATCATTTGGAATAATTGGAAATTTTGGCAGCATCTCCTTTGTTTTTGCATGAAACTTAACAACATAGCATCATATCAATATGTAAGACAAACGAGATATCCATACGCAGCGATAAGGATAGCTAATCATCAACTAAAACATCAATAAGCATCGATAGCAAAATAATAAGCATCAATTTAACTCTAGGAAGTTAAAACAACTCCCTCCATAGCCCCACATGATACACATGAGGGAAACAACCAAACATACAGACCATACACTAATGATTATTGTAATACTTATTGTCGTGTCTCCAAAACAGGTGAATTAGCTAGATTATGAGTGCTACGTGAGGAAGTGTAGCTAAATTCCCTTCCCGCGCGCCGATTTCATTGTACCTAAATAAACAAACAACATAAAATGTAAGCGTGAGTTCATAACTCAAAGAAAGTGTATTGTAATGGAACAACAAGGATCAAGACAACAAACCATCATCCCAGTCTCCACAGTTATATCACAACACATCATATTTAACATTATATGCATCCTTTAAAACAACATGATATTCATCTCATGAGCATCTCATGAGTACTCTCATCATCATCTCATAAACATCTTCATTTATGTATTTCATTCATGCAATGCAATGCACATGTCTCTGGAATACTCATACCGGTATGGTTGAGTGCACACCGTCGGCATGCACCCTTTCCCCTTCCATCCCGAAGATGGAGGGTGCCTATCACTCGCTTCCATTCACCTCGGTGAAGGAATCACGATGTATGACTTATTCAAAAGAATAGCCCCGGACTAGTCATAACAGTTCTCACCGACCCTACCGGAATAGTTATGACTTATCTCACCGGCCGCCCATGAAAATATGCCATGTATGCAAAACAGACAGCAACATATACATGAATAGAAATATTGCATATCAACACTTGGCATCTAAACATGTAGGTCCGTACTCAACAATCGACGGTAACCATTCAAAACATGGCATGTGAATCATTCATCAACAACAAACATTTTTAATCAGGGCATGTGGACACCATATCATCGATAACCTTTAAATCATGGCCTAAGGATGTCATATCAATTATAACATGTAATTCATGGCAAGACAACATGTCACCTAATCCAAATACTATCAAGCATCTCTAGCAATATGTATAACATACAATCCACGCAACACACTTGCCTTCAACCACGGCAACGGAGTGACGAGAGGTCGAGGGCACTCCCGGGGGCACACCACCTGCAAACACGTGCCATACACTCAAATCGAGTCCACAAAACAACACACATAAATCCCACTACCCCGACTTAAACACAACTCCTAAAACCAGAAAGCAGCAAATCTGTCCCTTCGGGACAGCAGTCTTCCAACGGGCATAACTTCTGTTCTAGGACTCCAAATTGAATAAACGAGTACACCCTCGCGTAGCTTAGGAAATTTTCCAACTTTTTCTAGTTATATGGAAAGACTGATTCGGACTCTAAATTAGTTTAATCAAATGTTGAACACAGACTGTCCCAACGTCGACACAGATTGGATAGCGCCCACCAAAACGGCCATAACTTTCAGACCGTAACTCCAAAAATTCTCAAAAAAATAAAAAAAATAGGTCTTGACTATACCTAAAACTTCTTCAACAGGTGGTCGGCCAAATTCCGAATCTAAAATTGCGAAATCGCACCCCCTAAAACGGACTCCAAATCTGCCCGAAAGTGAGTACAATACGAACTCTAGTTCTTTTCAGATCTACTCCATGGCAGCACGTCCTCTTTATCTAAAAACTCCAAATCTACCATGAGAACAGCAACTAGACCTTCCCCAAGGTTTCCCCATGGACATACCTTAGTCCGACGCAGCCATTTAACGAGGAAAAACTCCTCCCGGTCGCCCGATCTCGCTCCACGCGCCAAAACCTTCGGATCTCCACGTCGCGGATCTTCCCAACCACGGGGGCAGCGCGATGGAGAGGCGTGGCAGCGATGGCGAGGCTTAGATCACAGCAAAAGTGGCTAGGTGGAGGAGGGGGAGGCGCTAGAGGGAGGTGGAAGGGGGCGGCTAGGGGAGGGGCGGCTAGAGGGGTGAGGGGAGGAGGTGGAGGCGCCTAGGGTTAGGGGGGGGGCGCCCCAAACCTGGTGTGCAGCCCTTTGTACCCCCACATGGGCCAAAAAACCTCCCACTAAAGCCCACACTTCAACCCCCCTAAGGCCCAAACTCTCCCGGAGAGGCCCAAACACCCGAAAATTGCCCGAAAATTCAATATAATGCCGTAGCGCGAGATTTTATACTGTAATTTCACAATCTATAAAGTTACTACGTTCCGTGGTGTCACATTCTCCCCCCCTTAAATAGGATTCGACCTCGAATCCGACTCATATACATAGCAGCATAGGACAACCACGCAAAATCTCAAACCGAAAGAACAACAGACAAACTCCCAAAATCAACACTTAGCAAGAAAGAGTTACTTAGCTCCACTAAGTGCAGTCACTTACTGTTCCACTTTCACTTCAATTCCTAATAATAATACAAAAGTCAACCAAAATCCTCGATTTCACCCACTAAAAGGCTTAATCAAATTATTACGCCCAAAACCTCACATCAAACCCTTCCTACTACTATCACAACCATCCTGAAGAACTCAGAATAACTTCTCTTTTCAACTTCTTTTTTTGAAACCTTAATTTCATTCCTCAACCTGTCTACCACAACTCATTAATCTCAAGATGACACAATCAAAGCGAATCACATCTCTTTTAACAACCTCTCTATCAACAAATCACCAACGGTGTCTTATTAATAACTGGAGTTCTAAACGAGAACCTCCAAGGAATCAATTACACTAAATCCCATCTCTTCCAATTATTTGACCTTTTTCACAAAGAATCAAAAAAATTAACTAATGACATCTACGCACTTAGCCTTCATCGACAAAACTTTTCCTTTTGAGTACAAACCACGATACACTTTCATTCTATCATCTCCCAGGCATAATACACACCCAAGGACAACCAGCTAAGGCAATGTTCATGACAGAACACCTTATTTCATTTCACCATCCCCTTTTTAACAACCAACCGTAATCTCAACAAAATTTGAACCGACATCACAAGCTTCCATCACAACCACCTTTTGAACCACAACCAAAGTTCTATGCGTAGCCCAAGCTAGGGTTGTAGATTCTTACCAAACCACAACTGATTCTTTTTTTTTTCTGTGAGGGTCTTGCCCTCACCACTCCTTACTCAAATACTACCAAGCCCACGTGTAAAATCTTCCATTATACTCAACAATTTCATAAGCATTTCTATTCATATCTCAAACGAGAATGCCAACAAAAAGTAACTCCCTTTAGCCGGATGAACCACATTCAACAACTTGAACCCAAGCGCTACAAATCACTTTGGAACAAAGATTCGACAACATCCAAAGACCACTCTTTTTTTTTCTTTTTAAGTCAAGCCGCAAAGGAAGAACTCAAATCTCAAATCAATGTGATGCATTTCGCTTCGGGGAGCACTCAAACAAAAGAGAGACTCCACTCAATCCTTTGACAGAAATTTTCAACAACCAATACATCTCAACTTGCTTTCACCAAAGCCAAACCTCTCATTTTCACCAAAATCAACATTTTAGAAAGAAACCGTTTCTCAAATCACACAAAAGAACCCACAACCATCTCAGTATCTCTCAAGGAGAAAAGGAAACTCAAATCTGTAACATAACCAAAATTCCAGTATTTATCCATTCTTTATTTCCATGCTAAAAAGCACGGGAAATCTCGATGCCTGTCATGAATGCAATATTTTCAAGAGCACTCCGGATTAGTCATATTTCAACATATGACTTTCTCACCGACCTGGCTCATCATCTCTTTTATGACAAACATCGCATGTTAACGAAAAGCAAAATTTTGAAAGAGAATATCAATTCTCAAGTCAAACATCTCACCCACAACCGCTACAAATTCTCTCAAAGAAAAAGAGACTCATTCCCAAAAGAAACACTTCACCAGCAAAATCTCTCATAGAACGTTCAAAAGATCCACCTTTGTGAAACACTTTGCAAACACCGCACATATTTTCCAAATAAAGCCAACTCTAATCACAATAGAGTTACGAGTTAAGTGCCTAACTCTAGGGTTTCCAACACAACCTACCATGTCCATTTACTTCCTTTGCATATGGTTTCCGAAGATAATTCAATTGAACACAAAAGAGTGCGATCCACTCAAAACTTTTGGGTGAAAGTCCATACTCATAGCATAAATTAAACAAATGGGCCAAAGCCCATGTTTGGCACCAATCACTACAAGTTTAGGGAAACTCTGAAATACAACAGAAGGAACACTTCGACCAAAAGCATCCAACCAAAATAGCAACAACCAAACAGTCCAAAAGTTTTAAACACCAGTTCAACAAAGATACAACCACCTCTAGTGTTGCACTATGCTTTCCATTAAAGACTTCAGTAATCACTACTTACTCCTTAAGGAGACCCATCATAATTCAACCAAAAGCTACATGACAAATTCTTTCACCAATTACCTTTCCCAACACTTATAAATAAGGTTTATGATGCTTATCAAAAATACACCCAACCAGGATTTACCTCATCCTGATCCCCACAGACAACCCATCATATAACATCATTTTCTCACATTTAAACATAATACTTCAACAGATACTTAAGCATGATCAACCTATCAATTGTATAATATCCGTACGTCAGCTTTTCGACAATCGAAACTTATTCAGTTAATCAATGACTTCAACAAGTAAATATTATCTCTACAAGACAAAATTCGTAAGTAGAATTTTACAACATACATTCATTAAGAATAAAATCCTACATCAGGTTAATTGTCCAAGATTCACTCCATCTCAACATGTTACGTTTTCCCCCATTTTTTTAACCATGATTTTTCAACAAGTAATTTCAACAGTTACTACCACTACTCAGTCATTGATATCAATAATTTGCATAATCCTAAAGACAACCGCATTGCTTTTAGTTACCCTATCCATAGGTTATAATAAAGTTGCCACTACACAACATTCTCCAACTATTAAAATAAACTTAATGAGTTAGACCATCCAACGCTCTTAGCAACATCATCACATAACATATCTATGTCTTCCCAAATGACAATTGTATTAGCATTTCAAGAACACAACTGTGTACTTCCAACTATACTAAAAATTTGCAACAACATGAAAAACAATTCTATTCAACTTACAAGTTAAGGTCACCAACCAGCGCAGTTAAATTT